>JAWZYU010000019.1:30525800-31775800 GCA_038380435.1 Ryuthela nishihirai | reverse complement strand
TCCAAAGAGTCCACAAGTTGATTCCCACCACTGAATGGTTGGTTCAGTACCTCCAACCTTTGATTCCGTTACTCCCACCTCTAATTCTTTTCCGAAGAGCTTTAATTTTGCCATTCGAAGGTACGAATCCTGGATCCATGGAGTTAACCTCAGGCACTCAAGCACAGGTTGTGACGTTTAACGGTCTTATGTCAGCAACCAAAGTTTTGCCTAGTGTAGCCGAGGTGTCTGTTCTCTGTACGAAAAAGTTCATCGCTGTCATGGAATCAATGGCTTCGATAGCCGAGAACATTACAAAGACAGCAGAAGATCTGATTCCGAAGATTGAATCTTTATATCCGGAGACAGAAGAGATAATTTCTGGAGGGAAAAAATGGGTGAAAGCGTTTTTCTACCAAGTTTGTGATTGCGTTACAAAATGGTTGCTTCCAACTATTCAAAATCTGTTCCCCGCCACAGAAAAACTGGTTTCTGTTAAGCAGAGAATTAATCCGGCAATACTGATGCAGGAACCAGCTACAAAATCTTTGCTGTGGTCATTTGAAGAGTTGATTCCTGCCACGAAAGAATTGATTCAAGCAACTCTTTGTGTGGTATCCGTTTTCAAGAGGTTCACGGATTCAGTAAACGAGGTTGTTCATCACGTGAAAGAGCTAAAGGAATCTGTCTTCCAAAACGATAATACAGATGTGCGCGGATCAAGTGATTGTATCCCTGGACATCGAAGAAGTGGTGATGTTAATGATGCTCCACAAAATGATGACGAGGAGGACACTATCT
The DNA here is from genome assembly GCA_038380435.1 of Ryuthela nishihirai. NCBI lineage: Eukaryota > Metazoa > Arthropoda > Arachnida > Araneae > Heptathelidae > Ryuthela > Ryuthela nishihirai. The sequence continues at coordinate 31,775,020 of JAWZYU010000019.1, read as the reverse complement.
ACGTCACACCAAAGAAGGTAAAATATTTTAAACAAAATTTGAATTAAGTGCGCTTAAGTTGTTACGGTCGATTGTCCGATACAACCACATCAGAAATTTGAAGAGCCTGAGCTGGTATCGGGTGGGTTTTGGATGTTTTATATTTAAGGGGCACTTTTTAATAAATGGGCTACATGGCCATGTCGCAAGAACTCAAAGAAGGTTGGGCTGGTTTGGGTTGTTTTTTTATTAAAAATCTGAGCGGCATTTCTTTTGCATACAACGGGTTAAATAGCCAAGTCACAAGGACTCCAAGGGTTCAGAGAATGTTTGGGAAGGGGTTGGGTTGTTTTACACTTTTTGCACACCATAGGCTAAATGTCCAGATCACAAGGACCCCGAAGGTTCAGAGAAGTTTGGGGAGGGGACCCACTGTAACAGCTGTTAGATGGTAGCCTCCCGTCAAGGCCATCCAGTGTGTTCTTTAACGTGCACAGGGTATGGCTCTCCCACACACGGGGCCACGGCTTAATGTCCCATCCGAGGACCTGTGGTATACAGTACGGTATATAGAGAGAGACTTTTATTTTCCAGTGGTTTTATCGTGATTCCATGGGGACTAAACATTTTCAGTTCGATGCTTTCATCAGAAGTTAAGAATACATTTTTCATATTCTTATGGATTTATCTCGGATATTTTCCTTTGTTTCCAGACCTAAATCCATTCTTTTAAATTAATCCGCAACTGTAAGAGAATTAAAAATGTCTTACAAAAACAGAAAATCCTTAAACTCTTCAGTAACATTTCTCTGCTGCCCTTTACCAAAAAACTTCCATCTACCCTCGGGAAGGAAGGATTCACCAATGAGTTTCGGAAGGTAGCCATCCCGTCGGATCGGACGTTAAGCCGTAGCCTCGTATGTAAAAGCCATACCTTGTGTACGTTAAATAACCATTGGATCGCCATGACGGTGGCTTTCATTTGTCCCCTAACAGTTCTCTATTGGTTCCCCCCCTATCGAACCTGAGAACTGCAGATTACGAGCCTGGCGCGCTACCGACTGAGCAACCCCCGCCCCTTTTGGGAAGAGGAACCACTGTACAGCTGTTAAGGAGACAGATGGTAACTTTCTGTCAAGGCCATCCAGCGTGTTCATTAGAGTGGACGAGATATGGCTCCCAGGACCACAGCTTTACGTCCCATCAGACGAAGGGCAGCCATTCCAATCCCATTATTGTACCTTACTTACCGAAGGCAGGTAAGCGACTTTTGCGGAGATAAATTTCAAGAATGTTTCAGGTGAGACTGGAAGAGAAGGTTGGGGAAGGAGCGAAAAGATCCTTCCCGGAAAGAGAGCAGAAGAAAGAAGTCCTGTGTGCGGGAGATGACTTTCCCGCACACGGCTAAACGTCACATCCGACAGGACGGCGGCTTTTACCAAACCCATCGGTGTCCCCTACTAACCAAGGGCAGGGAGGAGAATTTTGCGGAGATAAATCTCAACATTGACTCATTGACTCAGCTGGGACTCGAATCTGGGAACTGCAGATTACGAGCCCGGAAGGCTATCGGCTGAGCATCCCCGCCTTATCATTTTCCTGGTGGGATCTAAACCTACGACCTCCTGATAACATATCAGATGCTCTAACCACTGAGCTATCTGCCGAGAGTATTCACTGGACAGCAGTTAGAAGACAGATGAGAGACTCCCATCAAGCCATCCAGCATGTTCTTTAGCATGCATAAGATATGGCTCACCTGCACACTACAAGTAATTCCTAGGATTATTCTCTGTCCTATATGTCATGGTGACATGACATGTCATCCGAAAGATGATATCCTTTCCAAGCCCATCGATCTTTTTTCTCGGAGAAAAATATTTATTCCTTCGAGAAAAAAATATCGATTTACTATCGACATAAAAATACCGATGGAAAGGATAAATCTCAAACCTGACATAATTGGGAATCAAATTGAAAACTTCACAAAGATATCAGTTTTCGTATTTGAGAATCACTTCTCCACATGCGATCTTTTTTTTATTTATTTGCAACTTATAGGAAAGAGAAGAATCCTAGCAATTACTTCTAGTTTGTACAGTCCTTCCCATACAAAGTTAGTCCCTACTAAGATCGAAGTCACTGATGACACTGCCTCAGTTAGAGCTAACACAACACAGAAAGTTTGCCTATTGGAAGAGTAGCTAGCTCTGACCACTGTCACCCCTGACAGGAGTTTTTCTCTTCTCTAGGATTTTTATGACCTGATCTTTATACAAGCCCGAGTTAAAAAAATAAAGGGTGGTTGGGGGTGAAGAGAGAGAGAGATTGTGCTTAAATAATCCGGTATACATTTTACCTCTCGGTTCAAGATGTTTTTAAAAAACTTCTGGTAAAATGCATGTAATTTAGATGTGTTTAAATTCTTTTGTCTCCATTTCGGTTACTATCATTTGCAAATTGGGGGCATGACTCTGTTGATCTCCCCATCCTCCAGAACAAGCCGTGATTGTATCTATTGAGCACTCAGAAGATGCTCTCTAACTCTGACTCTAAGGTTAAACAATGGGATATAATCATTAGGAGCTGATCTTAACAGAACGTTATTCGTTCATTATGTGATGATGAAATATTTTAAGTTATTTCTTATCTGCATTTTCTTTTGTTTCGTTACAGGAGTTCGAAGCATAGATTTTTGACGCATAGAGACGCAGGAGTTTCGACGCATCTTTTCCGTTAACGTTCATCCAGTTGTTCAGCGAATCATCGACGATTTTTTTAAATTTAATTCCAGTGTCAAAAGTAATCCACAATGTTGTTTTTATGAAAATTTCCAGGTCCTTCAAAACTATGAAGTAAAAAAAAGATTCAGAGTACGAACCGTATCGTTGTCGAAATTCTTTTCAAAATACAAGATTAATACTAGATCAATAAAAAAACACAATATTAATAATAATAATACATTGGGTTGGGTTGTTTTACCTCTGAGCGGCACTTTTTTGCACACCATGGGCTAAATGGCCAGGTCACAAGGACCTCGAAGACTCAGAGAAGATTTTGGGAGGAGACCCACTGGAATAGCTGTTAGGAAACAGATGGTAGCCTCCCGTCAAGGCCATCCAGTTTGTTCTTTAACGTGCACAGGGTATGGCTCTCCGCACACGGTGCCACGACTTAACGTCCCACCCGACGAACGGCTGCCTTTTCAAGGCCATCGGTGTCCCCTACTGACCGTGGGCAGGGCGGGGAGTTTTGTGGAGATAAGTCTCAACACTGACCCAGCTAGGACTCGAACCTGGGAACTGCAGATTACGAGCCTGGCGTAATAATAATACATGAATAAAAATATAAAGCATTATCCAAAGTATAGTTATGATAATGGAATAAAATTAAAAATGTGTCAATCAGATTAGGATTCAGAAACACATCCCCACCTCTTTACGTTATTTTTTTATGAGAAATTCATATCCGATTAACTCGATTTCACTTTACACGAAACTTTTTTCATTTTCCAAATTTACGACTTTCTAACAGCAGAGATTTTAGCAATTGGTAGATTCCGATGAAGTGAATTGCGATATTTTAACTGTATCTATCTAACCCAAAAAATAATTTTCCAATTATATGTTCAAAGAAAAATATTTGGAAGTCTAGAGACGGACAGAGGGGATTGGCAGACGACAAAGCTTTCACATCAATAGCTCTTGCCTTCAAAGCGAACAAAAAGCTAATTAGTAATATAAATAAAAAATGATTAATAATGAAAGAAATGTGGACATGAAAATGGTTACACTTCTTCATTGCTGAATCTTGAAATGTAATTCGTTAAACGCGTTTCGTGAATAAGAAACTTTCGTTTTCAAAGAGAATGAAATTTATCTTTCTCAGATTTTGCGCCTTTTAATTGTGGAAATTCAAACTTCTGGATAATTCGAAAACTGCACGTAGTAATATTTCGTTAGTACATCTATCCAACCCGAAACGAACTCTTCATTTAGCATCTTAAATGATGGGACGTTGTGGCTCAATTGTTAGCGCGCCAGGCTCGTAATCTACAGTTCCCAGGTTCGAGTCCCTCCTGGTCCAGCGTTGAGATTTAATTCCGCAAAACTATCCGCTCTGCCCTTGGTCTGCCTTGCCCCGCTCTGCCCTGGAAAATGTTGGGGGAGGTGACAAAATTCAGAGTGACTTTGCACAAATCAGGTGAAATGTAAAAATTCGGAATTTTTTTTTCTGTAAAATTGTGACGAGATTGTAAAATGAGGAAACTTGGCAAAATCTAGTGCAGTTGACAAAATTTGAATCCACTTGGTAAAATACGGGCGAGTTGTGAAAATTGGGATTGTTTTTGTGATATTAAGGAGAATTGACAAAATCGAGAAAACTTGGCAAAATTTTGGGGAGTTTGAAAAATTTGAAGTGACTTGGCAAATTCAGGAGAGATGTAAAAATTGGGATTGTTTTGCGAAATTAAGGAGAGGTGGTAAAATCGAGCGAACTTGGCAAAATCTAAGGAAATTGGGAAAACTGGAAACCATTTGGTAAAGTACAGGTGAGTTGCAAAAATTGGGATTGGTTTTGTGAAATAAGGAGAGTTGGAAAAACCGAGAACTCTTGACAAAATTCGAATCCACTTGATAAAATACAGGCGATTTGTGAAAATTGGTATTTATTTTGTGAAATTAAGGAGTGTTGGATAAATCGAGGAAACTTAACAAAATGTAGGGCAATTGGCAAAATTCGAAGCCACTTGGTAAAATACATGGGAGTTGTGAAAATTGTGCCTTTCTTGTGCAATTAAGGAGAGTTGATAAAATTCGAAGTGACTTGGCAAATTCAGGGAAGATGTACAAATTGCAATTTTTTCTATAAAATTATGGCGAGTTGGCATAATTTTAGGAGAATTGGCAAAATCTAGGGTTGTTGACAAAATTCGAATCTACTTAGTGAAATATAGGCTAGGTGTGATAATTGGGATTGGGTTTGTAAAATTAATGAGAGTTGACAAAAACGGGAAAACTTGGCAAAATATTCGGGAATGTGAAAAATTTGAAGTGACTTGACAAATAAGGAGAGATGTAAAGATTGGATTGGAATTGGTTTTGTGAAATTATGGAGAGTTGTTCAAATCAAGGGATAATTCACACCGATTTGCTACAATTCAGACCAGATGTAATATTGGGATAATTCCTGTGAAAAAATTATGGCTAGTTGGCAAAATTGGAAAAATGTGTCGAAATGCAAGAGAGTTGTGAAATATTTTTCCAACCCCCCCCCCCCCCCAACCATAGTCCTTCGCTACGCCCCTGCGTGGACCTCACACGACGAGTGCAGAAACAACTCAGAACGTCTGAGAATATTTTTCACACATTTCTTTATCATGTAGTAAGAATAAAAGAATAACAGGTTTTAAAAGCAATAAATACGAAATACAATAGGCTCGAAAATGTAAAACCAATGATACGAAATAATCCTAGCTTGTCAGTATAAAAGCCAATATTTGAGACATTTCAAGCTACAATTTTTGATTTATAATTTGGCTGTCCCGTGGCCGAATGGTTTGCGCGCTTGGCTACTGATCTAAGGGACCTGGGTTCCAGCCCCGGGTGAAGCATGGATGTATTTGTCGTTTTTCTGCTGAGGTCCTGCCATCCTCTCAGACCTTCTACTCTGGCATATAAACTGACAGGCTCCTGTCAGACCTCTGTGGCAAGCAGCTGATGAGGGGGTATTTTTTTATTTTTTTTTATTTGCGAAAGATATGTGAACCAACTTTGAATTTTTTTCAACAGACAAAACAAAAATCAGTCGACAAAATTTTGTTGAAAAAAATAACTTTACTTGTGTCACTAATATTATCCCAACACTCCAATTAGTTAAAACTTTTGAAATATAAATTATCCCTGAAACAAACGCTGGAAACAAACTTCTTACCTTCTAATGCTCAATGGAAAATATTTGTGAAGAAAGCGTGACCTCTGACAACACAGGAAATAAAAACTGTATCTTCCCGGGGCTTAAACCCAAGTCCCTTTCATAAGGAATGTGGCCGTCACAGTGGCTGAATGGGTGAATTCTTTGCCTGCAGAACAAAGGAACCTGGATCCGATATTGGACTGAAAATGGAATTTTTTTTTCCTTCTGCTGTCTTTCTACTAAAATCCTCGACTTCGTCACAGATCTGTTCTATGATCTGTTGAGCTAACAGACTACTGTCAGACCTCTGTAGCAAATAACTGCATGGAAAAAAAATCTGAAAAAGGGGGAGACCTAGGATGCGGCGGGCAGACAATGTCAAACAAGACCTTCTTAAAATTATGCACTGGTCAGATGCAGTAGATGTAGCTCAGGACAGATATGTTTGGAGAACTAAATTGTTCGGTCTCGTTCAATCTCCGTAGCCCATTGCTGCTTTGAGGATGATGATGTTTTATCATTAACTACAATTAATGACGACTCACTTAATGATGATACACTCAATTTTTAATAAAACATGGCAATTGACAGTAATTATTTTGTGTCGATCTTGTATTACTTTCGTGTTAGATATTTATTTTAATGTGTGTTGTCAAAGAGATTTTGGAGTACCAAGTTGTATTTGTATAAGTTAGTGAAGGATAGAATATTTAGGTGATTGAATCTCTCTCTTTAGGTGTTTGGGAGTGTAAGCGTTTACTGTAAGGTATAATGCATTTAGCTATTGTACATTGAATTCCTCCTATTTTTTAATGTTTGTTATGTTTGCTGTGTCATATACAGGCGTACCCCGGTTATACGACACGTTAGGTTCCAGACCACCGTCGTATAGCGAATCATTGCCTTGTTTTACCTTGTAGATGCATGTAATGTGTTAATAACATTTTTAAGCAATCATATAGTGAGTAACTGACGAAAATAAAGCATTTACAATTGAAATAAATACTCTCACTCGTCATAAATACTCTCACTCGTCATAAATACTCTCGTTCGTAATTTTATAATTTTAATCTTAGCATCAAACGCAGTAGGTTTACTAGTCTTCTTCTTTTCACTGGAAGCAATAGTACCCTTACTTTGATTTTTATCTGCCACTGTTAACAACTGTAAAATAAAATAATGGTTATAAACAGTTTAAAATTCACAGCGAAACACCAAAACATAGTGAGATGCAGTGAGCAAAGATGATGTAAACAAAGTGAGTCCAAGAAAATTGCGCATCGATTGATTTCTAAACTGAGTAAACGGAAAACGTTGTCCAATGAGAAGAGTCAAGTGCAAAGACATCGAGCGAGCGCAATGCTAAGCAAAACAGACTACCTATTTTGGGCATGTGTTGGTTCACAAGGTTTTGTAAGATCATGATGAAATTAGCCTCCAATGAGCTCGTGGCGCTGCTGAAGGTCACTAATGCGGCGCCATTTTTACAATGCAGATGTCCCACTTTACCCTTTACCCAGCTTTGGTTGATTTACGGCAGCGTCATGTCGCTAAAATCGTCGTATAATGCGGTGTCGTCAAAATGGGTATTGGCGTAATTGAAAATCGTTGTGTGAGTGAATCGTCGTGAAACGAGGTACGTTAATACCTCCTATACGTCAGTGGTTCTCAAACTTTTATGCTTCACGTAGTCCCTGGAAATGTGTATGTAACTAGCGTACCCTTTGTATAGATAGATAAAATTATAGTTATAGTATAACAATGGGAATAAAATAAAACATTTATATATATATACATTAAATTTTGTACTTAATTTACATCTAGCGACTTTAGAGCTCTCACTGCGTACCCAAAAAAATTCTACCGCGTATCCTAGGTTGAGAACCCCTAGTTTACACAATCAATTTTCACAGTTACATTTACTTTCATTGCGGATATTTACTTTATTAATATAATATAATTTATGTGTTTTTATATCTAAATTGGTAACGATTTTGTACCTAGATGAGTGGAAAAGCATCCATTTCGTTTTTTTAACTGCTTAAATAGATTTTATTATGATTGAGCCAGCGTGTAATAATGTTATAGTTTACCTATGTTGTTCATGGTGACTTATCGGTTTTGATTGGAGTAGGTCAAAACAATATCATCAGCATATAGATAAATTTGATTTTTAAATTTAAATTTGTAATATCATTGATGTATGTTAAAAATAGCAGAGGTCCTAGAATTGATCCTTGAGGAACTCCATAATTTACGGGGCATTCGGAACTGTAAGTTTTACCAATTATTGCAACTGTGAATCTGTTTTCTAAATAGCTTCTAAACCATAGTAGTGCATTCCCTAGAATTTCATATTTATCCAACATGTCTAGTAGAATACCTTGGTCCCGTGTATCAAACACCTTCTGTAAATCTAGAAACATTGCAACAAATTTTTCTCCCCGGTTTAAATCAGTGTAAACATTGTCTGTAAAATCTGTTACAGTATAGTTGTGTTTCTCCCTTTTGAAATCCGTATTGTGTATCACTAATTATATCGTATTTTTGGAAAAACCTGTACAAGCTATTTAGATATATTTTCCAATATTTTTGAATAACTGACAGAATTGCGATTGGTCTATAATAGTTGGTGATATTCGATTTTTTTCCTTCTTTATAGATTGGATGATGTCTTTGGGGCGGGGGTGGCTCAGTCGGTAGCGCGCCAGGCTCGCAATCTGTAGTTCCCAGGTTCGAGTCCCAGCTGGGTCAGCGTTGAGATTTATCTCCGCAAAATTTCCCGCCCTGCCCACGGTCAGTAGGGGACACCGATGGGCTTGGAAAGGCCGCCGTCCGTCGGATGGGACGTTAAGCCGTGGTCCCGTGTGCGGGAGAGACATTAAAGAACACGCTGGATGGCCTTGACGGTAGGCTACCATCTGTCTCCCAACAGCTGTTCCAGTGGGTCCCCTCCCCCAACCTTCTCTGAGCCTTCGGGGTCCTTGTGATCTGGCCATTTAGCCCATGGTGTGCAAAAAAGTGCCGCTCAGAGGTAAAACAACCCAACCCAATGGATGTCTTTAATTCCATAAGAATACTTTCAGTTAATATGCTTTCATTCATTATGTTAGCAATTGCATCACTTACTGCTGTAATGCTATGATTTACGTGTGTGTTTGTTTTTGTATGTTTTCGAAAACAGGCAATTTGTTCTCATTTAATGACTTGATTAGTCTCATTTTGTCGGTTTTATCCGCAAAATATATGAATATAGAAGAAATATTTTTGTAATTATAATTTATTTGGCAATTTTCGTCTTTCATCTGGTTCTCTACAATTATTTCTGAAATCATTTTCTTGTATCTGTTATTAAATGCATTTGCATTTTGCAAAGTGGACAGTTTTTCGGTATATTCTTAACAATAGTTTCATCAGCTGAAGTAGTTTGTCTTCAAATATTTGATGAATCAAATCCCAGGTTTGTTGCATGTCATTTATATTTTCGTCAGCAGCTGTTTTCTGTAGTAACTTTGTTTTTGGTTCCTTACTCAAGACGTTACTAAATTACGCAGTTTCTGTAAATGCTTTTGTAGAATTCATTCTTTGCATTGTTTTTGTGTGCCGTCCCGTGGCCGAGTGGTTAGCACGCTTGGCCATTGATCTAAGGCATAGATTCCCAACGGGGGCAATACCGCCCCCCAGTAGGCGCTGGAGCCTTCCATGGGGGCGGTAGCGGATCCAGAGGCAAATGGGGGGCGTTGAGGCAGTCAAGAGGGGCGGTCAAATAGATAAATAAATTTAATGGATTTTTCTCTGACAACCTTTTTATCTCTTCTATTCTGTGGTGTCTCCCTGGTGATTCTGGTCATCCACTACCTCATCCGTCATGTACAGCTTTACAACTGCAGCTTAGACAATAAGTTCCCTGCTACCGCCTACTAGCGTACTGGGACGTCTGAAGTCGACTGAGATGCTCTCAAAAGTTCTCTTCAAGATCACAGATTGGATATAAGCTTCAATATGTTTTCCCATTCCAAGTCGCTTTGAATATGCTTTATGGTACGTAGTTACAATACCATCCCACGTCAGAACATAAGGTATAATATTAACATTACACTTGTGAATTAGGCTCAACTCATTAGCCAGCAGATCATACTTCCTCTTCTTTTCAACCTCTACTGTCTGCAGGTTATCCTGAGATGTTATTCCTACTTCAATAATTGTAATCTCATTCAATACCTTAACATGCACTACTATATCAGGCTTATTATGTTGGACATGTGTGTCCGTCCTGATAGGCAAATCAACCTTGATGCAATAATAATATAATAATAATAATAAATTTATTTAATTTAATATTTTTTTATAATTATTTTTTAATATAATAAAATACTTTGAAAATACCCGTTTTCATGAATAAATATTTCATCTAGCTATGTAAATTATCTTATTGTTATCGCATTAATAAGCATTTTTAAATTAGCATTAGGTATACCTATACCTAATTTGTTTTAGTTTAGAATAGATTGACGGTGACAAGTCCTTGCAAGTTGGTAGGCAAACACGCGGTTCATGCAATTTAACATGTTTCGACAAGAATATGGGAGCTTGAAATGACTTGTTTACGGAGCAAGTGTGCCGGCATCGCAAACATACAAGTTAATGCGTGCACAAAATCAAATTTATAAAAGCGGTAGCTCTAGGAATGTTTTATTATTTTTATGTGCTTCGCCATGATAAATAGTCGTGAGTGATAAGTTTTGAGTGATTTGAATGAACGTCTGCATACGTCGCTCCATTACGTTATTAAAGCAATCAATAAGATTAGAAGCAATTCATTGAATGACCGATTATTTGGTAAGCTTTGTAATGATAATGATGAAGATTACAATCACTTGCTGCTGCACACAGAAGTACGTTGGCTCTCTAAAGGTGTTTGTCTGAATCGTTTTTTCAATCTATTTGACTCAGTACTGGACTTCCTTGAAGACAGAGACGAAAAATTGCGCGAAAACCTGATTGCGTCAAAAAATGACATCGCTTATTTGACAGACCTGTTTAGAATATTTAATCAAGTTAATTTACAATTGCAAGGTGATGAGTTGAATTTAATTAAAACAAAAAACGTCATATCTGCTTTTGCGGGAAAACTTCTTCTATTCAAACGAAATCTAGGTAGAGGTGAATACAACCACTTTCCCACATTATCAACAGTCTCTGCAAAACCGGAAGATTTACTTACTTACTGCCAACACTTGGAAGTTCTTCATGTTGATTTTACGGAGCGTTTCCAAGATATTTTAAACATGAATATACCGAGTTGGGTTTTAGATCCTTTCGCAAACACAGATACTGAAGAATCATCAAATTTGGAAGAGGAACTCTTAGAACTCACGACTAACGAAGCACTCAAAGCAAAATTCAAACATGGATACCAAGAGTTCTGGCTTCAAAAATCAATACCAGTTCTCTACCCTGGATTGTGGGCAATAGTACAGAAGTTTTTAATCGCATTTCCTTCGTCCTATATGGCTGAGCGTGGATTCAGTGCAGTAGCTAATTTACTGTCAAAGAAGAGGAACAGACTACACATCACTGAACGTGGCGATCTGCGATTGATGTTAACGAAATTGGAACCCGACATTAACAAATTGTTAACACTCCACCAGCCTCAACCATCTCATTAATTTTTTTTATTTATTATTAATTTTGTGTTTATCTTATTATTTTTTTATTTCTTATTGATTCTGTGTTTATTTTTAAAATTTTAATAAACAATTTTATTGTACATTTGGTTGTCGTTTTATTAATTTCTGCTTTATGATTTTTAATAGATAAATAAACAGATAAATTAGGTACAGATAATATGCAACAATATTTTAATATTTCATATAAAATTAACTATTATGGACTAGGGGGGCGTTGAAAATTTTGTTCTCTTCTAAAAGGGGCGATGGTCCAGAAAAGGTTGGGAATCACTGCACTAGAGCTTTAACTAAAATCATCATCATCATCATTCCCAAGCAGCCATGGGCTAGGGAGGTCCAACCAGACCCTGCAGTTTAGTCCTCCAAACATATCCGACCTAAGCTACATCTACTGCTGTCAACAGGACTAACAAGGTCCTGTTTGACATTGTCTGCCCACCGCATACTAGGTTTCCCATTCTTTCTGAGGCCTTTAGTCACACTGTTCGTAACCCTATTCGCTAATCTTAATTTATTCACATGAGCAACATGACCAAACCAACAAAGTATCTCTCTGCACAATATGCTGCTTAAAGGAGGTGCCAACTCTTTTGCCTAACCTCATCAAGACTTACAAAGTTGAACCTCCTATTGACCAAGTTACTGCGTAAGCATTTAGAATCAAAAGCATCAAGTTTTCTGTTATCTTGTTCAGAAAGAGAGTCCAAGTGTTATTACCATAACTAAACTCTAGAAAGAACCAAAGTACACTGGTTTCTATAAATTAAGGAAAAATGAAAAAATTGAGATATTCTCCAAAAACATTCTGCGATCCTCACCAACTTTTTCATGTAAGTAGTAATGCCGGATGAGCATATCGTATGCAAATTAATCTAGGTTGCATCAATTTGCATAATCGGATAGCGGCATAAAACAGGTGTTTGGGAGTGGATCGTTATTTTGTGTTATAAATGTGAGTAAAGAAATTCGAAATAACCATTTTGTAGGAATGACTTCGAGACGTCATTTGCCAAATGAACTGTGGTGGAGAGCTATTGGCCTGCTCGAAGCAGGACAAAGTCAGTCAGACGTGGTACGATGACTGAATGTGAGTCCTTCTGTGGTCCATAGACTGTGGAATCAATTTCTTAGCACGGATTCCGCGTCTCGGAGGTTTAGCCGAGGAAAGGCTAGAGTTATAACCGCTGTACAACCGATATCTGCGATTAACAGCACGAAGGAACAGGACGTCTACTTCCTCTCAGATAAGATTCTCTCTTGCAGCAGCCACTGAGAGTGTTATATCAGCTTCTACTGTGTGTGGAAGGCTTTATGAGGGAGGTCTGTACGCTAGAAGACCAGTAATTTGTATACCCCTTACATCACGTCATACAAGAGAGCAGTTGAATTGGGTACGCACGCATGTTAGCTGGACAGAAGAGCAATGGAAGTCCGTACTCTTCACAGATGAGTCCAGATATTGCTTGCAAGAGTGATTCCGGACATTGATATGGAGAGAACGAGGTACCCTCTATAATCCCATTAACATCTGTCAAAGATACAGTTACGGCGGAGGTAGTTTTGTGGTGACCTTTCCTTAGGTGGACACATAGACCACTATGTGTTGACGAGTGGGAATCTCAATGCTCAAATATGTAGAAACGATATCCTGGACCCTTATGTACGTCCTTACGCTGATGTAATAGGTAAAACATTCACCTTACAAGACGATAATCCTCGTTTACACAGAGCTGGACTAGTGGAACAATACCTTCAAGAGGAGACCATTATGTGCATGGAGTGGCCAGGTCGATCTCCCGACCGAAATCCGATTGAGCATGTGTGGGATGCTCTAGGGAGACGTGTTGCTGCCCTCAATCCGCCACCTGAAACAAAGGGGGGAGCTTATTACTGCTTTAAAGGAACAATGGCCGTTACTCCCTACTGAGCTGATTCACAACATCATAAACAGCATGGACCATCGCTGTCGTGCCGGCATTGATGTAAGGGGTGGCCACACTCCTTATTAAAGAACTTTACCCATTGTATTCTGACACCTCATTTTTGGACAAGTTTCTATAAAGGTTAGTTTTTGACAAAAATGTTTATGGAGTAAAATATTTTAAACCATTCTGAAACTAGCATTGCAATTCATGTTTTCATGAAATTTTTTCCATAATTTATGAAAACCATTGTATTATACAGTTTTAGTCTTTAGGTGTATACGACTATTTCTCCACACTCTCTATAGATTCTTAAAAGTCCTGGTAGCAATCCCTATTCGTCTATTAATCTCATGCTGCACATTACCAGTATCTCTTACATAGCTCGCAAGATAATTAAACTGTGACACCTGCTCAAAACTGCAACCATTCAGAGTAACTGAATCACAGCCTGCCTGACCAATTTTCATCACTTTAATTTTCTCTCTGTTAATAACCACACCTAGTCTACTACCACTCTCATCAATTCATTCTCGTCTATATCATTTGCCAAAAGGGCTAAATCATCAGAAAAATCTAAATCAAAAATTTTCGTATCTCCAGACCGTGAAAGGTACACCTGCTACAAAAAATGAGGCTCTGTTCTATCCCCACTTCCACCATACTAACAGAGCGTCTGCAATCTGTATTTTCTTTTATTGCTAATATCTTCGTTATTTTTTTTTTTTTAAATCATTAATTTTTGTTTTCAAATAAAAGAATTTGCAGGTTTATGGCTGATTCAGTTTCTAACCTTTTACGCTTTGTCACATGACAAGGCGGGAAGACCAAGCTTCACTCCTGCCATTCTACCGACTGAACCAACCACGCCACAATAATACACAGCTACATAGCAACAGTTGCAACTTCAGTTATATTCTTTCGGTAACAAACTGTACCCCAGCTCTCCACAGCTTCGGTAACAAACTGCACCCCAGAGTTGGCTCACTCGATTTCCAGGTTCGAGTCCCAACTGTGTCCCCACCACCACCACCACCACCACAACCACCACAACCACCACAACCACACTGCCCTCGTGAGAAAGAGGACACCTATGGGCTTCTTCTATCTCGACCCTCCCGTTTGTGACTCCTCCATGATAGGTACAATAAATTATCGCCCCGAGTAAATCAAATTATGTGTAACAATATTCCGCGTAAGAAGGTTTCTAAACTGCCATTTCATTCAACAACACATTTTATTGTTCTGATTCTTAAAATATCTCTAAAGACAATTTTTTTAGTCATGTTTAACAAAAGCATCAGTTCGTTTTACATAAAAACACACACACACAATCATTCTCGAAACTGGAACTTCAAAACAATTTGTGGAATTATCACACATTTTCAACAAGTCATCGTTACAACACAAAAATATTCTTATTTGCCAGCAGGTTTCAATTTCACACAAATTTAGCAGAAGATATAACATCTAATCGAATCAAACATAATGATGGTCCAAATTCTAAAACAGACAAATATTCGATGGATATAAAGCACCACTTTCCTCTCTCTAACCCCTCTTCGGCTTCAGCACAATCTTTTGCTTTGGCTTAGCCAGGAGGAGTTTATCTTTAACTGCAGCATTTTTCATCTTCTTTGCGTCTTTGATGTTTCTGTTATCATTTGCTTTCCGTTTAGCAGCCTTTCCCTTCTCTGGGGCCTTTCGATTTTGAAAGCCCTTGGGAATTGGTTTTATCTTTCCTGCTGCTTTTGCCTTTACTTGCTTTCCTCCAGTTGCCTTCTTTACATCTGAAATTTTCACCTTTTTAGCAGGAATTCCTTCGCTGTTTGCTTCTTCTTTTCCCTTTCTCTTAGCGACTTTTGGCTTTGGCTTGGCTGCATTCGGTTCCTTTCTTGGCCAAAGTTTATTCAAAACATTCTTGTCCGGTTTTGTGAGTTTCAAAGCTTTGGCTACCGGTTTTTTGGAGGCTCTTGTCTTATCTCCCACTGCCCGCTGTTCCTTTGCTTTTACAGCCCTGGTAATCATTTTCGTCACTACTTGATTTTCCACCTGCTTTTTTGCGCGTTTTGCCACAGGCTTTTCTGCAGATTTTGGCTTAGTTTTTCTAGCAGGAGTTTCCTTGGCATTTTCTGAAGCTTTTCCTTTAACTTTTACTCCGCCAAGTCTTGTCTTAGGCTTTGCTTCAGGCGCTGCTTTAGTCTTTCTGGCAGTAATCTTTTCCACCTTTTCTACAGGTTTAGCTTCAGCAGCAAGAGTCGACTTTCCTTCACTAAGCTTCATCTTCTCAGCGAGTCTAGTCTGAGCTCTTGTCCTTGGCTTGAGCTTTTGTCCATAGGAAGATTGCTCGTAGGTTTCGAAAACCGATGGTGATCTAGAATTGTCATAAATTACATTTACCTTATCATCCACGTGTTCTTCTTCAAGCTGCTGGTCAGAAGAAAGGAGCGTTTCGTCACGTTGATCATCCAGATTGTCAACTCTCACCGAATCAGGAAGTACATCTTCTCTTGAAGAATCTGGTGAAGTATCGAGCGCTTTGGGGATGTAGTCAGGCTCATCCATTTCAATATTTTCGGGTGGGGATATAATCAGTGACTCAATCTGTGGATCTTGCATCTCGTCAGTAGTTGGAAAGAGATCGCCTTCGAATGTATCAACAGACGATGCAGCCATCTCTTTGCTTCCATAATCCCCAGCAAAACGTGGCTCGTCCAATGGAGTAGCATCTTCTGGTTCAGAGACGATTAAACGATCTTTGAAGTTATCACAAACTGTCTGCTCATCATCACCATATTCTCGTTCTACATCTTCAGATGGAAGACATGGCTCTTCCATACTTCCGGGGTCGGAATTTCCATAAACTGGAGATGACCGCGGAGAAGAAGCCTCTGACATGTTCTCAAGTTTGTCCTCATCAGTTTGATACTGATCATCGGCGAGAGGAGTGATGGGAATATCTTCTCCAGCAGATTTGAGCAGATTCTGTTCGAAACTTTCGTCTCCAGAAAGTTCTTCTTCAGACTCACTCACATCATCTTCATCGGATCCTTGATTATATTCAGCATCTTCAGAACTGACGTCGTCGTTGTCGTCTTCATATTCTTGAGAGTGTTCAGTTTCTTCGACGTCGTTTTCATCGAAAGATCCCTCAGTATTTTCGGAGGCCATGTCATCCTCTACAGTTTCCTGAAATTCTCCAGATTTGTTGGAAATCACTTCTTCTTCTTCAAGAGTTTCTTCGACGGTGTCGTCCTCTTCATCCAGTTCTTCAGTTTCACCGCTTATCTTTGGTACAGCGCATACAGTCGTCGAAAGAAGAGACTTGGTGATTCTGGCTTTCAAAGGATCATCGTGTTCTTGCGTCTCGCACTGCATTGCTATCACTTCATCTACTTGTGAATCACATTCAGGTGGCACTTCGAGGATGGAAGCATCAGTGAAGTCTTCTCGTGGAAAATCCTGAATATTAGAGTCTTCCCATTCATTCAGCTGACTGTCACCTTCACAATATCTATCAGACTCTTCTATTTCCATACCTGAACAATCAGGAACTTGCATCTTTTTTGGAGAACTATCCAGGTCTTCCTTCTTTGCCTTGGATCTGGAAGTTCCTTTGCGCGAGACACCACGGGCGGGGAGCTTACTTCGTTGTTTTTTCATCTTTGATTCAAATCTGGCTACTACTGCGACAACCTCTCTGATCACCGACTCTTACTAATCTGAATCAATCGCGCAAAATCTATCGCGATTGTCAAGTATACATCGATTGTTGATCTCAGCTCTGTTAAGTAAATGGCTTTTATTGAGAGCCACTGTTGCGTATTATTTGCAACGTGCTTGTTGGACTCTGATTATTGAAAATTTTTTGATTATTCCGCCATTTTTGTTTCTAGTTTATTTATCTGATATAATTTTACCTAGAGATGAATTATTAGAGTCCTTTTTTTAATCCATTTTCGTGTTTCAATGGAAACCCTTGCTGTATTATTTTAACTTTTTTTATTTAAATCGAATGAAAACTATACTCCAATCAATAATCACCTATGGGTGATTTTTAGCCGTTGGGGTTTTTAAGTTCCTACTAAACGAAATAATACAAACATTATTATATTTTTAAGTATTAATATATGCTAATAATAATGTTATCACATCAGCTGCAGTATTTTAAGAAACTAGGCAGTGGTAACTAATAAAATGAATAAGTAAATACTCCCTCAAGCAGCTGCTTGTCACAGAACTGCATGTCACACCTATATACACACTACAGAGAAAAAACATGCCTTACCCAGGTTCTTTTGATCAGTAATCAAGGGGATGGCTCAGTCAGTAGGGCGCCAGGCTCGTAATATGCAGTCTACAGAGTTGAGTCCCACCTAGCCTAGTATTGAAATATATCTCCGCAAAACTTCCTGCCCTACCCACGGCCAGTAGGGTACACCAATGGGTTTGGAAAGGTCCCCGCCCTTCCGATAGGACGTTAAGCCGTGGCCCGTGTGCGGGAGGGCCATACCCTATGCATGTTAAACACGCTGGATGGCCTTGATGAGTGACTTCTATATGTTTCTTAAACGCTGTCCAGTGGGCCCATAACCTTCTATGAGCCCTCTGGGTACTTGTGACCTAGATTTCGCTGTTTTATCTCTGAGGGGCCCTTTTTTGGCACACAATGGGCTAAAAGGTCAAGTCACATCTTTGAGCCTTCGTGGCTCAAAGATGGATCGGGGGAGAAAATCCACTGGAACAGCTGTTGGGAGACAGATGGTAGCTTCTCGTCAAGGCCATCCACTGTGTTCTTTAACGTGCACAAGGTATGGCTCTCCCGCACTCGGGACCACGGTTTAACGTCCCATACAACGGACAACTTTTTTCCAAACCCATCGGTGTCACCTACTGACCGAGGCTAGGGTGGGGAGTCCTTGTGACCTGGACATTTAGTCCACTGTGAGGGAAAAAAGGGCCCCTCAGAGGTAAAACAACCCAACTTAGTAACCAAGCATGCTAATCACTCGGCCAATGGATGGTTAGGTAACTCTCTTAAATTTAATGACTTTTGCCTGAATGAGTCTGCATTGTTTTAATTCTGTTCTAATTCAAAGTTTGATGTGTATTGATGATGATGATGGTTCTTACGTTATTATTGCTATATACTTACACTACACAGTCGTATCAGAATAATATGACCACTTACCATACATATACTATGGTAGATGGTCATATTATTCTGATACGACCGTTTATGTCTTTACATTAAGTCATGGGTGTCCAACCTTTTGACTTCCCTGGGCCACATTGAGTGAAGATGAATTGCTTTGGGCCGCACATAAAATAGCCAGAAGAGGTTTTTAATTGGGATATTTGTTTGTGTCACTAATACTTTTGTCATTTGCTCTGTAGTCACGAAAAAACTCGCTGAAAATTGCATAACATTGTTGAAAGCTTATGTCATAAACACGTAAACTTTAGGATTTTGTGGGCCGCATTACCAGCTGTTTAGGGCCGTAGTGGCCCGTGGTCGCGGGATGGACACGCCTGCATTAAGTTAAAGAATGACACACATTTTAAACTAATAAGTACATTATCCATTATAATTAACTGCTGGATGGATTTGTAAATTTAAGTTAACCAAATTTAAAGACGATTAAAAAAATAATTTGCCTCTGAACGGCAATTTCATGCTCAAAATGAGCTAAATGGTCAGGCCACACGGACCTCGAGGGCTCAGAGAAGATTGAGCAAAGGGGACCGACTGAATAGCTGTTAAGAGACAGATGGAAGCATCTCGTGAAGGCCATCCACAGGTTGGGAATCACTGCTTTAGAGGTAAAGGGTAGCTAGGTCAGCACTTCTATCAGTTCAGAAAAGAAGTCCCAATTTAATATACAGGAACCTCCAAGGAAACGTATTTTTTAAGACAAAGATTTTAAATCACATCGATTAACAGGTGTGAAATGAGAATGAAACAAGAAAAATATCAGTCAGTAGAAACAAACTCTCCAAGCGTATTTTAAAATATTTGATAGAAGTTTTAGGCATTGTAAACTAGATGGTCACAAAACACTTTTAACGAACATGGGATGCTCATTTTCAAAAGGATTTTAATTTTCACACTTTTGTACCCACTAATAGTAGTAATTAGGAGACATCGATGATTTGGGAAATGCAAAGAGAAATATTTTATAAATATCTATGCAACACAAAAGTATTTCATCATTTATCCCTTAAAGAGAACGAGTTGAATATTTTCACCACTCAGGGTTAAGGATAGCGAACCGTTGCTGTCATTGCATTTATAAACAATGCTCTAATGCAAAGAAATGAGGGAAAAGCGTTTGCTCTCTGCACTCTACCACCAAAATTTTTGGGGCGGGGGTGGCTCAGTCGGTAGCGCGCCAGGCTCGTAATCTACAGTTCCCAGGTTCGAGTCCCAGCTGGGTCAGCGTTGAGATTTATCTCCACAAAACTTCCCGCTCTACCCACGGTCAGTAGGGGACACCGATGGGCTTGAAATGACCGCCATCCTTCGGATGGGACGTTAAGCCGTGGCCCCGTGTGTGTGAGAGCCATACTCTGTGCACGTTAAAGAACACGCTGGATGGCCTTGACGGGAGGCTACCATCTGTCTCCCAACAGCTGTTCCAGTGGGTCCCCTCCCCCAACTTTCTCTGAGCCTTCGGGGTTCATGTGACCTGGCCATTTAACCCATGATATGCAAAAAAGGTGCCGCTCAGAGGTAAAACAACCCAACCAAAATTTTAGGCTTCTAGATTAAATAAATCAGCCTTAATATTTCTTTAAAATATCCCATTTTCAAATGTAGCGCTCCCTACTAATTGAAATTAAAACTACTGAATGATTCGAAAAATGCCGATCTCTATATATCATTAGTACCTATCCAACTAATAAAGAACTTTCATTTATCTCTTAAAGTCAGGCTCTCTCCCTGGCAGGGGAGTAATCGTTCTTAGTTTTTACGTCGATATGAAATATAGAGGAAAAATTGTCATGAACAAGGTGGGATATGAAATCACCACCTTCTCGTAATATAGTAAGTACTATGACCGTTGAGTTACCAGCAGCCAATAGACATTTCTTCTAACTGATGTTAATAACTTTCGTAACTGCAGTATGCAGATATTTCGTAACTGCAGTACAAGAGACGCAGAGTTGCAGTATGCAACTCTGCGTCTCTTGTACAGTCGCTCAAAAAAAGTATCCGAACACTATGGTTGATTACAGAATTCAGAAAAAATATCTGGGAACGATTTTTTTAGAAATTAGTGATCTGGCAACTTTCGTGTCACGTGACACGAAGGTTACCAGATCACTAATTTCTAAAAAAATCGTTCCCAGATATTTTTTCTGAATTCTGTAATCAACCATAGTGTTCGGATACATTTTTGAGCGACTGTAGGCAGTGTTTTCACTGTTTACAAACAGACTCTTGAAGTAGATGGCGCAATGTAAGTTATGAGTAAACAGCTAAATCGCTAAATAATTTGAAGAAATTTTTTCGACGCTTTTTTATCAGAAGTTTGTCGGTTTCGTATCCCCCAACGCTCAAGACAATTTTTCCTCTCTATTTGATATATCGATGTTAAACTAAGAGTGATTAGTACTCTGACAGTTGAAGAAAAACGACGAAAAATACTTTCAATTTATTAAGCGTTTGCATATTTCCCACCTATGGGTTTAGGGAGCAAATAGGTGTTGCCAAAGAAATGCATTGACTCTCACACTCCACCACTAAATTATCTCGTTTCTAGTATAAATAGTCCATTTGAAATATTTGTTTCAAGTTTCTCCGAATTCGTTCATCGTGTGAAGGCGTCGTTAAAGCTATGGCGAGATTTAGAAAACTCTATTAGAGGATTTTCATCAGTACCTATCCAACCTAAAGGTTACTTTTATGTCTGAAAATGGAAAAGCAAATAAAAAGAACAACTGTTTTTAAACGAACTAATAACATAGATAATTTGATTGACTTACTTTATCACTAAGATAAGTAATACTTCTAATGTGTAAATAAGACATTATTCTAATTATTCATTCCGTAAACGCACCAAAGGTGCGTACTGGAAACCAAACTATTATTGCTCTGCACATTTTGTTTCTGGTAAAACAGAATAATAATATTTGAAATTAAGTTGTCTATAAAAAGGGTGGTAGCAAAACTTTGTTAAATTTAAAATCCAATGCTCTTAATTTCAACCGGAGATTTCAAATATATTTTATGTCCATCATCATCATCATTATTATTATCATTATCATCATCATCATCATCATCATCATCATCAAGCAGCCATGGGCTACGGAGGTCCAACCAGACCGTGCAATTTAGTTCTCCAAGCAAGTCTATCCTGAGCTACATCTACTGCATCTGGCCACTGCACACCAATTCTAACAAGGTCCTGTTTGACATTGTCTGCCCACCGCATCCTAGGTCTCCCCTTCTTTCTGAGGCCTTTAGGCACACTGTTCATAACCCTATTCACCAATCTATAATTATTCATACAGGCAACATGGCCAAACCAACGGAGTCTCTCTCTGCACAATATGCTGCTTAAAGGAGATTGCAAACTCCTTTGCCTAATCTCATCATTAGTTACAAAGTTAAACCACCTAATGCCCAAGATACTGCGTAAGCATCTGGAATCAAAAGCATCTAGTTTCCTGTTATCTTGTTTACAAAGTGTCCACGTTTCACTACCATAACTAACCCTAGAAAGAACCAAACTATTATACAGTCTAATTTTAGTCTTTAGGTGTATACGCCTATTTCTCCACAATCTCCATAGATTCTTAAAAGTCCCTGCAGCAATCCCTATTCGTCTGTTAATCTCATGCCGCACATCACAATTATCTGTTACATAGCTCCCAAGATAATTAAACTGTGACACCTGCTCAAGACTGCAACCATTCAGATTAACTGAATCACAGCCTGCCTGACCAATTTTCATCACTTTAGTTTTCTCTCTGTTTATAACCAAACCTACTCTACTACCAGTCTCATCAACAGCTCGAATGAAAGAGTTCATCTCATCAACATCATTTGACAAAAGGGCTAAATCATCAGCATAATCTAAATCAGAAATTTTCGTATCTCCAGCCCATTTAAGGCCAAAATCTTTCCCTTGAAGTGAATTTCGCATAACATAATCAATAACCAAGCTAAAGAGAAAAGGAGACAAAATGCACCCTTGTCGAACACCAGAAGTAATGCTAAACCAATTGCTACAAGCCTTACCAACTCTCACACACGACTCAGTGTTATTATAGAGAGCTTTCATTATGTTAACTAACTTGTCTGGTATACCATATGATCTCACAATCAACCACAAATTATGACGATCAACAGAGTCGAAAGCCTTTTTGAAATCAACAAAGCTAGCAACCAAAGGTTTCTGAAACTCTAAACATTTCTCAAGAATCTGCCTAAGTGAAAATATCTGATCCACACATCCCCTACCACTTCTGAATCCACATTGCTCATCACGCAATTGACTGTCAACCAGATTCTTAATTCTATTAAGCACAATCATGGAAAGAACTTTACCTGGAACAGAGAGTAGGATGATACCCCTATAGTTATCACAAGAACTGCGATCACCTTTTTTGAAAATAGGGATAACAATAGTTCTGGTAAAATCCTTAGGAACCATGCCTTTATCATAAAAGATATTCAGAATTTCAGTCATCCAAGTGGTAACCGAAACATTCCCAGCTCTAAGCATTTCCGTAGTAATTTCATCTACCCCTGGGGATTTATGAAGTTTAAGTTTAGAAACAGCCAAAATAACTTCAGATTGTGTTATAGGGCCAACATTAAAGCCACCAATGCATCTATCATCATTGCAAACAATGGGAGTAGAACTAACTACATTGTTTAGAACATCACTGAAATGCTCAGCCCACCTAGCCATGACAGAGTCCTCCCCTTCTATAACCTTACCTTGTTTATCCTTCAATCCTTGTATGCCTGTCCGTTTTCTAACACACAAAACATTAACTATCTGGTACAGCTCTCTGCTGTTGTGCTGTCTAACTGCTTTCTCGGCTTTGTCAGCCAAACCATCAAGCCAAAGATTCTTATCAGCAGCTAACTGATCCTTTACAAGTTTATTAAGGTCTCTGTAATGCTTTCTATTAGGACTAGTAGGGTATTGATTAAGGGCATTCCTGCAGTTCTTTCTTTCCGAAATAAGCTCAAGTGCCTTATCACTCAGATAATTTTGCCTCTTCTGCTCCTTTTTTCCTAAAAGAGTACTGTTAGTGTCCAAAAAAGCCTGTTTAAAATGATCCCATTCTTCCTCAACTTCAGTAGTAAGCAAACCATGACTGTCATAATGACTAAGTAACCTATCATGGTAAGCTTTGGCTATAACTGGATCTTTCAGAGCTTCAGTATTAAAAGTAAATTTTTTAACCCTAGCACAACACTTTTTAAGTTTAAGTTGCAACACACTTTTAACAAGGTAATGGTCAGATCCAATTTCAGCTCCCCTATATGCCCTGGTATTCCTAACAGAACTAGCCCATTTGCTGTTAATTAATATGTAATCAATCATATTCTTATGCAGCCCATCAGGTGAAACCCATGTGTACTTATGTATGTCGCGGTGTTTGTAATAAGTGTTAGTTATTCTGAATCCATTGAGTTTACTTACCTGTAGGAGACGTTGCCCATTGCCATTGCAGCTACCAATACCAAAAGGGCCTATTACTCCTCCCCAAAGGTCAGAGTCAGTGCCAACTTTGGCATTGAAGTCACCAAGAACAAGGGTAATATCTCCTTTCTTGACAGAATTCAAAATATCCTGAAGTTGTTCATAAAACCTATCCTTCTCATCCTCATCGGCATCCTCAGTGGGGGCATAACAGCAGATAACATTCAAGTCTTTAATGCTTGTCTGAAATTTTGCTGTAAGAAACCTTTCATTAATGCACTCATATCCTAGAAGAGCATCGCTAGCGTGTCTGCTGAGAAGCAGACCCACGCCTTGGTGATGCTTATTGTCGTCCCTCCCTGAAAAGAGAAATTTAAGATTATTTTTAAGAATCTGATCTTTATCTGTCCATCTGGTCTCTTGCAAGCCGAGAATATCTAAATTATAACGGTGGAATTCTTGTGTGAGGACATCAAGAGAAAAAGCTCTGTGCAGAGTCCTCACATTCCAACTACCTATGGAGAGAAAACGGTTAGTGGGATGTTTAAAGAAACTATGTTTATTGAGAGAGGGAATGCCGACAATATCAAACAGCCCCCTAATCGCAGACATGGGGCAAAGACCCGTTCCCCCACTACTAAAGGCTGAAGCCATCTACACTGGAAGACTTCCTCCAATGTAGAATTTGACGATGCCAATAGAAGCAAAGAGTTCAGGTGCCAGCGATGACTTCTGCTCAGGATTATCCACCAGCTGATAAACATATCCTGTGAATCTATTCACTTGGGGCTGTCAACCCACAAACAAACAGAAAACACAGCGGAAGATTTTCCCTCCACAGAAGCCCACCAGTGCAGCAAACTCAGGATCCATAATCAAGCTCAGAGTCATATATCTGTCCAGTCCAGTAGGTTTATATGGTCAGCACCAGGACCCTGTGCGGTTGACCACTCCTCAGCAGGGTAGAAAAAAAAAGAAAAGTAGCCATAGTTGTCCAGATCAGTAGGCCACACTAATCTGGCAGCCCTCCCCTTCCGTTCACTTCCACAAGAGAGTATCTCTTTTGAAAGTTACTAACGGTCCGCACCACGAGAAGTCGGGGTCGGACATTAGGTGTTAGGCCTGGCCGGTTCTATGCATCATCACAGGGGATTGGTGCATAGCTCTCCTTCCAGTAACTACCTAGCTACCATTTACAGACCTAGTCCATAGATTAGACCTTATGTCCATAGTTATTATTTATCTATTCATTGGTCAACTGAAACAAAACAACGATAATTTTAAGATTGTGGATTGTTTACCAAGAATTTTGGGAAAAGTGGCCGTTTTCGAGAAGCGTTACTGTTTCAAATCTATCACTGTGTTTCAAAATTTTATTGATAAATTTCAAAGGTGAACATCCGCCATCAAACAAGGAGAACGGTTAAGAGAAATTTTGTCCTATCTTGAATATTACTTTAGAAACACGGAATCTGAATCTGAAATGGAAGTCCCTCATTGGAAATCATTCTCTGTATACTACAGAGTGAGAGCAGATTAACTTAATCACAGTCATAGAAATCTTTCAAATAGTTTTTGATATGTCGCTTTGAAACATTAGCTGAAATGTCGCTTTGAAACATTAGCTGAAATGTCTACTGTCCTCCCTAGCATAGCATATTCGCATTAGATAATTTAATAGAAATAATTTTTTTCTGTTTGTTCTAGATTGCTTCATTTATTCCAAAAAACAAAAGTTCGTAATTCCAATTGCTATAGCGAAATGTTTCAATTGCATCATATTTGTTAGTTAATAATTTGCTCTGACGACAAAAAGCAAATTATTGTTAATTACAACATCAGATTAATGATTAATTTCTATCTATATTTTTTTTTATAATAGTGATGATCAATTCATCTACTGTATAGCAGATATGCCCCTTTTTTTCTGTTTAAAATGTATTCAAATTATTTCATAAACTCTTTAATATTTCCTCAGACATTTGCAAATAACATATTACAAATAACAACAATACAAATATACCCAGGTTTATATGATACGTAAAAAAATGCCCTAACTATTTGGTCATTGAGAATGTTTCAAGATTAAATATTCAAATTTTGCTATTATTACAGTTTATTAAACGATTATACATATGCGCCCATTATTAATTGGAGAAATAAGGTAAAATACTCTAGACCAGACGTTCTCAACCTTTTAAGCTTCACGTACCCCCTCTGAAAATGTGTATTTAACTGGCGTACACCTTGTATAGATAAATAAAACTATAGTTATAGTATAACAATGGGAATAAAATAAAACATATATATACACATAAAATTTTGTATTCATAAATTGCATATATCGTTAAACACAAAAAATTACATTTTTACACAACAGTGTGGCCAACTTAGCGACTTGTAAAAAATAACAACTGACAACAAACAAAATATAATTTAATTTTTTTATTACCACAACATGTACCACACACTACATGTAAGAGAAAAAAATATTTATCTAGTTTAATACAAATATCAGTAAGTTACAAGAAATCACCTAATAAGCTCAACTTGAAAGGAAAATCACCAACAAAAATGTTGCTAAATGATATGAATATCTCAAATAATATGAATGTAATAAAAATCAATTATATGAATCATCTAGGATCATCAGGATAATATTCTCATCTAGGATCTAGGATAATATTCATTACTATATCATCTAGGATAATATTCATTAAAATGCACCAGAATTATTTATACATGGAATTCACACTTTTCTATATATGTATTCTGATAAGTGATGAAAAATGCTACATTAATGACATTACTTATAAACTAACATAAGAATTTTTTTCTCTATATGATTTATGATGCAATTAATCAAAACTAAACTGAGATATTGATTTGTTTAATACAAATCATTTATCTACATCATCCAGCATTTTATTTGGGTTTTTCTAAAGCATTAGTCAATAATCATTTTTTGCTAAGTGCATTGTGTAACAGAGGTCATGTGTAACAGAGGTCATTGTGTAACAGAGGTCATAGAATTAATTGGCTAAATACAAATCATTTACCCATGTCACTTCTCTACATCATGTAACATTTTATTTTGTGTATTTCTAAAGTATTAGTCAATATCATTTTTTGGGTTGGGTTGGGTTGTTTTACCTCTGAGCGGCATTTTTTTGCACACCATGGGCTAAATGGCCAGATCACATGGACCCCGAAGGCTCAGAGAAGGTTGGGGGAGGGGACCCACTGGAACAGCTGTTGGGAGACAGATGGTAGCCCCCCGTCAAGGCCATCCAGCGTGTTCTTTAACGTGCACAGGGTATGTCTCTCCCGAACACGGAGTCACGGCTTAACGTCCCATCCGACGGACGGCGGCCTTTCCAAGCTCATCGGTGTCCCCTACTGACCGTGGGCAAGGCGGGGAATTTTGCGCAGATAAATCTCAACGCTGACCCAACTGAGACTCGAACCTGGGAACTACAGATTACGAGCCTAGCGCGCTACCGACTGAGCCACCCCCGCCCCTATCATTTTTTGCTAAATGCATTTGGTACTAGAGGTCATGTGCTATATTCATAACATTAATTGGTTAAATACAAATCATTTACCCATATCACTTCTCTACATCATATATCATTCTATTTTGAGTATTTCTAAAGTATTAAATAGTCAAGAATCAAAATTTGCTAAGTGCATTGCTGTAATAGAGATCATGTATCATTTTGATAGAATTAATTTGTTTAATACAAATCGTTTACCTACATTATTTAGCATTTTATTTGGGGATTTCTAACACACTTAACCAAATGAAATGTTTATAGGCTTCTTAATAGTGAGAAAATATATATAAGGTCAGTTGAAGAGGACTGATGAAGCAGAATAACTAATGCTGTGAAAGATTACTTTTTCCCTAATACACTTCCAAAAATGATCTGATTATAGGTTGCTTGATGCTTATAGAAATATCCAAAATGCAGTGCTACATAAGTAAAAAAATTTATTCAAGTAAATTATATCTAATAAACCAACCAGTGCTGTGAAATGAACTTTCTTCTACAGAAGAAAGCATATAACCAATAAATCAATTAATACTATGAAATAAGACACAATGGACCTATATTAGAGCAATACAGTTGGCAAATATAATTATTGACTATTTAATGCATAGATTCCCAATTGGGGCGATACCGCCCCACAGTGGGCGCTGGAGCCTTCCATGGGGGCGGTAGCGGATCCAGAGGCAAATGGGGGGCGTTGAGGCAGTCAAGAGGGGCGGTCAAATAAATAAATAAATTTGATGGAATTTTCTGTGACAATCTTTTTATCTCTTCTATTCTGTGGTGTCTTCCTGGTGATTCTGGTCATCCACTACCTCATCCGTCATGTACAGCTTTTCAACTGCAGCTTGGACAATAAGTTCCCTGCTACCGCCTACTGGCGAACTGGTACGTATGAAGTCGACTGAGATGCTCTCAAAAGTTCTCTTCAAGATCACAGATTGGATATAAGCTTCAATATGTTTTCCCACTCCAAGTCGCTTTGAGTATGCTTTATGGTACGTAGTTTACAATACCATCCCACGTCAGAACATAAGGTATAATATTAACATTACACTTGTGAATTAGGCTCAACTCATTAGCCAGCAGATCATACTTCCTCTTCTTTTCAACCTCTACTGTCTGCAGGTTATCCTGAGATGTTATTCCTACTTCAATAATTGCAATCTCATTCAATACCTTATAATGCACTACTATATCAGGCTTATTATGTTGGACATGTGTGTCCGTCCTGATAGGCAAATCAACCTAGATGCAATAATAATATTATAATAATAAATTTATTATATTTAATATTTTTTATAATTATTTTTTAATATAATACTTTGAAAATACCTGTTTTCATGAATAAATATTTTATCTAGCTATGTAAATTATCTTATTGTTATCGCGTTAATAAGCATTTTTAAATTAGCATTAGGTAATACCTATACCTAATTTGTTTTAGTTTAGAATAGATTGACGGTGACAAGTCCTTGCAAGGTGGTAGGCAAACACGCGGTTCACGCAATTAACATGTTTCGACAAGAATATGGGAGCTTGAAATAACTTGTTTACGGAGCAAGTGCGCCGGCATCTGGTTAATACGGGGTGGGGAGTGGGTCCCGAAGGACCCACTCCCCATGGGGAAAGCACGTGCTCCGTCTCAAGACACTACACGTGCATAGCAACTAGAGGCTTGGAAGAAAGAAGGTGAAGTTTGTCTCAGGGGAGACCAGTAGGGACATGGAGTATGGGTGGTGTTAAAGGGGGTGCTGAGTGCAGCCCGGGAAGAAGGTAGGAAAATAAGTAGAAGAGAAACAGCAGCCACGGGGCTCAAAGGAGAGAGTCCCGGAGCTGGCAGACAAGCCAGCCTATATCCCTCAAGTGTGCCCTGACACGGGCACCCTCAATGGACACTGAGACCAGTTCGCCTGCTACCTCATTGATCGCCTGGGAGTCCCTGAGTTCGTTAGCGAACCCTTCTGTGAACGGGCACCTGAGGATATAGTGCCCGACATCTGCGTCTGGAGCCCCACAGCCGCAGTAACTGTGGGTAGAGATTTTAAACCTCTCCAGGTATTTGGAGAAACTCCCATGTCCTGTTAGGACCTGCGTCAAATAGTGGTCAGAGGACATCAGGGATAGACTGACCCTTTTTAAGAATGTCTTTGTTTGAAGACCATTCTCAGTCGTATCCCAGAGCCTCTGCCACTCCTGAAAGGTACCTTGGTCAATTATAGACTTCAGGGTATTTTTAGAAGTCTTTACCGCTATCACAGGTTGAGTGTTATTACCTGCGGAACGGGCCAGTTGGTCGGCCCGCTCATTTCCATCATGCCCTACATGTGCCTTGATCCAGGAGAAGGATACCTTGGGCAATCTCTGATCACCCAGGATGCACTTGATCTCATTAACAATTTGATGCCTGTTGGTTGCATCTGCAAGTGCATACAGAGCTGCCTGGCTGTCCGTGTACAGCCGAATGTCGCTGTTCAGACCGCTGTCATTGAGGGCCCAGTTGAGGGCCTCTCTGATAGCGAGCAGCTCTGCTTGGAAGGCCGAGCCATTATTTGAGACCTTCCTCTGAAAATCATACACGTTGGCTCCTTGATTGAAGACAGTGAAGGCTAAACCCACACCGTCCTCGCTCTTGGAACCATCGGTGTATATTTCAATATTTGTACCTGATGGTAACTCCGTGGACCAGGGCACACATAGTCTCCTTGTGGGATGTATATCCCACTTTGCGGTATTTATCTCATATTCCTCAGGGTCATACTGGACTCCGAGGAATGTTGCTTTCTCCCTAGCCTGCGTGACTCTGAATATGGTCGCTTCTTTTCCTACAGTCAAAAATAGCGGGGGGATCCCTGCGAGCACCAGGAGGGCATCCGTAGATGTTGTCCTATAAGCCCTGGTGATCCGCAGTAAAGCCGGCCGTTGGGCAGCGAGCAGCTTTCTACACATTATGGCGTGGTTCGTCGGGCGCCACCAGGCGCCCGCGCCATATGTCAGGATCCTCTCCGTTCCCCTGAGATAAATTTCTTTGAGGACCTCGCTTCTGAGTCCCCATGAGACGCGAGCCATGCGCCCAAGCTTGCACATAACGTTGGTGCATTTTGCTTTCAAGTCCTGCAGGTGTGGGATCCAGCTCATCCTCTCATCCAGAGTGATCCCCAAGTATTTTAAAGTCGTCATATGGCGGATGTTTTCGCCTTGTAATTTAAAGATGGGGTACCTCTTCTTGAGGACGCCCTCTTTTGCAATCGTCATAGAGGTAGTCTTCGCAACGCTGAACCCAAGCTTGTTGCGATGACACCAGCCTTCTAGTAATTTAATTGCTGCATTGCCAGCGACCTCGAGATTTGCTCTTGAGGACGCTGATATGGCAAGCAGCAAGTCGTCCGCGTATGCCTGGAGCCAGACTCCTTCGGGCATGGTCAACTCCAGAGCAGTATCAGCAACCAAGTTCCAGAGGAATGGTCCACTGCACGATCCCTGTGGGCAGCCTCTTTCCAAGTTTCTTGAGGCTACTCCGCTAGCATGCGAATATTTGACCACCCTCTCATGGAGGTAATTGGCCACAAGCGTGAAGATGTTCCTAGGGCAGGAACTCTCCTTTAATTTTGTCAGAATCGCAGGCCACCAGACATTGTCGAACGCGCCCGTCACATCCAAAGCTATGAGAGAGGTGTGCAACTTGTGCATTCTATTCACCTGAGCGATGTCACCACCTGTTTGATAGCAGCGGTGGTGGACTGGTCCGTCCTGAACCCAAATTGCTTGGGATTCAGGAAGCCGTTCTTATGGCAGTGGTGGTACATCCTGTTGGTCAGGAGTTTATCCAGCACCTTTCCCAACACCGGCAACAGACATATTGGTCTGTATGATCTTGCGTCAGCCGGATCCCTACCTGCCTTGTTTAAAAGGACAAGGTCAGCCTGTTTCCAGGCGGTTGGGAAGGCTCCCAGATTCAAGCATTTGTTGAAGAGCTGGGTGAACAGATCTTTATGTTCATTAAACACCTGAGAAACAATCTCCACTGTCAGACCATCGTTTCCCGGGGCTTTGCCCCGGGCCATTTCTCTTATTACCTCTCTCACCTCCTCTTCCGTAAACGGAACGTCGTCCGGCGTATCCGGCGGAATCCTGCAATTTTCCCTTAGGAGCCGATGTTCTGCATCATCAGAACTCCTGTCGTCAGTGGGAAACAAATTGTCCATGAGCACCTGGATAGTTTCGCTAAAGGAAGAGGTCTTGGATCCATCTTCTTTGCGAACATATGCAATATCCAGAGGTTTAAAATCCCCATCCGTAGCTAGCTTGTACTGTAGAGTAAAAGGGTTTCGTGCAGAGACATCACTGCAGAATTTCTGCCAGGAGGTCAGCTGCGCCTGGCGTATGGCGAGCTTGTATTTTGCCTGCTCCCTCCTGTACACCTCCTCTCTGGTACTTCTTTCCCCAGTCCGACATCTTTGAAATCGCCTTCTAAGAGCTCTCACTCTTTTCCTCATAATGCTGAGCTCTGGTGTCCACCAGGGCACCGATTTTCGTCCTGCTCTGGGCTGCCCCTTGTACCCGAAGGTTGCCTCGCAGCCAGCACTTATAGCCCTCGTCACCTCACTAATGATGTTATTTAGTGAATCGCAATCTCCAATATTGCAGACACTCTGGCCGATCTTCGCCAGTTCCGGTGACACACAGTGTAAGAGCTTGCACCAGTCAGGAGCTCTTCCCACCGCAAACCGTCGTGCATAATGTGGGGGAGATGTTGTTCCACCCACCTGGAACACTATGTAGTTGTGGTCGCTGTTACTGACCTTATCGCTGACACACCAATTCCGGATCATAGGAATCAACCTAGGTGTTACTAGGGTCAAGTCTATCCAGCTGCGACCTCTTGGGCCGTCAAAAGTAGCTGGCGTATCTACTTCATTTAGTAATAATAAATCAGCTGAGTTGATAAAGTCCAGAGTCATATCACCCCTGACATCTTGTCGGTTTGAACCCCACAGGGGATGCTTCGCATTGAAGTCCCCGCCTATTATAATGTTCTTAGAATTAACGCGAGTTAGGACGCTTTGTAACTCGGTTAATAAGTCCTCAATGTTGTTATTTGGAGGACAGTAGATAGAGATGGCGTGTACTAATAATCGTCCATAGCCTATCTCCACTACTACAATAGTATCCGTGTGATATGCCATAACGGCATTCACCTTGGGGTTCAAAACGACAACTCCAGCCTTAGGCTTGGTACCTTTTATACTAAATAGCCTACTGGACAGAGGGAGCCCCCTAATGACATTCTCTGTGCAGTAGGGTTCCTGCACTAGAGCAATGTCGACTCCTTCTTCCTTTATCTCCTGTCTGAGTTGGGCCATAGCAGCCCTTGCCCCATTTAAATTAATCTGGATAAACCTTAGACTTGCCCGTGGACCACCAGGAAACCTACTTCCCATAGTCGGTGCGTCGACGCAACAACTTTATCTCACGACAGTACGACGGACATTTCATGTCCATCGCACTGTGGCCAATGTCATACTTGGCACCGTGCTCCTTATTTGCCTTATTGCAAACGATGCACTTCGGTTTGGGCTTCGTGCACTCCTTGTATGAGTGCTTACCCGCACACTGTGAACACCGTTGTGTCTTGAGCTCACATTCAATCTGCTTATGCCCAAATGCATAGCATTTGTAGCACCGCAGGACTCTAATGTAATCTTTAACGTAGCACCTGGACCAACCTACGTTAATCTTACCTACCTCAATTAATTTCCTATGAGAGGCGCTACTAGCCTCTAGAACCCAGTGGACCGTATTGTCCACTCGGGCTTTTATCGAGAACATAGGTGTTATGTCTCCTTCATCTTCGCTCAGCCGATTCTGGCTGCGTATGACCCTCTGGAGGTCCTCGCGAGGGATGTCCTTGTCCACGCTGCAGACCATGATCTTAGGCTTCAACCTTACGGCCGATTTAGCCTCTAGGATTCCCTTGAGTGACTCATGGCTTTCAATAGCGCTTTTTAGGCTAGCCCGGTCACTCTCTGTGCTGCACTCCACAATAACTCCGTTAGCCCTCATAGGCTTAACGGTCATTACCCCCAGGTTAAGGTCTGTGGGGTTGATGTTTCCTTTCAGACTATCCCTTACTTCTAAAGCTGTCTTCTCTTTATCTTTAGAGAAGATCAGCAGGGTATGTCTCTGCCGTTTTTCAGGGGGAGTGGGCTTTTTGGCTACCACTGAACCGCCCTTTCCCTGTCCCTGCCCACCAACAGCCTTGGCATAAGTTGGCGGCCTCTCCTTTCTTTCAAGTGGACGTGCAGCCCGTTCCAAGATTTGTCCTTTCATGGTTGCAATCTCCAACTCCTGTTCGCAGAATATGGTGTGTAGCTTACGAGCCACACCCATAATTGCGTCCCTTAACTCATTCTCGACTCTGTGTCGGAACATCTCCACCGCCAGTTCCTCCAGAAGGCCAGCCTTCCTGAGCCCTTTTCCATACTACTGGGCTCTTTTCTACTATCCGGGGCCGCTTCTTTAGCTACGCACCCTTCATTCCCGCCATTTCCTGGGTCCTCTCCTTCTTTTGGAGGCCCATTTTCATTTTCCATACAACTTGTGGTGGGAGGAGGAGTTTCTGGGACTTCCTCCACCACCACCTCAAGATCAGCAGCCTCCTTGGGCTTGCTGTCTTTCTTCCTAGTCCGTTTCTCACTTTCGCCTGACACCAACTCCAACTGTTTGGGTTTCATGGTGGGTTCAAATTGTTCGACCCAGACGGTCTCCACCCACATCGGAGTCCTACAAGGGGAGGCCTCAGAGTTAAATTCGTCGCTCGAGGTACCTCAGAGATACGCCCAGGTTATACCCAGACTTCAGATCTCCCCTCGGACCAGAGCATGATCCGGGCCGAGGCCCGTTACTAGTCCGGGTCCCGGTCCGGACCCAACCCCTATCGTCAGGAATCACCTCCACCCGGTTGACACCGCAACCGCCCCTGACCCGCCCCGGTCAAGGGGCGGGACAGGGGATGCCTCACGTACCGATTGATCCGAGAGTGCCAGCTCAGACCTCCCGTTTTATTGAAGCAGAGGCCAAGGACAGTGTATTGGGATACCAGCTTACCTGTCCCTCAACTGCCAGGACCCTCCTTTCCACATTACGGGTCTCCACCCACGGTAAACAGGTGGGCCACTCGTAGGTGTGGCGACCATGATATATTCTCCCCACCTTGCCCATCAGGGCACAATCTAAACCTAAACACTGGCCACTTTTGTCCTATTAGATAAGTTGTTCAATTTGAACAATCTCGGCCAGTCCCCTTCCTTGAGTCCAACTAGGAAGTAGGCCCGCGCCTCCGGGACGTTTTGAGGCGCGTACTCCGGGTAGAGTTCATCCTAACCTCCACCCGGAAACGGAAAAACCAGAGGCGTAAAAATGGGGGAGGACGGAAGTCCCCTGTCCAAAGGACCAGGACTCCCATCCTCCCCCGTGTTAATGAAACGACCTCAGCCTAATCTCTACGAATGATCTTATTGGTGACCAGTGAACCTAAAAAGAAAATAAAAACGGGTTGGAGAGGAGCCTGTGCCTTTCAACACAGACCGCCTCTCCCCTTTGACAACAGACCTGTAATATCGGCTCTCCTCATAGCCACAGGCGTCTGTACGCCTTTACCTCTGTAGTGTGTTCACCCTCCACACTTTCCAAAACTTTACTGCAGTCATTCTAAGAACCTTGACTGCAGTAATTAAAAATTTTCCTAACAAATTTCGTCCGTCTCATCAACCTTACTTCACACCTCCATTCCAATCATACTCCCTTCATTCGTGCTGCCTTTTGCACTGTTCTAGCTCTCCTGTTCTATCTTACTCCACTTGTCTTCTATCCAATCCTCAGTCCTCTTTCACAGCCCACCTCCAGCTGTACTCAAGTAATAACATAGTTGGCCTTGCCAACTGACCACCACACACCTTGGTGTTCTCCTGTGGGGTCCCACTTTCCTCATCGCCTTTCACCACATCACTTTCACTCTCTTTCTTCGTCTGTCCTTACTTGGGAACTCTTAGTCTGGCCTTTCCATCTTGGCCTGTCCGACATGAGTAACTCTGGTCGGCATAGCCCTCGACTTCATTAAGGCACGCAAGCCCCCCCACCACGACAAGGTGGTTCCCTTCGAGGGGGGTGCGCCGGCATCGCAAACATACAAGTTAATGAGTGCATAAAATCAAATCTATAAAAGCGATATCTCTAGGAATGTTTTATTATTTTTATGTGCTTCGCCGTGATAAATAGTCGTGAGTGATAAGTGTTAGAAGTCATTATAAACATTATTTTTATAACTATCTGTAAATCTGTTGAGAAGTTAATTTGTATTTAAAATGTCTGAATCTACATCTAAAAAGAAATGCCGGCAGTACAGTATTGAGTATTTGAAATATGGATTTACGTACTCTCCTACAAACCAATCATTACCTATGTGTTTAATTTGCCGAAAAGTTTTTTCAAATGAAGCTATGAAACCTTCTAGGCTACAAGAGCATTTAAATAAAATGCATGCTGATAAGAAGAACAAAGATTTATCCTATTTTCAAGAACTGGAAAAGCAATATTTAAAACAGCCAACTATGTCAAACCTTTTTGCGTCGTCTTCTAAACAAGATGATGATGGACTACGAGCCTCATATAACGTTTCATTGTTAATCGCAAAAGCAGAGGAAAACCACACTCAATTGGCGAGGAATTAATTTTGCCGGCAGTCAAAGAGATATTAAAAACTGTTCTTCATCATAAGACACCGTCAGATATCATCAAAAAAATTCCTCTCAGTAATAATTCAGTGCAAAGAAGAATAGATGAAATGGCAAAAGACGTTGAAATATCATTATGTGATTACTTAAAGACGCAAATTTTCCATTCAACTGGATGAATCAACTCTACCAAATAACGAAGCTCTACTCTTATCAATCGTACGATTTATAAAAGAAGAAAAAATTCGTGAAGAGTTATTATTTGCTAAAAATTTGGAATCTGATACAAAGGGAGAATCTATATTTAATACCATGCAAAAGTTTTTTCAAGAGAAAGAAATTCCTATTTGCAATATTTTGTCTGCTGCTACTGATGGTGCTCCAGCAATGACAGGGCGTCATAAAGGGTTTCATAGCGCATTTGAAACAAGCAGTACCAAATGTACTCGCTGTGCATTGTATTATTCATCGTCAGCATTTGGTTGCAAAAAATTTGAATGAACGTCTGCATACGTCGCTCCATTACGTTATTAAAGCAATCAATAAGATTAGAAGCAATTCATTGAATGACCGATTATTTGGTAAGCTTTGTAATGAAAATGATGAAGATTACAATCGCTTGCTGCTGCACACAGAAGTACGTTGGCTCTCTAAAGGTGTTTGTCTGAATCGTTTTTTCAATCTATTTGACTCAGTACTGGACTTTCTTGAAGACAGAGACGAAAAATTGCGCGAAAACCTGATTACGTCAAAAAATGACATCGCTTATTTGACAGACCTATTTATAATATTTAATCAAGTTAATTTACAATTGCAAGATGATGAGTTGAATTTAATTAAAACGAAAAACGTCATATCTGCTTTTGCGGGAAAACTTCTTCTATTCAAACGAAATCTAGATAGAGGTGAATACAACCACTTTCCCACATTATCAGCAGTCTCTGCGAAACCGGAAGATTTACTTACTTACTGCCAACACTTGGAAGTTCTTCATGTTGATTTTACGCAGCGTTTCCAAGATATTTTAAACATGAATATACCGAGTTGGGTTTTAGATCCTTTCGCAAACACAGATACTGAAGAATCATCAAATTTGGAAGAGGAACTCTTAGAACTCACAACTAACGAAGCACTCAAAGTAAAATTCAAACATAGATACCAAGAGTTCTTGGTTCAAACATCAATACCAGTTCTCTACCCTGGATTGTGTGCTTTAGTACAGAAGTTTTTAATCGCATTTCCTTCGTCCTATATGGCTGAGCGTGGATTCAGTGCAGTAGCTAATTTACTGTCAAAGAAGAGGAACAGACTACACATCACTGAACGTGGCGATCTGCGATTGATGTTAACGAAATTGGAACCCGACATTAACAAATTGTTAACACTCCACCAGCCTCAACCATCTCATTAATTTTTTTTATTTATTATTAATTTTGTGTTTATCTTATTATTTTTTTATTTCTTATTGATTCTGTGCTTATTTTTAAAATTTTAATAAACAATTTTATTGTACATTTGGTTGTCGTTTTATTAATTTCTGCTTTATGATTTTTAATAGATAAATAAACAGATAAATTAGGTACAGATAATATGAACAATATTTTAATATTTCATATAAAATTAACTATTATGGACTAGGGGGCGTTGAAAATTTTGTTCTCTTCTAAAGGGGGCGCTGGTCCAGAAAACGTTGGGAATCACTGATCTAAGAGACCTGGGTTCAAGGCATGGGTTGTCGAATGAGGCCGGCCATCCTCTCAGACCTTCTACTATGGCGTATTAAACTGACAGGCTCCTGTCAGACCTCTGTGGCAAGCAACTGCTTGAGACAGTTGCTTAAATTTTTATTATTTTTTATTTATTTTAATTTTGTAGTTGATTCAAGCTTTGTCCCTGCTGTCTATTACTGTAATTATTTCTGGTGTGATTATTCTTTATTAAATTTACGCATTTGAGAAATATTTTTTTCTTTCATCTCGTTAAACTTTATTTTATTTGCAATATCATTATATTTATTTTTTTAAGTAATTATAAAAGCTGTAATTATCAATTTGGGAATTACTTTGAGGAAAATCCCAGTTAGCTGACATAATATCTGTATTTATTTTCTTTGATCATGTGAACACAGTTTATACTGCACTTTCATTCTGATACCCGAATTATTGATTTATTTTTATGTTGTCCCAGTGTCAATGCAATTGTTTAATGATCCGCAATTTTGCTTCTATGTATCATTGATTTAGCTGAGATTTTTTTTTTCGAGTTTAATGTTATATGGTCAATGCATGTTTGTGTTAAATTGTATAAAACTATTTCTTCACTGGTTAAGCCAGTAATGAGTTGATCGAAACCTGTGTCTTCTAATAAGTTTAAGTATCTTTCTACAGATTGTTTTATTGTCTTTATATCAATATTAAAATCTCCAATTTGCATCTGATGTTTTGTTTTAGAGGTAGGTTCTGATCATTCTTGTAAATTTCTTCAAAAACAATTTATCTCTGTACTTGGGGGATATGTACAGAGCTAATATATTATACATATATCACATCCTTCTTTCTGATTCTTAGGAATAAAGGTTTCGAGGGTGGAATCTCAGCAAGTAACAGTTTTAGTACTATTCAGTTATGGTGTAATTATTTCCAATATTATTCCTCTTACATCTTTCCTTTTATTTCTGTCAAAGATCTGTCCAAAATATTTTATTTTATACACGTATGCTTCTTTGTCACTGATATCAGTTTCTGTTAGTATGATAATACGTATCTACATAATATACATATTCTCTATTAATAAAACGTAATGCACATATTCTCTTAAATTTATATTAAGAATATCCCAATATTTTCAGGCTTCAAACGTTAACATGCATAATACGTAACTGATTATTTTCTTGAAGTTGATTGATTGTTGTGAAAAACCACTTATCTGCTTTGATAGTAAGTATTATCTAGGTATAACGTATGACGAAACGTTTCTGAAAAATCTAAAGGTGTCTAAGGATCTGTTAATTTCTTTCCAAAAAAAAAATTTTAAGGAGGGGGATAGAGCACGGTTAAAAAAAAAGTTGCCTTGCTACGTCACTAATCAAACAATGAACTTGAAGGATTATAAATTCTGATAATGAGGTTGTTGAGAACAATCGCAAAAGTCATCATCACGATAATGAAAACTTATTAGTTTTCTTAGTTTGTAAAATATTTTTAAAATCCTGATGCCTTACTTTTTCTGGTAAGAATAAAAAATATTTTGGATAAATTTTGGACTTTCCGATTCTCCTTCAGCAATTAGTAAACGTTTTAAATCATAAGTTTGAAAGAACTGGTTCAATAAATGTCTAGACTAGTAGTGCTTATTATTGTAATTTCATCTTTTAAAACTACTAAAAAGGACAGTCTAAAACGGTTTTAGTCGTCTTTTTAGGACGACTAAAAATGGCAGTCTACGTTTTTAATGCATTTTTCACACTGAATTCAAATCAGAATTTCGCAGGAAACGTTTGATTTTTTTTGTCCATTGAAAAGGTTTGCCAACAAACGCAATTCAGTGGTAATCAACATCCCATGAAGTTAGGAGGAACTGGAAGTTTCTATTTATACGAGAACTATCTCATCAACAATCAGATGATGATTTGTTTGTCGAGATGCACGATTCTTCTACTTCAGCATATAATGCATCATTAGTCTGCATTTGACAGTGATGAGGACTTTGAGAGAAAAATCACAATTGCGATGCTATATCAGGGATAATTGCCGCTCTACACTTTTTGTTCCACTGATCAAACGTCACGTTTCCCCCACCCCTGACACGTGCATCTTCTTATATATATATATATTCATGAGATTATATCCTAAATC
This sequence comes from Ryuthela nishihirai, assembly GCA_038380435.1. Taxonomy (NCBI): domain Eukaryota; kingdom Metazoa; phylum Arthropoda; class Arachnida; order Araneae; family Heptathelidae; genus Ryuthela; species Ryuthela nishihirai. The sequence goes on along the minus strand of JAWZYU010000019.1, from coordinate 31,734,706 downwards.
TTATCGTCATCATTGGCATATTGTAAGACAGCTATTTCTTAATTCCTAAACGTTCTTCATTTAAGGTGAGTATGAATACACTTAGATATATTATTTTACTTAGAATATTTTGCCAGTGAATAAACTTCCTTGCCACAGGAAGAGTTGTTTGAGATGAGCTGAAAATTTTTTAACCCTGATACAGTCGCTCAAATAAATATCCGAACACTGTGGTTGATTGCAGAATTCAGAAAAAATATCTGGCAACGATTTTTTTATAAATGAATCATCTGGCAACCTTCGTGTCACGTCACGTGACTTCCGTTAATTCATCCCGACGCCAGTTTATCGCAGTCATAGAGTTATGATTTTATTGACTTTCTACATGAATTGTTTAGAAACAATTCATTCTGACTTTGAGATGTAAAACATGAATCATTTTGAATTTCCCTTAGAAATTAATTGAAACTTAAATAACAAGTATTTTTTTTTTCAAAACACTTAATACAATATGCATTTTAAAAGTTTGGGTAATGATTGTTTCCATATTAGGTAATTATGACTTTTATTAAAAATAATTTATTGTCAAATATTCCAGCTTCCAAAGTTCTTTAAATACTGAACGAATAATGTTTGAAAATCGAGATTTAAATAGATTTGATTATGATCTTTAATTTATTTTCAGTCACATTTTTCAATTAAATACATAATTTCAAAGTTATAGAGTTCCGATATTAGATTCCCATTCTGATAACATAGAAATTCTCCTTTTTGGTAGATTCCAGGTAAATTGTCCTAAAATATATGTCATTGAAAGAAAAGAGTTGCTTCCCTTCCACCACCCCTGTGTAAGAGAGGAAAATCATTGCTGTCAGAATAACCCCTTAGGACCCTGAAAGTGATACTCCCCCGAGCATCCACATTGTAATGTTGGGGACCGGAAGATGCACTGCTCGACTTAGAAAAGGCCACACCATGAAGTATTTCTTGAAACGCCATGCAAATAAGTGGGTATGTGTGGACAGTAGGGTTATGGAAATGAGTGAAGCCGCGAACCAATCACGTGATAGGTGCTGGAATAACAGTGAAAAACGGCTTGGCGTAGCGAAGTGTGGTCGTCCTCACCTGTGCGTGTGAACCACTGCATTAGAGAGATCGGCTGGCGAAGGCATGTTTAAGGAGTGAGAATGCGTGGACGACATCATCAGGAATCCTACCATCAAAGGACAGCTTTAGCATAGGCTTCATCATTGATGGTACATATGGCTGTTGCTCCTTGCGTCTCATCGCGTCCGAAATGCATCAGGATGCAACAAATGTTAGCCGAATATGGCGACAGAGTGTGGAAGAAGGTAGCGTGCATCGACGTAGTGGGACTGGTGCACATAGACGGAAATCCGAACTCCTCTATCGCCACATTCGATGGCAAGCCATAACAGCGCCACAATTCACAGCGGACATCATTTGACACGGTGTACAGGCAGCTACGGATATCCCCGTGTCGACAGGGACTCTGAATTGCAGATTGACTGAGGCAAGTTTGCAATCTCACCAGTCATTGCGACGACTGCCATTCGCCACAGCACATCGTCGGGCAAGGTTGTACTGGCACCGTACCAAACATGCATGACAGGACAAACGGAACCATGTTGTATTCATCGACGAGTCTCGCTTCTGGCTCAGCACCGAATATCACCGATTGAGGATCTGAAGATAATGTGATCACTGGGCTGATCTTGTGCCATCCGCGAGCATCGTACCGTTCCTCAGCCTGATGTCATGTTTGGAACACTATCAGTTTCAACAGATGTTCACCACTCATATGTATAGTTACAACCATGATAACATGACGATACGTCAATGAGGTGCTGCAGCCCGTTTTGTTGCTGTATCTCCGTGGTATCCCTGATGCTCAGTTTCAACACTATAACGCCCACCGCACAATGCCAACATCAGCAGACAGTGCCTACAATGTGTCCAGGTGTTGCCTTGGCCAGCACGATGTCCAGACTTCTACTAACTAAAAATACAGGAGGTAAAACAGAGTCATCGTGTCACAAAACTCGCACTTAGGTTCTTCGTCCACCCATAGAAGAAATGAATGTGTAGTAAACAAATGACCAAGGCAGAGCTAAGAAATCAAAACTTGCTCCTTGCAATTCCTGCGAATGTGACTGCCATGGTTTGACAATGATGCTATGGTTTGACTCGATCTCGAAACGTTTATTGTCAATCTGTTCGGATCAATATCTCTGCCTCTTTACCCGGAGCTCAATGAAGAAGCACTGCTGAAAGTCCAGGTATGGAACTGTCAGTGAAGAGTCGGACAGCGGCATGGCTGACTTGGTAGTAGCATCTGCCAAATCGTTTCCCCTGATCCCGATGTGACTGGGAGCCCAATAGAAAAGAATAGCTGTCCTGCCTACCAGACTATAGAGCTCCTGACAGATTTTGGACATCACAGGAGGCGGGGGTGGCTCTGTTGTTAGGGTGCCAGGCTCATAATCTGTAGTTCCCAGGTTCGAGTCCCAGCTGGGTCAGTGTTGAGATTTATCTCCACAAAACTCCCCGTCCTGCCCACGGTCAGTAGGAGACATCGATGGGCTTGGAAAGGCCTCCGTCCGTCGGATGAGACGTTAAGCCGTGACTCCGTGTGCGGGAGAGCAATACCCTGTGCACGTTACAGAACACGCTGGATGGCTTTGATGGGTGTCTACCATCTGTCTCAAAACAGCTGTTCCAGTGGGTCCCCTCCCCCAACCTTCTCTGAGACTTCGGGGTCGATGTGACCTGGCCATTTAGCTCATGGTGTGCAAAAAAGTGCCGCTCAGAGGTAAAACAACCCAACAACCCAAACTGGACATCATAGGGTGAGGCTGAAGCCTCACCAAGACCAAAGGCTGTAGCAAGCTAAGTGAGTTGGAGTAAAGTACGTACCGACTATGATTATTAGCCGCTAAGTGGTCCAAGGAGAGTCTGATAGCGTACAACTCTGCAGTGATGAAGTCAAAGGAAGAAAGGTAGGAAGGAAAAACAGGGAGCCATGGTGGAAGTGGCTCAGCTGTCGGCTGGGGAACAATATCAAGACTGCTGTTGATGCCTCTGAGGTAGACTTGAACACTCACATTGATCGTACGTCCACGAATCGTAGTCTGGAGATTCGTGTAAAGCATCTCCAACTTAAAACTAAAAATACAGTGCCAAGTGGAATGGCCCTGCAGGGATCGCAACTTCAATGCTTACTGTAGGGACAACTGGTAATGCCGAATAGATAAGGGTGGTTCATCGGTCTCAGGATCAACAAGGTTTGGAATACCCCCATGCAACAACATGCACCACCAAATCCCAGGCAGAATCGTACACATGGGACAGTAGTCCAGTTTCGACCAGAGAAATGCACAGTAGAGAGGAGGCAGAGAACATCGGTATGCTCCCCAAGAGAAGGAGGAGAAGACCTTGAGGATGTTCATTGCCCATGTGCACTTGGATCTGAGATGATGGGTGTGTGATAAAAAGGACAATTTCCAATCGAAGATGAGACTGAGAAAGTTGCTCTCTTCCACAACTAGAATGTTGGCACCCCAACCACAATTTACTTAATTCTTCCTGAGGCGTGATCTCCAAGTGGATGCCTCCTGTAGGCCTTACTTTACGAGGAGAAAATTTTCTTGGTCTTCTATCATCCACACGGCCACTTTTAAGGTCTCTTTTAAGGTCGATAAGGTCTTGTAAGGTCGTGTGCGATAAAGTCTGCATGACGGGTAGGAACTACACATCTCACTCATTAACGATCATAGAGCACAACGGACTACTAGATATTCCAGATTCCCAAGCAATTGCAACACTCTGGTGGAATTTGTTTTCTCCATTTCTTTCTCGTCTTCTTATTCCCCAGAGTTTCCGGCCCTGAAGGGCTAGGCCGAACGCACTCTGCTGTCTTTCCACTCGAATGGCTTGGAGTCTTTACAACAGGCCATTCCCAGTCGAGGAGCTTCGCCTTGCTCTGCACTCTTCTCGTGCATACACTGTCGGGCCAGAAAATGCCCATTATTCTATGTTGAAACATCTTGCACCATCGTGAAAGGATCGACTGCTCCAACTTTTCAACCAATTTTTTTTCGAGGAGCAGTTTCTGTACTCATATCGGGAGGTCATTGTCATAGCCTTCCCCAAGCCAGGAAAGATCCCAAGATTTCTTTCAATGATCATCTGATTGCTTTGACGAGCTGCATGTGCAAGGTATTGGGAAGAATGGTAAATGCCAGACTGATCTGGTGTTTGGAACACCACAGCCTTCTTTCCAACACCAAGTGTGGTCATTGAATGATAACTGCAAAACTCCCTGAACAATCTCTATGTTGGTCCCCCAAGCCACAGCTCGGTGTCCAGATGATGATTTCATTTGCGGCAATAGTGCACACAAGTGGTCTTCTGTGGGGAAAACCTAGAGATTGTTCAGGGAGGTTTGCAGTTGTCATTCAAACACCCTCTTGCTGGACGATGAGCTAAGGATGCTAAAGTCACCAACATAGAGGGCATTCAATAATAAATTATCACAAGAAAAGTCCTGGAGACAAGGAACACTGGAAACATTGAGTTGAAAAAAAAATTTCTATAGCAGGAGGAAGTTGTCTTGTAATCGGATTTATCTTGATAGCGAAAAGTGTAACGCTCAAGATACAGCCTTTGGAAAGGCCTCAAAAGACTGTTGCTAATGTAGACAGGAAAAGTTCGAGAAGACAGAAAGTTCGAAATGAAGATCGCATGTGACCTCTCAAGCCGAAGACATGGAGGTCACGAAGAATGCTGAACGAAGAAAATTTACATCAAGTGCTAACGACATAAAAACATATTCCTGATCGCCGATTCGAGTCGGATCAGATGGTCTAATGCAGACTGTTGCCTGCGAAAGCCACACTTGGTGTTGGAAAGAAGGCTGTGGTGTTCCAAATACCAGATCAGTGTGGCATTTACCATTCTTCCCAAATGCAGCTCGTCAAAGCAATCAGATGATCATTGAAAAAATCTTGGGATTTTTCTGGCTTGGGGAAGGCTATGACCATGACCTCCCGCCATGAGTACAGAAACTGCTCGTCGACCAAAATTCGGTTGAAAAGTCGGAGCAGTCGATCCTTACACGATGGTGCGAGATGTTTCAACATGGAATAATGGGCATATTCTGGCCCGACAGTGTATGCACGAGAAGAGTGCAGAGCAAGGCGAAGCTCCTCGACTGGGAATGGCCTGTTGTAAAGACTCCAAGCCATTCGAGTGGAAAGACAGCAGAGAGCGTTCGGCCTAGCCCTTCAGGGCCGAAAACTCGGGGGAATAAGAAGACGAGGAAGAAATGGAGGAAACAAATTCCACCAGAGTGTTGCAATTGCTTGGGAATCTGCAACAGCCAGTAGTCCGTTGTGCTCCATGATCGGTAACGAGTGAGATGTATAGTTCCCACCTGTCATCCAGACTTTATCGCACACGACCTTAAAACTGGCCGTGTGGATGATAGAATTATTAGAGGATTTCCTCCTGAAGAGAAGTTTGGGGGAGGGGACCCACTGGAACAGCTGTTGGGAGAGAGATGGTAACCTCCCATCAAGGCCATCTAGCGTGTTCTTTGACGTGCACAGGGTATGGCTCTCCCGCACACGGGGTCACGGCTTAACGTCCCATCCGACGGAAGGTGGCCTTTCCAAGCCCATCGGTGGCAGGTGGGCAGGGTGGGGAGTTTTGCGGAGATAAGTCTCAACCCTGACCCAGCTGGGACTCGAACCTGGGAACTTCAGATTACGAGCTTGGCGCGCTACCGACTGAGCCACCCCCGCCCCATGTGACATTAGTAGCAACAGTTTCATTAATGGAATTCATGTTGGTTTAACTTTTCTAACTAAGCCACCCCCGCCCCATGTGACATTAGTAGCAACATTTTCATTAATGGAATTCATGTTGGCTTAACTTTAGTTCAATACCCATAGTCTCCGCCTACCACGGAGCCCAACAAGGGGACGACCAATCGAGCGCCAGAGCTGTACTGGCACTATACCCACACACACACACACAGTGATCCATGTCCTCAAAAAGAAATAAAAGGAAAAGAGAAGTCTGAGGAACTCACCCGATTCTCAAAAATAAAATAATTGGTTTAAAAATAAAAAGTGTGAGGAAACGAACTGTCCTCACAAAAGAAATATAACTACATAGAAAAATAATGTGTGGAAAAACTCGTTAACCTCTACCCGGATATGGGAAAGTCACTTACCTTACTGCATAGTTGGCACTAGCAGGTCCAGCCCGCCAGTCGATTGATCCTGACGCGGTCACCTCAGGATCTTTCGTTTACCTGAGAAAGTTCCCTTCCTTTGACAAATGGGGCGGGGGTGGCTCAGTCAGTAGCGCGCCAGGCTCGTAATCTGTAGTTCCCAGGTTCGAGTCCCAGCTGGGTCAGCGTTGAGATTTATCTCCGCAAAATTCCCCGCCCTGCCCACGGTCAGTAGGGGACACCGATGGGCTTGGAAAGGCCGCCGTCCGTCGGATGGGACGTTAAGCCGTGGCCCCGTGTGCGGGAGAGCCATATCCTGTGCACGTTAAAGACGGGAGGCTACCATCTGTCTCCCAACAGCTGTTCCAGTGGGTACCCTCCCCCAACCTTCTCTGAGCCTTCGGGGTCCATGTGACCTGGCCATTTAGCCCATGGTGTGCAAAAAAGTGCAGCTCAGAGGTAAAACAACCCAACCCAACCCTTTGATAGAGGCCAAGGTAATGTGTAGCAGTGGTCCTCAAAATCTCTGTCCAGTCCCACGACGAACAATCTCCTCAATTACAAAATGGGCCAAAGGGTACCCAGTTAGTCATGAGCTGAGGAAAGCAGATGGGGACCCCAAGCAACTAACACGACCCTGCTTTCCAGGGACATGGTCACCGTGCATGGCAAACATGGGGTTGAACATTTAAGACCTTGTGAAGGGTACCCGAAACAACGAAACCTTCACAGGGCAGTTCCCTCACCATGTACAAGAGTTCGCACCAAGGGTCAGAGCAATAAAGATTTGGAACCAGCTTCCTATAACGTTGTGCTTATCCCAGCATTCCAGTATTTCAGATTAAAATTGAGGGTCTGGACTCCACTTATTCGAAGCTTCAGCTTTTTAACCTCATGATGAATGCTGTGCTGGTAAATTCAGGTTTGGGGAAAATTGGTCTTTAGTATCCTAGGACCAATAGCAAGACATATTGTCCATTGATATCCTAACAACTGCAAACGTGGAATATTATCCGCTGATATCTTAGGATCTAGCAGCACGACATATCGCACATTAATATCCTTGGACCATTGGTTGAAGTATTGTTTAAATATAAACGTCAGCTATGTATGAAATTCCTTAAACATGGGATTCCAAAAAAATTTGTCAAACAAATTCAAGCGAACTTTCATTCATTTCGAACTGCATTCAGTACATCACAATCAACAATCCATTGTCACTAGTCAGAAATGTCAAGTAGTAAATTGTTCAGAGAATATTTAATTTGAAGGAAAGCAAAATTTGAAAAAAATCTTAGTCACGAGGCGCTACGGCTCGTGACTAAGATTTTTGGAGGGACATTGTGGCTATCATATGCAATGCCCCGATGTAAAAAAAATTGGGGAGATGCTTGATATTGAATTGAACCGAACTGAACGAAAAAGGAATTAAGTAATGAATATATATATATATATTTTTCCATCTATTCTCAAAACGCATTATTTATCAAAAAATTTCGGGAAAAATCGAAAAAGCGTCTTGTTCTTTCTACTTCAATTCAGTATTTTGCTCCTCCACTATAATAATCTAATATATAAAGAAAGTTTGTTTTGTTTGTGATTACTAACGATGATAAAATGATTACTAAACGATTATAAAAATCATATTATGTTGATTTAGATATGACAAATGACGAATACTAAATTTGAAATTACTTTATTATTTTTTGTGATTATTGCCGAGTGGTTAGCGCGCTTGGCTACTGATCTAAGGGACCTGGGTTCGAGCCCCGGGTTAAGGCATGGATTTATGTGTCGTTCTTCTGCTGAGGTCCTGCCATTCTCTCAGATCTTCTACTTTGGCATATAAACTGACAGGCTCCTGTCAGACCTCTGTGGCAAGCAGCTGCTTGAGGGGGTATTTATTTATTTTTATTTATTTGCTGGGGCAGTGGCTCAGGTGCCTAATGGCCCCTGAAGAAAAGAAATATAAATAATGCTTGGCACATCTGACATGATTTTCTTCCCATTCGATATTTCAAAAAATTGTAAGTACCATTTCAATAACTTCTTTACAGATTGACATAATTTTTTTCTAGGCTTCGGTTAATTTTATTTTTTTAATTCATTAAAAAATGTTTGTCTTGGCATTCGTTCTCATCAGAAATCATCTTAATAGTGTTTTCTAAACTGAATTAATACAGATGGACTACGAGTAAGGAGTTCTTTGGGAAAGGCTAAGAAACATATCATCTTATTTTTTGTTTAATCAAAAAAAAAAACACCATCAAGCATCTGCTTGACAGAGAGGTCTGAAAATCTTTAAGGAAGGCGAGACCTCAGCAAAAAGACAAATGAACTTTTAATATTATGATAGTTCTATCCTATATATTCCAGATGACGAAGAGTATTGCATTCCTAATGCTAACCACGCTCCTCGCTATATATGTTCCTGCAGAAGCATCAAAGCTTGATTTCTATAGAAATGGTTGCGCTGGTGTTTACAGCAAAGCCGACTTTGCTCTCATGGACAGAATTTGCAACGAATGCTACGAATTGTACATGGAGTCTGATGTTCATACACAATGCCGGTAAGTGTTCGTAATAAATATCTTTTAGATCAGTGTTTAAAGTTATTTCCCTCTGTTTCTGATTATTTACAATTTTCAGGCAGTTAGGTTGAGTTGTTTTACCTCTGAGCAGCACTTTTTTGCACACCATGGGCTAAATGGCCAGGTCACATGGACCCCGAAGGCTCAGAGAAGGTTGGGGGAGGGGACCCACTGGAACAGCTGTTGGGAGACAGATGGTAGCCTCCCGTCAAGGCCATCCAGCGTGTTCTTTAACGTGCACAGGGTATGGCTCTCCCGCACACGGGACCACGGCTTAACGTCCCATCCGACGGACGGCGGCCTTTCCAAGCCCATCGGTGTCCCCTAGTGACCGTGGGCAGGGCGGGGAATTTTGCACAGATAAATCTCAACGCTGACACAGCTGGGACTCGAACCTGGGAACTACAGATTACGAGCCTGGAGCACTACCGACTGAGCCACCCCCGCCCCTTTTCAGGCAGTGCACAGTTCATGGTATATCGAGCAATATTATTCAATCCTAAAATTTTATAAGTTCAAATTTTATTTGACTCTTTATATATTTAATTTTATATAAATAGTGATTGTGAATGACCCTCTGCGATATTTAATTTGCTGTTTTCGGATTTGTTTTTTAGCGAAATATGCTTTGACCTATACCTGTCTGATAGCGATCTAGGGTTGGTTGGTTGGTTGTCTGGGGTTTTATGGCATATGAGCAACTCAGCTAACTGCGTCAAACAAGTGTATTCCAGAAGTTCGATCATTCGCAGTCTGACATATGTTTTATAGCGAAACTGGTGCGATTAGCTTCGGCATCAAGAACTAATACACTGGACATATAAGAAAGTTTGTGCTGTAAATATATAAAAAGAACCGCAGCACTATGTGCATGAAAGCCATATTCTCTGAACGTTAAGAACACGCTGGATGGCCTTAACGAGAGGCTACAATCTCTCTCCTAACAGCTGTCCAGTAGCTGCCCTTCCCCCAACATACTATGGGTATTTGTGACTGGCCATTCAGCCCATTATGTGCAAAAACGTGACTTTCAGAGGTACAACAACCCAACAACTTTAAAACTAAAATTACGATGTATATTTCCTCCAAAGAAAAGAAGTCCAATGGTATCAAATCGGGACTTTTTAGTGGCCATAAGGTCGGTCCACTTTTACAATTCCAGCAATTTGAAAAATTGGCATTTAAAATATTACACGTGATACTGGCGCCATCACGTGATACTACGTAATTCCAAGCAGTGATAAAAATGAAATGTTGACAGTTACTAAAGTTTCAGACACACAGTTAATTTTATTACTAAATTATTTAATAATTTCTAATGAAATATTCAGGGGAAAAAAATTTTCTTTTCCCTGAGTGGGGATTCGAACCCATTTTTCCTAGTAACATACCAGGTATGCTAACCACTACACCATCAACGGCTAACGTTTTTCTCCTCAGCTAATGTGACGTAAACTTTCCCGGATTTTTTATTTGAATCGCTCGTGGTGCCATCGTTACTGGGAGACGTTGGTTCGAATCCCACTCATGGCGAAATAAATTTTTTTCAGCTGAATATTTCATGAATCCCATGTCTACAGGACAAGTCCTGTGATATTTACCTTTAAAATTCTAACACTTTAAATGTGGATACTCTTTTATGATGATCCTGTCTGGTCACATTTAAGAAGGTGGTGAGTTCTGAAAATCGTTCCTTACTGAAAAAACATGGATCTAGTCGTACTAAAATGGACAGTGATTATACATCTAAAATACACTGCTGCCTAAAATTTAATCCCAATGTGCATATTCTGTAAGATCTCAAAGATGCGACCATGAAATGCTACGAGATTTGCGTCGACAAAGCAGTGTTACATGACTCAAGGAATAGGGACGCAGAGAAGAAAGCTAATCGCATGATTTGTGTGGGTTATGCAAATGAATGCAGAAGTGTTCATAGTTAAATGACCTGTTTCAACAGAATGGAAAGATTAATACGGAATTTGGTGACCCCACACAGCAACACAAGTATCAATCACAACGACTTCTCATACTTTTTACCAGTCTGGTCATATTTATCCAGTACTGGTCATGAGATCTGGTGGCAATACATTCCACTCTTCGCAGATAGCAGATCAGAGCTCGTGGAGGGGCGGGGGTGGCTCAGTCGGTAGCGCGCCAGGCTCGTAATCTGTAGTTCCCAGGTTCGAGTCCCAGCTGGGTCAGCGTTGAGATTTATCTCCGCAAAACTCCCCGCCCTGCCCACGGTCAGGAGAGGACACCGATGGGCTTGGAAAGGCCACCGTCCGTCGGATGGGACGTTAAGCCGTGATCCCGTGTGCGGGAGAGCCATACCCTGTGCACGTTAAAGAACACGCTGGATAGCCTTGACGGGAGGCTACCATCTGTCTCCCAACAGCTGTACCAGTGGGTCCCCTCCCCCTTCTCTGAGCCTTCGGGGTCCATGTGACCTAGGCCATTTAGTCCATGGTGTGCAAAAAAGTGCCGCTCAGAGGTAAAACAACCCAACCCAAGCTCGTGGAGAGTTCTTCGAGGGGTTGACGTACTCCAGTGCGTTTCCCCAGTGCATCCCACATAGTATGTTCAGGTGTGTAAGTTGAATAACTTCACTTTCGAGGAGTTCATAAATTCTCTGATTCCTATTAGGGCGTGAATTCATCAAAAAATCGTGGTTCATCAAAATTCTATAAGGGCGTGCTCCTCAAAACTATTTTCCCAATAGCTTCAGAAAGCTCCAGAGAGGCCTGGCTGAGATAGAGGTCATCTTGCCCTGGTGTCCTCCTCTGACAGTCTCATACTTTGTCAGTGGCTAATGTCAGCTGTTTGTTAGAACCGCCTTCAAAGTCTTGAAAGCACTGACTGGAGGACATTTAATTCCTAGGCCACACCGATCTGAGATTGACCGGACTCTAAACACACCAATTGCTCTAGAAAATGCTCTAGCAACATGAACATGGAGGCAAGGATATCTCAGTCGGTAACGGGCCATTCTCGTAATCAGCAGTTCCTAGCTAGTTCCGCCATTGCCAGCATTGAGATTTATCTCCGCACAATTCTCCACCCTGCCCTCAGTCAGTAGGGGGCATAGATGGGCTTGGAAAAGCCACCGTCCTTTGGATGGGACGTTAAACCGTGGCACTGTGTTATGGAAAGCCATACCCTGTGATTATTAAAGAACATGTTGGAATGCCTTGACAGGAAACTACTATCTGTCTCCCAACATCTGACCCCTTCCCCCAAGTTTCTCGGGATCCCCTATGACCTGAACATTTGGCCTATTGTGTGCAAGAAAGTGCCTCTCAGAGGTAAAACAATCCAATCCAACACGAACGCAAAGCTTGCTACAGGAAATGAGTGGTACACGATCAGAACCCATTATAGCACCCCAGATTTGCTTTTCGAGTCACGTATGCAGTTTTTTGCCGGTAAAGTGATTTTTTTTTCATCTGCAAATGATATGTCAGCGATTAGGCTTGTTGATGAAAATATTATATTTTGCTGTCATCATCATCATCATCATCATCATCATCCTCAAGCAGCCATGGGCTACGGAGGTCCAACCAGACCGTGCAATTTAGTTCTCCAAGCAAGTCTATCCTGAGCTACATCTACTGCATCTGGCCACTGCACACCAATTCTAACAAGGTCCTGTTTGACATTGTCTGCCCACCGCATCCTAGGTCTCCCCTTCTTTCTGAGGCCTTTAGGCACACTGTTCATAACCCTATTCGCCAATCTATAATTATTCATACGGGCAACATGGCCAAACCAACGGAGTCTCTCTCTGCACAATATGCTGCTTAAAGGAGGTTGCAAACTCCTTTTCCTAATCTCATCATTAGTTACAAAGTTGAACCACCTAATGCCCAAGATACTGCGTAAGCATCTGGAATCAAAAGCATCTAGTTTCCTGTTATCTTGTTTACAAAGTGTCCAAGTTTCACTACCATAACTAACCCTAGAAAGAACCAAACTATTATACAGTCTAATTTTAGTCTTTAGGTGTATACGCCTATTTCTCCACACTCTCCATAGATTCTTAAAAGTCCCAGCAGCAATCCCTATTCGTCTGTTAATCTCATGCCGCACATCACCATTATCTGTTATATAGCTCCCAAGATAATTAAACTGTGACACCTGCTCAAGACTGCAACCATTCAGATTAACTGAATCACAGCCTGCCTGACCAATTTTCATCACTTTAGTTTTCTCTCTGTTTATAACCAAACCTACTCTACTACCAGTCTCATCAACGGCTCGAATGAAAGAGTTCATCTCATCAACATCATTTGCCAGAAGGGCTAAATCATCAGCATAATCTAAATCAGAAATTTTCGTATCTCCAGCCCATTTAAGGCCAAAATCTTTCCCTTGAAGTGAATTTCGCATAACATAATCAATAACCAAGCTGAAGAGAAAAGGAGACAAAATGCACCCTTGTCGAACACCAGAAGTAATGCTAAACCAATTGCTACAAGCCTTACCAACTCTCACACACGACTCAGTGTTATTATAGAGAGCTTTCATAATGTTAACTAACTTGTCTGGTATACCATATGATCTCACAATCAACCACAAATTATGACGATCAACAGAGTCGAAAGCCTTTTTGAAATCAACAAAGCTAGCAACCAAAGGTTTCTGAAACTCTAAACATTTCTCAAGAATCTGCCTAAGTGAAAATATCTGATCTACACATCCCCTACCACTTCTGAATCCACATTGCTCATCACGCAATTGCCTGTCAACCAGATTCTTAATTCTATTAAGCACAATCATGGAAAGAACTTTACCTGGAACAGAGAGTAGGCTGATACCCCTATAGTTATCACAAGAACTGCGATCACCTTTTTTGAAAATAGGGATAACAATAGCTCTGGTAAAATCCTTAGGAACCATGCCTTTATCATAAAAGAGATTCAGAATTTCAGTCATCCAAGTGGTAACCGAAACATTCCCAGCTCTAAGCATTTCCGTAGTAATTTCATCTACCCCTGGGGATTTATGAAGTTTAAGTTTAGAAACAGCCAAACTAACTTCAGATTGTGTTATAGGGCCAACATTAAAGCCACCAATGCATCTATCATCATTGCAAACAATGGGAGTAGAACTAACTACATTGTTTAGAACATCACTGAAATGCTCAGCCCACCTAGCCATGACAGAATCCTCCCCTTCTATAACCTTACCTTGTTTATCCTTCAATCCTTGTATGCCTGTCCGTTTTCTACCACACAAAACATTAACTATCTGGTACAGCTCTCTGCTGTTGTGCTGTCTAACTGCTTCCTCGGCTTTGTCAGCCAAACCATCAAGCCAAAGATTCTTATCAGCAGCTAACTGATCCTTTACAAGTTTATTAAGGTCTCTGTAATGCTTTCTATTAGGACTAGTAGGGTATTGATTAAGGGCATTCCTGCAGTTCTTTCTTTCCGAAATAAGCTCAAGTGCCTTATCACTCAGATAATTTTGCCTCTTCTGCTCCTTTTTTCCTAAAAGAGTACTGTTAGTGTCCAAAAAAGCCTGTTTAAAATGATCCCATTCTTCCTCAACTTCAGTAGTAAGCAAACCATGACTGTCATAATGACTAAGTAACCTATCATGGTAAGCTTTGGCTATAACTGGATCTTTCAGAGCTTCAGTATTAAAAGTAAATTTTTTAACCTTAGCACAACACTTTTTAAGTTTAAGTTGCAACACACTTTTAACAAGGTAATGGTCAGATCCAATTTCAGCTCCCCTATATGCCCTGGTATTCCTAACAGAACTAGTCCATTTGCTGTTAATTAATATGTAATCAATCATATTCTTATGCAGCCCATCAGGTGAAACCCATGTGTACTTATGTATGTCGCGGTGTTTGTAATACGTGTTAGTTATTCTGAATCCATTGAGTTTACTTACCTGTAGGAGACGTTGCCCATTGCTATTGCAGCTACCAATACCAAAAGGGCCTATTACTCCTCCCCAAAGGTCAGAGTCAGTACCAACTTTGGCATTAAAGTCACCAAGAACAAGAGTAATATCTCCTTTCTTGACAGAATTCAAAATATCCTGAAGTTGTTCATAAAACCTATCCTTCTCATCCTCATCGGCATCCTCAGTGGGGGCATAACAGCAGATAACATTCAAGTCTTTAACGCTTGTCTGAAATTTTGCTGTGAGAAACCTTTCATTAATGCACTCATATCCTAGAAGAGCATCACTAGCGTGTCTGCTGAGAAGCAGACCCACGCCTTGGTGATGCTTTTTGTCGTCCCTCCCTGAAAAGAGAAATTTAAGATTATTTTTAAGAATCTGACCTTTATCTGTCCATCTGGTCTCTTGCAAGCCGAGAATATCTAAATTATAACGGTGGAATTCTTGTGTGAGGACATCAAGAGAAAAAGCTCTGTGCAGAGTCCTCACATTCCAACTACCTATGGAGAGAAAATGGTTAGTGGGATGTTTAAAGAAACTATGTTTATTGAGAGAGGGAATGCCGACAATATCAAACAGCCCCCTAATCGCAGACATGGGGCAAAGACCCGTTCCCCCACTACTAAAGGCTGAAGCCATCTACACTGGAAGACTTCCTCCAATGTAGAATTTGACGATGCCAATAGAAGCAAAGAGTTCAGGTGCCTGCGATGACTTCTGCTCAGGATTATCCACCAGCTGATAAACATATCCTGTGGATCTATTCACTTGGGGCTGTCAACCCACAAACAAAAAGAAAACACAGCGGAAGATTTTCCCTCCACAGAAGCCCACCAGTGCAGCAAAATCAGGATCCATAATCAAGCTCAGAGCCATATATCTGTCCAGTCCAGTAGGTTTATATGGTCAGCACCAGGACCCTGTGTGGTTGACCACTCCTCAGCAGGGTAGAAAAAAAAGAAAAGTAGCCATAGTTGTCCAGATCAGTAGGCCACACTAATCTGGCAGCCCTCCCCTTCCGTTCACTTCCACAAGAGAGTATCTCTTTTGAAAGTTACTAACGGTCCGCACCACGAGAAGGCGGGGTTGGACATTTGCTGTATGGAACGTAAAAGGTTTCTTCTGATTTCAGAATATACACATATATTTTCTGACCAAGTGAGTTCAATAGTTTGTTGGCTGATGAAAGTGAAGAACGAAATTTTTGAAAACAGGACGATGTCCTTTTTTGGCTCAGCTTCTTCCCGTTGCATGCTGTCAGGTTTATGTTTTGTTGTTAATATTGATCATTCAGGCCCAGAAGCAGTTGGGTTGGGTTGTTTTACCTCTGAGCGACACTTTTTGCACACTATGGGCTAAATGGCCAGGTCACATGGAACCCGAAGGATCAGAGAAGGTTGGGGGAGGGGACCCACTGGAACAGCTGTTGGGAGACAGATGGTAGCCTCCCTCAAGGCCATCCAGCGTGTTCTTTAACGTGCACAAGGAATGGCTCTCCCGCATATGGACCACGGCTTAACGTCCCATCCGACGGACGGCGGTCTTTCCAAGCCCATCGGTGTCCCCTACTGACCGTGGGCAGGGCGGGGAATTTTGCGGAGATAAATCTCAACGCTGACCCAGCTGGGACTCGAACCTGGGAACTACAGATTACGAGCCTGGCGCGCTACCGACTGAGCCCAACCCCGCCCCCCCAGAAGCAGTAGTAAGAATAATAAGCGAGAGGTCAAGTGATTTTTTGGCAGCCATACGAACTTGCGTAATATCTATTTCATTGACACATAAAATATAGTGTTAATAATTTAGTCATTTGTGAGATATTTATCAGTTTATGAATTGTTTAACTTTTGGATAGGTTAACTTGGGCATAAGTTTGCTGCACAGAAATAGAATGATACAGTTTATATGATTAATATTGTCTTATTTTCTCCACAGAATGAACTGCTTTACGAATGATGTCTTCTCTTCATGTCTTGAGGCCTTGCTGTTGCATAATGAACTAACGGTATTTAGCGAAAAGAGAGATAAACTTCGTGAAGAAAAGAACAATCATCGGTATCATTAAACACTGGAAACTACTTTATACACGAAAAAAAAAATTCCTCTTCCATCTCTCTTGTCTTGTTAAAATTAATTTATATTTCTTTTAATTATATATTTAAAATTAAAAGATTGTATTATAGTTGTATATTATATGTAATATACAACTTATGTTCGTTCATATTATGTGTATTTATGCCTATGTAAAACAAAGAACTGGAGTATATTCTAGCAGAGCAAACTGGACTCTATATATTGTGTCATTTTACAAATATTAATGAAGTGTAAATCTAGTGCAGTGTTTATCAAATTTTTTTGGTGTGGAACACTTTGCAATGTGATAAAATTTTGTCAGAACACTCATCAACAAATGCAGCCATCTTTATATACACTGGTGAAAACAATTAGGGGATATGCGGTGTCGACATTATTTCGCAGGTTAATCAGAACACTGTTAATGTGAATGGTCATGGTCGGCGTCTAAATGAGGCGTGATTGCTACAAAATATTACAGGGTTATTGAAATTATCGTTAGTGACGATATTATGCCCGTGACTTAAGTTAGGAAAAAATCGGGTGTAACTGAAGCACTCGGTCATTCCACATTTCACTGTAAATGAGAAGATTCAGTGGTTTAAAATTAATGATGTTATCTCAGCGTGATTTGCCGGATTCTATAGCGTGGAGGTCAATAGAAATATTGGAAGCTGGTCAGACACAGGAAGGTCATGTCACAGAACTTTTCGAGTGTCACAAAGTGTCACAAGCAGATTGTGGAATTTTTTGCGAAAAACAGGAACAGTTCTAAGAAGACCAGATCAAGTTCGTCCACCATCGTCGACACCAAAGAATGACAGTTAATTGTCTTTGATGGTCCATCGAAATCGCCGACAGAATGCTACAGAACTGCAACGTGCGTCCACTACAGCCACGGAAAGTTACGTTGGAAGATCTCTAATCGTCAGAGGCGGGGGTGGCTCAGTCTGTAGCGAGCGAGGCTCGTATTTTGTAGTTCCCAGGTTCCAGTTCCAGCTGGGTCAGCGTTGAGACTTATCTCCGCAAAACTCCCGCCCTTCCCACGGCCAGTAGGGGACACCGATGGGCTTGGAAAGGCCGCCGTCCGTCGGAAGGGACGTTAAGCCGTGGTTCCGTGTGCGGGAGAGCCATACCCTGTGCACGTTAAAGAACACGCTGGATGGCCTTGACGGGAGGCTACCATCTGTCTCCCAACAGCTGTTCCAGTGGGTCCCCTCCCCCAACCTTCTCTGAGCCTTCGGGACCCATGTGACCTGGCCATTTAGCCCATGGTGAGCAAAAAAGTGCCCCTCAGAGGTAAAACAACCCACCCAACTCTAATCGCCAAGATTATGGCAAATGAGATTCCTATTTTATTATTTACCTTATTGATAGTTCAACACGCAAACATTGAGTTATGCACCTTCACCATGAATGGGGTTAATGCTCAGCGAACAAATGCATCTTTCCAACTCGCCATAATTTTACAGATAAAGTGCCAATTTTTACATCCTATCTCTCTTTTGCAAAGCTATTTAGAATTTTGCCAACTCTCCTTAATTTTACAAGGCAATCCCAATTTTCACAACTCATCTGTATTTCACCAAGTGGCTTCAAATTTTATCAGCTGCCCTACATTTTGTCAAGTTGCCTCGATTTGGCCAACTCCTCTTAATTTTACCAAAAAAAATTCCAAAATTTCACACTTAAATTTTGCCAACTCCGAGTTACTTTGGAGGGGAGCCTCCCTCCATAGCTACGCCCCTCTGCGTACGTAGATTGGCCAGCATGCTCGCCTCACCTTAACCCTATCGAACATGCTTGGGATTTACTAGGCAGACTATTGATGCCCTTCAAACACCCTTCCACGACCTTTAAGGAGCTGGAATATGCCCTCGAATAGGTATAGCTAAGGATCGACCAACTCCTTGATAATCTCACTTTAACAATGCCACACAGATGTGCTGCTGTGTTGGTAGTTGGGTTGTTTTACCTCTGAGCGGCACTTTTTTGCACACCATGGGCTAAATGGCCAGGTCACATGGACCCCGAAGGCTCAGAGAAGGTTGGGGGAGGGGACCCACTGGAACAGCTGTTGGGAGACAGATGGTAGCCTCCCGTTAAGGCCATCCAGCGTGTTCTTTAACGTGCACAAGGTATGGCTCTCCCGCACACGGGGCCACGGCTTAACGTCCCATTCGACGGACGGCGGCCTTTCCAAGCCCATCGGTGTCCCCTACTGACCGTGGAATGATGGCGGGAAATTTTGCGGAGATAAATCTCAACGCTGACCCAGCTGGGACTCGAACCTGGGAACTACAGATTACGAGCCTGGCGCGCTACCGACTGAGCCACCCCCTCCCCTGTGTGTTGGTAGTTTGAGCTGACCGTACATCCTACTAGATGTCCTTGATTTGTTTCTGCTCATCACTTTTCAGACTGATTATTTGTTCATCCTTGCATCATAAATTGATGTCTTTCATTTATAAAGTCATTAAATTACATTCTGCTTACTTTTCATTATGATTCATCTTACTTGATGACTGATAATCATGTTTTAAATCCAAACTCATCAACCACACATCTGTTCAGTTCGATATCGCATTATCCCCTAATTCTTTTGAGAAGGTATAAACTTTATTTTCTTTATTTAATAGAAACAAAAGTACGATTTTATACAAAAATGGATTTAACGAAATAAATATTTGTCGTCATAGCTAGAAACAAAATACTTTAATTACTAAAATTTTATTACATAAGGTAAAATATCTGCTGTTCTTTTTATAGCTATCGTGGCGGTTGCCTAGTAACTCCCCATAAGTACACGAAGGGGTTAGGGGGCAGGGGGGGGGGCTCAGTCTCTAGAGCACCTGACTCGTAATTTTCAGTTCCCAGGTTCGAGTCCCACCTGGGCCCAGCGTTGAGATTTATCTGCTCAAATTCCCCAACCTTCCCTCAGTCAGTAAGGGAAGCCAATTATCTTGGAAAGACCGCAGTCCGTTGGATGGGACGTAATACCGTGGTCCAATGTGCAAGAGAGCCGTACCTTGTGCACGTTAAAGAATACTCTGGATGACCTTGACGAGAGTTCCATCCGTTTCTTAACAGCTGTCTAGTGTGCCCACTTCCCCCAATCATCTCTGAGCCCTCGGGCTCCTTGTCACCTGCCATTTAGCCAATTGTGGTGCAAAGAAAAAAGGGCCTTTTAGAAGTAAAACAATCCAACCCAACACGAAGGAAGGGGAAACTCATTTGCCATAATCTTGGCGATTAGAGAGGTTCTATCAGGTGAAAAATCACCCTTTTTACAACATTGATTTATGATATTTAAATATTTTAATAAATAAAAAACTAATGTTCTGTGGGACATTTTGCGCAACGCCTGTTGGAAAACGCTCCCGGGTGAAATAACTACTCTGCCTTGGTAGCTCACGAAACCATAAAATTTTTTATTTTCTCATGAGAATGTTGCTTACCTGAAGATTTCTTTATACCTGCACTAAGGGGAGGTCGGTGTTTATCTCTCCTGAATTTTATCAACCGGGGCTCTTCCCTCGTTTTGGTAGAAGGGCCCCGTTAATAACGAAAAAAGACCCTTTCCCCTGGTAATAAACTACTACTGCATTTATTTCCATTGCGAATTTTAATTTAAACTAAAATATATTTGTTAGAATTTTGAACTACTTCCCCATCCTTCCCTGAAGGATAACTTGAACTGTGAAGAATTCAGGTTGACTTCCCTGAATCAGTCTCCCATCAAGGCCATCCAGCATGTTGTTTAACGTGCACAGGGTATGGCTCTCCGGCACACACGATGACACGCTTTAACATCCATACGATGGACGGCGGCCTTTCCAAGTCCATTGGTCCAAGTCCACCGAGGTCAAGGTGAGTTGTTGGGTTGTTTTACCTCTGAGCGGCACTTTTTTGCACACCATGGGCTAAATGGCGAGGTCACATGGATCCCGAAGGCTCAGAGAAGGTTGGGGGAGGGGACCCACTGGAACAGCTGTTGGGAGACAGATGGTAGCCTCCCGTCAAGGCCATCCAGCGTGTTCTTTAACGTGCACAGGGTATGGCTCTCCCGCACACGGGGCCACGGCTTAACGTCCCATCCGACGGACGGCGGCCTTTCCAAGCCCATCGGTGTCCCCTACTGACCGTGGGCAGGGCGGGGAATTTTGCGGAGATAGGTCAAGGTGACTGTTTAGCTGAGATAAATCTCAAAGCTGACGATTTTTATCATGCTGGGACTCGAACCTGGAAAGTACAGATTACGAGACTGACGCACTACATATTGAGCCAACCCTGAAAACTGGAACATACTCCCTCATTCCGGTTACTATGGTGGGTTGTTGCTCTGAGCGGCACTTTTTCGCAAACATTGGGTTAAATGACCAGGTCGCAAGGCCCTGATGGCTCAGAGAAAGTTGAAGGCGACCCACTGGATAGCTATTAAGAGACATGAAATCATCCAATGTTCTTTAACGTGCACACTGTATGACTTTCCCCACACAGAGCCAGGGTTTTACATCCCATCCGACGGACGACAGCTTTTCCAATCCCATTGATATCCCCTACTGACCAAGGTGGGGGTTTGGCGGAGGTAAATATCAACTCTGGCACACTTCCAACTGAATCAACTGACCAAATGATCCTGCTCACAATATAATAAATGACCAGGTCACAAGAGTTGCAGCTGAGGGATTAGACCCACTAAACACTGTGGAAACAGATGGAAGCATCCTGTCAAAGCCATCCAGAATATTCTTTAGTACTCTCAGGGTACAGCTGTCCTGAAAACGTGGACCACGACTTAACATTCTACCCGATGGAAGGAGTTTTTTTATAAGTTTATCGTTGTTTACTTTCTCACCTTAATGGTTCCATAACTGAGACTCGATTCTAGGAACATCAGATTATGACTGAGCTAACCCTTGCTCCAAACAGCTGGTGAAAACACCGAATCATTAAACAATCGCCGAGGTTAATTAGTAATTCAGTTTGTAGAAAACTTCTAAAACAGTAGTAAATAGTCAAAGGCAGCAATGTTTCTCTTAAAATTTTGATAACAGAAAAATGTTAAATATACTCCTAATATAAAGCATAGTATAAGCTATCGAGGTAAAAGTCAAGATGTACTGATGCCTAATATGATGAAACCCAAATTTCTAATAACACCACACCCATCCACAAAACTGTCCTACTCCGCCACAACAATAAATGCAATCAGCCATAACTCTTTGCAGGCTATAAATAGTTCAGATACCTACTTTCTGTATAGCATACTTGCGACTGTAATGATGGGTACATACGGCTATCTCAGCGAGTTTAATCATGGGCAGATAGTCGGTGCAAGGAAGATGGGGTACTCCATATCAGCGACTACAGAACATCTGGGATTTCCATGTGTGACCATCGCATGTGTGTACCAGGACTATGCCAAAATCGGCAAAACCTGCAACCACCTGGATAAATGTATCAGTAAAGATTCGTTGATGTTCAAGCTGAGCACCGCCTCTTCCATATCGTAACTACGGAACAGAGGGCCACAGTGTATATGACAAAGTCGGCATTCAGTGACGGGGAAGCTATGGAGGTTTGTGCAAAGATCATTCGATATACGATGGCATGGTTGGGCTATGGCAGCCAATGACGCATCCAGTACCCTTGTTAACAGCACGTCACCAGGCTGCAATGGGTGAAGGAATATTGCCAGTGGACCGTGGAAGACTTAATAAATAGCTTAGTCTGACGAATCGAGATTCAAACTAAAACATTCCGACAGGAGATTGAATGTGTGGCATAAGACCACACGAGGCCATGGACCCCAGCTTGACAGTTAAGGTGTTAAACGCCGATGGAGGTGGTGTAATGTTCTAGGGTATGTTTACGTGGGCCTCCCTGGTATCCCTTGTACGTATTTAAGATCTTCACCTCACAAGGCTATATTGACGTACTCACCGACCACCTACACCTGTTCATGGCTATCCATTTCACATAGGATACCTTCTTTCAACAATACAAAATACCCATCTCACCGCTCGCGTTTGGAGAAGGATTGGTTGGGGGAACTTTCCAGTGAGTTTACAACCCTCAAATGTCCCTCTCTGGATTTGATCTTTATTAAGTATCTATGGAATAAAGTGGAGCGATGCATTCTAGCCTGAAACCTACCACTGGCAGCTCTGAGCTTTACGGACAGCCGTCTGTTAAGTCCGCAATACTACCAAATATTTCCAACACCTGGTAGGACCATGCCACGACTTGATGCTGCTATTGGGAGACCGAAAGGTCGATCCACACGTTATTAAATGGGTGTGTATAATAAATTGTTCTTTCAGTTTATATGTTACTAGTAGAAAGTACGTAGAATTTCGGCGGTGATGAAACTAAATTTCGACTGTTGAAAACCGAAAATTCGAAATGTTGAATTGAAAGAGAATATGGATGAAAATAATTTATTACAGAATATTTTCCATCAAAATTCAATAGGCTCTTGAAAGTAAAAGCGGTTTGAAGCTTGAACTGAGTTGAAACTTGAAACTACTACTTTTAACGAAATACAGGGTTGGGTTCTTTTACCTTTGAGCGGGATTTTGTTCATACAATGGGCTAAATATCCAAGTACAAACACCCCAGGCTCAGAGAATGTTGGGGGAAGGGGACCTACTGGACAGCAGCTTTCAGCAGACACACTTAACTGAAGGCTCATATCTTGAGTGAGGGTGGATTTTTTTTTACACTTCTCTAATTAATACAAATTATCACTAGGTATTCCTTATTATCAAATTGGTTGCAGTGTTAAGGTGGAGAGGTTATTTCCATCCAGATCTTCGATGCTGTGCATCAGAATAATTCTAAGTCTGTTACTTGACATTTGGTTATAAAAGCTTGGTTCTCGTTAGTATAAATAGCGCATTGGCTTCCGACACTTAGAATCGCATGATAAAGCTTCCTAACACAACCATCATAATCTCTCTTAAGGAAGTGGGAATTGCTTCCGACTTAGCTGAAAAGTTAAAGCAACTGACGCAGAGATCCTAGAGGGGGTGTTTTTTTTTTTTCACACTTTCGTAAATTCTACAAATGATTATCACTCTAGTAGGTTGTGTTGGGTTGTTTTACCTCTGAGCGGCACTTTTTTGCACACCATGGGCTAAATGGCCAGGTCACATGGACCCCGAAGGCTCAGAGAAGGTTGGGGGAGGGGACCCACTGGAACAGCTGTTGGGAGACAAATGGTAGCCTCCCGTCAGGCCATCCAGTGTGTTCTTTAACGTGCATAGGGTATGGCTCTCCCGCACACGGGGCCACGGCTTAATGTCCCATCCGACAGACGGCGGCCTTTCCAAGCCCATCGGTGTCCCCTACTGACCGTGGGCAGGGCGGGGAATTTTGCGGAGATAAATCTCAACGCTGACCCAGCTGGGACTCGAACCTGGGAACTACAGATTACGAGCCTGGCGCGCTACCGACTGAGCCACCCCTGCCCCAGTAGGTTGTGTTGTTTTACCTCTGAGTGGCACTTTTTTGCACACAATGGGTTAAATGGCCAGGTCACCAGGACCCCTAAGACAGAAGGATGGAAGAGGAGACCTACTGGAACAGCAGTTGGGATACAGATGGTAGCCTTCCATTCAAGGCAATCTAGCGTGTTGTTTAACGTGCGCAGAGTATTGCTCTCCCGCACACACGATGACACGCTTTAACGTCCATATGACGAACGGCGACCTTTCCAAGTCCATCGATGTCCCTTACTGACCGAGGTCAAGGCGAGTGTTTAGCTTAGATAAATCTCAACGCTGACGCAGCTGGGACTCGAACCTGGGATCTACAGATTACGAGCCTGACGCGCAACCTTTTGAGCCATCCTCGCCCCCTCACTGTAGTGATATTTATTCCTTCCCTTAAACGAGTAATTACTGTATTTATGCTTGAAATTTCAATGCTTGATTGCAGAATGTAAATGGTCAATGGGTTTATATTAACGGTCCTTTCTCTGCTGAGAAGTTTTTTTTTCTTTTTAAATATTAATGAAAATTTCTTCCCGAGTTGCATAAATGCTAATAAATTTTTATCTTTTACATTTTCTGAATCTCTCTGAAATATTCAGTATCAGAGAGCACTAAATTTATAAAACGGCAAACTTTAAAGTAATAATAATAATGAACAGAGAGAGATACATTAACAGCAATGAGTTCTCTATCTCCTGGGAAAGAAGCTCAACTTCTTTAAGAGAAAATAAGAAAAAAACGTTTAATTGCATAGGTAATAAACATTACCAATCACATTTTCCGGATATTTTACTAGTTTGAATTTCTAATGTTAGAATGTTCAAGTTAGGCAATGGCAAAACTTATTTCTTTGAAATCGAACGTTCCACATTGGCCGAATTCGATGGGAGTTCCTAATTTTCAGAATTTAAATTTTCAGATTAATAACGAAAGAAGTATTTTTTATTCAAAGATCAATATTTAAGGCTATAACTATTATTTCCGGTATTAGAACTGTAGGTGATTTTTTAAACGTAGATGATAAATTCAGTTATAAGGTACTACAATTGCTTAATATGAATGTAATTATAAAATTACTTACATTCTTTTCCCTGCATTATACGAAAAGGTTTGAGAGGGGTTATTGGGTTATTAATTCGGAGAAATTCCTTTAATATATATTTTATTGAAATCATTTTTCGGGAATTAGTTGCTATAAAGATATTCAAAAAATATTTTACTACCCTCACACTATTCTTACAAAAAGTGTAGTGAATTATGCATAGCAAAAGAGGAAGCAACTCACATTGAACACATTTTTTCTTTTGCATGTACAAATTTCCATCTTCCAAATATTTCGTTCTTCAATATAAAGCTGCATTCGATTTCTTTCTATTACCTTTCTATTCCTCCTCCATTAAGCCTCTTTAACAAATTGTTTTTTCATTCCAAGGTATACTCTCCCTTCATTCATCGAGTCCCCATTGCGCTTGTAACGAGATATTTTTTTTTCTGCTAACTACCAATCGGCACCCTGTGACAAAGGATTTTGGGTTGGGTTGTTTTATCTCTGAGCGACACTTTTTTGCACACCATGGGCTAAATGGCAAGGTCACATGTACCCAGAAGGCTCAGAGAATGTTGGGGAAGGGACCCACTGGAATATCTGTTGGGAGACAGATGGTAGCCTCCCGTCAAGGCCATCCAGCGTATTCTTTAAAGTGCACAGGGTATGGTTCTCCCGCACACGGGGAAACGGCTTAACGTCCCATCCGACGGACGGCGGTCTTTCCAAGCCCATCGGTGTCCCCTACTGACCGTGGGCAGGGCGGGATGTGAGAAAGGACGTAAATGAATTGGGTTGTTTTACCTCTCAGTGGCACAATTTTGCACATAATGGGATAAATGACCAGGTCACAAAGACCCCCAAAACATCAGAAAAGGTTGGGATAAGCCCGCTGTTAGGAGACAGATAGAAGCATCCACTCAAGACCATCCAGCGTGCTCCGTAAGGTGCACACAGCCCACGGCTTAACCTCTCATCCGACGGACGGCGTCCGCTTCATACCCTTGTTGTCTCCTTTCTCACCAAGAGCAGAGTGGGAGTTTGCGGTGGTAAATCGCAAAGCTGCTTCGTAGTTGGACTTGAACCTGGTAACTGCAGATTACAAGTTTGCAATGCTACCGACTGAGTCAGATCCTAGGCCCACAAGGATATCTAGGTACAATAGTTCTTTCAATTTGGTAGTGTTATTGTGGACACGTTGAAATAAAATACTTTTCTCTTTTACAAAAATCAGTCAACTATTTTTATTCTGTTAAATATAGTTATGTACAAATCAATGACGAAACTCCATGAATATTCCCTAAAATAAATTTCACTCTTTGTTGTCACATTTGAAATGAACAAAAGTAAGAAGGCTTCTTGCAGAAGTTGTAAATAGCATTTTAATGGTAAGGAAAATCTACCACGTTTTTCTTTCGTCTGTGGAATACTTCAATCATCTGATCGAACTTCTGTTGATCCTTCTTCATCAGCAAGGCGTCGACACACGGAGTAAAGAAGTCGTTCTTGAAACAGTTCGATCTGCAGTGAAAAATAAAACACAAGAGTTACTATAATGCAGATAAATGAATCCAATCCCGTTACGCACATAAATTGAACAATTTTCCAAACAAAAATTGCGTTTGAAATTCACTAAAAACAATGTAGCACATGAGAAACAGATTTTCAAACTGCTTCGGATTATAAAAAAAGATTTTCCAACGTGATGAGTTTTTTTAAAACTGTTCTATTTTTGTACATCACGATTCAATATAAAACATTTAATTCCAAATATTATGTTATTATTTTAAACTTATTAAAGAAATAGCAGGTGACATTAGTGAAAGTTGTATTAAGTGACTACAATATACAGTGAGTACAATATACATACAAAAATGAAGTTTCGTGTGAGAAGCCGTCCGTCGGATGGGACGTAAAGCCGTGGCCCCCTGTGCGGGAGAGCCATACCCTCTGCACTTTAAAGAACACACTGGATGGCCTTGACGGTAGGCTACCATCTGTCTCCCAACAGCTGTTCCAGTGGGTCCCCTCCCCCCAACCTTCTCTGAGCCTTCGGGGTCCATGTGACCTGGCCATTTAGCCCATGGTGTGCAAAAAAGTGTTGCTCAGAGGTAAATCAACCCAACTTTTATTTCTTTTTAGTTTCTTGCAACTTAATAATACACTTAATATACAGACTGTCTCTCCTTATACAGGAGATGAAATATACTGTCTTCTCCCGCTCATTGAGGAAATTGTGCTTTTCAAGAAATTATTAATCAATTTAAATTAACGCAAAAGAAATTAAAGCAAAAAAACCTTCAAAATATTACCCCTCAGTTTTTTTTTTTTGCCTCAGCTCGATAGAGCCTCAGTTGATGATGCTCCATAAAACTACAATAAATCTCCCCAAACTTCCAAAACTCCTTGCTATGCCATTGAAATTATCTATATCTTTCATCCGTGTATGATCGACGCTGTGTAACTATTCAGGAAAAGTCTGGTAAAGCGCAATATTAGATTATTTAGCAGGGTGAAGTAAATTTATTTCCTAGCAGTTTATGTCGGATTATGATGTTTTCGGGTACACAGTGCGAAATTTAATATTTGGTGCCTCTTTGAGTTTCTTTAAACCCTATAATACAATCGTAATCACCTTATACGTGTGGTCGGGGGTGGCTCAGTCGGTAGCGCGCCAGGCTCGTAAATCTGTAGTTCCCAGGTTCGAGTCCCAGCTGGGTCAGCTTTGAGATTTATCTCCGCAAAATTCCCCGCCCTGTCCACGGTCAGTAGAGGACACCGATAGGCTTGGAAAGGCCGCAGTCCGTCGGATGGGACGTTAAGCCGTGGCTCCGTGTGCGGGAGAGCCATACCCTGTGCACGTTAAAGAACATGCTGGATGGCCATGACGGGAGGCTACCATCTGTCTCCCAATAGCTGTTCCAGTGGGTCCCCTCCTCCAACCTTCTCTGAGCCTTCGGGGTCCATGTGACCTGGCCATTTAGCCCATGGTGTGCAAAAAAGTGCCGCTCAGAGGTAAAACAACCCAACCTTATACGCATTTCATATTCTATTTAATAAACATTTATCCTAATGCTGAGCCTACCACATAATACTTTTGCTTCTCACACGAAACTTCATTTTTGTTTGTATATTGTACTCAATGTATATTGTAGTCACTTAATACAACTTTTACTAATGTCACCTGCTATTTCTTTAATAAGTTTAAAATAATAACAGAATATTTGGAATTAAATGTTTTATATTGAATCGTGATGTACAAAAATAGAACAGTTTTAAAAAACTCATCACGTTGGAAAATCTTTTTTTTTATAATCCGAAGCAGTTTGGAAATCTGCTTCGGATTATATTTCCATCGGTGTCCCCTACTGACCGTGGGCAGGGCGGATAGTTTTGTGGAGATAAATCTCAACGTTGACCCAGCTGAGGCTCGAATCTGAGAACTGCAGATTACGAGCCTGGTGCGCTACCGACTGAGCTACCCTCGATCCCAAGTAATGACAGTAAATACTCTTGATTATTATAAGAGTCGGCAGAATTTTTTTCAGGAGGGTTATTTTGCGTTGTTTTACCTCTGAGCAACGATTCTTTCATCCCGTGGTTTAAATGGCATTTCATAAGGCCTCAGGAAAAGTTGGGGAACCCGCTGGATAATTTAAAAAAAACAAATGAGTCTCCTGTCAAGGCAATCCAGCGAGTTCTTTAAGGTATACAGGTTAGGACTCTCCTGGGTTGGGTTGTTTTACCTCTGAGCGGCACTTTTTTGCACACCATGGGCTAAATGGCCAGGTCACATGTACCCCGAAGGCTCAGAGAAGGTTGGGGGACGGTACCCACTGGAACAGCTTTTGGGAGACAGATGGTAGCCTCCCGTCAAGGCCATCCAGCGTGTTCTTTAACGTGCACAGGGTATGGCTCTCCCGCACACGGGGCCACGGCTAAACGTCCCATCCGACGGACAGCGGCCTTTCCAAGCCCATCAGTGTCCCCTACTGACCGTGGGCAGGGCGGGGAATTTTGCGGAGATAAATCTCAACGCTGACCCAGCTGGGACTCGAACCTGGGAACTACAGATTACGAGCCTGGCGCGCTACCGACTGAGTCACCCCCGCCCTCAGGACTCTCCTGCACACAAGGTACGATTTAACGTCCCATCCGACGGCCTTTCCAAGCTCATTGGGTTCCCTCATTATCAACGATGTTAAGGTGGTGGTTATCAGAGATAAATCTCAATACTGATACATTAGGACTCGAACCGAGTAGATGCAGATTACGAGCCTAACGCGCTACCGGCTGAGTCAACCCTCGCCCCAATTAACTGAAGGTTGTTCGTATAGACATTGTTTCACAAATATATATAAATATGAACGTTTACCAAATTACCCACCGATTTTTATTTTTTTCACATTACCTTGAAGTAAAAATTTTTGAAAGAGTGATCTGTTTTTACTTTAGTTCCAATGCTTTACATAAAAATCAATTTGACATTTTTGCTTAAGAATTAAACAGAGCAATTCAGTCATCAAGAATTATTTATAAAATTATGGAGAATAAACTATTCACAATTATTTATCATGACTTATCAAAAGCATAAAAAATATGTTTCACAGTGTTGTTCTGCTTTAAATATTAAGTCACCAGTTACACTGTTGTTTTTCCTAAGTTCTAGAAAAAGGGGTTCTAAGTGTCCATATACCTATCTCGAAGCATCCTACATCGAGATAAGTCCAAATTTTTTTCAGCTCATCATCTCACGAGTTCCATGTCTACAGGACTTATCATGTGATTATTTACTACTGATTTATTGATTTAACGCCCCGTGTGTGAGTGACAAATATTAATTCCATTTCTAAAGAGGCAACAGATTTGTCCACTTCCTGGATAGATGGCGCCACTAGTGTGAATCAAATAATATCCAGAAAGCTTATAATGTCACTAAGCTGAGAAAAGGTTAGCCATTGATGGTGTAGTGGTCTAGCATAACAGGCATGTTTCATGGAGACGTGGGTTCGAATCCCACTCATGGCAAAACCAAATTTTTTTCAGCTCATCATTTCATAAGTTCCATGTCTACAGGACTTATCCTGTGATTATTTACTACTTAAGTATATGTACATTTATGATCCCATTTTTTAGAACTTGAAAAAAAAAGTATTAATGGCAACTTAATATTTCATGCAGAACAACAATGTAAAACTGTTATATTTTATACCATATCACCGAACCAACTTGAATTACTACAGAAATGCTTAGAGCTGGGAATGTTTCGGTTACCACTTCGATGACTGAAATTCTGAATATCTTTTATGATAAAGGCATGGTTCCTAAGGATTTTACCAGAGCTATTGTTATCCCTATTTTCAAAAAAGGTGATCGCAGTTCTTGTGATAACTAGATGGGTATCAGCCTACTCTCTGTTCCAGGTAAAGTTCTTTCCATGATTGTGCTTAATAGAATTAAGAATCTGGTTGACAGTCAATTGCGTGATGAGCAATGTGGATTCAGAAGTGGTAGGGGATGTGTGGATCAGATATTTTCACTTAGGCAGATTCTTGAGAAATGTTTAGAGTTTCAGAAACCTTTGGTTGCTAGCTTTGTTGATTTCAAAAAGGCTTTCGACTCTGTTGATCGTCATAATTTGTGGTTGATCATATGGCATACCAGACAAGTTAGCTAACATAATGAAAGCTCTCTCTAATAACACCAAGTCATGTGTGAGAGTTAGTAAAACTTATAGCAATTGGTTTTCCATTGCTTCTGGTGTTCGACAAGGATGCATTTTTTTCTCCTTTTCTTTTTAGTTGGTAATTTATTATAATAATAATTTATTCGGTCAAATGCTATTACAGTGTAGTAGTATTATGAAATAAAGGATTGAATACATTTTTCGAACATTACACTTTATGTTACAAATAGCACTGTAAATAAATTTTACTAAGATTTTACAGAGAATGCTGTGTTTAAAATAATTAGTACATTTGACCAGGAGTCACAGAAAACGGCTCTACAGTTTGCTTAGCCTATGACCCTAGTTTGAAAGTAGCATGCAAATGTATTTGTGAGAGATGCCAATTATATATTCATATATGTGTAATTATTTATATATATATATATACAAGATAATTTATTATCTACACACTTTGATAGAGGCATATCAGGAATAATTCAATGGGCTTCAATAAGCATGGTGTGCCATGGAAAAGAAGTAAACAGTAATATAGCCATCCATGTATTGAAATAGCGAAAATCAAATTTAATATTGCCAAATCACACGTAAGAATTTTAATTTAAACGTACCCCAAATGATTTTAATTCCTTTTTAAAGTTAACCTTATTAGCAATACGTTGCAGGTCTGATGGTAAGGTGTTTCACATTTTAGATTCTATGTTATTTTAAATCATAGATGTAATTGTAAATCATTACATTAATTGTATATGAAACTTCTGTAACTCCAAAAAATTTATTCATTAAAATTCTTATTTTTTTGCTAAATTCAGTGTCTTTCCCCAGAATCATCATCATCCTCAAGCAGCCATGGGCTACGGAGGTCCAACCAGACCGAGCAATTTAGTTCTCCAAGCAAGTCTGTCCTGAGCTATATCTACCGTATCTGGCCACTGTACACCAATTCTAATAAGGTCCTGTTTGACGTTGTCTGCCCACCGCATCCTAGGTCTCCCCCTGTTTCTGAGGCCTTTAGGCACACTGTTAATAACCCTATTCGCCAATCTATAATTATTCATACGGGCAACATGGCCAAACCAACGGAGTCTCTCTCTGCACAATATGCTGCCTAAAGGAGGTTGCAAACTCCCTTTGCCTAACCTCATCATTAGTTACAAAGTTGAACCACCTAATGCCCAAGATACTGCGTAAGCATCTGGAATCAAAAGCATCTAGTTTCCTGTTATCTTGTTTACAAAGTGTCCACATTACCATAACTAACCCTAGAAAGAACCAAACTATTATACAGCCTAATTTTAGTCTTTAGGTGTATACGCCTATTTCTCCACACTCTCCATAGGTTCTTAAAAGTCCCGGCAGCAATTCCTATCCGTCTGATAATCTCATGCCGCACATCACCATTATCTGTTACATAGCTCCCAAGATAATTAAACTGTGACACCTGCTCAAGAACAATCAACCATTCAGATTAACTGAATCACAGCCTGTCTGACCAATTTTCATCACTTTAGTTTTCTCTCTGTTTATAACCAAACCTACTCTACTACCAGTCTCATCAACAGCACGAATGAAAGAGTTCATCTCATCAACATCATTTGCCAAAAGGGCTAAATCATCAGCATAATCTAAATCAGAAATTTTCGTATCTCCATCCATTTAAGGCCAAAATCTTTCCTTTGAAGTGAATTTCGCATAACATAATCAATAACCAAGCTAAAGAGAAAAGGAGACAAAATGCACGCTTGTCGAACTCCAGAAATAATGCTAAACCAATTGCTACAAGCCTTACCAACTCTCACACACGACTCAGTGTTATTATAGAGAGCTTTCATTATGTTAACTAACTTGTCTGGTATACCATAAAATCTCACAATCAACCACAAATTATGACGATCAACAGAGTCGAAAGCCTTTTTGAAATCAACAAAGCTAGAAACTTTCTGAAACTCAAAACATTTCTCAAGAATCTGCCTAAGTGAAAATATCTGATCTATACAGTCCCTACCACTTCTGAATCCACATTGCTAATCACGCAATTGCCTGTCAACCAGATTCTTAATTCTATTAAGTACAATCATGTAAAGAATTTTTCCTGGAACAGAAAGTAGTCTGATACCCCTATGGTTATTACAAGAACTGCGATCACCTTTTTTGAAAATAGGGATAATAATAGCTCTGGTAAAATCTTTAGGAACCATGCATAAACGATATTCAAAATTTCAGTCATCCAAGTGGTAACCGGAACATTCCCAGCTCTAAGTATTTCCGTAGTAATTTCATCTACCCCTGGGGATTTATGAAGTTTAAGTTTAGAAACAACCAAAATAACTTAAGATTGTGTTATTGGGCCATCATTAAAGCCACCAATGCATCTATCATCATTACAAACAATAGGAGTAAAATTAACCACATTTAACACAGTCATGGCTAGGTGGGCTGAAATGCTCAGTCCACCTAGCCATGACAGAATCCTCACTTTCTATAACCTTAACCTTGTTTTTCCTTCAATCCCTGTATACCTGTTCGTTTTCTACCACATAAAACATTAACTATCTGGTACAGCTCTCTGATGTTGTGCTGTCTAGCTGCTTCCTCGGCTTTGTCAACCAAGCCAAAGATTCTTATCAGCAGCTAACTGATCCTTTACACGTATATTAAGTTCTCTGTAATGCTTCCTATTAGTACTAGTAGGGTATTAATTAAGGACATTCCTGCAGTTCTTTCTTTCTGAAATAAGCTCAAGTGCCTTATCACTCAGATAATTCTGTCTCTTCTGCTCCTTTTTTCCTACAAGAGTACTGTTAGTTTCCAAAAAAGCCTGTTTAAAATGATTCCATTCTTCCTCAACTTCAGTAGTAAGCATACCATGACTGTCATAATGACTAAGTAACCTAACATGGTAAGCTTTGGCTATAACTAGTTCTTTCAGAGTTTCAGTATTAAGAGTAAATTTTTTAACCCTAACACAACACTTTTTAAGTTTAAGTTGCAAGACACTTTTAACAAGGTAATGGTCAGATCCAATTTCAGCTCCCCTATATGCCCCGATATTCCTAACAGAACTAGCCCATTTTCTGTTAATATATAATCAATCATATTCTTATGCACCCCATCAGGTAAAACCCATGTGTACTTATGTATGTCACGGTGTTTGTAATAAGTGTTAGTTATTCTGAATCCATTGAGATTACTTACCTGTAGGAGACGTTGCCCATTGCCATTGCAGCTACCAATACCAAAAAGTCCTATTACTCCTCCCCAAAGGTCAGAATCAGTACCAACTTTGGCATTGAAGTCACATATATGACAATAATTTTCTTCTGACATAACTAAGGTGTGAAAGAGTAGCAGCTTAATATTTACTGGTAAGACACGATTGATTTTACTAATTACCCCAATATTTTTACTTATTTTGTTATAGACAGTTTATATGCGAGTCCCATTTCAAATTATCTGTCAAAATTACTCCAAAAATTTAATTTCATTTACAATGGTTATCTGTTAGTTAAGGACAGAAACATAATGGTTTATATTTAAAGACTTGGAATGAAAAATGATTCCCTAAGTTTTCGTATGATTTAATGTCAAAAGATTACACTGAAACGAGTTTATACTGTATATTTGTTAATTTCAATACTCGCGATTTCTATTTCATTATTAACGTTACTATGAGAAAAGTATAAACTAGTGTCATCTACATATAGTGTGGGACTAGAATTCCTTCTAACATTTAAAATGTCATTAACATAAATTAAAAATAAAAGTGGACCTAAGTTCAAAAAAAAAGACTTATATTAGCGAAATTCATTGAATGGGAAAGATTTTGGTCTTAGTCTGGAGATCTGAACATTTCTGATTTAGATTATGCTGATGATTTAGCACTTTTGACAAATGATGATGAGATGAACTCTTTCATCCCAACTGTTCATGAGACTGGTAGAATAGGTTTGGTGATAAATAGGGAGAAACCTAAAGTGATGAAAATTGTTCAGGCAGGCTGCGATTCAGTTAATCTGTATAGTTGTACTTTTCAGCAGGTGTCCTAGTTTAATTATCTTGGGAGCTATGTAACAGATACTGGTGATGTGCGGCATGAGATTAACAGACGAATAGGGATTGCTGTCGAGACTTTTAAGAATCTATGGAGAGTGTGGAGAAACAGACATACACCTAAAGATTAAAATTAGACTGTATAATAATTTGGTTCTTTCTAAGATTAGTTATGGTAGTGAAAATTGGACGCTTTGTAAACAAGATAGCAGGAAACTTTATACTTTTGATTTTAGATGCTTATTCAGAATCTTGGGCATTAGGTGATTCAACTTTGTAGGTAATGATGAGGTTAAGCAAGGGAATCGGCAACCTCCTTTGAACAGCATATTGTGCAGAGAGAGACTATGTTAGTTTGGTCATGTTGCGCGTATGGATAATTATAAATTAGTGAATAGGGTTATGAACAGTGTGCCTAAAAGCCTCAGAAAGAGGGAGGGGACCTAGGATGTGGTGAGCAGACAATGTCAAATAGGACCTTGTTAGAATTCGTGTACAGTGGCCATATGCAGCACATGTAGCTCAGGACAGATATGCTTGGAAAACTAAATTCCACAATCTGGTTGGGCCTCCGTATGCCATGGCTGCTTGAGGATGATGAAACTTTCATTGGATCTAAGATTCCTTCAAAATTGCAAAACGTTTAAAGTTATCCTAAATTTCTAAAATTACCCAAGCAACCAGCATTCAGAGAACAGAAACATAAAGCACAGCCAACATGAGTTGTTCTTAGGATATATTCGAGTCAAACGACAAGAAATCGAGGAAATAAAAAACGATGCGTACCACGAACACCGATTAATAACAAAAAACTTGCATGCAATTCAAGTTGAACGTATTCTTCGCAATACAGACCACACCAGGGAAAAATTGATCTACTACACTGAAATATCTACACAATCATTATTCAAGTAGACACCAGCTGTTCCAGTGGGTCCTCTCTCCCAACCTTCTCTGAGCCTTCCAGGTCCATGTGACCTGGCCATTTAGCCCATGATTTGCAAAAAAGTGCCGCTCAGAGTTGGGTTGTTTTACCTCTGAGCGGCACTTTTTTGCACACCATGGGCTAAATGGCCAGGTCACATGGACCCCGAAGGCTCAGAGAAGGTTGGGGGAGGGAACCCACTGGAACAGCTGTTGGGAGACAGATGGTAGCCTCCCGTCAAAGCCATCCAGCGTGTTCTTTAACGTGCACAGGGTATGGTTCTCCCGCACACGGGGCCACGGCTTAACGTCCCATCCGACGGACGGCGGCCTTTCCAAGCCCATCGGTGTCCCCTACTGACCGTGGGCAGGGCGGGGAATTTTGCGGAGATAAATCTCAACGCTGACCCAGCTGGGACTCGAACCTGTGAACTACAGATTACGAGCCTGGCGCGCTACCGACTTAGCCACCCCCGCCCCTTGCCGCTCAGAGGTAAAACAACCCACTCAACCCGCTCTTATGGAAAGACACTGCTTTTTATTATTCTATACCTTTTACATTTCACTCTGTAAACTTCATGACCTCCAAGACAAATTTTCACAGAATATACTGCAGTTTTTTAGTCCTGTTTCATCCAACACACTTATTACTTTGTTTTAATGGAACACTCCGGTAAATTTTTGAACTTATATTCTGCTTCGTCATCAAAATAATGGCCTTCTTTATATAAAAATATTTTTTTCATTTCTTAAATTTGTGTCTTCATTTTCAAAAAAAGCATCAGTAAAAAAATATTAAATTTTCAAATAAGGTTCTTTTTCAGTTATGTCAAGCAGGTTTTTTTTTCGTTGATGTCAGCCATCAATAAAATAGCAATGTTTATTTATGTTCTTGAAGACCTCATATCAGTGATTTTATCAGCCATCTGCATTAACTTTTTTTATGCATGGTTTTATCCGCATCAACATTGATATTTTGTCTATGGAACTCTTTGAAATGCGGATATCAGCCTGCACTCAGAGCTCTAATTATAATACGCATTTGCAAACGAAGTACTATCATTATTCAAGTAGACACCAGTTTGACTTTTAGCTGCTCAAATATACTCGTATATAACAAATAATGAACCGGCATCATTTCCATCGGAGTGCTTTGTTTGGATTGATTTTTATGTGAATTTAAAAGAAACGGAAAGTTACTTTGTATTTGAACGTAATTTGTTAAATGTTTTTAGCAAATGTTTTTTCGACGCTTAAAACAGAATAGTTGCGAAATTAAAATGAACGTTTCTTTCAAGATTTTTTTTTTTAATTTGTAATGATACTCGATCCATTCAAATTTAATATTGAGCTTTTCTGAATTCGGTTCGATGAATAAAGTGACCAAAAAGTTTTTATTTTTCATTGTAACACTTATTATTTGGGCAATATACTTGTGTACCAATTCTTAAATCATTATCTCATTTCATATTGATTTCAATGGACAATAAGGCACTAAAGCTGGATTCTTTTACCAATCATAAAAATTCTAGCTTTGAAATTAGTATATTACTTACGCGATTTTGTTATTCACAAAAAGTTTTATTTTCTACTTATTTTTTATAAAATTATTAAATTACTAATTTTGCTTTAATTTTATTCATTTAATACTTTTTTTATATGATTTAAACCTGTAGTGGAATACTGATTTGGCATATTTTTCTGA
Organism: Ryuthela nishihirai; assembly: GCA_038380435.1. Classification (NCBI taxonomy): domain Eukaryota; kingdom Metazoa; phylum Arthropoda; class Arachnida; order Araneae; family Heptathelidae; genus Ryuthela; species Ryuthela nishihirai. Next base: position 31,696,976 of record JAWZYU010000019.1, on the reverse strand, counting down.
AGTTTGAGTTTTTCAACAGGCTCCCCTAAATTACTGTGGTTCTTTCCTGAAATTTGTTTACCATTAATAACGATTCTACAAGAAATTGCGACGAGGTCCACTGAAGATGGCCAAATGTTGAAAGTTGTTCGCACATTTCGACAACAAAGTCAACTGAAGTTGGTGAAAAGTTCCTTACACATTAAAAAAGCAAGGTCCACTGAAGATGTTAAAAAGCTAAACGTTCTTTGCACACTTCCAGTCAACATCCAGTAAATATGACAAAAACACTGACTGACAGTTCTTTGTCTATTACGAGGCAAGGTACACTGAGAAGACAAAATGCAAAAAGTTCTTCTGTCATTTCAAAGCAAGGTTAATAATATTGATCACCTTATAAAGAATACGTTTCATATTCTACTCAAGATTTTATCAATTATAACAGAATAAATTAAAATATACTGTAAACAAAAAACTTACGTGCAAAGCATGTGCACATCAGCCTCTCTGTAGAGCTGATAGCATTCCTCGCAAACTCGGCTTAGTCGAGCAAACATTGCCGAGTCATAAACACCCATACAGCCGAGTCCTGAGAAAATGCTCTTTTGTGGGTCTCTTGCATTTGCAGCGATGATCATAGACAGCAAAACGGTTAACACTATAACTGGAGATATCTTGACCATCTGAAACTCAAGAGACATTATTATTTTAAGCCTATCCAGTCAATAAATTATGAGCCAGATAATTATTTATTTCAATTAATGCTATTAAATATTTTTTATGCTGTGTCCCATGGCCGAATGGTTAGCGCGCTTGGCTACTGATCTAAGGGTCCTGGGTTCGAGCCCCGGGTAAGGCATGGTTGTATGTGTCGTTTTTCTGCTGAGGTCCTGCCATCCTCTCAGATCTTCTACTCTGGCATATACACTGACAGGCCTGTCAGACCTCTGTGGCAAGCAGCTGCTTGAGAGGGTATTTATTTATTTATTTTAAACAATTACCAAACATCGAAGAGTTAATTATCCCATGAATATCGCTTTGCCAAGAAATATTTTCTAAATGTTTAAGCAGTATCTGGAAGAATAAACTGTTTGATTTCGTGAATACTAATAACGTTAGAATAAAGTACCACCAAGTATCTTTCAAAGCAGCATCTCCTTTATTAAATTTTCGAGATACGGAAGCAGACAACCTGGAAGCATAATCTGGTTTCTACTGGTTTCTCATCTACAGAAACATACGCAAACTATTATTTTTATTTCACTTAGCAGAAATATATATCAATGAAAAGTACACTATCAAAGAGTCAAATATCACGTTTAATATCTTTACACACTATTGCTACAAACACACATATCGTACAATGTACTACCACATAGTCATGTTAAACGTATTTGTTGTTCCTTTATCTTCACGTTTCCTTGCGAAATATTATTCTTACCATTAGTTCGAAAAGTTCAAATTGGATCAGAGACTCCTCGTTTTGCTGCGCTCAACCCTTTTGGCCATTTTCTGGTCATCTTGCAACCCTTTGGTTTCATCAGGTAATTGCTGCAATATGTCCGCACCTTGGTGTGTGTAAAGATATTAATTATGATGTTAAACAGCAAAATGCAGAACTTTTAATTCTCATGCACGAAATGCAACCATGCCATCCTGGGACTAAAAACGCAGAGCTCGGCAGCTGCAGCGAGCCAACGATATTTTGTGCAGGGTTAATTTGGGTTATTTATCTTTGACACTTGACTTACACGGAATTTGCTATATGGCAAGATACTCTGGCAAGGCACAAACTCGGAACTAAGTAGAAGAACGTTTGGGAGACAAGTCTCGTCAAAACCACCCAAAAGGATTCATTAATGCGTACGCGGTATGGCTCTACTGAACACTTGGACATGGCTTAATTCCCATTCCAACTATATTTATGTCTCCTCTCTCCCATATGACATTGTAGGATTGGCAAAGACGATTTCAACGAAGTGCAGTGGTAACTTGAGCCTGGGAATATCAGAATATGAGCCCAATGTGCTACCGAATGGGCCACTTGTGTCCTTTTTGTAGAGAGACTGTTTCGATATATTCCGCATATATGATCACAGATTAATGGGGAGTGAGGAGAGGGCTCAGTCGGTAGAGCGAAAGGATCATAATCTGTAGTTCCCAGGTTCGAGTCCCACCTGGACCAGCGTTGAGGAGATTTATCTCCACAAAACTTCCCACCTTCCATCATCAGTAATGGAACCGATGGGCTTGAAGAGGCCGCTGTCATTTGGATGGAATGTTAAGCAGTAGCCCGTGTGCGGGAGAGCCATACCCTGTGCACGTTAAGAACACGTTGGATGGCCTTGACGGGAGGCTACCATATGTCTCCTAACAGCTGTCCAGTGGGTCCCCTCCTCCCAATCGTCTGAGCCCTCAGGATCCTTGTGACCGGGTTATTTAGCCCATTGTGTGCAAAAAAATGCTTCACGGAGGTAAAATAATCCAACAGATTAGTGAATAGACGGGAAGAAAGTTCGGGGGAAAATTAAATAACAAAGCCTTATTAAAATTGGTATTTGTGTGAATCCCACGAAATTGTGTTCAGACACGCTATACGTTCTGTCATTATCATGGTAGCGAACTCTGGCTTACTAACTTTGTTATTCAAGATACTAGCTTGGTTACTAAGATTATCTCATGCGAGTATGGAGAATTTGGTAAGCCGAAGATGAAGCCACTACAAATGAAATTTAGGTTTATGTTTTGGTATTATAAGTATGTAACATTTAAATGCTAAAACAATATAAGTAATTACCTTTTATTATCGCTTTAAAAACGAAATGTGACGCTACATACACCAAAGAGCCAAAACATTGTGACCAGCGCGTCTTTATGAAAATCGAAGCAACTACACCTAAACGACTGCGCATGTGAAGGTCATGAAACGGTATAAATAACACCTGAAACTGAGCTCTGTTAATCAGTGTTATTTTTGATCTTCAGATGGGAAAAGCAGCAGATTTGAGCGAGTTTGACAAAGGCCAAATTGTAATGGCCAAACGACTGGGTCAGAGCATTTCCCAGATGACAAGGCTTGTGGAGTGCTCACGGTCAGCCGTGGTTAGTACCTTCAAAAGGTGGTTCGGGGAAGGGAAACCCACGAACAGCCTGCAATGTGTGGATCGACCACGGCTCATCAATGCTAGAGGTGAGCGAAGACTATCCCGTATGATATGAGCCAACAGAAAGGACACTGTGGCACAACTCGCCCATAATTTGAATGCTGGTGATGGGAGTTGTCTCACAACAGATCGAACCCTACTGAAAATGGGGCTTCGTAGCCAAAGACCACTGCAAGTGCTCATGCTAACCTTGGTTCACCATCGAAAGTGCCTACAATGGGCACGCAAGCATCAAAACTGGACCTTGAATGAATGATTGGAAAAAGGTCGTCTGGCCCGATGAATGTCGTTTTCTGTTGCACCACATGGACGGCCAGGTAGGTGTGCGTCGATTACCTGTAGAAGTGTTGGCACCAGGATGCACTGTGAGACTAAAACAATCCAGTGGAAGAAGTGTAATGCTTTGGGCAATGTTCTGCTGGGAAACCCTGGGTCCAGTCATTCACGTGCAGGAAACTACGACGTCTACCTAAACATCATTCAGATCAGGTACATCCTTTCATGGAAACGGTTATCGCCTCTAGTAGAGCCTTCTTTCAGCAGGATAATGAGCCATGCCACACTGCCTGGATTGTTCAAGAATGCTTCTCAGGACTGGGGAAGACTTCCAGGTATTGCCCTGGCATCCAAATTCTCCAGACATCAATCGAGCATCTGGTTTGTGTTGGAACAGCATATCCGATCTGCGACGGCTCAACCACGTAGCTTCCAAGAGTTAAAGGATTTGCCGGTAAAGTGTTGATACCAGAACCACAAGACACCTTTAGAAATCTTGTAGCGCCCATGCCTCGCCGAGTAAGAGCTGTTTTAGCAGCACATGGAGGACCAACATCATATTAGGCAGGTGGTCATAATATACACCAAAGAGCCTAAATCAATTGCATCTTAATGTTTTGTCTTTATATGACATAATACTATTGTTCCATGCATGGGTTTACAGTAAAGCTAATGTGCAGATAATTTTCGATATTAATTTCAATGATCAAGTGGCTTGAGACCCCTGGACTAATGTATCAGTTTGTAACCTCAAGATAACAGCCTTACAGAACGAAATTACAATTTGGTTTAATCTTCGTAACCGTTGGGAACAAAGATTTTGCTTGCATGCATGCATATGTATGCAGTCAATATCGCAGCGTGCATTCATCTTAAAAACAGCATTGTTCAAGGTTTGGTTGTTTTACTTCTGAGCGACACTTTTTTGTACACAATGGTCTAAATATCCAGGTCACAAAGGTTACGAGTGCTCACACAAGGTTCGGGTAAGAGGACCCAATGGACAGCTGTTAGGAGACAGATGGTAGCTCCCGTCGAGGCCATCCAGCGTGTTTAACGGGGATGGCTCTTCCGCACACAGTGCCACAGCTTAGCGTCCCATCCAATGGACGTCGGCCTTTCCAAGACCATCGGTGTCCCCTTTCTGACCGAGGGCAAGGTGGGGGTTTGTGGAGATAAATCTGTGAAACCTGGGAATTGCAAATTAGGAGTCTGGCGCGCTACCGACTGAACCAACACTTGCCCAGTAAATTAGAACAGCGGTTCTTAACCATTCTTTAGTTTGGGACCACTTCATAATTTTTATGAAGAAGCTGTGGACCACCCTAAAAATATGCATATTAATTTTAGAACGCATCTTTCGTGAGGCCCATAACAAAGAACACAAAAGAGATGTATTTTCATTTACGTGAATATGCATTAAAAATTAATCAGGCATGTACATATATAATTAAAAATAAAACTCGTGAGATAATTCTTAATTTATTAAAAATGAACTTTTTGTATACATTGTTTGGGTTAGGTGTTATTTAACGTGTACATGGCATGGTTCTTCCGCACACGGGGCCACGGCTTAACATCCCATCCGACGGACGGTGGCCTTTCTAAGCCCATCGGTGTTTCCTACAGACCGTGGGCAGGGTGGTGAATTTTGCGGAGATAAATCTCAACGCTGATCCAGCTGGGACTCGAACCTGGGAACTGAAGATTACGAGCAGTGTACAATAGTATTTTTAAGATATATTTGCATGCAAATTTGTATTAACTTCACCAAAAACAGCACGAACTTAATTTTAACTTGCTTTTTTAGTCATATTTATCAATAAGAATCAAACAATCATTCATCAGTAAACGTATTCAAACGGAAAAGACAGTGCAACAATGAAAACGAGGCTAGTATTAAATGGCACTCGAGATATATATATATAGCACGGAGTGTGAATAAGTCAAGAGTTCGAAATACGATGAACTTAAAGAAAACAGTTGTAGTTTGTAAAATATGTGTGAAGGAGAAAGAGGTTTTCCGTTCGTGGTTTTTGCACGTCAGTACAAAGAAGTTTTCATGGCGGGGGAAGTGCTAAAACAATTAAAGTAATTACAGAAAAAGTAGTGGAGAGCTTTTAACGTGTGTAAATACGAGACAATTTTAAAGTGTCCTGCGCGGTGATAAGTTTCGATATTGAAGTGGTAAGATAAGTCTTATTTCTATGTAAAATAGCAATGTATCTGTATCGCAGATTATGTTTTTTATTTCAAGTACTAATTACATTTCATGTTTCAATGTTTAAAACAAATTAATATAAACAGAAATCTTGTTAATAAATTTCCAAATGTGCTTGGTTTAACAGATAATCTAGTAATGATGATCATCAGGATCATTTAATACTGATAGATAGCATATTGGTGTTTAGTGTGACTAGATCAGAAATCTTTTTTATGTACTCCTATTCCTTAGTTATGAAATCAGTTCATCTATAGTCTTTATTTCGAATTTACGATCAGTTGCCAAATATTCAAATACAACTAACAATTTGTAGCAGTGCTTTTAATTAACATCAAGTTTCAGAAGGGAGGGATTGGCTAAGTCGATAGCGTGCCAGGCTCGTAATTTATAGTTCCCACGTTCCAGTCCCACCTAGGTCAGCATTGAGAATTCTCTCCGCCCTGTCGTCGGTCAGCAGGAAACACCGATGTGCTTGGAAAGGCAGTCCCGTCTCGGATGGGACATAAAGCCGTTGCGCCGAGTGTGGAAGAGTCATACATCAGAATCACGATCATATGCCCAGCCTTCTCAGAACCCTACGGGTCCTTATGACCTGGCCATTTACCCCATTGTGGGAAACAAAAGTGACGCTCAGAGGTAAAACAATCCAAAGAATATAAAACTCATTTTTAAACTCAAGGACCACCATTTTGAGAAGCACGGATTTAGGTTGTTTTACCTCTGATAGACACTTTTTTTGCACACAATGTGCTAAATTGTCAGGTCACAAGGACCCCGAAGTTTCGGAGAAAGTTGGGGACCCACTGGAACAGCTGTTAGAAGACGGATGACCTTCCGTCAAGGCCATCCAGCGTGTTCTTTAACGTGCACAGGCTATGACTCTCCCGCACACAAGGCCACAGCTTATGAGAAGCAGGGAACTAATCGAGATCTACAAAAACAATTTAAAGTTAACCCTGTAATAATTATTTACAGTAACGTAATGAGTAACTGACTTCAAATTTGTATCCAAGATTACCATACTTACATTTGTGAGGACTAATCTGTAGTTCTGTTGGTGATGACAGATCCTCAGCCTTTGGGAGCTAGTCTCCGCCGCACGCTGTAACCAAGAAAAGATGATCGAGAATACGCTCATCCATAGATATATATATAAGAGGTTGCACGTGTCCAGTGTGGGAGAAACACGACATCTGATCAATGCTACACATACGTCCAAAGCTATAATTATTTCCTGATATAGCATCGCAACTTCAGTTGCTCTTGAAGTTCCCAGATATGGACTAATGAAGTATTCTGTCGCAAGGAAATGATCGCATCAAAGTGATTCTCCTTAAGAGACTTCAGGCCTTTCTCTCTTAATGAGTTATTCATCCAAGAGTTTTATGGTTTATTACAAACATTTTATACTGCCCTAACACTAACATTAGAAAATTTTCATGGGAATCTGAATGCGAAGTTCTAACTTCTAAAATATGCATTTAACGGAATTATCTGATTGAAGATGCATTGAATAGCATAAATCTATTCGAATCCATTTTCAATAGTATTTGTTTAGTATTTAAAGAGTTATCGAAAGCTAAAATATTTCACAATACAATTTATTCACATTTTTCGAGTACAGTGCATTATAAATGTGAAATGTAAAAAATGTCACAATTTGCTTACAGGAATCATTGTAATATTTTTACGCATCATTTTAACAATACATTTACAGCAATATAATGTACAATGCACTCTATATTATTACAATTTAGTATATACCCACGAGGTGTAAACTCGTTTGTGGGGTAGTAATATTATTGATTATAAACTCTTACTTTAGAGACGTAGATTACAGTATGGCAATTTTTATGTTTATTGCAGCAAACGTGGTGTATAAATGTCAAAGTTTGCTTAAAAATATTTGATCTGAAACTTGAATATTATCAATATTATCAGAGAAATTTAATAAAATTTGGATAAAATCATTTTTATAGAGGGTGATCCAAAAGTAACAGAAAAAGTAAAAATGCAATAATTTGAAAAGTACAGACAGTAGCACGATGCGGTTTTCACAGAAATGCACAGAAAGACAAAAGTTTTTTGTTATTAAAAAAATCCCATATTGCCAGAATAGCTACATTTGCCACCGACAGGTGGCGCTTCAGTTGTGTCAGTAGTTTGCACAGTGGCGCAGCACAATTCGCAACGCAGCTAGGATTACGAATGTTGAATGTGACGGCCGTCATTCATGAGAATGGCCGTCAGACGTGGCACGATACTCTGCACAGCATCGAAGAGGGTTTCAGCTGTAATTCCGGTCACATGATGGCGAATAGCTTCTTTCGACATGGCCAATGACAATCGGCCGACCTCTGTACACCTGTGATTTCAAGTAGCCCCATAACCAAAAGTCACAAGGTGTAAGGTCCGGAGACCTTGGTGGCCATTCGTGCGGTAAAGAGCGACTGAGGACACGGTCATCGCCAAATGTTGATCGCAGCAGGTGCTGGACAGGACCTGTGATGTGCGAAGGCACTCCATCCTGCAAGAATGTTATGCTATGGAGCGCTTGCCTCTCTTGCAAGGAGGGAATGATGCTGTCTCTTAAAAGCGCTGCACAACGCTCGCCTGTGACAGTAACAGTTCGAAATGTACCGCTGTGGACTTCATCAAAGAAAAAGGGGCCTATAATGAATGACGTAGTGAACCCGCACCACGCTGTCACCTTTGGCTAATTCAAAGGGGTTTTCACAATCGCGTGTGCGTTCTCTCTCACCCAGATGCGGCAGTTACGTGCACTTACACTTCCATTAAGCGAAAAGTGCACCTCGTCAGTCCACAGGACGTTTGACAGCCAGTCCGCATTGTTTTCCATCTGTTGAAAAGTCCAATTTGCAAACTCATGACGTCTCTTGAAATCGGTTGGTTTCAGTTCCTGTACGTGTCGGATTTTGTAAGGATACCTCTTGAGAATGATCCTAAGTGATCGTCATACAGTCCCGTACGAAATGCCAGTTCGTCTTGAAATTTCACGCGCACTGCATTCCCCATGTGCGGAAGCTGCCGATTGTGTGTCGGCTTCCTGTTCGACCTCGTGCACAACTGCAATAGTTTTTTTGGGGGGTTTCCCGCTTCTTGCACGTGCTTCCAAACTGCTAGTGTCCTCAAACCTTTTCATAATAGCTATCAGTGAGGAACAAGACATCGGTTCCTTTCCACTTCTAATACCCCGCATCGGACGATAGGTGCGCAAAGCCGCACTTGCACATTCCGAGTTCTGATAATACAGCTTAACTAAAAGTGCTTTATTCGTTACGATAACATGCCTCACCTTGGCAGAACGTTTAACTTCGGTAATAAACGTTAAATGCTGAAAGTTTAACTTTAGTATTCACTAAATCTGAAATTTACCTACCTCACGGCAAAGTCAGATTGATCAATGTTCGCAGTCTCGAACCGTTTGAGGAGCGGTAGATCGTAGATCGGTCATTGATTTACAGAGTACCAGGTACATAGTACCCATAACCTCTTCCATCGGAGTTTGTGCCTAATAGGCATCAGTGTAGAACACAATATCAGTTGAACCACCACTGGTGGGTCCCGAGGGACAGTATACATAACAGTTCCTAACTATAGGGATGCACATGAGACCTAAAATGGATGACTATCCGTGCTAAAAGCCATCATTCTAGGTCTCTTGATTCTGTTTAATACTTCATGGTCGTAGTCAAACAAGTTGGAAATAATCTCGTGAGGATTACTCTGGACCTTTTCAAAGAATTCACGAGATATAATTTTGAAGTAGGTAAAAATATGGTCGATACCCAGATCTTTGTGGATTTGTTTGTTTGTTACAAACCAAGGGGCATCGACTGCACATCTCAGAATTTTGTTCTGCAAGACCTGTATCTTGTGGATATTAGTCGCCGTGGTGTTCGCCCATATAGGGGAAGCATATGAGATTATGGGACGAATGACCATCTTATATAGCAGAAGCTTATGGTCAATCGAGAGGATGGAGTTCCTTCTGAGAAGGGGTCCCAGCTGGCATCGGACGGCGTTCACCTTCGTGATAACCCCGTGAATATGGGGATCCCATCTTAGTTTCTTCTGTAAGGTGACTCCAAGATATTTTACAGTGTCTTGCCATCGGATGTCTTGATCCATGAATTGTAGGGGCTGAGGGTTGTTGATCCTCTTGGAGCTGAAGAGTATGGCATTGCTCTTGTCAGTGTTGATCTTTAATTTCCAGGTGTCGTACCAGGAGTCTAATTCATCCAGGCTTTCCTGGAGTCTTCTGGTTCCATACTTAACTCCCAGTGAAGGCGAGAGGAGAGCAATGTCGTCAGCGTATTGGGCCATGACAACCCGATCAAAAGAAGGGATGTCATATAGGTACAATGAAAAGAGAGTGGGGCCTAGGAGAGAGCCTTGCGGGACTCCGGCGGCCACCACTCTCCTCGTGGAGGTATAAGATTTGATACGAACCTGGAAGGTTCTGTCAGTAAGGTACGATTGAAGAATACCTGTCAGGCCTGAAGGAATCCCAATTTTGATGAGTTTGTAGATAAGGCCATCTATCCAGACGCGGTCAAAGGCCTTGGCCACATCTAGGAAGACGGCGGCAACAATCTCCTTTTTATTCAAGGCTTCAGCAATGGTTTCCACCACTCTGAGGACTTGGTGCTGAGTGGATCTCTTGCTTCTGAATCCAAACTGTGACTCAGGTAAAATATGATGGTGTGAGAGGAATTCTTCCAGTCTATTGAGCAAAACTCGCTCAAACAATTTCCCTATACAAGACAAGAGACTAATTGGTCGATAACTGTCAGCCAAGGATGAGTCTTTTCCTGGTTTATGTATGAGTCTCACGTAAGCATTTTTCCAGACTTTCGGAAAGATGTTATGCCGGAGAAGGAAATTAAAAATATTGCAGAGATACGTGATAGCTTTAATCGGGAGGTTCTTCAGCATCCTGTTAAAGATATCATCAGGGCCTGAGGCCTTATTTAGTTTTAGTTTGCGGATTGCCTGAGTCAGTTCTGTTGGAGTAGTAAAAGGAATTCTTGATCTATCAGCTTGGGAGAACCGGAAAAGAGTATGCTCCACTTTGTCGCAGGTGTTATCATCTGATAGGTCAGAATTTTCTTGGAACTGGACCTCAAGGGCATCTGCAAATGCTTCGCACTTTTCATCGTCTCTGTAACAAAGTCCATCCTTTCCGTGGATAGGGGGGTAATTGACATGAGGATTTTTTAACGCCTTTACCATCTTCCAGATGGAACCATCACTTGTAGAGAGTGAGGTAATCTTTTTCCTCCAAGTAAGTCCTCTGTGATCCGCGAGTTCCTGCCTTACTTCCATCTTAAGTGCATAATAGGCTCTCTTGTCTTGAGCATCTCTTGATCTTTGCCATTTATGCCTCGCTTTGTTTTTCTGCTTGACAAGATCAGAAAGAAATCTGGGAAGGGTGTAGAAGTCTCTATTTGGTTTATGAGTTTTGCTGGATTCATTTCTGGCTTGAATCAAAAGATCTGTATAGTTGGTAATTGCATCTTCAATTCTCCTAAGAGATAAAGGATTACAGGATCCGGATACTTTTCCATTGACATTGGTTTTGAAAAGTTCCCAGTTTACGACTCTAATATCATCCGAGACAAGGGAAACGGTCGAGAAGAGAGTCAGGCAGACTGGTAAGTGGTCAGAGTTCAGGACATCATGGGCACAAAGGTCATAAGATGGCGAGAAATTACCAAACATGACCATGTCAATTGTATCCGGTCGATGCATGGTGTTGTAGGGATAAATTGTGGGCTCACTGGGAGCATCCACAATAATGCCGTTGGCTGTGGCATAATCGGACAGAATTTTTCCGCTCTTGTTACAAGATCTTGAGTTCCATATAACATTTTTTGCGTTAAGGTCTCCCGCTAATATTGTAGGACTACCGTTATCAAAAATCATTTTGAAATCATTCAGATTTATGTCTGAATTAGGCGGTTTATATGCCGCATAAATATTCAGGTTTCCAAAATGAATATCATCAACTGCTATAGCAGTGACCTCCAACGTATCGAAGCCTACAGTTTGTACAAGATGGTGCTTGATGGATCTTTTGACGACAACAGCAGTGCCTCCTCCTCTGTTATGTTGTCGATCCGACCTGTAGACCTCGAAGTTAGGGAACTTTAATTTGTCAGAAGCCCTAAGATGGGTTTCACCCAGAAGGACAATATCAGCTTGGGAGTCAGTCAAAAAGTGTTGGAACTCCCAAAGGTCGGTTAGAATACCATTTGCATTCCAGTAAAAAATCTTGAGGTGATTCTTTTTACTATTGTGCTCCATGTGACGACAGGGAAGCGAGTATGTAATCGAACGCCTTTAATCCAACTGTGAGTTTGCCCATAAGGCCGTTGGCATTCTGGTATTCCTTTATTAATGTTTTAGCCATTAATATAAAGTTTGAAACATTGAAGTTTTTAAAGATCAATAAGATCTCCTTCAGATCATTTAAAATTGTTGTATCGAACTGCTCGCTTGTAGATGCAGCAGAATCAGGAGGTACAGTAGCTGGATGCCTTCTTTTCGGTAAAGGTTTCGCATTGCCAGAATTTTTAGCAGCTAGAGCAACTTTCCCAGCAACACTTGCGTAAGATCTTTCTGGGGTAACAGGAGTGCTGACTGCCTTTGGAGGTAGGGCTATGTTAGTGCTTACTTTTGGATTTATCAAAACCTCCTTGGAAGGATAGTGAGAGCATCCTTTGTAATTGGCCGTATGTCCAAGACCACAATTAGCGCACTTAGGTGGGCTTTCGTCCTTTTTCCTAAGGCAGTCTTTTGTAACGTGGCTTCCAGCACATTTCACACAACGCGGAAGATTAAAACATCCACTTTGTGCATGGCCATATCTTTGACAATTATGACATTGTGTCGGAGATTTTCTGGTTCTATAACTTTCCACATGGATCTTCAAATGGAAGAGGTCAGTTAAATCATAGATCTTTTTATTAGTAACATCCTTGGGTAATTCCACCAAAAAGACAGGGATCAGGCATTTGTATTTGCTACGTCTCAGCTGTGAGATTTTTAAGACTGTGAAGCCCAAGTTAACTAGAGCAGTATGAACATCATCAGAAGTAATGTCATAAGGTAGGTTTTTAATGACCACCCTGAGATTCTTCTCTTCTTTTAATTTGTATGTGTGAAATTGCTGTTTAGAAGCTTCAAAAAATTTAACGAATGACCTATAGTCATCTGGACATCTAGTTTGTACTCTGACTGTTTCACCAGAGGTCTTGGCAGTAAATGCTTCAACAGCAATTTTTGTAAGTTGTTTATGAGTGTTCATCCAGCTCTTAGGAGAGCGAATAATAATTGGAGGAATCTTTCCTTTATTATTTCTAGTCTCCTTATGTGTGGAAGTCGAAACTGAAGCTTCCATTTCAGTGGCTGGAGCATCCAAAAATTCCTCCTCCAAGGTCGAAAATCTCGTCTTGGAGGCCAGAGTTGGAACTGCGGTAGGTGATAAGGCCCTTTTATGACCTTTCCCTTTTTTGGAGATTTTTTCCCCTTCTTTCCTGCTTTGTTTAGCAGAGGCATTGACATGTTCTTGAAAAATGTCCATCCCATGCTTTGGAGCATGATTTAAGTCTTGGATAGCCTCTAAAACTATTGTTTGGCTGGAGCAAGTATCGTCACAGACATGCTCATTTATGTCTTTTTCAATGTAAAATCGATTTAAAATTACCTCATTAAATTTTGATCCGTCTTCAGGAAGAAGACTGTGTAAATCCTTCATGGAAGGTATTTTGAAAATAGCTGAGTTCAAATCAACTAGATTTTTATTTTTCTCGGAGAGAAATGCACAGATTTGTGCGCTATAAACGATCTGAGAATTATCCAACGGGACATGACCTGCAGAGGTCTCTATGTCGTCCGTATTGACATCACTACGGCAGTAACTTTCAGTCAGGACCGGAACAAAAGTGGAATCCATCTCAGAACCTGACATTTTCAAAAGCTTTAAATTTAGATATAAATATTAAACAAAAGCTATACCAGTGAGAATGTAGATTCAGGATATATATATAACATATATATCAATATCAAAAGGATAAAACAGAAATCGAAAATCGAAATCTGAAATTCGAGCGGTTGCAACTGCCGAAGATGACGGCTACAACTGCAATTAGGAAACCGGTTCAGACCAGTTTTAGTAGAAGAAATTAACTGTAAATTGATTGCAATTGATCTAAAATGTTGGCCGGCGGATCTGTTTAAATAGCGACAGGCAGCAGCTCCGGGATCGCTACAGCGCCACCTGTCGGTGACAAATGTAACTATTCTGGCAATAAAATTTTTCGTTATTAAAAAAAAGCCTATGTCTTTCTGTGCATTTCTGTGAAAACCGCATCGCGCTACTGTCTACTTTTCGAATTATTGCATTTTTACTTTTTCCGTTACTTTTGGATCACCTGGTATATTAAATGTTTTATATAACTTGGGATCAGATTACATTTATTTAGCTATAAAAATTTATGTCTGGTGATATTTTTCTTAACCATAAACTATTAGATTTTCTGACAACCTGGTATCTACTACAAAATGTCTAATTTTTTTTTGTTTCAAGATTTCTGCAAATGCTTTATTAAATTATGAATTTAAAGAATTTTACATATTTAATTTCTAGTGATCGGTAAATTGATTCATATTGTATTATGGAGAAAAAAAAGACAACGAATTATATGATTTTCAACTCCTAGTGGTTTTATGCGTTTGTCTCCCCCACCAGGAGTTCATAGCTTAAATAAGATTTCATTCAAGCATTGTAAATAATTTTGAGAAGCGAAATATCTGCAAATTTCCTGATATAATAAATTTTAGGAATGATTGATAAAGTATGCAAAACAAGTTAATGCAATTTGGGAATGGGCTTGGATGGAATTTCCATGTCAAATAGATTTTATTCTATCATTATTCTCAAATAATGATTTTCCACTCCTTCAATATATTCCGAATTACGTAGTCAGTGTCTTATTTTTTACACGATACAAATTTTTTATTTTTCCTTTAAAACTATCCGGTGCATTTTCTCTAATTCTGATATTCATACATTTTGCCCTTTAACATTTAAAATTTTTTTTTTTGAAACCAATCATACTTTTCTACATCTTTATCTGATAGGTTAATAAATCCTCCCTATTAACACAAATCGAAGTCTTATATAGTAAAATAATATTTGCAGATGATAAATTCAAGTTACAAAGATCATTAATGTAAACTAAAAAAAATATTGGGCCTAGCATCGATTCTTGCCGCACTCCGTATTTAATCTACTTCTCCAGTTGGAATTAAAATCGGAAATTGCCCGTTTCGTGCTCTTTAAATAGCTATCAAACCATCTCAACATAGTTCCCTTAAAACGCGAATTTTCTAATTTAAATATAGTTTCCCCATGAAATTTTGGTATCAAAATCTTTAATACCTAAAAATAAATAATTTTAAATAAGAGCAAAATCAATTATTTTAATTCTAAAACAGCATCTTCTATTCATGTAACCTCCTAAATCCATATTGATTTACTGAATTATTTTTATCTAGGAAACCATTTTTACGTTTTACTACTTTTTCATAAATTTTAGAAAACACCGATAACAAAATGCAACTCCTTATTTCGCCTCCTTTATGGATAGGTATAACAACTGCAGTTTTCACGATAGCTGGAAAAGTAAATCTCTGCAACAATGCATAAACAAACAGTAGATGTGTAATTTCTTGATAAATTTCCTTTACTGTTTGAACTGTAATACCCTCCCCTTATTTCCCAGTTTCTTACTATATCATAAATTTGAGCTGTTGTTTTACCCCTGAGCGACACTTTTTTGCACACTATGGGCTAAATGGCCAGGTCACATGGACCCCGAAGGCTCAGAGAAAGTTAGGGGAGGGGACCCACTGGAACAGCTGTTGGGAGACAGATGGTAGCCTCCCGTCAAGACCATCCAGTGTGTTCTTTAACGTGCACAGGGTATGGCTCTCCCGCACACGGGGCCACGGCTTAACGTCCCATCCGACGTACGGCGGCCTTTCCAAGCCCATCGGTGTCCCCTACTGACCGTGGGCAGGGCGGGGAATTTTGCGGAGATAAATCTCAACGCTGACCCAGCTGGGACTCGAACCTGGGAACTACAGATTACGAGCCTGGCGCGCTACTGACTGAGCCACCCCCGCCCCGTCATAAATTTGAGAAATGCTTTTTTTTGCTTGTTTTCGAATATCAAACTGCTTTTTATGTCAAGATATCTGTCAGAAATTCGGCCGTTAATGTTTCTACTGCAATATGAGAACTTGGAAATTATTAAATTTTAAACAATTTTATATTTTTTCTAATCATTTAATATAAGTTTGTGTAATGATTATTGCAATCTTAGGCAATTGTCATTTTTTAAAAACGATGACAAATTATTCAGTTTTTATAACTAAATGCTAAACGAATATTGGTGGGAAAAAATAAAGATCATAATCAAGAATATTTAAATATCTATTTTCAGTCACGTTTTTCCTTCAAATGCATATTTTAGAAGTTATTAGAAGTTTATTACTTCGAAATTAGAGAATTTCCGTTTTATGTCAATGGGAATCTACAGGACAGTCTACATAAGGGAATCAAATTTTAGTCTAAAACATCCGGGTTCAAAGATCATATTTATCCCATTATTCGAATTCCCAGAATAAATTAGCACATCTTATATAGTTCCCATAAAGAACATTAAATTAATTTCACTTTTGATTAACCCACTTAAAGTGTCACTCCGAGTTAAATGTTCAAATCAAAAGGATCCTAAAGATTCGGGAAAAAACTGGAGTTTTCACCAATCAACTGTTATAATACAAAAGAAAACCTCCCGTCAAGGCCACTCAACGTATTGTTGCACGAGCACAGTATACGACTTTTGTACACGAGGACAAGTTCAACGTCTTAACGACTTCAACGTCTTATCCAACTCTTGTATACAAAGTCAGGTTCAACATCCCATTTGACGGATGGTTTACTTTCCTTCCCCCCCCCCCATGTTCAAATTAATTTTGTTGGAAAAACTTAAGTAGAGCTGCTTCCAATTTTAATCTGTTTCTATATGGTATCCACACAAAAATTAAATTTTTTTTGAAATCGGTAATATCGAAAATAAGTCTTTATACATTTATTCTGCAATCTTAAGTTATAACCCTTTCCCGTAGTTGGGTTGTGTTTCCTCTGAGCGGCACTTTTTTGCACACCATGGGCTAAATGGCCAGAGTCACATGGACCCCAAAGGCTCAGAGAAGGTTGGGGGAGGGGTCCCACTGAAACAGCTGTTGGGAGACAGATGGTAGCTTCCCGTCAAGGCTATCTAGCGTGTTCTTTAACGTGTACAGGGTATGGTTCTCCTGCACACGGGGCCACAGCTTAACGTCCCATCCGACGGACGGCTGCCTTTCCATGCCTATCAGTGTCCCCTATTGACCGTGGGCAGGGCGGAGAGTTTTGCGGAGATAAATCTCAACGCTGACCCAGGTGGGACTCGAAACTGGGAACTACAGATTACGAGCTGACGCGCTACCGACTGAGCCACCCCCGCCCCACCTATTCAGTAAAACCTCTTAATGTTTAATTAAATTTTGGTGTTAATTTTTTTGGAGCGTGCTAAATATTCTAACATTCACAACGTTTTGAATATTGAATATTCTGTAAAAAAAAGATTTAGATTTGATTGAGATCTTAAGACATCAACTTTCTAAATATGAATTTCAATGCACGAGTTCTGAATGCAATTTTCTATTGAGATAACATGGAACTATTTCCATTTTTCTGTCCAGAGCTTTTAGTTGGATACAAAAACTTTAGAAAATCTATAGTTTTCACTTTATCATCTGTCCGCTAAAGACATTCATTTAGCACTTAAAAACAGTTATAAATTCAATTTTAAATTTGGTAGAACTAATCAAATATTGGGATTAGTATTCTCCGGATATTAAGATATTTGGAATTTCGGACTATGGAAAAATATTTAACAAATTTCACAACGATCTATTGTTAAAAATCTCAAATTTGTTGCAAAGCGTTATGGTCATGTCTACCTAGTTCTGAAAAACCATTTCCATTCCTTGCTTCAGAATCAGTTGATGATCTTTTCATAGCGACGTTAGGCAATATGTTAAAAATCTGTTAAGAACCAGGAATTATGATCACAAATATTATGGAGTGTATTTGCATAAAATGTAAATTTATCCCGTATACTTAACGACAAGAAACAGTCTTGGGCCTAGGGAAACTCCAGCCTTCCATTTCCAGTCTTGGTGGTCATGGGTTTAAAAGTAAGAACAATCGTTTTAAGTGTATCGGTAATACGAGGTGGCCGCAGTCTTCTCTGAAAAAATAAGAATACTCAGAAATAATTAAGAGCTCGATACCCTGGCATTCTAATTGTACGAACCGACGATGTAAGTATATGTTGATACTACTTGCCACCCATGACAGTCATAGGAGCTGACGAGGATGAGGGGTCTCATTATAATTCAGGTTGTTTTACTTCCGAGCGGCACTTCTCTGCCAACAAGGGGCTAAATGGCCAATTCAAATTACTGATTTCATTAAGGGAAAATTTTATTAACATCTCAAATCTGCTGGAATAATATTTCTAGGAATTGTAAATTAGACAGTAATTTCGGGATAACGGGTGGGCATGCGAGACTTCAAGGTAACAAACATTATCGATTTCTGCGGTTCCGCAGGTACTTAAGTGGGACCGATCGCTGAAGTCTTTCGACGTTTGGTTAAGAGATCTGCATTTTGCTGCCATGGGTCGGGATTAAACCATTTGCAAATGCCCAAACTTTCAGGGGACGCTGTCGTCTACGTTATGAATTTATTAGTACGTTATCAGTATGAAAGTTTTAAATGAACAGACCTTTCGTCACATTGTTTGGCAGAATGTAAAGTTTATAGAGAACCACGAAATCCTCAAAATTCAGTTTACATTTTCGAGTATATCGCAGGTCTTCATATTACAAAATACAATCTTTCTACAATAATCTAAACTGGCTTAATATACTTTTTAACATGATGAATGAACGTTAAAATGAATACTTTTTAACATGAAGAATGAAACGTGAAGTGATTAACATAGCAGGTGCAATGGAAAAATATTGCATTAAAATCAATGAAATTTTGTTTTCACTTCGACTTTATGCTACTCTACAGATATTTCGGGAGGGGGTTGGCTCAGTCAGTCTCACTCCTAGCTCATAATCTGCATTTCCCAGATTCAAATCCCCACTGTGTCAACATTGCTATTTATCCGCCCTCAGCGAGAACTGGAGCATCAGTTCTCTGAAATCAAGTTCCATCTTCAGGATGACAGTAAGTCAATCAGTAATCTCCCAAATACTGCCGTCCTGAATATTGAACTTTAAGTCACAGTTCGGTGTGCAAGATCCATAATCCTGTGAACTTTAAAGAACTCGCTGGATGACCTCAACGAAGGGAAGCTTACATCTGTCCAATGGATCCACTTCCCCTATCAAATGAGTCCTAGGGGGTATTTCCGATTCTTTTAGCACGGTGTATAGAAAATTTCAAGAACTCATTGGTACCTTAAAACTTCACATCATGGCCTAGTCACGTTAAAAATAGTTTCCACGCAAGCTGTGTCTCAATCCCCTGATCTAAGTGTATGGGAGGGGCAATATCACTAGAACGATTAAACTATCCATTTTGTGGAAATTCTCTTTAAACAGTTTTACGTTTCCTACTTTTTTGGTCGTCTTTAAAACATTCTTTAAAAACATGTAAAAATTCTTTTTCAGTTTTTGCCTTTTGATTCTCCAAGAGGATTCAAGCTTTCGATCTGGCCCTGTGTGATGTACAGCTTCGACGAGTTGAGCCCTAAAAGTTTTTCTTTACTACGAATGAGCCTGTTTCAAGCAACTTTTTATGCCAAGCTTAAGAAAAAGTCTCTCCGATCTTGTGATAGTCTCTCCGATTGTTCTTTGTATTTTTGTTTGAATATCCTCTATCACTGGAAATTTCAATTCAGGAAGCCAATAACAGCACTCCTTCCAGTTGCACTGTGAACGGCTCCATTTTGTAAAAAATGGCCGCGAGTTGACAACTGTACAAATACTGCCACCAACCAAAATGTTCCCCCCCCCCCCCCCCCTCCGCGCAAGCTGCATTAAACATTTAATCGCGTTTTTGGTAGATTTTATCCGACACCCTGTATATGCTTCGCATTTGTGTGCTGATCTTTTACAAAATCATTCTGTGAACCCCTCTCCAAAATTATATCGATAGAAATCTAGCTTTTACCCCCAATATGGAATTCAGAATTTAAAGTTTTCATCCTTATTTACATTTTTTTAAATTTTTTTATACTTTATTTTAGTTTAAAAAAACACTAGGAAAAAATAATTAGCTTAAAATTTTGCTATAAACTATTTCGAGTAGAATCTATTCAAAATCTACCCTGAAACTTTACCCAATGCTTTTGTCCAGAAAGCTAGCCAAAGAAATTGCTACACAAAAGAAATAATTTCAGAATGGTCTCAGAATCAAATTTATTGATAAAATAAGCAAATAAATACTACAATGATTTAGGGAACTACACATTTTCAATAATGTGAATACAGTAAAACTTGTTACCATAGTGTTGCTGACTCCGGTTTGGTACAATTTCGGTCAGTCCATTACAAAGAGAATTGAAATGCATTAACTTTATTTTGATTACCTGAGAAAAAAATGTTACACAGCTGTAAGCATTTTTTTTATTCATTTCTACGAGCTGTCCTCTACATGTTAAATAAAACTATAGATAACAATCAATGACAAATATACAGATTACCCTGTTGACGTAAAAAAAAGTACTTCCGTGAAAAATGAGTTTCGCTGACGAGTGGGATTCTGACCAAGTGTATAAATAACCGAGCTGATGATAGGTTAGTGGCTATAGCACCTGGTAGGTAAGTGGGTGACGTGGGTTCGAATTCCATTCATCAGTGAAACTTCCCACATACAATATTATTTCTTATAAATAATGCAATTTCTCAAGTTTGTTAGCAAATGAGGTAAACGTGGAGTTTAAACATTTAGGAGTAAAAGATACTTAGTAACTGCAAAAAATGTTTTGATGCCTTATAAAAAGAATTTAGAAAAAATTTACTTAAACCAGTATTTCTCAAGTTTTTTGGAAATAACTTTAAATATTAAGTATTTGGGTATTTAATTTTTTTAAACTATTTTCCTATTACTGCAGCAAATTTGAACAATTCAATCGTAATTAGTAGTTTTTGTATGCAAAAAGTAAAAAATAAAGTGCTGTAAAACTTAAAACCTTGATATTTCAGGTTTTGTTCACGTATCACTGACTTACTCCTAAAAGTAAGTGCACCACGTTTTGAGAAACACTGCTTTAATATAAAGATTTAAATGCAATCTATTTTTTCATCACAAGACAAATTTCAGTTCCCATAAAACTATATAGCTTGTCCTACAACAAAACAGAATAAAACTGTTCCAATATTTGAATATATTAATTTCTGAAAAGAAAATTAATTGAAAAACGTTAAAAGGAGACATTATCTGTATACAGAGCTTATGAAACAAATGCAATTCTTGTGATACATATTATATATATTTAACATTTATCATATATTTTTCTGGAACAGATTTAACAACAGGCCAAACTTCTAATTTAAAACATGCTTTTGCTTACAAATTGAAATATGCAACTGTTGTATTATGTTTTTCAATTGCGAAAATATTACTGATATGTAGTATTTACATTGGAATCCATATATAAAGAATTATTAAGATCACCCGCACTCCATTATTTTTGACATTTAGAAATAAAGATAGTTCTTTCTAAAAAAAAAATCTTTAAGAAGAAACCAGGTTAATCTTAAATTTGAAATATTCAAATTTATATACTAAGGCGATTGATTTAACCATCTTATGTTTGGTCATTAAACGTACATTTCAATGTAACCTATAATTTTTGCTATTGCAGATTGTATTAAAATCAAGTGAAAATCTGCAACAATTACTTTAAAACATTACATATTTTATCACGAGATACAGTAATAGAACAAAGACTGAGGTTTAAAAAAATTCACTGAAAATTGAGATGTGTGCTGAAGGTACGATATATTATCCTTCGTAAGTTTTCGACTAACGACAGTCAGGTTAGTTGCTATTCTACGAGAGATTTTATTGAAGTATTGCTTCTACGAGAGATTTTATGGAAGTACTAAAAATCTGAAAAAACGATATTTAACAACTTACTTTATTCAATGTTACTGTAAATGCGAAGATGCCAACAGAAAGGTTTAGAAGAGTATTCTTAACTATTCATTAGTATAAGCAACTTATCTTGTATACTGAAACAAATGATCATACTACACTTAAAATGAATTCGATAGGTTTTACGCAATACATAAGGAAAACTACAAAAAACAAGTTTATTATGGGTCATTTGATTGCAGTCAACCTTGTCGCAAATCTGAACGGATGTTCTAAAGGCATCAAAAACCAAGCAGAAGTATTTCATCTTATGTAGACAGAGGCGTAGCTATAGGGGGGGAGACCCCCAAAGTTAGAGTTGGACAAATTGTAATAGACTTTGTAAACTCCAGGTGAATTCTAAAAACTGGGATTTTGTGTAAAATTAAGGAGTTAGACAAATTTAAGGTTCTAGACAACTTCGAACAATCGAGAGAAGTTGTCAAAATTCGAAACAACTTTGTAAAATATAGGAGATTTGTGAAAATAGCGATTGGATTTCCGAAATTAAAAGGAAATCGACACAGCTTTGGCACAACCTAGGGGAATTAGCAAAATTCGTAAAGACTTTATAAAATTAAGGTGAGACGTTAAAAATCAGGACGAATCTCGTAAATGTATTGGAAGTTTGCGAAACCTAGGAAAGTTGGCAAAACTCGAAACCACCTGGTAAGAATCGGGAGAGATTTGAAAGAAGGATTGGTCTGTATAAATTTTGACGAAGTTGCCAAATTGAGGAACTTAATGAAAAAATGGAAGGTGCATCCCGTCCCTCGCAATGAAATTGTATGTCCGTGACATTTACATAATGTCAAGTCTTATTTTCTCAGTTGACAGAAATTGAATTCCAAGTTAGCAAATTTTCATTCTCTCCCCCAATCGTAGTCCTTCGCTACGCCCCTGTATATCCCCTTCCAATTTTATAGCAATTGCAAATATTTACAATAGTGTTTTCTTTACATAAAAGAGTAATTTTTGCTATTCGTAAAATTTTTATATCCAAAGGAATAAAAGTTTAAATTTTATCGTTATAAAGTCAACTTAAAATACTCAAGTGAGCTGAAAAGGGTTTTAATAGTCTTTTGCTTTGAGAGAAATATTTCAATTTGGATTAAACAAACTTCAAGTTTTACTTTTAGAGCTAAAAACCAAAGGCAGGTAATCTTAAGTTTGATGGTAACAAAAATTCACGTAATAGAAATTCTAAACAAATAGCCCAATAATCCCCTACCCTCCTCAAGCAGCTTCTTGGCATAGACGTCAGACAGGCGGTGCGCGACAATTAGGCGATAGCCAAGTGGGCGAAAGAAACATTTTTGCACGCTTAGCAAGCATACGATTTGGAGGGTTTTTAAAATATTGGTAAAATATATATAAATATGGTTAAAACTTATGAGGTATGGGTTGAGTGATTAGTTATTTCCACATAATTTAAAAAAATCAGACCTGACAACCTAATCTGACCTAAGCTCACCTGCGTGAATTTGCCACCGACAATCTAATTTTCGATAAATTAAAATATTTTATTTTTTCGAAGAATTGGTCATTCGAAAAACTTACTTTCGAAGAATTCGTTTTCGAAGAACTTACCCTGAAACTAAAATAAGTATGTAAAAGAGCAAATCATTTTCAAAAATGAATAGTATTTCAATTATATCTTTTCATTTTTAAATCGTTTTCGGACCACTTTTAACCATCTCTTTCTTAAATGATTCTACAAATTTTGATATATGACATAAACGGAAATATTTATTAACTAGCAGACTCATTTTTTGCATGGGAAATTTCAATATAACTCCTATACAATTTTGTAATTCTACATAATAAAAATAAACTTAATTATAAGCGAGATTTTTCAAATTATGTTTAGAACGTTCTTTTAACTCGTTTCTCAAAAAAATTTAAATTTACCGAGTAGTAGATCAATAGAAAAGAATATCGTTTTCTCTATTAAAATAGCCAAAAAAAGTCATTTGCATTGCATATTTGATCTATTATTTTGTCACCCAGTTGTCCGGCGCCCACTTGGTTATCGCCCAGACGTCCGTCGCCCATCCAACAGGAGCCTGTCGGTTTAATACGCCATAGAGAAAATCTGAGGATAGCAGGATCTCAAGCAGAAAGAAACATCCATCCTCTTGCCTGGGGCTCGAAGGTCCCTTTGCTCAGTAGCCAAGCACGAAACCACTCGCTTTTGCCCTGCGACCACTGACAGCTACAGATTTGCGTTACCGAGCTCTCAACTTTGCCTTCGAGTAAGATTGCTGCAGACTCTTTGGCTCAGTCGATTTCTATACTACCACTTCGTGTTCCAGCACATGGGTTTCTACTGCTACCTTTGGTAAGAGTTTCCTCATGTTCTCTTCTGTATATTTTTATCTGTTTATTTCGGAGACATTTCCTTTGCCTTTATGTCAGTACCGTTATTTACTTCATTTGAGTTTTCTTTGTGTACCTGCTTAGCTTACTCGTTATACACTGTTCACAAAAATTAGGGAATATTTCAAGATGAATATGAAGCGATAAAAAAAAAGTTTGCTTTTCTGATGTTCTTGTTTAATAAAAAAAAAAAATCAAACAAGTCAAAGAAAGTTGTTCGATTATGCAAATGAGATGCAAAACCAACTTTTATTTCATTGGTGAAAATGCACTATACAAAAGACAAAGTACTGGAGTATCTGCACGTTCCCTGATCTTGAAAGTGGACATTCTGCAATTTCCCAGCCCTTGTAATGCCCCTGCAACACGATTTGCCCGAATGCGAAGCCTGGAGAGCCATAGGACGTCTTGAAGCTGGTCAAACACAGACGACAGTGGCAACAACACTTGGAACATCCCTAAGCGTTATTAGCAGACTGTGGAATCGCTTTCAAGAGACTGACACAGTAGGAAGAAGACGAGAGCAGGGTGGCCCATCTGCCACAACAGCAAGAGATGACCGCTACTTGACCTTATTGGCAAGAGGGAACAGGCGCAGCAATGCAACAGAGCTGCGGGGACAGTTTCTTGCTGCCACTAGACGACGGATATGCACCCAGACCATATGAAATCGGCTCCATCGTGTTGGACTGCATGCCCGGCGACCAATGGTATGCATTCCGTTATCTGCTGAACACCGTAGAACCCGTAGAAGGTGGGCTGATGAGCATCGTCATTGGACCCGTGATGAGTGGTCAACTGTCCTCTTCTGAGTCACGGTTCAGTCTGCAGCCTGACAATCATCGTGTCCTGATCTGGCGTGAACGAGGAACACGGGAGAATCCACGTTTCATGCGAGAAAGGGACTCCGGTGGTGGTGGAATCATGGTGTGGGCTGGCATCAGCATTGGTGGTCGTACCGACCTCCACGTCATCAGAAACGGATCGCCGATTGCTGTCAGATATCGAGATTAGGTCCTGCACCCTATAGTGGTTCCCTATGCTGGAGCAGTTGAAAACTGCTTTCTTTTCATGGAGGATAATGCAAGGCCCCACCGTGCACATCTCGTCAACAACATGCTTCAGGAGACAGGAATCGAACGCATAGACTGGCTTTCACGTTCTCCAGACCTGAATCCCATTGAAGATGCTTGGGATACACTGGGAAGACGTCTGGCAAACCGTCCAATGCCTCCCACAACACTTCTTGAGCTGGAAGTTGCCCTGGAGCAAGAGTGGCAGAGAATCCCACAAGAACTGCTTGACATTCTGATCCTGTCCATGCCCCATCGCTGTGTTTTGGCAGTCTTGGGTGACCATACCTACTGCACAGTCAATGCAGTCACCCTACTGCACAGTCAATGTGTGGCCCTCTCGTCCAGTTTGACATGCTTCTGTTCACCCCCACCAATATGTCACTTGCTACTCAATCACGACAATCGAGTTTGCATCTCATTTGCATAATCGAACAACTTTCTTTGACTTCTCGTTTGCTTATCTGATGTTCTTGTTTAATAAAATTCAAATGCTTTTTTATCGCTTCATATTCATTTTAAAATATTCCCTAATTTTTGTGAGCAGTGCATTTCAGGGATCCGATTATTTCCTGATATAATGATGCTATCCCCTCTTAGATTCAAGAGGAAGAAATGGGGTTCTGTCACCTCTCCTGGCGTCTTGGATTCGGACCCATACACGTAACCGAAACGCGACTAAGTGCATTGTTATCACAGTGCCTGCTTCTCGCCCTACTGAGAAGCAAGCTACTGCTGGTAACTTGCCACAACGGACCCACAAGGCCTATTCTAGAGAAAGGATGCCTGCTAGCTTTTCTCCAGATAAAAAGTCTTGCAATATGCGATCGAACTTTGTGCCTAGAGGCAAGACTAAAGGTCCCCAGATTCCTGTTCCATCCAGGCACTTCCGACACACAAATCGGCTTAAGTCCCGAGATGTGCCGGGTCTCTCCACTGCTGCTTCAAACAATGCTAAGACCTCTACCGTCACCTCATGCACTTCCTGAGGTGCCAGGTCTCCCCACTGCTGCTTCTAAGAGTGGTGTGACCTCTGTTACATTGCCCCCAGGTGCTTCTGCTACCCATGGCAATGTGCCTCTGTGCCTCAGCAATGTCTGCCAAGGCTGCAGTGGCTGGTGCAGCTGCAGCACTTTTAATTGTCCCTGATAGCGACGCAATTTCACCTACTGCCGCCCCCCCCCCAGCAGATGCACCTGAGGATAAGCAGCCGCTCATCTACCTATCCAACATCATGGATGTCGAGCTAATGATGCCGAGATCTGATGATTAATTTGTTGTTTTAAACCAGAAGAGGAGAGCGAACCCTTCTTGCCTCTTCGGCCAATTCGTGGCACCTTAGATCCTACAATCTGAACCCCATCTCCGTCAAGATAGTAAAGATTCTCGGCGAACGGATTGTAGAATCCTATATGGAGACAGGAATTCTACTGGTCAAGGTCAGCCATCCAGATCTTGCCGATAAGCTCCTGGCCACAACCTTCATTTTGCGAATCCCCGTAAAAGTGAATTACCCTGTGTCGTACTGTCAACCTCAACATCTTATTGAAAGCATTGACACTTGTCTTTTCAGCCACTCGGGACTGGCAAGGACCAGGAGAATCAGACTGTCAAAAACAAAGCATTGCGATGGCCGTTGATCGGTGCTGACGCAATGTGATTTCTGCCAGTGTTCTGAATGTCAAAGTGAAGAAATTCAACTCTTAAGATCTTGAGGATCATGACAGTAAGCGTTCTCGTCGTGATACCAGTCAATCAAATCCTTAAAATTAATTGCTCTGTATTTGGTTGTTTGCAATTATTGCTTTAGGCGAATTCTATTGTCTAGTTGAGTCTCTGCCTTGAGCGATACTAGTGTAGGTCTTTGACGAGAATTTAGGCCTCATTTCAGGAGCCAACTCAAGGTAATACAAAACGTGTAAATTGGCTAAAAAGTGAGTAAAATGCAAAACGTAAATTTTGGTGGTTTATTTTTGGTTCTCGTTAGAGTTCTCAAGTTAGCTTTTGCTATTTATTTTGTTATGGCCGAGCCACCTTTAGCTTATTTTTTTGACCCCATTTGCTGGGAATGTGGCAAGTCACTCTCTGGCCGGGTCCTCTTTTGGAACATCTTTGGAAAGATCATGGGAGATCTTGCTTTTTAGTTGCAGTTTATGTCTAAAACTTATTCTAAACTGACGTCCATGCTCGCATTTTGGCAGTTGCCAGAGAGCTGGACATCAACCATCTACATTAATTGTCCCAGAGCAGGCTGCGGTGAGCTTTGCTTGCAGTTACTGCGAGCGGAGTTCTTCCACCAAAGCCGAACTTTCCATCCAATGCAAATCGAAGCACCTAGTGGGTATGGATGGAGTATCAAAATCTCATCACATGGGCAATGGAGCGACTGAGTTGGAGGCTTTGGCCTCCCTCGAGCTCAATACTCCGCTGGGTACGCGATTCATTAATTAGTACTTGGCACCACTATTTGCAATTCGTACTTTTGATGCCAGTAAAAGTTGCAGATGTTCAGCAAAATATTTGGCAGCACTATCGTCTGAAGCGGATCCCAACTCAGGCGGCTGTAGGGGGAGCCTGCCGCATTTAGCATCTCGGCTGAGGATTACTTTGAAATCATCAAGGTAGAGGGCGAGGATGATTTCTGTCATGAGCTCGCGAATCGATTGGCATCTTGACCTTTAAAGAATCTAGAGTGAAGTGACCTTCTGGCTCACTATAAAATTGTGGTTTCGAAATTTATTGCCCATGATACTCCAGTTTTGGCTGTTAGGACCTTAGGATCCAACTGCAGGGCACTCAGACAAGCGCTATACCAATACCACCAGGCTCCCCCCCCCCCCCCCCCAGGGCCCTCGTTTGGTCCTTGATGGTATGGTAAGTGATGTCGCTTCTTCTCACGGTGTCATTTTGCAGAGCTTGCATGACACCTGTGACCCCATCTCAGCAAAGTTACTGGTACCTTTGGCCGTTTCCTGGAAATCTAGTAGAAAATTGAGACGACCATCCCGTTTAGAGCGCCTAAGTGCGTTCTGCCATCCTTTGATTTAAGCCTTCTATGGCAAGGGGAAGAGATGGCATCCAATTAAAGTATTTAAGGAAGATCCCGTTTAGCATGCTTGCTGGGATATTTAATAACTTCCTACAATATGGCAGGATTCCAAATTTTTTCAGGATAAGGTAGGACCATCTTTATCCCTAAAAGGTTGGATCCTCTAACTGCCTCTGATTTTAGACCCATTATGGTGTCTATTGTTGCGAGGTGTCCAAAATTTTGGCTACCTGCTTTGGCATACACTTTTATACCTCTTCAATCTGGCTTTTCTTATAATTCAACTCCCACAAATCTTCACGGGCTGCAGGCAGTAATGTGTGGTCAGAGGTTAGGGCGAAAGCCCTTTCCCGCCTTTGGAATAGATCTTTCCAAAGCTTTGGACTCGTGAGAGTCAATCTTTCAGGCGCTAGCAGCTATAGGCTGCCCACCTATGTTTTCAGTAGTCCTTTAGGGACTGCTATCATGCTAGCAAAATGGCGTTCTTCTTTGATGGTAAAACTGACTGGAAGAAGGTTGCCGTTCAGAGAGGGATGAAGCAGGGAGACCCGCTATCCCCATTTCTTTAATTTGGTTATAGATTTTCTGTTTCGGCAGTTAGGGAATTTTGGCATTATGCTCGGACAATCAAACTTATCATATTTGGCATATGCCGATATTATCTTGTTATCCAATTCAGTACCTGGCTTGCAGCAGCTATTGGAACTTGCATTTAAATTTTTGGAGGAGCAGCATCTAAAAGTGAATTATCAAAAATGTCGCTCTTTTGGGTGATTATACTCGGACAAAGAAGTTCTTTTATAACATCCCCGATTTCACTTGTTTTGGCCAGTTTTTTCAAGCTGCGAATCCTTCAACTAAATTTAGATATCTTTAATTGATCATTGATGGCGTGAAGCCTCCAGCTCCCGATATCTCGGAATTTTATGGAGCTGTCCGCACGGTTTCTGGCGAATCTTTGAAACCGTGGCAGAAACTAGTTTGCCTGAACAAAGTTCTGTTTCAAAGTCTGCTCTATCAGTTGTCTTGTTTGAATGCTCGTCCATTTGTTGAGCTCCTGGCGAGATTTATCAGAGTCGCTGTCAAAAATTAGTTTCATCTTCCTCAGAGCATTACAAATTTAATTTTACATCTGCCGAATAGTGACGGTGGATTAGCTTTATTAGATCTTAATTGGGATGACTTCTGAGCCAAATCTAAACACTTTTCTAGTATGGTGCGTCTCGGTGTTGCTGCCTTCAAACACCTGTTGCCGTTAGGTGGTATAGCTACCATCGTTCACCACAGGTTCGAGACTGTTGGCTTAATTCCATGATTTCGGTCTCGGAGGCAATCATTCAGTGGATCACGGCATACCTCTACAAGAGGAGAGGTTCGTGTCAAGCTCGGCCACAATCTTAGTGCTTCCCACACTATCATGGAATATCTCAAGACAGTGTCCTTAGCTCGATGCTTCTGAACATCTTTTTGCCAGGCCTAACCTCTCGACTCAAGAATAGACTGGTTGTTTCCATCTATTCAGACTACATCTGCATCTGGTTCCCTAGCCAGGACCCCGCCTATGCTCAGCTGAAGGTTAAATGAGCTGTGGTCACAGTCAAGTTCTTCGACAACCTCACTCTTTCCACCGATAAGACTTGCCATGGTTCTCACGAAGAAACCTTCCACCCACCTTCCTCGACCTCATGCTTGGACCAGGACACAAAATCATTAAATAGGATAAGTTCCTTGGTGTCGTCCTGGACAACAGACTGACCTGGGCACCTCACATCTAGCATCTTAAGACAGTTGCCACTGCACAGAAATATAGTCTTTCCTTGCTGATACCCACTGGGAAGTTCTTGCAAGACTCCTGATCTTGTACCGGTATTTCCTCCTCTCCCTGTCAACTACAATGGTCACCTGAGCAATGCTTCACTGCTGAGCACGTTTGCCACTTTTCACACTATCTCTGCACCTGTCTCAGACTCTTTCCTAACATACCTAATGTATCTGTCGTAGCAGAGGCCTTTCAGCCTGAATCGGAAAGATGCATTGTCATCTCTCGAGGCTCCACTCCCTTCACTTTAACAATGAGCTTCTCAGGAAGCTGCAAGACAGGCCAGACTGCCATCTCAGTGTATGTCACCGACTTATACGACCGTGTCCCCCCTACTAGCTCTACTGCTGAAAATACGCTCTAACCTTCCACCCAGGAGAAATAGTGATCTTATGGTCAATATCGCATCCCTTCTCTAGGTCGAAAAAGACTGATCCGGTGGCCATCAGGCTTCTCTCCACCTCCTTTGTCAATTCACAATGAGAGATGTACCGAGGTCTACACTGACAGATCTGACGGGAAAAGGCTGCCCTCCCATACCAGATACAGGAATCACCAGATTTCCATCTTCGGCATCTCACTTCCTCCACCTGTGCCGAGTTCCATGCTATCCTTTAAGCTGTACTTTTCATCCACAGCCTCGGAAGTTGCAACTTTGTCATCCTCGCAAGCCTTCCAGAAGAGAGCATGAGCTGCAACCACTTCCTCATTCAGAAGATCATGAAAACGTGCTCCAAGGTCACTTTCGCCAGTATCACGATCCATTTCCAGTGGATCCCCTCCCATGTAGGGATACCTAGCAATGAGCCTGCTGATCGAACTGTGAAAGAAGCCCTTGAGAGTCAGGTCTGTAACAAACTACTCTCTTGGCGACTGCAAGAGCTTTTCCTCAGAACTGAGCCAATATCGCCTTGCCCAGTGTCAGAGGGACTCCAGTCCTTCCTCTTTCAGGTACCTGGTAGACACTTCTCACTGCTCCTAACCTCCGAGACCTCTGTAGACCTGAGGAGGCCCTCCGTCTCAGAATTGGTATCATCTACAGCAACTCGACGCTTCACACTCTCCGTAGAGCATACAATTCTAACTGTGTCACATGCAGCACACCCGAGATTATTTCACATACTGCTCCCACTAGAATGCTGAAAGAGAAGATTTGTTCTGGGAGTTTCGTGCTATCGGAACAACCGACCATTCATCACCTCCCTTCTTGGTAACCACTGGAACACGAAGCTGCTGCGAACACTTATAACTGGTCAGGTTTCTTTCACAACATTGTCCTCTTCTGCAAGGGCTAATTTTTTTACGTTAACGAGATTAGTATAGTTAATCGCTTCGAGAGATAGAGAGGTTTCTTCTGCCTCAGCTTTCTCTCCTATTGTCACTGATGTAGGGAGCCCTCATTGAAGGCTAATTTCACCAACTCCTTGAACTTTGGCCACCGGAGCAACATCATAAACAGGCATAAGTTGGCATATTTTTGGACCACTTCTAAATATTATTTTAATACTTTGTTTGGAAGGGCAAAAAATGTGTCTAGTGTTTAGTATACAAGAAATTTTTATTCGTAAGCAACTTTTACAAGGCTTCAACGCAAGTAGTATCTACATACATCGATGTGCGACAGCCCTAAAAGTTAGTTTGTGCTTGGAGTAATTTTTTTGGCAAAAAGGCACCGTCTTATCTACTTAAGTTTTAGACCAAATCAAAGTTCAATGTCCTGGAAATATGATGAAAGCATTAGTTTCAAAAAGTATATGAATCGAAAAATTATCAAAATCAAAGTAGTCCCTGGCTGCTGCATCGATCACTATCGTCGATCGTGGTTCGTTCAACGGACGATCGCATCGTCGTTGAACGATCGTATCGTCGATCGTTGTTCGTTCAACCCTCACTTGATTACTTTATGTGTGGTTTCAAAAATGCAATTTATCACCCACTTTTATCATAACCCATCAACT
The DNA here is from genome assembly GCA_038380435.1 of Ryuthela nishihirai. NCBI lineage: Eukaryota > Metazoa > Arthropoda > Arachnida > Araneae > Heptathelidae > Ryuthela > Ryuthela nishihirai. The sequence goes on along the minus strand of JAWZYU010000019.1, from coordinate 31,664,755 downwards.
ATAAAACTACAGTAATAATTGTCACGCAGGACACTTAGTATACTATATCGAGTATGGGATAGTTTGGGTACAGAACATCGTATGTTACAACTTACCGGCAACATCTATAGCAGTGTAAATGAACACTGGAAACTTTAGCTTTTTTATTGACATAAAAAGCTTTCGACACAATAACTTTCTGCATTAAAATTTCATGATTAAGTATAATAGTAATAAGGGGACTTGCATTCAGTTGGTTTAAAACATTTGCAAAACAGGAAACAATATGTGGCTATAAATAAACTGGAAAGTAATATGCTTGTTTTGAATGGTAGTGTATCGCAAGATTCTATTCTTGGGCCAGGATTGTTTTTAATATATATATTAATGATTTTTGCAATTTAAATTTATTCGGCAATCACAGCTTATGCGGATGAACAGCAATAGTGTACAACTGAAATTAATAATGAGTTATTGTTTAAGATAAAGACTTAAAAAGCACAAGAAACTGCTTTAGTAGCAATAAATTGGAAATAAATGTGGAAAAATCTAATTATATTCATTAAGCCGAAATCGATAAAAGATAGTAATAAAATACCATAATTCCGATTGTAATTTGGTAAATGGATGTGTATGTAAAACTACTGAACCGGTCGAATGTGTTAAATATCTAGGCATTTTTGTTTAACAAAATCTAAAATGGAAGAAACATGTAGATACAGTGTGTAAAAAGATTTTGTACAAGTTATATGAGAACATGATTTAAAATAATAACATGTTAATTTTAGTTTATTTCGCTTGGGTTCATTCAATTTTAAGCTACGGAATCACTTGTTGTGGGAGATTATATCAAACCTACTCCCTCTAGTGAAATTCGAAAACAAAATTATAAAACTAGTGGAGCTAGCAGGGAGGATATGATGGTAATATCCATATAGCTTATGTAATGATAGCAATGATATATTACCCTGGAGAAAGTTATATTTATATAGAAGTCTTATTTCTACATAAAAACAATTGGATTAAATTGGATTGGAAAAAACTTCATCCCATACGATACCAGATGTTCAACTAACATGTTTCATGTTGTGAAATCCTACATATGCATTTTAATTTTATGCACCAAAACTTTATACTCTTAGGTAAAGAATTATATAAGAAAAAAGTGAGTGATAATATTAAGATGCTTTTAATGTAATTTCTTAGTTCCTCATTGCCAAAGATTTTCGTTTACAGTAGAATTTTGTAATCTGTAAGAGTTGCTTTGTAACTCCTAGATTACACAGATACTTGTTAAGTGTGCGTTACCGTCAGTTATTTTATTTTACTTTTAATCGTTTATTTTATATTATTTCCTTTTGCAGTTTCCCTCCAAATTTGATGGTAAATTTTTGTATGTAATGTCTGTAAGCGAGTATGGAAATTACTTTTGTCACGTTATCTTCCTCATTACTTGCAGAGCCCGTGTTTGAGCATACGTGAACTTTAATTGCATGACAAAAAATGCATAGTAATTTTCCGTGTTCTTGCACGAAAAAAAGTAGTTACGAATGTTTCAAGTTGTGCAGTTGTTTTGCTAGAGTCATATCTAATATATAAACGATTTCGAGTGATTTGATTGAGTCATTTGAGCAGAGACCGTTTTACAGGGATCTTGCTAATTCTAACTACGATTCAGAAATGATAGAGCTCTGAAAATTTTCATCTAAGAGTAGCCCAGTTGATCTTTGTGGGAGGACATCAGAGTAGCCCAGCTGATATTTGGCCTCCGACATATCCTTCAAGAATTAAAAGAAGTAGCTACGACTGCTACAAATGAGAAAATTAGTATCTTGAGTGTTTCGGGTTCTATATGTCTGAAACCTTATGAAATTTCAGATCTGGAGGGTCTTTAGAGGTCAAATTTGGATGTATCGGTGCCAGAGCTCAAAATTGGTGGCTGGAAGTACTTGGGGTCAGATCTCAAATGCGAAATTTTGAATGCAGTGTATCCTTGAAGGCAAAAGGTAAAATATAGAAATATTGGTGAAAACCGATTATTTGAGGAAGTAGAAATATTTTCAGAACCGGATTTCATTCAATAGGAATTAGTGACGGGATAGTTGTGTTGTTTTACCTCTGAGCAGCACTTTGTTGCACACAATGTGCCTAAATGGCTAGGTCAAGAGAACCCCCGGGAGATCAAAGGTTTAAGAGATTGAACTTTCTGGACAGCTGTTGAGAGACATGGTAACCTCCCGTCGAGGCCATCCAGGGTGTTCTTTAACGTAAAGGTCATAGAGCATGCTCTACAACGTGCACAAGGTAGAGCAATGCTTTCACTGTGTCACGGCATGTGCACATGTTTCGTAGCTTGTGGTTCTTGGCTGCATATTTCTCCGGCTCATAATCCTGTACCATGTGCCTGTGTTGTCCCCGACAGTGAAAATTACGTTCGCAATTATCTACCGTCTGAAGTTAAATATCAACTGTGGAGGGCTCGAAATTATTTGATTTTCAATCATCTCGTTCGGAGTCTCAAAACAGCATTATAGAAATGGAAATATGGTATGCGTGATCGAATGGTGATGGACACAATGCCAACAGGGAAATTTTATAAACTTAGTTTTGGATTATTTCAATAGTTTTTTTGTTCGCAATTTCAATAATCCTTTTATCCGGCTACCCGGATGCAATTAGTTACTAGCTCTCCATTGGTTTGTGCCTTGTGGGAGGTGATGTTCGGTTTTTGCTTTAGTTTCGAATTGTCAAAGTTCCATTCAATGGACGATAGCCTTTCCAAGCCCAGAGGTGTCTAGTCTGACCAAGAGCAGGATGGGGGTTAGCGAGATAAATCTCAATTCAAGCAGAGTTGGGACTAAAACTTTGAAACTGAAGTTTACGAGCCTTGTTAGCTACCGCTAATCAGATGGGAGAAAACGCTCTTTAGAATTCCTGAGAAGCCTCATCTATTAAACTTCATAATGCATTTTCTAACAGAGTGATTAGAAAAGTTTACCATCTACGGTTACACCATTTATTAGACTTCTAACAGTCTCCTCAGATACTGTTGGAAGAAAACCATTTATTGCTTACAGTTGATTACCGGTCGTCAGGCAAAACCCGAGATTCAAGAGGGATGATACAAGCTCGCTTTCGACTGCTCATCCATATACTAGAGGGTGAAGATGCTTTCAATAAAAATAGTCAATGAAAAAATACTTCCACAAAAATATTTCAAATTCCATTGCTTAAAATATAAAAGTACCTTGATAGATAGCTATATTAATTAGGACTTTTTTTAAACCCTAGTTCTTTTAGTCCAAGAAGAACCTATGCCGCCAGATTCTACAGTCACCACAAAGGGGTGGACTAATGAACACAACCGTGGAGCTTTTCTTACCTCCATGTGGTAGGTCTCAGAGTGAAAAAAGATGATCACACTTTCGATAATGCAAGACTGCAGATCATATTTTAAAACATTCTCGCACATGCATATATACAGGAGAGCCACGTCACCTAGCTAAGAATCCAAAGCCATGGAGAATAGAAAGTTGAATCGTCTACAATGCCATTATTCTCTGATAGGCTGTTGGGAGAAAACCATTTACTGCTTTCAGAAGATTACCTGTTATACAGGAGAGGGCCGATACGTGTTCACTTTTAACTGCTATTCCGTATTCTAGATAGGATTTTCCACCCTTTCAAAACAATATTTTTTTTCGCGGTTTTGACTATTTCCAATTCCAGTTCTTAACAGGTAAATATTACTGTGGTAAATATATAATCTGAAAACAAAATATCCTGTGCACTAACAAAAAAAAATTGAAACTACCTTCTACCTGCGATGATGGTATACAAACACAATAGGCAAGTGTTCACGTTCTACCTGCGAGCAGCCTAAACTTGTGCAGATTATGATCACTTTCTACGGAGTACTTTTGGATCATTTTACCAAGTTTATTTGTGTACAATTTCGGTAAAAATTCTTTTCCAGAAAAATCCCTACAGTCTAGTCTCAGATTAGGTATTTTTATTCCTGCTCAGACGAGCATCCTTTTACAAATGTTCTACGATAATACTAAGTATTTCACTTTCTATTAGAGTTCATTGATTTCGTTTTATCACACGAAAAGTCTCACCCTTCCTCCTTCGGAAGCTGAATCAGCATCGCTCAACAGGACAAAGATTTGGATCTGTGAAAAACACTATCCTTCAATTCCAGTGTTAAGGCTTCTTATTATGTGATGCCAATTTCCTCTGAGAACTCCTAATACTCCCTGCAAGAACGGCAGCAATTTCAGTCTCTGCTGTAAGCAATTGGAGACCGTTACAACCTCCAATTCTGTAGCAAATAGTCGCAAATTTTATCCCTCCATATTCTATAAATCTCGCGATGAAAACGCAGGATGTACTTAACGAACCCAACCGAGGTTTGGTTGTTTTACCACTGAGCGGCACTTTTTTGCACGCCATGGGCTAAATGGCCAGGTCACAAGGACCACGAAGGCTCAAAAGGTTGGGGGCTTCTAACAAAATTTCAGAAGTTAGTTTTTAAGATTATTTTTCTCCCCTCTTGTCCTTAGTTCAGAGGGAAGCAAAGCCAACGCATTGCATTACTTTGGATTGTGTTACTGCCCCCCAGGTGACAAATTTCCCAGTTGTATCGGTGGTATTATCTTGATTGATGGATTTGTAAGGATTATGAAAGATATTTACGAAAGAAATTGTAATTTTCAAGAATTTCTATTGTCTGAATTATTCAGATATCTCAAAGCAAATCATTCTATTTCACAGTTATAAAAAAAATTGGAACTACCAATACATGGTCTAAAATTGAAAGAACATATTTGGACTGTAAATCTGTATTTACTTTAGAACTTCTAAACTGCTTGAATTCTGTTGCAATTTTTTTCACACAAATTTCCATTGTAATTAGATTGTCTTTTTATAATCATATTTTTAACTTTCAGTAGTGTTCATTTGCTCACGTTCTTAACTGTTCATAAAACAGCCACGATGTATTTTAAAGCATTACACCACTAATCAATTATGCATCCTCTCAGAATAGGTTTCTGTTCTACTGTGATTCTCTCTGAACAATTGAATGACACTCGCGCAAGTTCATGCTATAGCCCCCTCACATTGTCTGAACACAAAGCTATTCAACGTTCACTTATTGTACATCCACTGGTATTTTTTTCGGACCATTCTATTGCTAACCCCGCGTCTCCAACAAACTTTTTCTCTCTAGACATCCTTTGGCAAAAATGTGCCTTTGAAATCCAGTCACCAATAACGGTCAGATCTGGAACGCTAGATACGTGACGCATGCGCAGATTACAAAGGTTATTAAAGCACCACTCTACTACTTATATGTATTCCATCAGAAAGTTGTGTCCATGTAAAGTCCAAGATATTTATGGTTCTCAACACGCTCAATAACACAGTCACAGCAGTCAGGGTCACGAGTTATGCTACTAGGACAAGGGTTCGTGGTTTTTAATTGCATAAGATGAAAGATCATACATTTAGTTTTTCCGAGTTGGTAAATACGATTAATGTGAGACCAGTTAATAATTTTGTTAAAATCATCCTGTGAATGTGTCTCCTATATTGCGATTCACGTTACCAAGGTGTTGTCATCAGCATATATAAGGAGAGCCCTTCATTTTAAGGTTAGCTAGATCATTAATATAAATAATGAAAAGAGCGGACCTAAAATTGAACCTTGTGGGACACCAGTGTACATTGTTCTCACTAAAAACTCCATTTAGTAAAATGCACTGTTTTTTAAATAATTTTCAAACCATTTAAGGATAATACCTCTGATACCATAGGTATACAATTTTTGAAGAAAAATATCGTGATCTAACGTATCAAATGCCTTATGAAAGTCCAGAAAGATAGTTTTTTTCCGTTGTTTCAAGTTCCGTTAATGACGTCAGAAAACTGTTAAGTGTAATTGCATTTTTTACCTTTTTGGAAACCATATTGCTTTTCACTAATATTTTTCCAAGAAATTGGCTATAACATTAGCTACATAACTTTCAAGGATTTTGTGAAGAACGAGTTAGTGCAATCGAATTTAGTTCTTTTTTAAATTTAACTTAAAACAGCAATTTAGTTTTTTTTTTAGGGATGTTTCCTGTAGATATGCTTTCATTGATAAAGTTCGTCACGAGATCAGCTAAGGAAATTTTGCATGTTTTAATGTGCTTTTATATGTGCCTGATCATATATTTATCTGGAATAGTTTTTATACGGTGAATGAACAATGGAGTGGCAAAATCTGAAGGTAAAAGGAAACAACCAATGAAGAGATGCCACACCCACATTAGTTCTAGCAAGAACTCGGATTAAATTCCGCCACAGCAAACATTCCACACTTTAAGCGAGAAATAAATATTCCTAATGTACCTTTGTGGACGTGAACAATTAAAAATTGCTACTTTTAACCATCCGATTTTTGTAACGTGTTTAGATTTCTTTTACACCAGTATAGAGCAAGAGGTTGAAAAGAAGCACATGGTTATCGTAACATTAGAAGATAAAATTAAGGAACTGGTTATAGTAAATAATAACCTAGAGCAGTATAGTAGGAATAAAAATTTAGATTTGTGGAATTGAGCAAGAAAAAGGGGAAGGGAAGAGGATCTTCTGGGAATAATAGAGAAGCTGGCAAAAGTTAAAAATTTATTCGTTTTCTAGAGAAAGCATTGATGTGCTACATAGAACACGACCCAAAAAACAGGGACAGACTCCGAACATTTTGGTGCAATTCAAGAACAGAAAAGGCCAAATGGATTGAAAAGAGAGATTCATTTGGGATGCGGAACAGTGTTTGCAGGAAAAGAGGATTCACCTATCTACTAGCACACTACATAATGCACTCGAAAAACGCATGGCCCTTTAGGACCATCATGAAAACTGAACTTTTCGTAAGCTATAAGAACAGTGCCTCAGATTTTAATGCACGCAAAGCCTCTACCGAATCTCTTGCAAAGGAACAAGTTTTTGCTAAGGATGCCAAAATCAAACCAATCTATTACAGTTATCCCATAAGCACAAGTTGTGAACGAGATTTGTAAACAGAAGTAATTCACAAAGGTTGCACTAGTAAAACTGTACCAAATACGTTATGGACGGTACAATTCTTTTTACGTACCTCCGAGTAATAAAAATTCTCTATTTCAGAGTTGCTCAATGTGTAAGCCAACTATGACGTGAATAGAACATTCCAGTGTCTTGATCGAAAACCCTTCGCACGAAGTTTCACAGTGCAGAGTTATATTTCGGAGTGTCAATGTTTAGCCAACAACCACTGCTCGTAAGTCACGATAATTAGATTTTACCAACGAATTATAGAAAAGAGTTCCAAAGTCAGAATCAGTTAACAAAATTTTGCGAAAAATATTTTCTATAGGGTTGGGTTGTTTTACCTCTGAGCAGCACTTTTTTGCACACCATGAACTAAATGGCCATGTCACAAGGACCTGTAGACCGAGAAGGTTGGAAGGCCCACTGGACATCTGTTGGGTGGCAGATGGTATAGCCTTCCGTCAAGGCCATCCAGCGTGTTCTTTAGCATGCACAGGGTATGGCTCTCCCATACATCGGGCCACGGTTTAACGTCCCATCCGACGGACGGCAGCCTTTCCAAGTCCATCGGTGTCCCCCTACTGACCGTGGGCGGGAATTTTGCGGAGATAAATCTCAATGCTGACCCAGCTGGGATTCGAACCTGGAAAGTACAGATTACAAGCCTGGCACTCTGCCGACTAAGCCACCCCTACCCCTTAAGAGGGTAGACTTACAACTACGTCATCTCCGGAACTTCCGTGCTCTGCTAGAGTCAGAATGGGCACTTGTGCCTCTGGCAACCTTCCAAAGCCTCATTGCGTCCATGCCACGTCATCTCGCCTTTGTCATCCAGACAAAGGGTGGTTATTCCCATTATTAGGTTAGGTGGTCATTATTCTGATACGACTGTGTTTCATTGGTGTACATTGATGATTAAAGTTAAGATGAAAGTGTTTACACAATATATTAATTATGGTCACAGAATTTTTCAAACTATTCTTTTGAGGCCACTCATAAACGTGAGACCCTAAATTGTAGCTTAGTTAGCTTATTCATAAGTCCGCCCCTGTGCAAAGGCCGTTCAACATAAGATGGCATAACAGCCGACGCCCATGTCAAGTACATTGTTAACAGCATGTCACCAGGCTATGAGGTTGCAGTGGAAGAAAGAACATTGCCAATGGAAGACTGGAAACTGGTAGCTTGGTCAGACAGCGGCCATTCCAAGCCTATCTGTGTCCCTACTACTGGCCGTAAATTCTAATGAAATATTTAATGTCTGGGAATTGTTTTTAGGTTTTAATTGCTGAATAGGTGTAAAGGTTCAGCAAAAAATTAATAAAGTAATAAATTTATTTAAACACCAACGATTTTCTATGCTTTCAAATAAACAGTTTTTTACTACTGTTGGCATACTAAATATAAAAGCAGGTATTTGTAAGCCACGTCTTGAACGATTTGAATCGTTAATACTAACTCCACAAATGAGTGTCATGCGAATCCGATTGTAAATACTTCGAGTGCAGTGTACCCGATTCACGTCAAGATATTTTCCCCCATTTCGCATTACCATGCACTGTATACAAAAGTGAATTGAACAAATGGAATTTAAAGGTTGAATCTTCAGCCACTGAAAAGCTAAACTGGTGCCGCCAACATCACTTGGAACAATGGGCTAACGTTACGTTTTCTGACAAGTCTCGATTTGGCCTCCACTTGATTCTAGAATGTTATTTAATCTGGATAGAACAAGGAATGAGATTCCATACCGCCAGTGTCAGAAAAAGGAATATTTATTGTGAAGGTGGTTGGTGTGCTGTTCAGGCATGGCATAAATGGCCGTACTTATCTTCGCGTGTTCGACGGAGGCTCAACTGCTGAAAGCTAGAGAACAGATTCTTGGACCTATGGTGTTCAGTAAATTCATCGCGACTTCAAGAGCCTTATTTAGTACATCACTGACATTACGTCACCGTCATCAAATGAAATTAAATTTCATTGGCTGAGAGCAGAATGTCTCGGACGTAGCAGTAAACGAAACTAAAAATTTTAAAATATTTAGAAGTGTTTTAAAAAGAAATAAACTAATAGTTCATAGATATATCATGACTATTTTTGATGCACCTTTTTCTAAATGTGTAATCGGTTATTTGACGATATCTTTTAAACATATGGGCACACTACTGAAAGTAAAATTATGGCAAGATCATTGCCATCTTGCTACCAAAGTTTCATCCATAAATATGTCTTGAATTGCTAGGGCCATTGTTTCCAAATCTACACTAGCTGTAGAGATTTTATTTTCACCTCCCAGTGGCGTGCCAACAAGAATAGTCTCGCGTGCCACATTTGCCACACGTGTCAGAGGTACGCCATCACTCGTGTAGTCCGGTTTTTGCGCCATTTTTGGAGTAAAACCTTGTCGCTTTGTAGTCTGGGCAAAATGTTCAGTAAAATATTTTCAGCTGTTACAATTTGGGTTCAAACCTGGTAATGGATTACAATCCTGCTATATTATCGACTGAACTCTTGCACCTTCGAGAAAAATAGTTATCTACATAGTAATATTACCTAATTCACTTAAACGAATGTTATTAAACAGTCTGGGTTACGTTTTTCAAATGCCTATATTAAAATTAGGAAATTGTCAAATTTGCCTCTGTTTCTTGCTGGAGAAGAGGGAAAAGACTAATCATTTACCAACGCAATAGCATACATGCAAATGGTCTTATCCTCATCATTAATTCAGCAAGGTTGGCCTGTTGAGCCATCTACCTAAGAATAAACTTTTCGTGTTATACCTTTTGGGAAGAAAAGAATTGGTTTAAGTTTTTTTATTGTCAGTGAGTAGGGACTACGATGAAAAAATGCTGGAAATTTGAAGTTATGACTTCGATCCTCTTGTAATTTTTTTCTGTCCGATGCGTTGCACATAGCAGGTTAAAGCCGCCAAGTTTCAGTAGGTTCGAAATAGAGTAGATCCAGAAGTAAAGAACAGTGACGTGAAAAGAGTGCAAATAAGTGAAAGTGTTCGTGTTGTGATCTAGTTTGTGGATGTTTAATCTTAAAAAGGACTTTCAGTGTGTGTAGATAGTGCCATGATGTTTCAGATTAGTCCTTAAAAAGGACTGACGCCGTAGTCCTTAGGATTTATTTATCTGTTTTTTCGGGGGTGGGGAGGACATACAATAGGAATTGGAGTTGTCACGAAAACTATAGAGGGAGGATAATTTTTATGTCGAGAGTTGTCAATGTATTTTTTGTATTATTACGAGTCGTAGAATAGTCTAGGTTATGTTAGAAAGAGTCCACTAAAGATTTAGATTAAACCTAAAGTATCGGGCAACTATAACTTTTTAAGTGGAAGTGCAAGCATATAAAATGATGTGGGTTTGGTTGTTTTACCTCTGAGCGGCTTTTTTTTCACCATGGGCTAAATGGCTAGGTCACAAGGATCCCAAAGGCTCAGAGAAGGCTGGGGGAGGGGATCCACCGGAACAGCTGTTAGGAGACAGATGGTAGCCTCCCGTCAAGGCCATCCAGCGTGTTCTTTAACGTGCACAGTGTATGGCTCCCGCACACGGGGCCACGGCTTAACGTCCCATCCGACGGACGGTGGTCTTTCCAAGCCCATCAAAGTCCCCTACAGACCGTGGACAGGCCGGGGAATTTTGCGGAGATAAATCGCAATGCTGACCCAGCTGGGACTCAAACCTGGGAACTGCAGATTACGAGCCTGGCTCGCTACCAACTGAGCCACTCCTGCCCCTTATCTTGAAGGAATGGATCCACAATGGTAAGTGCGAGGGTGGAAAAGCAATTAGCATCAGTACTTTGTCATTAGGTGAAAGGGGAAGAACCCAAGCAGCTGAATCAGGGAAAGGGTAGGCTGGACTGGCATTAGGTTAATCCTATTGTACGAGTAACAGCTGCAAGAGTGGAGTGTATTCAATGGAAGCAAGCAAAAGTTAGGCGATTCCTGCTAATCCTTTTGTATTGCAACAAAATGAGGTGGTAAGGAGAGCAAGACTATTTGGGTAACGGTGTAGGAAGGTCAAAGGCAAATAAGAGGCGATTATAGCTCGCCTGTTAGCTGATTAAAGTAATCGTCATGTGGATTACAATGGTGGGATAGAGCGGTTTAAAAAGTGATCTGTACCAACAAGTGACAGAAATGAACATGGCATTGGGTGGGGCAGATTAGGAGAGTAGGAAAGAATTATTTCTTTCAGGAAAGAGGTAAGTTTCAAACAACCTCCGGAGAGCCAACTGCAACGCGGTTGAGTGCTGACGCAGCTCCTGCTGTCCTTTTTTCTTTCGACTTGCTGCTGAAGGTTTGCTTCACTCTACAACCACGAAGTAATTCGACTTTGGGAAATATCTTTTAAGTTAATTGTTAGCTCTAGCGATTTCATATATTGATTCGAGACATGATTATGTTAAATATCAGGACTATGAATTAATATATTGTGTTTTCAAATTGATTTCTATTATCTGCTTTGTAAGACTTTATAATTAATTTTTTAGGGCCGAGGCTTTTGAGGTTTTTCAGGTTGAAAAAACCGATTGAAGTGTATTTAATGCTTTTGCAATACATTTACATTGATTATTGCCTTTGAGGTTTTCAGGCTAAAAACACATTGTAAGTTCTGTATTACACTATAAGGCTATTGTACTTCATATTTTCGTTATTTGATTTCCTTTTCCAGGTTTTTCAGGCTAAAAAACCTATCGCAGTAATCACACTGCATTCTGTATTTTAGCGCTGGTATTTCTGTAATATTCAGTGCTTTGACCATGTCTTTTTTTTTTAGGTTTTCAGGCTAAAGATTGCCGTAATCCTACTGTTTCCTGATTATAATTGTAAAATTTAAGAAACATTTTGCGATTTCATTATTCTTGTCTTTTTTAGGTTTTCAGGCTAAAAACCGGCTGCACTCCAGACACTGCATTCTGTATTACATTGCAAAGCTACTGAATTTCATACTTCTGTGTATTAATTATGCTGTCCTCTTTTGAGGTTTTTCAGGTTACAAAACAGACATTGATTTCTTAAGTGAATGATGGCTAATTCGCAAATCAGCGAAAATTCTCAATCTGTCCTGGGAGAGCTCTCAAGCGACATATCATTCCGGACCTATGTGAGAGCTCCGGTGTCATTGTTGGCAAACGTGACGTCACTTCAGACTGCCCTTTGTTAGAAAGGCAACTTTATACGTTCAATGCCTTGCATTATAAGATTGAAAAGTTTCCAACACTTTTCTCTCAATTCTATGAATAGTGAGCAGACAGCAGAGTTTAATCAAGCAATTCTTGAGCGCTTTTATTTAGAAAAAGCAATTGATGAGCATGTTGGCTCCAATGAATGCAGCTTGATTGCTGCAACTCATGACAATTCTGTACCTAGCGAGCAGGATATTCCTATGACTAGTGAGCATGACACGATTGCTTCACCAGCTGAAACAATTACTCCTGCTGCTCAAAATGTCAATTCTCTAGACATGCGGATTCAAAAAAGTAACTAAGAGTAAAAGTAACTAATGTAAAAGAGCCTTAAGCTCTAACGATGAGGCATGTATAACAAGCAAAAATAAATACGTTCTTCTATCGAGTCAGGGCGATAACGAAGCCGATATGGATGATAATCCTACCACCTCAACACAAACGGAAGAAAAAATTCCACCAAACACTACCAGGAAAGAACAAATTCCATCCATTGTATTAAGACAACCTAAAAACTGGCTGGTTTTTCACAAAACACTTACTGCCCTAGCTCCGAAATATTTCGCAGCTAAAAAACTGGGCAGACGAAATGCACTCAGGATTATAGATCATTTGCCTCCCTAGTTGAGAAGGAAGGATACCCTTTTCACACATACAAACTAAAATCCGATAAAACTGATACGACCTGTGATGATATAAACAAGGAACTGATTGGGCTAGGTTTCTCAGTCAAAGTCTCCCAGCTAAAGAGATTTAAAACTAAGGCTCCACTCCAAATTTTCCTGATTGACTTGATCAAAACCGATGCTAACAAGAAAATCTTTAACTTGACAGATCTCTTCCATCTGAAGATCTCTTCAATCTCTTCAAAAAAGAAATGACACTACTAAATGTCATAAATGACAACGGTTTGGGCACACTCGCGGGAACTGTTTCAATTCCCCTCGCTGTGTTAAACGTTCGGGTCCACACACCACTGTTACTTGCCTCAGGACACACCAAGATGGTGCTCCGAAATGCACTAACTGCGGGAAAGAACACACGACAAACTTCAGAATCGAGAGTTCTTTCCCAAACCATCACAGCCTGCCAAACCAGGTACCCCCCCCCCTCCCCCAAGACCCCTTCTTTAGTGAAATTTAGAAATCCTCCTTCACTGAGGACTGGAAAACTTGTGCCCAAACAGTGGCTCATACACCTGAGCCTAATCCAGGTACCTCATCTTCCGCACACCCAGAGCTCAGCTATAGACCTACTGCAGAAAAGACTGCACTCAAGCCATCTCTAAAGGGGAAGGCTACCCCTAATGTACCAGTGAAGAAAAGTACTGCCAGCAAAGAGACAAACTTTGACTTTTCAAAAGAATTTGTAGAAATCTTGGGATTTTTCAGGAAACAACCTTGTCAGCATCATTAAAATGTCAGAGTTATACCTAATACTAAGTTCCGCCCGACTAAGGATTGGATAGACAGATTTCAGTTTCCTTTGAAGCCTTCGACTACTTAACTACCCTTCTGCCCTGCGATGGATAAATCCTATTCCAGGCGTAGCATCCTCCGTATTGTTGCTTGGCACTCCAACTATCTAAAAAGAGACCTGTTGGAGTTCAGAAATCTTCCAACTATAAAATTGATGCTGCGCTGCTCTTTGAAACCCACCTCAGAGCAAGCGACAGTATCAAAATTCCTAATTACAGCCTCTTCTGCAATGATCAAGAATACAACAGAGGAGGAGGCACAGCAATAGCTGTCCGGAAATGGATTCCTCACTTCTGTTTACCCACCACAGAGACCCTAGAACCTTGAGGTCACTACGGTGGTTATTCAGAATACGGATCTAGGGGATATTAGGATAGTTGCTGCTTTTAAGCCCCCAAATGCAGACTTCCTGATTAAAGATCCAGACTCAATTTTTGGACTCAAAAATGACAGTTATTCTTGCTGGGGACCTCAATTCAAAACACCAGGCCTAGAACTCAAATAGAAGAAACAAGAGTGGCCGCCTCTTACTAGAGTACTCCACAATGAATGGACTGACTGGATGCACCAAGGGAGCCCACTTTCTTCCCCTATAACCCCCTAAATAAACCAGATGTTCTGGACATCACTATTTTTGCCCACTTCTGTCCATCTTAAACTCCAAGTATTACACGAGTTCAGCTGTGACTGAGTAGGTACTCATTAAAATTAATGGAGGGTTCTGAAACCCTCATTTCACCCAAGATCAACTGGGAGAAGTACAGGTTCTTAGTCAACGAGACTCAACCGTTGTACTTCTGCTTACTCTCTTATGCTCATTGACAGATCTCTAGCCTTAGTGACCAAATTAGGAATGTCCATGTCTTGAACGGCAGACCAAAACCAAGATTAGCAGATCCTAATGAGCTCCTTAAGGACATCCTGGAGTTAATCTCACTTATGAACAAAGTCTGACGAGATTGGCAGAAACACCGGAAACGCACGAGCTACTTAAAGAACTAAAAAACTGTCAGTGAGAAAATTCGTGAATACAGACAAGACTTGTCATAGAATGCAGTTTTTTGTCCCACAAAAGAAGGCAAGTCTCTCTGGCGGATAACAACTGCCCTGAAAAAATCTTACTGATTATCCTCCCATTCATTGAATGAATGGATTTGTATATAGCAATGACGATAAGGTGGAAGCTTTCATTACTACACTAGAAAATCAGTTTTAGGACAGTTGTGACCTGTCAGATGAAAGCACCTCAGAGGTGGTTGAAAACACAATCGATTCTCCCAGATGGTGATCTCACTCATTAGATTTACAACCCACTTGAGTTGGGTTGGGTTGTTTTACCTCTGAGCGGCACTTTTTTTGCACACCATGGGCTAAATGGCCAGGTCACATGGACCCCGAAGGCTCAGAGAAGGTTGGGGGAGGGGACCCACTGGAACAGCTGTTGGGAGACAGATGGTAGCCTCCCGTCAAGGCCATCCAGCGTGTTCTTTAACGTGCACAGGGTATGGCTCTCCCGCACACGGGGCCACGGCTTAACGTCCCATCCGACGGACGGCGGCCTTTCCAAGCCCATCGGTGTCCCCTACTGACGTGGGCAGGGCGGGGAATTTTGCGGAGATAAATCTCAACGCTGACCCAGGTGGGACTCGAACCTGGGAACTACAGATTACGAGCCTGGCGCGCTACCGACTGAGCCACCCCCGCCCCCAACCCACTTGAAGTTCCTGAGGCCGTTAAAAACCTAAAACCAAGAAAGGCCCCTGAATATGATGGCATTACAAATGCCATGCTTCAACAACTTCCTCCTAGAACCATATTTAAATCTGCACCATCTTCAATGCTCTTCTGAGAATCAAGCATTTTCCAGGAATTTGGGGGGGGGGGAACGCCATAATTAAGATGATTTCTAAACCTGGGAAAGACCAAACCTTCCCACAGAACTACAAGCTCATCAGCCTACTTCCATGCATGGGGGAGCTTTTTTAAAGTATCATCCTAAACCGTATATCAGAACATATCTAGCTTAACTTGATTCCGGAAGAGCAATTTGGGGTTAGGTGGAAGCGTTCTACAGTCCATCAGATACTCAGAGTAGTGGAAAAAAGTGGCTGAGGCGCTTAACAAGAATGAGACCGTTGCATACACCTTTCTCGATGTCGTTAAAGCCTTTGACAAGGTCTGGATCGACGGCCTCGTTTTTAAAATGATCCAAGCCAAATTCCCAACGGGTTTGACCACCATAACCCAATCGTACCTTAATGAAAGAACTTTCAGCGTCCAGATAAGCGATAGTTTCTTCAATGAGGAACATTGAGGCAGGAGTTCCACAACGCTCCCTGTTGGGCACTACTTTATTCAACCTGTATATGTGATCTCCCCGAGCTTCAAACCCACCATGACTGACTTTTATGCTGATTATATTCTTTCTCCATCCCTCAACCCGTCTGGCCATCAAGAGACTGCAACTGGGGACGGACAAGGTAGAGCGATGGTACTCCAAAAGGAGGATAAATATCAATCCAGATAAGAGCCAATCAGTACTCTTCTCTCGGAAAAGAATCAAGGATCCAGACTGTCCCAAAATATTTGGAATTGAAACTCAATGGAAATCTACTGTGCAATATCTAGAAGTGGTATTGCATTGTAGATTGAAATGGGATGCACATATCGCCCATGTGCTATCTAAAGCTAACGTTATCAAATGTAAACTCAGTCCACTGATGATATGGAGCTCCAAACCGCCTCTGGAGAAGAAACTTCCTTTATAAGACAGTTCTGCGACCTATTCTTACATACGCCTCACCTGTGTGGGGTAATACTACAGACACGAACATCGGAAAGCTTTCAGAATAAGGTCCTCAGATCAGTGGTTAGTGCTCCATAGTTTGTCAAAAACAAACAGATCCACAGAGATCTGGACACTGACCACATATATACTCATATCAAGAAGCTTGCGAAGAAGTTTTTAAATACAGTGGGAGATCATCCATACGAGAAGATCGCGGATCAACTACGATCCACTGGTCATGAACAAGTATAAGAGACCAAAGTTAATGGTCTCTGAGAAACGCTCTTTTGTCCTCTAGTAGCGTTTCTTGAACACTTGTTATTGCAACAGCCCTTGTGGCTCCTCTTTGGTTCATCTCTTGGATTTCTGTCATTGGCCAATCAGGCACTAAATTACGAAATTAAGAGGTAATATGCCATTGGCTTGGAACTCGCATAGTTAAAATATCAGATATCAATAACACCCAACCGAAAGGAAAACTCAAATGCGATGGAAGAGACCAGCCTCTTTCAAAAATGAAAGATGTATCCAAATGTGTTCTCTAGTCAGAACTAGAAGAGGTTGGCTGTTTGGGGTTTTATGGTACAAGAGCAACGAGGGCTATATTGAACCAACTTCTAGAGGAGTTTAGAATGTTTGATAGAGTGGGTTGAGGAATGTTGAAGTTAGTTAAGGTGGTGAAAAATAGAGCCCACGGTTCAAGGTGTTTGAAGTTAATGGCGAAATTAGCCTCCAATGAGGGGCTCCCTGGCCACTGAGTAATGTGAGCATTGAAGGAGAACATTCTACTGATTCCACCTGTATGCAGCGAGGTGTTTTTTGCGTATAGTATGGAGGAATTTATTGAATTTATGGTAACCAATTATTGATATTTTAACTTTAAGGGGCTTGGCAATTTAGGTGGGAGGAAATTTTTGGGTGTAGGGTACGAATTTAATGATATACTGAAGTTACGCGAGTTATTTTCCTGAATTTGTATGCATGTATAGAAGTTAGCGTCTGCAAGTTTTTTTAATTTCTTAGCGAGCGATGTCTGCTGCGAGGAATG
This sequence comes from Ryuthela nishihirai, assembly GCA_038380435.1. Taxonomy (NCBI): domain Eukaryota; kingdom Metazoa; phylum Arthropoda; class Arachnida; order Araneae; family Heptathelidae; genus Ryuthela; species Ryuthela nishihirai. The sequence goes on along the minus strand of JAWZYU010000019.1, from coordinate 31,647,177 downwards.
CAGAAGATCGAGCCGAGATTTTCAGCTCGTTTGGCTGTTGTGTCCACTATCTCATTTCCTATTAAGCCACTGACCAGGAATCCGTTTAAGATGAATATAGATTTTGTATTTGAGGGTATAATTATGAATCTCGGAAAGTATAGGCAAGTGCTTTTTTTAAAGGATTCTTTTGTAGGTTGAATAGGACTGCTCTGCTGTCAGCATATACAGGGTGAATCTGAAAAAGTGGGGAAAACTTTACGGGGTGGTAGAACGCAGCTATACAGGCAATATTCGTCATAGAAAGCATGGGCGGAACGCAAATGGCGAGCCGCTAGGTGGCGTTGGAAATGGTATAAAAGGGTCGGTCCTCGCACCCAACGGCATTTCTACCGTGGATTGCCGAGAGGATGGCTGGTTATACTAACCACGAAATGGCGGATATGCACTTTGTGTACGGTGCGGTGGACGGGAATGCAAGTGAGGCACAGAGTATCTCCTCTCCTTGTGTTCATTCTTTAAATGAGACAGTGGAAAACTACCTTTTAACTTCTCACCGCTTGCGTTCTGACCATACATTCTATGACGAATATTGTTCGTATAGCTGCGTTCTACCACCCCGTAAAGTTTTGCCCACTTTTTCAGATTCACCCTGTATATATTACTGTTGATTTTGTACTAATGTGTACGAGAGTGAACTAGCAACTATCCAAGAGGTCATCAATCTCTATAATCTTAAGATTGGAGTTAAATTTGTAACCTGTTTTACGAGGGAATAAAAACTGCCCTGTAGCTGTGTTCTTGTCTGCATCAATGGAACCATCTGTGTAAATGATTAAATGCTGTTGGGAGTGTTTACGATATCCGTCATGATGAGTTTGTTAATTGCCTGTGGAATGTTTTTTTTGTGCAGCTATTGCTATGCGATAGTCGGCCAGTTCCACATAGCAGGGGTGTGGGAAAAGTTGAGTGGATTTTGCCAAAGTTCAGTGCTTCCTGAAAAATTTTGCTTTGATGTGCGAATGATTTAACGCTTTTTCTGAATCGAATCTGAACTTTTCTATTAATGGATATTGGTGGTGACATGAGGCGAATCGCAAGAAGTGGTTAAGTAGGACGTGTTGTCTATTAACATGTAATGGGAGAGTAGTTCGCTTCCATATGTAAGATGGTATAGGTGCAGTAGGTAGTTGGACTAGACAAAGGCAGTTTCGTAAAATGTTCAATTTTTTTAGTTGTTGTCTGGAAGCAGTATCTATTCTTATGCTGCCATAGTCAAGGCGTGACCTAAGTATGGCATGATAAACTGAGCTTTTGTCTCTGTGGGGGGGGGGGGGGAATGACCCCTGACCAGAGATATTTAGCAGTTTAAGAGCTTTTAGGCCATATGCGTGAAGTTTGGTAATTTCAGGCGTCTAGCGGAGGTGTGAATCTAAAATTGATCATGAAAAAAGTGGGGGGAAGTGGTCGATATTTAAATATGGATGTCAACGAGTTTTTTTGCAAAAGGGACGGCAGTGGTTTTTTCAGGGGAAAGTTGAAGACCAAGTCTCAAAGTATTTGTACAGAGAGCGTGAATTGTCGGCAATGAGCTTGGCAACACCGGGAAATTCTTAGTGTTGAAACTATCCTAAAATGTCGGAATATTTTCAAAATTCCTTTTAATGCTGTAAACAGTTTTAATTTGCATGAGACCTCCCAGCTGTAACAATTTGTGTAGAAACGAGGTCACGGGACAAGTGGGAACCAGATTTTTAAACCAATTACTGGGACACATTAGATGGAAGCAATGGGCCACGAAAGCTCGCAGACGTCGAGACTTGGAGTTGAAAAAACTGAGCAAAAGTGGCGGGGGGGGGGGCTGTAAACTGGAAACCAATCCCTAGTGATGATGCACAGAACCGGCCAGGTCTAGCACCTAATGTCCGACCCCGCCTTCTCGTGGTGCAGGCCGTTAGTACCTTTCAAAAGAGATATTCTCTTTTCGAAGGGAACGGAAGGGGAGGGCTGCCAGTTCAGTATGGCCTACTGATCTGGTCATCTATGGCCACTTTTTTCTTTTTTTTCAACCCTGCTGAGGAGTGGTCAACTTCAGAGTCCTGGTGCTGACCATTTATACCTAGTAGACTGGACCTGTTTATGGATTTGAGATTGATTATGGATCCTGGACTTGCTGCACTGGTGGGCCTCTGTTGAGGGAGAATCTGCTGCTGTGTTTTCTGTTTGCTTCTGGGTTGCCAGCTCTAAGTGAACAGAGGCATGGGATACCTTATATCAGCTGGTGGATAATCCTAATCACAGGCCATCGCAGGTACCTGAACCTTACTTAGCTAGTTGGGCATCGTCAAGCCTAAACTGGAGTAATGTGTCACAGGCAGGCCATATTGCTCTTGAAAAAGTCCACTTGAAAAGGTGGTGCCTGAAGTTCCTACCAGCATCGGTGACTTCAGCCTTTAGCGGAGGAGGAACAGGTCTTTGCCCATGCCTGCGATCAGGGGGCTGTTTGATATTGTTGGCCCTACCAATCTCAATAAACCCAATTTCTTTAAAAATCTTGCTAATCATTTTCTCGATGCAGGAACGTGGAACGTGAGGACGTTACATAGAGATTATTCTCTTGATGTCCTCATGCAGGAATTCCAGCGCTATAACCTAGATATTCTAGGCTTCCAAGAGATCAGATAGACAGGTAAAGGTGAGATACTTAAAAGTAACTTTAAATTTCTCTTTACAGGGAGGGAGGATGGAAAGCATCACCAAGGGGTGGGTCTGCTGCTCACCAGGTATGCTAGTGATGCTCTTCTAGGATATGAGTGCCTTAATGAAAGGTTTCTTAGAGCAAAATTTCAGACAAGCATTAAAGACTTGAATGTTATCTGCTGTTATGCCCCCACTGAGGATTCTGATGAGGATGAGAAGGATAGGTTTTACGGACAACTTCAGGATATTTTGAATTCTGTCAAGAAAGGAGATATTACCCTTGTTCTTGGCGACTTCAATGCCAAAGTTGGTACTGACTGACCTGTGGGGAGGAGTAATAGGCCCTTTTGGTATTGGTAGCTGCAATGGCAATGTCTCCTACAGGTAAGTAAATGCAATGGTTTCAGAATAACTAACACATATTACAAACACCGCTACATACATAAATACACATGGGTTTCACCTGATGGACTGCATAGGAATACGATTGATTATATATTAATTAACAGCAAATGGGCTAGTTCTGTTAGAAATACCAGGGCATATAGAGGAGCTGAAATTGGATCTGACCATTACCTTGTTAAGTGTCTTGCAACTTAAAAAGTGTTGTGCTAGGGTTAAAAAATTTACCTTTAATACTAAAGCTCTGAAAGACCCAGTTATAGCCAAAGCTTACCATGATAGGTTACTTAGTCATTATGACAGTCATGGTTTGCTTAATACTGAAGTTGAGGAAGAATGGGATCATTTTTAAACGGGCTTTTTTGGAAACTAACAGTACTCTTTTAGGGAAAAAAGGAGCAGAGGAGACAGAATTATTTAAGTGATAAGGCACTTGAGCTTATTTCAGAAAGAAGGAACTGCAGGAATGTCCTTAATCAGTACCCTACTAGTCCTAATAGAAAGCATTACAAAGAACTTAATAAACGTGTAAAGGATCAGTTAGCTACTGATAAGAATCTTTGGCTTGATGGCCTGGCTGACAAAGCTGAGGAAGCAGTTAGACAGCACAACAGCAGAGAGCTGTACCAGATAGTTAATGTTTTGTGTGGTAGAAAACGAACAGGTATACAGGTATTGAAGGATAAACAAGGTAAGGTTATAGAAGGTGAGGACTCTGTCATGGCTAGGTGGGCTGAGCATTTCAGTGATGTTCTAAACAATGTGGTCAGTTCTACTCCCATTGTTTGCAATGATGATAGATGCATTGGTGGCTTTAATGTTGGTCCTATAACACAATCTGAAGTTATTTTAGCTATTTCTAAACTTAAACTTCATAAATCCCCAGGTGTAGATGATATTACTACGGAAATGCTTAGAGCTAGGAATGTTTCGGTTACCATTTGGATGACCAAAATTCTGAATGTCTTTTATGATAAAGGCATGGTTCCTAAAGATTTCACCAGAGCTATTGTTATCCCTATTTTCAAAAAAGGTGATCGCAGTTCTTGTGATAACTATAATGGTATCATCCTACTCTCTGTTCCAGGTAAAGTTCTTTCCACGATTGTGCTTAATAGAATTAAGAATCTGGTTGACAGTCAATTGCGTGATGAGCAATGTGGATTCAGAAGTGGTAGGGGATGTGTAGATCAGATATTTTCACTTGGGCAGATGCTTGAGAAATGTTTAGAGTTTCAGAAACCTTTGGTTGCTAGCTTTGTTGATTTCAAAAAGGCTTTCGACTCTGTTGATCGTCATAATTTGTGGTTGATTGTGAAATCATATGGTATACCAGACAAGTTAGTTAACATAATGAAAGCTCTCTATAATATCACTGAGTCACGTGTGAGAGTTGGTAAGTCTTGTAGCAATTGGTTTAGCATTACTTCTGGTGTTCGACAAGGGTGCATTTTGTCTCCTTAGCTTGGTTGTTGATTATGTTATGCGAAATTCACTTCAAGGGAAAGCTTTTGGCCTAAAATGGTCGGGAGACACTAAAATTTCCGATTTAGATTATGCTGCTGATTTAGCCCTTTTGGCAAATGATGTTGACGAGATGAACTCTTTCATTCGAGCTGTTGATGAGACTGGTAGTAGAGTAGGTTTGGTTATAAACAGAGAGAAAACTAAAGTGATGAAAATTGGTCAGGCAGGTTGCGATTCAATTAATCTGAATGGTTGCAGTCTTGAGCAGGTGTCACAGTTTAATTACCTTGGGAGCTATGTAACAGATAATGGTGACGTGCGGCATGAGATTAACAGACGAATAGGGATTGCTGCCGGGACTTTTAAGAATCTGTGGAGATTAGGTGTATATGCCTATTTCTCCACAAAGACTAAAATTAGACTGTATAATAGTTTGGTTCTTTCTAGGGTTAGTTATGGTAGTGAAACTTGGACGCTGTGTAAACAAGATAACAGGAAACTAGATGCTTTTGATTCTAGATGATTACGCAGTATCTTGGGTATTAGGTGGTTTAACTTTATAACTAATGATGAGGTTAGGCAAAGGAATCTGCAACCTCCTTTAAGCAGCATATTGTGCAGAGAGAGACTCCGTTGGTTTGGCCATGTTGCCCGTATGGATAATTATAGATTGGCGAATAGAGTTATGAACAGTGTGCCTAAAGGCATCAGAAATAAGGGGAGACCTAGGATGCGCTGGGCAATGTCAAACAGGACCTTGTTAGAATTTGTGTGCAGTGGCCGGATGCAGCAGAATGAAGGACCCACTCCCCATGGGGAAAGCACGTGCTCCATCTCGCAACACTACACATGCTTGGCAAAAGAGAAGCCTAGTAGTAGAAGATTAAGTTTGTCTCGGAGGAGACCAGTATGGACTTGGAGTATGGGTGTTGTTAAAGGGGGTGCTGAGTGCAGCCCAGGTGAAATTAGGAAAATGAGCAAGAGAGAAAGCAGCTCCAGATCTGAAAGAAGAGTCCCGGAGATGGCAGACAAGCCAGCCTCTGTCCCTCAAGTGTGCCCTGACACAGGCTCCCTCAATGGATACAGACCAACTCGCCTGCTACCTCATCGATCGCTTGGGAGTCCCCGAGTTCGTTAGCGAACCCTTCTGTAATCGGACACCTGAGGATGTAATGCCCGACATCTGCTTCTGGAGCCCCACAGCTGCAGTAACTGTGGGCAGAGATCTTGAACCACTCCAGGTATTTGGGGACAGGTTCACTGGTCACAATCATTTGGAGAGTTTAGGTTGAGGTCGCAACATTTAATACGGGAAAGGATAGGAGTCCTTGGGACATGGATTCCTGTCCTCCCCTTTTTACTCCGCCAAATTCCCGTTTCCATGTTGTAGGTCTGCCAGACTTCAACCGGAACGCGCACCCTATACGTCCTAGGTGTGCGGGCCTCACCTCCATAGCTGGACTCCAGGGAGGATTCTGGCCTAGATTGCTCAAAATTAGCAATATACCAAATAGGGAAGTAGGTGGCCAGAGATTATGTTTTAGATTGTGCCCAATAGGGCAGGCGGGGAATATATCTTACCACGCCTACAAGTGGCCCACCAGTTTACCGTGGGTGGAGACCCGTAATGTGGAAAAGGGGATCCTGGCAGTTGAGGGACAGGCAAGCTGGTAGCCCAATACACAGTCCTTGGCCCCTGCTTAAATAAAACGGGAGGTCTGAGCTGGCTCACTCAGATCAATCGGTTCGTGAGGCATCCCCTATCCTATCCCTTGAACGGGGTGGGTCAGGTGCGGTTGCGGAGCCAACCGGGTGGAGGTGATTCTTGAGGATAGGGGTCGGGTCCGGACTGGTTCCGGGCCTCGGCCCGGATCATGCTCTGATCCGAGGGGAGATCAGAAGTCTGGGTATAACCTGGGCGCAGCTCTGAGGTACCTCAAGCGATAAATATAACTCTGAGGCCTCCCCTTGTTGGGCTCGGTTGTGGGTGGAGACCGCCTGGGTTGAATACCTGAACAAAAATATGAAACCAACGAAGTTGACAAGTGGATCAGGCGATAAGGCCAAACGGACAGGGAGAAAAGACAGTAAGCATAATGAGGATACTGATCTTGAAGTGGTAGTGGAGGAAGTCCCCGAGACTCCCTCTCCCACCACAAATAGTAATGAGGAAAGGTGAGCCTCCAAATGTAGAAGACCCAGGAACAGGAAGAAATGAAGGGTGCTTGAATAACAGCCCCGGATAACAAGGCGGAGACCAACGGACAAGAGATGGGCTCGGGAAGGCTGGCAACAGCTGCTGGCTTTCTGGAGGAACTCGCGGTGGCGATGTTCCAGCACAGAGTTTAAAAAGATGTGAGGGATGCAGTGATGGATGTAGCAAGGAAGCTGCACACCATAGTATGTGATCAGGAACTGCAGATCGCTACCATGTGAGGGCAAATCAAGGAGAGAGCTGCAGGTCCACAGGAGAAGGAAAGGCCACCAACTTATGCCAAGGCTGTTGGTGGGCAGGGAAAGGGTGGTTCAGTGGTGACAAAGAAGCCCATTCCCCCTAAGAGTAAACAGAGGCATACCCTGCGGATCTTTTCCAAAAATAAGGAAAAGATAGCACTAGAAGTTAGGGACAGCCTCAAGAATAACATTAACCCCACAGACCTAAATCTTTTGGTTATGACCGTTAAGCCAATAACGGCTAACGGCGTAATAGTGGAGTGCAGCTCTGAGAGTGACATGGCTAGTCTGAAGAAGGCAGTGGACAGCCACGATTCACTCAAAGAGATCCTTGAGGCTAAGTCAGCCATAAGGCTAAAGCCAAAGATCCACAGCCAGAATAGTCTAAGTGAGGAGCAAGCGGACCTAACCCCGCTATTCTCGATCAAACCCGAGTGGAAAATACGGCCCACTGGGTGATGGTGGCCAGTAGTGTCTCGCATAAGAAAATCCTTGAAGTAGGTAAGCTTAACGTGGGATGGTTACGTTGCTTCGCAAAGGACTATATGAGGGTGCTCAGATGCTACAAGTGTTTTGCATTTGGCCAAACACAGATTGCGAAGTAAACATGCAACGGTGCTCACAGTGCGTGGGCAAGCACTCGTAAGGAGTGCAAGAAGCCCAAGCCGAAATGCATAGTTTGCAAAACCGCGGTAAAGTAGCACGGGGCCAAATATGACATTGGCCACAGTGCGATGGACACAAAGTGCCGGTCGTACTGTAGAGAGTTGAAGTTGTTGCGTAGGCGTACTGACTATAGGCAGTAGGCTTCCAGGTGGTCAAAGGGAGAGTCTGAAATTTATTCAAATTAGCCTAAATGGGGCAAGGGCCAGCAAGCTATTTTGCTTAAAAGATAGCCTAAAGCTGGAATTGTCGTTTTGAATCCCAAAGTGAATGCCATCCTGGCATATCGCAGATAAAATTGTAGTAGTGGAGATTGGCTATGGGCGATTATTAGTACACGCATCTCCATCTACTCTCCTCCGAATAACAACTTTGAGGACTCGTTAACAGAGTTAACACGAGTCGGGACGTTTTGTAACTCTAAGACCGTTAGAATTGGCGGGGCCTTCAATGCGAAGCATCCCTTTTGTGATTCAAACAGACAAGACGTCAGAGATGATATGACTCTGGATGTTATCAACTCTGCTGATTTATTACTATTAAATGATTGGGATACACCAGCAACATTTAATGGCCCAAGAGGTCATAGCTGGATAGACTTAACCTAGTAACGCCTAGGATGTTTCCTACGATCCAGAATTGGTGCGTTTGCGATAAGGTCTCTAATCTAACAGCTACTACAACTATATAGTGTTCCAGGTGGGCGGAACAACATCTCCCCCACAGTATGCAAAACTGTTTGCGGTGGGCAGAGCTCCTGAGTGGTGTAAACTCGTGCACTGTGTGGCACCGGAACTGGCAAAGATCAGCCAGCACGTCACTAATATTGGTGATTGTGTATCTCTAAATAACATCCTCAGAGATTTGACGGATTGCATAAGAAGTGGATGCGAGACAACCTTTGGGTTCATGAGGCAACCTAGAATAGGCAGTAGATCGGTGCCCTGGTGGACACCAGAGCTCAGTATAATGAGAAAAAGAGTAAGAGCTCTAAGAAGGCGATATCAAAGGTGTCATAATGGAGAGAGAAGCACCAGAGGAAATAACAATGTACAAGCTCGCTATACGCCAAGCGCAGCTGACTTCCTGGCAAACGTTTTGTAGTGATGTCTCCACACAAAACCCTTTTACCTTACAGTACAAGCTATCGATGGAGAAAGATATTCAATTTCCAAGGGTTTCATATGTTCGCAAAGAAGATGGATCCAAGACCTCTTCCTTTGGCAAAACTATCCAGGTACTTTTAGATAACTTGTTTCCTAAAGATGATAGGAGCTCTGATGATGCAGAACATCAACTCCTAAGGGAAACCAGCAGGATTCCACCGACACGCCAGATGACGTTCCGTTTACGGAAGAGGAGGTAGGAGAGATTATCAGAGGTATGGCCCGGGGCTTATTAGTCCAAACTCCGAAAAATCAGATTTCGAGGTTGGCACGTTACCAACAGAGTTTGTAGTGGTCAATTTCTATTAAAAACTGTACAGTTAATTTTTTAGTGGCACAGGGTGTTTGTCAAAAAATATTTTTTTTTTTGACATAAAAAGTTGCATATATTTTAACGGCTGTAAAATTTCAATCCTTTAGAGGCCCTCGATAAATTTCTTAGAAGTAGAACCATATTTGATAAGTATTAATCGAACTTCAAGGAAATTCGAAATTGATCAGTATCAAAGAGGAAAACGTTCGAAAGGATTCTTTGCCAACGATTCAGAAAAAAAATCTTCCACAGAAAATTTTTACATTTAAGAAACTAAAATAGAGCTTTAGCATTTTCATGTAGTACCAAAAAAAAAAAGCTAGAAATACGAGAACCCCATATGACAACTGCAATCTGAGGATTTCCTCGGGATCTTATGACGATGTTATTTACTTAATCCTAAAAACTCTTTAGAAGAAAAGATTAGGTGTGTATGTGGGGAACTAGTTCAGGTTCCTAGATTTTTTTTAAATTGAAATGGCGTTGAATCTTTAAGCACACATTTCTAAACAAATATGTTAGCTTTCCTTATCACAAGGTTTCTTGCAATGATTTAACTTATTAATCCCAGTAAAACTTAAATACATTACCTGAAGCAGACTATGCATGACTCAACATCAATATGAAAACTTTGAAAGCGCAAACTATTAATATTTCATTAATACAACATCTAGAGAAATTAGTTTCTGTAACTGATGACAAATAGAACACTTTCGATTTTGTCTAGCAAAACAACTTACAATATTACTAAAAACATGCAAATATCCCTTACATATTCCTGTTAGAGATAGCACAGAACAATGTATTAATTTTGGGAATTATCAGACTATAAACAATCTTCAATTTCGGTTATTCAGAAACTTGCTGGTTGATATTAACCTGGAAGAAAACATGCTTTGAAACTAAACACTCTGGAAATCATTTGTTGATAGACTTAAAGTTAGTGAATAATTATCTTAATCCACAGAATGCACGAATTCTGTTCAAATGATTAATAGGATGAAATACGAATTCCACGGATTTTCTCTTGTAAAACTGATTCGTACCCATCTTTCTATGTAGTCTTTAAGACTAAATTTTTGTATAAAGTCTATTAGCAATATTAAGCTATAAAAGTAGCTTAACAGTCGTAAAACGTTAAGTTAAATATTATTACAATTCTAAATTAAATTCCAACTTTAGAATCAGTAATTCCAAACAGTTACAAATTTCTACTTATCGCGAGTTTTTCAGCCGTTTACTACTAAAATTGTTTGAAGTTTTGATTGCTGTTGGAAAGAACCAAAGGTTTGAATTCCATTGTATTAAATATGTCAAGTTCGAGCTGCAATTGTTTTGGGTTTTTTTTTTCATCTTCGAGATATTTAAAGGTAACATGGGTTTCAGAATATTTCTTCAGTTGAGAATTTGTCTCAATTATCCTTAATGCACTGTATAAATAATAAATCACTGTATATAATAAATATTACAAATTATGAAACTTTAAATAACACTTTCCTTGTTCAATTCTGAAGTTGCATTTGAGTTTCATTTACCAGACCATCAGGAATAGCTTGCACATCAAAAGGATTGGTTGGGGTTTAATGGCGTAATTAAGGCCATACATGAAAAGGATGTCGAGGTTCAACTTTCCGACATTAGATGCAAATGCGAAAATTGTTCCACTCCTGCGAAATTTGGCTCGTAGCATCAACTGCAGTATTTCAAGTTAATATTTGCCTCTTTCAGAAGAGGTGCGAACACATTTTCATGCTGCTCAAAATCGAAGTTTCCATCTCTCCAGGAGAGAATACAGGCTCGATTTTCTGACACTTCACTAGAGAAACTTTAAACAGCACCTCGTACATTCCACTTTTGCCTCTGCATCCGTTTTGAAGCCCTTTTATATGCATAGTGAACAATTGCACACTCTTCCTATTGCTTTGGTTCAAGCAATGAAGTATTTCGACAGCTTGTTCGATATCCAGATCCTTTAACAGAACACTTTGGGATCGGGCAGAGTTTTCTTGGAACTTTGACAGTTATGAAATTCATGCTATTTTCATCCACCCTTTAGAAAGGGTCATCAGAATATGCCAGACTCAAATTCCAATAACTTAAAATTTGTTGACTTCATTTTAAATTCGAAACTTCTATTATCAGCATCTAAGGTAAAAAGAAAATTGAAAGTTATCCTTAAAAATATCGTTCGACTGAAATATTTATTGTAAATATTGTCTAGACTCGGGGTTTTCAACGTGGGGTAACGCAGTGAGAGCTCAAAAGTCGCTAGATCTAGTAACAAAGTCGCTAAGTTGGCAACACTGCTACTAATTAATTTCTGAGAACCGAGTGACGAAGCGACGCTGCAGTTCATGTCTTACACGTTTGTCAATCCTCCCTTCCTTACCTGAGAGCTGAACCTACCCGAACAGCTGATCGCCCAGTCAAAACATCCATTCTAAGTGAATGAATGTGCCTTCTTACCTCTATATATTTGTTGCGATATATTTCACTTGCTGTGCTTAAAGTTATTTTTAGTCTTCAGTTTACTGTGAAGTTAAATGAACGTGTTTCTAAAGTGCCTTGAAACATGGATAAATAGATAATTAAGAAAAGTAACGTGGAGCCGGAACAAATTGCTTCTACATCTACTACTACGCCATCCCATGTGAGTAAAGAGGTGGATTCAGCAGTAACTAAAAGAATGTTAAATGTTAAACAATCAAATGATAAAAAAATTAAAAAATGTAGATATCATGAATCATATTTGCAATTTGGCTTTGCATGGACAAGAAATTTAGTAGAGCCAAATCCACATCGAGTTGTTTGCTCTAAAGTCATGTCACAAAATTCTATGAAACAGTCTCTTTTACGGCGACACTCCGAAACAAGAATTTAAAAACTGTCCTAAAGCTATTTTGAACGTCTTTTGGAAGGCTTTGGTAGAAAAGCAGTAAATAAGCACTGTTCTGGTGCAGAAGAAAATGAAAGCGCACTTAAAGAGTCTCACAAAGTAAACCTTCAAATTGCAAAAGCCGGAAAGGCTCACACAATAGGCGAGTCACTCATTCTTCCAGCAGTGGAAGAAATTGTTTCTTATGTTTGGTCAAAAAGAGTCAAACCTTGTCAGAACCATTCCTTTGTCAAACGACAGTTTCCAGGAGAATTAAAGATATGGCCTGTAATATTATGGACCAACTCATTCAAGCTATTCAATGTGGCCCGTGGTTTGCCATACAAGTGGATGGTTCGACAGAAGTAGCTGGGCTAGCTCAATTACTTGTTTTTGTGCATGGAAAATTACAGGATGCAATATTTGAAGATGCTTTATAAGCCTTTCAAAGCTTCTACCGCAGGTGGTGATATTTTTAATAAGATCAGTTTTTTGCCGAAATAACCTTGAATGGAAAAAATTGTATTTTTGTATATACTGACGGGACGAAAGCAATGAGTGGTTATATCACAGGACTAGCAGGTCGTATAAAACAAGTTGCATCAGAATGCAAGTTCACTCATTGTTGTCTTCACCGTGAAGCGCTGATAGCTAAATTTCTGCCAGATGATTTAAAGAATTCTGGATGAAAGTGTGCAAATGGTTAATTTCATCAAAATCCGATCATTGAAGTCTACTTTTGAATTACGTGTGAAGAAATGGGTAGCCTGCAATTGCTGCTTCACACAGAAGTACGTTGGTTGTCACGAGGAAAAATGTTCTTTGCCGTTTATTTGAACTCTACAATGAAGTACGCTTTTTTTCATGGACCACGATTTTCTTTGAGACTACAAGTTTAGAATGGCTTCTACGGTTAGCATATTTAGCAGGTATTTTTGAAAAAAAAAATATTTTGAACTTATCATTGCAAGGAGACAACGTTGATGTTTTCTATGTTAAAAAAAAACGGAGGCCATGATAAATTCTCTGGGAAAACGGGGTAACTGGGAAAAAAGAGCAGCTGTGATCAATTTCAGCGACTAGATTCATTTCTCAAAGAAAATGAGCAAAACGATTGCAAACTTTGAAGACATCAGACAACAAATAATCGTTATTTAATCACTTAAAAATCTTATAAGGCAGTATTTTCCACCCCCCCCCCCTGATGAAACGCAAGAATGGATTCGAGACCCCTTCACATTTGATTTGGAAAAATGTAAGCTTCCATTTTCCATTAAAGAAGAGTTGATTGAGATCTTGTGACAATAGTTTAAAAAGCATTCATTCCAAAAAGCCATTGATTAGTTTTTGGATTGGAGTGGAGAAGGAATAGCGGATTTTTTCAAGAATTGCAGTCAAATATTTCTTACCTTTCACAACAACTTATTTAGGTGAAACCGATTTTTCATCTTTAGCTGCTTTAAAAAATATAGGAACCGGCTGGATGTTGATGACTTGCGACTCTCCCTTAGCAAGATATCCCCAACCATTGATGAACTGTGCAAGCGTAAACAATCGCAACCATTTCGCTGATTATCCAGAAATATGTTTATAATTTTATAAGATTTGTTAAACCGTTTATCATTTGTGTTTATAGATATTAAATTTTGTATTCATAAATTACATATAGTATAACAATGGGAATAAAGTAAAACAACTATAGTTTTATCTATGTATACAGGGGGTACGCCAGTACGTAATGACATTTTGTTTAAAGACTGGAGTCTAACCAATTTATTAAGAGTAGTTCAGTATTGAGTCCCTGCATTTTCCCTCGAATCACAATATACATTTTCAGGGGGTAAGTGAAGCATAAAGTGGTTAAGAACCACAGGTCTAGACATTAAACATTTAGTTATTAGTTATCTAAGATTGTAAAAGAAATCAACAGAATACTTTTTATGTTTTTTTTTTAAATGTTCCACAATACAAGTCAATGCATCCCATTGCGTCAGAACAAGCAAAGCTTTCGGAAATCAATGCAGTTTATCCAGATCTGGGTTTGTCTGGCTGGAGTAGCATGGTTAGAAGTAATTTTAATTTTTTTTGTTTTGTACGTTATTTGGTATTTCACCAAAGAGTCATCTGCGATATGGGAGGCCCCGTTCCAGCAACTGGAATGTTAATCGATGTAGTAGTGTCGATAAGAGAATCACCCACTGCGGGTGTCCGCTAACAAGTGAACCTGCCACTTGTCCGAAGTCTGAGTAGGGAGCGGAGTGTTGGCAACGACCAACGAAGGGTTGGGTTTTACCTCTGAGCGGCATTTTTTTGCACACTATGGGCTAAATGGCCAGGTCATTTAGGACCTGGGGAGGGGACCCACTGGAACAGCTGTTGGGAGACAGATGGTAGCCTCCCGTCAAGGCCATCCAGCGTGTTCTTTAACGTGCACAGGGTATGGCTCTCCCGCACACGGCGCCACGGCTTAACGTCCCATCCGACGGACAGCGGCCTTTCCAAGCCCATCGGTGTCCCCTATTGACCATGGGCAGGGCGGGGAATTTTGCGGAGATAAATCTCAACGCTGACCCAGCTGGGACTCGAACCTGGGAAATACAGATTACGAGCCTGGCGCTCTACCGACTGAGCCACCCCCGCCAACGAAGAGGGGAGAGCCACTCTAAGGACGAGTGCCGACTGGAGCTAACGGTGATGCTCGGGATAAATTGGCTTATGCCTATTTACCTAATTATAATTTACGGCAAATGCGCATTATGTTCTTTATCATTCAATGTGTTTGAAGTGCAATAAAGAATAGTTTTGTTTAAAGACTGGAGTCTAACAAATTTATTGAGTAGTTCAGTTTTGAGTCCCTGCATTTTCCCCTTCAATCACAAAAGACTCACCCGTTCGCGTATTGCGATCGAACCAGAGGGACTTCCCAAAAGACGAGAAGTGACATCACAGGGTTGTTTACTTCTGACTTTTTTTGAGAATTATTGGCAAAAGGGCCAAATAACAGAAATTCGAAAGACTGTCCTAGTCTAGCATCTTCGCTGGAGGTGTAGCTGGCAATTTTGACGCCTGGGCAATGCAGCAAGTCATACATAAATCAGTTATTCTTACCAACTAGGTACAAAGTTAGTTTCTATGGTGCTGAAGGAGCGATCCGTCAATGTAAATTTTACCAATTAAAAACTGCACAACCCTAAAATTATTTTATATTTTTGCACCCTCTAAATTACGGCGTCCTTAGTGCAAAGTCCCTGTCGTTCCTCCTTAGTCGCGGATGTCTATTCGAAGTCCATCGGTACACCCTTTCTCACCAAAGGCATGATACGGATTAGGAGAGTCATTTCCAAATTGGTACAGTTTGAGACTAACCTAGGAATCTATGGATTAAGATGCCCTCCACACGTCTAAGAGGGGGAAAGAGCGAGGACAGTGCTTTCGACGACGAACACAAAGTTATCAAAAGCTGAGTAGAAGTATAGATTTATTTGCAGTACAGTGGAAATTCTGTACAATATTAAATCTTCAGCTTTAATCTACTGAAATAGCTGTAATCAAGTTTGAATGAATTGTTGCAACTACCATATCATAGAATGCACACTTCATTTTTGCAAAATCCTTAAAGTTCAAATATTAGTCTGATACAAATATCTAGTGAGGAAGATCCTCTCCGTTTAACAAAATATTACCCTTCATTTGTTGTTGCAAATCTAACAAGGCCTGTCAGTGTAATAGATGCCAACCTAGTTACTTTTGTATACAGTCGTTCTGAAAACATTCATGCCTTATCTGGGTGTTCGAATCCAGGTCCCTTAGTAGCCAACTATAGGAAAGACAGGTTTCACATAGCTTAAAATAGTCTCCAGTTCTACTGATTTGTAGCAAAGATTCATTATTTTCAGTTTATGGAATGTCAGAACATTAATCTAAGAAAATAGAGGGGAGCTAGGTATTCTAAGGATCCGGCATTCACCTGCTTAAGGGTTGCCAATATGCAGGCTAGCGCCTGCTTTCCTGAAGGGGTCAGAACGAAATGGGGAACACAGGAATCTCTGAAAATGCTTCGGGCGGACGATGTACTACGAATTTCAGGCAAAGCTCTCATTCCCTGTCACACGAGCTGGCCGTGAAGCGACAGAACCACATAGAGGAAAGCCATGTCACAAGGGCCACATTGGACCATATCAATAATTCGACGTCATTAAGTAAACGGAAATGCCAGCAGAATGAGGGACAGCAGCTCATCATTGCCAATAAATGTTCAGAAAGTTAACCCAAATCATTAACAATACCTAATGTTTAAATTTTTAGCTCCTTGTCAAAACATTAGTTTCCTCCTTCAGACATTGTCTTTCATAAGTAAAATTAATTTTAATGTTTTGATAAACTATTGAGATTCACAACTTCGGATTATTCAAGTAACTTTAATATCGCGCTATAACAGAAAATGCGAAAGTCTGAAGAACTTTTGTAGGTTTACGATAAACAATTGGCTGCGGAGTGATGGTCAAGAGGTTTACATTGTCAGCAATAGTCTAAAGAGAACATCAGATTTTTGGAAATTAAAACTATGACAAAGTTAAAAATTTTTCGCATTGAATGTTTTGTCTTATTACCAATAATATGTCAAATTCGAGTCGCTCAAGCATTATCATTCGCTGGAGATTAATAAATCCTTGCTAAGCATTTAAATCTATAGCATTGAAGAGCAGAATTAATAAAGCATTGCTTTATCAGCATTAAGTAACACTTCACATGCAATGTCTTCATACGTAAAAAGTTCCGCGAAAATTTAGTAGAAACCTAATTTTTCCGCTAATCTGTAGATATTACTTTTTGAATGTGGACTTGCGAAGAACTGAAATGTGTTGACTCAATGTGGTCCCAACACTGCAGGATCAGAATTTTAACCTGATGATATAAGTTCCAATTATTACAGGACAAGATCCATTTTCTCCTAACCACATCTTAGATTTGTGTCAAATGGAAAACCCACTGGCTGGTGTCACATTGCACGTTAAAGAACAAACTGTATGGTCCTGCTGTGGTGTTCCAGTCTTTCCCCCTAATAAATGCCTAGTTGATCCTTTTCCCTACCAAACTCTGAGCCCTTGGGGTCCTTGCAACATGCCAATTTTGCCTGTTGTGTGCACAGAAGTGCCGTTACAAGGAAAAAACTACAGAACACTTTAGTTTTCAGTAATCTGCATGGATAGCCAAACTTAACTATTGTGAAATCGCATAAAGTTACACTTCCATTTGTTCAATATGTCATTACTTCCAGCTATGATCCAACAAGTTCGGGGAAGAAAACCATGTTTTAAGAGATTAGCATTAGTTAACTAATGTTAATTTTAAAGCGCAACGTTCGTGCAATCGAACCCGTAACCAAAATGTTATTGTATTTCAGTATTGCGATATTTCTGTATAAGTAGCATACTACAAATTCATTAGGATAGAAACTTACCGTGTATAACAGTTTATTTTAAAACATCGACTTTTTAACTGTGTTCCAAGCACCTGTCTGAATTCTTAAACTATGTCGCAGCTTTCAAACATTATCAGGAATATCTTTCAGCATCATTACGAAACTGCGAAGACTTTAAATTGCGTTACTGGCATCCTGTATTGCATAAACAATAAGGAACAAAATACTAAAATTTAATGAACGATACAATAAAACGCATGGATCTGGAATTGCTTTGAAAAAATTTTCGCCGTTTCTACCTTTAATGCCATCTACGCAAATTCGTATTGTATTGCATTTTCAGTAAAGTGTATTTTCAAACTTCCCTAGGAAAATGTGGCAACACCGCTTTAAAGCATTATGCTAGTACACGTAGACAATCTGACACGCGCGAGATCGGCAAAAATTCCTGCCGCGAGATCTGCAATTGCGCGCGATTAATATTTTGCAATTGCGCTGCGATTAGATATATTTCACAGCGTTTAAATTCTTCGAGTTGCTAGATTCTAAAATGTAGTGTACATTTTGTTTAATGCTTTCTTTAGAAATTTAGTTACCCAGTAGAAACAAATGACAGTAATTTTTATTTCGTTAACCGATATTTTCGTTAAAATCGAAACAATTTTAGAGATGCAAGTAAATTGGTCGGTGTTCGAAAAATTAGTTATACTGAATATTTAGTATAATTACCGCCAGAATAAGACATTTTATTGTATTTTAAAATCTTAGTTTTAGGGATTTTGTATACTGTTAGAAATTAAGTTTTCAGATAGTTGTCTAGTGCAGTTTACTGGTTCTTCTTAGCCTTTCTCCATTATAATCTCAATATCAAAGCACTAGCCTCACTAACAAAACATTTGTGAAATTCGCACTATTCAAAAAATGCATAGGAATACTTAAAATGAACGGCCACAAACAGAAGATTAATATTTTTAAATACCACACTATGGGATTTCATATACTGAAACTGGATATTTATCTAACTCCAGAACTAAATATTCAGTATAACATTTTTTCCGACCCCGGATAATTCATTCTTTTATCCGAAAAGGTTTCATTTTAACGAATAGCAATAAAACGAAGACCAGTTTAACGAAATAATTTTTCCCGATACAGATGCAGTATAACAAAATTTTAAAAGAAAAAAAAACTAAATATAAGTACAATATATACATTTTAGCAGCTGGCAACTCTGCAAAGCTTAAAATCACAGCGCTATGAATCAAGTGTTATTTTATAATCACCCAGCACACATTTTTGCCGATCTCGCTGCATGGCATATAAGGTACTGTGCGAATTAGTTGGGACAAGCGAAGGAACGCTAAGTCCCTTCCTCTGCAGAGTCTAAACTTGTTCGTAACCTTCTGCTGCAAGTCTAAACTTGTTCGTAACCTTCTGCTGCAAGTCTAGAATGTGTTACTCTTTTATTTACACTTCCACTTTAGTCGGAATTGATATTTCATAGGATGAGGACGTGATTATGCAAGTAGTTGACAATTTTCGTTGGAAACTTTCTTTTATTAAATACATCATGGCCATCACGCCTCGTAAACGAGCTAAAATAATAGCTTTAGGCGAAAACACTTCACTTACTGCTAGGCAAATAGCAAAAGCAGTTGGCGTCGGGAAATCCAGCGTTTCACGGATCATGTGAAGCTGCATAAGGAGACAGGGTCCGTGGACACCTCCCGTAAAGGACATTGTGGAAGAAAAACCACCCCTGGCCCGTGTAGTGATTATGGTTCTCAGCCGATAGATGGCATTGCTCAAGTGGCGTGTGACGTCGAAGGGTAAAGTATGATGTCGATTTGTAAAGTATGACGTAGAAACTTAACTGTTGGTTGTTGGTGGCCTATGGCTCTTTGATTTGTTTCTTTTGGGTGGGAAATGTGGAGTCACGTGTTATGTGTTTGTGTGATTTGACGAGAGAGTGAAGTTAAGTTTGTTTTTTTTCGCCATCTTTTCTTGATGACTTCTTTAGATAACATACCTATATGGTTAGAGGTAAGTTCGTGTGTATTATATATTTAATAGGGGGGGGTTTGGGTTGTTTTACCTCTGAGCGGCACTTTTTGCACACCATGAGCTAAATGGCAAGGTCACGTGGACCCCCAAGGCTCAGAGAAGGTTGGGGGAGGGGACCCATTGGAACAGCTGTTGGGAGACAGATGGTAGCCTCCCGTCAAGGCCATCCAGCGTGTTCTTTAACGTGCACAGGGTATGGCTCTCCCGCACACGGGACCACGGCTTAACATCCCATCCGACGGACGGCGGCCTTTCCAAACCCATCGGTGTCCCCTACTGACCGTGGGCAGGGCGGGGAATTTTGCGGAGATAAATCTCAACGCTGACCCAGCTGGGACTCGAACCTGGGAACTACAGATTACGAGCCTGGCGCGCTACCGACTGAACCACCCCCGCCCCAGGGGGGGGGGGTGTTCAGTAATAGGTAGGATACGAATAATTAATATGTTCTAGCTTTTTTTGAAAATTGGTTAGGATATGGTTTATAATTAGTTATTAAAGATATTTAGGGGCCCATGTAGTGGGGGGAGTATGCAAGTTTTTGCGCGTAGGATTGAAAATGGTGATAGTCAAGAACACATGTATTTCGTTAGAATAGTTTGGGGGTGAATTGAATTTTTTAGTAGTTACGTGTAGTATGGTAATTATTAATTTACTATAGTGATTTATTAATTTTGTTGTATATTTAGGAGTCTTAAATTTAGTTATATGATTTATCGTTAATATGTGGAAGCGTCTGGCGATTTTTTGATGTAGTAATTCTGGGTATTGTAGAATTGTCGGTGTGTGAAAAAACGGCAGTTTTTGATGGAGTCAGGAAAGAATGAAAAATTTAGAGGTGGGGTGCGAGTGGCGGAGTCGGTAGCGCGCCAGGCTTGTAATCTGTAGTTCCAAGGTTTGAGTCCGAGTTATGTCAGCGTTTAGATTTATCTCTGCAAATTTTCAAACTCTGCTCATAGTAGGGGAAACCGATGGGCTTGGAAAGGCCGCCGTCCGTTGGTTAGGATGTTAAGCCGTGGTCTGTGTGTGGGGGAGTTACTGTACGTTAAAGAACACGCTGGATGACCTTGACAGGAAGTTACTGTCTGCCAACAGCTGTTCTAGTGGGTCCCGTACCTTCTTAAGACTTTGGGGTTCATGTGATCTCGTCATTTAGCCCATGGTGTGGGAAAAAAGTGGAGGCTCAGAGGTAAAATGACAATGTAATTTAGGGGAGGGATATTTGAGCTGCAAGATGTTTTGTCAGATTTTTGTTTTGGGGCTTTTTTTATAATTTGGTCGGCGGTGCACTGTTTCCGATTTTCATATTTTTTGGTTTGCGTTGTCTTGGATGACATTTAGTCTTGGTGCTTTTTTATAATTCGGTCGGCGGTGTATTGTGTTTTGAAAAGAGGGGAGGGGGAATGGTGGAAGTGGTTTACTGTATGTGGGAAGGCAATCGTTTTATTTTTTTTTTGGTTGGATTTGGCACTTTTTACGAGCTTTCATTCTGTAATTGACGGTTACGAGGTTTTTTGCGGTAATTTATTTTTTTACGTTTGTTTAAAACGCAATTTTATGTTACTATGGTTACGGTGCGTTGCGTTTGACGTAAACTCAAGTTTTTCGTTACTATGGTAACGAAAAAACAATCTTTTTTCTAGGAACCCCTGTTTGGGTTAGGGTCTCGGGGGTTGTGGGAATCAACTAAAAGGGCCGTTTTGTTACGTTGCGTCAAAAACAAAATGGCGGCTGAGGACCGTGATCTGTACTACTGCCCCACCCCTATAGAGGATAGTCTAT
This sequence comes from Ryuthela nishihirai, assembly GCA_038380435.1. Classification (NCBI taxonomy): domain Eukaryota; kingdom Metazoa; phylum Arthropoda; class Arachnida; order Araneae; family Heptathelidae; genus Ryuthela; species Ryuthela nishihirai. Next base: position 31,625,890 of record JAWZYU010000019.1, on the reverse strand, counting down.
TTGAAGAATTAGTATCACCCGAAGAAGACTAGTGGAGACATCAAAAGGGAGATTGCGTCTCATGGTGTTAATATAGATGCTTCCACCGTATGTCGTCGCCTTCTGGAGTGTGGCCGCTGGGCTTGACGCACCTCCAAAAAGCAGCTTTGGACACCGCTATGAAACAAAAAGGCTATCCTAGGCAAAGAAACATCGAGACTGGAGAATTGGGAAATAACGATATTTTCCGACAAAACCCACTTTAAGGTGCAGGTCAAGTTCCATCAGCCGCCCGCTTGGAGAACCTCTTCGATCCGGCTACATCCAGCAATCCCCCCCCTATGTTTTGGGGATGTTTCATAGCTTCCGGGCCACAGACGCTTTACCCGATTGTAGGAATGATGGACAGCAAGAAGTACATAGGCATTCTGGAGGCGAAAAGGGTTCCAACACTGCAGAAGCTGTTTCCTAACAGCAATGGGGTATTTCAACAGGATCTGGCTCCATGCCATAATTCTAAGCTTGCTAAGACCCAGCAACATTTGAAGGTATTGGAGTGGCCAGGAAATTCACCCGATCAAAACCACATTGAAAATTTGTGGGCCATTATTAAAGCGCGCATATCTAAGATGGATTGTACAACGAAAACCAAAATGATAGAAAGTGTCATGGAAGTGTGGCACCACGACCCTGAAGTGAAGGAGATCTGTGGAAAGCTAGTGGCATCAATGGTTGAGAGGGTGAAAGAAGTAATTAAAGCTAGGGGGGGGTCACATTCACTATTAACACTCTTAAATATTGTAGTTGTGTCTTTGTTACTGTATTTTCATGTTCTCCCAACTAATTTGCAAGTACTGTAGATTCTCTCTACACGTGCCAGCATAATGCTTTAAAGCGGAGTATCCACATTTTCGTAGCATAAAGATTTTCAAAGTTTGCGATCTACAAGATTCCTGTTGCATTACAAGCAACGGTACTGTTAGCGAAATTTTCAGAGCAGTTCCACGAGTTGTATCATTCGTTCACATTCTTTTATTTGTTCCTTATTGTTTTAATCAAGTTCGTTATTTAGTTTCGTTATGAGCAGCCAGTACTGCACGAAGTCTTCTCCGTTTCGTAATAGCACGGAAATATTACTCCCGACAATGTTGTCAAATTAAGACATAATTTCAGAATTCACCGAAAGATGCTTGTTGGAAGCGATGGGTAAAAAAACAGTTAAAAAATTTCCGCTATTGCTTTTGGCTTGACATTTGTCGGTTGGTGGATTTGTCAAAACGTTTTACCACCTCTGTCTATTGAGATGGAGAAACAATGATTTATGTGACAAAGAAAGCATACGATAAGGTGAGTGTGGAAGGCTATAAAAATTGACAAAACACGCTTTCTCCCCTCCCAAAGGGAAAAATGTGAAAATTATTGTTCCTCTATATTTCCAGAACGCCAATGCCGAAAGCACCAAGCTAAACGTCAAAATTAAAGCTTCTGACGTGGGGACTCTTAGTAAGGCCCAGACTTTTGATAGGGCTCATGCCTACTAGGCGGGCTCAGACCGTTCGGCAGAGCCCTTGAACTTGCTCACACAGAGCACCTGAGGTTGAGGCCTAAGACACAGCCAAGACCAACCGAGGCCGACGACATCGCCGACCAGTTGGACGGTGACTATGTCCAACCAGGGGACCAATCCGGTCGGCACAGCCTTCGACCGGGTTGCTGGGCCCGAAGCCCCCCCCCCCACCACCACGTCAAGGTGGTCCCCTATTGGGGGAATCTTTGAGGACAGAGGGGGGGGGGGCAAACCTCAACAATAATACTCAACCAAGGAATATGGTAAAAAAAAAACTTGTTTTTTTACCATATTCCTTGGGAAAAAAAAAAAAAAAAAAAAATTGAACCCACCCGTGCTTTCTTCCCCTAAAAAAAAGGGGGGGGGGGGATTTCATGAAATCCCTATATCTCCTGAACCTTGCGCGTTCAATGTGCAACCATGTGTGTCGAATGTGAAACCATGTGTCGAATGAAAGCTCGGGAAACTGGGAATATCTTAGGCTACAAAAATATCGGCCTCCATGCTTTCTTTCCAATAGAAACTGAAAAATGTGCAAGTCGTTCTACTATGTCTTCCGAAAGCGAGGACCTGCAATAACGAGTTTGTTTACGAAAATTATACGAGCTTCCATTTTTACACTATTTCGAATTCCCCCCCCCCTCCTCCCACTTTTCCCTGATAAAAAGAGGCAGCGGATTTCGTCGGGTTTGACTTTAACGAATTATCTCAAATTGAAGCTTTTGACACCTTTATTGTTGAGGTTTGCCCCCCCCCCCCTCTGTCCTCAAAGATTCCCCCAATAGGGGACCACCTTGACGTGGTGGGGGGGGGGGGCTTCGGCCCAGCAACCCGGTCGAAGGCTGTGCCGACCGGATTGGTCCCCTGGTTGGACATAGTCACCGTCCAACCGGTCGGCGATGTCGTCGGCCTCGGTTGGTCTTGGCTGTGTCTTAGGCCTCAACCTCAGGTGCTCTGTGTGAGCAAGTTCAAGGGCTCTGCCGAACGGTCTGAGCCCGCCTAGTAGGCATGAGCCCTATCAAAAGTCTGGGCCTTACTAAGAGTCTCCACCCCGGGTGCCGAGCGAACTCTGATCTATATATCCTTGTTCATGGCTAACCGGGGAACAGATTAAGTTAGGTTTCTTCCGGTGGTTAGCTTTCCTTTTATAGGACTGCTGCCACGTGAGGTCGGGGTTGAGGTGCGTCTATATGGCGCATTCTTGCCCCCGGATCTAGATAGGCATGGCTTTTCATAACTGGTAGTACCGTCAGGTAAGGAATCGGGAATTGCCGTAGTTGCTTAAGATCGCAACAAAATAGAATGAATGTCTTCAAAAATTACTAAATAAAGGGGGGGGGTCAGTGGGTAGCGCGCCAGGATCGTAATCTGCAGTTCGCAGGTTCGAGTCCCAGCTGGGTCAGCATTGAGATTTATCTCCGCAAAGCTCGCCGCCCTGCCCTTGGTCAGTAGGGGACACCGATGGGCTTGGAAAGGCCACTATCTGTCGGATGGAACGTTAAGCTGTGGCCCGTGTGCGGGAGAGCCATACCCAGTGCTGGATGGCCTAAACGGGAGGCTACCACCTGTCTCCCAACAGCTGTTCCAGTGGGTCCCCAACCTTCTGAGCCTTCGGGGTCCTTGTAACCTGTCCATTTAGCCCATGGTGTGCAAAAAAGCCGCTGCCAGGTAAAACAACCCAAAAAAGGAGGGTGGGAGAAATGTGCTCGATGTTCCAGTCCTAAAGTTTTCGAAGATAGTTTTTTTTAAATGCCAGTCTTTAGTGGCAAAAATTTTTTTTTCGTATAGGGCCCTAAGAAGAAAATAAGACTAAAGAATAACCGATGGTACAATCAATCGGTCACTGAATTCGTATTCACTTCAAAGGAAAATAGAACGCAGATTTAAATATACTCAACAATATCCGGCGCCCTATCTTCCTTTGAGTGAATACGAATTCAGCGATTGATTGCACCATCGATATACTTTAGGTTTATATTCTCCTTTTTTAGGGCACTATAGAAAGTTATTAAAAATTTTCAAAAATATTCAAAATTTCAAAAATTGAAAATTTTTGAAATTTTCATATAATTTTTGTAACTAAAAGTAAGAAACTAATACCTGGAAAGTTTCTATAAGGATTGGGGCTGGGTGGTAGGCTGGAGTGACTCAGGCTAGACTCGCCAGGTTCTAATCTGCAGTTCCCAGGTTCGTGTACCAGCGTTGAGATTCATCTCCGCAAAACTGACCACGATCAGGTGCACCAATGTGCTTGGAAAGGTCGCCATCCATTGGAAGGGATATTAAGCTTTAGCTTGTGTACGTAAAAACAGATGGGTGGCCTTAACGGGAGGCTATCATCAGTTTCCTAACCGCTGTCCAGCGAGAACCCCTCCCCCAATTTGAGCCCTCAGGGGTCCTTGCGACCTGGCCATCAAGAATGTTGTATAAAGAAAGTGCCACTCAGATGCAAGACAACTGAACTCTTTAGTAATCAATGTTCTATAGTATTTAAGAATCGTAGCGCGTTTTGCATTGCATTTCAGGGTAAGAAAATTTTAGTATAACGAATATATTTTCGTTATCTGTTCTATTTCTTTACAGACATTTCACTGTCTACCCTTTACAAACCCACGCTTGGTGGATTTCGAAGTTTGTTGTTTAATATTGCATCAATTTAAGTCATCCCACACACAAGTGTGATCAACTCATTAACTACGCCATTGCATTTAACAAACATGGCTGCAATACATACAAAAATCCACATGCAGCCATGAGCTAAGGAGGTCCAAAACTGTAGGATTTTGCTCTCCACAGCAGTCTGTTCTGAGCTACTGCACTTGGCCACTGTACACCAATTCTAACAAGGTCCTGTTTGACACAATCTAACCTAAAGCTTAATAGAATAAAACGCGAGCACAAGGGCGTAGCGAAGGGCTATGGTTGGGGGGAGAGAAATAAAAAATTTCCAATTCTACATTTTGCCATTTGACTTCCTATTTTACTAACCATATTTCACAGAAATAATTACCAATATTTACATCTCGTCTGAATTGTAGCGAGTCAATGAATTTTCCCTTGATTTCGCAATCTAAATTTGACAAATCACTTCAAACTCGCCAAGATTTTGCCAAGTTTTCTCCATTTTAGTCAACTATCTTGAATTTCACAAACACAATCCCAATTATCACAACTCGCCAGTATTTTCCAAGTGGATTCGACTTTCGCCAACTGCCTTACATTTTGTTCAGTTTCCTCAATAATTTGTCCAACACTCCTTAATTTCACAAAACAAATCTCAATTTTCACAACTCGCCTATATTTTACCAAGTGTATTCGAATTTTGCCAACTCGTCGTAATTTCACAGAAAAAACGATTTTTTTTACATCTTCCCTGAATTTGGCAAGTCACTTCAACTTTTATCAACTCTTTAATTGCACAAGAAATGCACGATTTTCACAACTCCCTGTATTTTACCAAGTGGTTCCCAGTTTTGCCAACTTCTAGATTTTGCCAAGTTTTCTCGATTTTGTCAACTCGACTTAATTTCACAAAAACAATCCCAATTTTCACAAACCGTCCGTATTTTATCAAGTGGGTTCTAATTTTGCCAGCTGCCCTAGATTTTGCCATCTCGCCAAAATTTTACAGAAAAAAAATTCCAAATTTTACATCACATCCGATTTTTGCAAAGCCACTCTTAATTTTGCCAACTTCCAAGATCTGCAGACTCTCCTAGATATTGCGATGTTGCCTCGATTTTGCCAACACGCCATAATTTTACAGAAAAAAAAAATCCTAATTTTTTACATCTCACCTGAATTTTGCCAACTCCTCACGATTTTGCCAAGTCACTCCGAATTTTGCCAACTCCTCACGATTTTGCCAAGTCACTCCGAATTTTGCCAAGTCCTCCAGTCAAACATGTTTAGCATATACAGGCATGGCTCTTCCTCACACGGGGCTATGGCTTAACGTCTGGAGTAGCGCATCACGATTCCAACACTCTCACAACACTAATATTACCACGAAGCCATCCTAAACAATAGTTATTGGTGACAATTAAGGGAGTAGCAGGACTGTCAAATCATCCCGGTTATTTTGAATTTTTATCGGCTCTGGTATTTCTATTATATACAAGACACGGCTCATTTTCCAAAAGTAAATTTTTTTATAAGAAATTATACGACACTAAAATAAAATTGCTAAAATTTTTATTAATTATTGAGTAATCGCCCTCAGCCCGGCGATTGCAACCGACGATTATACGGCCAATCCGCCCCTGGTGACAATTCCGCTAGTTTACCAAAAAGTGGAAGCAGTATATTACTCTTGACAATTCACGAACAAAGATTTCGTAGCACATTAACGCTATCCAGAATCAATATGCGCTCTTGAAAGTACTTTCAAGAAGTCGCAGCAAAGGTGCAGTAACAATCCAAGCTTATCTTGCAAAATTACCAAACACCTTACCTACACTTTTATTTTCATCTTTTCCATAAAAACACACTTAGTTATCCGATCAATATTAAATAATAGCTTATCGATTTGTGAAAGTCTTACAAGTTTTCTATTACGTATTCAAGTTATGTTTTGGCAGCTTTCTTTCAGAGTCCAAGTTTTAGGACCAAGTGTTTATATTTTTCACTATAGTAAATTTAGAAGAAAAAAAAAAAATTATGAGCGTTGCGATAAGGTGAATATATACGAATAGTTTTTCCCCCTCCAAAATAATGTATATTTATAAAATTAGAAAGATTAATTTTAAAACTTACCAATAAGAAAATTGTAATTTTTTAAATCCACCTATGTGACGAAACTTAATGAAACGGCCTTCTGCTCGAAGTGATATTTACCAAACTCGTTAACGTCAGTTTCTTTTTCAACTATTACTTTATTGTTAGTTTTGACAGCTTGTCGGCTCTTCAGTCAAAAATTGTTTCCGTCAAAGTGATGGGTCTGTAGAAAACTAGTTTTCTAAAGCAACCCATGGGAAATTTGGCGTTTTTCTACCTCTGAGTAGAACACTTTCCGAACATAATGGGCCAGGTCATAAAGACACAAAGGTTTAGGGTTATGTAAAAGGGATTGTAAAGGGAGCTGTTGAACAGATTGAAGTCTCCCGTCAAAGCAATCCAGAGTCGTCTTTGAGGTGCTCGCATGCTCACGGACAACGACTCAACGCGCCATCCGACGGACGGTAGCCTTTCTAGTGTTCAAAGGAATCGTTCTTGGCGTTTGGGAGTTAACGGAGACAAGTCTACACATTGGCGAGTTGGGACTCGCACCTAGGAATTGCAGAATATGAACCTGGCACGCTACTAATTGAACCAACCCTAGACTTAACCAGATTATAAAGTATGCTCAAGTTGTTTTACCTCTAAGCAGCTTTTTTTTGCACACAATGTGCTAAATGGCCAGGTCACAAAAACCCCGAAGACTCGGAACGTTGGGGGAAGAGACCCATTGGAAGTGCTGTTGGGAGAACACTATAGCCTCCAATCAAGGCCATCCAGCCTGTTATTTAACGTGGACAGTCCATGGCTTAATATCCCATCCGACGGAGGACGGTCTTTCCAAGCCCATCGATGTCCTCTACTGACTGGGCAGGGAGTTTTGCGGAGATAAATCTGAACGCTGACCAATATGGAATCGAACCTGAGAACTGCAGATTACGAGCCTGGCGTGCTGCCAACAGAGACCCCCCCAACCCAGAAAGTGTGGCAAGAGTTTTATCTAACGGTTAAATTAGAATCGGGCGCAGATTTCAAAACGATCAGGTGGAAATTTTAAAATAATCTTACCCCCCCCCCACACACACACACACAGAATTTTTTTTATTATTCGATATAGACGAGAATCCACTATTATAAATTAAAGAAAAAATATTTCTTCCCAGAAAGCTCTATTCAGAGCAACCAATTGTAAATAAAAAAAGGAAATTGTTTATTTGAAAAACAAGTGAAGCTAAAAGAACATTACTACCCTCCTAAAGTTAAAAAAAAACTTGAAAATTATAAAATTCGGCATTCGTGCACTTTTTTTTCCCCTCAAGATTTCATTAGATCAGTGGTTCTCAACCTTTTATGCTTCACGTACCCCCTGGAAATGTGAATGTAACTGGCGTACCCCTTGTATAGATAGATAAAACTATAGTTATAGTAGAACAATGGGAATAAAACAAAAAACATATATATAGCTGTAACATATATTTTGAGCTCTCACGGAGTACCCCCCTCCCCCCCAAATTGAGAACCCCTACATTAAATAATCAAATCAACTTACCGATCTGCAATGAAGCGTAGAACAGAGTAACCGACAAAATAAAAAACGTTTTGTCGAAATTAATATTCATTTCCTATCTTATCATTTAAATGAATTCAAAAATAACAATTCCGAGTCCTCGCACACCATTCAAAACAGAAATATTCACTCGAGGCATAACGCGGTGTATAGACGCTAGTTAAAAAAAAAGACTGCTCTCTTTTGATGACTAAACATGCTATACCTAATTTGTCATTATGCAAATAAATGGATCTCCCATACTCTCTGACGTATATCTCTGACTGCTACTATTTGCTTGTTACTGCGCCGGACTTATGCATATCTGAGTTAATCGTAGAAACGCAAAGTTCAACGGTGTTGCGAGGGACTGGCGTCATCTAGCGGATGCGAGACGAAACTCTTGTCCTAGTGACACTTAGAGAAAAGATATCTTTTAAATACCGAAATAATGACCTAACTTCAATGAGAAACGAACATTTTAACAGTTATTTCAAACTTTATCTTTTACCTGGCCTCAGCCCTCTACCCGGCGAATTTCCTTCCGATTCTTCCCTTTCAATCCGGCGATTTTCTCAACCCTGCGATTTTCTCAACCCGGCGGTACTTAGGAAGAGGCGAAATCGACCGTAGTCAAGGGCGATATCGAACATAGGCAGGGGCGAAATCGATCTTAAGTAGTGGCGATATCGACTTTAGGTAGGGGGCAAGGATAGGGTTCCGAAACTATAGCGACAAATGAAAATTAGTGGACAAAAAAAATAGGAAAGACGAGAGAAATTATACAGTAATAAAGGAAAACACCGTGACAAGAAAACTAAACAGTGACCCCGAATTCCATCCCGAAATTTACTGTTCAGAAGAGAAAATGGGAGCCCTGCAAATGCTAAGGGCGGCAATGTATGTAAAAAAACATAAACACAGTCTCGTTTTTAGAAAGAAAACAGATTTTAAGCAAGTTGAGACATTATTTTATTTACATTAAACAGTTGAATTGTTATTTAACACTGAACGCATTACTGAGAAGGTACTACATTGTGATTTACACGTCCGATTCTTTGTTTGGGATAGCAGGAAGCCCATTGTTGAAGGGTTTCTAACCTTCCCATCACATTTTATCACATCACATCATCACTGAGAAGGTCTGCGGGGAAGGCGAGACCTCAGCAGAAAGACAACAAGAAACCAGGATTCTAAGATCAATAGCCAAGCAGCAAAATCACTGGGAAGCCGATGAAAGTTTTTTTTTTCTTGAAAGAGAGCTATATTTTTAACAGAACTACATTTTAAAAAAATACTTTAGATACATAACAATTTTGCAAAGTACAAGTGGTCACCAAAGGAATTGTCACAGTATTGAGTTTTAAAAGCCTGTTTCTTTTCAATTCTTTCCCTTTCGTGGCCAGTCGATAGAGACAAATGTTTGTGTCTATCAGCGAAACCCAATAAGGCTTATCCTCAGAGAATGTAAATAAAACAATATCCGCACAAGCAGCTGCTTGCCATAGATGTCTGACAGAAGCCTGTCGTTTATACGCCATAGTAGAAAGTCTGAGGATGACGTAACCTCATCACAAAAACAACACAAACATCCGTGCCTTACTAGGGGCTCGAACACAGGACCCTTTGATCAATAATTAAATGCGTAAACCACTCGAAACTATGTTTAATAAATGTACATCCCTTATATATTTCAGACACCAGTCATAGTGTTTGATCTGTTATTTTATCTTATTCATATGCACAATCGTATCAGAATAATATGACTATCTACTAATAATAGGAATAACCACCCTTGGCCCGGATGACAGCGACGAGATGGCGTGGCATGGACGCAATGAGGCCCTAGAAGGTTGCCAGAGGCACACGTACCCATTCCCACTCCAACAGAGCACGGAGGTTCCGGAGATGACGTAATTGTGGGTCCACACGCCAAACCTGTCGATCCAAATGGTCCCACAAGTGCTCTATGGGATTGAGGTCAGACGATTTCGCCGGCCAAGGGAAATCGGAGACATCACTGTCGTGTTCCTGGAACCAGTCACGCATCACCTTAGCAACATGGCAGGGCTCATTGTCCTATTGGTAGACACCATCACCACCATGATAAACGTCCAACATGAAGGGATGCATGTGGTCAGCGAGTATGGACAGAGGGCCATTAGCGTTCAGCGACTCATCCAGCGGTACCAGCGGTCCCAAGTCATACCAGGAAAACATCCCCCAGACATGCACACTGCCACCGCCAGCCTGTACTTGACCAACAAGTGTGTCCGGGTGTTGGTTCTCGTGTGCCTGACACTGTATCCGCCATTGCCCATCACTTCTGTGGAGTAGAAACCTTGATTCGTCGGAGAGGGCAACCATTTTCCACTTTTCCACTGTGCATTGATGGTAGTCCCATGCGAACTGCAGGCGTCGTTGGCAATGGACCCTGGTTAACATGGCACCTTTATGCAGCATCGACTCCGGAGACCCATGCGTAACAGGGTTCACTCTACTGTTATTGGGGACACATACCTGGGTGGCCCAGCGTTCATTTGAGTGGTCAATTGCTGCACTGTTGCGCGTCGATTTCCCTTTACCAGTCAGCAGAGGCGACGTATTCCTCTGTGGTCGATAGCCTTTGGGACTCCACAGTTATGATGTCTGGAGGTACTCGGTGTGCCAGCTGTCCATTCTTGGTACACCCTTACTCAAGCACCTCGAGAACAGCCCACGAAGTCTGCTGTTTCAGAGATGCTTAAACCCTTTGCATGGTAGCCGATGATCATTCCTCTATGAACATACATCAAATCCTCTGCCCATTGTGCTCACATTACACACTATGGCTCATTTGTCCTGGCCGGCCACTTATATCTACTTGTCACGATGCACCTGTGTGGGTACAATGTGATTCTGTGGGTGGTCATATTATTCTGATACGACAATGTATATATTTTACCTGCGAAGTAAAGAACTTTTAAGCAACTGTTTCAACCTTGAGTAAGATGGAATATTTAATAATTCTACGGGTAGTTGATTAAAGTGATATGGGATCGCATAAATATTTGTATTCTTTCCGTAGTTATTTTTAATTTTGGGTATTTTATAGTAACTATTGTGCTTTTGTCGTGTATTGATGTCATGATCGATCAAATGCTTATGGTCATGTAAGTAATAATTTTGAACAATTATGGTATAAAATATAAATTTTCAGCTAAAAGAATATTATGATGAAGAAATCTATTTTTGCTATTTCGACAGTTTTGTTTTCTAATAATGGGATCTATCGATTTTATAATAGAGTTTTGGATACAGTTATTTGTTCAAACAAATTTCAAATATATTTCCATAAATTAAGTCCATATCTTAGAATAGATTTCTCAGTAGATTTATATGTCAGTAAGGTGATGTATTTGGGGACAAAGAAGTTCGTAAACTAGATTTGGCTGCACAGTGTCTAAGTTTTCCACATAATTTGTTTATATGTCTATTCCACTTCAAAGTTGTATCAACTATATTGGGGGGCGGGGGGGGGGGGCTAAGTCGGTAGCGCAACAAGCTCGTATTCTGCAGTTCCCAGGTTCGAGTCCCAGCTGGGTCAGCATTGAGATTTATCTCCGCAAAATTCCCCACCCTGCTCATGGTCAGTAGGGGACACCGATGGGCTTGAAATGGATGCCATCTTGGATAGGACTTTAAGCTGTGACTCTGTGTGCTGGAGAGCCATACCCTGTGCACGTTAAAGAACACGCTGGATGGCCTTAACGGGAGGCTACGATCTGTCTCCCAACAGATGTTCTAGTGGGTCCCCTCCCCCAACCTTCTTTGAGCCTTCGTAGTCCATGTGACCTGGCCATTTAGCCCATAATGTACAAAAAACTGTGGCTCAGATGTAAAACAACCCAACCCAATGTATCAACTATCAAACCTAAGTATTTTATTTCATCTACTAGTTCTAAATGTGGAACAAGAACATGGAAAGTTTTGGTGTGTCCTTAATATTTAGATAAAGTAAGTCGTGAACAAAGAGCAAAGAAGTTAAAGTGAATATGCTTCCTGTAGAGGAAATATTCTTCATTTTCGTTTTGTTAATATTGTTACAAATTAAAAGGATAGATACTTAGCGTGAATTCAAAAATAACAACTAGTAACAATAAATCTAAAATAATGTGATTTAATACAAAAGTATGGATAAAAAAACATGTACATAAACTAAGGACACCAATGTTTATCTTATGCTTGAACAAATTTTCAATCTAACGAGAATCAAATATGTGAATACTTGCAATATCTCGAGAATAACCTTACCAATTTTTAAATAACTAAATAGTTATTCATCAAATGACTTCTTTCTAAGGTTTTAGACTACAAGTACTCTAAAACTGCAGCTAAGTATATTTGTTCAATCTCCCGCGAACACACCAAATAAATCATTTCTTCTCTAAACTTTAGTGCACAGACAAAAACAAACTACGTGTTCCTTTACACTATATTTCTTCTCAATTACAACTTATTCCTTCTTCTTGAAGTCAAGTTCGTTCGATTCATTAACGAAAATGAAGAATATTTCAAGTTCGTTCGATGTCGTTGGTAACGTAACTCTCATGCTGAAGCATCCGTGAGCGTCCATGACGCGTTTATCATAAATTCATTGTAGCACGTTCATCTGTTGTAACAATATTCTAATTTATTATGGAACCATTTAGTAAGTGTATTATAATCTTCTTGTACTACTATATACACCTGATTTTGGACTCTATTACTATATAATAAAGCAATGTCGTCTGCATACAGGTATAATTGATTGTTGGTAATAATTTCAGTGATATCCTTTTTAAACAACAAAAATAACAATTCCACTTTTATAAAATTGCTTCCAGCATTGAAGACCTGAATATTGATCCTTCAGGAATATCTGAAACAGGGTTGTACGCAGGGGGGAAAGGGGGTCCGGACTCACTTCTACGGAAAATCGGGTCATCGTATACGAAATTTCAAACTTCTTTACCTGTTTGAAGTAAAAAAGAATTTCCTTTGCATAATTTTATATTTATCATCATCATCATCCTCCTCAAGCAGCCATGGGCTACGGAGGTACAACCAGACCGTGCAATTTACTTCTCCGAGCAAGTCTATTCTGAGCTACATCTACTGCATCCGGCCACTGCACACCAATTCTAACAAGGTCCTGTTTGACATTGCCCACCGCATCCTAGGTCTCCCCTTCTTTCTGATGCCTTTAGGCACACTGTTCATAACTCTATTCGCCAATCTATAATTATCCATAAGGGCAACATGGCCAAACCAACGGAGTCTCTCTCTACACAATATGCTGCTTAAAGGAGGTTGCAAACTCCTTTGCCTAACCTCATCATTAGTTACAAAGTTGAACCACCTAATGCCCAAGATACTGCGTAAGCATCTAAAACCAAAAGCATCTAATTTCCTGTTATTTTGTTTACACAGCGTCCACGTTTCACTACCATAACTAAGTATAGAAAGAACCAAACTATTATACAGTCCAGTTTTAGTCTTTAGGTGTATACGCCTATTTCTCCACACTCCCCATAGATTCTTAAAAGTCCCAACAGCAATACCTGTTCGTCTGTTAATCTCATGCCGCACATCACCATTATCTGTTACATAGCTCCCAAGTTAATTAAACTCTGACACCTGCTCAAGACTGCAACCATTCAGATTAACTGAATCACAACCTGCCTGACCAATTTTCATCACTTTAGTTTTCTCTCTGTTTATAACCAAACCTACTCTACTACCAGTCTCATCACCAGCTCGAATGAAAGAGTTCATCTCATCAACATCATTTGCCAAAAGGGCTAAATCATCAGCATAATCTAAATCAGAAATTTTCGTATCTCCAGTCCATTTAAGACCAAAATCTTTCCCTTGAAGTGAATTTCGCATAACATAATCAATAATCAAGCTAAAGAGAAAAGTAGACAAAATGCACCCTTGTCGAACACCAGAAGTAATGCTAAACCAATTGCTACAAGCCTTACCAACTCTCACACAAGACTCAGTGTTATTATAGAGAGCTTTCATTATGTTAACTAACTTGTCAGGTATACAATATGATCTCACAATCAACCACAAATTATGATGATCAACAGAGTCGAAAGCCTTTTTGAAATCAACAAAGCTAGCAACCAAAGGTTTCTGAAATTCCAAACATTTCTCAAGAATCTGCCTAAGTGAAAATATCTGATCCACACATCCCCTACCACTTCTGAATCCACATTGCTCATCACGCAATTGACTGTCAACCAGATTCTTAATTCCATTAAGCACAATCATGGAAAGAACTTTACCTGGAACAGAGAGTACGATGATACCCCTGTAGTTATCACAAGAACTGCGATCACCTTTTTTGAAAATAGGGATAACAATAGCTCTGGTGAAATCTTTAGGAACCATGCCTTTATCATAAAAGACATTCAGAATTTTAGTCATCCAAGTGGTAAACGAAACATTCCTAGCTCTAAGCATTTCCTTAGTAATTTCATCTACCCCTGGGGATTTATGTAGTTTCAGTTTAGAAACAGCCAAAATAACTTCAGATTGTGTTATATGGCCAGCATTATAGCCACCAATGCATCTATCATCATTGCAAACAATGGGAGTAGAACTAACCCCATTGTTTAGAACATCACTGAAATGCTCAGCCCACCTAGCCGTGACAGAATCCTCACCTCCTATAATCATACCTTGTTTATCCTTCAATCCCTGTATACCTGTCCGTTTTCTACCATACAAAACATTAAATATCTGGTACAGCTCTCTGCTGTTGTGCTGTCTAACTGCTTCCTCGGCTTTGTCAGCCAAACCATCAAGCCAAAGATTCTTATCAGCAGCTAACTTATCTTTTACACGGTTATTACGTTCTCTGTAATGCTTTCTATTGGGTATAGTAGGTTATTGATTAAGGACATTCCTGCAGTTCTTTCTTTCTGAAATAAGCTCAAGTGCCTTATCACTCAGATAATTCTGTTTCCTCTGCTCCTTTTTTCCTAAAAGAGTACTGTTAGTGTCCAAAAATGCCTGTTTAAAATGATCCCATCCTTCCTCAACTTCAGTAGTAAGCATACCATGACTGTCATAATGACTAAGTAACCTATCATGGTAAGCTTTGGCTATAACTGGATCTTTCAGAGCTTCAGTATTAATAGTAAATTTTTTAACCCCAGCACAACACTTTTTAAGTTTAAGTTGCAAGACACTTTTAACAAGGTAATGGTCAGATCCAATTTCAGCTCCCCTATATGACCTGGTATTCCTAACAGAACTAGCCCATTTGCTGTTAATTAATATATAATCAATCATATTCTTATGCAGCCCATCGGGTGAAACCCATGTGTATTTATGTATGTCGCGGTGTTTATAATAAGTGTTAGTTATTCTAAAACCATTGAGTTAACTTACCTATAGGAGACATTGCCCTTTGCCATTGCAGCTACCAATACCAAAAGGGCCAATCACCCCTCCCCAAAGGTCAAAGTCAGTACCAACTTTGGCATTGAAGTCACCAAGAACAAGGGTAATATCTCCTTTCTTGACAGAATTCAAAATAACCTGAAGTTGTTCATAAAACCTATCCTTCTCATCCTCATTGGCATCCTCAGTGGGGGCATAACAGCAGATAACATTCAAGTCTTTAATGATTGTCTGAAATTTTGCTGTAAGAAACCTTTCATTAATGCACTCATATCCTAGAAGAGCATCACTAGCGTGTCTGCTGAGAAGCAGACCCACGCCTTGGTGATGCTTATTGAATTCCCTCCCTGAAAAGAGAAATTTAAGATTATTTTTAACAATCTGACCTTTATCTGTCCATCTGGTCTCTTGCAAGCCGAGAATATCTAAATTTTAATGGTGGAATTCTTGTGTGAGGACACCAAGAGAAAAGGCTCTGTTCAGAGTCCTCACATTCCAACTAGCTATGGAGAGAAAATGGTTAGTGGGATGTTTAAAGAAACTATGTTTATTGAGAGAGGAAATGCCGACAATATCAAACAGCTCCTAATCGCAGACATTGGGCAAAGACCCGTTCCCCCACCACTAAAGGCTGAAGCCATCTACACTGGAAGACTTCCTCCAATGTAGAATTCGACGATGCCAATAGAGGCAAAGAGTTCAGCTGCCTGCGATGACCTCTGCTCAGGATTATCCACCAGTTGATAATTACATCCATAATATATGCCCAACACTAAAAATATATTTTAAAAACAAATATATAATTTTATTTCATATGGAATATAATTTTACCTTTCCTTTCCGGTAGATTAGCAATCCCGTGGCCAAGTGGTTCATGCATTTGGCTACTTATCTAAGGGACCTTAATTCGAGCCCTTGGTAAAGTATGGATGTATGTATTGTTTTCCTACTGAAGTCTTGCCATTCTCTCCGACCTTCTACCATGGCATATAAACTGACAGGCTCCTGTCAGACCTCTGTGACAAGCAGCTGCTTGAGGGGGTATTTATTTTATTATTTTTCCTGTGGATTACTATAGTAATTGGGAAATATTACTGAAGTCTTATTCTCAAATCCCCCCTCCCAAAACAAGATTCTCCAACTCCCTTCCTCTCCCCCAAAATTAAATTCTTCGACTTCTTTTCCCCCTCCTTCCCTCCCCCGCAACTAAATCCTGGGTATGTTCCTGACCGAAAATTATAAAGCTTGCTGTCATTATTATTGATTCTTGTTAACAGAGCGGTTAGTAAAAAAATTTTGAACCACTGAAAAGGAGGCTCACATAATTCTGATAGCTGTAGTTTTCGTAGGAGAATGATCTAAGGTGACGAAAGCTTCACTGAAGTCTGCAAAATTAACTCAAGCGATCTCACTGTCATTTATGTTTGCACTGATTTCACCTTCAAATTCTTCCAGAAGTAAGTAAGTACTTTTGTTTGTTTGAAATACATATTTCTTTTCTGGACGAGACTATTTTAGTTTGGAATTTGATTAGGTGATTGGAAACATTTCGCTCCATAATTTTCTGTATCACTGACTAAATAGCTATTGATCTGTATTTAGCAATTTGATGGTGCCAGGAGGTCAAGGTCAGTGAGATTTAAAAGTTACAACTAAGTGGATAAGTGACAGAGTTGGTGATAGCTTAATGGTTAGAGTAACTGTAACGCATGGGTTCGAATCCCATTCATCAGCATATCTTTCTTTCCCAAAAAATTGTTTCTTTTTCTGGTCTGGTTCATACAGGTTGTTTCAAAACCCTCTGTAGAAATTTCAATGGGAGATAGGGAATACCAAGACAAACCTTTTTCGTCTATGAATGAATGTCTACTGATGTAACTCTTTGGAGCTAGAGGGCGCTGAGAGAAATATCGGTGGAGCTGGTACATAATGAATAGAAACAAGTGTGAACAACATGTTTTTTTAAAGAAGGTACTCAAAGTTGCGACTAGCAAAAGCATTGCATGCATGCCAGCATCGAAGCATTGATTGCCTTACATTTTGAAAGATTCCCGGAATTTCACGAAGAGTTGCAGCGGCGACAGCGATTCTTGCGACGAGGTCTTCATCTGAGTCAATGGGAGTCTCGTATACAAGGTTCTTCGTGTCCCCAGAGGAAGAAATCGATACATGTTAAATCAGGCGATCTTGATGGCCAGGCCACAGGTTCATCCCAGCCTATATATTGGCCCCCAAAAGTGACGTTCAGATAATCCCGCACATCATTGCTGAAGTGCGCTGTCGCCTTGTTGTGTTGAAACCATATTCGTCTGCGAATAGCCTCGGGAACATCTTTCAGCAGTCCCGGCAACGTTTCTTCAAGGAATACCCGATAAATCTGCCCATTGAGTTTGGGAGGCAGCACGTATGGCCCATTCATAATGCCATGGATGATAACCACTCAAACTGTGACAGCGAACTGTTGTTGATGACCATGCGCCATTGTGGTATGTGTATTTTCGTGCTCCCAAACGTGAGAATTGTGCACATTAAATATACCCTCACGTGTGAAAGACGCCTCATCTGAGGAGAGCACATGAGCTGGAAAATCAAGCTGCACCATGGTCTGCTGCAAAAATCAGTGCACGAATTCCACACAAAGAGGGTAATCCTGAGGTTGCAATGTCTGAACTCTCTGAAGATTAAACGGATGGAACTGCTGCTCGTGCAACACTCTCCACACGAGGGTGTGGTTCACATCAAGAGCTCGCGTGCTTGTGCCAAGATTATCCTCAATCCGACGTAGGATCTCTTCTTCCATGTCAGGAGTGCGCATGGTTCTCTCCCGACCAGTGTCTTGCATGAAATGTTCCAGTTTCTCGCAGTTGCCGATGCAAACGTGCAAATGTTTGATGATTTGGCACACGTCTCTTTGGGAAGTGCTGTCGGTACAACCTCACAGCAGCTCTTCCGTTTCCATTGCCATCCCCATATGCCAAATGCATGTCAGCCATATCAGCAGTCATGAAACACTGCATGTTAAATGTAATGTCTGATTTACGAATGCCAATGACAAATAAGTCCGTTCTCTATTCACACTTCGCCCCACTAGACAATTGCAGTGCTGCCAAAGAGCTCCCTCTGGCACGCAAGGGTTACGTCAGCGGACATACATTCATAGACGAAAAAGATTTGTCTTGGTGTTCCCTATCTCCCGTTGAAATTTGTACAGAGAGGTTTGAAACACCCTCTATATTGGTCTTATGATAGAGCTCTTTAACATTTGGGGTATAACAGCAGTGGTGTTAACAAGATTCAAAAGTTTTGCCAGAACTTTAATGGTATCGTTATTTGAATTCCAACATGGCTAATATGTATAATTTTTCTTTCACGAACCTCCATGAGCAATTTCAGTGTAGGTAGAAAACGTGAAACCAGCTAATGACTACAGCGTTAATATTATCCTCAAGAATAACATAATAATGAAACTTTTTGTAAATTCTGCAAGAGTATTGTTTTTAAGTAATAATAAGATAGATAGAATTTATATTTTCATCATCATAAATATTACATAAGTTTCAGTGGACCATCTTAGTACTCAAGATATCACTATACAAAAATTACAAACAATATTAACGGGAAATGAAAGAATCCTTTAGTTTTGCAATGATCAAATATATTATATAACGCATTGAACATAAAAGTAAAATACGAAAGGTGCTATAATTCGCTGTATAATGTAATCATTGACTACAAGAATAAAAATAGAGAAATTCCACAAAAGTGGACAAATTTAGATAAATTGTATTATTTATTTATTTAAATTATTAGTAACAGCAGTAAGGTAATAAAATGAAAAAATATTTTAAAGTACACATATAGAACTCAACCATATGCGCAGGATACAACGATTGTAAATAACCATAATAAAAATTTGTAAGAAATCAAAAAGTATAGAGCATAGCTGTATACTTTTTATTAGTATAAAGCATGGTTTATATTTTTTATATCAAAGTGTTTCGTGTAACTGTGAAAAAAATAAGTAAAAATATAAACATTCTTTAATTGCAATTTTCACCTTTTAATAGGTCTTTAGCAATTAAAATTAAGCACCTAGAGCTTTATATTATTTTTTTCATATTCTCTATCTTTAATAAATGAATGGCTCTTTGCATTTATTTTCTTACCCTTGTATTTTCAGTTTCTGCTACTGGTATTTCTAATATTTTCATTCCAAATAGTATTAACAGTTTCATTTGTTTCATTTTATTAATTAAAATAAAATTTATAATATATGAATAACTTAATTATTAGTGACATGCATTTCGGTAATTCGATATAAAACGAAGTTCAAGTTAATATTATATCATGGGAAAATAGTAAATTATTATATTTTTATAAATATTTTTCCCTAAGGTTAAAGTTAAGGTTCATCGACAGATCACCATTTTGGTGGCAAACTGAGGTCGCAGTATTTAAATTTTGGTCCCAAATTGCCAGCAGAGAATTGCTGGTCGTATCCTTCCTATGAAATTCTCCCTTAGCATATATATATGATTGTATCATCAGGGTTCGTCAGTTGTTTTTGTTGTAGCTAGTTTTTTGTCCACACACTGGCGCGCTGTAAAAATTTAAACTTGCAGAAAAACCATTATAGGTTAGGAGAAATTTATATATTACCCTGTGTTCTGATGGAAGGAAGTAAACAATATTTACTAAAAAAAGCACATGTAATTGTGTATAGCTGTCTCAGCACGTGTTTAGTTAGGTTTGTGGCACTCCTTGTTTGTGGTATGTCTGTGTGAGTTTGAGAGTTGTTTCGTTACAGTAATGTGCGACATGAGAAACAAGACAGCAGGCATTGTTGCAGGAAATAATGACTTTTCGTTTGGTACTCAAATGCCATCAACAGTGAAAACATCTTTTACAGGATTCAGCTTTGGAAGCCCAACAAATTCCGCTGTCACTAGTACACCAAGTGGTGGGAACAATGAATTTTCTTTTGCAAGTTTAACCCCTGCTTGTAGAATTTTCCCATTTGGGGCCCCTAAAACATCTTCTGCAACTACTGGTGGTGGATTTTCATTTGGAACTCATAAACCCTCAGTGGGTAACAGTACATTTAAAATAGGATCTGCTACTTTGACATCACCATCAGTTGTAAACTCTCCTAATGTTGGTATCACTACTAACCAGATATCAGCAAATGGTACATGTTCGGTATTTTTTCAAGCATAATTTAAATATGGAATGTGTAAATAAAAAATTGCAAAATAAGGAATACTTTTTAAAAAAATTTTAAAGAGTATCACATTTATGATAAAAGAATTGCACAATTCACACAATGTTTACTTAAGTATTTGAATCTTTTGTATCATGATAAACTAGTCCTTTCCCACTTCAGGGGGAGTGGCTCAGTCAATAGCAAGCCAGGCTCATAATCTGCAGTTACCAGGGTCAAGTCCCACTTGGACCAGCATTTAGATTTATCTCCACAAAACTTGTCCTGCCCTCAGTCAGTAGGGGGAAACTAATGGGCTTGGAAAGGCTGCCATCCTTTATATGGGACATTAAGCTGTGGCTCTGTGTGGAAAAGTCATACCCTGTGCATGTTAAAGAACACCGATAGCTTTGACAGAAGGCTACCATGTCTCCTAACACCTGTCTAGTGGGTCCCCTCTTCCCAACCTTCTCTTAGCCCTTGGGGTCCTTGTGACCTGGCAATTTAGTCCATTGTGTGCAAAAAAGGGCTGCTCAGAGATAAACCCAATTCACTGTCAGCAACCATATATAAAATGATAAGAGCAATATGGTCCAATCTCAAAAATGTGTATACATCATATAATGCCAAAATTATAGTATTTTAATTAAAAAAATATATAGTACAAGGCAAAAATTACCTGTTGTAATGAGAGGTGTAATGAAATTCACATTCGTATTTCACATTTCAGAAAAGTGAATGAAACAATGAAATAGGTCACTGAATTTTGGAATTCCAATGAATTTCAGATTTTTTTTATCATGGCTTACTGTTAAAAGTCTGAACCAAGGTTATATATTAAGGAATTTGTGTTTTTTAACATTGTCTCCATTTTTACTTTGCTTCTTTAAAACTATGCATTGTATATTATGCTCATTGCATGCTGTTTCAGATTACTGCTGGTATTAATCAGCCATTTTTCATAATTCCTATTATGCATTAATTTGGTTTTTACCTTATTTACCATTAATTTTGCTTTATTTTTTGATAAGGTTTTACTGAAAGTTTTTTTTTTTTGTGCTATTGAGAGGAAAGTGTCATTTTTTGCTACAACCAGTCAGCAGTAAGTCATACTAAATTTAAATTAAATTTTAATTACACAGCAGTTTGATAAAAAAATATTTAATGCACAATTATGCTGTTTTTAACTGAGTAAAGCTCAAAAGCTACTGCCTCAAATTACACGGTATAAGCTGTTAAACTTGGCGATAATTAGCTCGGGGCATTTTTACACTTGTTAAAAAAGTCCAAAATAAGGTTGTGAAAAAATGGTTACCATTATATAAGAGAGTCCTGCTGGCTTCAGCTGAAAGTGCATTTCTTTGATAATCTTCAGTAATTTTTCTTCTAGATGACATTTGAAGAAATGATGTTAATCTGTAGAAGATTATAGCAATGATTAAGCCATCCCATGGCTGAGTGGTTAGCACACTTGGCTACTGATCTAAGGGACCTGGGTTCAAGCCCCGGGTAAGGCATGGCTGTTTGTGTCGTTTTTCTGCTGAGGTCCTGCCATCCTCTCAGACCTTCTACTATGGCATATAAACTGACAGGCTCCTGTCAGACCTCTGTGGCAAGCAGCTGCTTGAGGCGGTGTTTATTTTTATTTATACAGTTTTCTTGCACTTTAGGTACCAGTCCGGATTTGTGATGTTTGAAGTTATTTCCATAATATTTTAGCACTAATGATAAAATGCACCAGACGCAGCTCATTTATGTTGAAAACAGTAGGTTTGTGGAAGAACTCATGATACGGTACTGTACAAATTAGTTGGGACAAGCGAAGGAATGCTAAGTCCCTTCTGCTGCAGAGTCTAAACTTGTTCGTGACCATCTGCTGCAAGTCTAAACTAATCTAACAGACACTTCACACCATTGAAGGAATGATGGACAGCAAAAAGTACATACATAGGCGTTCTGGAGGCGAAAATGGTCCCAACACTGCAGAAGCTGTTTCCTAACGGCGATGGGGTATTTCAATAGGATCTGGCTCCATGCCACAATTCTAAGCTTGCTAAGAGCTTCTTTACCCAGCAACATTTGAAGGTGTTGGAGTGGCCAGGAAATTCACCTGATCTAATCCCATTGAAAATTTGTGAGCCATCATTAAAGCACGCATATCTAAGATAGATTGCACAATGAAAACCAAAATGATAGAAAGTGTGGTACCACGACCCCGAAGTGAAGGAGATGTGTGGAAAGCTAGTGGCATCAATGGTTGAGAGGGTGAAAGAAGTAATTAAAGCTAAGGGTGGGGGGTCACATTCACTATTAACTACACTATTGAACAAAAATATTTTAGTTGTGTCTTTGTTACTTCAATTTCCTATTGTCCCAACTAATTTGCACAGTACTGTATAAATATAGTTCACTATCAGCAAATTCATAGTAGTAAAAAAGCACTCATGAACAGCATATTCAGTGCCAATTTAAAATAAAAACCAGTAAAAATTAACCATTTAAACATTAAAACCATAGAAGTACTCTTCAGTCTATATGAAGAGTACTTCTATGATTTTAATTTAAATGTTATATCTATGATTTTAACATTTAAATGGTTAAATTTTACTGGTTTTTATTTCAATCTGGCACTGAATATGCTGTTCATGAGTGCTTTTTGACCACTATGAATCTGCTGATAGTGAACTAGATTTGAACATTATATCATGAGTTCTTCCGTGAACCTACTGTTCACAACATAAATGAGCTGCTAATCAATGTCTGGTGCATTTTACCATTAGTGCTAAAATATTATGGAAATAACTTCAGTCACCATAAATCCAGACTGGTATCTAAAGTGCAAGGCAACTGTACTTATTATATTGCTAAAATTCTTTTACATTTACATTGCTAAAATTTACATTGTTAAAATCTTCTACAGATTAACATCATTTCTTCAAATGTCATCTAGAAGAAAAATTACTGAAGATTATCAAAGAAGTGCACTATCAGCTGAAGCCAGCAGGACTCTCTTATATAATGGTAACCATTTTTTTTTACAACCTTACTTTGGACTTTTTTAACACGTGTAAAAATGTCCTAAGCTAATTATTGCCAAGTTTAACAGCTTATACCCAGACTATGTAACTATTATCTTGTGTAATTTCAGCAGTAGCATTGCTTTTGAGCTTTACTCAGTTAAAAACAGCATAATCTTGCATTAAATATTTTGTTTCATAGTAAATTTTACTAACCTGTGTAAAGACTTTAGCAGTTCATATAATTATGTTAATTTTCACCAATTTTGAATGATTGTTTGCAGAACATGCTAAATGTGTCAGTTTCCATAACACTTCAAACATTGAATGCATATCGTTGGAAATTGAGATCTTTAAATTATTTTGAGTCAGAGTCCAAAAGTAGGATATACCATCAAAATGTAATGTATCATTATATTATGTTAAAAAGAAAATGGCACCTGAATGTTAAACATAGATGATAATCACAGCATTACCTGCTGACTTTTTGACGTAGATAAATCAATGAATATTTTGCGGAAAAAATTTCGCTGAGATACGGGACTTGAACCCGCATCTCTCCAGAAACATGCCAGAGTATTCTACCATTGAACTAATGCCAGCTCTGTCTTTTTTCCACTAAAAAGTTGCCATCTGAGATAATAGATGGTGCCAACAGTTGGCCCGAAAATCTTGGTGAAGAGTTTAGTCTTAAATTAGCAGAAAAAAGACACAGCTGGCGTTACTTCAATGGAAGAATACTCTGGCATGTTTCTGGGGAGATGTGGGTTCAAGTCCCACATGTCAGCGAAATTTTTTTCGCAAAATATTTATTGATTGATCAACCTGAATATTATGAACTGTAGTTCTGCCTTAGATTACAATATTAATGTAATAAATATATTTTAACTGCTAATGAAAATCGATTCTATCCACATATCAAGAGGGATAAATTACACTAGGAAAATAAATGAATCAGTTTATGATTTGAATTCTGTGCAGAAGCTCAGCCTCTCACAGCCAAAATTGCAATTCATGAAATAAAGTTTACAGTAGGCTGATTTTTATTGGACTAAGTTGCTAATATATTTTTTTTAAGAAAAAGGATAATTATGAAATTTATAATTATCCTGTTTAATATATTATTTAAATTGATGAAAAGATATATTTTATATAATCTATATAAAGTATATATTTTATAAATAGATGAAAAGACACTTCTTCCAAATTTAATTGCTTCAATTACAGTCCTTCCAAAGAAATTTTGGAAGCAATGTAAGCAGTAGCAGTGTTGTAGGTAATATTACTGAGAATGATATTTAGTAAGCATGCACATCTCTAACAAAGAACAGTTGAAAAAATGTAAATAATTCCAAACATCTCTTTTACAAGGTTAGCTTAATACTTGTGGTGTGAAACAAATAGGTTTTTTCTTCCTCTCTGCATCACTAATAAAATTACCATATCCCATATCAGCACAAGAAGCAATCTGTTAAACCACCCTATTAAAAAATATATAGATATAAATTTATTTTCATTAAGAGACTAAAATGTTTTTGAATTTAAAGTCTTGACAATTTTTTTTTTTTGTAATATATTTGAAGTATTAGTAAACAATAGTTTGGTTGGTTTGCCTCTGACTGACACTTTTGTGCATATAGTAGGACCAGGTCACAAATACACGAAAGACTGAGTTGGTTAGGGTAAGTGGAACTTCTACCATAACTGGACAACTGTTAGGAGACAAATGGAAACTTCCCACCAATTCCATCAGTGAGCTTGTTCTTTAGCTTGCACAGAATTGGCTCTCCTGCACCTCGATTTTAATGTCCCATCTGATGAACAGGGTCCCCAACCCATTGGTGTCCCTGTTCATCAGATGAACCTGTGAAACTTGAACTTGAACCTGTGAACTACAGATCATGAGCCTGGCACACTGAATCAAACCTCACCACAGTAAATTATATTATTTCTACCTACAATAGATTGGTCACCATAGTACATATCACATGGACATGAAATTATATTGCAAATATAATAATTGCAGATCAGTTGGCAATGCTGACTAAAGATTATACAGAGAAAAAATTGCCACAAGGTAGCTGCTAACATTAAACTTAAAACATCAGGTTCTTTAAATATTAATGTAAGATTCACTATCCTCCCATTTTGATAAAAACTTGCTGTGGTACACTCTTATACATTTGTTGCCACTACAATTAAGGGTCTCTTTCTCAGTCTCTGGCACAGATGGCTTGCAGATGTTGCTGAGCAATTGTGTCCTGCATTCATTATCGCTGGTTCATGGTATGGCTCTGTAGCAGTTCAGTGTCCACAGCAGTTTGTTGATTGTTCATAATATCAAATACTGTGGAGCCATGCCATGACCAGCGATAATAACAAGTACAGGAGACAACTGCACAACAACAACAACATCGCAAGCCATCTGTACCAGAGACCGAGAAGGAAACCCCTAACTGTGGTGGCAATAAACATAACTAGGAGTGTAACACAGCAAGTTTTCAATAAAGCAGGAGGGGAGTAAACCTTATATTAATAGCTGTTATCCTTTATAAACAATATCTTATTACATTATGCACTGTTTGTAGAGGCATGTTCAATAGAGATTGAAGATTGGAGGAGATTATACCCCCCACCCCCCAGATTTCTAATATATTTTCTAAGGTAGCCCACAAAATTAGGATTTAAGCTTGTCAAAACCTCTCCCCCCACACAATTAGTTTTTTTGTGTGGGCTACTGACTATTGAATTAATGATATTGATAAGTGATTCAGCAGTGCCACTTTTTTTTTACAGCATTCAGCTTTGGAAGCCCAACAAATTCCACTGTCACTAGTATACCAAGTGGTGGAAACAGTAGATTTCCTTTTGCAAGTTCACCTCCTGCTTTTAGTACTTTCCCATATGGGGCACCTAAGACAACTGCTGCAACTACTAGTGGTGGTTTTTCATTTGGAACTCCTATACCTGCAGTGGATAGCACTGCATTTAAAATGGGAACTTCTACCCTGGCAGCTCCTTCAGTTGTGAACTCTCCTTCACCTCATAATGTGGACATCACTACTAGTCAAGCTACAGCAAATGGTAAGAGTTAAATATTTTTTCTGGAAATTTTAATATTGATGAATATAAATATATAAATCAGTAAATTATCTAAAAAAAATTATTCAGGAATATTTTAGAATTCATTTTATATGAATGCTTATCTTTTCAACAAAAGACAGCACTAGGGTATCAGATTGGATGTTGAACCAGCTTGCCATGGACAGGAGGAGACATTCTATGATGTATTCTTGGGGTTATTCCCATTATTTTAATGTTAGCTTCTGTGAAATATCAATCCTACTTATTAATTTTTAGTTATTTTTTTAATAATTAAATTGATTTGTGTGTAATACTTAGAGCCAGCATTGCCACGTTGAAACCCTGCAACCAGAAAAAAAGCAATAGGTGGGAGGGGGGAACTTTACAGGAACAGCTGACCAATGACCAAAGAATTTTTACAAAATGAGAACTGGAAATGTGAGTCTTTGACAAAATGTGAGCCATTACAAATGTAAAGGAATCCTTGTAAAGTAAACATAGATGGCAATCACACCATTACCTGTTGACTTTTTTATGTCAATATATCAATATATATTTTGGATTTCAAAAATTAAACAGACTGAAGAAACTTTCTAGATGGGGCTGATGGACTTTCCATGGTTGTTGGGGTGGTTTGGTCCCCCCAATAGTTAAAGGCCTGCCATGATTCCTCTTAGGCTTGCGAGCTTGAAATAGTACAGGTTAATCCGAAAACAGTCCCCCCTGTTCCCATGCAAATGATCAGAGTTCAGTGGGTACTATCAGCAAGCTGCACTGAAAGTGGTAGCCATAACTGAATCTGCAACATTCCTACTTTATGATATTAATAAAGTTAGACATAATTTCTAATAATTAATAACCAATAAAGAGAAGAGCCATAAGTATACACCAAAGAGCCTAAATATTATGACCACCTGTATAATATGATGTTGGTCCTCCATATGCTGCCAAAACAGTTCTTACCTGGTGAGAGTGAGGACGCTAGAATATTTCTAAAGGTGTCTTGTGGTATCTGGTACCAACACATTGCCAGCAGTTCTTTTAACTCTTGTAAGTTATGTGGTTGAGCTACCACATATTGGATATGCTGTTCCAACACAAACCACAGATGCTCAATTGGATTTATGTCTGAGGAATTTGGTGGCCAGGGCAATACCTGGAAGTCTTCCTCATATTCCATGAACCATTCTCTAACAATCTGGGCAGTGCGACATGGCAATATTATCCTGTTGAAAAAAGGCACTGCTAGAGGGAATACCATTGCCATGAAAGGATGCACCTGGTCTGCAATGATGTTTAGGTAAGCAGTTGACATCATAGTTTCCTGTGCATGACTGCCTGGAACCAGGGTTTCCCAGCAGAACACTGCCCAAAGCATTACACTTCCTCCACCAGCTTGTTTTCATCCCTGCATCCTGGTGCCAACACTTACCCAGGTAAACGACGCACACATACCTGGCTGTCCACATGGTGCAACAGGAAATGAGATTCATCAGACCAGACAATCTTCTCCAATCATTCAAGGTCCAGTTTTGATGCTTGCATGCCCATTATAGACATGTTCGACAGTGAACCAAGGTTAGCATAGACACGCGTAGCAGCCTGCGGCTATGCAGTCCCATTTTCAGCAGGGTTTGATGTACTGTGTGTTGTGACACATTACTCCCGTCACCAGCATTCAAACTACAGGCGAGTTGTGCCACAGTATCACTTCTGTTGGCTGGTATATGGGATGGTCTTCACTCACCTCTAGCATTGGGGGCGGGGGTGGCTCAGTCGGTAGTGCGCCAGGCTCGTAATCTGTAGTTCCCAGGTTTGAGTCCCAACTGGGTCAGCGTTGAGATTTATCTCCGCAAAATTCCCCGCACTGATTTATCTCCGCAAAATTCCCCGCACTGCCCACGGTCAGTAGGGGACACCGATGGGCTTGGAAAGGCCGCCGTCCGTCGGGTGGGACGTTAAGCCGTGGCCCCGTGTGTGGGAGAGCCATACCCTGTGCACGTTAAAGAACACGCTGGATGGCCTTGACGGGAGGCTACCATCTGTCTCCCAACAGCTGTTCCAGTGGGTCCCCTACCCCAACCTTCTCTGAGCCTTCGGGGTCCTTGTGACCTGGCCATTTAGCCCATGGTGTGCAAAAAAGTGCCGCTCAGAGGTAAAACAACCCAACCCAACCACCTCTAGCATTGATGAGCCGTCCTTGCTGGCGGTTCGTGGGTTTTCCGTCCTTGGACCACTTTTTAAAGGTACTAACCACAACTAACTGTGAGCACCTCCAAACCTTGCCATCTCAGAAATGCTCTGACCCAATTGTCTGGTCATTATAATTTGGCCTCTGTCAAACTCACTTAGTCCGCTGCCTTTCCCATCTGAAGAAGAAGAATAACCCTGATTAACAAAGCTCAGTATCAGGTGTTATTTATACCATTTCATAACCTTCACACATGCTGCCTTTGACTTGCAGTTGCTTTGATTTTCATAAAGACATGCTGGTCATAATGTTTTGGTTCTTCGGTGTATATCACAATGCGTTTTCTCCTGTTCTTGAGAAGCTGTCTCATCCATGTTAATGCATGTGCCTAAAGGAATTACATGATTTACATATTTTTTAATATTTGCATCTTATTTATTATAAAATTGACACTCTAATTTTCCCACTCTCAGCAATCACAGATATAAAACATTAAAGGTTCAACAGAAAAAAAAAAGTTTTCATAACAAACCTTCTGTGTTATAGTAATTAGTCCCTACACTATTTGTAGCTTTTTTACTTCAGCAATATGCACTATTTATATTGAATTAATTATATTTATAATAATATTAAGCAGTACCAACATATTTTTTTTTTTACAGTATTCAACTTTGGAAACCCAATGTATTCCACTGACACTAGTACAACAAGTGGTGGAAACAGTGGATTTCCTTTTGCAAGTTCACCTCCTGCTTTTAGTACTTTCCCATTTGGGGCACCTAAGACAACTGCTGCAACTACTAGTGGTGGCTTTTCATTTGGAACTCCTACACCTGCAGTGAGTAGCACTGCATTTAAAATGGGACCTACCCTGGCAGCTCCTTCAGTTGTGAACTCTCCTTCACTTCATAATGTTGGTATTACTACTAGTCAGGCCACTGCAAATGGTACGAATTAAATATTTTTTTTTTGGCAAATTTTAATATTGATACATATAAGTATACAAACCATAAAATTTTCATAGAAAAACAATATTTTTCCAGAATTTTTTTTCTATAGTGGGTCACTATACAATAAAAGGAGGCACTAGTGTATTAGTTTGAATGCTATATTGAGCTTGTTATGGATGGAAGGTAATGTTGTGACTATTTCCTGTATTTAATGTTCATATATTTCAATTATTAATTGATGAATGATGCCTGTTAATTGATAATTAATTTTTAAGTGTAATAAGGTATACATGCCATGGATTTGGTTTGTGCAGTTGCTCCAAACCACAATATCTTATGTGGCATACATATGATAGTAAGATTTAACTTAATTACTAATAATTAACAACTAATAGTAATAAATATGTAGGCATAAGTCATTTTTTCATAATTGAGATATCTCATAAATTAACTTAAGATTGTGATAGCTAAAAGTGTATGCTCATAAAGACAGTACCATCATGGCAAGTTGGCTCTTGGCCAAAGCTAATTTACTAACACCCAAATAAATTAAACAGTTCACACAATTTATTTTTCAAAATAAATGCATCTTATTTGTGTATAATATTAATGAACTTCATTATTTTTCCACCATCAGCAATCAAATGTGAATCATAAGTTATACAGACAAATAATTGCTATTAACTTGTTTCATAATCCTGTATAAACAATGGTTTATTACATTTTGACTAAAGTAGCCAGTATACACATTTGACATGGTATTTATATATATTTGTATTTTTTACTTCAGCATTTAACATTATTTGTATTTAATCATATTGATAAGTGAATTAGCCGTATCATTAAGTGATTCAGCAGTGGCACAACTTCTCTTACAGGATTTAACTTTGGAAACCCAAACATTTCTGCTGTCACTAGTGTAACAAGTACTGGAAGCAGTGCCTTTTCTCTTTCAAGTTCAGTCCCTGCTTTTAGCAGTTTCCCATTTGGGGTCCCTAAGACAACTGCTGCAACTACTGGTGGTGGTTTTTCATTTGGAACTGCTACACCTGCCATAGGTAACACTGGCTTTAAAATAGGAACTGCTACCTCAGCAACACCTTCTGTTGCATATCCTTCTCCACCTTTTAATGTAGGAATTTCTACTACTCAGGCAACAGCAAATGGTAAGTGTGAAATATTTTTTCAAGATAATATTGATACACAAATATATATAACAGAAAATTACTAAGAAATATTTTGCAGAATTTGATTTTTATAGATGATACATCTTTGCTACAAAATAATTATATACTTGCATTTCATTTATATTAGGAATACAAATAAACTTCAATCTCTTCATGCTGTCACCAACCACAGATGGAACATTGAAATGTGAAATATGTAAAAATTTGCTGTTATTTTTAACCTTTTGCACTCAAGAGGCAACCCTCAGTCACTACTTGGTTTGATGCAGCAACTCGAATGGCGACAATAACTGTTTTATAAACAGATATCTTTACATTTTAGATGTTTAATTCCTACATCTTATATAACTTGTAAAAAAGCAAAGAAATGAACATCCGTTTAGTCATTTGAAATATGTTAAATCATTGGTTAATCAACTAAGAGGTGATTTTCGACACATTCGTAACACTTGTCCTGAGAAACCGAAAATGCATCTTGGTGAGTACTTCCTAAAATATCATACGAGGCACAATTACAAATCTTGATATTCAATATTAGGTCTTGTATAATGTAAAAATACATGAAATATTGAAATAAAATAATTATATCCATTAATCTATTATGATTTATTTTTATGTTAGTTGTAAAAAATTTCATCAACTTTTTAGCAAAAATGCTTTGAGTTCCTACTTTCCTATAATGAAAAAACCTTTGAGTGCAAAGGGTTAATTATGTATGTAAATAATATATAATTTGCTCTTAACATGCTGATTTAATGACTCTACATAAACAATGTAAATGTAAAAAAAAGGTGTTCTATGTAAAGTGACCAGTCCATACACTTGAAGTAGTATTCATATGTGTATTTACATTTTTTTATCTTAGATCTTGCACTATTTTGTTGTCATATTGGATATTTTATACTGAACAGAATGTTTCAAAAGTTCACATGAATTACAGGGCATTTTTACTGAATTTCGAAAACGTGAAGTCTGAGCAATAATAATAAGTCGTGCTGACAAGCAAAAATTCCACGAAGGGGAAAAAAGATAGTTAAGATTTTCTATGAGCAATATGTTAAACTTGCTTTATTTGATATGTTGAATTCATCATATGCCACTACTTTATTCTGGGTTAGAATTACTAAATAAGGAAACATTAAATATGATGAACACCAATATACAAGAAACTCCTTTAAAGCAAGTTTCTTTTAATTTATATTTTATTTAAGATATAACAAACAAAAATTAGTCTTTTTTTTTTCTTAAGGTGCATAAAACATTTTTTTTTTTTCAGTTGTAAAAGAATTTTAAAAATATGTATTGGTGCTTTTGAGTATTGAGCAACCTACAGCAGAGCATGACTGTTTACTACTGTCTTGGGTTCCATACCCACATACATTGCCAAGTCAACTGCACTGTCTTGAATTGTGCATTTGAGAGTAAAGTGCAGTTGCCTAGCACTGCAAACAAATTTCACAAGCATTTTGTTACACCTTAACATACCAAATTTATAGAGCAAAATTCACTCTGGTGGTAGTGTTAATTTTGAAATGCTTCCAGGAGAAAAAAAGAACAACTTTAAAATCTTATACTGAAATAACTAATAGAATAAATTTAGTCATATGCTAAAATAAAGAGAATTTAATTGTGTACTGTCTAAAATATATATTAAATCATTTGTTTGTTCATACACCCATGTTTTTTATACTGCTGAAAACAAATATGTGACCTTGATTTTCAATTTTCTTCCTTAATGTTCTGGTTTGATTATATAAAAATGCAGTAAGCCCACACACACACATAGAAATATTTGCTTTAAAAAACTGTA
The DNA here is from genome assembly GCA_038380435.1 of Ryuthela nishihirai. NCBI lineage: Eukaryota > Metazoa > Arthropoda > Arachnida > Araneae > Heptathelidae > Ryuthela > Ryuthela nishihirai. The sequence continues at coordinate 31,593,206 of JAWZYU010000019.1, read as the reverse complement.
GAATTACTCGAACTCAATGATTTGGAAACATCAAATACCAAAACAGTGTTCTGTTTGAAATTCTTATTCAAAAAAGTCTTAATACCGTTCTTAACACCGTTCCGGTTCAATGATTTGAAAACATAATGTAGTTTTGTTTAATGGTTTCAAAACATAAGTTTCAATAAGGCATTCCAGCTCAAAGATTTGGAAACATAAGTACCAGAATAGCATTCTAGTTCAATTATTTGGAAGTATAAATACTGGAATGGCATTCTGACTGAATTTGAGCAATGCTTTGAAATTGCTTCCCATATGTAAAAAGTCACACTTCGCCACTGAAAAAATTAGGTAGTCCACCACCCCAACCAAAAATTCTGAGTGTGTGCCTGATGTATTATGTTGCTTTTCATCTATGAATTAACATTATCATCGTTTATCAAACATAATACTCTGCCACAGCATACAGTTATGAATGTTGTTCATTATGAAGCAGCATCTATAGGTAACATCATACACACCTGAATCTGGCACTATTATTTTTAACCTTTCACAGTGCTAATGTGATAAAGTTACACTTTGAAGTAAAATTTGGTTCAACTTTTTGCATCAGCAAATTATTTGAGTAAGAATTCTATTGAACATTAAATATATCAACAAATTGGAATGCAAATCTACATTAACCCATGTAAAACATAATGTAATGAGGTTTGTAATATTTAGACAAACTTTGCCTAATATACAAGTATGTGCAACATTCTTTAATATTGATGTTTTATTTGTAGTTCCATCACCAATATTTCTACTGTTTTTGGCATTTTTCAAAGCATATTACATCTCTTATTTAGACCCATTTGTAAAGGGACTATTAAATATTACTGTTATAAATTGTGTGGAAGTGACAAGCGTATAACTTTTGATTGTTACAGCTTTTGCCCCATCATCAGCAGCTGGTAGTTTCACAATGGCATCAAATATTTTACCAAGCACCATTCAGTCAACAGGAGGAAAATCTGCAGGATTTTTGCCAGATTTATTTGTTGGACAACCAGCCAAAATCTCAGGTATTCCTTCAAAATATTTTTTCATGTTGGAAAAGCTTGTACTTTTTTAATTGCTGTTCTTATTAATGAAAATATATATTGTAAAATGTATTTTAAAATACATGGGATGGGTCCTCATTATCCAAGGGTAATGGAGACTGAAAAAATTGACTTAGCAATCCCAAATTAGTGAGGATTGTTTTCCCCCCATAAGAAATAATGGGATAGTCTCTGATTGGACTGAGAGATTTTAAACTACCCCCCCCCCCCCAAAAAAAAAAAAAAAAAAAAAAAAATTTGTATGAAATGTTGGAACTTTTATACTTTAGAAAATAGTGTTGTTATAAATGAATAAATTATTATACTTTAGAAAATAGTGTTGTTATAAATGAATAAATTATTAACAAAGCAATTAATAATAAAGCAATTAATAATAAAGAAATGATTTATGTTTACCTTAAAAATATGGCATTATCAACTATTAAATCAGCACTCTAGCGTCGATTTAAATATTAGAGGAAAAATTGTCTTGAGCTGGGTGGGATATGAACCCACGACCTCTTAATAACATGTCAGGTGCTCTAAACCACTGAGCTACCAGCCGCCGATCAAGATCTCCTCTAATTAGCACTATGAACATTCCTTTCATGTTTCATATTGGCGCTATTCAGGCAATTTTAGCCACAAACGGTATTTATATTTGCCAATAGATGGAAGCATATACAACGAGTATGCAGACAATAAACAATGAAATAAGCTCGACGTATTCCAAATCAACTATTAAATCAGCACTCTAGCGTCGATTTAAATATTAGAGGAAAAATTGTTCTTGATTGGCAGCCGGTAGCTCAGTGGTTTAGAGCACCTGACACGTTATCAGGAGGTCGTGGGTTCATATCCCACCCAGCTCAAAACAATTTTTCCTCTAATATTTAAATCGATGCTAGAGTGCTGATTTAATAGTTGATTTGGAATACATCAAGCTTATTTCATTGTTTAAATATAATTTGTTAAATAATAATTTGTTTAATAATAATTTCATTGTTCTTAGCATATATTAAATTATGCTATTGTCTGCTGCATATTAACCTACTCATCCTTTCATTTAAGCAATTTTGAAACACTTATTTTTAATACAAATGACTAACAATTATAAACAAATTATTTTCTAACCCTTTAAAAAATGTTTTGGTAGGTTATGCACAATGTAGGCTACATTAAATTCATTCGTTCATGGAAACGATTGCAAAAATACAACAGCTTCCCCTCTCTCCAAAAACAAAATTACATTGTTATACTTACCTAAACTTTTTCTCTATAATGAAGACCAAAGTTTTTCACATATAATTATGTAATCAGAAGTGTTTTTCACCTTTCCAGTGTCCAGCCTGAAAAACTGGTTTACATCCAGAGGCCAAGTTATTTTCTCCCTGTGCTCAGCCAAAAAAGTCAACTTCTATACCAAATAACTAATGAAAGGAATTATGACATGTTTGGCTGATAAATATGCCAAATTAATCAGCATTTTATTCTAGATTTTTGGAAAATAAAATATTTAACAAAAAAAAAAAAATCAGTTTTATTTTCTTGCCATCCTCTCAGACCTTCTACTATGGCATATAAACACTGAGAGGCCCCTGTCAGACCTCTGTGGCAAGCAGCTGCTTGAGGGGGTATTAATTTTATTTTAATTTTTTTTAGTCTTGTAGTAAAAAATGCATCTTGGCAATGCAAATAAAAATTTATTTAAAAAAAACTAATATACAGAAATAATTATAATGCATATAGAACAGCTATTTATTTCTGAATGACTAAAAGAATTTTTAGTTAAAAATGGAAAATTGCTCTTCTTTTTTTTTGCAATTTTTTTTCTCATGTCATACTTTGAGCAGAGATTAAGTTTTTTGCTATCCTGCTGATTAATATAAACAAATCAATCAACAAAAATAGGCCATGTTATACACCAAATTAAACAAAATTTAACTCCAAATTTTTTGAAAATAAATTTAAACAAACTTACAAACATATTAATTTTAATAAGATGTTTTCCCAGTGATGTAGTGAAAAAATAGATCCAGCTATGCAGTTGGGGCTTAATTTTGGAAAGCTTGATCAATTAAAACAGTTAAATCATATATTAATCAGAAGGAAATTTCTTTCTTAACCATTCAGGGTCCAAGATGAATATAGATGTTGACAGAATCCGAAATGAGAGGTAAAGGATGTCAGTTTTTAGTACAACAAAAAAAAATTGAATTTTTTTTTAAATAGAAATTACCATTTGAAAATTTTCTTACATATATCTTATTAAAAAATGCATAATTCAAGCTTGAAAATTAATATTTTCTCAAGTAACAAATCAGCACTTTAGCATCGATTTAAATCTTAGAGGAAAAATTGTCTTGAGCCAGGTGGGATACGAACCCACGACCTCCTGATAACATGTCAGGTGCTCTGGGCCTATCACCTGACTCAGTGGCCCAGAGCACCTGACATGATATCAGGAGTTTTTGGGTTCATATCCCACCCGGCTCAAGACAATTTTTCCTCTAAGATTTAAATCGACGCTAAAGTGCTGATTTTTTTACTTGATTGAATATGTCAAGCTTATTTCATTATTTATAATATTTTCTCTTTTCATTTGATTCATAATTTGTTATAGCCATCTGCCATTTCTTAGAAGCATTATATTGTATTGTCGATTTGTTTGTTAACATTACTTTATGCTGAAGCAATCTCCTAATTTAAACTCACAAGTTTGATTTGAACTATTATCAAAATTTTCCTTGAAGAACCTTTAAACTGCCCTACAACTTTAATAGTACATTTTCATTAGCTTGTTTAAATGTTAATTTTTCTTATTTCTTCATCTTCCAGTGAAAAAACTGATCTTTTATTGTTTCCTGAAAATGAAATGAGATCTTGGATATTGAAGCAAAAATGACTTCCTTGACATGGAAATCAGCCTTCATGTGGGAGGGCAATTTTGGCAACAAGTGTTTTTAACAAAAACTGCAGTAGTGGGGAGGGGAGGGGGGCACAGCCAAATATTAAGGGGGGGGGGGCTCAATATCTTTGTTCTGTCACTCTGATGATACAAACTTTTCTTACTTTTTTTTTTGCTTTGGTGTACTAATTTTTTGGCACTTAGCCAAGATTATCAAAATTCATAACATTTAGTAAAAAAAGTAACTAAGAAAGTGTTCCTCCAATTCATAAACAGGGCAGTAAATTCCATTAATGCCCACTTGTATAACACTAACAAAAGCTTAAAATATACCACACTGAAAGGAATCATTAAAAGAAATGAAAATAATGTTTCAGGTAAATATTATAATATTCAAGAAGAAACTTCCTCCAATTAATATATAATTTAACTGATTTTTATTCCTCGGGTTATTGGGATAGCAGGAAGGCCATTGTTGAAGGGTTTCTAACCTTCCCATCACATTTTATCACATCATCATCATTCCTCGGGTTTTACAAAATTAAGCCTTAATTTTTCATAGCCTGATCAATTTTTTCACTATATCACTGTAAAAAAGACTTATTATAATCATTTATTTGTAAATTTTCTTAATTTTTTATTTTCATAAAATTCGGAATGCTATTTAATTTGATAAATAATATCTATTTCGGTTTATTGTTTGTTTTTTTAATTCTAAAGTTAATTTGTTTATTTGACTCAGCACAGTTGACAAAAAGCTTGTATTTTTCTCAAAGTATGGTACCAAAGTTTGGTCTGTGAATGGTAGCTAGGCATAAACTGGAAGGAGAGCTGTGTACCAATCCCTATGATCATGCACAGAACCGGCCAGATCTAGCACCTAATGTCCGACCCCCCCTTCTCCTGGTGCAGGCCGTTAGTACCATTCAAAAGAGATATTCTCTTTTGGAAGGGAACGGAAGGGGAGGGCTGCCAGTTCAATATGGCCTACTAATCTTGGTCATCTATGGCCACTTTTTTCTTTTTTTTCAACCCTGCTGAGGAGTGGCTAACTTCACAGGGTCCTGGTGCTGATCATTTATACCCACTAGACTGGACTTTTTTTATGGATTTGAGCTTGATTATGGATCCTGGACTTGCTGCACTGGTGGGCCTCTGTTGAGGGAGAATCTGCCACTGTGTTTTCTGATTGCTTCTGGGTTGCCAGCCCTAAGTGACAGAGGCATCGGATATCTTATATCAGCTGGTGGATAATCCTAATCAGAGGCCATCGCAGGTATCTGAACCTCACTTAGCTAGTTGGGCATCGTCAAGCCTAAACTGGAGTAATGTGTCTCAGGCAGACCATATGGCTCTTGAAAAAGTCCACTTGAAAAGGTGGTACCTGAAGTTCCTACCAGCATCGGTGACTTTAGCCTTTAGCAGAGGAGAAACAGGTCTTTTCCCCATGCCTGCGATCAGGGGGCTGTTTGATATTATTGGCCCTACCTATCTCAATAAGCCTAATTTCTTTAAAAATCCTACTAATCATTTTCTCTCTGCAGGAACGTGGAACATGAGGACATTACATACAGATTATTCTCTTGATGTCCTCATGCAGGAATTCCAGTGCTATAACCTTGATATTCTAGGCTTGCCAGAGACCAGATGGACAGGTAAAGGTGAGATACTTAAAAATAACTTTAAATTTCTCTTTACAGGGAGGGAGGATAGAAAGCATCACCAAGGTGTGGGTCTGCTGCTCAGCAGACATGCTAGTGATGCTCTTCTAGGATATGAGTGCATTAATGAAAGGTTTCTTACAGCAAAATTTCAGACAAGCATTAAAGACATGAATGTTATCTGCTGTTATGCCCCCACTGAGGATGCTGATGAGGATGAGAAGGATAGGTTTTACAGACAACTTTAGGATATTTTGAATTCTGTCAAGAAAGGAGATATTACCCTTGTTCTAGGTAACTTCAATGCCAAAGTTGGTACTGACTCTGACCTTTGGGGAGGAGTAATAGGCCCTTTTGGTATTGGTAGCTGCAATGGCAATGGGCAATGTCTCCTACAGGTAAGTAAACTCAATGGATTCAGAATAACTAACATTTATTACAAACACTGCAATATACATAAGTACATATGGGTTTCACCTGATGGGCTGCATAAGAATATGATTGATGATATATTAACAGCAAATGGGCTAGTTCTGTTAGGAATACCAGGTCATATAGGGGAGCTGAAATTGGATCTGACCATTACCTTGTTAAAAGTGTCTTGCAACTTAAACTTAAAAAGTGTTGTGTTAGGGTTAAAAAATTTACTTTTAATACTGAAGCTCTGAAAGACCCAGTTATAGCCAAAGCTTACCATGATAGGTTACTTAGTCATTATGACAGTCATGGTATGCTTACTACTGAAGTTGAGAAGAATGGGATCATTTTAAACAGGCTTTTTTGGACACTAACAGTACTCTTTTAGGAAAAAAGGAGCAGAAGAGGCAGAATTATCTGAGTGATAAGGCACTTGAGCTTATTTGAGAAAGAAAGTACTGCAGGAATGTCATTAATCAGTACCCTACTAATCCTAATAAAGCATTACAGAGAACTTAATAAACGTTTAAAAGATCAGTTAGCTGCTGATAAGAATCTATGGCTTGATGGCTTGGCTGATAAAGCCGAGGAAGCAGTTAGACAGCACAACAGCAGAGAGTTGTACCAGATAATTAATGTTTTGTGTGGTAGAAAACGAACAGGTATACAGGGATTGTAGGATAAACTAGGTAAAGTTATAGAAGGGGAGGATTCTGTCATGGCTAGGTGGGCTGAGCATTTCAGTGATGTTCTAAATAATGTGGTTAGTTCTACTCCCATTGTTTGCAATGATGATAGATGCATTGGTGGCTTTAATGTTGGTCCTATAACACAATCTGAAGTTATTTTGGCTATTTCTAAACTTAAACTTCATAAATCCCCAGGTGTAGATGATATTACTATGGAAATGCTTAGAGCTAGGAATGTTTCGGTTACCACTTGGATGACTAAAATTCTGAATATCTTTTATGATAAAGGCATGATTCCTAAAGATTTCACCAGAGCTATTGTTATCCCTATTTTCAAAAAAGGTGAACACAGTTCTTTTGATAACTATAGTGGTATCATCCTACTCTCTGTTCCAGGTAAAGTTCTTTCCATGATTGTGCTTAATAGAATTAAGAATCTGGTTGACAATCAATTGCGTGATGAGCAATGTGGATTCAGAAGTGGTAGGGGATGTGTGGATCAGATATTTTCACTTAGGCAGATTCTTGAGAAATGTTTAGAATTTCAGAAACCTTTGGTTGCTAGCTTTGTTGATTTCAAAAAGGCTTTCGACTCTGTTAATCGTCATAATTTGTGGTTGATTGTGAGATCATATGGTATACCTGACATATACTGACTGTTGACTAACTGTTGACAAGTTAGTTAACATAATGAAATCTCTCTATAATAACACTGAGTGGTGTGTGAGAGTTGGTAAGGCTTGTAGCAATTGGTTTAGCATTACTTCTGGTGTTCGACAAGGGTGCATTTTGTCTCCTTTTCTCTTTAGCTTGGTTATTGATTATGTTATGCGAAATTCACTTCAAGGGAAAGATTTTGGCCTTAAATGGACTATGGAAATGCAAATTTCTGATTTAGATTATGCTGATGATTTAGCCCTTTTGGCAAATGATGTTGATGAGATGAACTCTTTCATTCGAGCTGTTGATGAGACTGGTAGTAGAGTAGGTTTGGTTATAAACAGAGAGAAAACTAAAGTGATGAAAATTGGTCAGGCAGGTTGTGATTCAGTTAATCTGAATGGTTGCAGTCTTGCGCAGGTGTCATAGTTTAATTACCTTGGGAGCTATGTAACTTATGCTGGTGATATGCGGCATGAGATTAACGAACGAATAGGGATTGCTGCCGGGACTTTTAAGAATCTATGGAGATTGTGGAGAAATAGGCATATACACCTAAAGACTAAAATGAGACTGCATAATGTTTGGTTCTTTCTAGGGTTAGTTATGTTAGTGAAACTTGCATGCTGTGTAAACAAGATAACAGGAACCTAGATGCTTACGTAGTATCTTGGGTATTAGGTGGTTTAACTTTGTAACTAATGATGAGGTTAAGCAAAGGAGTCTGCAACCTCCTTTAAGCAGCATATTGTGCAGAAAGAGACTCCTCTGGTTTGACCCTGTTGCCCATAAGGATAATTATAGATTGGCGAATAGGGTTATGAACAGTGTACCTAAAGGCCTCAGAAGGAGGGGCAGACAATGTCAAACAGGACCTTGTTAGAATTGGTGTGCAGTGGCCGGATGCAGCAGATGTAGCTCAGAACAGATATGTGTGGAGAATTAAACTGCACGGTCTGGTTGGACCTCCATAGCCCATGGCTGCTTGAGGATGATGATGATAATGATGATGGTATCAAGAAAAAAAAATACAAGATGGGGATAATTTTTTTGTTTCAAGTGAATATTTTTTTGCTATACAGAAAATAAATAGCTTTCTCTCATGTGCATTGTAGTAATTTCTGCCTATTAGTTGTTTTTTGTTTCTTTTTAATAAAATTTTATTTGCATGCCAGATGCATTTTTTTTACTACATGACTCTAAAAATGCTCTATTTAAATAAAACATTGTCGTTTTAGTTATATGCTGTATTCTTAAGAAAATCCAGTATTAAATGCTGATTGATTTGGAATAATATCCCATAATTCTTTTTGCTAATTATATATCAAGAGAGTTTTAAAGTAAATTTTTTCGGCTGATCAATGTGAAAATATAGCTCTGATGTAAACCAGTTTTTCAGGCAGGATCCTGGAAGGGTAATAACATAATATTTATTTGAAACATGATTTTTTTTATTTCTTTTTATAATTCTTTTCACTTTGGTGTATTTTAAAATGGCCCAATGGTATACAATATGCATAATTAAAAGACCTTCTTGCTCAGAAATTGATTAAAATAACATTAAAATTCTCTGTTGTTGAGCAATAATTTTTTTAAGTTTATCCTTCAAACTATTTGCATATTAAAAGTTTTTAGAAGAAAATCAGAAGCTTTTCGGAGCAAGAACAGTACCTAGTCTTTAATGAAGTAACACTATATGATGACATTAGGGCTGTTGAGAGCTTCTTTCCACATGTCGTGAAGGGTGATTCCAGTGTATCAGTTGCAGGTGGGGATGAGTGAGGTCATTACTTCAATGACCTCACTGACTATGGCTCTGTAATAAGTGGATGCACATGCAAGCAGAGTGGTGTGCTCCCAGTCTGTGGTTAGTGTGTGTTGTATTGCAAGTTCAGCAGCAGCTGTCATTAGCTTGTTTGGCTGACGTGTTTGATGCTCTGTGAATTCTCCTGTAGAGAATGTTTAATATGCAAATAGTTTGAAGGATAAAAAAATTTATTGCTCAATAACAGAGAATTTTAATGTTATTGGATACCCTCCCTCAACCTTTTCTGGGCCTTCAGGATCCTTGTGACCTAGACATTTAGCTCAATGTGTGCGAAATGTGCCCCTCAGAGGTAAAACAACCGAAATAACAACTCCAATAAAACCTTTACCAAATACAATTTTGGTTACTTTTTCACTTTCTAGTATTATTCCACTACTAATTTAAGTAACAACTTAATTAATATGATCAATCTAAGTAAAATTGTAACTGAAATTCTAATGGTAACACCACAGCTGTATTAGCAGTCAGTGAAATACTGCTGCAAGGTGCAGAACTGAGGTGTGTCAAGAAAGGCAAAAAATGCAGATTGCATTAGTGAAGGTAAAAAGATTAGTAATAGAAGGAATTAAAATCTTTTAGAATTAAAAAATCACAATGTTAAAAATTAAAAATTAAAAAATTAAAATATCTAACCTGCAAATTTACTAAATATTAATTTAGTTTCAAAAACATTAAAATCCAATATGAAGGCTGACAAAACTCTTTCAGCAACATTATATGTGCACTGATAAACAAACATACTGTCTGTAAAAAAAAATTTGTAACAATGACTGTACAGTTGAATCTTTCCACTCTTGATTAGAGGTCTTTCATTATAATGAGTGCAACATTCAAGAAGGTACTAATTTTTCATTTCTGCAAACCAATGGGAACATCTCGGAGAGCTGAAAAAACTGTGGAAAAATTAAGTAACAATAGGTCAGACCGAAATGACTTCTGTATCAACAACAATTGTAGGCTGCAGAATTTAATTAATCCATCAGTGCATTTGAACAAGGAATTGAAAACAAATTACATTTTATTATTTTTGTGACTTTCAAAACAAAAGCAAACTTATATATTGCTGAATGATGGACATTTCTAAATCTCAATAGAAACTTTTTGATCAATGAATAAACAAATTGCTAATATTTTTAGAAAAAAGAATGGCAATATTCAAAAGTATATTTTTAATTAATTTCATTAAGGAAATTTGCAACATCTGACCATTGTGCTAAAATTACTGTACCATCCTAATTATCAAATTGTTTCATATATTTTATCAAGTAACAATAAATAAATCAACATATTTCTTCTTTTTTTTTTTTCAGATTATATTTACTTAGCTTTCATTCAGAATTTTTTTTTCACAGTATAGTACTAGGGAGTGATTGTTTCCCCCTCTTCCCTCTACCAGCCATTATTATGTTTCCTGTAGTAGCAAAAAATATAACTTACTTGTACTTTAAAGGTTAACATCTGACTTTGGTTATATATAAATTACTAGAATGCAGTAACCACTTTTCAATGTTTAATATTAATCTGAATTGTATATAGTACATATTACTAGACTGAAATCAGTATTAAAAAATTGATGTAAAACATTTATTTTGCAGTAGTTAAATAGAATTTTAGTGTAATTAATATATAAATATATTGCAGTTTTGCTCTTTTGTCTTTATGTTCAGCTTCAAGTGTAGCAGTAGTTCCTCCAGTTACCACTCAGATTGTCCCAGCAAACTCTGCATTTACTATTTCTACTGCTGTTACTGGTACTGTTCCAAATTTAACATCTATTGTGCCTGGTAGGTATTTTTACAGCATGCTGCATGAATTTTGTTGTTAAAATAGACATTTCTACTGCAAAGAATGCTGGGTTGTGGCTTATGAGAGTAAAAGAGGAGAGGTTGATGTATTATTTTTGCATTTCTTTTTCATATTGCTCCTTTTTGAGTTGGCAAATTATGTGTTTTATTAAAAGTTATGTTCTATTACAGACAACTTATACAAACTTTTTTAGTCATACTCCACTTACCACATAGACTTTCTGACCATTACACATCATTTGTGAAATATTTTGTCCCATTTACAGAATGTTTTGACCTTTCATCGCTACCTCTACTTTGTCAGATGTGACAAACTGTAGTCTTGTGTGCAGGAAAGCCATAACCTGTGCATGTTAAACAACACACTGGATAGCCTTGGCAAGAAGCTACCATCTGTCTCCTTACAGCTGTCCAGTGGGTTCCCAACCTTCTCTGAACCCTTGAGTTCCTTGTGATTGGCTATTTAGTCCACTGTGTTAAAAAAAAAAAGTTTTGCTCATAGGCAAAAACAACCATTGCTAGGACACTTTATAGTTTATCATTAAATGAGTTTCAAAATTAATGAGAATTGATTTTAAAGATGCAGTAGGTTCCACTGTAGTTCAGAAATTTGCCAAAGTTTTCAAAAGATGCTAGCCTACAATTATTTATTTCAACTGAAGTTGTTTTGTTCTCCCTACTAAAAATCTTTGTACTCCACTGATTGGCAATATATTTGATATGTCTAATTTACATTGGTGTTGGAAATGGATTCTCTATCTGTGATCTGCATTAACTCTTTGAGTATAAACATACTAGTACATTCAGTATAATAAGTTACACAGAAATTTTAATTGTTCTTTAAGTGTATGTTTTTCCCCCCTTTTTTTACTAAGATTAATTTTTTACATAACTCATTATGCTTCTGCCATTTCTTGGTGAACCATCCAGTTTAGTGTGAAAAAGTTTTTAATAACGTTACTAAATGCAGAATAATGTATATATATATATATACTATATGTAGTTAAAAAAAACTCATTAAAACTGTCAATTTAGCTGGGATAGCAATGCCTTTCACCTGCTCAAGTAAATTTATATGATGTAGGGTAGGGATCAGTAATCCATGGCTCTTTGAGTGTGTATGTATGTATATTTTTTAGCACTTTATTACTCTCAATACCAAACACAATACACAAGCAATACAATATGCAAGTATATATGTTTTTACTATTAGAATGATAATAAAAGATAATTTGAAAACTAAAAGTATTTTTTACAAAGAATATCATGAGCCAGGACTCTTAGTGGCCTTTGAGCTTCTATAGATCTGACCAAACCACTTCTATGTATAATTGTTTTTGAACAAAATTTCATTAAAAGCAATTCAGGAGTCAGTTGAGCAATGTGAGTTCCAAGTCTTCCATAGAAATGAAGTTGAAGTGTTTTATTCAACATGAAGCAACTTTCTAAAGAATTTAAAAATTTCAATAAAAATGCCTGGTATATCAAATTATTGTTAAAACTTTTTTATAGAAATAACAACAAACAAATAGAAATTTCTTGTTAATTCTGCATAACTTGGTTGTATTGTTTTTACTAATCTGTCACTAGGACTCTAGGTCCTATGACTGTGTGTATATATATATAATGGCTCTCAAAATACCCTTCTTGAAGATAAAAGGTAAAAAAATCTCCTTTGAAAGATTGCTGAGTAAGCTTGAAGGGATTCTGCCTTTGCACTATTTAAACAGATACAAGAACTTATAATAACTAACTTATAGTTATTGGATTATTTCTCAGATATCAATAATGGTGTTAATATTAGAATGCTTCATTTTATTAATTTTGATTTAATCATCAAATTAAGCAGTAATGTTTTAATTGTATCTGTGGCCAAGTGGTTAGGGTGCTTGGCTACTGATCTAAGTGACCTGAGTTCAAGCCCTGGGTAAGGCATGGATGTTCATGTTATTTTTCTGCTGAGGTCCTGCCATCCTCACAGACTTCTACTATGGCATATAAACTAACAGGCTCCTGTCAGACTTCTGTGGCAAGCAGCTGCTTGAGAGAGTATTTATTTATTTATTTGTAATAGGTATATAATTGTTACAGTTGTGCATTCTTCGTAACATCTTCCATTGTTACTAGTAAGTTCATTAATCCAGAATATTGCTCTTTTATATAGTTATATTTTTAAAATGTATATAATTCTATAACAATAGGTAGGTGGGTGAGTTTCTCCAACTGCTGCAAATGGCTCATTGTCGGCAAGAACTTAATGTCCATACAAACTGTTGAAGCAGATTTATCTCTCTTAGTTTTTAACAGAATTCTCCCCCTCCACCCCTAAATTTCCAAAATTCTTGACTGCTTGATCCCAAATTTTGTATCCAGGTTTTTCACAGTAATGTCACCTGATTTTGCATTGAGATTTCAAGTCTCTACTTATATACAACATAATTTAGGCTGTAATCACTCCCCCCCCCCCCCCCCTCTCCATTTTTTAAAGGTTGAACAATTGAAATTTTGTATTTAACACTTTTTGATCTTTCCATAACTACTGAAATATTTCAGTATCTGGTCTCATTTTTTTCCAAAGGATTCCCCCTTTCCACCCTATATTGTATTTAGGGTCACTACCAATAACAGAACCCTAAGTTCATTTTTAAAACTTTTATGTTTCCACTTCATTGGGGTGTGGTGGTATGTCAAAGAATCCATTGAATTTCATCAGAAAATGTATAAGTCCACACCGATAATAAAACCCAATTTTGGAACCTGGAATCACTTTTTATCTCATTGTCAAAGAAAGCAAGATAATGTTTTTACTTTGTTGTCTGTAGACATCAAACGTTTTTGTTTTTAGAGATAAATTAAAAAATAATTTTCTGTTGGACATTTCACCAATGAAATATCTGCACATGAGGTATTTGAAGAAATGTGCATCATCAAATGACATCTTGTGTCAGTCTTCTGCATATTGGTATGGAGGTAGGGAAATGCTTCTTACTTAGTTCAACAAAGACAAATATTGAGATGTAATATAGCCTAAGTAATAATGTGATTTTTTAGGAATAAGTTTTGGACATTCATATATTTGATAAAATGAATGAAAGTCTTGCATACATGAGACTTGTACACATTCAGGCACTGAAACTACAATTAACAAATGATACATCAACCTGACTTTGCAACTTGTATTCCTGCAATTCCTATGTAACATTCTGGGTAGTCTATAGTGGGTTAATGCCCTCCCATACACTGCACACTACCTTGGACAGTCTCCATGCATGGATACCTGCCCTCTAAATAACTGAACTAGTTTCTCATCAAGCATATTTGGGACTGTATATTAGATGAAAACTGTGCAGAGATGTGTATGCTTCAAAACTTATGAAGTTGTAAGCATAGGTCAATGCTATGTGGATAAACATCACCCCAAGACCTGTTTGATAATTTGACAGTATGCTTTGCTGTATCAATGTCTGTACTGCCATAGAGGTGGGCATACTGTATATTGAATAACTAGTGTTTCGCACATTTCTGTCTACAACTTTAAACACTATTCGTGATGTCCCTTTTATATATACCATTTTATGGAATTTCAACATTAACTTTGTGGTGTTTTAATTCCATATTATATAATGTATATATTCTTTTTTAACTTTTAGAGTTAGCATAATTGTGTTCAGTCACCACCTACAACCATACCGTAGGTTTATTTTGGTTTCAGATTTATTATCAAGAGCATGATCTTCCTTTGATGATTTTATAGTTGCATTGCAAGGGAAAAAAATTAATGGTTATTACACATATTTTGCAAGTATAATTTCTTAAAGAAAAATATACACTAGCAATGTTAGTCAATTTTGATCAAATCAGTCACTTGGCCTCCCATATCCCTTAATTTTTTTATATATCTGTGTCTGTAGTGATTAAAGTTTCAATAAGGTCAACAGAACTTCTTTTTCCTTTCTTCGTCTTATATATTCACAGTTAACAGATTTCATTTTCTGCACCCATTTGCTATATCTGATGTGGTTTTATGGTTTAATTTCAGCTTATAAAAGTACAGAATACCATTCAATCGCAGATTAATCTGTGATTGCAGATGTTGCTCTGTTATTCAAAATATATGACTGTTATTTCCAATTTATAACTAATTCACAATCATAAGTGGAGTTTTTTGAAATATGAATAGTATCTTTAAGTGAATTCATATGTATCTTTCTAGGGTTTGCTCTTTCAGCACCAAGTACTTTAACACCTACAACAATGCCCACAGCATCAGCAGGTTTTAAAGCACCAAGTACTTTTGCACCATCAGCCATAACCACAGCATCAACAGCTTTTGGAGCACCAAGTACTTTAGCAACTACAACCATAACCACAGCATCAACAGGTTTTGGAGCACCCTCTCTACTACCTACACCTGCTTTTGCAGGAATCAAGTCGTCCACTTCTGCAAGTAGTGCACCATTTATGGCAACAGCAAGCACATCATTTCCATCTTCTGGCTCATCAGCATTTTCTTTTGGTGCTGTTACAACTACTGTACCTACAACTTCAACTTCTTTACCTGCTACTACATTAGCAGTTATGACAACTACTACTACTGTGTAAGACTACCCCGTTTATTTTTTTTTTTGTTATTATTTTTTTAGAAATAATTTTGCTGAAAAATTACTATTGATTTACTTTTTTATCATTTGAGTTTTGATTTGATTTAACAAAATGCAAAAATGTAAAATACTTTTGCAATAAAACTTTGATTTAACAAAATGTTTAAAACATAATTTTATGAAGTTTCCATTTTCTACAACTTTCATAATTTAAAACATTAAAATTAGTTCTTTTCATTGTATAGATTTTCATTTTTTTATATGGCCTGCCATTTAAAGTGGAATGTAATTGTAATATAGTTCTAGTTCAGTGCTAATAACCACAAGGTTATTCTCACTTATTAAACATGGAAATGCAAATATATTTTAACTAAAATTTATGACATTTGTTTATATATGCAGAATTACTATTTAGGAAGTTTGTGGAATATTTGCTAAAATTTTAAAATACAAAGTTTGCAATAATAACATTTTTCTATTTCATATTAGTACACAAGCTAGTGCTTCACCAACAACTACCATAAACTTTCGCCAACTTCAAGATACAATAAATAAGTGGAAAATTGAGTTAGAAGAGCAAGAAAGGGTGTTTCTGAATCAAGCCACTCAAGTCAATGCTTGGGATAGATTGCTCATTTCTAATGGGGAAAAGGTGATATATATATATATTTACTCCTGTGAGAATGTTGAATAATGTCAAATCTCAAACTGTTAGTAAGCTAATTAAAATGTCATATCATATAACTATAGTTTAAAAAAAGAAGTTTTTAACCCTTTCATTCCTTGAAAGGGTTCCTCCAAGTGTGACAGATTAAAGATTCAGAACTACCAACTGCTCAGTTTTTCTTTTTTTTTAATTAAAATCCAAATTGATCATTGAAAATCTGATTCTTAGGGGAGGGGTCCAGTTTTACCCATACAAAAATCCGATCACAAAATTTACAGTATTTTTACCTTTTTCCAAACAGCGAATGTTCATGAAAGGAAAAATTGTTTCGTTTTAACTCTTTTTTTTTTTTTACTGTACTAAAGGTACAGCTGTGTTCCCACTCTAATCTGTGCTTGCTGGTTGCTGCACCCATTAGAGGAAATTTACAAGACTTCAGTTGACTACTTTTAGACAGAATACGTTGCAAAATGCACACCTGAATTCCTTTTACAGAGGTCATAAATTTTTTTTAAATGGGTACATGATTTATTGAACCTATACTCAATTCTCCTGGCTCTGGCCAACTAAATACTAATTAACAAAGAAAATTAACAACTAATTAGCAACAAAACTTAGAATTGGAAACTTCAGAGTGAAGGATATAATGCAGATTAGAGAATGTTCATAATCTGTGGGCCTTGATTGACATTACAACTAGAAATGGTCTCATGCATGTCTATAGTTATCTGAGTTGGGCTAATGGGTTGATAAGGGATTAAAGCTTTCTTTCACTAGTGTTGAGCAAGTTGATAGCTGTACTACTGCTTTGACCATTAGATTGGCTGATCAAAGCTCCTCTTTTTAATTTAGTTTCAGTGCTGTTGTGTGTAAATAGTTTCATTAATAGTTTTGTATTAAAATTTTTACTATGCCTCTTAAACATTCGCACAAACAGACGTATTTGGTGAGATATTCCCAGGAATTTGAATTTGTGAAATCATTGCATAAAGGACAACTTTTGTTTTTTGCAAATTCTGTAACTGTGATATCAACATTGGACATGGAGGCCAGATAGATATTTTACTGCAGAGCAAGATGGTGAAACACATTTTAAATTACACTGAGACTAAGAATCTGTGTAAGTTGGATCAATTTTTAAAATATGATTACAATCAGCAAATTAGTACTGAGGTCTTATTTACAACAATTTGTTTGGAGCACAACATCCCATTATCAGCTGCCGATCATGCCAGCAAACTTATTTGTTATGTTTCCAAATTCGCATGAAGTGAGAAAGTATGCCTAGGGTCAGACCAAAACAAATTTCACTGTTCAAGAATTTGCTACCAGTCTCATAAAAGTTTTAAATCCTATAAAGACTTCTCCATTTTTTATTGCAACTGATAGCAGCAATTATTCTGATAAATTATTTCCTTTTGTGGTAACTTATTACAATGAAGATATCAAGCAAGTGAAGTGCAGCCTTTTATCGTTGTTGTGCTTAGAGAGTTGTGCAACTGGGAAAATATTGTCGCATTAGCATTTTCTGAGTTAAAGTTCCTATTACATTTCGCTTGTCACTTGTTGGCTGAAGTCAGTTTTGCTTCACCATAACATAATCCAGCAACTAATCACAAGTGCTATGTATTTGGACTGTTTTACATCTGAGTTGCATGAAAATTCTTCTCGGAGGCTATTAGTCGATTATTAATCAATGAATAATATTTATGTATTGATTATTATTAATTATTAGATTAACTTTCATTATATCAAAAATCTGTGGTTGCAGTAACTTGGCTGCAGCAATCCAAGTGCTTTCTTAGAAAAAACATTGTAGAAAGTGTGCAATGATTTTTCTTGTTATTTTCTCTAAATTGTAATGCTAACCTTTGAAATATATTTATTGATCTATTATTGATCAGGGGATGATGCTGTGTATTAATTATTAATGATTAACTTTTGTTAATATCAGAAACTCTTCTGCTGGTTCCACAGAATTATATCTGGCTAAAACATACAGATGCAGTTGAGTTACCATTTCTCGTGCTGTAGGGATTTCTAGTTTCAAAATGAACCTTGGCGATCCCCACATGATATAGTACAGAGGGTGAAGATTGCATATGAGTTGTGGCCAGTTATTAGTATTTTCCTCTGCATAAGTTCCTTAAAAGGCTGGAGATGAAGGAGTTAAAATTTCACCCTTCACTGTTGGAGATATTTACAGTTTTTGATACATATTTACACATAGCTTTGACTAGTTATAGTTATGCCTGCTGCATGATTGTACCTTTCTCTATGCAGGAGGTCTCTTACCACTGAGCACTTGAATACTCAAAACAATTTGAATTCAAAAGGCGAAATTAATCCAAGCATTTAATTAATTTCACCACAAGAGTGATCTCCACTGCTCATCGTCTTTCAGTCTAGGTCTGGCAGAATCCTCCTCCAACTTTGACAAATCTCGTCATACATTCATATTGTCCAACAGTCAGGCCCTTACTATTGCTCCTCTCACATTCCTTGGTATTCTCCCACACAGCCTTCTCGCTTCCAACTCACCCCCTCGGGGTTTCAAGGATGAGAGACTGTGTCCCAAGCAGCTGGACAGTGGGAACCAAGGTCACCTCTTTGAGACCCACTCCCTGTGACTTATATTGCCATGGTACAATGATGAGCCTATACAAAATAGATATAATGAAAATTACATAAAAAACAAATATTATTTACATAATTACAATGGGAGAAGCAAGGCCCTGGCCTCACATGTGCTATATACGAAGCTTGCTACTGTTGATGATCCAAGCGCTGCAAAAAAAATGGAAAAAGGGGTGCAATAACTGTTGCTATTCTCTCTGTATTGTAATGTTAACCTTTGCAATATATCTATTGATCAATTATTAACCCTTACAGTGTCCACATCATCTGTATATGTTCGGAGAATGTGAATTGAGGTGCCAAGGACTTATGTATACATTTTTAGTACAAAAAAAAAATCGATTTTTTAAAAGTAAAAATTGCCGTTGTAATTTTATATATATAACTTATAAAAATATATATAATTCAGGCTTCAAAAATAATATTTTGTTTTTTAATTTGATGCATATTTTTTTAATCACTGGATGATGCCTACTACATTTTGATGATTATTAGCTATTAAGTTAAATTGCATTTATCAAGACCCACTCCCTGTGACTTATATTGATCACCATAAATGATCATGCTAAACTCAGATTGTTTGAATGAAAAGGCTAATTTGTTTTCACTCGTAACTGATCAAGGCTTACCAGGTGCTGAGACTTTTTATATTATGTAAATTTGTTTTAATTGCTAATAATTAACAACTAATAATTAATATGTATTGATACATTGACTAATAATCAATAAATTACATAAATTCCACAGAATGCAGGAATTTATTAGTTTTCATAAGTGCTCTAATTTTTCATTCTTCCAAATTGTAATTTTTGTTATGCGAGGTGCTCTCCAAATTTGAAATTTTTTGCTACTTCCCCCATCTTGCCCATCCCAGAAAGAGGATACCAATGGGCTTAGAAAGATAATATTAGAAGGGTTCTTTGCTGCCCTGTAGAAAATATGTAGTTTATTAGATGGGAAGTGAACATGTGACCACCTGTTCAACCATACCCTGTGCATGTCAAAGTTGCATGCTTCAGGTCTTGACTAGATGCTACCATCAATGCAGCTGTTTAGTGATCCCCTAACCTTTTCTGAATCCTTGGGGTCTTTGTAGCTTGGCAATTTGGCCCATTGTGTATAAAAAGTTATTCTCAGAGGTAAAAACCATTTCTGCCATGGAAGAGATAACTTGTCCAGTAATGTTATCAATATGTAGTTCTTTTAAAGCACATTTGATCCATTAGTACAGTGTAGGGTACTTGTTGCAATTCTGTTGTAATTTGTTTGCTCTAGTTGAGATTCAGAATATAAAACTGGGGGAATAGTAAAACCTTGGGGTTTAGTAAACTACAATGAGCACATGAGAGGAGTAGTTCTAGCTTACCAAATTATCTACACTTGTCCATCAATCAGAAAAACTTAAGGAGTATGTAAAAAATTAATAATAAATAACCCCTCAAGCAGCTGCTTGCCACAGAGGTCTGACAGGAGTCTGTCAGTTTATATGCCACTGTAGAAGGTCTGAGAGGATGGCAGGACCTCAACAGAAAAACGACACATACATCCATGCCTTACCCGGGGCTCGAACCCAGGTCCCTTAGATCAGTAGTCAAATGCGCTAACCACTCAGCCATGGGACGGCATGCACAAGGAGTATGAGAAGCATTTTTTTTTTCATATAATTGGCATCGACAATACAATTGTATGCAGCATGTTACATGAAATAAGCTTGTGCATTGGAATTTCAACATATGCTTGTTTGGGAAATTTTGAAACAGCAGCAAGTTGCATGTGCAGAACAAAATGGAAGTGGTAAATCATCTGAAACGCTACCTGTGTAATTACAGGGCATAATTTTCAGTAAACATTCCAGTAACAAAATGCGAAGAGTTTGCTATCCAAAGATGTGCAGTTTGTTCACAACACAAAAGGAAACTTGAGTGATGTGCCTATTGTAGAATGTGCAGTTTGTACTGTACATTACTTTACAACTATCATGCACATTCATAAAAAAAAAATTGTTTTTTTTTTTGGATAATAGATAGAAATCTAATGTTTCTATTTAATTGCAAATTTTAATCAGTGTTTTACACATAAGATTTAAGTAAAATTGGTTTTTGTGTACAATGGTATAATTTTATTTCTGAATTATTGGTGTGTTTTGTAGAGCATAAGCAGTTAAATATTCATGGGCAGTGAAGAGATTAAGTGAACTTGGAAGAATTCCTTGATAAGGCAGACAGTTTTAAAGGAAGCCAAATAGAAAGCTGCTCATTTAATATGTGAAGTCTATGATATTTAATGGGGCGGGGGTGGCTCAGTCGGTAGCGCGCCAGGCTCGTAATCTGTAGCTCCCAGGTTCGAGTCCCAGCTGGGTCAGCGTTGAGATTTATCTCCGCAAAATTCCCCGCCCTGCCCACGGTCAGTAGGGGACACCGATGGACTTGGAAAGGCCGCCGTCCGTCGGATGGGACGTTAAGCCGTGGCCCCGTGTGCGGGAGAGCCATACCCTGTGCACGTTAAAGAACACGCTGGATGGCCTTGATGGGAGGCTACCATCTGTCTCCCAACAGCTATTCCAGTGGGTCCCCTCCCCCAACCTTCTCTGAGCCTTCGGGGTCCATGTGACCTGGCCATTTAGCCCATTGTGTGCAAAAAAGTGCTGCTCAGAGGTAAAACAACCCAACCCAACCTATGATATTTAATACTATTTTAAAGCAGTCTATATCCTAAATGTCACTAAATAATTACTATAATAATATAAATTACATATTTAAAATTTTATATCATGCAATATTCTATTTATTTATTTTTTTATTTATATAGATAATAATTTTGAATGAAGCTGTGGATAGGGTTAAACTTGATCAGCAACAATTGGACCATGAATTGGACTTCATTCTAGCTCAGCAGCGAGAACTCAAAGAGTTATTAATTCCACTTGAAAAGAGTATTGAATCAACTCCTGGTATTTCAGTGCAACAGCATGCCAATTTAGAAAGAGAACATACGTAAGAAGTAACATCAGTTTCTTATCTATAACTAGTAGATTTACATGGTGATGCATGGATCTTTTAAGCTCTGAAAAACATATAATATATGGCACTCCCTATCTTGCAAGCTTTCATTTTGATGCATATCGAAATCAGTCAAATTTCTCTCCCCTTTTATTAGTGGGGGGGAGGGTGTCAAAGAAGAGGTGACAGTGTAGGGGATCAAAAAGGAGGGGACATGATTTGCAGCAATGTTTTTTTTAATGAAGATACTCTCCTACACAAAGGGCAGAAATAACTTAGAAGCTCTATTGGGTTTGCAATGGTTTCTCATGCAACATATAGGGTTTAACTTATTATTTAAAGTTTTTTTTTTTTTTTCAGGAGGAAGAATGTTGGAGGACCAAACTTTTACCCTGCTTTAATTTATGATAATAAGAAGCTGTATACCAAATTTCTAGCTGATCCTAGCTCTTACTCTTTAAGTTTTTACACCATTCCATTTTTTAGGGGGAGAAAGGAGGTTAAACTTTTAGATTTAGTCACTCAACCTTAGGTTATGATGAGAGGAAGGTGTATACTGAATTTAGTGATAACTTATTGTTTTGAATTCTTGCTCAGATGAACTTGGTTCACACCAGTTTTTAACAGCTAATGTCAAGTCTATGGGAATTTTGAGAAATTCAAATGGTCTACACTAGTTTTGGTTGATCTCAGCGGGTTAACACATGGCCTATACACCGCAGTTCCATTGAATTAGAGATAGCAACCTAGTAATGTGTTCGACCCCTTCTGGCTCTGATAAAGGCTGTCACACAACAAGGCAAGGACTCCACAAGCTTGCATAAATGTTATCCACAGGTATGGTGACCCATGCATCCTCCAGAGATGTCCACAATTCTCTCAAGGTCGTCACTGATGGGACACAGACCTGAACACTCTGCTTGACAGTATCCCAAAGATTTTTGATGGGATTTAAATCTGGGCTTATAGGTGGTCAATTCATTATTTCAAAGTCAGCAGAATGCTTCTGCAACCATGCAGTAGCCAATCTGGACCTGTGAGAAAGAACATTTGTCTTTCTGGTAGATGCCATCTCCATTGGGATGCATGATGGCCATAAATGGGTGTAAAT
This sequence comes from Ryuthela nishihirai, assembly GCA_038380435.1. Classification (NCBI taxonomy): domain Eukaryota; kingdom Metazoa; phylum Arthropoda; class Arachnida; order Araneae; family Heptathelidae; genus Ryuthela; species Ryuthela nishihirai. Next base: position 31,570,162 of record JAWZYU010000019.1, on the reverse strand, counting down.
GGTCAGCCATGAGGTCTGCATACCGGGATGCATTGAGAGTCATCGGTACACATACCAAAGATCCCACAGACATCCAGCTGAAGACACCCCAGCCCATCACTGAGCCACCACCAGCTGCGTACTGTTCCAACCTAACAGGCAGGATCTATGACTTCATGGGATTGGTGCCATACCCTCAGTTTCCCATCTACATGATGAAGTTTAAGTCTGGATTCATCACTCCAGGCTATCCGTTGCCAATTTTCAATGATCCAGTTTTGATATTCTTTAGACCAGGCAAGGCACTGAGCATGGTGTCATGCCGTTAGAAGTTGGACTCTCACAGGTTGATGGCTCCCGAAGCTAAGACAATGAAGTGAGCATTACACGGTCCATGCACTGACTTCCTGGCTGGAACCCACGTTCAGATGGGAGATGATTTCATATCATGTCTGTCCCCTATCGGTCCATACTATGTGGGTCAGACAGTGAAGCTTATGATCATTCAAGGCTGGTTGTCCTTTGCAGTTTGTCTGGGTGCATGTTTTTTTGCCAGAATTTTTATATTGCTGGAACACTCTTGAAACTGTCATACAAGAAAATCCAAATTCATTGACAATTTTGAGATCGAGTGTCCCATCCGTCGGGCACCTACAATCTGCCCTCTGTCAAATGCATCTAAATCCTGCATCTTTCCTATTACACTTCTCTCGATGAATGCTTGGGGAAGCCAAAGCTGACAGCTATATATGACCAGAGTTTCAGCCATGCATGCGTGCAAATGTGGGACTTGCAGTATTTGGATAACTTCTCCTATCCCTAATTCAATGGCACTTCAGTGTAATCTTCCCCTTGATGAAAGGGAAGTTTGATTCCTCTTGCTCTTTAGAGGACTGGGTGCATAAACAGATAGACACATAAGCACACTTTTCTGCATATGCTGCTAGAGCTGTCGAACAACTGAGGCAGTCAAGTGGAATTTCCTTTTATATAGTCACAGTGCTCATGTATACTAAATACCCACTGCAATGCTCCTGGACATTCTGAAATTTGAAATAATTTATCTCAAGATCTAAATCAGTGACACCCTTTTTTTTTTTAACATTTCTATTTAGAAATTAATCCCAAAGAATCGATATGTATAAGTTCTTAATCATTATCTACATAAGTAAAAACAAAGTTAGCATTTTTTGAAATTCTGGTGGCCCCTATGTAAATATTGGCAATTTTCAGATTTTTTTCCTTTTGTTTCTAAGGGATTACCTATAAGCATGCCAAAATTTCATCTTCGTAATTTTTCTGGAAGAGCCTTAGAATTTCATGCCAGAACAATAGGAATTTTGTGCTTTATATATAGAAACTAGCAGATTTACTTGGTGTTGTTTAGAACCAAAGGAAGACACTGATGTGACTATCCATGGAAGACACTGATGTGACTATCATCCACCACATAAATTGCAAGAAGGCATATAACAAACAAAGTGGTAGTTATGGACTTCACAAGTAGGACACAATGATTGCAGAATATTTATATACTTTCCCACCTTTATGAATTTGTATTAGATTGTCCTTTGCATTTCTTTAAGTTTATGAATAAGATTACACATAGCTCTTGAATTACAATAAAAGTTCATTATAACAAGTGCCAACATTATGAGAAATGGCCTTAGAGTGAGATACTTTAAAGATCCCACTTATTTTATATGTTTACATGGATTATTTAAGTTCTATATAACAAACAAATTTTAAGGATAAATGCCTTTTTTTTTGCAATTATTGTTTTTAAAATTTTTTATCTCAGTTGTAAAAACTAATTTGAATAAATGTTTTTTTAAGTCTGTTACATTATAAGTAGCTTGCATGTACAATATGGTCTGTTTGCTTCCCACTGCCATGTGTTGCATGACCTCAGATGCTGAGTAACTACACAAGCCATGACTTCCACATTTGAGAGTAAGTGCAGTTGCCTTACACTTCAAGCTATTTTCCCACACATTTTAGTTAAATCTTTGATTGCAAAATGAAAAACAAAAAACTCTGTAGTGTATATCAATACTAAAAAATATTGAAATGACATTAAAAAATTTTGTTTCCGAGAAACGTAATCAGGGTTCATCAATCATAGCAACATATCTGAAACAGGGTATAATGCCAAACCCTTATTTGAGAAAAATAACAACATGTCAAGTGATCACAAACTGCCTTGGAATGGCTGTCAACAATAAATGGATAAAGATGTATTTTGATGGCTTCTTGAAGAAGAACCTTCTTCTTGAAGAAGCCATCTTTTATCAAAAGAATCTTTTGGTAATCCATCTTTTTTGAAGAATCTTTTGATGGCTTCTTCAAAAAAAAAAATAGATTGTTTTTGCAGCATCTAGCTCAAAATTACCCATAATGTTCAAAGTAGAAAGATTTAAAGCCATTTTCCAGTTAGTTGTGCTGTTTTCATAAAATTATCATGTAAATTTTTTAATTTAGATATATGTGTGGTTTATTTTTCAATTTGGTAAAAAAACCTCCCACTCATCTCTTTCAAAAATTTTTTAAAAACAGTGAAGCCTGCTGAAAAATAAAAGTATTTTTAATCTTTCTGCTGCAAGAACTGTGGCATAAATAGCAGGCTTGTACATATGTTTTTAACTCCCATCACCCTATAAAAGTGGGAGAGGTATTTTTAAAGCACCCATTTCTTTTCCATTCATATCAAGGAAACCCTCCTTGTTTCCAAAAACAAGATTGGCATTTCTTAACCAAATCAATAAATTCTTATTGTTTGATTCAGTAAAAGAAATTTACGAAAATCCAACTTTCGGGAGCAGCAAGTTGTATAACTTTCTCAACAGAAATATTTGGTGAAGATGTACCCTTAACTCTAAAAATATTTAAAAAGATTAATAAATGATAGTCACTGAAAAAAGGCAGATTTATCCAGCAAAAAAAAAAAAATTGGAAGCTGCTCTGTGTGTTATGCCATTTACTTGGAATTATACTACACACCGGTTTCTAATGAACAGCACTACTCCTTCTGGGCTGAACATGATATTCTAAGAACCAAGATTTTGCAGATATTTTAATTGAAGTAATATCATATGTCAAATGCAGTGATGGTCAAAACATGTACTGCATTGCACATTATGACCATGAAAGTGGCCACATAAATATTTTTCAGGACAAATTATTATTTAAAATTGAAATATTTGGCAGAAGTGTAATCATAGTATATTAATTCACTTTTTTCCATTTTCAACAATTTGTAGCAACCTGATTTAAACTCTCTTACTGTTAATGTATTGAAATATGACAATATATCAACACTTTGAATATAACAGGCTTAAAGAAGTGATTTCAACTTTAAAGTTATAAATTATCCTCTCATGATTAAATGTAGTGCAAGAATTATAAATAAATATGCCTTCAAATATAAAAATGGAAGTGACTGAATTGAAAGTTAATACACTATTAAAAGATAATTTTGGAGAATTTCCTGTAATTCATACACTGATGATGCTTTTCAGTTTTTAAAGTTACGCCTTTCGAAACTTCCATATTTCAGAAAATTTGGGCAGCGATGTGTTATCTGCTGTTATGTAAGTACTTACCTCTGTGAACAAGCCTTTTCATCAAGAAATGAAGGAGTGACAGTGGTCTTAGGTTATGGATTGTAAGCTTAAAAATGTGATTTTTCATAAAAAAATTACAACCTGACATTGTCAAATTAAATAGGTGAAACAAAAATATTTTAGCTCTTTTCAAGATAAAAAATGAGCTAATTTTTTCACCTTTTCGAATTCAACTCCTTTTTTTTTTAGAGATAAATTCAAAATTATTTTTCAGTTGGATAGGTATTGATGAAATATTTGATTCACACTTTCAGAATCTCCACTAGCTATAATTGTGCCCTCTAATGGTGTAAAAAGTTGAAAAGGCCAATATTTTAAATGAATATTGCAAGCAGTGAAATTATATTAGAAATTTTGGTGGTGAAACATGAAGGTCACGAAGTTGCATTGACAACAATGATTTCCACCCTTGCCCATGGTGGGGGAGCAACACAATTCTTTGTTTAAGTTTTAAGAAAGAATTATTTATTTTTAAGAATGAATTAAAAATTCTTTTGGTGTTGGATAGGTATCGATAAAGTATTACAATTTACACTTTTCAAATCTCCCAAAAGATTTATTCCCCCTAATGATGGGGAAGAGTTTGAAAACTTCAAAAACTGTGAATGGATATTACAGATGATCTATTTGGGCTGAAAATTTCATATTTTACTTGGTCGTGTGTGTTGATCAAGAGGTTTACAGTTGCAGCAACAATTTGTCCCTTCACCTTCAGGGAGGTGGGGGGAAGGCAACTTTTTGTTTTGAGAGATTAATGAAAAATTCTTTTTTGAGTTGAATAGGTACTAAACAAAATATGATGATTCATAGTTTTCAAATCTTCCAAAAAGCTTTAATTTATGTCATTAGAGGGTGTTAAATGCAGAAAATGTAAACTTAAAATAATATTACAAACAATATATTTATACTTGAAATTTTGGTAGTAAATACATTGATCAAGATAACCCAGATAGATGACTTACAAACAGAAGTATAGTTTACATTCATATGTGTTTAAATTATGTTGGTTAAAATTCAACTGATTGTTTTTTATTCTTAAAGGATTAAATTGAAAATTTCAATAATATAGTAATAATAAATTATTTTGTACACTACTGATTTGCCCTTAATCATGGAGAATGAGAAAACGTGATTTTTCCATTTTAAGGGATAAAGGAGAAATTCTTTTGCATTGTACAAGTTTAATAATATATTACTATTTACATTTTCCAGTCACCACTGTTAAAGGATGCAGAATTGTGAAAATTAAAAACTTCATTTTCTTTGAAAACGATTGATCATCCCATATTCACCAGAGGCAATGTTTTTTTTTTCAATAGGCAAAATTACTTGATGTGAAGTTAGAAAAATGTACCCATATTAACTCATTTGACTCAGTAGTATATCATTACACGAATAGTTTTGACCTGGAGAAAGTACCATATGGTAAGAATGACATTAAGCACCACTGATCTAATGTATTTGAATAGAAATTATAAAGCATAAAACCAAAAAAAAGATAAAATATAGAGGCAATGTAAAACTGCTTATATGCTGAACTATGCAATTACACGAATCCTGAAGAGAAATCTTTTCCGATCAATAAACAAATTGTTAAGGAATAATTTTTATGTTTGTACACTGAAGAGCCAAAACATTATGACCACCTGCCTAATATGACGTTGGTCCTCCACATGCCACCAAAACAGCTCTTACCTGGCGAGGCATGGATGCTGCAAGATTTCTAAAGGTGTCTTGTGGTATCTGGTACTAACACCTTACCAGCAGATCCTTTAACTATTGTAAGCTACGTGCTTGAGTGGCCACAGATCAGATATGCTGTTCCAACACAAATCACAGATGCTCGATTGGATTGATGTCTGGGAAATTTGGAGATCAGGACAATACCTGGAAGTCTTCCTTCCGCAAACCATTCTCAAACAATCGAAGCAGTGTGACATGGCACATTATCCTGCTGAAAGAAGGCACTACTAGAGGGGAATACCATTGCCATAAAAGGATGTACCTGGTCTGCAATGATGTTTAGATAGATGGTAAATGTCATAATTTTCTGCACATGAATGATTGGACCCAGGATTTCTCAGTAGAACATTGCCCAAAGCATTACACTTCCTCCATCGGCTTATTTTCATCCCAAGGTGCATCCTGGTGCCAACATTTCTCCAGGTAAATAGACACACATGTACCCAGCCGTCCACATGGTGCAACAGGAAATGAGATTCATCAGGCTAGATGACCTTCCAATCATTCAAGGTCTAGTGTTGATGCTCATGTGCCCATTGTAGGCACTTTCAACAGTGAACTGATGTTATCCTGGGCACTCAGAGCAGTCTACAGCTATGCAGACCCATTTTCAGCAGGGTTCGATGTACTGTGTGTTGTGACACATTACTCCCATCACCAACATTCAAATTATGGGTGAGTTGCGCCACAGTATCCCTTCTGTTGGCCCGTACCATACGGGATAGCCTTCACTCACCTCTAGCGTTGATGAGCTGTGATTGGTCCACACCTTGCGAATGGTTCGTGTTTCTTCCCTTTTCAGACCACTATTTGAAGGTACTAACCATGGCTGACTATGAGCACCCCACAAGCCTTGCCATCTCGGAAATGCTGTGATCCAGTCGTCTAGCCATTACAATTTAGCCTTTGTTAAACTCACTTAAGTCCATTGCATTTCCCATCTGAAGAACAAGAATAACACTGATTAGCAGAGCTCAGTATCAGGTGTTATTTATACCATTTAATGACCTTCACAAACACTGTCGTTTACCTGCAGTTGCTTTGATTTGCATAAAGATGCTCTGGTCATAATGTTTTGGCTCTTTGGTGTATGTTATATGAGAAACTAAGGCAAGCCTAATATAGCTTCTAGGTTATCTCCATTGTTTGTGTAGGGAAGTTCCTTCTTCCTTTTTTTAAAAACAAAAAATTCGGGGCACATTTAATTTTGAAACATTTGCATTACATGGAAAACACCCTGTTTATATAGTTTAAATTGAAATGCTTGTGGTGCCTTAATTAAGGGATTATTTAATAGATTTCATCAATGTAATGAATAAATCAATAAGTTCTTTGTTATTTTAAAGTTTAATTAACTTTCAGACTGAATTAAAAATATTAAAAGTGTTACCAATTTTTTTAAGTATCAATCAGTGTAGGCATAACTTTGGGCTTTGGCTTGTTGTTGAAAAATAAAGCCCTTGATAAGAAGAGTTGGCAGATGCCAATAGTTAACAACCATGACAATGATCTCTGCATTGATTAGCTGTGATTTCAGTTTCTCATGATGATAAAAAAAAATATATTAATTACAATACAATATAATTGTGTATTGGCATATTCAATTATGACACCTTTCCCCAAGTAGTGGGGGCGGGGGTGGCTCAGTCGGTAGCGCGCCAGGCTCGTAATCTGTAGTTCCCAGGTTCGAGTCCCAGCTGGGTCAGCGTTGAGATTTATCTCCGCAAAATTTCCCCGCCTTGCCCACGGTCAGTAGGGGACACCGATGGGCTTGAAAAGGCCGCCGTCCGTCGGATGGGACGTTAAGCCGTGGCCCCGTGTGCGGGAGAGCCATACCCTGTGCACGTTAAAGAACACGCTGGATGGCCTTGACGGGAGGCTACCATCTGTCTCCCAACAGCTGTTCCAGTGGGTCCCCTCCCCCAACCTTCTCTGAGCCTTCGGGGTCCTTGTGGCCTGGCCATTTAGCCCATGGTGTGCAAAAAAGTGCCGCTCAGAGGTAAAACAATCCAATCCAACCCAAGTAGTAACAAAATACTTTTGCTTTTGTTGGGTTCGAGCCCGGGTAAGGCATGGGTGTTTATATTGTTTTTCTGCTGAGGTCCCGCCAATCCTCACAAACCTACTATAGCATATAAACTGACAGGCTTTTCTCAGATCTGTGTGGCAAGCAGCTGCTTGAGTAGGTATTATTATTTTATTTTTGGAAGGATTTGTAGAACATTGTGAAGTCTGATGGGCCTGCTTTGAGATATATGTGTTTAGATATGCAAATTGCTTACTACCTTAAGTCATAAACTTTGTAAGATATACAGATGTTACCAAAATAATGGAAACTTGATAAAAAGAAAGTTCATATGATAAACTTCTGAAAATGCACATATTTTGGCAAATGATGTAAAACAAGTGATTATTAGCAATGCTGTTATCAGAATTCCTGGTTCCACAACTTAAAAATGTCAAACAGCTGCTTGCCACAGAGGTCTGACAGGAACCTGTCAGTTTAATATGCCATATAGAAGATCTGTGAGGAAGGCACGACCTCAGCAGAAAGGCAACACAAATATCCATGTCTTACATGGGCTTAAACCCAGGTCTTTTTTATCAGTATGTCAAGAACTACTGAATGAATATTGTTGGAAATCAAGTTATAGAAGGTTTGATTTCTATTTCTAATTTAAGTTTTAGTTTTACAATCTTACTGATGTTACATAAAGAGCTATTACAACAGATATGATTAGTCATATGAATTAGGCAGCAGCACTGCAAACTAGCATGTATAAAAATTAAACTTTTATTAACATTTCTAAGTTTTTTCTGTAGAACAGTTTTGCTCCTCAAATCCAACTGAATGTAAGTATATTAAATTACGTTCATCTAATTTATATTAAAGTAGGATGCACTCATTTATATTTGTTTATCAAAAAGTTAAGTATAAATTATCTCAGTACAACCAATGTCTCTTAATAAGATCTGCAGTCAATACTTGAAATAATGGCTGATCTCAATATGCTTCTTAGACAATTTATAAGGTCAGCAGACATTTAAAAATATGCAGTGTCATTTTTTTTATGAGCCTAAATTAGCAACTCTTGTAAAGCACATTAGTAGTAATATATTTATATAGTACTGAAAAGGATAAAAATCACAGTAGGTAAAGCTGAAACTTTTAGGTTGTAATATGTTACCTTTCAAAAGAAAAATTGCATCATGATTCACTTTTTGCACATTATATTCACTTTGCTTACTAAAAATAGTAAAGAATAGAATAATACTCTATTACAGGTATATCAAATATATGGTCCATAAAACCATTTTTATGTGGCTTTTAACTATGTTTTACAATGTGAATAGCATAAAGCTTAAGTTTAGGAAATCTTAGTAATAGTTACTGTTCAAAATTTGTATATAACTATAATAGAGAAAGTTGCCAACTGAGAGTGAGCCATGCATTTGTTTAAAAATATAATTGTTTAAATTCTTATTTAATAAAACCATAAGAAAATAAAAAATAACACAAACTTTTAAAAATTCACGTAGTTTTTAACACCATATACTAGTTTGAACAAAAGTTCTTTATATTTTGAAGTTTTTAGGTACAGAATTATAATAATTATATAATAAGGATATGAAAGCAATTTCTAATGGATGAAATTTTTATGTTGGCTGGTATTTTCATTTTTGTGTGGTTATGAAATCAGCCAGAAAACACTCGTGTTGGTTTTAGTAACAATATGATTTGCCTGTCTTATTATTATTAATTGGTCTGCAGATCCTATAGTCACAATGATTTAGGCCCATACACTTGTGAAACTTGATACTCTCATTGTATTATATACACATGTGTAAAATATGATAATATTTATAATAGATATCATCTGGCTGAAAATATTGATGCACAAATGAAGAGAATGGCTGAAGATATTAAAGAAATAATAGAACATCTCAATGCAGCAAATAAAACACATGATGATAATGACCCAGTAAGTATATTTTTTCTGATGAAATTGCTTGAATTGTTTATAATCTAACATGAAATTTCTTACTGCATAAACATCTTTTATTTTTAGTGTTATAAAATTTAAACTAATTTTTCTTTTGTTTTCAAATATTTAATGGTAGTAGTAGTAGTTCAAAAGTTGTAAAACCAGTTTCTCTTACTACTTATGTGGGGGGGGGGGGGCATTCCATATCAAGTGAACTAATAGATAGTAATTTTTTTACCTTCATAGATTTTAATTAAATTAGGTACACTTGTAGCTCTCTCTCAATTGAGAATGAAAACTACGAATTTTTGGATGAATATTTTTCGAGTTATTCTTTTAAAAATGGAGAAAAATAAACGTTTTATCCATTTTCATTTGTTTTCTCATATCTCAAGTTCTATTGAAGTTATAGCAATAAATATGGTTTTATTTTACAGTTCTTAATTATAAGTTTTTAAGTGAGTCAATTTTTTTAAATAAAAAATTTACTAACCTTGTAAATTTTACACTTGTTTGAAGTTTTAAAATGGATCATATTTTTAAAAATATATGCAAAAAGTAAGGTGATGAATATTTACTTCATACTAATTATGCAATATATGCAATGACACATATCACAAATACAAAAGTATGCAATACTATTTATATACCTAAAACACATATAGTTCCTTACTCAAAAAGTTTATTATGTTGAATTCACCCTCCCCCCTTTTACTTTTTGAAACATTTTCTGACCTACTGCAAATTAGGTTAATTGATTTGTTAGCTGTGGGATGAGTTGTTTAATTAAAATAACTTAAAATTCTCTGTCATTGAGCAATAAAATTTTAAAGTTTATCCTTCAAACTATTTGCATGTTACAAGTTTTTAGGAGACTCTCATTTTAGAATACTCTCATCACAAAATCATTATATTTTTGTAGCAAATGTACTCAATGCAAGAATAAAATAACTTCTCTCTATTGGAAATTGCTTTTGACTTGAGAAATATTTCCTTTATCATTCCTGCCTCTTTCGAATAAAAAAAAAGCTGAATGGTAGAAATATTACCTTTCATCCAATCAAATAATTCATGAGCTGTTGCAATTTTATTGGTGTAGGGGTCTTTGCAAGCTGACCTAAACAGTTAGTGTTTTAACTGTTTTCCCCAACCCATTGAAAAAATTGATATAAAATTATTGAGCTTCATGAAACTATCATCATATCATTAAATAATGTGCAAGCAACTGCACGTTCATTTGCTTTATGTTTTAAATATAGTGATGAACTGAACTAAAAAGTTGTGTATTTAATTCAGTGTCTTAATGCAACACCTCCTGTACACGTTTCAAAGAAAACATTTGATTTCTGGATATAATTCCAAGCTTTCAAAAAAAAATTTTTTTACAGTTCACTTTCCAGTATAAGAGCAGAAAAAAATGTAATCATTGCTATTACAAAGAGGATTTTAGATTGTAAGCAGAGTGGTGGTGGTGTTTTTTCCCCCCACTGCTCATGGAAAAAGTGTCTGTGATAGACTGGGGGGGGGGGGCAAATAGTTATAAAACAGCCGCTCAGGCCAGCTGACAAAGATTTTACACCAATCAAATTATGAGAGTTTACCAATTACTATATTGTATAAAATATACCATATCTGTTGACATGGTTTCATTATATGATATAACAATAGGTGTGGTCTTGTATAAATGAAACCATATCTATTGCTGTAAACTTAAATAGCACTTGAGATACGAGAAGGCAAATGGATGGCATGAATTTTTATATTTTTTGATAGGTTTAAAAGGTTATAACTTGAAAAGTATTCATCCCAAAATTCAAAAATTTCATTATCAATATAAAAACTACTATAAAGGTTTAATATGGAACCAATTTGTTCAAAATCTTTAAGGTGAAGGTTTTAGACACTGGCTCACTTCATAGGAATGATCCATATGCAAAGAAATTGTTTTATTATAATTATTTCAGTAAGTCATATGAATATTTCTTAAATGAAATTTTCCATTTCTCCTCTCCCTCCATTTAGATAAAACCTTATGTGTGCAAACAAACTTTTCCATAGATTCATTAAATTGGGAATTCACTGTGCTTATTATTTAAGTGTTAATTATCCTCTGAGGTAAATTTTTATGACTTCCATTGTTTTTAAATACTGAACAAATAGTGCTGAAAAATTAAAATTTAATTATATTTGATTAAGATCTTTAGCTTCATTTTCATTCTTTAGAAAAAGCTATTTTAGGAGTTAAGGAGGTTTAAATTACTTTCTCATTGCTATAATGTGAATTTTAAGGACTTTTGAACACATGTGTTTAAGGCCCAACAGGGGTTAGCAAACATGACTAAAGCTAGAGGACTATCCCTTGTGTAAATGTTTCCATGCTTTATGAGAAACAAGAATAAATGCAACTCTTCTAGCTTGTTTACAGCCTTTTATGTGATAACTAATAAAGCATTGTAAGAAATTTTTTTTAAAGATATTTAAGACTTTTATAAGATAGTCAACATGTTCATTGCATGAGGGACTGGATTCATACCAAGAGGTTATTGTATAACCTATTTTGGAAAGGGAAATTTATGAAATATATTATTTTTAGCTAAGTAGCATAATCCGTCTGTTTAGGAACATTGGTTTAACATGCAAGGTGTGACAAAGTTTTTCAAAATCCATGTAGAAAAAAATATATGTATACTCACATATGATTATTCCTTAATAATTCAAATTCTCAAAATAGCCTCCTTTGACTTAGTCTAATGATAAGTATGACTACTGAAAATTGTGTTGGAATTTTTCCTAAGAAATAATATCTAAGGTCACTATCAGTTTTTTTTTTAATTATTAGTGTTTGCATACCTATTGTTCTTCAAGGCCATCTTCAGTCTTTGGGAAAGCTAAAAATCATTGTGCACCAAACACAGAGAATAAGGTGGATAGTCCAGTTTCATGATTGATTTGTTGGCCAGAAATTTCTTGACACTGAGTGAGTCATAGTAATTATTTAAAATATCTCTTTTCGAAACTTTCAACCAGTCGTATGTACAAATGAATACGATTTTTTTTTAAATCTGTGTTTTGGGATTCATGGTTAAGCTCTTTAATGTCAATCCTCCTCCTCCTCCTCCTCCTCCTCCTCCTCCTCCTCCTCCTCCTCCTCCTCCTCCTCCTCCTCCTCCTCCTCCTCCTCCTCCTCCTCCTCCTCCTCCTCCTCCTCCTCCTCCTCCTCCTCCTCCTCCTCCTCCTCCTCCTCCTCCTCCTCCTCCTCCTCCTCCTCCTCCTCCTCCTCCTCCTCCTCCTCCTCCTCCTCCTCCTCCTCCTCCTCCTCCTCCTCCTCCTCCTCCTCCTCCTCCTCCTCCTCCTCCTCCTCCTCCTCCTCCTCCTCCTCCTCCTCCTCCTCCTCCTCCTCCTCCTCCTCCTCCTCCTCCTCCTCCTCCTCCTCCTCCTCCTCCTCCTCCTCCTCCTCCTCCTCCTCCTCCTCCTCCTCCTCCTCCTCCTCCTCCTCCTCCTCCTCCTCCTCCTCCTCCTCCTCCTCCTCCTCCTCCTCCTCCTCCTCCTCCTCCTCCTCCTCCTCCTCCTCCTCCTCCTCCTCCTCCTCCTCCTCCTCCTCCTCCTCCTCCTCCTCCTCCTCCTCCTCCTCCTCCTCCTCCTCCTCCAGCAGCAGCCATGGGCTATGAAGGTCCAACCAGACCATGCAATTTAATTCTCCAAGCAAGTCTGTCCTGAGCTACATCTGGCCATTGCACACAAATTCTAATAAGGTCCTGTTTGACATTGTCTGCCCACCACAGGTCTCCCCCTCTTTCTGAGTAACCTTGAGAATTGAACAACATTTGCTATAATGCAGCTTATTGATGTTAATAAATTGTAAAGGATTATCATTGTACCATAATGCAGCTCATTAATGTACTTAAATTATCAAAAATATTTGGATTTATCATATTTTTATGAATATGTCATCAGTAATATGATAAACTATCTATATTTTATCTGAATTAGTACAATTTGCTCTTAATTATGCCCACTGCATTTCTACATCAGTGGTATTCAGCCTCTTTCATTGATGTATGTATCTGAAAATTTTAATGAATAGCTTATATCCCTGGTATGTTTTCAAGTTAAGAATAATGATATAGGTAATATGGCAAACTTGAATAAATTCGCTTTGCAAAAAAAAATGACCAAACTAGAAACTCTCATTTTAATGTGCTTTCCTGTAGCCTTGTAAAATAGTAAAATATTGCCCATATATCATATTAAAGATCACATAGATTCTTAATATCCTTAGTAAGTCCTTTAGTACATATATGGAACAGGGGTTTCTGCAGTCAGTAGCACACCAGACTCAAAATCTGATGTTCCTACGTTTGAGTCAGAACTGTGGCTTGCATTGATATGTGCTCCACTAACAACTACTCTGCTCTCAAAGAGAAAATAAAAGATACTGATGCAGTTGTGAAGGCTGCTGTGCACTAGATGGAATGTTAGCAGGAGAGTCATACCATGACTACTAGATGGAATGTTATGATACTAGATGGAATGTTAGCAGGAGAGTCATACCAAATCGCATATGAGCTGCAATTCAGACTAAAGGAGGTCCAACTCGGTATTAAAGGTAAAAAAAAAATTGGTATTAAAGGTAACCAATATTAAAGACCACATTGAATGGCTTTGTCATTAAGCTTCCATCTGTACTCCTAACAGCTTATCACTGGATTTCCTTATCCAACCTTCCTACAGCCATTTGGATCCTTGTGGCCTGACCATGTAATTAGTGGATTATGGATTTTTTTTTTTATTAATTTCAGATATTCCTATTTTTTTAGTTTATTTGGAACATTTATACAGTTAATATTACCTATATTTATGTATGGCCAAGTGGTTAGCACACTTCGCTACTGATCTAAGGGACTTGGGTTCGAGCCCCAGGGCATTGATATTTGTGCTGTTTTTCTGCTGAGGTCCTGTCATCCTCATAGACCTTCTACTATGGCATATAAACTGACAGACTCCTGTCAGACCTCCGTGGCAAGTAGCTGCTTGAGTGGTATTTATTTTTTAATTATTTATATTACTTTTTATTATATGTGTTAGATTTTCATATTGATATTCATATGTTTTATATATCGGTCATCTCATGGCCCAACATGTTAGTCTAAAATATTTTTACAGCCTGACAAAAATTGTCTACCCTCACTCTCTCTCTCTTACTATAAACATTTAAGCAAAGGACTGAAGTAGAAAGAAAAACACTATTCACATTTCATTGCAAATTTTTTATTTCTGCAATGAAATATACAGATTATTGTCAAACAATATATTTTTTTCACCATCAATTCTTGTGACCCAGCAATTGGGAAGCATTGTTATTGATATTATCCATGTAATTTGGATATTGCTTAATTTTCATCTAGAGTCTTGGCACAGAAATAATTTTCAAACGTTTTAGAAATCCAATAGTATTGTCTGCAAAATATTCAGAAATTTAATTGTAATTTTTATATATACTGCAGCAAAAGAAATGAAATGCATATAATATTTAAGCTTCTTTTATATTATTTTAGTTTTGCATTTTCTTACTATACCATGTAGAACCAAACTTATAGATTCTTTATTTTCTTTTACAGATGCAACAAATTGCTAAAATTTTAAATGCTCATATGGATGCATTGCAGTGGGTTGACCAGAGTACAGGTAAGGTTGCTAATAATTAATTTTTTACATTTAATTTAACAGTATTTTAGGCAATTTAAGCTCCAAATCATTAGTCATATACACACACCAGCCACTGAATTAGAAACCTTTATTAAATACCGAGTTGGACCTCCTTTAGTCTGAATTGCAGCTCATATGCAGTTTGGCATAGATTCCACAAGGTGTTGGAGTGCCTTTACATCTACAGCATACCAGACATTCACCAGACAGTCCTTTAATTGGCTCAGATTTGATGGAAGAGGACTTTGCCCCCAGATCTGTTTTTCTAACATGTCCCCTACATTCTCAATGAGGTTCAGTCCGGGCTTTGTGGTGGCCAGGGAAGATGGTGGAAGTTGCTGTCATGCTCACTGAACTACTACTGAACACATCTTGCATGATGGACATTAGCATTGTGTCCATGAAACAGCCATCACCTGCTAGATAAAAAGTCAACATTGCAGGATGGACTTGATTGGGATCAATGTTCAGATAATCCTTGGAAGACACCCAACCTTCCAGAAATATCAGGAGACCCATTCTGTACCAACGAAACATACCCCACACCATGACACTACCTTCGGAACCTTGAGTTGTGTTTATAAGGCAAGCTGGGTCCATTGCTTCATGGGGATATTTGGGATCACTGCTGGGTCCATTCCCACCAAACCCTCTCCCTACTGTCAGTACAGAACAAGGTGTACCACCACTCGTCGGACCACATGACTTTTTTCCAGTGTCCAGTCGCAGTGTTCTTGACATCACTGTAGACGAATTTTCCGGTTCTCGCAGAAATCAGTGGTTTCCTTATAGGCATGCAACTGCTAATACCGATTCTCTTCAATTCCCTGTGTATAGTTCACTGAGATATGGGTCAGGAACAGCCTTCATTGAATGCTTCGGTCAATTGCTGCCCACAGAAAACCCCGCTTTTCCATACAAGACTTCTCAGACAATGGAGATCTTGTTTCTGACAGATTATCATCATACCACGCTTATGCCTCTTTGACAAGCAATGTGGGTTATTTTTCCACTTATTAAAGACTAAGATATCTCAGTTTTTGAAAAACCAGTCAGCTCTGCTGTTTTTAAAATCATTGCTCCAGCCAGACCCACAATATGACCTTTATCAAATCCCAAAAGATCCATTGTTTTTCCCATTGAGATTAACACTACTGACGATTATTGATGAGCAGCAGTCTTAAATACTTGCCTAGGCTACGTATTTTGCATATATGCTGTGCAAGTGATGTTTATGTACATCTGCATAAAGGTTTCTAATTCAGTGACTGGTGTGTGTACATTGTTATTAAATTTAGAGGGAAAATGGCTGGAATATGAATCCACAATATTCTAATGATATGTCTGATTCTCTACTCTTAAGCTATCAGCTACTGAACAAGATCTCTAATGCTGTGAGCTAACTCTCTTCGAGCACACTGAAGTCTGTGTCATATAGTAAGCTCAATGGACAAAAAATTAGCCATCTCTGTAGTTTTTCACCTAATAATTTATAGGAACTCCTTTCCCATGAATTACAGGAGCATTCCCATTAGGTGTGGACTCCACCAGTTGTCGGATATAGTATATACAAATTCTACTTCACCCCTCCAGAAGTAGGACTTGTACTTCAGCTAGATTATATGAATGCCTATTTTGGTGTTTCACCCTCTGTTCCATATAGTCCCAAAGGTTTTCAGTTGGATTTAGATCCAATGACTTTGTAGGCCAGTTGAGGTATCCTAATGTTACCTCATGCTCCTCATGCAGTCACAAACAGTTTTGGTCCTGTGTAGCTTGCAGTTGTCGTCCTCGAACATTGGAGTGTCTATGTTGTGTTTGTCCTCACATGAAGCAATTAAACCTCATGTAAAGTATCCCCAGAGCATCACAAAATCACATCCATCTTTAAATAATACCTGGGCACACAGGACACACATATTTAAATACCTGGGTGTATATCCATGATGAAAGGCTTTATTACTCCTGTGATCTGATCTCTGTTTTGTATCGTTGGAATACAGACAAAAACATGACTCATCTGACCAGAAAATGGTTTTCCAGTTATCTGCAGTCCAATGTCTATAGCACCTACCCCATTGCAACCTGATATTTTTTGATGTGCAGCTGTTAGCATGGGTCTCTTCTAAGACATTCTGCTCCAAATACCCATGGAATGCAGGTTCCCTTCACAAAATTCTGGATGTGGTCCTTCATTGATTGTCTGTGTAGCAATAGCTCTCTAGTTTGAAATTGATTTGCAGGCACTATCAGGATACTCATCTGCAGTCCCTGTCTGTGTCTACAATTAGTGGTTGAAATGGATGTACACCACTGTTTATACACTCGAACTGTTAATTTTGAAACCTACAAATTTGAGTACTTCTTTCACATGTCCTTTAGCTCTTCCAAATGCAATAACACCCCTTCGCAACTCAGTCATATCTTTTTCCTGACCCATTATTCACAGCAGGAACGTGTAACTGGCACTCCACTATAGAACACAAGGAAGGTCACATGCCTATATATAGTGCTGCATTATTACAGGCATGACATCTACCAGTGTATTAAGTCAGCAATATTGCCTATGGTGGGGATGAGTGATTTTTTTGCCCGGTGTGTTTATGTATTTCCTCTGATCATAAAGCATTTTTTTATTACTAAATTTGTTTTGACAAGAATTCAAAGCACTGAAACATTTGCATTACATAAAAACATCCTATTGGTTGAAATGGCCACAATATCTTTGTTAAAGGAATATTTAATAGATTTCCTCAATATAATGAATAAATTAATAGTTGTTATTTTGAAATTCAGTTTGATTTTAACTGATTTTTTTTTAATCAAAGGTTTTTTAAATACTAATCAGCTTATTAATATAAGCATGACCTTAACTTTTTTTAAGGAAGTGTGTGAAAAGAACAATTGGTGGATGCTAATTGCTAACACTTGCAATATTGATCTGGACAGCTGGGGCTTTATTACTTACTATTATGTAATCAGCAATTGCTTCTTGGTGCAGTTTGTTTTACAATAACTTAGGCAAAAGACCTAACTGAGTGATGTTCCATTTTATGATTTATTAACTTGTTTTTACTAGGTATTTTTTTCATGTTTTCATTCCATAAAAGTAGAAAAAAAGAACTTATACCATCGAACAAGATATTCATTAGAGTAAACTTTTTTCATTCTTTTCAATCTTGCTGTAAAGAACATTTACTATATTAGTATACTGCTGTTACTATTTGAAAATGAGGGTGATACACTGTGTAAGCATTGGTACAATACTATTCAAATGATGAGGATTTTAGTGTGTCCCAAAGTTAGTAAGTGCATAGTAATGTAAGACTTTGACTAGCTGCAAGTAAATCACTGGCTGAGATGTCAGGAGGTCTCATGGGTGCATAGTGCAGGCATATTCCCACTTGCCACACTATAAATTGGTTGACTATCCCAAGTGCTGATGACCCATAAAACCCCAAGCAGATTAAGACATTTTCTCTTTAAATTTAATGATTATATGAGATACTATTTGAAATATGTGAATTAATCATTTAAGTTGGTCATTAAATAATTCAAGTAAACAGTTGGTATTTAAGCTTTTGATGCTTATTTGTATTAATTTTGTTGTTTCCATTCACTAACTTCAGAACTCTATTACACACTTTATTATCAATTAAGAGAGAGAGAAATTAACATAATACACAGGGTGTCCCGTAAGTCCTTATACATAGACACAGGTGTCCCAAACGTTCGTATACATGATCACCAGTAAAAGTAAGTATAATGTTTTCTTCTTTGTGGTTTCAGATGAGTTGACGCATTGATGATGACAGAGTAACAATGTATCATCTCACAACCCAGGAGAAAGTGGTACTTATTCAGGTTGGTGGAAAAAGTCAGCAAGAAGCATATGAGAAATTTCACAGGCTACATCCAGACAAGCCAAGTCACACATCTGTCCGTAATATTCTGAAGAGACTGAAGGAGATTAGTTTGGTGGTAGATAAACTTAGACCAGGTCGTTTGAGTTGTACCACAGATGAAGACTACACTTAGATGCTCTGGCTATAATTAAAGTTAGCCCTCATTGGTCTGTAAGAAAAATTTCATAGGAGGTGGAAATTGGGAAATCATCTGTATTCAGAATCCTGAGAAGAAACAGGTTCTTCCCATATGAAATACAAATGATACAGGAGTTGTATGAAGACCAAATTAACTGCAGAGAGCAGTTCTGTGATTGGGTGCTAGAAAAACTCCAGGAACAACAATCTCTCTTAGCTGACACAATCTTCCACAAGGAAGCAAACTTTCACTTGAATGGGACAGTTAACCACCACAATCATCATTTACTGGGCTGCAACACAATCACACTGAGTTGAAGATGCAGGTGTACAGAACAATCCCAGGATATCAGTTTTGTGTGCAATTCTTGATGGCAACTTCATAGGACCTTACTTTTATACCAACAGTCACTGGCAACACTTGTTTTCAAATGTTAAATGTCATTTTGGTAACCTACTTAGAGGACATATCCTTAGCATGTTATCACAGTGTTTTCTTTCATTGGGATGTGTCACCACTCCATTATGCCATAACTGTTTGAACTAGTTTTTTTTAATAAATATTTTTGTGAAAAAAATTTGCTGACATACGGGACTCAACATGCCAGTTAAGAGAGCAAAATTAACGTAATATACTGGCTGTCCCATGCACTCATGTACATGGTCAGAAGTAAAAGTAACTATGATGTCTTCTTTCTTTTTTCAGATGAGTTGACGCATTGATGTGGCTTTGAGTCCCATGTTGGAGAAATTTTTTACACAAAAACATTTATTGATTTATAGATGTTTAAAAGTTGATATGTAACTCTGAGATTGTCAATTATGGATTTTTTTTTTTCTGTGGGGCCATTTAATTAGGAAATCCTCAAACACTGGATGAATTAAAGTAGACCATCCACAGTGAATGTTGCAGAATAATACCATCCTTTGTACGTGATGTGTCATTCACTCAGAGACAGGACTAATATGTACAAGCAAAAGAGGTACTCAGTGTGAGCATTTGATGTCAGTATGGATTTGGTATAGTTGAATATGTGTACAATTAAATATTATTACTTTGTCTATAGATAAAGACTAATGGAACACTCTATATGTAAAATTATTATAGCTTATAGAAAATTTCAATACTACTGCTTTGATATTGGGCTGCCATTAAATATAGAAGTGCTTACACTGAAAAGCCAAAACATTATGACCACCTTCCAAATATAATGTTGGTCCTACACATGCTACCAAATCAGCTGTTACCCAGTGAGGCATGGACTTACAAGATTTCTAAAGGTGTCTTGTGGTATCTGATACCAACACTTTACCAGCAGATCCCATAGCTCTTGTAATCTGTGATTGAGCCACTGCAGATCAGATATGCTGTTCCAACACAAACCACAGCTGCTTGATTGGGTTGATGTCTGGGGAATTTGGAGACTAGGGCAATACCTGGAAGTCTTCCTCATGTTCACGAACCATTCGCGAACAATCCAGGCAGTGTGGCATGGCACATTATCCTGTTGAAAGAAGGCACTACTAGAGGGGGATATCTTTGCCATGAAAGGATGTATCTGGTCTGCAATAGGTTTAGGTAGGTGGTAGATGTCATAGTTTCCTCACATGAATGACTGGGCCCAGGGTTTCCCAGCAGAACATTGCTCAAAGCATTACACTTCCTCCACTGGCTTGTTTTCGTCCCAACGTGCATCCTGGTGCCAACACTCCCCCAAGTAAATGATGCACACATACCTGGCTGTCCATGTGGTGCAACAGGAAATGACATTCATTAGACCAGAAGACCTTCCAATCATTCAAGACCCAGTTTTGGTGCTTACATGCCCATTGTAAATGCTTTTGACAGTGAACCGAGGTTAGCATTGGCACTCAGAGTGGCCTGAGGCTAGGCAGCCTGATTTTCAGCAGGGTTTGATGTACTGTATGTTATGACACATTATTCCCATCACCAGCATTCAAATTACGGGCAATTTGACCACAGTATCCTTTCAGTTGGCTTGTACCATGCAGGATAGCTTTGCTCATCTCTATCATCGATGAGCTGTGGTCGGCCCACATGTTGCTGGCAGTTTGTGGTTTTTCCCTCCTTAGACCACTTTTTGAAGGCATGGGCTGACTGTGAGCACCCCACAAGCCTTGCTGTCTCAGAAACGCTATGACCCAGTCGTCTGGCCATTACAATTTGGCCTTTATCATACTTGCAAGTCCGCTGCCTTTCCCATCTGAAGAACAAGAATAATACTGATTAACAGAGCTCAGTATCAAGTATTATTTATACCATTTCATGACCACACATGCTGTCGTTTACCTGCAGTTGCTTTGATTTGCATAAAGATTTGTTTGGCTAATTTAATCATAATTTATATTTCATAATGTTTATGAATCATGTTTCATAATGTTTTGGTACTTCAGTGTATATTGTAAATCAATACACCACTCAGCAAAATGTTGTTAAGCAATAATTCTTCTGTTTTACAGAACTGCTCTTTTTTTTAATATAATTTTCACTTAAATCATATTTTTTAGCTGCTCTTCAGCGTAAAATGGATGACACATCAAAACTTTATGAAATTCAGAGGAGAGACCAAGAGAAGTCATTTAGGATTAGATATTAATAATATTTAGCTTTGTTCTTTTGTATTAGTGAAATTTTAATAAAGTTTATTTCCAAACTTGTTATGTAAATGCTGTAGAAATAATTATATCCCATAATGTAAAAATTGTTTAAAAACCTGAAAGTTTAATAAAGATCATCTCATATTAGAACTTGGTTTATATATATATTATTGAAATAATTTTATCTCGTGCTCTATGTTAAAAGAATTATGGAAGTGAAACATTTCACATTAGCTTGCTACTCATAAATCACCTCGTGATAAGAGTGATGCAGCAATTTCTTTAATAACTATAATTGAAGAATATTGGATAATGATTCACTTTCAATATTGAAACAATGTGTTCAACCCAAGTGTAACAATACGCTGTTAAATGTTTCAGTTAACACCAAATATTGAATGAATATTGATGAAAATTAGATTTAGAAATTGTTTCATTCAAATCTACCTCCAATCACATTTTTCACAATAAAGAGGTTATTATTGAAAGACTTTCATTGATATAATAAGTGTCCCAATGCATTTGCTAAAATAATAGGAAATTTTTACTGAGTGCTTACTAACATCTAACTTGTTGTGGCACTTATTTTCTACTTGTTATCTGTAGTGATTAGCTATTCTTTATAATGAAACAAGTATTTCACAGCCCACCATAAATATCCCCACAAAGATCGATTGATCAATAAATGCCTAGAATTTAATAACAGTGGTATGGAGTGGCTAGCATGTTTTCTCAACTACAATCACATTGAAGAAGCTTGGGATACTTTAGGAAAGTGTTGCATTCTCGAATTTCTTCTCTAAGTGCATCACTATCTGCAAGTGACCCCGTTATGTTAAGGCACCTCAGTAGTTAGCTCTAATTATTGTCCCCACTTTCCAGCACTGATGCCAATCTCATTGTTGTTGTTTTCATATTACTCTTAATAATCACCCTATTAATATCCTTTTTGATGAGGTACTAATGTTCAATTTGATGTCAGGAGTCCTTCATATACTACAGAAAGCAATAAACAACAAGAATGTGTCCATCGCCAACAACCACTGGTATTGTATCAGCTGTAACCCTTTTATTTTTAAAGTGATTCAATAACTGCCATTTTCAGTGTTTGCAGGTTAAGGAATTATTTGTAAGCAACCCCCCTCTTGACCGACAACAGTTGTAAATATTGCATTAGCCACTTCTTTCTAAATTTGCTATGGTAGATTTCTCGAGTAGTTGAAATTAGCATTTAATTATCATCCTGCCAACAGTAAAGCAGAGCTGTCTCAGTACTGTGCCAGGCTCGTAATCTGCAGTTTCCAAGTTCAAATCCCAGCTCGACCAGCGTTGAGGTTTTATCGCTGCAAAACTCTCTGCCCTCAGTAGGGGACGCAGAAATATGCCGTCCATTGGATAGGATGTTAAGCTGTGGTCATTATGTGGGAGAGCCATACTCTGTGCATGTTAAAAAACAAGCCGGATGGTCTTGATAGAAGTCTACCATATGTCTCTTAACAGCAGTGCAGTGTGTTCCCTTCCCCCAACATTCTGAACCCTCGGAATTCTTGTGATCTGGCCATTTAGCCCATTGTGTTAAAAAAAATGCAGCTCAGAGGTAGAACAACCCAATCTACCAATAGTCACTCAAGCATTTCTACATTTAATAGCCATCTTAGATGGTTGATGACATTGGTGATAATATTGCATTACTCTGGTAGCCATCAGCTTGGCTGACGTCATCTACACGTGTGAGCAGATTGCTAACATGATTTCATCCGAACAATGTGAAGTCAGTTTCCCAATCTCTCAAGAAGTTCTCGTGGGTACATGGGTTTCTGTGATTCATCAGAGTGAGTAATGACTGTGGCAAATAGATAATGGATTACTAATAGGTCAAAATACGTCATCAGTCCATGTTTACAGAATGAGATATTCTGAAGGGAATGTGTCGAAACAGATGTATCTAAAATCAGAACTGTAAGAAGCGATTAAAATTTACATGCAACCTCTTATGTTTTCTCTGTTCATAAAAAATTTTGATTTAATCCGAATAAAAATACATTTAAATAAGACGTCAGTTGCAAAAAAAAACAAACAAATGCCGTAAGAAATTTGCTGCATGCACTATAGAAACTGAGACGTACTCGAATATCAATCCAGGTTTCAATTTAAATTTATCCATTGTGAGCAAAAAAAGTGCCGCTCAGAGATAAAACAATTCAACCCTTTCCTGTATCTACATCTGAGCCATTAAGTTCTAGTGACTTCATTTGGCCAGTGAAGGTAAAAAAAAATCATGCTGACAATACAACCCAACCAAAAAATAATAATTAATACCTTTCATTTTGAAATCAATAGGATATGAATGATATAATAATTAACGATTTGTTTCCATTTTGAAAGTTTTTAGAAAAAAAATTTCGAAAAAATGTTTTTTTTATTTATTTTTATTCCAACGTTAATCTAAATATTTCAATTGATTTCTTCAAATCATACGGAAGCCCGAATAATTCAAAAACACGAATATTCTAATTCTTGCAATTGACCAACAATATCAGTGTAGAACAATGTCACGTAACAGCCAACAGATCCATTATTAGAATGTGATCACACTGTGTCGTAACGCAAGAATTACAATCAGAGAATATCCGTTTTCAGAGCGGCGGCAATCA
This sequence comes from Ryuthela nishihirai, assembly GCA_038380435.1. Lineage (NCBI taxonomy): Eukaryota > Metazoa > Arthropoda > Arachnida > Araneae > Heptathelidae > Ryuthela > Ryuthela nishihirai. The sequence continues at coordinate 31,545,809 of JAWZYU010000019.1, read as the reverse complement.
TTCAGCCTAAGATGAGACTGCGCAGTTGACGCTTTCGAAAATTCTCGTATATCATTGGTTCACTAACAGGAAAAGCGATCGTGTCGACCTATATGACCTATGAGAATTTTCAAGACGTTAACTGAGCACTCTTCGCCCCACCCTAACGTGACCCGAGCCGTTGGTCTACTTTGGTTGTTTTACCTGTCAACGGCACTTTAGTTCGCGTAATGAGCTAAATGATCAGGTCAGAAGATCCAGGGCTGGATCTGGGGGGACCGTGCCTTGACGCATCCTCTGACGTGCGACCGTGCCTTGACGTGTTCTCTGACGTGCGACCGTGCCTTGACGTGTCCTCTGACGTGCGACCGTGCCTTGACGTGTCCTCTGACGTGCGACCGTGCCTTGACGTGTCCTCTGACGTGCGACCGTGCCTTGACGTGTCCTCTGACGTGCGACCGTGCCTTGACGTGTCCTCTGACGTGCGACCGTGCCTTGACGTGTCCTCTGACGTGCGACCGTGCCTTGACGTGTCCTCTGACGTGCGACCGTGCCTTGACGTGTCCTCTGACGTGCGACCGTGCCTTGACGTGTCCTCTGACGTGCGACCGTGCCTTGACGTGTCCTCTGACGTGCGACCGTGGCTTCACACGGACCATGACCTGAAGTTCCTTCCGATGCTTATTACAGGTATGTAAATAAGTACAAACTGTTTTACTAGGAGCTGCAACTTTTTTTACATACAATGTACTTAGTGATCAGATGATAAGGACAGCAAAGGTTCAGAGAAGGTTGGATGAAGGGAAACCACTGGGTAGCTGTTAGGATACAGATGGTAGCTCCCGTCAAGGCCATCCAACATGGTCTATAACATTTGTTCTGGTATTCTATAGCATGCACAGTGTATGGCTTTTCATGCATATACCCATGTGCATGAAAGCCATACACTGTGCATGCTATAGAATAACATAACAAATGTTATGTCATTTGACGGACGGCGGCCTTTCCAAGCCGATCGGTGTCCCCCTATTGACAAAGGGCAGGGCGGGGAGTTTTGCGGAGATAAATCTCAACGCTGACCCAGGTAGGACTCGAACCTGGTAAATTCATATTATGAGCCTGGCACTTCACAGACTGAGCCACCACCAACCCAATACCTTTAACAACAAAACTCAGGTTGATGCCTTCATAGTAGCGATGGCGATCTTATGACACGCGTGCCAAAGGTAACATGCATGATGATTTTTGTTGGCACTCCCTTGAGAGGTGAAGAGAAATAGTGACTACGGCTAGTATAGAGAATTAGAAATAATGGCCACAGCAATTCAGTACATGTTTATGGATGAAATCATTGGTAGCAAGATGATGACTAGGTTGTTATAATTAGTTACTTATTCATTACGAATTTCAATTGTGCATTCACATGTTTAAAATATCTCGCCAAATAACTGATTACATAATTTTTCTAAAAAAACAGGATCAAAAACAGACGAATTAAAGCTATCAACTGTTCATTAATTTCCTTTAAAGCACTTCTGTAGAACTTAAAATTTAGTTAAGGTTTCTGTTTTTGCTTCAGAGAGATGTTGTACTCTGTCACTTATAAAAATTCACTTCATTCTATTAAAGGTATCGAAATATCAGTGATGCGTTGAGCACAGTAGTTGAAAGTAGTATGTGAGTTTGTGCGTGTGAAAGAATGATTTTGATTTTCACTTGTGTAATGGCGAGCCTAAAACTTAGTGTTCCGTAACGCGCTAGGCTACTGATCTAAGGGACCGGGTTCGAGCCCCGGGTAAGGCATGGATGTGTGTGTCGTTTTTCTGCTGAGGTCCTGCCATCCTCTCAGACCTTCTACTTTGGCATATAAACTGACAGGCTCCTTGTCAGACCTCTGTGGCAAGCAGCTGCTTGAGGGGGTATTTATTATTTTTTATTATTTATCCTTATATTTGAACCGTTATTTGAACTATTTGATTTGCATTGTATGAGGAACTGATAGGTTTCGTCCATTAGATTTTGAAATAATATAGGTTTTTATTTGTTATAATGTTCAATCGTTCAATAAATTCTTCTTGTAATTAATTTTGTTTTGTGGCCTGAATATATATGATTATATAGTATCGTGGCCAGAGTTTTAATTTTTGTCATGGCATGATAAAAGAAATGTTACTTGATTCAAAATGATAGTAAATCGTGGGTTTATAATGGAAAGATCTATCTCGCCATGTTAAAAAATGTTGAACAATGCTCTATGCATTAGTATTATACACTGAACGGCAGGTCAAGAGTAACTCATACAAACAGTTAAGTAACTTCTTAAATAAGATTTGTATGAAAGAATTTAACAAGGAAAAAACGAAAAAATATATTTATAATGAGATAGGAATCAAATCTCGTAAAATCTCGGTTTTCAACAGCATTCTTTGGGTAGTTACGGAAATGCGAATACTTAACAGCAGCAATGTAATTACGAAAATAATTAATTTGAATTCGAAAATAATTAATACGAAAATAATTGATTTGGATGAGAATTTAAAAAGGTTAAACGAAAGCAATAACCGCTATGGAAACTTTAACAAGATATGTAGCTATATTTTCAGTAGATCGAGTACTGATTAGTTAAATTTTCCCCAATTTGGAATTTTTTTTGCAGAACGAGATAACTTGCTAACGTTTCAGTTTCAAAGACTCTTTAAATATTGAACAAAAGCTTCTATAAAATCAAGATTCAAGTAGTTTATTACTGCAATTAAATCTTTAGCTAAACACACATTTTCCTATTAAAGCATGCATAATATATGAGTAGCCGTCCCGTGGCCGAGTGGTTAGCACGCTTGGCTACTGATCTAAGGGACCTGGGTTCGAGCTCTGGATTAGGCATGGATGTGTGTGTCGTTTTTCTGCTGAGGTCCTGCCATCCTCTCAGGCTCCTGTCAGACCTCTGTGGAAAGCAGCTGCTTGAGGGGTATATAATATATGAGTGAAATGTCCGCACATTATTTTTTTACTCTAAACTAAAAACATCACTAATAATAAAAGTGACCATGTACAGTCGCTCAAAAAAAAATATCCGAACACTATGGTCTAAGGGACCTGGGTTCGAGTCCCAGAATTAGGCATGTATGTGTGTGTCGTTTTTCTGCTGAGGTCCTGCCATCCTCTCAGATCTCCTACTGTGGCATATAAACTGACAGGCTCCTGTCAGACCTCTGTGGCAAGCAGCTGCTTGAGGGGGTATTTATTTATTTATTTATTTTATTTTATGGTTGATTACAGCATTCAGAAAAAATCGCTGCCAGATATTTTTCTGAATTCTGTAATCAACCATAGTGTTCGGATATTTTTTTGAGCTATTTTACGCAAATAATTCATTTGGAGAGAGAATTTAAACAGGTTAAACGAAAGAAATAAGCGGTATAGAAACCTTACCTGGATATGTAGCTGTATTTTCAGTAGATCGAGTACTGATTAGTTAAATTTTCTCCAATTTAGAATTTTTTTTGCAGAACGAGATAACTTGCTAAACGTTTCAGTTTCAAAGACTCTTTAAATACTGAACAAAACTTCTACAAAATCAAGATTTAAGTAGTTTATTACTGCAATTAAATCTTTACCTAAACACATATTTTCCTATTAAAGCATGCATAATATATTAGTGAAATGTCTGCGCATTAGTTTTTTACTCTAAATTAAAAACATCACCAATAACAAAAGTGACCATGTACAGTCGCTCAAAAAAGTATCCGAACACTATGGTTGATTAGAGAATTCAGAAAAAATATCTTCAACGAGTTTTTTTTAGAAATTAGTGATCTGGCAACCTTCGTGTACAGTTCACGAAGGTTGCCAGAATACTAATTTCTAAAAACTCGTTGTCAGATATTTTTTCTGAATTCTATACAAATCAGAATAATAAACGTTTACTACTTATACGCTCCATGCGTTCTATATATTCTTTTGAAGGTTAGTGCTGTTCGTCCAAAAGGCTGAACGCAGTCACTTATTCAACCAGTGATCCCCCAGATATATATTAACAGAACAAAATAGGTATCTGATTTAAAATTTTGATTCGAAATAGTGAGTTCAAAGTAATTAATTAGGTATTTACGTAAGCAGGGGTATTTACAAACACGTCCAGCGGATCTATTGGTTCTAAATTTTCAATTAATTCTAACTTCTATTTTACATTTCAATCTATTCCTTTGCCTTTTAGGCCTACGTTTCAAAACATGATTGATTAAAATTTCAACATTTTATTGTAAAATATCAGGAAAACTCCAAAAGACGTATAGGGCGATCCAAGATGTAGCTCTACACACTGAGACAAGAAACACACTCAAATACAACGGATAACACACAATAATTCGGCACTGACACAAATATCACACTGCACCACTACGGCTGAGGGTCCAACCTAGAGAAGTGGAGGGAGAATATATTCAAGTACATATTCCGACCGTTTCAGCTTTCTAAATACACAACTTTTAACACTCTACAGTCTGCACACACTAAACACAATAGATGACGTAATCGAAAGAAGCAGAGTAATTAATCCGCTCTGTGATCTAATGACTGAATGTGATCTATTGCTTCTGATGAGAGTGATTGCCATTTGCTGAAATGGCTGAATGCAGACAACTATTCAACCAGTGTCTCTCGAATAACAAATCCATTCACAGACTCAAATAGGTATTTGACTCATTTCACTTTCCTATTAATAACCTCTCCCACTTTGCACTATATGCAAAACAACACACTTCCGACGCTAATCCAAACGGACAAAATAACTACTCCTTTGTGCGCTCTTATTACTGCACGTTTTCTATAAGATTTGCGGTAGGAGATTGCTGTTCGCCCAAAGGGCTGAACGCAGTCACCTATTCAACCAGTGACCCTCACCTACATATTAACAGTTTAAAATATGTATTTGTCTGCTTTCACCCTTTGATTAACAGATCTAACATTTTCCACTAGATACACAACAACACGATTAAACGCCAATGAATAGGAATAACGTAATTATTCCGCTGTGCGCTATAATGGCTGCATGCGTTCTATATCTTCTGTTGAGAGAGATTGCTGTTCGTCCAAACGGCTGAACGCAGTCACTTATTCAACCAGAGACCATCAGGCACACATTAGCAGATTAAAATACGTATTTGTCTGATTTCACATTTTGATTAACTGCTTTTTTCACAAGGTACACATCAAACACTTAAACTCAAATGAATAGGGATAAAGTAATAATTCCGCTGTGCTCTATGATGGCTGCATGCGTTCTATATCTTCTGCTGAGGGTGATTGCTGTTCATCCAAAGGGTTGAACACAGTCACTTATTCAACCAGTGACCCCAGATATATGTTAAGAGATTAAAATACGTATTTCTCTGATTTCACATTTTGATTAACAGCTTTATCCTTTTCCACTAGGTACACAACAACAGACTAAACCGCCAACTAATAGGGATAATTTAATTATTCCGCTGTGTGCTATAATGTCTGCACGCGTTCTATATATTCTGTTGAAGATGATTGCTGTTTGTCCAAAGGACTGAACGCAGTCACTTATTCAAACATTGAACCCAAGATATATATTAACAGATTAAAATACGTATTTGTCTGATTTCACACATTGATTAACAGCTTTAACCTTCTCCACTAGGTACATAAAAACACACTAAACCGACAATTAATAGGGATAATTTAATTATTCCGCTGTGCGTTTTAATGGCTGCACGCGTTCTATATCTTCTTTTGAAGGTTAGTGCTGTTCGTCCAAAAGGCTGAACGCAGTCACTTATTCAACCAGTGACCCCCAGATATATATTAACAGAACAAAATACGTATTTGTCTGATTTAAAATTTTGATTAACAGCTTTAACTTTTTCTATTAGTTACACAACAACACACTAAACCGCCAATTAATAGGGATAACTTAATTATTCCCCTGTGCTTTATAATTGCTGCACGCGTTCTATATCTTCTTTTGAGCGTGATTGCTCTTCGTCTAAAGGGCTGAACGCAGTCACTTATTCAACCAGTGACCCCCAGGTACATATTTAAAGATTAAAATAGCTATTTGTCGGATTTCGCACTTTGATTAACAGCTTTAAACTTGTCCACTAGGTACATAACAACACACTAAAACGCCAATTAATAGAGTAATTTAATTATTCCGCTGTGCGAAATAATGGCTGCACGCGTTCTATATCTTCTGTTGAGGGTGGTTGCTGTTCGTCCAAAAGGCTGAACGCAGTCACTTATTCAACCAGTAACCCCAGGACATATTAACAGAATAAAATACGTATTTGTCTGATTTCACACTTTGATTAACAGCTTTAACCTTCTCCACTAGGTACATAACATCACACTAAAACGCCAATTAATAGGGATAACTTAATTATTCCGCTGTGCGCTCTAATGGCTGCACGCTTTCTATATCTTCTGTTGTGGGTGATTGCTGTTCGTCCAAAGCGCTGAACGCAGTCACCTTTTCAACCAGTGACCCCCAGGTACATATTAACAGATTAGAATACGTATTTGTCTGATTTCATTTTGATTAACAGCTTTAACCTTGTCCCCTAGGTACATAACAACACACTAAAACGCCAATTAATAGAGTAAATTAATTATTCTGCTGTGCGATATAATGGCTGCACGCGTTCCATATCTTCTGTTGAGGGTGATTGCTGTTTGTCCAAAAGGCTGAACGCAGTCACTTATTCAACCAATAACCCAGGAACACATTAACAGAATAAAATAGGTATTTGTCTGATTTCACACTTTGATTAACAGCTTTAACCTTCTCCAAAAGGTACATAACATCACACTAAAACGCCAATTAATAGAGTAACTTAATTATTCCGCTGTGCGCTATAATGGCTGCACGCGTTCTGTATATTCTGTTGAGGGTGATTGCTGTTCGTCCAAAGGGCTGAACGCAGTCAGTTATTCAACCATTGACCCCCAGGTACATATTAAAAGATTAAAATAGGTATTTATCTGATTTCACACTTTGATTAAGAGCTTTAACCTTCTCCACTAGGTACATAACAACACACTAAAACGCCAATTAATTGGGATAATTTAATTATTCCGCTGTGCGCTATAATGGCTGCACGCGTTATATATCTTCTGCTGAGGGTGATTGCTGTTCTTCCAAAAGGCTGAACGCAGTCACTTATTCAACCAGTGACCCCCAGGTACATATTAACAGATTAAAATACGCATTTATCTGATTTCTCAATATGATTATCAGCTTTACCTTTTTCCATTAGATACACATCAACACACTTAAAGGCCAATCAATAGAGAAAAATTAATTATTCCGCTGTGCGTTGTAATGGCTGCACGCGTTCTATATTTTCTGTTAAGGGTGATTGCTGTTCGTCCAAAGGGCTGAACGCAGTCACTTATTCCACCAGTGAACCCCAGGTACATATTAACAGATTAAAATACGTATTTCTCTGATTTCTCACTTTGATTAACAGTTTTAACCTTCTCCACTAGGTACAAAACAAGACACTAAATCGCCAATGAATAGAGTAAATTAATTATTCCGTTGTGCGCTATAATGGCTGCATGCGTTCTAAATTTTCTGTTGAGGGTGATTGGTGTTCGTCGAAAGGGCTGAACGCAGTCATTTATTCAACCAGTGACTCCCCAGATATATCTTAACAGATTAAAATACGTATTAGTCTGATTCCCCACTTTGATTCGGAGTCGTTCTCCGTGTATATCACTTTAGAAATAAATGATAATGAATCGTCAGGTAGCACAGCATCTGGTTTAAGAAGTTTCCTTTCGGACCTGTATTAGCGAGGGTCTATGGGTAACTGCTATTGCAATTAACATTGTTTAGATATAGATAAGGCACTCATTGTCTAAAATAAATGAGTGTAGGGTTTAAGGAGGTTAGTGTAGTCAAATGATGGCCAAAATCAGATGCGGTGACCACCGTTTCCTTTTCCCTATGATGTGACTATAGGTAGGTTAATTGGAACTACCACTCTTAATGTCTATATACGTTTTAGGTGAAGGTGATAAAAATATATATTCAACTGTTTGCAATAACAAAATAATTGATTGGGAGTCGTTCTCCGTGTATATCACTTTAGAAATAAAAGATAATGAATCGTCAGGTAGCACAGCATCTGGTTTAACAAGTTTCCTTTCGGACCTGTATTAGCGAGGGTCTATGGGTAACTGCTATTGCAATTAACATTGCTTAGATATAGATAAGGCACTCATTGTCTAAAATAAATGAGTGTAGGGTTTAAGTAGGTTAGTGTAGTCAAATGATGGCCAAAATCAGATGCCGTGACGACCGTTTCCTTTTCCCTATGATGTGACTATAGGTAGGTTAATTCGAACTAATACTCTTAAGGTCTATATACGTTTTAGGTGAAGGTGATAAAAATATATATGCAGCTGTTTGCGATAACAAAATAATTGTTTCGGAGTCGTTCTGTAACTTTAGAAATAAAAGATAATGAATCGTCAGGTACCACAGCATCTGGTTTAACAAGTTTCCTTTCGGACCTGTATTAGCGAGGGTCTATGGGTAACTGCTATTGCAATTAACTTTGCTTAGATGTAGATAAGGCACTCATTGTCTAAAATAAATGAGTGTAGGGTTTAAGTAGGTTAGTGCAGTCAAATGATGGCCAAAATCAGATGCCGTGACCACCGTTTCCTTTTCCCTATGATGTGACTATAGGTAGGTTAATTCGAACTAACACTCTTAATGTCTATATACTTTTTAGGTGAAGGTGATAAAAATATATATTCAGCTGTTTGCGATAACAAAATAATTGATTCGGAGTCGTTCTGTCACTTTAGAAATAAAAGATAATGAATCGTCAGGTACCACAGCATCTGGTTTAACAAGTTTCCTCTCGGACCTGTATTAGCGAGGGTCTATGGGTAACTGCTATTGCAATCAACATTGCTTAGATATAGATAAGGCACTCATTGTCTAAAATAAATGAGTGTAGGGTTTAAGTAGGTTAGTGTAGTCAAATGATGGCCAAAATCAGATGCCGTGACCACCGTTTCCTTTTCCTTTTGATGTGACTATAGGTAGGTTAATTCGAACTAACACTCTTAATGTCTATATACTTTTTAGGTAAAGGTGATAAAAATATATATTCAGCAGTTTGCGATAACAAAATTATTGATTCGGAGTCGTTCTGTTACTTTAGAAATAAAAGATAATGAATCGTCAGGTAGCACAGCATCTGGTTTAACAAGTTTCCTCTCGGACCTGTATTAGCGAGGGTCTATGGGTAACTGCTATTGCAATTAACATTGCTTAGATATAGCTAAGGCACTCATTGTCTAAAATAAATGAGTGTAGTGTTTAAGTAGGTTAGTGTAGTCAAATGATGGCCAAAATCAGATGCAGTGACCACCGTTTCCTTTTCCCTATGATGTGACTATAGGTAGGTTAATTCGAACTAACAATCTTAATGTCTATATACTTTTTAGGTGAAGGTGATAAAAATATATATGCAGCTGTTTGCGATAACAAAATAATTGATTCGGAGTCGTTCTGTCACTTTAGAAATAAAAGATAATGAATCGTCAGGTACCACAGCATCTGGTTTAACAAGTTTCCTCTCGGACCTGTATTAGCGAGGGTCTATGGGTAACTGCTATTGCAATTAACATTGCTTAGATATAGATAAGGCATTCATTGTCTAAAATAAATGAGTGTAGGGTTCAAGTAGGTTAGTGTAGTCAAATGATGGCCAAAATCAGATGCCGTGACCACCGTTTCCTTTTCCCTATGATATGACTATAGGTAGGTTAATTCGAACTAACACTCTTAATGTCTATATGCGTTTTAGGTGAAGGTGATAAAAATATATATTCCGCTGTTTGCGATAACAAAATAATTGATTGGGAGTCGTTCTCCGTGTATATCACTTCAGAAATAAAAGATAATGAATCGTCAGGTAGCACAGCATCTGGTTTAACAAGTTTCCTTTCGGACCTGTATTAGCGAGGGTCTATGGGTAACTGCTATTGCAATAAACATTGCTTAGATATAGATAAGGCACTCATTGTCTAAAATAAATGAGTGTAGGGTTTAAGTTGGTTAGTGTAGTCAAATGATGGCCAAAATCAGATGCAGTGACCACCGTTTACTTTTCCCTATGATGTGACTATAGGTAGGTTAATTCGAACTAACACTCTTAATGTCTATATACTTTTTAGGTGAAGGTGACAAAAATATATATGCAGCTGTTTGCGATAACAAAATAATTGATTCGGAGTCGTTCTGTCACTTTAGAAATAAAAGATAATGAATCGTCAGGTAGCACAGCGTCTGGTTTAACAATTTTCCTCTCGGACCTGTATTAGCGAGGGTCTATGGGTTACTGCTATTGCAATTAACATTGCTTAGATATAGCTAAGGCACTCATTGTCTAAAATAAATGAGTGTAGGGTTTAAGTAGGTTAGTGTAGTCAAATGATGGCCAAAATCAGATGCCGTTACCACCGTTTCCTTTTCCCTATGATGTGACTATAGGTAGGTTAATTCGAACTAACACGCTTAATGTCTATATACTTTTTAGGTGAAGGTGATAAAAATATATATGCAGCTGTTGGCAATAACAAAATAATTGATTGGGAGTCGTTCTCCGTGTATATCACTTTAGAAATAAAAGATAATGAATCGTCAGGTAGCACAGCATCTGGTTTAACAAGTTTCCTTTCGGACCAATATTAGCGAGGGTCTATGGGTTACTGCTATTGCAATTAACATTGCTTAGATATAGATAAGGCACTCATTGTCTAAAATAAATGAGTGTAGGGTTTAAGTAGGTTAGTGTAGTCAAATGATGGCCAAAATCAGATGCCGTGACCACCGTTTCCTTTTCCCTATGATGTGACTATAGGTAGGTTAATTCAAACTAACACTCTTAATGTCTATATACTTTTTAGGTGAAGGTGATAAAAATATATATTCAGCTGTTTGCGATAACAAAATAATTGATTCGGAGTCGTTCTGTCACTTTAGAAATAAAAGATAATGAATCGTCAGGTAGCACAGCATCTGGTTTAACAAGTTTCCTCTCGGACCTGTATTAGCGAGGGTCTATGGGTAACTGCTATTGCAATCAACATTGCTTAGATATAGATAAGGCACTCATTGTCTAAAATAAATGAGTGTAGGGTTTAAGTAGGTTAGTGTAGTCAAATGATGGCCAAAATCAGATGCCGTGACCACCGTTTCCTTTTCCCTATGATGTGACTATAGGTAGGTTAATTCGAACTAACACTCTTAATGTCTATATACTTTTTAGGTGAAGGTGATAAAAATATATATTCAGCTGTTTGCGATAACAAAATAATTGATTCGGAGTCGTTCTGTCACTTTAGAAATAAAAGATAATGAATCGTCAGGTAGCACAGCATCTGGTTTAACAAGTTTCCTCTCGGACCTGTATTAGCGAGGGTCTATGGGTAACTGCTATTGCAATTAACATTGCTTAGATATAGATAAGGCACTCATTGTCTAAAATAAATGAGTGTAGGGTTCAAGTAGGTTAGTGTAGTCAAATGATGGCCAAAATCAGATGCCGTGACCACCGTTTCCTTTTCCCTATGATGTGACTATAGGTAGGTTAATTCGAACTAACACTCTTAATGTCTATATACGTTTTAGGTGAAGGTGATAAAAATATATATTCCGCTGTTTGCGATAACAAAATAATTCATTGGGAGTCGTTCTCAATGTATATCACTTTAGAAATAAAAGATAATGAATCATCAGGTATCACAGCATCTGGTTTAACAAGTTTCCTTTCGGACCTGTATTAGCGAGGGTCTATGGGTAACTGCTATTGCAATAAACATTGCTTAGATATAGATAAGTCACTCATTGTTTAAAATAAATGAGTGTAGGGTTTAAGTAGGTTAGTGTAGTCAAATGATGGCCAAAATCAGATGCCGTGACCACCGTTTCCTTTTCCCTATGATGTGACTATAGGTAGGTTAATTTGAACTAACAATCTTAATGTCTATATACTTTTTAGATGAAGGTGATAAAAATATATATGCAGCTGTTTGCGATAACAAAATAATTGATTCGGAGTCGTTCTGTCACTTTAGAAATAAAAGATAATTAATCGTCAGGTAGCACAGCATCTGGTTTAACAAGTTTCCTCTCGGACCTGTATTAGCGAGGGTCTATGGGTTACTGCTATTGCAATTAACATTGCTTAGATATAGCTAAGGCTCTCATTGTCTAAAATAAATGAGTGTAGGGTTTAAGTAGGTTACTGTAGTCAAATGATGGCCAAAATCAGATGCCGTGACCACCGTTTCTTTTTCCCTATGATGTGACTATAGGTAGGTTAATTTGAACTAACACTCTTAATGTCTATATACTTTTTAGGTGAAGGTGATAAAAATATATATGCAGCTGTTGGCAATAACAAAATAATTGATTGGGAGTCGTTCTCCGTGTATATCACTTTAGAAATAAAAGATAATGAATCGTCAGGTAGCACAGCATCTGGTTTAACAAGTTTCCTTTCGGACCTGTATTAGCGAGGGTCTATGGGTTACTGCTATTGCAATTAACATTGCTTAGATATAGATAAGGCACTCATTGTCTAAAATAAATGAGTGTAGGGTTTAAGTAGGTTAGTGTAGTCAAATGATGGCCAAAATCAGATGCCGTGACCACCGTTTCCTTTTCCCAATGATGTGACTATAGGTAGGTTAATTTGAACTAACACTCTTAATGTCTATATACTTTTTCGGTGAAGGTGATAAAAATATATTTTTAGCTGTTTGCGATAACAAAATAATTGACTGTCACTTTAGAAATAAAAGATAATGAATCGTCAGGTAGCACAGCATCTGGTTTAACAAGTTTCCTGTCGGACCTGTATTAGCGAGAGTCTATGGGTAACTGCTATTGCAATTAACATTGCTTAGATATAGATAAGGCACTCATTGTCTAAAATAAATGAGTGTAGGGTTTAAGTAGGTTAGTGTAGTCAAATGATGGCCAAAATCAGATGCCGCGACGACCGTTTCCTTTTCCCTATGATGTGACTATAGGTAGGTTAATTGGAACTAATACTCTTAAGGTCTATATACGTTTTAGGTGAAGGTGATAAAAATATACATGCAGTTGCGATAACAAAACAATTGTTTCGGAGTCGTTCTGTCACTTTAGAAATAAAAGATAATGAATCGTCAGGTACCACAGCATCTGGTTTAACAAGTTTCCTTTCGGACCTGTATTAGCGAGGGTCTATGGGTAACTGCTATTGCAACTAACATTGCTTAGATGTAGATAAGGCACTCATTGTCTAAAATAAATGAGTGTAGGGTTTAAGTAGGTTAGTGTAGTCAAATGATGGCCAAAATCAGATGCCGTGACCACCGTTTCCTTTTCCCTATGATGTGACTATAGGTAGGTTAATTCGAACTAACACTCTTAATGTCTATATACTTTTTCGGTGAAGGTGATAAAAATATATTTTCAGCTGTTTGCGATAACAAAATAATTGATTCGGAGTCCTTCTGTCACTTTAGAAATAAAAGATAATGAATCGTCAGGTAGCACAGCATCTGGTTTAACAGTTTCCTCTCGGACCTGTATTAGCGAGGGTCTATGGGTAACTGCTATTGTAATCAACATTGCTTAGATATAGATAAGGCACTCATTGTCTAAAATAAATGAGTGTAGGGTTTAAGTAGGTTAGTGTAGTCAAATGATGGCCAAAATCAGATGCCGTGACCACCGTTTCCTTTTCCCTATGATGTGACTATAGATAGGTTAATTCGAACTAACACTCTTAATGTCTATATACTTTTTAGGTGAAGGTGATAAAAATATATATTCAGCTGTTTGCGATAACAAAATAATTGATTCGGAGTCGTTCTGTTACTTTAGAAATAAAAGATAATGAATCGTCAGGTAGCACAGCATCTGGTTTAACAAGTTTCCTCTCGGACCTGTATTAGCGAGGGTCTATGGGTAACTGCTATTGCAGTTAACATTTCTTAGATATACATAAGGCACTCATTGTCTAAAATAAATGAGTGTAGGGTTTAAGTAGGTTAGTGTAGTCAAATGATGGCCAAAATCAGATGCCGTGACCACCATTTCCTTTTCCCTATGATGTGACTATAGGTAGGTTAATTCGAACTAACACTCTTAATGTCTATATACGTTTTAGGTGAAGGTGATAAAAATATATATTCCGCTCTTTGCGATAACAAAATAATTGATTGGGAGTCGTTCTCCGTGTATATCACTTTAGAAATAAAAGATAATGAATCGTCAGGTAGCACAGCATCTGGTTTAACAAGTTTCCTTTCGGACCTGTATTAGCGAGGGTCTATGGGTAACTGCTATTGCAATAAACATTGCTTAGATATAGATAAGGCACTCATTGTCTAAAATAAATGAGTGTAGGGTTTAAGTAGGTTAGTGTAGTCAAATGATGGCCAAAATCAGATGCCGTGACCACCGTTTCCTTTTCCCTATGATGTGACTATAGGTAGGTTAATTCGAACTAACTCTCTTAATGTCTATATACTTTTTAGGTGAAGGTGATAAAAATATATATTCAGCTGTTTGCGATAACAGAATAATTGATTCGGAGTCGTTCTGTCACTTTAGAAATAAAAGATAATGAATCGTCAGGTAGCACAGCATCTGGTTTAACAAGTTTCCTCTCGGACCTGTATTAGCGAGGGTCTATGGGTAACTGCTATTGCAATCAACATTGCTTAGATATAGATAAGGCACTCATTGTCTAAAATAAATGAGTGTAGGGTTTAAATAGGTTAGTGTAGTCAAATGATGGCCAAAATCAGATGCCGTGACCACCGTTTCCTTTTCCCTATGATGTGACTATAGGTAGGTTAATTCGAACTAACACTCTTAATGTCTATATACTTTTTAGGTGAAGGTGATAAAAATATATATTCAGCTGTTTGCGATAACAAAATAATTGATTCGGAGTCGTTCTGTCACTTTAGAAATAAAAGATAATGAATCGTCAGGTAGCACAGCATCTGGTTTAACAAGTTTCCTCTCGGACCTGTATTAGCGAGGGTCTATGGGTAACTGCTATTGCAATTAACATGCTTAGATATAGATAAGGCACTCATTGTCTAAAATAAATGAGTGTAGGGTTTAAGTAGGTTAGTGTAGTCAAATGATGGCCAAAATCAGATGCCGTGACCACCGTTTCCTTTTCCCTATGATGTGACTATAGGTAGGTTAATTCGAACTAACACTCTTAATGTCTATATACGTTTTAGGTGAAGGTGATAAAAATATATATTCCGCTGTTTGCGATAACAAAATAATTGATTGGGAGTCGTTCTCCGTGTATATCACTTTAGAAATAAATGATAATAAATCGTCAGGTAGCACAGCATTTGGTTTAACAAGTTTCCTTTCGGACCTGTATTAGCGAGGCTCTATGGGTAACTGCTATTGCAATTAACATTGCTTAGATATAGATAAGGCACTCATTGTCTAAAATAAATTAGTGTAGGGTTTAAGTAGGTTAGTGTAGTCAAATGATGGCCAAAATCAGATGCCGTGACCACCGTTTCCTTTTCCCTATGATGTGACTATAGGTAGGTTAATTCGAACTAACACTCTTAATGTCTATATACTTTTTAGGTGAAGGTGATAAAAATATATATTCAGCTGTTTGCGATAACAAAATAATTGTTCGGAGTCGTTCTGTCACTTTAGAAATAAAAGATAATGAATCGTCAGGTAGCACAGCATCTGGTTTAACAAGTTTCCTCTCGGACCTGTATTAGCGAGGGTCTATGGGTAACTGCTATTGCAATTAACATTGCTTAGATATAGATAAGGCACTCATTGTCTAAAATAAATGAGTGTAGGGTTTAAGTAGGTTAGTGTAGTCAAATGATGGCCAAAATCAGATGCAGTGACCACCGTTTCCTTTTCCCTATGATGTGACTATAGGTCGGTTAATTCGAACTAACAATCTTAATGTCTATATACTCTTTAGGTGAAGGTAATAAAAATATATATGCAGCTGTTTGCGATAACAAAATAATTGATTCGGAGTCGTTCTGTCACTTTAGAAATAAAAGATAATGAATCGTCAGGTAGCACAGCATCTGGTTTAACAAGTTTCCTCTCGGACCTGTATTAGCGAGGGTCTATGGGTTACTGCTATTGCAATTAACATTGCTTAGATATAGCTAAGGCACTCATTGTCTAAAATAAATGAGTGTAGGGTTTAAGTAGGTTAGTGTAGTCAAATGATGGCCAAAATCAGATGCCGTGACCACCGTTTCCTTTTCCCTATGATGTGACTATAGGTAGGTTAATTCGAACTAACACTCTTAATGTCTATATACTTTTTAGGTGAAGGTGATAAAAATATATATTCAGCTGTTTGCGATAACAAAATAATTGATTCGGAGTCGTTCTGTCACTTTAGAAATAAAAGATAATGAATCGTCAGGTAGCACAGCATCTGGTTTAACAAGTTTCCTCTCGGACCTGTATTAGCGAGGGTCTATGGGTAACTGCTATTGCAATTAACATTGCTTAGATATAGATAAGGCACTCTTTGTCTAAAATAAATGAGTGTAGGGTTTAAGTAGGTTAGTGTAGTCAAATGATGGCCAAAATCAGATGCCGTGACCACCGTTTCCTTCTCCCTATGATGTGACTATAGGTAGGTTAATTCGAACTAACACTCTTAATGTCTATATACTTTTTAGGTGAAGGTGATAAAAATATATATTCAGCTGTTTGCGATAACAAAATAATTGATTCGGAGTCGTTCTGTCACTTTAGAAATAAAAGATAATTAATCGTCAGGTAGCACAGCATCTGGTTTAACAAGTTTCCTCTCGGACCTGTATTAGCGAGGGTCTATGGGTAACTGCTATTGCAATTAACATTGCTTAGATATAGATAAGGCACTCTTTGTCTAAAATAAATGAGTGTAGGGTTTAAGTAGGTTAGTGTAGTCAAATGATGGCCAAAATCAGATGCCGTGACCACCGTTTCCTTTTCCCTATGATGTGACTATAGGTAGGTTAATTCGAACTAACACTCTTAATGTCTATATACTTTTTAGGTGAAGGTGATAAAAATATATATTCAGCTGTTTGCGATAACAAAATAATTGATTCGGAGTCGTTCTGTCACTTTAGAAATAAAAGATAATGAATCGTCAGGTAGCACAGCATCTGGTTTAACAAGTTTCCTTTCGGACCTGTATTAGCGAGGGTCTATGGGTAACTGCTATTGCAATTAACATTGCTTAGATATAGATAAGGCACTCATTGTCTAAAATGAATGAGTGTAGGGTTTAAGTAGGTTAGTGTAGTGAAATGATGGCCAAAATCAGATGCCGTGACCACCGTTTCCTTTTCCCTATGATGTGACTATAGGTAGGTTAATTCGAACTAACACTCTTAATGTCTATATACTTTTTAGGTGAAGGTGATAAAAATATATATTCAGCTGTTTGCGATAATAAAATAATTGATTCGGAGTCGTTCTGTCACTTTAGAAATAAAAGATAATTAATCGTCAGGTAGCACAGCATCTGGTTTAACAAGTTTCCTCTCGGACCTGTAATAGCGAGGGTCTATGAGTAACTGCTATTGCAATTAACATTGCTTAGATATAGATAAGGCACTCATTGTCTAAAATAAATGAGTGTAGGGTTTAAGTAGGTTAGTGTAGTCAAATGATGGCCAAAATCAGATGCCGTGACCACCGTTTCCTTTTCCCTATGATGTGACTATAGGTAGGTTAATTCGAACTAACACTCTTAATGTCTATATACTTTTCGGGTGAAGGTGATAAAAATATATATTCAGCTGTTTGCGATAACAAAATAATTGATTCGGAGAATATTTTATATAATATGTGTTTGCAATGAATATAAAGGTTATCTCCGATTTAAAAATCAAATTATTGATGTGTAAACACGAAAATAATATATTTCAAAAACAACACCCATATACAATGGATTCTCTTTACGTCTTTGAAGACACCACCCGTTACATAGCAATATCACGATGCAAAGTCGGTTATCGTAGAGTAAATATTCTTTTTACACTAAAGTACTATAAGAGCTATGCATTGTCGCTTTTCATTCTTTTATGCAAGTTTTTTAATGGTAATTTCCTTGTTTATAGTTTTCTCTATAACTATAAACGTCGCTTTCAATTTTATTGATAACGTCTATTACGCTTCCGCATCAAATCACTTAACGTGCTTCAACGTACTCCAAAGCTGAGGCATACGCGATATAATAGACTTTTCTTCGTTCCCACTGTTATCATAAAACTTTTCTCATTTTTTCTATCCAGGGATTTATGCATAAACTGTAATAAGCAAAGTATTTCAATAGCCTTTGTTTTCATAACCATAATAATAACTAACATAGTTTAGTAAATTATAAGCATATAATTAATTTCAATGTAATTCTTCCATTTCCATATTCTTTTCTGAGCATTGGAGTCTTGTGACTTGGACCTGTATTCCATCGGCAACAATGAATTCGCAATGAAGCTAGAAAATAAAGCAGAGGAAGCCTTTTCTACATCTTTGAAGAGATCCTTTAGTGTCCTGATGCCAAAGAGATAATTCAACATATCTGAATCCATCTCTCGACCTAACCCTGCGTACATTTGTTTCAACACTCAATTTCATGTGAATCTTCTGTATTTTCCACATTTGGAGCAAGCTGATACCTCAACGAACCGACACCGACAACTTATTAAGTGTAATAGGGTTGTACAATACGATGTTTTGAAATAAATGTATATTTCATTCATTAAAATGTAACCTTTTCACTTCCTCAATGTATCTCAGGGTTGGATACATACTAGGATCTCTTCCGTTGAAGTACAGTCGCACAAAAAAATATCCGAACACTATAGTTGATTACAGAATTCAGGAAAAGTATCTGGCAACTATTTTATTTAGAAATTAGTGATCTGGCAACCTTCGTGTACAATACACGAAGGTTGTCAGATCACTAATTTCTAAAAAAATTGTTGCTACATATTTTTCCTGAATTCTGTAATCAACCATAGTGTTCGGATATTTTTTTCAGCGCTGTACAACGCATTTTTGAATTGCAGAACTATTAGCTGTCTTGAACTCGGGTTTTATGATAGAAGCACAATTGTTATAATGCAATATGGGATGGCAGAGAGGATATCACAGAAGGAATTTGGGGGAGGCACAGACAAGTCTCTGTGTACCTAAAGGTTAGGAAAAGAGCGAATTAAAATGTTTAATCAAACAAATGTACAAACGGGGTAAAAAAAAAGTATTATTGAATCTAAATCGCATACTGCTACAGATAAAGACAAAGAATATTAATTCAACACGGGGTGGAAGAAGGAAAAAAAATTGCAAAATTGCGGACAAGAGATCAAGTATTTTAGGTATTGGAAGGGCCGAATTCTGTTTAAAAAAGGTAAATATATTTCGACAGTTTGTATAGTTATTGACCTCTCACTGATAATATTCGAAGCTAGTGCACGTTGGAAAACTTCAAAAAGTTAAATCACCATGTGGGAAAACCATGCACTGTTGGGCAGCCTACTTCAGGCCGCTGCCCATGCGCCCAACCATGAACGAGGAAATAATATTACCTTAACGTCATCCGGAGCTACCCATGGCCAGCGGGGGACAGCTGAGCTAAAGGATTTACATTATCGTCTGTTCTTTCGTTCCTTTCTTTGTACTTCGCTTGGTTAACCTTTCTCCTTAATATATTTTAAACTAAAATAGTGTTTAGATTAAACTTTATGAGAAGTAAATAATCGTGTACTTTTTAAAAAGTAGCACTTTTACATTTAAATACATCGTGATTTTTTAATGTACATTTGCACTTGCTGCGAAAAACAGCATTAAAGCGTTTCCGAAATTATTAGTTTTTATAGATCCGAATGAAGCATAATGCACAAAGGACTAAATGGTAAAATGTTAGTTATTGCTCAGATAATGCATTTAGGAGTACAGTGGCTAAGAAAGTTTATTAAACTTTCTTAGCCACTGCACTCCTAAATACTAATAATTACTTACTGATAATTGCAAAACTTCAAATAATAAATTTTAATACACAAGCGACCTGTGTCTTTGAATGGCATTATGAAACAGTTCCCTTGCTAATCCCCATGCCTTCCACAAAAACTAATAAGGAGCAAAGATTACTGGAAAAGTAATAAATTTGGTACTTCGAATTAAAATGCATCTGAGGTAGAATTTCCAGTAGTTAAATTTTGAACTTTTTAATACTCAAGTGCATCTTTCTCAAACAATTTGTTTTTACACATAATTTGGATTGCAACGTCTTGAAGATATTAAAAATTATGACTAAAATGGAAATTTGATTGCTTATATATAAAAGCAGTTTCGGTCATTGCTTACGAATATCAGTTCCATGTATAATGCTTATCTGTTTGATATTCCAAATCGAGTTATGTCCTGCCTTGTGGTAGTAAAATATTGAACTGAAGGGTTTGGGGAAAACAACTGACATTGTGATCAATCAGGGTCGAGTGTAAGGGGCATGCCTCCCCCTTTAAAATGTAGTAAGTCTGATGGAAGCAAAATATTATTAAAATCGTGCATATTTCACATGTATTTCAAGAAAGTTTTTCAAAGCCTCTAGTCAAATGGGGATGGGAAAACTTTATATTGCAATGGAAATCAACTCTCTTGCTTGGACTCTGCCGCCCCTTTCTCCAGATCTCATCTTAGACATGAAAGTTTAATTTAATTAATTTCAATGTGATTTTTTAACAGACTAAAAATTTTCTCTAAAAATAGGTCTTACTCATTCTTTTTAATCTTACTACAGCTATGGTCATTAATTTGCATGCAAATTTGCCGCCCCTAAAAAGTGCAACCCGTGGAACAACGCCGCCCCAGCTGACAAGCTGCAACTTCTTTGTTTTCTTTCATACGCACTTTCAAATAACATAGAGTTTTTCCCAAAACAATGAACTGTGCCTATAAATAATTTTATCATTTTTCAATGAATTGAGCTTTCAATGAATTGAGCTTTACAAATGAATTGAGCTTTCAAAGATTTTTTAGGGGAAATGCTTTAGCACCCTCCCCACGAATAGGCACCCATAACAGTTTGCCGAGTGGTTACAGTGCTTGGCTACTGATCTAAGGAACCTAGGTTCGAGCCCCGGGTAAGGCATGGCTGTTTGTGTTGTTTTTCTGCTGAGGTCCTGCCATCCTCTCAGACCATCTACTATGCAATATAAACTGACAAGCTTCTGTCAGATCTCTGTGGCAAAGCAGCTGCTTGAGGGGGTATTTATATATTTATTTATTTGTTTTTTATGATAAAGGCATGTTTCCTTAGGATTTTTTCAGAGCTATCATTATCCCTATCTGCAAAAAAGGTGATCGTAGTTCTTGTGATAACTATAGGGGTATCAGCCTACTCTCTGTTCCAGGTAAAGTTATTTCCATGATTGTGCTTAATAGAGTTAAGAATCTGGTTGACAGGCAATTGCGGGATGAGCAATGTGGATTCAGAAGTGGTAGGGGATGTGTGAATCAGATATTTTCACTTAGGCAGATTCTTGAGAAATGTTTAGAGTTTCAGAAACCTTTGGTTGCTGGCTTTGTTGATTTCAAAAAGGCTTTCGACTCTGTTGATAGTCATAATTTGTGGTTGATTGTGAGATCGTATGGTAAGTTAGTTACCATAATGAAAGCTCTCTATAATAACACTGAGTCGTGTGTGAGAGTTGGTAAGGCTTGCAATTGGTTTAGCATTACTTCTAGTGTTCGACAAGGGTGAATTTTGTCTCCTTTTCTCTTTAGCTTGGTTATTGATTATGTTATGCGAAATTCACTGCGAGGAAAAGATTTTGGCCTTAAATGGTCTAGAGATGCGAACGTTTCTGATTTAGATTATGCTGATGATTTAGCTCTTTTGGCAAATGATGTTGATGAGATGAACTCTTTCATTCGTGCTGTTGATGAGACTGGTAGTGGAGTAGGTTTGGTTATAAACAGAGAGAAAACTAAAGTGATGAAAATTGGTCAGGCAAGCTGTGATTCAGTTAATCTGAATGGTTGCAGTCTTGAGCAGTTGAGCAGTCACAGTTTAATTGTCTTGGGAGCTATGTAACAGATATTGGTGATGTGCGGCATGAGATAAACAGACGAATAGGGAATGTTGTCGCGACTTTTAAGAATCTATGGAGAGTGTGGAGAAATAGGCGTATATATCTAAAGACTAAAATTAGACTGTATAATAGTTTGGTTCTTTCTAGGGTTAATTATGGTAGTGACCGTGGACGCTTTGTAAACAAAATCACAAGAAACTAGATGCTTTCGCAGTATTTTGGGCATTAGGTGGTTCAACTTTGTAAACGTTCGCATCTCTAGGCAAAGGAGTTTGCAACCTCCTTTAAGCAGCATATTGTGCAGCGAGAGACTCCGTTGGTTTGTCCATGTTGCCCGTATGAATAATTATAGATTGGTGAATAAGGTTATGAACAGTGTGACTAAAGGCCTCAGAAAGAGGGTGAGAGCTAGGATGCTGTGGGCAGACAATGTCAAACAGGACCTTATTAGAATTGTTGTGTTGTGGCCAGATGCAACAGCTGTAGCTCAGGACAGATATGCTTGGAGAACTAAATTGCACGTTCTGGTTGAACCTTCGTACCCCATGGCTGATTGAGGATGATGAGGATTACAGTTTGTTACATATTTGTTGAAGATGGTGCAAATGGAGAGAAAGGGTTTTACGAAAATGCATTTTCTAAATCACATAATAATGAAATATACTGCATATCTTAATCTATTATAGCATGAGTAACTAATATTCTGTTATACCTAGGGTGTCCAGATTTTACTTAATAAAAACCAGGATATTTAAGTAAGTAATAAAAGCCAGGATATTTAAGCATAATAATATCAACCAGGATATTTAAGAAAATATCCAAACATTAGAAAGCTTAAACTAGTACAGTTTAGTTATGATTCCTATTTAATTTAAATGAATTAGTGTCATTTTCTCTTGGAAGTTGTAAACGCACAGAAAAAAATTAACAAAGGCAGTTGTACAATCAGCAATAATCGTAACGTTTGGCATGGCCCCATGAAGGATTATTTTTAGGAGGTTGCTGAACCCAAATTTTTTTAGTGGGATGTTGAATCAAAATTTTTTAGTGGGTTTCTGAACCTAAGTTCTTTTATGGGTGAGGGATGCTGAACCTAAGCTTTTTTATTGGTGAGGGATGCTGAACCTAAGTTCTTTTATGGGTGGGGGATGCTGAACCTAAGTTCTATTATGGGTGGGGGATGCTGAACCTAAGTTCTTTTATGGGTGAGGGATGCTGAACCTAAGTTCTTTTATGGGTGGGGGATGCTGAACCTAAGTTCTTTTATGGGTGAGGGATGCTGAACCTAAGTTCTTTTATGGGTGAGGGATGCGGAACCTAAGTTCTTTTATGGGTGAGGGATGCGGAACCTAAGTTCTTTTATGGGTGAGGGATGCTGAACCTAAGTTCTTTTATGGGTGAGGGATGCTGAACCTAAGTTCTTTTATGGGTGAGGGATGCGGAACCTAAGTTCTTTTATGGGTGAGGGATGCTGAACCTAAGTTCTTTTATGGGTGAGGGATGCTGAACCTAAGTTCTTTTATGGGTGAGGGATGCTGAACCTAAGTTCTTTTATGGGTGAGGGATGCTGAACCTAAGTTCTTTTATGGGTGAGGGATGCTGAACCTAAGTTCTTTTATGGGTGAGGGATGCTGAACCTAAGTTCTTTTATGGGTGAGGGATGCTGAACCTAAGTTCTTTTATGGGTGAGGGATGCTGAACCTAAGCTTTTTTATTGGTGAGGGATGCTGAACCTAAGTTCTTTTATGGGTGGGGGGTGCTGAACCTAAGTTCTATTATGGGTGGGGGATGCTGAACCTAAGTTCTTTTATGGGTGAGGGATGCTGAACCTAAGTTCTTTTGTGGGTGAGGGATGCTGAACCTAAGTTCTTTTATGGGTGAGGGATGTTGAACCTAAGTTCTTTTATGGGTGAGGGATGCTGAACCTAAGTTCTTTTATGGGTGAGGGATGCTGAACCTAAGTTCTTTTATGGGTGAGGGATGCTGAACCTAAGTTCTTTTATGGGTGAGGGATGCTGAACCTAAGTTCTTTTATGGGTGAGGGATGCTGAACCTAAGTTCTTTTATGGGTGAGGGATGCTGAACCTAAGTTCTTTTATGGGTGAGGGATGCTGAACCTAAGTTCTTTTATGGGTGGGGATGCTGAACCTAAGTTCTTTTATGGGTGAGGGATGCTGAACCTAAGTTCTTTTATGGGTGGGGGATGTTGAACCTAAGTTCTTTTATGGGTGAGGGATGCTGAACCTAAGTTCTTTTATGGGTGAGGGATGCTGAACCTAAGTTCTTTTATGGGTGAGGGATGCTGAACCTAAGTTCTTTTATGGGTGGGGATGCTGAACCTAAGTTCTTTTATGGGTGAGGGATGCTGAACCTAAGTTCTTTTATGGGTGAGGGATGCTGAACCTAAGTTCTTTTATGGGTGAGGGATGCTGAACCTAAGTTCTTTTATGGGTGGGGATGCTGAACCTAAGTTCTTTTATGGGTGAGGGATGCTGAACCTAAGTTCTTTTATGGGTGAGGGATGCTGAACCTAAGTTCTTTTATGGGTGGGGGATGTTGAACCTAAGTTCTTTTATGGGTGAGGGATGCTGAACCTAAGTTCTTTTATGGGTGAGGGATGCTGAACCTAAGTTCTTTTACGGGTGAGGGATGCTGAACCTAAGTTCTTTTATGGGTGAGGGATGCTGAACCTAAGCTTTTTTATTGGTGATGGATGCTGAACCTAAGTTCTTTTATGGGTGGGGGATGCTGAACCTAAGTTCTATTATGGGTGGAGGATGCTGAACCTAAATTCTTTTATGGGTGAGGGATGCTGAACCTAAGTTCTTTTGTGGGTGGGGGATGCTGAACCTAAGTTCTTTTATGGGTGAGGGATGCTGAACCTAAGTTCTTTTATGGGTGGGGGATGCTGAACCTAAGTTCTTTTATGGGTGGGGGATGCTGAACCTAAGTTCTTTTAAGGGTGAGGGATGCTGAACCTAAGTTCTTTTATGGGTGAGGGATGCTGAACCTAAGTTCTTTTATGGGTGGGGGATGCTGAACCTAAGTTCGTTTATGGGTGAGGGATGCTGAACCTAAGTTCTTTTATGGGTGAGGGATGCTGAACCTAAGTTTTTTTATGGGTGAGGGATGCTGAACCTAAGTTCTCTTATGGGTGAGGGATGCTGAACCTAAGTTCTTTTATGGGTGAGGGATGCTGAACCTAAGTTCTTTTATGGGTGAGGGATGCTGAACTTAAGTTCTTTTATGGGTGAGGGATGCTGAACCTAAGTTCTTTTATGGGTGAGGGATGCTGAACCTAAGTTCTTTTATGGGTGGGGGATGCTGAACCTAAGTTCTTTTATGGGTGAGGGATGCTGAACCTAAGTTCTTTTATGGGTGAGGGATGCTGAACCTAAGTTCTTTTATGGGTGAGGGATGCTGAACCTAAGGGGTTTATACTTAAACAACGCTAGCTCCGCAGGTGGCTCAGAAAACAAATATTGTAGAAAATAACTGATATTTTATTTGCTTTGTGATTAGTTTTTGCTTCATGTTTATCTTTTCTTACCATTCAGTAGAACTGGCATACTACTGACTGGCAAGATGTTGGTTATATCCACCGTACAGATATTTTTAAAATATCGATAGCTAAAGACCATGGGCTTGTTAATTAACAAATCAAAAATGAAAGTAAGGGAAATTTTATTTCGAGAACCTTCAGTGAAGGTGAATCTTTAAAATCAACGTATAATAGTAATGGTCACCTTTCTAAACAAGGAAGCTTATGGTTTCCATGGTTACGTGTTTTGTTTCGGTATTAGATATTATTTGTCTGTCTGAAAACAATGTGACTCTAAAATTTATGACTTTTCTTATTTCATTAGACTAAAATCACGTAAGAAAATAAATTAAAATTCATTTGTTTCCAGCTGCGAATCCAAGTGGTCCAAGGGGTGTCATCCACCAACCATTTGAGAATGCTTTTAATGGTAATTGAGCGAAGAAATATTATTATTATTATTATGAATTTCTCGTGCATTTTTTCAGTAATATTTTAAAGATCTCTGTCAAGATTGATTTTATTTATTTGAGAGATCTGTTAGCCAAATGTCTTTTCTCGATCTCAATCACACAGTAGTTATGGTACTCAATAAACCCATCAACTCGGTATCTCTTGGTTAAATAATACGTTTAATGAATAGCATTTTACGTTACCTACATACATATTTAATAAGGGCGCAGCTTTAATCCACTGCCCCACCAATAATATCCAGTGACACGCTCCAAGAGCGTTGACCGGACTTTATTGAAAAGTCTATCAAATGTTCTAGCTCCAAGAGCATAGTAAACCATTTTACTTCCGACTCTTTCAATGGTCAGGAAAGAAGTTGCTTTTTTTTAAAATGTGCTGCACTCCCCATTTACTTTCCGCTGTAAGCACGCAGCAAATCCCGCGTCACGGTGTTACACGATGCGCCGTCAGAGTTCCGCAGATCATCTGGGTCACACAACATTCTCGCCTAATAGAGCATACATCGGAGAGGCAACATGAAAGTCGGGGATAAGGATATTATATTTTGACTTTGGAAGAACAGATCGCATTGTGCTTGGCTTAGACTCTAGAATTGTTTATCATGATTTCGAAAGTTTAGAAGAATACTGCAAACTTAATTTTGAGAATCCCACTGAATATCACTGTTTCAATGGCAAAAATCCAGGGGGCGGGAGTGGCTCAGTCGTTGCCAGCCAGGCTCGTAAACTGCAGTTCGTAGTTTCGAGTCCCAGCTGGGTAAAACATCCCGCCCTGCAAACGGTCATTAGGGGTTACTGATGGGCTTGGAAACGCTGCTTTCCGTTGGATGGGACGTAAAGCCGTGGCCCAGTGTGAGGAAGAGTCATACTCTGTGCACATTCAATAACACATTTGATGGCCTTGACAGGAGGCTACCCTCTATCTCCAAACAGCTGTCCAGTGGGTCCCTCCCCCAACCTTCTTTGAGCCTTCGGGGTCCTTGTAACCTAGACATTTAGTCCATTGTGTTGAAAAAAGTACCGCTGCGAGGTAAAACAATCCAATCCAATATACGTACAAAATAGCCTTTCGGAAATAAGACAACACACTAAATAAGCAATTATCTCCATATGCTTATTGCATGCAAGTAAGGTGCTAACAAATGCATTTTTTCTATACCGATGCAGAACAAAGTTTTCTAAAAAAATATTTCGAAAAGGTGTTCTATTGATTTTTCTTTACATCTAGACGCATTCCTTTACAATTTCTATCCAGACACGATTTGGTAGTGGTCATAGAGAAACAAATATTATCTACTGAATTATTTCAAATAGTTTCAAAATAATTTTATAATGATTCTAAAGGTAGAAATTTCTTATAAAGCAGTAATAAGGGAAACCCATGGAAATATTTCTTACTGTCTTGCAATTAGGTCTATTTTTACTCCCATATTTATTGTAGATTACTGTAAGAACTGGTATGGTTTAATGTAGCTCTAGAGAGTACTGATTTGCTACTTTGAATCACAAAAAAATTGCTTTACTAAGAATTTAAAGTAGACACAGATGCGTTACCTCACATGTGAAACCTTTTGAAACATCTCTAGTATCTTGGTCTTGTTAAACGAAAATTCAGAGGAAGAAATATGGGAAACCTCATTTCTGGAAAGCTTGTCCTTTGGATTTCTTTCAGCCAAGCGGTTATCACGTTTGGCTCCTGATAGTAGTAGCATAAATGAGTGTTCTGAGCCAGTAAATGGGTCCAGAGAATTCTGTGAAAATCCATGGGAAAAGTTATGGGGAATGAGGAAAAAAGTGGGTTTTTGTGAAAATTAGAAAAAACGGGGGTATTTTTTAGCATGTGAAAAACTAATTTAAGTTTTTTTTAAAGATGAGGTTTAAATTAATTTGTGAATTAGTTTAAATGGATTAGTTTGAAATGAGGTGTGTGTATATGAGATAAAATTGATGTGGTTTGTTGAGTTATCATACACTTCAGTGGATTATTCGATTGTAAAAAGCCATGGAAATCGGTGTTGTTTTTTTGTGAAAATATATGTGAAAATCAGAAAAAACCGGGATGTTTCATGTGAAAAAAAGGTAATTTAAGTTTTTCGGGCAGACGAGATATTTACAAATTTTCACAAAAATGAGGTGTGTGTGTGAAAGAGATAAAAAATGATGTGGTTTGTTGAGTTATCATACACTTCACTGGATTATTCGGTTGTAGAAAGCCAGGTAAATCGGAGAATTTGACAAATCGAGACAGTTTTGAGAAATTTGTTTGAAACATATGACAAAATCAACCGGTAAAATGACATTTTCGGGGACGGGGTCTGATGAAAAGATAGACTTTTAATATCTGTGAATGTATGAAGAGAGGGTACTAGATGGAAAAAAAATTTTTTTGAGGTGAAAAGTAATTTAGGTTATTTTTTTTAAATAGTCGGAAAGAATTTGAAGTGATGCCTTAACTGGCATAGTGCTTAGGCAGCTAGCGACTGTTCCAGCAAGGCAAACTTTGTGTGTTGTGTTAGCTCTAACTAAGGCAGTGGTCAGCAGTGACTTTGGTCTTAGTAGGGCATGTCCTTGTATGAGAAGGCCTGTATTAAGCTAGGAGTAGCTTCCAGGATTCTTCTCTGTCCTATATGTCGCAAATCAAAAAAAAATGTAAGTTAGAATATTTTTGAACATGTATGAAGTTTGCAAAGAGAGAGAAGAGTTTTATGCTATCGTGCTAAACGGAAATCAGTCTCGATCTCTACAAAAGAACAACGGGGTCGAGATTTACTTTCATTGAACTAAATGGTTCGAGAAGTTGCACTTCGAACCAGTATTCATTTCGAATATCTTATTCGGTTCGATGCACGGCCCTTCTCCCTCTGTCCCCTCCTCCCCTATGCCCTCTCTTCCTCTCTCTGTCCCCTCCTCCCCTATGCCCTCTCTTCCTCTCTCTGTCCCCTCCTCCCCTCTGCCCTCTCTTCCTCTCTCTCTCCCCTCCTCCTCTCTGCCCCCTTTTCTCTCTCTGTCCCCTCCTTTCTTCTGCCCTCTCTTCCTCTCTGTCACCTCCTCCCCTCTGCCCCCTCTTCCTCTCTCTGTCCCCTCCTCCCCTCTGCCCTCTCTTCCTCTCTCTGTTCCCTCCTCCCCTCTGCCCTCTCTTCCTCTCTCTGTCCCCTCCTCCCCTCTGCCCTCTCTTCCTCTCTCTGTCCCCTCCTCCCCTCTGCCCTCTCTTCCTCTCTCTGTTCCCTCCTCCCCTCTGCCCTCTCTTCCTCTCTCTGTTCCCTCCTCCCCTCTGCCCTCTCTTCCTCTCTCTGTCCCCTCCTCCCCTCTGCCCTCTCTTCCTCTCTCTGTCCCCTCCTCCCCTATGCCCTCTCTTCCTCTCTCTCTCCCCTCCTCCCCTCTGCCCCTTTTCCCTCTCTGTCACCTACTTCCCTCTGCCCTCTCTTCCTCTCTGTCACCTCCTCCCCTCTGCCCCTCTTCCTCTCTCTGTCCCCTCCTCCCCTATGCCCTCTCTTCCTCTCTCTGTCCCCTCCTCCCCTATGCTCCCTCTTCCTCTCTCTGTTCCCTCCTCCCCTCTGCCCTCTCTTCCTCCCTCTCTCCCCTCCTCCCCTCTGCCCTCTCTTCCTCTCTCTGTCCCCTCCTAACCTCTGCCATCTCTGTCCCCCTCCCCTCTGCCCTCTCCCCTCCTAACCTCTGTCCTCTCTTCCTCTCTCTGTTCCCCCTCCCCTCTGCCCTCTCTCCCCTCCTCCCCTCTGCCGCCTCTTTCTCTCTGTCCCCTCCTAACCTCTGCCCTCTCTTCCTCTCTCTGTCCCCACTCCCCTCTGCCCTCTCTTCCTCTCTCTCCCCTCCTCCCCTCTGCCCTCTCTTCCTCTCTCTTTGTCACCTCCTCCCCTCTGCCCTCCCCTCCTCTCTCTGTCCCTTCCTCCCCTCTGCCCCCTCTTCCTCTCTCTGTCCCCTCTTCCCTCTCTTCCTTTCTCTGTCCCCTCCTCCCCTCTGCCCTCTCTTCCTGTCTCTGTCTCCTCCTCCCCTCTGCCCTCTTTTCCTGTCTCTATCTCCTCCTCCCCTCTGTCCTCTCTTCCTATCTCTCTCCCTTCCTCCTCTCTGCCATCTCTTCCTCTCTCTCCTCCCCCCAGATCCCCCCAAAGAGTTCTCATGTACTCAGATCTCCCAAAGAGTACTCATGTACTCAGATCCTCCCCCCAGATCCCCCAAAGAGCTCTCATGTACTCAGATCCTCCCCAAGATCCCCCAAAGCGTTCTCGTGTACTCAGATCCTCCTCCCATATCCCCCAAAGAGTTCTCATGTACTCAGATCCTACCCCCAGATCCCAATTGTCGTATCCGCCTAGTTGTCATTATCCATCCAATTGTCGTATCTTCCCAGTTGTCGTATCCATTGAATTGCAATCCACCCAATTGTCGTATCTTCCCAGTTGTCGTATCCATTGAATTGCAATCCACCCAATTGTCGTATCTTCCCAGTTGTCGTATCCATTGAATTGCAATCCACCCAATTGTAGTCCACTCAATTGTCATAAAATTGTTCATATGATCAGTGCAGTTGACTCCCACTCAATTATCGTTGACCCATTTCATTACGCTATCATGCGATGGATGAACCTTTCCGTATTCATTCGAAATTTCGAACTCAATTTTCTTCTTAAAGCATAAAACATTTTTATTTTTTCAGTGTATAGAGAGGTAACAAGATCCCGGAAGGCTGAGAGAATGTTGTGGGAAGAGGACTGACTGGACAGCTGTTAGCGAAGAGATGATAGTTAACAGGACCGGATCCAGAAATAATAAAGGGGGAGAGATCTTAAATACAATCAAATCGAAATAATGTAAAGGATGGGGGAATACAAGAGACTGGATTTCCAATGCATCATAACATTCTCCCTCAATTTTTGAGATCTTCCTTAAATATTTCTCGAAAAATACATGAAATATAAATATGTTTAATAATGTTTGCCTCTGTTACCATTACTAGCATTCTGAAAGTGAGGGGAGGGCATGCTTCCCCTAGATCAGGCCCTGGTATTTTAAATCCTCATGCTCTTTAAGGCGCACAGGATATGGCTCTCTTGTACACTGAGTCAAGGCTTAAAGTCTGATTAATGGACTGCGGCTTTCCCAAGCTATTATTATTCATCCCTTGGTTGCCCAGCACACTTGGTTCATGCTCGGGATTGAAATAACATTTACAGTGTTCAGGTCAGTCTCAGTGGCAATTTAAATTCTGAATTTGCTTATAACCGTGAAAAATGCAAAATATAATAGAAAAATGGGTTATGGTCGGTAAACAATTCATATCTTGAGCACGAAAGAATAGAATAATTCCAAAGTACTTCATTAAACGATTATGATATGATATATGCATATGGCCAAGTGGTTACAGTGCTTGTCTATGGATAAAACTGACTGGGTTCAAACCACTACTGAAAATTTATTTTCCTGAGTTCTCGGCTTGCTCAGACTTCTATGGTGTATTAAATTAACTTACTATGATGTTATTATTTAACTATGATGTATTAATCCCTAAAGGCTCTTGTCGGAGTTCTGAGTCAAGGAACTGCTTAAGGTTAATTTGTTCTTTCCTTATCATTACAAGTTATGGTTTTCACAATGTTACGATAATCTATAACGCAACTCTTTATTACTCTCACGCGCGAGAACTTCTCGAGTGGGAGTTATGAAATTTTAGTGTTAACAATTTTGCTTCTTTTCCCATTTATTTCAGAACCTTATGAACTTTATATGACATGTAATAGCAAATTCATTGTAAAAGTATATGTCGTTTTGTTGTTGAATAAACTGTTAATATTATTATGAAAAATTTACTGGGGGATAGAATGTCCTAAACACACCTTTGTTTTCGAATGTTTATCTGTTCTGTGGATTTCAAGCCAAGAATTAATTAAACATGTATTAATTTTAATATTCATTCTAAAGTATTTTTTTTATCAGATTTCAAAATTTTATTTTCTGTTATGAATTACCTGAAAGCATTCAACTAGAAATTGTATGAGAATATGGCTTACTGATAAATTAAAAAAAACTAAATATTTGTGAATTATTTAATTATAATCTCAATTTAATTACTATTTCAGCATTTGTTACACATCTTAACGAGAATATTTGATATTTTAAAATCAATATGTCACAACCAAGTTCTTCACCTTAATGATCATTTCACGTCTTTTTGGTATATGTTTTACCTATTTTCTTATTGTTTTTCCTTGTGATATGTCTGTTTGTTTACAGTAAAACACTTTACTGTTTGTTTACAGTATCGATTATGTGACAAACACACAAACCAACAAATGATGTTACTTTGCGTGGTAAAGTGTCACAAATTTCCTGTACATATGTAAAACAAAATAATAAGCTGAGAAATACTAGTTGTGCTATGAGTCGGATTCGAACCCACATCTTCCAGTAACCGGCAAGGTATGCTAACAATTACACCATCAACTACTAACGTTTCTTCTACAGCTAATATGATTTAGCTTTCCCGCATTTTTTATTTGATTCCAATAGTGGCGCCATCTATCGGTACGTGGTAACTATGTTGTCTCTTAAAGCTGAATTTTAATATTTGTCATTCGTGACAATTTTTTTCAGCTTATTATTTCATGTGTCACTTTGTGTTCTTCTCAAGGCAATTGTTCTACCAAACGTACTACATTCTGCATTAAATGAATACTTGGGTGTCAGAAGCGTTATGGAATGCAAAAATCCCCCCCCCCCCCAAGTTTTCTACCCATAAAAAAGGAGATATATGCAAATCGTTCTTCCATCTTCCGAATATGAGCATCCACAGTTAGGTTGTCAAATGAAAGCTTATCTTGCAGGGAGTGTCGTAATCGTATGCCTTTGGATCCGGTTTCGCCATTTTTGTCTACATCCTCCAACTGGCCCCATTTCGAAATGAAATGCCTCCTTTTGCCTTTTCCCCTCTCTCGATCCTTTGTTTCTCCCTCCTGACCAGTTTCCATGAGAAAAAAAGAAGAGGAGCTAGGCAGACTTCTCGAAAGTTCCATAGCACCGCTCCCGCTCTCCATTTCCATCTGCATACGAATGCTGCTCTTGCCACGTGCACGGCAAGTCACGCCACTAGGTCAAGATACCATCGGGTGATGTCCCTTTGGACAAGTGTTTCACGAATAAGAGAACTGTAAAGTTCACAAACAAAGGGGAAGACATAGAAGTACCGAACTGAAATTGTAGTGCAGCGCCACCTAACGTAAGGTCCGAATTACTCATTTTCTCTCTGCTCTCGTCATTTTAAGGCCGCCATTAATCTGTCTCCTTTCGTAGCTTTCAACAGAAGATAGAATTGATATGGCGTTTAATTTCTTTATTTAATCTAGTGATTTGACAAATTACGAATTATTAAAACAAATTGCAAACACAACAAATTACGAGTAAAGGACAATAAGAAAATAAGTTAAAAAGAGAAATGAAATTTGGCAATTAACTACCACCTGTTTTATAAAACAATTTAATTAAAATAAATTTAGTTCGTTTAATCCTATGACATCAGTTCAATACAACCGAAATAGTATATCACGGATGAATTTCAACAATATGTCCATCCTTTATAAGGAAAGCAAATTTTGCTGAGATTAGTTGTCCACGAATATACACAAATTTAGTCTTGCAAAAAATTGAGATCTACTGTCGATGTCCCTTGGTTTGTTACTAACAGACAACTTCATAAAGATTTGGGCATCGACCAATATATACCCATATTAAATGCATCTCAAAATGGTTCCTTGACGTTGTTAATCATTAGTTGACAATGTTTCAAAGCATTTAAATGTACTATTCTGTCATTTTCGGTTCGCTGTAGAATTTCTGAAAGAAGCTTTCTCCTGCATCGCCTTTTTAAACTTACAAGCACGCCTTGATCCACTGCTTGCACTAAAGATGTTACATTAGGTGTCAAAACATGACTTGCATGTTGTCAGAAATGAGTTTGCTTGAGTGTGTTGGGGCATTGCCGAGAATGAATGGCCTTTACAGGCATTTTAAGACTTGTCAAGTGGCTTTTTACTTTTGGAACAAATTCTGTAAAGAACCACACTTTAAACAATTACCTGTCTATCCAAGCAGACCTTTGAGCTTTGTAGTAAACTGGCAGAGCAAGTAAATTTAAATGCTTGAATTCTCGGGGTTTTGCTGATTTCCCAATTACAAAAAGAGAAAGTTTGTGCTTATCTGCAGTATTTGTACACACAGCCACAGTGCTTCGTTCTTTATTTAAAATCCTGATGCTGAGATTTCTTGCGCTGTCACAGATGTTTTCGTTGGAAGAAGTTTAAAATTTTACCCAGTCTCATTCTGCATTCTAGATTTGTTCTGCGCATAGGCCTTCTTCTTCAATAAGCACTAAAAGTTTCTCTGAAAATTCTTTTGCTGCTAAAGGATCAGCTGACAATTTCTCACCACAAACACCAAGGTAATGAACACCATGCCGTTTTTTCCAGCGAGAAATCCACCCCTTACTTGCTGAAAAATCTCCCCCATTTTCGATTTTAGAATGAGGAAATAATGCTTTTTCTTTCAAGATTGGCCCACTGGTTGGCGTTCCTTTTCAACGCTCTTGCATGAATCATAACCAAAGTGTATCACCGACAATTTAATTTTTCGTCTTTTTAAGAGTGCACCGAGAAGAAATCGTTTTTTCAGACTCGACTTGAGTGCAAAAATCTTGTAAAGATTTTCTATTCTTTCTCCAGTCATTTACCGTGCTTTTACCAACACCTAGTTCATCACAAGTATTTTTTACAGGATCATTATTGTCATTACGTTCTAAAGTTTTTAATTTCATCTCCATCGTAACGACATTACGCTTACATTTGCACCCATTCATTTTGTACCACACAATGATTAATAGATCACAACACATACTCCTGTATACGCACAGTACACTGTGCACTGTAATATTCGGAAAGAGGAACTGAAGAAAATATGCACTGTACTATAAACAAAACACTCGACGACTTGCTTCCGCTTCTTGGAACTGAAGCAAATAAACACGCGACGACTTGCTTCCGCTTCTTGGAACTGAAGCAAATAAACACGCGACGACTTGCTTCCGCTTCTTGGAATGACCGATTAAAGGGGAGGCCGGTTGAGCCGAGACCGGATAAGAGAGAGTCTACTGTAGTTTTTTTCAAGAACCCTTAATTATTATTATGCAATATCTACCAATATTTACAAAAACAAAGTAGAATAAAATAAAGTTTTCTCCCCACATTTCAAAAATATTCCTTGTACAATAGATTCGAATTTGATACCAACGAAAGAAAATAAAAAAAACTAAAATGTAATTGGTTTCCTGCTAAACAAATATAATTAACACTACGCCACAACAGTGAATAGCGTATTCAAAGGTCTTCCGTTTTTTAAAATCATTGAAAAATACAACGAAATATTTTCCTTCAAATGAAAACATTTCGCGGAACATAGTATGCATCAGAAACCTCGGGATTTTCTTAGAAACAGGCATATTTCCTTGTTTCATCTTACATCCGGAACACTTTCATGGAATTTGTTTTTCGTTCCATGCATCACTTCCGCTTACATGCAACAACTTGCTTTGTAACAATGAGAAAAATGTTACTAATATTTAACATTAGATCAACAACATTAACTTTCTTCTCTTTGAATCCTAATCTAAATAACGAAAGCGATTGGCTAGTACTTCGCCCTGACCACGGTCAGTAGGGGACACCGATGGGCTTGGGAAGGCAGCCGTCTGTCGCATGGGACGTTAAGTGGGTGGTACCGTATGCAGGAGAGCCATACACTGTGCACGTTAAAGAACACACTGGATGGCTTTGACGGGAGGCAATTATCTATATCTCATAAGCTATTCCATTGGATCCCCTCTCTAAATCTTTTTTAAGACTTCGGGGTCATTGTGACCTAGACATTTACCCATGGTGTGCAAAAAAGTGCCGCTTAGAGGTAAATAATCCAACCCAACTTGGCTAGCACCCTCAATATTTTCTTTGAACAATAAAAATTACTATTACATTGAGCTTCGGATATTTCTGAATGAGATTCTATGCTTAAAACAAGAAAACTAAATTTGTAAAAAAAAGCCAGCCAAACGCGTAATTCCAAAAATGTACCTCCAGATAAGAGGTTATAATTAAAATAATGCAATGCTTGTACAAGTGGTAAAAGTTAATCGGTTCAATAATTCATTTGATTTGTATTTTCCTATCATTATGTCATTTGTTAAGGAAAAACCTTTCTTAAATTCATCTTTTATTACAGTTATTGCTGACATTGTTACATTAACACACGAATACTGATAAAGATAAGATGATGTTACGATAAGTGCTAAATGGTTAGCTGACTATTTAATACCCATCGTAACACCGTCTTATCTTCATAATGCATATCTCCATTCAAGTACAGGATCCGAGATTAAAAAAAAGTGCGTAGTTGAAGGCAGAAAGTTTTTTCAAATCCTCTGGTATCTTCGCCTACGAATTTCTGACCACCATAAAGAACCTATTAATTACTTTTGAACAGTTCCCATTTGGATAAAACTGACAGATTCTTGCGACTAATATTGCACAGGAAAAGCCTCCTTTGCATCCAAGTATATTGCAATACACACCACACATTTTAGCCCACAGTTTAATACACCACAGGGACAATTTAAAGCCAGTTTTGTTGCGTAAAAATAGGAACAGCTCTTTTGTAATCCGAGAACAGTTCAAGTTGCGGATACACTTGATATACAGGTTTCTGAGTAGATTATAATTTCTGAGATCTCGAAGTTTGTTAACACTTTGAAGAGCTAAACGAGCGTAGACCATATCTATCTCGACACCAGAAAATACAATAATCACAACTGGAACTTATGCATATCCGATGGTACGTAGATTTTACATTTCTGGACAAACTGAAGAAATGTTGTGAAAAGTTGTTTCTCAACACATTTCGGGTTGGGTTGGGTTACCTCTGAGCGGCAATTTTTTGCACACCATGGACTAAATGGCCAGGTCACATGGACCCCGAAGGCTCAGAGAAGGTTGGGGGAGGGGACCCACTGGAACAGCTGTTGGGAGACAGATGGTAGCCTCCCGTCAAGGCCATCCAACGTGTTCTTTAACGTGCACAGGGTATGGCTCTCCCGCACACGGGGCCACGGCTTAACGTCCCATCCGACGGACGGCGGCCTTTCCAAGCCCATCGGTGTCCCCTACTGACCGTGGGCAGGGCGGGGGAATTTTTCGCAGATAATTCTCAACGCTGACCCAGCTGGGACTCGAACCTGGGAACTACAGATTACGAGCCTGGCGCGCTACCGACTGAGCCACCCCCGCCCCCAACACATTTCGATGTGTAATTACATAGAAAGACAATGTCAGCTGTTTTAGAGTTTACTCGCATCTCCTGAGATCCAAACTTGAATATTTTCGCTTATCCTTTTCCTGTAAATATTGGGGAAGTGCTGTCTTCTTATTTCTGTTATCTATAATAATAAATACACTCTAAAACAGCTGCTTGCAACAGAGGTCTGACAGGAGCCTGACGATTTATATGCCAGAGTAAAAGGTCAGGGGATGGCAGAAACTGAGCAGAAACCGACACATACATCCACGCCTTACCGGGAATCGAACCCAGGTCCCTTAGATGAGCCAAGCGCGCTAATCATGGGATGGCACTCTACAGTTTGTGAATTTTTCTCAGGACTTTATTTCGATGCACAGCTTCTTTCGGAGATTCGTAAAACAGGCGTTCTTTCAAGGTCTCATTTAATTCTTCAATTAATAGACCGTCTCTGTTTGTTGGATAATGCTCATCTATGGGAGATGTAACAAAAAGATGATTCGTTTGCGGGTGTTGTCCAACGTCTTTCGCCATTTCTCGTCCGTCAGTAGACCTATAATCCTGGAAACACAACGAAATGTAAGTTTTTGTATAATAACCACCATCCACGCTACAACAACAACACAGTCATAATAATAACAACAACAAAATGGAGTAGTAGTAGCCCCATCAGATGTTTATCGATATTTTTTAAATTTTTAACATCTACAGGTAATGGACAAATAACGAAGACCAACGTAAAATCATTGACATGGTGTTGCACTAACACTTGTGTTCAGTGCAGCCTGTAAACGTAGTTGCACAGATTTCACCAGCGTCTGAAAATCAGAAGGAGGGACACAACGCCGTTCGTCAATTTTTCCTTTCTGGGATTTTTATTTTTCGAAATATTTCAAAAACATGATATTCTTCAAGAACTCTTAATTACTATTCTGCAATATCTCCTAATATCTACAAAAACAAAGTGGAACAAAAAACGTTTTTTCCTACATTTGCAATAAATTCCTAATACAATAATTCCAAATTGACATCAACGAAAATAAGAAAGCTAAAATGTTGTTGTTTTCCCTTTCAAATGGAAAAACATTGACAATACACCACAACAGTGAACATTGTATTAAAACGTGTTTCCAGTTTCTCAAAATGAATGAAATTAAACGAAAATATATATCCTTCGAAGGAAAATATTTTGCCGGACGTAATACGCATCAGAAATGTTTAATTCCTGAAAGATTTTCTTGGAAACGGGTATATTTGCTGATCATTGTTTCTTCTTGCATGCAGAATACTTCCAAATAAATAGTTCCTAGTTGGTTTCTTCTTAGATAGTTCACTTCCTCTTATATGCAACAGCATGCTTGGCAATAATGTGGACAAAGTTATTAATATCTAAGATTAGATTAACATTCTTCACTTTAAAACCAAATCCAATTAATCAGAACGATTGGCTAGTACACTCAAGTTTTCCTTTTTGACAGAGAAAATTAGTATTTCATTCATAAATATTTCCAATGAGATTCTAAGCTTAAGAAAATAAAACCAATCCCTCATTCAACCAAACCGCACAATTCCAAATATGTCTCTTCCGAATAGGAGGTTGCAATCAAAACAAGAGAATGCTTTCACAAGTGGTAAAAGTTAATTGGTTCAAATAATTCATCCCATTTGAATATTCCTCACATTATGTCATTTGTTAAGGAAAAACCTGTCACAAATTAATCTTTTCTTACTCTCTTGTTTCATTAACAAAAGAATACTGATAAAGATAAGAAAATATTACGATCGTTACTAAATGGTTAGTTAACCATTAAGTACCCATCGTAACACCGTCTTATCTTCATAACGCATATCTCCATTCAAGTACAAGATACGAGATTAAAAAAAATCTGTTGTGGAATGACCCAACCCGTTTCCTCGAACGCATGGAACTTCATGTCCATCATAAAGAACCTATTAACTAATTTTGAACAGCTCGCATTTGGATAAAATTGGCATTTTCTTGCGACTAATATTCCCCATGAGAGGCCATTTTTGTATCCAAGTATATTGGAATACACACCACGCCTTTTAGCCCACAGTTTAATACACCTCACGGACAATTTAAAGTCTTCTTTGTTGGGTAAAAATTGAAACAGCTCTTTCATAATGTCAGAACGTTTTACCTGCTGATACATTTGATAACCAGGATTCTGACTAAATTATAAACTCTAAACTCTAGCATCACGAACTTTGTTAAAGTTTTGAACACCTAAACGGACGTAGACCATATCTACCTCGACACCAGAAAATATATTTTTTCACAACTTTAGCTTATGCATGTTCGATGATACGTAGGATTTGCACTTCAGGCTATTTCTTTCAGAAGCTGAACAAATGTTATGAAAAGTTCTTTCTCATTTCGAGATTATAATACACTGAAAGTCAATGTCAGCTGATCTAGAGTTTACGAACAATTGGTGAGACCCAATATAAACATTTTCTCATGTACTTTTTCCGCTAAATGTTGAGGAAGTGCTGTCTGCTTATTTATCTCTTATGTCCATGTGTTTAGTGGATTCGTAAAAAGAGGAATTCTTTCAAGGCATCATGTAACGGTTCAGTCAATAGGAGGTCTCTGTCTGTAGGGGACAGGGTGGCTCAGTCGGTCGCGCACTACGCTCGTAATCTGCAGTTCTCTGGTTGGGGTCCCAGCTGGGCCAACATTAAGAGTTATGTACGCAAATCTCCTTGGCTCAGTTATTACATGGCACAGATGAATTTGGAAAGGCCGCCGTCCACCGGATGGGTCGTTAAGCCGTAGTCCGCATGTGTGGGAGAGCCATACCCTGTACACGTTAACGAAAATGCTGGATGGCATTGACGGGAAGCTACCATCTGTCTCCCAACAGCTGTTCCAGTGGGTCCCCTTCCCCCACCTTCTCTGAGACTTTGAGATCCTTATGGCCTGGCCATTTTCTCTATTGTGTGCAAAACAAGTGCCGCTCAGAGGTAAAGTGACCCAACTACTACAACAACATAATAATAATAATAATAACTACAACAAAATGGTAGTAATAATAGTAACAGCACTATCAGGTGTTTTTCGATTTTTTTTAGATTATTAACATCCACAGGTAATGGGGGGAAAAAACGAAAGGGCAACGTAAAATCATTAACATCGTGTTGGACTAACACTTGTTTCCAGTACAGCCTGTATTCGTAGCTCCATAGAGTCTACGAGTGTCTGAAAATCAGCAGGAAGGATACAACACCAAAAAAGAAACATGATAAAATCCCGCTTGTTCAATGGAGCTGGAAAACTGTCTGAGATGACGTTAAAGTAGTTCTCATTGATTTTCTAGATCAGGGGTAGGCAAATAGCGGCCCGCTAAGAGTTTTTTGTGGCTCGCCAAGACAGTCAGAAAAATCCGCCTTGAACCGAGATTTCCTTCCCGTGCGCGACCGAAGTTTCGTCTCGTATTTTCCACTAGGACGGCCGCATCAATTCGCATGCGCAGTACAGATACGATACGCAGTGATTTTCCGGTTGATCTTGGCAACAGTAAATATATAAATTTCCAACTTTAGTGAAACCATGAACCCTCCGAAAAAGCGTAAAATCGGTGATGAATGTCGTGTGTTTAATGAAGAATGGACAAACAAATATTTCTTTGGTAATACGGGGAATAAAGCAGTGTGTTTATTGTGTCATGAAACGATAACCGTATTTAAGGAGTACAATCTGAAACGACATTACGAAACAAAACATAGCGAATTTGGCTGCAAACTTTCCAAGGAAGAACGCAAAATAAAAGCTGCGGAGTGTGTGAAAAGGTTGAAGAAGCAACAAACATTATTTACAAAGCAATCAACATTTCAAAATAGCGCTACAGAAGCAAGTTTCATGGTACCCTACAACCTTGCTAAACGCAACGAGCCTTTTTCGGATGGCGAGTTTATTAAGCAGTGTATGGTAGAGTGTGCAAGCGTATTGTGTCCTGATGTTAGAAGCAAATTTGAAAGCATTTCATTGTCAAGAAGGACTATACAGGGTGAATCTGAAAAAGTGGGCAAAACTTTACGTTGCCGGGGGGGGGGGGGGTAGAACGCAGCTATACGAGCAATATTCGTCGTAGAATGTATGGTCGGAACGCAAGCGGTGAGAAGTTAAAAGGTAGTTTTCCACTGTCACATTTAAAGAATGAACACAAGAAGGAGAGGAGATACTTCAGAAAACATTTTATTAACAGGAATGTAATTGAGGTACATGCTCAAAGAAATTGCTCAAAAGAGCTGCCGCCAGCTGTAATGCAGGCTTCACACCTGCGGGATAGGGACCGACGCACATTTGCGAAGACACCAGGCATTTCCCGAATATCGCCGGCAACAACGGCGATCCTGGCGACTAGATCCATATCGGTTTCAATGGGGCACTCGTAGATTAGGCTTTTCAAGTGCATATCCGCCATTTCGTGGTTAGTATAACCAGCCATCCTCTCGGCAATCCACGGTAGAAATGCCGTTGGGTGCGAGGACCGACCCTTTTATACCATTTCCAACGCACCTAGGGGCTCGCCGTTCGCGTTCCCCCCATACTTTCTATGACGAATATTGCTCGTATAACTGCGTTCTATCACCCCGTAAAGTTTTGCCCACTTTTTCAGATTCACCCTGTAGTGCGGCGCATTGACTCAATTAGTGACGAACTCACAGAACAGCTGAAGACTGCGAGCAAAGATTTTGTCTGGTTTTCTTTGGCACTGGATGAGAGCACAGATAACGAAGACACTGCACAATTACTCATCTTTATCCGTGGAATTAATGAAAATTTCGTTATCACAGAGGAATTACTTGGCCTAAAATCAATGAAAGATAGAACCACTGGTCAGGACTTGCTTGAGTGTGCTGTGAATTGTGTGGAGAAAAGTGGCTTGTCCTGGAACAAAATGGCAAGCATTACAACAGATGGGGCCAGAGCTTTCAGTGGAAAAAATGTAGGTATGGTTAAGCTTTTAAAAAACAAGTTACAAGCACAAGACACAGACAGTGATATCTTGTCTTTTCATTGCATTTTGCATCAGGAGAGCCTTTGTAAAGCTGCACTGGACTTAAAACATGCGGTAGATCCTATTGTTAGTGTGGTGAACACAATCAGAGCAAGGGCACTCCACCATCGACAGTTCCAATCTTTTCTTGAGGATGTGGAGGCAGAGTATGAAGACGTAATTTACCACAACAGTGTGAGGTGGTTGAGCCTGGGCAAAGTGATAAAAAGAGTCTGGGCATTGCAGAATGAAATCTTCTTATTTCTGGACACGAAGCAGATATCTCATGATTTTGTTACAAAAATAGGATGTGAGGAGTGGAGATATGAGACGATGTTTGCAGCTGATGTATTTGAGAAATTGAATGAACTGAATGTGACATTGCAGGGAAAGGGTTGTTTGCACATGAAATGTGGAAGCATGTAAAATCATTCAAAGCAAAACTAGGTCTATTTGCAAGGCAAGCAGGTGAAGGCAATTTTTGTCATTTCCCTTTATTAGGAAAACAGAAAGTGCCTGAAAGTGTTTTTGCTAAGGTAAGGGATCATCTGCAGAGTT
The DNA here is from genome assembly GCA_038380435.1 of Ryuthela nishihirai. Lineage (NCBI taxonomy): Eukaryota > Metazoa > Arthropoda > Arachnida > Araneae > Heptathelidae > Ryuthela > Ryuthela nishihirai. Next base: position 31,502,724 of record JAWZYU010000019.1, on the reverse strand, counting down.
TGGAGGACGAGGTCACAAGCAGATTTCAGGACTTTAAGAAAATTGAGCCTAAATTCAATTTGCTCTCTTATCCCATCACTGCTGATATTGACACAGCACCTGAGGAGCTGCAGCTTGAACTTATTGACATGCAGTCAGATCACACTGTGCAAGAAATGTTTAATGCTGTAACATTAGTTGACTTTTACAAATCTTTGTCTGCTGAAAAATTTTCATGTATGAAGAAAGTTGCTGGAAAAATGTTCTCTATATTTGGGTCTACATATATTTGTGAGCAAAGTTTCTCTTGCTTGAAGATCATCAAGAGTAAATATAGATGCTCTTTGACAGACATTAACTTGCAGGCTGTGATGAGAATCTCAACAAGCAATCTCACTCCTGATTTCAAAAAATTGTAGAAAAGTGTGATAGGGTACATTTGTCTCATTAAACTGATTCTAAACTTAAATGTGCTTGCAGCTACAGATGATATGAAATTAGCACAATAAATAAATTGAATAAAACTGCCACTATTTTATTTAATTTATATTTATTGATTTTTATGGTACAATTTATACCTTTTCTGAAATGCAAAGTTAACTAATGAATGCAATCATTTTAAAAAGTGCGGCCCTCCGCTAACCTCCGCTTCCACAAAGTGGCCCCCCGAGCCAAAACAATTGCCCACCCCTGCCCTAGAGGTATGACCCCGCTTACTGCTGCAGTACCCTGCAGGTTAGGATGGGTTACAGAGAATGGTAATATGCATGCTGCTGACCACTGCAAAGCACAGATATTCGCTCCATGCACAGTCCAGCCAAAGTCGCACCTCCATTGTTTCCCGCAGCTGAAGGTCACATTCTCATCAACTGGTTGCGTTCTAGTGACAATCTGAAGGGTAGTTTCTAGGGATAAGATGCAGTCAGTAAAATGGCTTTTCGACTCTAAAATTTTTCACTGAGAACAAATATTTGTTTCAATTCACGAAACTGAATTCAGTTTCTTAGGAAAATAATCAGTTTATGCAATGAAATGAAAATAAAAATAAATTATCTCTCAAACGTCTCCTTCTCAGAGAAGTCTGACAGGAACCTGTCAGTATAATACGCTACAGACAAAATTTGTGAGGAAGGCGAGACCGCAGCAGAAAGACACATCTATACATAGGGTACGACTTTTTTCAGGTTAAAAATAACTCCATTAGATGAATAATTATCGGGGAAAAAATCTCTTTTTTTTCAATTTGTGTTGAAATAAAAATAATTGAAATATTCAGATATAAGGTAATAATTTTATTATTGACATACTATAACATATACATATCCATTGTTTCTTGATGTGACTCCAGTTGACTTTTAAAAGCTCGATACTATAAGGGATTTTCGTGGAAAATAATAAATAGAAAAATTTTGCAAAATTACCTGTTTCAAAAGAGGAACTTAATGAACATGAAAGTCTGTGGGTTGGTTTTACCTCCGAAGGACTTTTTTTTATATATGCTGGTCTGAATGGCCCGATCACAAGGACCCAAATTTGGGTAGAGGATTTAATGGACAGATGTAAACCTACGTCCTACACTATCCAATGTGTGCTTTAATGTGCACAGAGTACAGCACTCCTGCACAAGGAATCACGGTTTACATCCTATCCAACAGACGGAGGCCTTTACAAGCCGATCGGTGTCCCTTTTCTCACCGAGGACAGAACGAGAGTTAACGGAGATAAGTCTCATCGCAGGAAGAGTTGGGACTCGAATCTGGGAAATGCAGATTACGGGCTTACTGCACTACTGACTCAGCCAACTCTAGCCGCTGAAGAATTGTTACACAAGCAAAATTTCCACGCTGAAGAAAGTGAAACGTACCACACTTCCAAATGGGACGGGGGTGGCTCAGTCGATAGCGAGCTAGGCTCGTAATCTACAGTTCCCAAGTCCGATTCCAGCCTGGGCCATCATCGAGATTTATCTCCGCAAAAACTCCCCGCCCTGCCCTCAGTCATAAGAGGACACTGATTGCCTTGGAAAGGCCGCCTTCCGTCGGATGGGACATTAGCTGTGGCCCCCGTGTGCGAGAGCAATATCTTGTGCACGTTAAGGAACACGCTGGATGGTCTTGATGAGAGGCTATCATCTGTCTACCAACAGCTGTCCAGGGGGTCGCTTCCCCCAACCTTCTCTGAGCCCTCGGCGTCCTTGTGACCTGGTCGTTTAGTCCGTTGTGTGCAAAAAAAGTGCCATTCAGGGGTAAAACAATCCAGCCCAACCATACCCCCAAATGTGACTACAACCGTCATTTTATATCTGAATGATGATAGTTCGCATGAAATGACTAAATTTCTATAAAAGTATCCTTTACCAATACTTACACGGAAACCTTCACTTCAGTGAAATGAAATTCAAATGGGGTAAACATTATGATCTTTATAGGACCTATAAGCTTCCGGTAACTGCAGTTGTTCATGTACCATAAACCAGCCACCAATATGTTTCAGTAATCTTTTTCATTAGTTAATTGAGTCAAGCTCAAAGTTTCAGTTGGTTTGCGATGTTGTTTTACCTCTGTAGCTCAATTTATAAGTCACAAGAATTGAAACGCTCTGAGTCACTTTGAACGAAAAAAGTGCCAAAGGATGTCTATGAAAGTACAAATATAAGTCTTTAACAATGTCATAGTATAAGGAGAGACTTTTCAGCTGCGCCGTTGACTCTGAGACACTTCTTATGAGACTGAGGAGGTCTTAATTAGACTGAGGATGTCTTATGAGACCAGTTTTCTTCCAAACACCAATCGCGTTTGCTTTATTAGAGTGTAGCCAAGATTGCAATATTAGCTATTAAGATGAATAACTGATAAACATATTTCTTCAATAAACCATCTCTTGGTCTAGTGGTTAGCCTGTAGACTAAGCATGGGACCCGCGTTCGAACCCAGAAAAGGTAATGACGTCTCTTTTCCTTGTATTATCTCTCTGCTGATGTCCTCACCTATGAGGTAATTTCTTTGTTAATAATGGATATTAAAACTACTGGAAGTATCCGAAAGTGTGAATGTTAATATTTCATTAGTAATTATCCAACCCGAAAAAGAATTTTTCATATTTCTCTTGAAATAAAAGAATTGAATGTCTACAAACTAACAACATGGAAATAATAGCTTTACTAGCTGGCTTTTGAAAATCAAAATATGAGTGTCATTTATGTGCAACGAATTGAAGCGTTAAACCTTAGGTATGAATAACAATGGTGTCGTTCAAAGTAGCGTTTTTAATATAATTCGTATTTAATGTCACTCTTCAAAATAAACAAAATTAGTGAATTCAGATTGATCATTTTCTTTTGGAAAGACTTAAACTTCCTGTTATCCCTAACGATAACAAAATTGCAATATTCATCTTATGCAAAAGAAATCCTTCACCTGAGAACATGGCAAATCCAATAAACTTCCTTTACAATGATCCTAAATAACAGGAAAAAATCTCAACGCTGTCACAGTCTGCAATCCATACATAACGTGCTTGCAGTTTATTGATAGAAACATTCCGATCTTACAAGTTTACAAAGCGCAACAACTTAGAAGAACCCACAACTATAGCGCGCTTGGCTACTGATCTACGGGACCTGGGTTCGAACCCCGGGTAAGGCATGGATGTATGTGTCGTTTTTCTGCTGAGGTCCTGCCATCCTCTCAGATCTTCTACTGTGGCATATAAACTGAGAGGCTCCTGTCGGACCTCCGTGGCAAGCAGCTGCTTGAGGGGGTATATTAAGGGATTCTACGGTTCCTTATTTACTTCTCCCACGTTATTGCATCTTTTGGTAGCCATAAGTACTTCTTTATTTTGGTCAGTTATACAAAGGAAGCCCAAACATCACACACCTCTTCCTTTCCAAATACACTGTGCTAGTTACTTAAACTGAACATTTAACAACATCCACCTCTCTTGTGTTGCGATCTTAAGCAACCACGGCAATTCCCGATTCCGCCTATACGACACTACCAGTTATGAAAAGCCGTGCTGTCTAGAGCCGGGGGCAAGGAATACGCCCTATAGGCGCACCTCAACCCCAGCCTCACATGGCAGCAGTCCTATAGAAGGAAAGCTGACCACCGGAAGAAACCTAACTTTAATCTATTCCCCAGTTAGCCATGAACAAGGATCTACGGCTAACTGGGGAATAGATTAAAGTTAGGTTTCTTCCGGTGGTCAGCTTTCCTTCCAAAGTTCGCTCGGCATCCGGGGTGGAGACTCTTAGTAAGGCCCAGACTTTGGTGAGGACTCGACCTACTGGGGCACAAATCTTTTCAGAAGAGTCCTCGAACTGCTCACGCAGAGCACCTGATAGGTGAGGTCTCGGACACCGTCCAACCGGTCAACACGGAACCGGTCAGTGGCATCGTCAACCTCGATTGGTCTTGGCTGTCCAACCGGTGCAGCCACGCCGGTTGTCACAGCCTTTGACCGGGTTGCTGGACCCTAGGGCCCCCCACCACCACCACCACCACGACAAGGTGGTCCCCTATTTGGGAGGAACAACATCCACTGTTGAACTAGCTGACCCAAGAGCAATCGCTGCTGCCCTTCTGAGAAATAACATTTTTATGTCCTAATGGTCGCCTATTACGGAGCGCTCTGCTCGGCAAACGTGAGAGCACACCATATGAGTTTCGGAAGTTAATCTCGATGGGAGCCACTTGTATGTTTCCTTCTTTGATAAATGCGCGCATCAACAATCTTTTGATACAAAGAGCAACACTCACAAAACCACCTTGAAAAACATCTATAAACAGCCAATTGGAAATATTTTGTGTTGTTCACAGCTTATGTAAAGATCCCTAAATACTGAATAATGTTAGTTCAAAGCACACTGCTGTCCAAAATAATATTATTAGAGAAATTCCATGTTATTTCAATAGGAATCTAACTTCGAAGCTCAATAACTTTTAAAATATGCATCTGATGGGAAAATGTGACTTTAGATGAATTATAGATCATATTCAAATCTATTTCAATCTCGATTTTGAACAATATTCGTTCAGTATTTAAAGAGTTATGGAAGTTGGAATATTTAACAATAAATAATCTTACTTTTTTTTAATTCATTCATAATTATCTAATATTAAAATAATGATTATGCAAACTTTTAAAATGTATGTTTATTTTATTAAATGGTTTGAAAACAATACTTACTATTTAAGTTTTAATCAATTTCGGATATAAATTCTTATGGCGCATTACTGTTGTGAAATATTCTAGCTTCCATAACTCTTTAAATACTGAACGGATACTGTTGAAAATAGAGATTAAAATAGATTTGATTGCTCTTTTTTTTCATATTTCAGAAGTTATAGAGTTCCAAGTTAGATTCCCATTGACATAATATGGAAATTCTCTAATATTTTTATAGGGAGCTTAGTTGGTAGCGCGCCAGGCTCGTAATCTGTAGTTCCCAGGTTCGAGTTCCAGCTTTGTCAGCGTTGAGATTTATCTCCGCAAAACTCCCCGCCCTGCCCACGGTCAGTAGGGGACACCGATGGGCTTGGAAAGGCCTCCGTCCGTCTGTTGGGACGTTAGGCCGTGGCCCCGTGTGCGGGAGGGCTATACTCTGTGCACGTTAAAGAACATGCTGGATGGCCTTGGCGGGAGGTTACCATCTGTCTCCCAAAAGCTGTTCCAATGGATTCCCTCCCCCAACTTTATCTGAGCCTTCGGGGTCCATGTGACCTCACCATTTAGCCTATGGTGTGCACAAAAGTGCTGCTCAGAGGTAAAACAACCCAACACTACTCTAATATTTTTATAGGAGAGTGTATATAAAAGAAGGTAAGATAAATTAGTGCTATTATTTTAATATTTCAGCTTCAATAATACTTTAATTATTAAACAAAAATTGTTAAACATCGAAAATTGTATAAATTTGATTGTAATCTTCATTCAACTCGAATTACATTTTAACTTAGAAAAATTATTTTGAAACTTAGGGGGCTTTGAATGTGGTTTCAAATTAAGTAGCATGGAAAACGACATTAATGCTTTCGGTAATGTAGTGTATATCGGTTTTCGTAACTGAATATTGTGGTACTCCTTGATAAAACCCTATTAACTACAACCAAATCAATTTTAACAGTAACAGATTATAATTAAGCCAAGAATATTTTGAACATCGTTACAAAATCCGATGTTTATGCGCTTTCACAAATCTGGAAAACTTACGAAGAGTTTTACAAAGTAGAACATTTCTCAAATTACCTGTCTTGAAGACAGTGACGAAAGATTGACTCTCCAAGCAATCAGACAAATTTTAAAATTAAATTACGAAATGTTTAAATGCACTCTACCTTCCTCAGAAGACACATTCCCCATCTCTGACTTTGGTTGTCGCTCTCTCCCGAATCTGAGTACTGACGGAGGAAATGTGGTCACTAATTACGGTTCACTCTCTTGGTTTTAATTATTCAAGTGTATTTGAGAGATGGCAGGGACGTCCGCAGAGACAATATAGATTGTTTAATGACATAAGGTCCGATGTTCAGGAGCAATTGGAATGATTGTAAATCGAGCTCCTTATACTTAATGTAGGGGAGTTGAAGACCAGCTGATTCACGAATATCTTAGAAATAAACACTCTGATTTATATTAATAACAAAGGTATATATATATATCCTGACTGAAATAGTTTTTAATGAAAAGTTCTTCTCTTGTGTAAGAAGTTGTTGTTGGGTTGTTTTACCTCTGAGCGGCACTTTTCTGCACACCATGGGCTAAATGGCCAGGTCACAAGGACCCCGAAGGTTCAGAGAAGGTTGGGGTAGGGGACCCACTGGAACAGCTGTTGGGAGACAGATGGTAGCCTCCCGTCAAGGCCATCTAGCGTGTTCTTTAACGTGCACAGGGTATGGCTCTCCCGCACACGGGACAACGGTTTAACGTCCCATCAGACGGACGACGGCTTTCCAAGCCCATCGGTGTTCCCTACTGACCGTGGGCAGGGCGAGGCAGTTTGCGGAGATAAATCTCAACGCTGGCCCAGCTGGAACTCGAACCTGGGAACTACAGATTACGAGCCTGGCGCGCTACCGACTGAGCCACCCCCGTCCCATAAGAAGTTGTAATCACAATTGTGTGGGTATAGTTCAGTTGTTATTTTGTTAGAAATTTTATCCTTAGTCGACTTTAAAGCATTTTATATGCTAAATTCATCAATCGGGACGTGTAATCATCACCCTTTGCCCATTGTTACTACTATCCATTAATCTATATTTGCCGCCATTTTTTTTCCTATCTGTACCTAGTTTTATCTTCTCTCTAATGATATTAATGCCTTGTAGAAAAATCTAATAGTGTGCTTTTCAATGATAAGTTTTATATATAGTTATACCAATCCGTTTCATTTCTACATAAAAAGCACTAATTGGATTGAAAAATAGTTCACCACATGTGATACCAGATATTCAGCAAACAAGCTGCAGTTGTGAAATCGGAGAAAGAAATAATGCATAAGCATTTCAATTTTATTGCGCCAAAAATATATAATTCTTCATCTAATCATATAAAAAGAGGATTTTTAATAAGAAAATCATACTTGTTGTCAAAAATTGATGATATTTAAAATGCTTTTCGTATAATTTCAGTTGCTTCATTAATTTTCATTTACAGTAATATTTCGTTTTTTTAATCTGTAACAGTTGATTCCTGACACCTAGATTACATAGATACTTGACTATTTGTCAGTTTCTGACAGTGTTTTTTAATTTTTTTCTGCTGCAAGGTATGTTGTATTGGTTGTTTTAAATGAAAAGTAAGATAGCACTTTGTTTCTATTATTTGTCTATCAATATTTGCCGTCAAAAATAATTTAATTTTTCAATATATCTTGTTTCATCTTCTCACATATCTATGCCTGTATAATAACTTTGTATAATAACTATGTATGCCTGTATAATAACCTGTATTATTACACATTTCTGTAAGAAATGGCTTCCCAATATCTGTTGCAATGTTTTCATTTACATCTAATCATCAATATCACTTCAGTGTCTGTCGTCTGTCTCTCCCGTTTGGACAGAGAAAGTAATCATTGAATCAATGACATCATCCATTTTTCTCATTCCACCACATAGATTCACTGTTACGTCTTTGTGATCATAGATAGTTCAGAATACATCACTAGAATTGATCGTACAATATTCACTATCAACATTTCGAATCTATCATTATAATTCGTCTTTTAAGAGTTATTAAAAGACTTAGGTTGAAAGATGTTAGGTGAAAACATTTAGTTTCCGCTGCCATGGAAACCAACATATCCTGATATCATGCCAGGTGATCTAACAGATATTGCAAACAAGCTCAATTCGAACTGACAAAGTGTTCTTCAAGATGGCTGCATACTGGCTGTATCATGTCAACCTACTAAGTGATATTTTCCAATGAGGCCCTGATACGAAGAAAGACAACGAAATCGGATATTAAGTGCTCAACAGAAGTATTTTTTTTTTTGGTGCATTAGTGGAACAAACTGTTTTGTGCTGTGAAAAAAAAGTGACAATTAGAAAGGAACTCCACGTATATGTTTGAACAGAGCGCCGCTCTGAGGATTTCGACTGTGGTCGGGTTGTTTTAAATCTAAAGAGGAATCTAGAGGATATAATGAGCTAATTGCTCAGGTCAAAAGAAATCCAAGGGCTTAGAGAAGGTTGGGGAAGGGAACCCACTGGACAGCTGTTAGGAGATAGATGGAAGCTTTCCTTTAAGGCAATCCAGCATGTTCTTTAAAGTGCGCAGGGTACGGCTATCCTACCCAGGGGCCCACGGGCAGGATAGCCACGGGTAAACGTCCCATCCGATGGACGGCGGCCTTTCCAAACAAATCGGTATTCCTTTTCTCACCGAAAGTAAAACAAGGATTAGCGGAGATAAATCTCAACGTAGAAACAGTTGGGACTCGAACTCTGATATCTGCAAATTACGAGTCTAGCATACTACCGAAATAACTTTTTTTTTATTCTCCCTTACTTACTTTAAACGAATAGCAACATGTAACACATAAACCGAAAACAGTAACAGAAGAATTCGAAACATGTCAATCAAACATTGCTAAATGCAATTACTAATAATTTAATATTTAATATCAAGCTTCACATGAACGCACCAAGAACTCAGAAATGCACTCAAAATGTATGTCATGAAAAGAAACCCAAACACAATAGCAAAGTATACTGAAATAGACTACTTATAACTTCGAAGCAAATATCAGGAAATATAAATATAAACCAGAACGTTTAGGCTTAACCTGAAAGCACCAGAAACACAAAAATGCGTTAAAAATATATGTCATGGACGGAAGTCCAAACACAATAACAAAGTATACTAAAATAGGCTCCTTATAATCTCAAGGCAAATGCCAGCAAATGTGAATTTAAACCAAAATACTTGGACTTAAAATGAAAGCACCAAGAACTTAGAAATGCGTTCAAAATGTATGTCATGTTCACTAAATATTCTAAAGACGTTATAATAATATATTTAATTAATTAAATCATATACTTTTAAACTAACTTTAGCTCAATAGTGAAACAAATCACTTAACTATTAGGAAAAAACAGTGTTTTGTTTTTAACTTTCAATATGTTTTAGCTATTGAGAGAAAATTAATACTGTATAAATAGAAATACTTTCGACGTGGATGAAAAATAAACCACTGTTGATATAGGGAGAGAAATTAACGAAGAGGGGAAAAATATGCATCCGTAGATAAGCTCACCGGACAAAAAATTAGTCACCCTTGGCTGAATGTCACCTAATAGCGCGTAACGCCTCCGTGCGACCGAAGAGGAGCCGAAATCCTGTCTGGCATGGATGCCACCACTGTGCGGATGTAGTGCACATCAATATTCATCCACTCTTCCAGCAGCAAATGCCGCAGATTGGCAGGATGGCAGGATGGCTGGGATATTCGGCCAGATTGGCAGGATGGCTGGGACAGCCTTCACTCGTTGCCCCAAATAGTCCCACAAGTTTTCTATGGGATTCAAATCCGGGATTTGGCGGGCCAGTCGAGATGTTCGAAGGTTTCAGAATGCTCGCTGTGACAATCCGACACACGTCGAGCCCTGTGCACGCGACAATTGTCGTCTTGGAAGACTGGGGTATCCTTCTGGTGTTCACTGTGGAGATGTTGCACAAAAGGCAACATGTGGTCGTCCAGTAGCTCCATATAGCCCTTCTGGTTCAAGTGTGACGTCATCGCAACCAAAGGACCCATTTCCTCGTACCTGAAACACCCCCAGAACATCACAGAGCCTCCTTCAGTTTGAACAGAACCTTGCACACAGTCAGCATGGAAGGCTTCATGCAGTTTACGATGTACCCATCGTCTCGCATCATTCGAATGCAAGCAAAAACGTGACTCATCCGACCAGATCACACGCTTCCAAGAGTCGACACTCCAGTCTTTGTGGCGCCGCGCCCACTGTAGCCATGCACCCTTGTGCAGAGCTGTTAACTTGGGTCTCTTCAGCGGTACTCTGCTCCAGATATCCATGGCATTCAGTTCCCTTCAGAGTGTTCATTTGGAAACAGCTTGTTGGACTGTATTGACTGACTGAAGCAATTCCTGCATCGTTGCAAAGCGGTTTGCCCTAATAGTGCGTGACACACTGCAGTGATCCCTATTGGTGAGCACAGTCTTTCTGTCTTTGTTCTGGCAACGATTAGCGGTGGACTGCGATGTACGCCACTGCTGAAAGACCCTTTGAACATTACGTTTCGACACACCTACAAAGGCAGCAACTTCTTGTACACTATGCCCTTTGGCTCTGCCAAACGCAATAACACCTTTTTGTCATTCACTCACTCACATCTTTCGCGCGACCTTTGTTTCACGGAGCGACTAAAACACACGTGGCACACAGCCAATTCTTGTCAGTTTATGAAACCTGTAGCGCACGGCACAGCTGTTTATAGGACGCGTTTATTACTGGTGCGCTCTCTGTTGCTGTCGAACGGACGTAACCCTCTTACGGAAGGAGATGACTAATTTTTTGTCTGGTGAGCTTATAAGACATGTGCAGACGTAATAAAATCTTTCATATAGAAAAATCAATGTAGATTTAAAAAGAAAAAAAACTCTATAGCCATGGATAGAATTTAAATACTTTACATATAGAAAGAAAGTAAATGATGCAGATAAAGGCAGAAAAAAAAAACACTCTAGATACAGTTAAAAAAGAAAATACCATAGAAAATAGATTAGACCGAGAAAAAAAACAAGACAAACATATATGCAGAAAATACTGAGGAAGTAAAAAAAAAATGCTATAGACCTACAGAACGATAGAAAAAAAAGCATATAAGTAGTTAATAAAGAGAAGGATAGATAGACAGATATGAATAGATAGATGGGCAGAATAGAGACTGAGAAGAGGCACAGACAAAAAGTTAGAAATACCACAGCAAAATAGTCAGATAGGCAGGAATTGATAAACAACAAGAATTCTGAAGTTACCGTTTTTATCGGCACATCATTTGACCATAAATGTGCACTCAACAACCTAACATCTCTTCGTGTTTCAGGCAAGAAAAATAATCACGAAATATATATATAAAAACACATACACCGCTTTTAGAAAATTAAACCTGAATAGTCGTCTTGATATCTCTTGTCAGAAGGAAAAAAACTGGGCCGATAAGCCCGACAGTTGATGACATCGTTTCATTTTAAGCGAAGAAACAAGCTTAGAGCTTCTCCGTTTTCCCTTTGGAAACGAACTGCGTCGCGACGCAAGGGTTGTGTTGTTGGGTTGTTTTACCTCTGAGCGGCACTTTTTTGCACACCGTGTGCTAAATGGCCAGATCACATGGACCCCGAAGGCTCAGAGAAGGTTGGGGGAGGGGACCCACTGGAACAGCTGTTGGGAGACAGATGGTAGCCTCCCGTCAAGGCCATCCAGCGTGTTCTTTAACGTGCACAGGGTATGGCTCTCCCGTACACGGGGCCATGGCTTAACGTCCCATCCGACTGACGGCGGCCTTTCCAAGCCCATCGGTGTCCCCTGCTGACCGTGGGCAGGGCGGGGAATTTTGCGGAGATAAATCTCAACGCTGACCCAGATGGGACTCGAACCTGGGAACTACAGATTACGAGCCTGGCGCGCTACCGACTGAGCCACCCCCGCCCCGGTCGCGACGCAAGGAGAGATGGAACAAAAAGAAGAAGGGGAGCACTTCTTTTTTTTTCCCGTCGGTGGAAACTGTCATCAGCCTACCCTATTCACGGATACACAGGACAAAGATAGAAAGAGCAGCCTCCTCCGTTCTTATGGTTGTATAATGTTATTAGTTGGGTTACCACAGCGTGGTTGCCCAGAAGAAAAAGAAATCAAAGGCATTGCGTTTAGTGCTTCCCTCATATTTTTACATATTTTGCAAAACAGGGAGTTGCATTTTTATGAACAACCAAATGGAAAACAAAAATATCATTTTCAAATATAATCTCAAAAGGAACTATGATAAATATAGTTGTTTGCATATATTCAAAATGGGTTGCTACGTCTTCTTTTTTTACATATTTACAAAAAGAAATATTACAAAATTGCTTTTGCATACTTTTAAAAGGTTCGATACGAAATAAATTATTTTATATATTTCCAAAGCGGTGAATATTACTTTATCTGTTTCTGTAGGCAGGCCTATGAATATATGAATTCATATCAAACCTTTTGTCCAATTATATATCTATAGTCGTCATGGTTTGTGCTTAAATATAAATATGATAAATTCTGTGTTACTACGGTTTTTGTATTAACCCTTTCAAGTCTACGGATGTAAACGATGATTGCAAGGATTTAACTACCACCTGTAACCGCTTCGGATTTGCCAATGTTAAAAAAAAATATCTTATTCAAACGATTTTGCTTCCAAATGATATACCCTGTAGGGATCGTTTGTATGATCCAGATCGAATCTAGAGAAAAATAAATGGGGGAGTGCCCTCAAACGAAGCAATCGAGCCAGGAAAAGATGTCTTTCCTTTGCAGTATAACATTTTACGCTTCGCTTTAGGGACGGGGGTGGCTCAGTCGGTAGCGCACCAGATGTGTATCTGCAGTTCCCAGATTCGAGTCAAAGCTGGGTCAGCGTTGAGATTTATCTCCGCAAATTTCCCCGCCCTGCCCACGGTCAATAGGGGACACCGATGGACTTGGAAAGGCCGCCGTCCATCGGATGGGATGTTAAGCCGTGGCCCCGTGTGTGTGAGCCATACCCTGTGCACGTTAAAGAAACGCTGGATGGCCTTGAAGGAGAGGCTGCCATCTGTCTCCCAACAGCTGTTCCAGTGGGTCCCCAACCTTCTCTAAGCCTTCGAGGTCCATGTGACCTGGCCATTTAGCTCATGGTGTGCAAAAAAGTGCCACTCAGAGGTAAAACAACCCAACCCGCTTTGCTTTAGAGTTTTGTTTTAAAAATGTCATGAAAAATCCGTTAAATATGCACAAGTTTAATAATTTTTGTTCCCCTCATTATCCTTACTAGCATTCTCAAAGGAAAGCGGGGAAAGAGGGGGCGGGGAAAGGGGTGAAAAAAAATCACCCCTTTCCCCGCCCCCTCACCTGGCCCTGGTGAGATCTAACACTACCTTAAGAGAAGCAACCAGATATGACACGAAGTATCAGTGTAAACAATATGAAAAATAATCGCGTATATTTCTTTTTAGGGAAAAAATTTAAGAGTTTACAGATATTATTAAAAAAATAATAATAACTTGCCTTCAAGCAGCTGCATGCTACAGAGGTTTAACAAGATTCTGTCAGTTTAAAACGCCGCAGAAATGCTACGTGAGAAAGGACAAGATATGGAATTTGTTTTCCACTGCGAATTAAATTATTTTATTAGGCCATTACTTAGCTTATATGGTTTAGAAGTACAGTCGCTCAAAAAAAATATCCGAACACTACGGTTGATTACAGAATGTAGAAAAAATACCTGGCAATGATTTTTTTAGAAATTAGTGATCAGGCAACCTTTGTGTCACGTGACACGAAGGTTGCCTGATCACTAATTTCTAAAAAAATCGTTGCCAGATGTTTTTTCTACATTCTGTAATCAACCATAGTGTTCGGATACTTTTTTGAGTGACTGTACTGGACAAGATCCCAGCTCACTGTATCAATACACTCCCTCTCTCAGACCTATTTTTCTCTCTTTCACAGCGTCGGACTATATTATAGATAAATAAAAATAAATAGATAAATAAATATTTTTCCCGATATCATTTTATCAGTCGAATAAATATAGATAAATTCAATCTATTACTATTTCATGTATATTTCCAGTGACATGTCTGCGTATAATACTATTTTGGAAATTTCTGAACTACGAAATTGTCTTTGTATTCTGTACGTAGCATAGAGCTGTCCGATAGTAATTTTGGGAAAAAATGAACTGAATAAAAAGCAGAGCAGAGAGGAAGCAAACAAGGGAATGTTTTGCCACAGGGCTGTAATAATGAGACAAAGAAGGATTTTCAACGTGGCGGAAGGAAAAAGACAGAAAGAAATAGTTTTCCGAAAAAATTGTAAAAAGAAAGAGGATTGGACAAAATGGATCTGGTAAAAATGGGAGAGCATTTCGTAAACACGTGAAATGGGTGGACGAAATATATTCGAGAAAGGAAACGAAGGAAATATTTGGAGTAAACAGAAAATTAGGATGTTGCAAATGGCTTCTGAAGAGGAAAGCTGCCGATAGTATTTGAAGTGAATAATATAGTCCGACGCTGTGAAAGAGAGAAAAATAGGTCTGAGAGGGAGTGTATTGATACAGTGAGCTGGGATCTTGCGCAGTACAGTCGCTCAAAAAAGTATCCGAACACTATGGTTGATTACAGAATGTAGAAAAAATATATGTGGCAACGATTTTTATAGAAATTAGTGATCAGGCAACCTTCGTGTCACGTGACACAAAGGTTGTGTGATCACTGATTTCTAAAAAAATCGTTGCCAGATATTTTTTCTGCATTCTGTAATCAACCATAGTGTTCGGATACTTTTTTGAGCGACTGTACAACACTGCGTCAGTGTATCTTGCTATATGACAGTTATACCCTACTCTACACCGAATATTAGAGGATTAGCGACTAATAGGCTTAGCGACTGATACTTATGTTAACGAGAATATAATTTCGGAGTTCTATAATTTCTTGAATATGCGCTTAGTGGAAAAATGTGATTAAAGATAATAAAAAAATATTAAGAAAATATTAAAAAATAAATTTAACGATTTTTCGATTTTTCACCGATATTCGTTTAGTATTTGAAGTGTCAAGGAAGCTAGAATAGTTTGCAAAAGTAATTCGCCGTAAATCAGGAATTAATTAAAACTTAGTTAATTATTTCGAACCATTTTATAAAATAAACGTACTTTCGCTCAAAAAAAAAAATCCGAACACTATGGTTGATTACAGAATTCAGAAAAAATATCTGGCAACGATTTTTTTAGAAATTGGTGATCTGGCAACCTTCATGGCGTGACACGAAGGTTGCCAGATCACTAATTTCTAAAAAAAAAGAACTTTTTCTTCAAAAAAAGTCGCACTACTTTTTTGAGCGACTGTACATTTTAGAAGTTTGCATAATGATTATTTTAATAATAAATTATGGATGCTATTTTTTTTATAAAAGCAGATAATTTATTATTAAACATTTCAGATTCCATAACTCTTTAAACACTAATCAGTCCCATATTTCCATTAAGTCCATATTTTAGAAATTATAGGACTTCGAAGTTAAAATCTCATTGTCATAACATGGGAATTCTCTTATATTTTGGTAAGCAGTGTAAATGTAAAATGATACATAACATAAAATAGTTAATATAGGGATTATACCATATTTAATGGGATACAAACTTATATAAATGTATATAATGATTAAGATATCGGACCTTAAAGAGAACTTGTCAGGTTGTAGTTTAGAAATGAGAGTATAGTCTTTTTCTGCGATTGAATCAAGCATCACACTTTCTCTCTTTTCACCTTACATTTTCTGTCAAGTAACGGGTTTTTTACAAATGAATCAACGACTCCAAATATTTATTCTACAAAAACTATAAATGCAACATCAGCAAATCATTCATATTTTAAGGGAACGTTTATAAAACGTTTTTCACACCAGAAAAGGATTACAAACATTCATTACGACTACCATGGGTCACTTTGCAAATATCCACCCTATAGTCAAACTCATTCCATACACCTTCACTTTGGAACCGTCTCTCACATGTTCCGAAACTTCCCCGGGATTTTCAGGGACTTGCCGCTAATGTAAACTTTTGTTTCATGAGAAAAAACAAACTTTGCAATCAGACTTTCATCATTTTGGAATCATTCCTTGAAGTCACAGCCTTGAAGCCTTGAAGTCACGGCGAATCATTCCTTGAAGTCACAACAACAGCGGCACCGTTTTATATTATCGTCTCCGGGGATTTCCCCCAGTTTTTCATTATCTGTAGGTTTTGTAGCATGTAATAATTACAGTCTCTAATCTGCAGCTCTTCGTCGCGTAAAAAAATTTTCATATCTCTTCTTCCAAATCACGTTTCAAACGATTCATTCTTCTATTCATAAATAATTTTTTTAAATCGTTGCATTCATTAGCAATCACCCTTTAATGTTTCTAAGCTATTTCTCTCCTCAGGTGTCTTCTCACAGATCTCATCAAGCTATTCTAACTGACGTACACTTATCCTTTGCTTCACGTTTAACCCAAACATATCCACGAGTCATTTAACCTCCATTAAAACTGGAACGTGTAAAATTCGACACACGTAGAACGTTTATTAACTTTCGGATCGCTGATTCATTGGAAACCAATATTTCCTAAGATTTAGGAAATCAATTCTTGTTTTTTTCTTATAGATTATTTAGAAAGCATGATTTTAAGCCATAATTTTCAAGGAACATTTCACATGTCGATCAACTTTCATAAACCTTTACAATTCCGCATTCTTAGGCGAGATATCCCAATAATCCAACTTCTTTAATGACCAAAAATTGTTTTTATCTCTTTTCTTTATGTTCAGCACAATCCGCACATTTCGTTTCCTTTACGTCCATTGTCTTATTCTTTGTGAATGGACAGCTCTAGCCAATAATGTGTGATGGTTCATGATATGAGAGTCAAGCTCTGTGGTACGTCGAGAAGCTGCTACCTATTTGTTTCCTCCCCATTGCTTTTTCTACCCCTCAACTTCCAGTGTTTATCCCCTCCAAACATTCCAACTTCCTCAGATCCTTTCACTTGTTTTTCCGGAATTGCCTCGGAGTTTCTTCTTCCATTCTCCATCTTTCACCTACTGAGTTCACCCCTCTCTTGGGAGGGGGTTGACTCAGTCGCTCCAGGCTTATAAACTGCAGTTCCTTGGTTTGAATAACGCCTCTGCTAACGTTAAGATTTATCTCCGCTAACTGTGCCCTTTGTGAGGAAGGGAGACATCGATGGGCTTGGAAAGACCACTGTCGCCGAGGCCCTATGTGCGGGAGAGCCATACCCTGTGCACGTTAAAGAACACATTTGATGGCCTTGACGGGAGGCTATCATCTGTCTTCTAACAGCTGTCCAGTGGGTCCCCTCACCTCAACCTTCTCTGAGACCTTGGGATCCTTGTGACCTTGCCATTTAGCCCAATGTATGCAAAACAAAAGTTGACCTAAAGGTAAAACAACCTAACAACACTTTTCCGATTGAAGGGAAGGAGGAAGTTATTGCCATTGAGAGGTAAAATAACCCACAACAACAGTACAGTAATTCTGTTCTGGGATGGTCTGATCATTGCAGAGATTGGTCTAATCGTTAAACCTGCCAATACTTACTTTGATCTAATCGTCAAACTAACCAAGGCCTAGATAACCTAATGCTAAATTTTCATGGACTAGTAGTTTTAATTTTTAATTAAACGCTCATGACGTGGGTTATCTAGGCGGTAAAACTTCCAGTCGGTTTCTTTAGGGTTGTGTTTAGTGATTCATTAATTCAAATAAAAGGAAAAAAGGGTTAGGATTAATTGCACAAAAATTACGCAATAGCGAATCACATAAGAATTTTTTACTGACAATTAACATTGAATTTTTTTTCAGACAGATTCGTTTAACAAGGTGATACGACACTTTTCTAACAAAATTCCAATTTGAGTTAACATTTCAGGAGGTGCACACTTAAAAAAGACGACCAACATTAGAAACACAATTTACTTAATTTGATCATCGCCACTAATTATAAGATCATCATTATAAGTCGCCATCGTCTTCACTCTCTTAACTGGCAGCTTCATCATCATCATCTTCGTCGGCTTCGTAATGATTTTCGTCAAGCTCCATATCACATTCAGAAAGATCACTACTCTCATCGTTATATTCATCTTCTACTTCTTCATTGAGTTTAGATTTCTTCGGCAGAGATTTATTGTTCTCTAGCAATTTCCTTTTCCTGGAAGCGTCCGGCACGGTCACGCGACGAGAAACGTCATCGTTTTTGTCAACACCGATTTTCCTTCTTTCAATCCCTGCATCCTCATCACTTTTCTTCTCTACATCATCACTTTTCTTCTTTACATCATCACTCTTCTTCTCTATATCATCACCTCCACTAGTGTGATCATTACACACCTTTGCTTGTCCAGGACGTTTATTCCTCTCTTTCATTACCCTACCAGTACCACAGAAATGTTTAAAGCCATTATTCCTTTTCACCACCTCTACTTCAGCATCACGATCTTCACATTCGTCTTGTTCTTCATCATCAGCAGCAGCATCATCAGAATATTTGCGTTTACCGTTCAGTCTTCGCCCGACCCCGCAGAAAGGTTTAAAGATAAGTCTCCTAATTCGTCCTCCTTCGACATCAATTTTTGCAGATTCACTCGCAACGAGACGGTCTCTGGCATCTTCATCTTCAACAAGTCTTTGTCCTCTGCCAGAGAATGACTTAAATGCCATCTCTACGTTATCGTGTTTTTCATTTCGGCATGTGACATTTCGGCGGACGAAACGAATTTCACCGACCTCGTACTCTAAATCGGGAATGCCATACTCGGAGACTGCATCTTCCGATACTTCTTTGGATAGATCAGTGTTCTTGGTCATCCCATCTGGCCTGTAACCTTGGCACGCAAAAGGGTGAAAAGACTTCAAGCGATGTGCTGTCAATGCCTTTTCGATTCTTTCAGAAGAAGCAACTTTAAAGGCTTCGACGCTCTTCCTCTTAGAGAACGGCATGTAACTGCATCCGGAAGGTGCGAAGTCAACTTTGACGTCACACTCGATTATCATGACGGCGTCTTCTGGCTGAGTCTCCAACACTTCGAATGCGTACTTCTTGTTGTTGTAATATATGGTGAGAAGGTCGCCTTTCGTCAGGCAGGCATAGTTTCTCAGGTGATGCTCCAACACCGCTTGAGGATTGGTGATGTCGTGGAAACCAGGTGACTGTGGTCTCAACCTGGTGAACGTGGCAGGAGGAAGTTTCGCGCTGGTTATTTTTACTTCGTCTCCGTCGTTCAGTTCCAAGTGCTTCATGATCCACGTCGGCATGTAGATTCTGCCGGGTTCTGCCGTGAACTCCAGTACGCCACAATGAGTGAATTGCTCGTTTGAAGGATTAGTGGCTCTGAAAAGAAAAGGCAAATCTGCGTTGGAGGTACATAGTGTATTCAGAGCACTAAGTGGCATCACAATCTTTCCTCCTTGTTCAACATCTGGTCGAGGACGACCTACCATCCGGGCAACACAGTAGCACATAAATGTCTGGCTGAATTCTCTTCGCCTCAAAATCGCAAGTTCCAACGCCAGTGCTTTCTCTTCATCTGAATCTGTACCTCTCATCATCTGTGAGATATCAAAATTTACAAAGGACCGTGCAGCTAATCTTAGCAGATGATACGACAAACTCGGATCACCTGAGTCCTCAAGAAAGTTAAATCTTGCAGTTGATACGGCAGCATCTGGTGATGGTTCTGATAAGGCACTTTTTTTTGATACTGTTAATAAGCCACTTTCTTCTGATGATGCTGATAAAATACTGTTACCTGATGATATTGATAAAACACTCTCTGCTGGTGATGCTGGCAATGAAGCTTCCTGTGATGATAACAAGGGACATTCTGGTGACGATGCGACAGATTCTTTTTCTGTTGATGATGATGAAAAATCAGGAAGTGTTATGGGCTGTGATGTTGATAAGGGAGCACTTGCTTCCTCCGATTGTAATGATGATAATGGTGGCGACGATGATGATGCTGTTGATTCCTGTGATTGACCCTCGTTTGTATCATCACTTTCATTGCTCTCAGAGGACGGCTCGGGTCGCCGTCTAACACGCAAATTATACCTATGTTTAAATCGATGTTTCATTACAATTTTGGGACTACGAACTTATCACTAAGTTCTAAAGTTTACACAAATTTAACTTGTTTACCAGCAAAATCACGTTACAAGAACTTTATCTTGATAATTACCTTGAATATATTTTTCTGCTATCGAAACTTTTCAAACTATCCATCAAACTATCCACAACCAATGAAACGACGGTTAATGTTTCCAATTCAGCATCAGAATGAGAAAATTGCAACGCCTGAAACAATATTTTCTCGAAGTTGTGACGTCTAAATGGATGTGGAACGCATTGTTATAACAAAATGGAAATTCTAAAGATGAAATAAGTTTTGCAAGTCGATTATTTGGAGTTCCTTCAGCAATGCAATTAAATTCTTAGGTTAAAACGATTAGGATGTCGTGGATCGATATCCGAATTGAAAAT
This sequence comes from Ryuthela nishihirai, assembly GCA_038380435.1. Classification (NCBI taxonomy): domain Eukaryota; kingdom Metazoa; phylum Arthropoda; class Arachnida; order Araneae; family Heptathelidae; genus Ryuthela; species Ryuthela nishihirai. Next base: position 31,481,935 of record JAWZYU010000019.1, on the reverse strand, counting down.
CGATATACTTCATTTTTGCAGCTTCTTAGTTAATGGCAGAAAATGAATGAGCATTAATTACTAGAATAAATCACGGGCAAACGTTTCCTGGTTATTAGTAAGAGGAGTGGTTTACATTATAAGAAACTCCATTCTGTTTGTTTTAGTAATGATTTTAAGTTGCAATAATAGTTTTCTCTTTAATTTAGAAAAAATACGACTGATATGTTCTTTTTACTCACTAGTCGCTGTGTGACTGATCGATTTTGACTTGGCTATTATCATTTAGCAGTTTTTTTTTTGGCCGATTATGTTTTCCTGGATTTTCGTTCGATCTTTTTTTTTTTCGGATTTTCACTTGACCGGCTGTCTTTTCGGCGATTTAGTTTCACCAATTGTCTTTTCGTCCATTTTAGTTTCACCAATTGCTTTTTCATCCTTCTTAATTTCTAATTCGGTCTGTAAATGGTAGCTAGGTAGTCACTGGAAGGAGAGCTATACACCAATCCCCTGTGATGATGCATAGAACCGGCCAAGCCTAGCACCTAATGTCCGACCCCGCCTTCTCGTGGTGCGGACCGTTAGTAACTTTCAAAAGAGATACTCTCTTGTGGAAGTGAACGGAAGGGGAGGGCTGCCAGATTAGTGTGGCCTACTGATCTGGACAACTATGGCTACTTTTCTTTTTTTTCTACCCTGCTGAGGAGTGGTCAACCACACAGGGTCCTGGTGTTGACCATATAAACCCACTGGACTGGACAGATATATGGCTCTGAACTTGATTATGGATCCTGATTTTGCTGCACTGGTGGGCTTCTGTGGAGTGAAAATCTTCCGCTGTGTTTTCTGTTTGTTTGTGGGTTGACAGCCCCAAGTGAATAGATTCACAGGATATGTTTATCAGCTGGTGGATAATCCTGAGCAGAAGTCATCGCAGGCACCTGAACTCTTTGCTTCTATTGGCATCGTCAATTTCTACGTTGGAGGAAATCTTCCAGTGTAGATGGCTTCAGCCTTTAGTAGTGGGAGAACGGGTCTTTGCCCCATGTCTGCGATTAGGGGGCTGTTTGATATTGTCGGCATTCCCTCTCTCAATAAACATAGTTTCTTTAAACATCCCACTAACCATTTTCTCTCCATAGGTAGTTGGAATGTGAGGACTCTGCACAGAGCTTTTTCTCTTGATGTCCTCACACAAGAATTCCACCATTATAATTTAGATATTCTTGGCTTGCAAGAGACCAGATGGACAGATAAAGGTCAGATTCTTAAAAATAATCTTAAATTTCTCTTTTCAGGGAGGGACGACAATAAGCATCACCAAGGCGTGGGCCTGCTTCTCAGCAGACACGCTAGCGATGCTCTTCTAGGATATGAGTGCATTAATGAAAGGTTTCTTACAGCAAAATTTCAGACAAGCGTTAAAGACTTGAATGTTATCTGCTGTTATGCCCCCACTGATGATGCCGATGAGGATGAGAAGGATAGGTTTTATGAACAACTTCAGGATATTTTAAATTCTGTCAAGAAAGGAGATATTACCCTTGTTCTTGGTGACTTCAATGCCAAAGTTGGTACTGACTCTGACCTTTGGGGAGGAGTAATAGGCCCTTTTGGTATTGGTAGCTGCAATGGCAATGGACAACATCTCCTACAGGTAAGTAAACTCAATGGATTCAGAATAACTAACACTTATTACAAACACCGCGACATACATAAGTACACATGGGTTTCACCTGATGGGCTGCATAAGAATATGATTGATTACATATTAATTAACAGCAAATGGGCTAGTTCTGTTAGGAATACCAGGGCATATAGGGGAGCTGAAATTGGATCTGACCATTACCTTGTTAAAAGTGTGTTGCAACTTAAACTTAAAAAGTGTTGTGCTAGGGTTAAAAAATTGACTTTTAATACTGAAGCTCTGAAAGATCCAGTTATAGCCAAAGCTTACCATGATAGGTTACTTAGTCATTATGACAGTCATGGTTTGCTTACTACTGAAGTTGAGAAAGAATGGGATCATTCTAAACAGGCGTTTTTGGACACTAACAGTACTCTTTTAGGAAAAAAGGAGCAGAAGAGACAGAATTATCTGAGTGATAAGGCACTTGAGCTTATTTCGGAAAGAAAGAACTGCAGGAATGTCTTTAATCAATACCCTACTAGTCCTAATAGAAAGCATTACAGAGAACTTAATAAACGTGTAAAAGATCAGTTAGCTGCTGATAAGAATCTTTGGCTTGATGGTTTGGCTGACAAAGCCGAGGAAGCAGTTAGACAGCACAACAGCAGAGAGCTGTACCAGATAGTTAAGGTTTTATGTGGTAGAAAACGGACAGGCATACAAGGATTGAAGGATAAACAAGGTAAGGTTATAGAAGGGGAAGATTCTGTCATGGCTAGGTGGGCTGAGCATTTCAGTGATGTTCTAAACAATGTAGTTGGTTCTGCTCCCATTGTTTGCAGTGATGATGGATGCATTGGTGGCTTTAATGTTGGCCCTATAACACAATCTGAAGTTATTTTGGCTGTTTCTAAACTTAAACTACATAAATCCCCAGGGGTAGATGAAATTACTACCGAAATGCTTAGAGCTGGGAATGTTTCGGTTACCACTTGGATGACTGAAATTCTGAATATCTTTTATGATTAAGGCATGGTTCCTAAGGATTTTACCAGAGCTATTGTTATCCCTATTTTCAAAAAAGGTGATCGCAGTTCTTGTGATAACTATAGGGGTATCAGCCTACTCTCTGTTCCAGGTAAAGTTCTTTCCATGATTGTGCTTAATAGAATTAAGAATCTGGTTGACAGTCAACTGCGTGATGAGCAATGTGGATTCAGAAGTGGTAGGGGATGTGTGGATCAGATATTTTCACTTAGGCAGATTCTTGAGAAATGTTTAGTTTCAGAAACCTTTGGTTGCTAGCTTTGTTGATTTCAAAAAGGCTTTCGACTCTGTTGATCGTCATAATTTGTGGTTGATTGTGAGATCATATGGTATACCAGACAAGTTAGTTAACATAATGAAAGCTCTCTGTAATAACACTGAGTCGTGTGTGAGAGTTGGTAAGGCTTGTAGCAATTGGTTTAGCATTACTTCTGGTGTTCGACAAGGGTGCATTTTGTCTCCTTTTCTCTTTAGCTTGGTTATTGATTATGTTATGCGAAATTCACTTCAAGGGAAAGATTTTGGCCTTAAATGGACGGGAGATACGAAAATTTCTGATTTAATTTATGCTGATGATTTAGCCCTTTTGGCAAATGATGTTGATGAGATGAACTCTTTCATTCGAGCCGTTGATGACACTGGTAGTAGAGCAGGTTTGGTTATAAACAGAGAGAAAACTAAAGTGATGAAAATTGGTCAGGCAGGCTGTGATTCAGTTAATCTGAATGGTTGCAGTCTTGAGCAGGTGTCACAGTTAATTATCTTGGGAGCTATGTAACAGATAATGGTGATGTGCGGCATGAGATTAACAGACGAATAGGGATTGCTGCCGGGACTTTTAAGAATCTATGGAGAGTGTGGAGAAATAGGCGTATACACCTAAAGACTAAAATTAGACTGTATAATAGTTTGGTCCTAACTTAGGATTAGTTATGGTAGTGAAACTTGGACACTTTGTAAACAAGATAACAGGAAACTAGATGCTTTTGATTCCAGATGCTTACGCAGTATCTTGGGCATTAGGTGGTTCAACTTTGTAACTAATGATGGGGTTAGGCAAAGGAGTTTGCAACCTCCTTTAAGCAGCATATTGTGCAGAGAGAGACTCCGTTGATTTGGCCATGTTGCCCGTATGAATAATTATAGATTGGCGAATAGGGTTATGAACAGTGTGCCTAAAGGCCTTAGAAAGAAGGGGAGACTTAGGATGCGGTGGGCAGACAATGTCAAACAGGACCTTGTTAGAATTGGTGTGCAGTGGCCAGATGCAGTAGATGTAGCTCAGGATAGACTTGCTTGGAGAACTAAATTGCACGGTCTGGTTGGACCTCCGTAGCCCATGGCTGCTTGAGGATGATGATGATAATTTAATCAATTGTTTTCCATCCCTTTTCGTTTAAACAATTGTCTTTTCGTCCATTTTAGTTTTTCCAATTGCTTTTTCTTCCCTCTTAATTTAATCAATTGTTTTCCCATCCTTTTTCGTTTAAACAATTGTCTTTTCGTCCATTTAGTTTTTCCAATTGCTTTTTTATCCCTCTTAATTTAATCAATTGTTTTCCCATCCCTTTTCGTTTAACCAATTGTCTTTTTGTCCATTTTAGTTTTTCCAATTGCTTTTTCATCCCTCTTAATTTAATCAATTGTTTTTCCATCCCTTTTCGTTTCACCAATTGTCTTTTCGTCCATTTTAGTTTTTCCAATTGCTTTTTCATCCCTTTTATTTTAATCAATTGTTTTTCCATCCCTTTTCGTTTCACCAATTGTCTTTTTGTCCATTTTAGTTTTTCACATTGCTTTTTCATCCCTCTTAATTTAATCAATTGTTTTTCCATCCCTTTCCGTTTAACCAATTTTCTTTTCGTCCATTTTAGTTTTTCCAATTGCTTTTTCATCCCTCTTAATTTAATCAATTAAATTTCCATCCCTTTTCTTTTCACCAATTGTCTTCTCGTCCATTTTAGTTTTTCCAATTGCCTTTTCATCCCTCTTAATTTAATCAATTGTTTTTCCATCCCTTTCCGTTTCACCAATTGTCTTTTCGTCCATTTTAGTGTTTCCAATTGCTTTTTCATCCCTCTTAATTTAATCAATTGTTTTTCCATCCCTTTTCGTTTCACCAATTGTCTTTTCGTCCATTATAGTTTTTCCAATTGCTTTTTCATCCCTTTTAATTTAATCAATTGTTTTTCCATCCCTTTTCTTTTAAACAATTGTCTCTTCGTCCATTTTAGTTTTTCCAATTGCTTTTTCATCCCTCTTAATTTAATCAATTGTTTTTCCATTCCTTTTCATTTAGCCAATTATCTTTTCGTCCATTGTAGTTTTTCCAATTGCTATTTCATCCCTCTTAATTTAATCAATTGTTTTTCCATCCTTTTCATTTAGCCAATTATCTTTTCGTCCATTTTAGTTTTTCCAATTGTTTTTCCATCCCTTTTCGTTTAAGCAATTGTCTTTTCGTCCATTTAATTTCACCAATTATCTTTTCGTCCATTTTAGTATCACCAATTGTCTTCTCGTCCTTTTAGTTTCACCAATTGTCTTTTCGACCATTTTAGTTTTATCAAATGCTTTTTCATCTCTCTCAATTTAATCAATTATTTTTCCATCCTTTTTCGTTTAACCAATTGTCTTTTCAGCCATTTTTGCTTCACCAATCGTGTTTTCGTTTGAAAAGTTAGCTCCTCAGAGATTTCTGCATGATCGAATGTGTCTTCGTCAATTTTCATTTAACCGGTGTTCTTTTTGGCAATTTTCGTTTCACCGATTGCTTTTCGTCCATTTTACACTGCTCAAAGCGGAAATCGCAACACCAAGAAGGAATGGAGGTAGAGATATGCAAATGATGAAAGTTCCGCAAAGAACGGACACGTGATACCCAGCCGAGCCGTAAATAAATAAGGGGTGCCACGAGCTTGTATTTTAACACAACTGACAGTGAGGTTCGAGCGCATGCTGGAAATTTTTCGGAACATGTCTTGGAAATGCTGGCGGGACATTATGCGCAATTGACGCCTTCTAAGAGAGAGCAAATCATCAATATGCGAGAGCTCAGAATGAGCCTTCGAGATATCGCTTCACACATGGGGCACAATGTGAACACAGTGCAATGGTGCTTCTCAATCATCATGGAGCATCAAATGACATGAATGACATATGCCACATCCAGGACATGCAGATTGCATACTCCATAGGAGAGCTTTCTGCGACCATTTCACCACAGCGAATATGCTGCAGAGTGATTTGCAGACCGCTATGGATATTGTGGTCTCTAACAGACACGTGACAACCTGCCGAGCTGTGGATTAATAAGGGGTGTCACGAGCTCGTATTATAGCACCACCGACATGAGTGATCTACAAAATCATTAGACAATGTTTGCATGATGCTCGAATGAAGGCGAGACATCCCATCCAGCATTCCATTGCAGTGACATCATCAGTTATGCCATCTCCACTGGTGTTGAGCAAGGCAACATCGGACCACAGAATGGAGGAGAGTGTTATTCACAGACGACTCCCAATTCTGTTTTGGAATGCCAGACGGCCTTTTGTCCACATGACATCGGCGTCGTTAACGATATGAGGAAGCCTATTCCACGATGCCATATGTCACCCCATACCATCGTACACTGTGGTACGATGGTATGGGGAGACACCCATATGGCAGCCAGACACTACTGCTCCATGTTTCTGGTGCGCTAACAGTAGAGATGTTACATCGATGACATCATTAATCCTATGGCACAGCCCATCCTTACCATCATACCTGGACTGATTGTGCAGCAGGACAGCGCTACCTCCACAGACTGCACATATAATGATGGACACCTCTCTTTATTTCGGGGTGGGGGGGCGGGTCCCAAAGGACCCATCCCCCAGGGGAAAGCACGTATTCCATCTCACGATACTATACGTGCTTGGCAAGAGAAGCCTGGAAGTAGAAGTTGAAGTTTGTCTCAGAGGAGACTAGTAGGGACTTGGAGTATGGGTGGTATTAAAGAATGCAAACTGAATTGATTTGCGAAAAGGATTAAGTGCGATTTTGCGACTCTAACGTTAGAAATAAAAGCATAGCATATCAATCAATCAATACATACCTCGAAACAGTACAAAGTCTATGTGATGGCAATTTGAAACAACCCACAGAAAAGGCAGAGATAAGGCACAAAAAATACTCCCATGGTGGAATTCAAAATTAAGAATTTTTCAGAGTTAGGTTGTTTTACCTCTGAACGGCACTTTTTTTGCGTACAAGGGGCTAAATGGTCAGGTCACAAGAACCCTGAAGGCTCAGAGAAGTTGGGGGAAGAGACCCACTGGAACAGCTGTTGAGTGACAGTAGACTCCCGTCAAGGCATCCAGCGGCTTCCAGCGGCATCCAGCGGATCAATACATACCTCGAAACAGTACAAAGTCTATGTGATGGCAATTTGAAACAACCCACAGAAAAGGCAGAGATAAGGCACAAAAAATACTCCCATGGTGGAATTCAAAATTAAGAATTTTTCAGAGTTAGGTTGTTTTACCTCTGAACGGCACTTTTTTTGCGTACAAGGGGCTAAATGGTCAGGTCACAAGAACCCTGAAGGCTCAGAGAAGTTGGGGGAAGAGACCCACTGGAACAGCTGTTGAGTGACAGTAGACTCCCGTCAAGGCATCCAGCGGCTTCCAGCGGCATCCAGCGGATTAATCCCAGAGCCATGGCTTAACGTCCAATCCAACGGACAACAGCATTTTCAAACTTATCGGTGTCCCCTATTGACTGTGGGCAGGACAGAGAGTTTTGCGGAGATAAATCTCAATGCTCACCCAGCTAGACTTCAACCTGGGAACTACATATTACGAGTGTAGCGTGCTAACACGAGTGAGCTCCCCCCCCCCCCCTGAAGAATTTTCATAAATGTGGAGACTATATCATTGTTTCTATGCAAACGACACAGAATGTGGTCGCTTTTAAGAAGATGAAAGCCATCTAGCAAGGTATAAGAGAAATATTAATAACGCCAAAAATAATAGTTGCAAAGACCTATGTGAGAACTGAAGAATACTCCTTTGGGGGTTCACTTTTGTTTCGCCAAAGAAATAATGCTGGAGCTTCCAAACTCAACAATTGCCAAAGCAAATCGTTCCTCAAAGAAAGATACAGAAAAAACTGTACCACGTTTTAAGGAGTATCATTTTTCCTTATGATCTCTGGGAAAGAGTATGAATTTCATAGAAACCCCCTTAACAGGAGTGGAAAACAGCCAAACACACCAGACGACATTCCTTTTAAAATTGCAGAAGACTGCGATGTAGTAGTTTAAACGAAGGCCCCGGACTTCCATGCCTTCTCATTAGTGGTGGTGATTCAGCAATTTTCAGCGACAAAAATAGTATTCACTGCTGTTGTGAACGCGTGCTTAAAACAGGAGAATAACCTAAGAGCTGGAATACAGCCGAAACTTTTATGTTTAACACAGCGGGAGAAGATAGAAGAATCAAACCCTCATCCTATAGGCCGATCTGTTTATCAGAGTAGCCTTCGAACGAAACCAATTTAAGGAAACAGATGCTGGAAAACCCGAGACGAAATCTGAAAATTAGAACTTGGAGATTAATCAGATAAATGTTCACTGAATTGATAGAAAAGTGCTAAATAAGATGACATTAAATCGTTTCAACTTATTTCTACTTAGCAGTTCAAATCAATTTGGGTTTACCCACCAGACAAAAAGTACAACAAGTTTAGAAGAATGAAGAACAGAGAAAATACGCATGTGTGAATTGAATGTGAAAGGTGCTTGGTATCGCAACATTTTACAATATTCGCGGTGGTCGAACTCAGAGTCTATTAGAAGGATTGATTTGTTTTACACTGAGTGATTATATATAGGGTGATACTAAACGGTTATGTTTACCAAGATCATTCGAGTGTCGCTGAGAGAGCGCTCTCCATGACGTCACAGTGGGGAGAGCTCAGCTAAAGTATTCAGTGGTAAAGTATCACAGGAGATGTCCTATAGACATAGAACACATGAAGTAAGCTGAAAAAATTGGTTTTGCCGTGAGTGGGATTCGAATCCACATCTACTGGTAACCGGCCGGCATACTTGGCCATTAAATTACCATAAAACAGCTAAAGGATTTACATAATCATCCGTTCTTTGGTGTTTTTGTTCTTCGCTTGGTGAATCTCTGTGTGTGTGTGTGAAATCTTTCGGATAATGTTTTTTGATCATGCCGAACTGTACAGTACCAAATTACATTACCAATTCTTTGAAGAATGAGAAAAGTAATGTTTCATATACATTTGCATTAGAAGCAAATACGAGTTCAATATTTCAAGAATTGTGTAAGCTGAAACGCTTAGCAAGTTAACTCGTTCTGCAAAATTAACGAAAATAAACCTAATTTTCACGTGAACTGCTGAAAACTCTCTTAGACGTATTAATAAAGTGTAGCATAACAGTTATTGATTTAGTTTTAACTTGTGTTTATCTTTTAAGGACAATTGCTTAACCTGGAATTATTGCTGTTAAGTATTCAATTTCCTTAACGCTACATAGAGAGCAAATATTGTTAAAAATCTATGTTAAAATAGATTTGATTGAGATCTTTAAATTGTCTTAAATAAGTATTTTTTTTTAAAAAATGTGACTGAAGATGTTTCCAAGTTCTGCATCTCAGTAACTATTGATATATCACGAAACTGTACCTATTAAAGTGGCTGCCGAGAATATATCTAGTATAAACAATAAATGTTTCCCTGATGGCTACTATATAGACTTCAGTTAAACTAAAATTGTAATTTGTTTTTTACACATTTTCTGCCAACAGAAATCTATCGTACGCTTCTTATAAGCTTTGTTTACAGTCGTATCCACGCTGTGACGTCAAAACGCCTAGCCAATGACTGTCAAGAAACGCTTACTCACCGGGTGACACCACCCTGTTTTCATTCACCCTGGTTTTACCTCTGAGGGAGCTTATTTTGCATGCAATGGGCTAAATGACCAGGTCGCAAGCACCCCGAAGGCTCAGAGAAGATTGAGGGAAGTGACCCACTGGACAGCTGTTGGGAGACAGTGATAGACTCCCGTCGAAGCCATCCAGCGTGCTCTTTAATGTGCACGGGGGCCACGGCTTAACGTTTCATCCGATGGACGGCAGTCTTTCGAAGCCATCAGTGTCCCCTACTGACCGAGGGCAGGACCGGAGTTTTACGGATATTTATCAAAATGTTTGGAAAATAGTTTCATTTTTTCAGATATCCAGTACGATTTTCTAAAAAAATTTGGACGGAAGATTCAATTTTAAAATTAACTTCAATTATTTATAGTGGCGTTAACGATAATTTTATGGTTGCTGTTTTGTTTCTTGATGGGGGGGGGGGAACCCATTTAATTCGGTTTCTCATAATGTTTCGCACAAAAAATAGAAATGCTATAGGGTGATCAAAACGTCTGTGCACCTGATGATTGACCATTACAATAAAGTATGTTTAGTGAGTCTCGAGACATTTAGGGACATGTGATGGCGTTAGTGGGAGAGTCGCGGTCGCCTGCCTACCAAGCAGTCAGTGTGCCACATTGAGCCAAGCAGTCAGGCACTGTAGACGTGTGTTATGGCAATGTTGTTATCTGTTGAGGAGTGTACGTTCCTTGTGAAACGTGTTTCAGTGTGGCAGAGAATACACACAAGACGTTAAACAACGATTCCAGACAAGTTTCCGGAAACCAAGGTGCCCCATCGTAATGCAGTGCAGCATTTGATTTAGAAATTCTGGGAAACCAATTCAGTGTGTGACAAGCCCAGATCTGGTAGGCCATCAATACTGACAGAGGAGAAAGTGTTGGATATCGCAGACCACGTACTCCGAAGGCTGAAAAAGTCCATCAGGATATTGTCGCAGCAGGATGGTGTTTCATATAGCACAGCCCATACGGCTGTAAAAAAACGCCTAGACCTACACCCTTAGAAAATCACATCCATGCATGAATTTAAACCTTCCGACACTGCTAAGTGGAGTACGTACTGCAGGTGGTTTGTAGACTTTCTTGACCATGAAGGAGGACATTTTGGATGTCACATTCTTCACAGACGAGGCGTATTTCCATTTGTTGAGGTGCGTAAACAGTCAAAACTTACGCCTTTGATCCTCACACAATTCCCACGAGTTCCACGAGTCACCACTGCATGATCAGAAGATTGGTGTTTGGGTTGGAATTTCGCGTAGGAACATAGTCGGACCCATTTTTTTCTCTGAGACTGTCAACTCCCAACGATACTGTGACAATATTCTTTATCCTTTCTTTGTGCAATTGTCAGAAGATGAAATGAACAGGGCCTACTTTCAGCAGGATGGTGCCAAGGCCCACGCATCGCATCGTATATATCTATGGCACTCTTGCACGACGTGTTTGGGGACAGAATCATTTCGAAAAACATTTAGCCTCCAAGATCCCCGCCCGATTTTTATCTTTGAGGTGTGGTGAAAAACTCTGTATTTGGACAATCCCCGCACAATTAATGATTTGAAGATGGCCATCGCAGAATACATTCGGAATTTGGACTGTGCTATTCCGAACGAGGTCTTCAAGAACATAGTTCGGCATTTCACTAAATGTCTGTAGACGAGCGGAACACACTTTCAACATTAATTATAATTGTACAGGTACGAATCTCTCATTCTTATCAGGTGTACAGTGACTTTTTGATCACCCTGTACAATGAGAAGCTTTATACTGTCTTTGTTAATTAGCTATTTAACTAAAAGACAAAGTAGTAAAAATAATTGCTTTAATGCCTGAACTGACTTTAATTTTGGAGTCCCACAGATTTCAGTTCTTCGACAAATATTTTTAATGACCTATGCGATTTACATCTAAATGGATTTCATTTTGCTCTAATTTATCCGAGTGCTGTTGATACGATTGCGAAAATAATTAGGGATTTAGAAACAACTAGTTTCTTAAAAATAAGTTAATTTTAAATGTTAATAAAAATATTTTTTAATCTTAATTCTACATAATTACCGATAAACAATAAAATTTGTGATACAAGCAAGATGCAATTAATCGGTTCTTATCCAGTTATCCTGAATTTTCTATATCCAGGTTTGGTTTTGGGTATTTGGGAGTATAGATAGCAAACTCGCATGGAAATTGCATGTAAGAAGTATAGGAAAAAGCTTTAATATCCCGATTTTAAGACTATTTTAGTTGAAGCTTCCTGAATTTTACGAGGGATGATTTACAATTATTGGATAAAATCTAACTTGGAATATGATATTTCATGGGAGCGACTTCTACGAATTTAATTTGAAACCTATTCAAGATTACGGGTTGCGTTGTTTTACCTCTGAGCGGCATTTTTTGCACACAATGGGCTAAATGACCAAGTCACATGGATCTCGAGGGCTCAGAGATGGTTGGGGTAGTAGACCTAGAGGGATCAGGAGATACAGCTGTTAGGAGCTAGATGGAAGCTTCCTTCGAGGCCATCCAGCGTGTTCTTTAACGTGCACCGGGTGTCGCTCTCCCACATATGGTACCACGGCTTTGCATAACATCCGACGGCCTTTCCAAACCGATCGGTGTCCCCTACTGATCGTGAGCAGGGAGTTTTGTGGACATAAATCTCAACGCTGACCCAGTGGAACTCGAACCTGGAAAACTCAGATTACGAGCCTTACGCAAGGAAAAATGAAAGATCTACCCCGCTTTTTTTAATAGGAAAAGTGTATTAGATAAATTTAAATCTAATTCAAATCTATCTAAATCTCAATTTTTAACAATATTTGTTGGTTATATAAAGAGCTATGGAGACTCAAATACTTAACAGTCTCAAAGTCAAGCCTAAGAAACTTGTGTAAAACTGACAATTATTGAAAGAAATATTTGCACAAAATTCTAAGGTCTACACTTATTTTATTTAATGATTTGAAATAAAAATGTTCAGAATTCACCTCAGAAGGTATGCTATATGATTAACATTTCTGTTATTCAAATTTTAAACTTCTGTGACTGAAAGAATATTTTTCAAAATTGAAATTTAGACAGTTTAACTGCCATCTTTATATTTAGTCACATTATGTTTCCATAAAAATTTAGTTAACCAGTAACGGATCTTCGAATTTGATTCCCCATTCACATAAGATGAGGATGTTCCCATTTTTCTGTCGGTTACCTATATATTTTAGTCAAAATGTGTCAGGTAATGATGGAAAGATGGTCGTCAAAAAGAGTCAAGCCATGGTAGGAGGGGAACCACTGGTCTAAAATTATTCGAGAATGGTATATTACAGAGTTTTAGATTACACCATAAAGCATTGCAAGTGATCAGGTTCCACTAAGAATGGTTTCACCTAATTTTGGAACTTATCTGAGCTTTTGCTTATTTAAATAGCCTAAAATATGAATTGTTCTAAAGCTTTGCAACTTTCAATGAACATTACAATAAAATTTAGAATTTTAGTCAGAGTTGCTCCAAAACAAAATGTCCAGATAAATTGTAAACTTTTCAACAGTGGTTTGTTTTGTCATAACTGGTTACAGAAAGAAATTAAAATGTCATTTGAAGAACAATTTACACCGACATACCAGTTTATTACTTACACCAACCCTCGTCACATAAGTGGTTCATTCCAACACACAAGTCACGGATCCGCGGTGTAAATCGGGTAGACCAGCTCTTCGAGCATCAGTTAGAGTTGGAATGAGTGTCAAAATAAGCAAATCGAGCGACCTGAGCGACTTTGAACATGGCACGATAGTTGGCTAGGCGTCAAGGTTGGTTGGCGAATCGATCGGTCAGAAAGGCTACCTTTTTTCAGTTTTCAATGATCCAGTGTTGCACTGACCTGCATACTCTCTTCGTGCACTCCTCCTGTGGGCTTGTCGATGCGGTCTCAGTGATATCGTGTTCATTGGGGGGCTTCGGCCCACTCACAATGGAGAGGACGAAGTTGGAGGCCCGCGGCTGGGGGGCTGCCACCCCGGCCAGTGGGCTTATCGATGGAAAAGCCAAACTAAGAGTCCCCAGTAACTCTTTAGGCTACCAAGATTAGAATACTTATAAGACGTGGTGGATTTGAAGGTGCCTCTGTGAAACTGGGTGCCGGCTCGTCGGTGTTTCTGGCGTGCCTTGCGGCCTCGATGGAGGGGCTGACAGGGGTCTGCCGACTGGGACTGAAATCCCGAGTCGAGTGGACTTATTGGTCGGCCCCTGCCCCGGTCATGTGGGTTCATCTGCTCGGCTGCAGCGAAGTCTGGCTCGAGGTATTGCTGAGGAGGCCTCCAGTTGGTGTCCCGGCGGAGAGGACGAAGTCGAAGGACATGCCGAACGGGAGCGCGGCCCTATTAAGTGTGACTTGTCGATGGGAGAGCCTGAGGACTCTCCATCATGATAGCTTCCCCATGCAAAAAGTTAGGACTTATGATATTTAGGCATCTAAATTCAAAAATAACATCTTTTCTGTATTGGCAATTGATGTGGTCTAAATCCAGTGAGTTATATTTTTAGCTCTATTAGGCATGAAAAGATTTTCAAAATTCAAAAAGCCCACTCACTACACCGCAATGATTAGTTCATCAGACAGACTTGATTTCAAAAAGTAAGGTCTCTCTCTTCCACAGGTATTCTTCCCCAATCATGTAAGATCAAAGAAGGCAAGATCAATAAGAATGTTCCTGGCTAGTGGATGTGGTTACGTGGCAACTCTCTTAAGGTGGTATGCTATCTTGAATAGCAGTACATCGGGATTGCCACACATTATTACGTTGTTCCTGCACCCACTGGGCAATTTTGACATTTTAGCATTTTCCAGACAGCAGTCTTGGGCGATTCACGCACAAGGGTTTGCCGAGAATAGTGCTAAAAGTAAAACTACCAGTGATCAGCGAGACACAGCAGAATTAAACACTGGTGTGCAGAAAGGTCATCTTAGAATCACCACATACCAGATCTTGAAAAATGGCTACAACAGCCGCCGACCATGTCAAGTGGCAATGTCAGCAAAGAACACGAAAGTGAGTCTCCCAGTGGGTGCAGGAACACCAACATTGTATCATTAAAGACTGGGAAAAGGTATCCTGGTCGGACGAATCTAGGTTCTTTTTGAATCACGCTGATGGAAGGACCAGAGTTTGGGGCAAACAATATGAGGTGATGGAGCAATCTTGTCTGGTGTCAACAGTAAGCCTTGTATGGAATGTTCTGGTACATATTAGGCCCCCTGTTATCCATCGAAGTTATCCGAACGTCACTGCATATTTGAACATGGTTGCTGACCAAGTTCATCCTTTCATAGCTACAGTTTATCCTCACTCGGATAGACACGTTCAGCATGATAATGCACCTGCTCACAATACAAGTATCGTTACAAAATTGTTTGGTTCCAGGAACATGCCGACGATATTTCCTTGCTTCCTTAGCCTAGTCTCCAGATATAAACCCTATCGAGCACCGTTGGGGATGAGGTGGTAAGGGCTGTTCGCAGCGAGACTATGTAGCCGTCCAATCTGCGGCAACTGTGCGACAAAAGCATTTCCGCATGGTACAACATTCCTACACAATGCATCCAGCATCTTGTAAGTTCCATGCCTCGACGAATTCGGACTGTTCTGAAGGCCAAAGGAGGCGCAATATGATATTAGGTAGATGTACCTAATGAACTGGCGTCTCAGTATATATCAGTTATTAGAAATGAGATTATTATTTGATTATTAGTTTTCGCCTAAAGTTATCACTGCAGATATCAACTGGAAATCGAATTTCTATCGTTTATAATTATGACAAGTATTTCTAGCAAAGGCTTTGAATGGATTGTTTGCGATTTTAAATTTACTTGGCATTCAGGGCAGGATTAGGAAAAGGTGGGTTCGAGTTTTTTGGTATTAAGAACAGCTGCTTTCTCTTCTAGACTGGAATTAAGTAACAGAATAAGTGCTCATGGACGTCGGCAGTAATTTTTTCAAAGTGGGTTTTTAACGTAAGTGGCTTTTTTGCACACAATGGGCTAAATGATCAGATCACAAAACCTTCAAGGGCTCAGAATGTTGGGGGAATATGATCCCTGGACAACTGTTAGCCTCCTGTTAAGGCCATTCAGCGTGTTCTTTTAACGTTCAGATTACTGCTGCTCCCCTGAGCTCCATCCAATAGGGCGTGGCCTTTCCAAATCCCACCAGTTACCCAGGTATGAGTTAAGCAGAGATAAATCAACGCTGCCACATATGGGACTCGAACCTGGAAACTACAGATTATGAGCCTGGTGCGTTACCGATTGAGCCCCCTACGTGTGTGTTGGGGGGGGGAGGTCAGCAAAAGTTAGAAATGTTGAATAGATTTATAGAAAAAAAAAATGGTTCTATTGAATTATTGCGGGGGGGGGGGGTATTATTTTTCGTAACTTTTTTTAGGAAAAAATATTACTCTGATAACTTCAAAATTTTAAGGAAAATCTATTTCAATATCCGATTTCCTATTTTTTTTCCACTTTTGTACTATTTTCGGATTTCAGATTTTTTTACTCTATTAGTCAAATAAAATAAAATATATAAATACCCCCTCAAGCAGCTGCTTGCCACAGAGGTCTGACAGGAGCCTGTCAGTTTATACGCCACAGTAGGAGATCTGAGAGGATGGCAGGACCTCAGCAGAAAAACGACACACACATCCATGCACAATTCATAAAAAGTTATCTAATGCATAAAGACGATCGTGAATGATTGATTGATCGTGCGACAGGAGATTCAGGTTCAAACATCTGGGGAAAAATCGGAAATAAATGTAACCAATAGGAAATTTAACTAACCAGTTATCCTTGAAGGGCAAATAGAAGTTAGAGATCAACCTTAATCTATGCATTCCTAGAAACGTGAAAATTGCTGTCTGGGGTTTTTTCGGGCTATAGATCTTGGAAATGTTATGAAGTTGCAAATTCAGAGGATCCTTGGAGGTCAAATTTTATCAAAGTTTAGCTTCCTAGTGCCAGTAGATAGCTAGAGGGTATTTCGGGTCTTAGACCTCAGAAACGTGAAAATTTGGATCCGATGGAAAATTCGAGGTCAAAGATAAAATTTGACCTCAGAAATAATACATTGGTGCTAGAGAGCTAAAATTCGTTCATAGAGGAATTTCAGATTACAGATTTCAGAAATGTTAAGAAATTTGAGATCCGGTGTTGTGAGATTATGATCAAAGTGGCAGTCCAGAACAGGAGTCGCCAATCTGTGGTCCGTGGACCACTGATGGTCCACGGGAAATATTTGGTGGTCCGTGGAGAAATTTGGACACCGACACAGGATGGCTGACAATTTTCGTCTAGGGGCACTTGCAACAACCTATTTTTTGTAAAAAGACATTCTCATCTGTTACGGCAATTAAAAACAAGTACCGCTGTCGACTTGAAATAGAAACGGTTCTCCGTGTTGCAGTGATTCAAAATTGTGAGTTTAGTGGTCCATGAGGTCCAAAAGGTTGGCGACCGCTGGTCTAGAAATCAAGAGGACTGTTTTTTAGTACCTTGGTCTAGAGTGACCAGACGCAGCGGATTTAGCTCAGGATATATAAATGTTGGGAGAACTAAATTGCCCAATCTGGTTAGAACTCCATAGCCAATGACTACTTGAGGATTATCATGTTGATATATTTTAACGCCTGTGAGTGAAAGGTTAGCGATAGAGGATCACGCTAATTATAACTACAATGATTTTAACTATGATGGAGCAGAAGCTCTGAAAATTTGCAACTAGGGGTAATCTGGATCTGGGGAAAAATCTGAAATTTCTCATCTGAAGTATCCATTAAGGACAAATAGATATCTTGTAGAGGTCAAACTTTGATTTACAAATGCTAGAAACGTGAAAATACCTTGGAGTGTTTCGTATTGTAAATCTCAAAACCTTTATGAATTTTTGCAGCCGATGGATCCTTAGAGGTTAAAGGTCAAATTTTGATCTACTAGTGCTAGAGAGCTAAAAATTGGTGTCTAGGAGTATAAAACTTTGCGAAATTCTGGCTCTGATCAGCCCTTAAAGGTCAGAGGTCAATTTTTTTTGGGGATAAAAATTCAAAAATTGGTGCCTCCTGATATTTCCGATCATAATCCCGGAAATTTAGAATAACGTTAATTTCATATAACAAAGGGCATACACTTTCATATAAAAGCAACGTTATTCTTCTAGGTATGTGAAACAAGATATCATATCTGGAAAATACGAGTTGCTAGTTTTCAAAGAGAAGGAATTTTATTTTTTTTTTCGTTTTGCCCATTAAGCACCCTCTAACGGCGAAAATTCGAACTAATGGATGATTGGGCAAATAACTTAATATTTTATTAGTACCACAGAAAAATTTTTTATTTATCTCTTAAAACAGAAAAGTTACATTTTACTACCACCCCTTGGGTATAAGGTAACAAATCATTACTGCTAGTGTGAACCATTTGTTCATTATACTATCACCAAAAATTTAAATTTCTAGCATAAATAGGTCGTTCGCAATAATCGTTTAAATATTTAACATTTTCCAATTTTTTTTCGCCGCTAGAGGTAGCTTTGAATTTTAATTTTCCGCCTTTAGCATTCTCTAAACTGTGGAAATTGCAACTAATAGGTGATTGCAAAAGTTTAAATAGCAAGATTTTATTACTACCTATAAGATGCAAAAAGAATTTTTTCTTTAACTCCTAAAAAGGTGTCATTTTCTCACACACCTCCCCACCCCGTGAGTAAAATAGCAAAGCATTGTCGCCAATGCACACCTCCTGACTATAACACTATTTCCAAAATTTCAGATTTTCAATGCAAGATTAGTTAAAATTTTATAAATTTCTATTTTTACCACAGCTAGAGGGAGTTATAAAGCTATTGGTTCATTAACAGCTATCCAAACACGAAAAAAAATCATTTTTTTCTAAAGGCAAAAAAGTTAAAAAGTTAAAATATTTACAGACGAACAGACTGGTAGAAAGACAGACAGGCAGAGAAACAAATATTGATCATGTTTTCATTTTGTCATATGCTATATACGACAAAATGAAAACATGATTTATTTTTACCAAGAGCTAAAAAGAAATTGTTGGTCTTCAGTTATCTCGTTTCACTGTTGCAGCCCATTGCTATTTTCTGAAGTGGTTTCATGGGAAAATCTTCATTTACTTCTGTGAGTGGAATTATTACACTCAAATATAGTGCAGTGAGGCATTTCTAAAATATGGAATCTTTTATAGGCTGAAAAACTGTTAGAAATATGATAAACCATAGTAACTCAAAGCTTTAGGTACACATACTAATACATAGACTTTCGTCCCAGAGTACGACAAAACATGGCGCTTATAAATGTGACTCAATCAGCGAATCACCGAGATGGCCAACCTCTAACTATGCAGAACCTCTAGTTCCACCCTGCAGACTTCCATGTAAGTACTACGAGGTGAAAACTTAAAACTCCCATAATAAAAGTTTCATTTTATCTTTAAATTTTCCTTTTTCTAGATCCAGTCCCAGCTAAATTGTATCATAAATCAACAATTATTCAAAAGTATTTCACATTATTGAAATACTTTTAACACTGGTATTTGAATGTTTTTTTCATATGGCAGAAATTTCAAGTTTCGATTTATAATTTAAATAAATATATAAACTTACCCTTTATAAAACTAATGTTCCAGTTATAACTTAAACAGTGGAGTATCAAGGGGGGGGGGGGGGTTCCAAGTCAAAATTTAACTTTACCAAACCCATTGAAATCTTGAAAACCATATATTTACTAAGGCAGTCACCTATAATTATAGACTCAATCATGACAAAACTCAGTATCACCATATTAACCTCCCTTTTTTTAAGCATTTTCTGGGAATGACACTGAGCTTAATTTTCTCTTATGAAAATAAAAATAAAACAACTAATGTTTAGGAATTATTCAACTTAAAGTATCCGTTTCCTAGTTTAGCTGCTAAAATTAGAAACCATTTGAATGAACAAGTTTACCCTCTCAGAGACAGCAGACTGAACCATGGCAATTGAACTATAATTAGCTTATTAGCAGTAATTGGGCTTAAATTATTTCAGTTTTTGTCTTCCTCTTAAATAGGGATATTCATACAACACATCATAAGGCTGATTTGGCCACTGAAGTTTTCAGTCATTCAGGAAATTCTTATTCGTAGAACGTCGCAAGTCGACAGATTAGTCATGGATGGCTGATAATGACTCGAAGCCCTCGAATAATACACAGGGACAATATGATTGATATTTTTACGTGAGAAGTCTGTCCCTGACTTTTATTTAAGCAGAATGCACAGCTCCACACTAGTTGCATAGGAGGAAAGAAAATCCTCTTTGACAGGGTCTGATGAATGTCCAGATAGCAAATGGAAGGGGATATCTTCCCCACAGTTTCTCTTTAACAACAGGGATCTCACATCCTCGTTCATCAGGAAGAACTTCGCCACATTTTACACGTCACAACTTTACAGTCACATTTGAAGCATGTCAAGGAACTGTACAGGTGTTCATTCAATGAAAGTCAGGCAATTGGACGACACTGAACCCTTTATTAGGGAGATCTTCAGAAGCTAAGTTTAAAGCTAGTTGCTCCAACATTTGACTTTCGATTTAGATCTTGTATTTTTCAGCGTGATCAGCAACTGAAACAAAACGGATATGTAAACTCCAAAGGATGTTCGTGTCGTTTTTCTGCTGAGGTCCTGCCATCCTCTCAGACCTTCTACTCTGGCATATAAACTGACAGGCTCCTGTCAGACCTCTGTGGCAAGCAGCTGCTTGAGGGGGTATTTATTTTATTTTTTTTAAAGATCATGTAAAATGCATATTTAAACAACGAATTTTACAAAAGGTTGCTTTTAACAGTTTCTAAACCGTCGTCGCAGGTTACACACTAGCAACTTTCCATTTGAAATTAGACGGGGTTCTTGAGGTGCAAAAACGAAAATGCTAAATTAACTCTGGTTCTTTCATTCTTCGATACTTTAACGCAGGTGACTAGGGATAACCAGTAAAATTCGAGACAAACAAGTATTTAAATAATTATGAGAAGTCTAAATCGGAGACTTTTCAATATTCAACAGTAAGAGAAGTGGAAGTTGTTTTCATTAGGCAGGTCCCGTTGGAAAACGGCCAAGATTTCTAATTTTGTAACAACATAATGATGCGTTATATAATCTTTTTTCATAAGCATCACCATCCGTTGGCAGAGGACCGTGAACAGCCTACTGACAATTTCTTAATCAAAGAATTCTATTAAAATTGTTTATTCAAGTTACTTCCATAAAAAACAGCACGAAATACACAATTTGAACTAATGAAAAAAATGGTTGAATTATACCATTAGAAAGAATATTCAACTTTCAAAGAACGTTCTTTCGATACTTAAAATATTGTATTACTAGCAATGAAGACATTGCAAAACGAGAACATGTCGAATAAAATATATGATCATAAAACCAGCCAAAATAATTGCATCGAAGGCAATTTTTTCTAACTGCGTATATTGCAATATAACGAATGCCGGTAAATGCCAAACGAAACTACACCAAATTCTTTTTTACACGTTAGTAGGTTTTCGAAAAAAACCGTGCAAAACAAACCGCGTAAAAAAATACAGTGCATGTGAAAAAATAGAAGATTGATTCCAGACGTGAAAACCCAGTACAAGTAATAAGTTATTTTCAAACAAATCATATCAAAATCTTTAATTTTATCTTTATTTGATTTTTATTCATTTAAACACATTCATCCTTCATAAAGAAAATAATATGTCACTAATTGAAGAATAAAAATGTGCAAAAAAATATGACTTACATATGCTTATTAACTAGATTTTATTCGTTGTCACTTTCTGACAATAGACACATTCGTTTGCGTAAGACTGGAATTAAATCACTTTCATCGCTTGAAACATTTTGGCCGTCGTGTTCATACTCCAATGGTGAAATGCTCTCTGTGGCATGGGGAACCGAATTATCACTTGTTTCCAGTGATTCTGAAGTTTCATTAGTTTTGACAACGAACTCTGTAATCAATCGTTGAGATCCTGCTTTCACTAGATCTTTGTATAATTCTTGATAACGCGCCATACATGGCTTCACTTCGCATTTAAACTGCTCAGCTCGTTCGACAATGGGATCATGTGTAAGAAAATGACTTTCCAATTTACTAGCCATTTGAAGCTCATCATTAATTAAACCTGCAGTGAGGGAACCTCTTCATCACCATCACTTTTTTCTTTTTCATCAGGAGTCTCAAGGACAACTTCTATTATTTCATCTTCGCTAAGATTTTGTCAACCAGCAATTCATCAATATCTGCAAACGATAAATCATCGAATCCTTCTCCACCAACTGCATGTGCTAAAGTGATGATATTAGGATATTCAGTTGTATTTGGGGGAACAGGACCTTTATTTTTTGCACATTCTGGCCAAATAGCTTTCCAGCATGTGCTTAAAGTTGATGGTTTTAATTCTGACATCGTCAATCCAGCATGTCTGATACTAAATATTCTAAAATTTCTAAAATAGAAAATTTATTTCCACACATCAGTAACTATTAGTGTTTTATCTTTATCTAGTTTATCCAAAATGTATTGGAATGTTCGTCTTACGTAATAAGTTTTAAATGTGGAAATTATACCCTAGTCTAGTGGTTGTATTAAGGATGTCGTATTAGGTGGCAGAAAACAAAATTGAACAATTGGGTGTTCCAAAACAGGATGACCAGGCGCATTGTCTGTAGTCAATAGAACTTTCTATTCGAGATTTTTTTCCTTCAAATAGCGTTTAACTTCTGGAACAAAACATTTATGGAACCATTCATTAAAAATTTCTTTTGTAGCCCAGACTTTTTTGTTTGCCATCCAATACATTGGCAATTTATTCAAATCTACAGTTTCGTTGACCGTGGTCTTAGGGATCGATTGATGAGCAGCGGTTTTAACATACGATTTCTTGAAGCGTTGCTGCAAAATGGAAATGTCACACGATACTTTACTGCTTTAAAGCCACCAACAGTTTTTGTGATTTTGCTACGTAGGTTCTACTCGGCATTTTTTTCCAAAAAAAAAAGACCAGTTCCATCTGCATTCCAAACTTGATCAGGAGTGTATCCACTATCTTCAATGAGTTGGGTGAATTTTGGACAAAATTCTTTAGCAGCCGGCTCATCTGCAGATGCAACTTCCCCTTTACATTATAAAATGCGTGTTTTTGAAGAAATCCTGCAAGCAACCCTGTACTTGTAGAAAATTCATAATTTTTGTTTAACTGAGCTGATGTGGTTGGTTCCATTTCTTGTATTGCATATATATTCGTAATGCCATCTGTTTGATGGTATTTCCGTCTGGAGCTGTTCTTTTTTGCGTGTTATCTTCTATCCACACTACTAGTGCCTTTTTCATCTTCACTTTTACAATATCTCTTGTGTACATTGATGACTTAGCGCTCAATTTTGTTCCAGAAAGCACAAATTTTCTAATAGCATCTTCATTTTAATTGATGCTTACGTTTTTACTTGATGGTTCTTCGTTCAAACCAAAATATTTACCTATGGATGTTGAACCTTCTCCAGTTGCAAGACGATCTAAAATTTGGATCTTAGCATCTAAAGAGATAGCTTTCCTTTTTTGCTTTTGTATAGTTGAATTATCCGACATCGTGGTAAGGCTTACGAAAAATATTTGAATTGTAGTTAATAAATAAGATGATGAAAAATTATAAATTACCTCGGCAAAGTTTAATAAATTTATATAACGCACACAAAACTTCAAAAAACAAAAACATTTTTCAATTTCTTCTATTAAACATCTAAACACTTCTAACTTTAAACACGAAATGATAGACCAAGACTAATGTTACGTATGGAAGATAAAAAATTGAGGGGAATTCCCGGAACTCAATGTTGCCACTTTTTTCCGGATGAA
The DNA here is from genome assembly GCA_038380435.1 of Ryuthela nishihirai. Lineage (NCBI taxonomy): Eukaryota > Metazoa > Arthropoda > Arachnida > Araneae > Heptathelidae > Ryuthela > Ryuthela nishihirai. The sequence goes on along the minus strand of JAWZYU010000019.1, from coordinate 31,458,350 downwards.
GTAGGTTTTGCACAATTTTTCCATAAAATAGAGAAAATTTATTGTGTAGTTATGTTAGTGTAGTTTTTATTTTGGGGATTTTAATGCACAAAATATGTATCTATATTACATTTTAAAGCTAAAATACTTCGAAAAATGTGACCATAAAAGCAGCATCTTTGTTATAAATCTAAATTCTAGGAATTTGTTCTTGAACAGGAATATTTTTCACAATTAAATTCAAATCAAGATTTTTAAAAAGGTGCCGTTTGAACCGTGTTAGATCAAAATAAATCGAGTAAAAAAGGAATTGGAATTTTTTCCTAAACCGTGTTAAATCAAAATCGTGTAAAAAAAATCCGTGTAAAAACAGAATTGAGTGTATTTGTTTCAACAGCGTGGTATCGGTAACGAACGTTCGTTTGGCATTTAAAAAAAAATTAAACAATAATCTTTTCGAGGGCAGCTATTTTAAAAAACACATAATGCTAAACAACGAACTGCCGTCCCAGAATTAAAAAATGTTGAAAAACGCTACAATTTTATCGGAATTAACAATATTAATCTGAGCATACGAATAAGCATTGGCTACCCTTCCGCACTTTCAGAAAACGTCAGATCGAAACAGTCTCATCACAAATAAGTCTAAAAATTTAGGAAGTTCACCGCCGATCCACTGTATAAAAATGTTCCTAGAACTAAATCCCATCAGGGACAACAAATGTAATTTTTTTTAAATAATTCGCATAGCACAAAAAGCGCCCCAGAACTAAATATACTTATCAGAACCTTAAAAAATATCAATATCGTAAACAACGCACCGCCGATCAGCATTGGTAAAAAAAAAAAGCCAAAAACAATCTCGTGGGGGAGAAATTCCAACACTGCACGGGCAAAATCAAAACCCTCACACCCAAGGGGAAAAAAATGATAATATCAAAGTAACCACCAAAGTCCGATTAAAGAACGCCAAAGTACAGACGTGAAAATTATAAATCCTATCATCTCATATTTCCCGCTTAACATGTAAACAATAAATGTATTTAACTAAGAAAATAATCTAATTTTTGGCGGGGAGGGTTCAGTCGGAAGTGTGACAGGCTCGTAATGTTCAGTTCTCAAGAGTCCTGCCTAGGGATTTTTGAGATTTAACTCCGCAAAATTCCCCGCTCTAGGTCAGTCGAGGGCTTGGATCTAGAGAAAAAATGAAATGCGTTCGATACTCGTAAAGCAGTCTTCTCCACGGGTTAAATAAGCATCAGTGTTTAACGAGATTGAACTATCAGAAACAATATTTGCCGAAGAATTAAAAGTCCTAATCCTTTAATACTCTTTAGTGAAGCTGAATCCTTTTGAACGATGTTTTTATTCCATACTATAGGTTAAATGGCAAGGTAACAAGGACATAAGGACTCATATCTCCGCAAAACCCCCGCCTTGCCCATGGCCAGTAGGGGACACCGATGGGCTTGGAAATGACGCCATCCGTCGGATGGGAGTTAAGCCGTGGCTCCCTGTGTGGTAGAGCCATACCTTGTGCATGCTAAAGAACATGCTGGGATGGCCTTGACGGGAGACTACCACCTGTCTCCTAACAGCTGTGAAGAGAGTCCCCTTTCCTCCAGGGGCGGGGGTGGCTCAGTCGGTAGCGCGCCAGGCTCATAATCTGTAGTTCCCAGGTTCGAGTCCCAGCTGGGTCAGCGTTGAGATTTATCTCCGCAAAACTCCCCGCCCTGCCCACAGTCAGTAGGGGACACCGATGGGCTTGGAAAGGCCGCCGTCCGTCGGATGGGACGTTAAGCCGTGGCCCCGTGTGCGGGAGAGCCATACCCTGTGCACGTTAAAGAACACGCTGGATGACCTTGACGGGATACTACCATCTGTTTCCCAACAGCTGTTCCAGTGGGTCCCCTCCCTCAACCTTCTCTGAGCCTTCGGGGTCCATGTGACCTGGTCATTTAGCCCATGGTGTGCAAAAAAGTGCCGCTCAGAGGTAAAACAACCCAACCCAACCCTTTCCTCCAACTTTCTCCGAGCTTTCGTGGTCTTGTGGCCTGGCCATTTAGCACATTGTGCACAAAGAAGTGCCACTCAGAAGTAAAACAACCTAACTAAGGGCTCAGAGTTGTTTGGGAGACTAATGGAAGCTTCCCATCAAGGCCATCTATCACGTACTTTAAAGTGTCAATCAGCATTTTCTGTTACATAGAAATGTGTCTGCCAGATGGTTTAGTGAAAAGCTCTGATGCCACGTCAAGGCACCATCCATGTCAGAGTGTTTTGCTCTAACCTGGAGAAAATCCCTCCACACATAGGCAGTTAGTGTGGAAGGAAAAAGAGGGATCAAGGAATTTTTTCTTCTTCAACACTTAAGGAGAATGCTGTGATCCAGCTAATTATCCTTTTCGGATTTTCCTTCAAAGATTTCTTAGAGCAGTGAAAATGTCACTTTACTAGATAATTTATTTTGTACGATCGGGTATCCTTTCTACACAATATGTGGCTCTTAAAAGAGCCTTTTGTTTTGGGGTGTTGATTTATAGTTTACTTCGACTTTCAGCTAACTTTCTTTTGATTTTTTTCTTTACCCGGTAATTCTTCTTGCTTTCGTTACTCACACCATCAGAAACGGAATCTGGCTGCTTATAACCTATCATTACTCCTTTAGGATGCATTTCATCAGGAGGCAGTTCATTCACTTTGCCAATCTTAAAATCTTGCCTTTTATTAGTAGACGTACACCAGCAACTCATGCAGAATATTCTCCTGAAAAATCGTGCGAGGAATTTGCGTAATTGTATCATCCTTCTACTATCATTAGTTGGTGAAGCTTTATCACATTCTTTCATTTCAACATCTGGATTTTTATTGGACGAAACAGATTTTGGCTTTTTCGAACCTTCAGCTTTATTAGCATGAGCGCCTCTTCGTATCAAACGAAAACAGGGGTCCATCACTTTTGCACCATCACACTCAACCTTATTATCTTCATCTTTCAAGAAGAAATCACGAAGCAGCGCTGCTTTCGCCCTTACTCTTTTCTGCGGCTCTTCACAAATAAAGAGATCTAAAAAGGTGATTAGTTGATTAGCAGCTTCGATTTTAATGGGTGAAGCAGGATTAGCCTTTAACAGAAGTGAACGCATGAACCGAGGATCTTTCATGCTCGTGAGCATCGGTTTAACGTGATTGTCGAAAGTGGGACAAGGTGCACAAAGTTTAATGCATTTTGAAAACGCTTGTTTTGTCATTATCTGAAGAATTACGATTCCTGCCACCCAGAGCTCAGCATCTATGGCATCAAATGGGCCATGCATTCTAGCAGATACAATTTCCGGTGGTAAATACAGAAAAGGCACAGCTATCTTGCTAAAGTCTGTTTCTCTTGCTTTATTTAGGAATGAGAAATCAGTTATGACAGCTTTATTCATTTCTCTATTAACGAGTATATTCTCTTCTTTTAAATCATTGTGTGTTAATCCTTGACTATGTAAATAATCCAATCCTTTGAGGAAATCAAAAACAAATCCCTTTTTTCTTGTCATACAATCTGGAGCAGTAAAAAATTCAGGTGCATGTATTAAATTAAAAAGATCCGTACCCATTAAGGGCATAAAGAATGCTTTTGCTCTTCCAATTAGTTTTATTGTTCCATATAAGCACACAATGTTGTCGTGGCATAAATGTGGCCATAACATATTTTCACCATTAGAAGCTTCTGCCACTATCTTAGTTGCTACCTTACAAGCTTTTGCTTTGTCATACAACGCTATGACTTTGCCGTAGCCACCTTCACCAATATCATGAAGGAATTCATATTCATCTTTACGCTTAAGTAAATCTACCGACGCTTCAATAACATGACCACTACTATACATGTTTATTTTCATTAATTCAACTCATAAGAACTTACCTCTCTTCATAAATCGTAACGCGAATCACACAGTTCTCTTCATACGATGCTAAAACATCAACTCCTTTTTTCCCCATTCGCTTTCATTTTTGAGTTGCGATCATTGTTACGTATCGATGTAAACAATTATTTTTTTTCTTCTGCTAAATCCACTGATTCGGTGACATCATCGGAATAGTGTTGAGTAATTTTTCTTTCAATTAATAATAAAATGGTAGCCAAGGGAAGGTGGTTACAAATTCTGTACTTTTTTCATTCTCAATTTGCTGTAAATTATTTTCTAAATAAAAGTGTCATCTAAAATTTTTTTCTTAATATAAAAATTCACATTTTACGAAATGAATGCATTTCTAATTTCGTTTTTTTTTTTCATAGCTCATAAATATCAAAATCGTGTTTGGATCCGTTTGTTGGTTAAAAGACAGGTTGTCACTAAATCAGTTGCAATCAGTTCAATGGTTTCATAAAATTTTGACCAATACAGAAAACGAAATTTTATTCATGGTTCGGTAAAACAACTCAATTTAGGTGTCAGTTTTCAAGTAGCTATTAACGAACCCATTTCACAAATCATCAACTAATGTTGCGAAGATTATCTCCTATATGTAGCCCATTATTTTAACAGATACATTTCATAATCATTTACATATCTAAAAAGACTTTTATTTTGTGCCGAAAACTTTTTATTCTGTTACAACTAATCCCAAAAGATTTCTAACAAACTGACTGGATAGATATTCCACATTTTTTTGGTTCGTCAATTGCACAAAGTAATATTTTGCTTAAACTTGAAACAAATTCAGAATTAATAAACAACGAACCTTACAAACAAAAAAAAATTATGAACATCATATCGTTACGAATATATTATTTAAAAATCGTTATTTTTAGCTGTTTTTCTTTCTAAAGAAAAACAAAGACGAGTTAATGTTTTCACTGCATATATGGCTGTCCGTTTGTAGACATTCATCTTCTTTGTTTTTAGTGATATATCAAAAATGTTTTTTGTGTTGGATAGGTGTTGACGAAATATTATGATCTGCACTTTCGTAATGTCGTAAAAGTCACAATTGCATTGTCTGACGGTGGACAAATTTCGAATTAGCAAAATTTAAATGAATATTTCAAATGATGTGATTATGTTACAATTTAAAAAATTTGTTGGTGAAATGTGAAGGTCATGACGTTTGAATTGAAGTAATGATTTTCACCAATACCTCCGGGGGGGGAGAGAAACGCAATTATGTAGTTCTTAGGGATGAATAAAAAATTATTTTGGGTTCCATAGGAATTGATAAACTATTACGATTCATTCTTTTCGAATCTCTCGAAGGTTTAAAATGCGCCCTTTGAAAGGGGGGAAATTTTGAAAACTTCAAACGAATATTTCTAATGATTTATTTCGGCTAGAAAATTGATATTTGTGTGCAGTCTAAATGTTTTAGCAGATTAGCTTTTGTTTCATTGTTATTTGTTTTTGAACTAATGAACCCCGCATTTGCTAAGACTGGGGTTGAACACACATCAACAGCGTAATGGTGGCTAAATACACTGGCGGAAATATAAAAAAGAACACCCAGAAGGAATTCCTTTAGGAACGCCATATGTTAATAGTTAAGGGCAGCAGAAACCGTGAGCCAAGATTGAAAGTCATTGGATGAAATAATGACGTCACTGAGGACATGCAAATATACGCAGCGTGTATTTAAAACAATACTATATGACACAATTGAAACATTGTATACAGAAGAATGGTGAAACTTTGCAAGAATTTGCTAGTGATACTGAGCGCCTACCTAGATTAGCTTATAGTAACTGTCCACCAGAAATTCAAGATAACTTAGCTCAATTGCAATTTATTGATTCTGTTACTGACCCTGAGATTCAACAATCTCTGAGGATGTTGGAAGGTGAAACCTTAAAATCAGCTGTGGTACATGCAGGGCAGGCCCTATGGTTGCTGGCACCCTGGACAAGCTGAAATTCGGCGCTCTTTTTAAGTGTAATTATAAAACTTTTCACAAGGAAAAAACTAAAAATATAGAAATGAGTTTATTACCGGGGTTGTTTTTTTTAACAAACAATGAACAATAATATTGTTTTTGTTTCTGAACCAGTATTTGGACAGTATGAACAATTAGCCTACCTGAAACATTTTATTTTCTAGCCTTTAGATCAGCAAATCTTTTCATGGCACTTTCTATATTTATATTCTTTGCAATATCATTTTCTATAGACAAAATTGCCAAAGAATTCATTCTGTCTTGAGACATGGATGACCGTAAGTATGTTTTTATAAGCTTTTAGTTTACTAAAGTTTCTCTCGCCAGCGGCCACAGTAATAGGTATTGTAAGCATTATTCTTAATGCAACCCACAGATTTGGCACGACATCCTGTAACTTATTAGTGTTTATGAACCTAGCGGCTTCTATTGGAAGCTTTACATCTTCAGGAAATAATTCTTTAGCTATATCTTAATCAAGAGATCACATCCATTTGTATCACTATTTTCTTGGTACCTTAGTCTCCAAAACTGAAATTTTGAAAAAAATCCAGGGAAAGTCCTCCGACCTCCGAATGAGGCTTAGAATAAATATACCATAGCAAGGATCAGAAATAGCACTGAATGCTCAGATGTTGCATGACGAGAATAATTCTTAGTTATAAATGATGTCGGATTTTTATTGAAGCTCATACCATTATTCATTTGGTCACCTCATCAAACATGTATTCATTTGATGCCCAAACTTTATTGATTAGTACCTCTTGCATTTATCCTGGTAGACAAATGTCATGAGAGGAACTTCCTTCGAATTCCTTTCTTTCATTCAAATTAGGGAGGAAATTTTGTTTTCCTTTTGCTCTCGTTTTCCCAAATAGTAACTGGTGTTCGCAGGCTGAACTCTCGACTTTGCTAACAAAGAGACTAAAGAGACATCCTTCAGATTCTGACGAAATGTAGGGTTCCTCTCATTGTTGGAACAAATGTCGTGTTTATGATGAATATGAGAAGGAGGTGCTGAGATCTGTGTATTCCTCAAACTCATTTATCTCCTTAGAAAACGTGTCACGAAGTATATATTCCGATTCAGAATGACGTTTTAATTTGCATGCTTTATATGAAGGTAAACTGACAGGCTCCTGTTTGTTTTATCTTCATATAACTAGTAGACCTCTGTGGGTCAATATATATACCATATATGTATATATATCTTCCCGTCAGATGGAACGTTAAGTTGTGCCTTTATGAGTTCAGCCTGCGAACACTAGTTATTATTTGGCAAAATGAGAGCAAAAGCAAAATAAAATTTCCACCCTAATTTGAATGAAAGAATGGAATTCGAAGGAAGTTCCTCGCATGATTTTTATCCACCAGGATAAATGCAAGAGGTACTAATCAATAAAATTTGAGCATCAAATGAATACATGTTTGATGAGGTGACCAGATGAATAATGGTATGAGCTTGAATAAAAATCCGACATCATTTATAACTAAGAATTATTCTCGTCATGCAACATCTGAGCATTCAGTGCAGACATATGGGTCTCTGCACAAAGGCCCAAGGCTTAACGTCCCATATTTAAAAAGGAGTCTTTCCAAACCCGTTGGTGTTCCCTTTCCCATCGAGGGCGGGGGGGGGGGGGAATCGCGTTAACGGTGTTAACTTTCTAAGTTGCCACAATTGGGACTCGAACCTGGGAGCTTCAAATTGCGAACTTGTAGCCTTACTGACTAAGCCAACCCTATTTTCGCTAATGTTGTGATTTTTTTGTTGTTGGATTGTTTTATCTCTGAGCTGCACTATTTTTGCACACAATGGCCTAAATGGCCAGGTCACAAAGACCTTGAAGACTCAGAGAAGGTTGGGGGAAGGAAGCCACTGAACAGGAAACAGATGGTTGCCTCCTATTCTGGTCGTCCAGTGTGTTCTTTATCATGCATAGAGTATATATCTCCCGCATATGGGGCCACAGCTTAACGTCTCATGTGATGGATGGTGGCCTTTCCAAGCACTTTGGTATCCCCAACTGACTGAGGGCAGGGCGAAGAGTTTTGCAGAGATAAATCTCAATGCTGGCCCAGCTGAGACTCAAACCTGGGAATTTCGGATTACGAGCCTGGTGTGCTACCAACTCCCTTTGGTGCGAGCTCCTGTATGTGGTGAGGGGACCACCCTGTGATGGTCCCACTATTTCAGGTACCTTCACAGGATACTGAACACTCGCCTACATGTTTGCTTTGTGTGGATACCCGTATCCTTGGAAAGGAGGCTCCTGGTAGTTGCTTGGGGTCCTCATCTGCTCTCCTCAGATCATGATTAGTGGGGTCCCTTTGACCTGTCTTCCTACTGGGGTGTCTGTTCATCATGGGGCTAGGTAGCGATTTCAAGAGCTGCTGCTACACACTGCTTTGGCCTCTATTTCATGTGATTGAGAGGTCCTGGGGTGGGCCCCCTCAGGATCAATCTGCTTGTGAGCTGGACCTGTTAGGACTACCTCTGTAGTATGGTAAGTGCCTTGCCTATGTCCGGGCAACGGTTTGCGAATTTCCCCACACATTTATTAATTTTACAGTTTGTTTTTGTGAGAATAGTTTGTTTTCTCACACTTTTTTTTTTCACCTTTTTATGTTTTTTATATTTTTTCATTTTTTTTTTAATTTTGCGACAACTCAGGTGAGATTCTCACGTTTCTCTTTTCCTTTTCCTTATTTCGTTATGAGGAGGGCTTGGCTCATTGGCGGTGTGGATATAGTGCCTGGGCAACACTGGAGTCTAATTGGGTGTCCCCTTGTTGGACTCCATGGTAGATGGGGGACAACAGGCAACGAAATACCCAAAACACAAACATGAATTCCATTAAAGGAAATTCATTGGCCAATGCTGCCAAGAGGGCTTCTTGCCAGCCCCCAATCCTCTTTGTCTTCCTCGTCATCGTTGCCGTCATCTTCGTGTGTTTCTTTGTCTCCGAGGTCAATATTCAATGGGTGATCAGGAAATTGGTGATATATACCTTTTTTCATCAATAAAGGTCTGGAAGGTCTTTCGGGAGCTCCAAAATCAGTCACGTGCGGAAGATCCAGTGATTTCCTGGTGGACACTGCTTGCTCGAAACATTCTGAGCTATTCTTGAGCATAAAAGCTATTGGTGGGATAGCAGCAGGGGCGTAGCTATGGGAGGATAGGGGGAAAGGCTCTCCCCAAAGTAAATCAGTGTTGGCAAAATTCGATGCCACTTTGTAAATACAAGTGAGTTGTGAAAATTGGGATTGGTTTTGTGAAATTAAGGAGAGTTTTCAAAATCGAGAACTCTTGGCAAAATCTAGGAGAGTTGGCAAATTTCGAAGTGACTTGGAAAATTCAGGTAAGGTGTAAAAATCGGGATTTTTTCTGAAAAAATATGGAAAGTTGGCAAAATCTAAGGAAGTTGGCACAATTTGAAGCTACTTGATAAAATACAAGCGAGTTGTGAAAATTGGGCATGTTTTTGTGCAATGAAAGAGAGTTTTAAAAATTCGAAATGACTTGGTAAATTCATTAGATATGTAAAAATTCGGATAGTTTGCAAAATTTATAGTAGTTGGAAAAATCGAGGAAACTTAGCATAATCTAATCTAGTTTGCAAAATTCGAAGCCACTTGGAAAAATACAAGGTTAGGTTGTTTTACCTCTGAGCAGCACTTTTCTGCACGCAATATAAAATACAAGTAGTTGAGAAAATTGGGATTGGTTTTGAGAAGTTAAAGGATAGTTGATAAAATGTAGAATACTCTGAATCTGGTAATATTAACCCTTTAACTACCACAGACCTTGGAAAACGAAGTACCTCAGAATACCAAACCGGCCGACTTTTGAAATGGACTCTTCCTAGTTTGTCGTCCCCCCTTCCTTCACCCGAAGGGCGAAGGAGTTAACCGCAGCCAAGCCAGGCAGAGCTCCCTTCCACTCCGTAAATTGCCTCTCATTAAGCTGAGCATCCCTTCACCTCGAAACCCATATGGTCATGAGCTACTACCCATTGAACACGAGATATCAGACTCCTGTGACATTTACTCTTAACTCCTTTCCCAAAACAGTTTTTAAAACGCATGCATGTTTGTCGATATTTGAAAAGTTTTTTCATTATTATTTTTTAATAATAACTTTTAAAAGCTATTTAAATTTGTTTTTCTACTTAAAAACTGGCATAAGGTTGTAATTACTTGGATTACATCTTTTTACATAAAATAGATGTCATGATTTGAAATTTTTCAAAGAAAAAAGTTTCCAATGTTTCCATTTTTTGGATTCTGATGTCAGTTTTCTAACACCCAGCAAAGAGAAAGCTGTTATTAATAGTCGAATGTATGATGAAAAAAAATTAAAGAAAGATTATTAAAATAGAAGACCAAAAATAGAAAGCAGTAAGAGTGCTGAATTGATTTTTAAAGAATAGATTTTAATACAATTGTAGATAGTACTCTAACATAAGAATCAAAAATAATTTTGTGAGAAAGGTTTGCATCTGAGATAAAAGTAATCGAAGTGGATATTGCAAAAGATATCCGAGGAAGCAAAGACTAGATAAAATGGGAAATAAAGAAACTAAAGCAATCAGAGACATAAAAATATTGGAGGTGTAAAAAATATTATCAAAATGAGAAAGACTTATGAATATGATGGATAAAGGAAGAGGGCTAAATTTAATATGGAAATTAGAACCCGCTGGAAGAAGACGGTGAAAGAGATGGAAAAATGGTATGAAAAAAAGAATGCCGAAAAGAGGACTTCAAGAGCAAGATTGCAAAGATAAAAATAAGTGGATAGAGAGAGATGACTGGGACCACACAGCTTAAACTTGGGAGGGTGAAAAGAATAAAATTTTCTATCATTATACTTTTTATAGAATACATTGTTAAGTAATTGAGTAAGTGATTCAATTCAGCAAATGATTAAATCAAAAGTAGTCTGTTCTATTTTACATTTCAGATATCAGTAATGTGCCTAAAAAGTCTTATGGGTGGACATACTCGAGTCCATGGACAAGATCTAGGGAGGGGGGGGCATCTCCTATTCCTTTCAGAATCATAGTAAGGGTAATAGAAATAAATATTACTAAACTTATTTATGTTTCATGGATTTTTCAAAAAAAAATTTAAAAATTTAAAAAACAAGGGGGAAATGATATATTGCATTGGAAATACAGCCTCTTGTCCCCCCCCCCCCTTTCCGTTTTTTCTGCTCGATTGTGTTTTTTGTTTCCCTCTCTTCTCGATTTTTTTTTCAGATCCGGGTCTGCTCATGTCTATTGGGGTGAGGAGGATGGAATGATGCTTGAGTTAACATATTTCATCTGAGCGGCTCTGTTTTCTGCATAATGGGCTAAATGTCCTGGTCACAGCAAAGACCCATGTACAGCTGTTAGGAGACAGATGGAAGCCTGCCTCAATCTTACTGTTTTAATGGCACAGGCTATAGTTATCCTGCACACAAGGCTAAAATTTTACTTCCCATTTAACTGACGTCGGCCTTCCCAATCCCCTCAGTATCATATTTTCTCCCCGAGGGCAGGGTAGATATTATCTATATACCCTCGTCAAACAGCTGCTTGTCACAGAAGTCTGACAGGAGTCTTTCAGTTTAATAAGCCATAGTAGAAAAGATTTGTGAGGATGGCTGGTCCTCAGCAGAAGAACAACACAAACATCCATGCCTTATCCGGGGCTCTAAACCTAGGTCCCTTTGATCAGTAGACAAACATGCTAATAAATAATAATAATTTTTTTAGTTTATTTTTTATCTACTTTTAGTGTTCCAAATGCAATTCTATCTATTTTTAGTTCCAAATACAAATGTTTTGGATTTCAAAGCAGGTAGAGAAGTCTGAGATATGAATAATACAAGACCAAGATTGCAAAGATAAATATAAGTGGAGAGAGAGAGAGTTGATCTGGACCACACAACCTGAACTTGGGAGGGTGAAAAGAATGAAATTGTGTATCATTATTTATGAATTACATTGGAAAGTAATTCAGTAAGTGATTCAATTAAGCAAATGACTAAAACAAGCAGAGAGGACGGAAAAGGACAAGAGCATGGCCCATGCCTAAAGCCAGTAACCATGGCAGAGTGTGTGTAGGGGAGGGGGAGAGTCAGCGTGTACCAACCTAAGACCAGGGACCACGGAAAACGGAATGGGTGGATAACAATACAAATTTGTACGCACAAAACAATACAATATTCCGAGCCCCCTGGGTATGTCCCTGTCTCTCTCGTTACACAAGAAGCTAGTCGAAAGTTGTTGATGTCTCCTTCTTCTAACCACCGACACTTCAGCATCTATAGTAGTAGTCAAGAGGAGATATTTTCTCGTTGTCGCATTACAGCGCGAACAAATGAGCTGCAGCAGCATTAAGAGAAAAACGAATAAAATTGTAAGGTAAACTCAAATAGGAAAAGAAATTCAGGTAACAAAAGTTTCCGCCTTTCCTCCCACCCAATTTAAAAGTGTCTTTTTCTACTCCGCATTTTATCTCGCTTTCCGCGCCTGTGATTCCCCAACCAACCGGCAAAATAAAATCAGCTTTATCGTTGCCACTGGGCGCAATGCTGGTTATACTAACACCTTTACCAATAGAATTCTTCACAAAGCTAAGCATAAATTTCATAATCACTCTCCATCACCTCTGTAGCCACATCATAAATTCACCGCCTCCATTACCTTCCTCAATATTGAACCCCTTGTTATACCAAACTAAAACCATTTAACCTAAAAGTTCCTTTCAAAACACCACCGAATCTATTTAAATTCTTAAGCATGGCAAAGATCCCATTTAAATTCTTAAGCAGGCGGAATCTACTTCATTCCCCTAATCTCCATTTCACCCCCGATGTCCCCGCTCTCTATATCGACTGCACTAAACGCACCCTAAAACACAAGATAGACGAGCATAAACGGGACATTAGAAACACAATTCCACGAATCGCCCTTGCTAAAATTCTCCTTGAACGCTTGGCTACTGATCTAAGGACCTGGGTTCGAGCCCCGGGTAAGGCATGGCTGTTTGTGTCGTTTTTCTGCTGAGGTCCTGCCATCCTCACAGACCTTCTCCTATGGCATATAAACTGACAGGCTCCTGTCAGACCTCTATGGAAAGCAGCTGCTTGAGGGGCATTTTTTTATTGCTGCTGTTCAAATGCCGATCTTTAATAATTCTTCAAATATTGAAGTAATATTGTTGAAAATTAAAATATACACCAAAGAGCCAAAACATTATGACCACCGAGTCTTTATGCAAATCGAAGCAACTGCTGGTAAACGACGGCGCGTGTGAAGGTCATGAAACGGTATAAATAACACCTGATACTGAGCTCTGTTAATCAGTGTTATTCGTATTCTTCAGATGAGAAAAACAGCGGATAAAAGTGATTTTGACAAATGCCAAATTGTAATATACAGACGACTGGTCCAGAGTATTTCTGAGATGGAAGTCTTGTTGGGTGTTCACGGTCAGCCGTGGTTAGTACCTTCAGAAATTGGTCTGAGGAGGGAAAACCCACAAACCGCCAGCAAGGTGTGGGTCAACCACAGCTCACCGATGCTAGAACTGAGCGAAGGCTAGCCCATATGGTACGAGCCAACAGAAGGGATACTGTGGTGGAACTCATCCGTAATTCTAATGCTGGTGCCGGGAGTAATGTGTCACAAAACGCAGTTCATCGAACCCTGCTGAAAACGGAGTTGCGTAGCCGCTGGCAGCTCCGAGTGCCCATGCTAACTTCAGTTTACCATCGAAAGCGCCTACAATGGGCACGCCAGCATCAAAACTGGACCTTGAATGATTGAAAGAAGGTTGTATGATCCTATGAATCTCGTTTCCTGTGGCATCATGTGGACGGCGGTGTAGGTGTGCATTCGTTTGCCTGGGGAAGTGTTGGCACTTCCCCAGGTAAACGATGCGCACCAGTGGAGAAAGCTTTGGGCAATATTCTGCTGGGAAATCCTGGATCCAGTCATTCATGTACAGGAAACTATGACGTCTACCATCTACCTTAACATCATTGCAGACCAGGTACATGCTTTCATAGCAACGGTATACCCATCTAATAGTGCCTTTTTTCAGCAGGATAATGCACCATGCTGCACTGGCCGAATTGTTCAAGAATGGTTTGCGGAACATGAAGAAGACTTTCAGGTACTGCCCTGACTTCCAAATTCCTCAGACAGCATCTAATCGAGCATCTGTGGTTTGTGTTGGAACAGCATATCCGATCTGTGGTGGCTAAACCATGTACCTTACAAGAGTTAAAGGATCTGCTGGTAACGTGTTGGTACCAGATACCACAAGACACCTGTAGAAATCTTGTAGCGTCCATGCCTTGCCGGGTAATAGCTGTTTTAGCGGCACATGGAGGACCAACATCATATTAGGCAGCTATTCATAATACTTTGGCTCTTCGGTGTAAATATATTAGACAGATAACTTTATATTACGTCAAAATTTACCATAAAATGCAAATTTTAGAAGCTGCGGATAATCGAATTTGGCTTTCTTGTGATATGACAAAAATTCGTTACTTTGTTATCTAGGCAATATATATCAACTGAAACGCTTAAAGCTAGGGGTATGGCCGCTAAAGCTATAGGTCAGGAGGACTGTTTTGGTAATGCAACAAGTTGCATACTGATAAAAAAGTTTAAAATGCCTTTCTTGTCACAAAACCATAAGATGAAAGAGACCTGATTTCATTGATTGTGGTTTCATTTTCGGCTGAAGGTGAATATATTCGCGTGAGATCATTATACCAGCTGCCGTGATTACGATGAAACGTATTGCTTGTGAACTACAAAAATGACTTCATGAGCCATATGTCCGAGAATCCCTACCCCACAGTATTTAAATAAATAAATAAAATATAAATACCCCCTCAAGCAGCTGCTTGCCACAGAGGTCTGACAGGAGCCTGTCAGTTTATATGCCATAGTAGAAGGTCTGAGAGGATGGCAGGACCTCAGCAGAAAAACAACACATACAACCATGCCTTACCCGGGGCTCGAACCCAGGTCCCTTAGATCAGCAGCCAAGCGCGCTAACCACTCGCCTCAAAGAATTTGAAAATCTGGCCCTTGGCGCTCCACCGTTTGGTGATCTTTGTCTTGTCCTTTGCGACTCATGCCACTTATTGGACACCCACAGACGGAGAAGGTTAGGGTTTTTTTTATCCTGTTACTTCGAAAAATCATAGTTATGCTACATGCTGGAATTTGAGAAAAGTGCAAACAGGGAAAGATATGGGAATTCCTTTAATATCAAATTAGAGTTCATGTTTAGTTTCAATTTGATGCCAAAACACTCGATTAATGACATGGCGTGAATGAGTGATCAGATATGATCTGCTTAGGAATAGGCTAATGAGGAAACCACCTCAAACTCCAAACGTAGAAGGCTTCCTATACGATTCTTTTTATTTACAATACATAAAATAGAGTTACACGATGTACATTTTAGAGAAGTATTTTAAAAAATCCGATAAATAGTGCATTAACGTATATTATTATTTAACTAAATGAAACAAAATCGTAAATAATAAGCAGGATGAACAATTCTAAGCATAGAGGAAATATTAACTTGATCCGGGTGGAGTACGAACCTACGACGTTCTGATGGCATGTCAGGTACTCTGATTCCTCAGCCACCAGCTCTTCACCGAGATATCTTCTATTGATTGCTTTATACCACGGAGTCAGTCATTGCAAGTTGCCTTAACTACAATTGAAGATGCTGGTCGACAAAACACCTTCCAGATATAACCCTGAGGTAGTTGCGATGAGTCTCATGTTTACAGGTCATTTTCTGTGCTTCTTCTAATATTGAAAATTACATTCCCTCCATTTGTAAAACATGAAACCTTAGGTTTTATGTAGTGCTTCAACAGTGATTTAAAATGTATAAATTTCATATATTTCTTATATCCACTAAGTTATTACTTAGTGGATATAAGTTTTTTTTTGGGTCACTTCATATATAAAGATAAAGGGACATAGTTTAGAAAAAATAATATTTTTTATTTTATTCTGAGCTGATCAGTGTAATTATAAAGACAATTTCATAACTTTTAACTTACCATAAAAATTTCAGATATTTCTGTATATCATTAAATGAAACACTAAAATTTCGTTTTATGTTATGCTTTCAGTTAAAGAAAGATCATTAGAAGAGGAGTAAAAATGGCTACCAGTACAAATCATAGCATTTTTTAGTGTAGTTTTATACCTCCGTTTATTCACATGCACTTTCACGATGTTCAAATCGGATTCTAGTTCAGTGACTTTCAGTGTAAAGTCGCTACAAATTAACATAAAAATATATCACTAATAATTTTCATAGCAAGTCTTCCGTAACTTAAATAATGTCACATCAGACTAATTTAGCATCCCAATCAAAACTGGATCGTCACTTTCATTTACGTAACATATGTATTTTGTGTAAGAAACCTTTTGTACTGATTTAAGCATATCAAATCATTGTTAAGGTAGTAACAGTTAATTACAAGGGATAATATATGTAAAAAACTGATTTTTGTAATCGGAGACTTCAAAAATACACTAATCGCAAAAATAAATATAGCATTTTAAAATTATTTTATTTTTTTAATTAGTAATTTAAAATTATTTTAATTAAAATTATTTTTATAAATAAAGCATTTTAATTATTTATTATTTTATAGACATTAATGTCTATAACATTAAAAACAGTAATATATTTATATTAAAAGGTAAGGAGTTCCACATTGGAACATATCCTCTTTCCTAAAATCATTACGAAATTTGCAGACGAGTCCCTAAAGAGCGCATGTACACTAAATAATACATGCACTATTTATGAACTCGTTCATGAAAAGACTAAAGGTCATTTCATTAAGCATGTTAAGCTATGTTATGTCAATAGTAACTCAGATGCAGAACTCATCATCATAATCAACCAACCATGGAAGTCCAACCAGAACGTGCAATTTAGGTTTCCATGCATTTCAGTCCAGAGCTACATCTGCTGAATCTGGCCACTGCACACCAATTCTAACAGGGTACTGTCCGACATTGTGTGTCCACCCCGCTATCTAGGTATCTCCTTCTTTCTGAGGACTTTAGACACACTGTTGATAACCCTATTCGCCAATCTATAATTATCCATACGGGCAACACGGCCAAACCACGGGAGTCTCTCTCTGCACGATAATGCTGCAGTGCTTGTCTGATTTGAATTTTGAAGGTCTTAATAGAATTAAGAATCTGGTTGACAGGCAATTGCGTGATGAGCAATGTAGATTCAGAAGTGGTAGAGGATGTGTGGATCAGATATTTTCACTTAGGCAGATTCTTGAGAAATATTTAGAGTTCCAGAAACCTTTGGTTATTAGTTTTTTGATTTCAAAAAGGCTTCCGACTCTGTTGATAGTCGTAATTTGTGGTTGATTGTGAAATGGTATGGCATACCAGACAAATTAGTTAACATAATGAAAGCTCTCTATAATAACACTGAGTCGTGTGTGAGAGTTGGTAAGGCTTGTAGCAATTGGTTTAGCATTACTTCTGGTGTTCGACAAGGGTGCATTTTGTCTCCTTTTCTCTTTAGTGTGGTTATTGAATATGTTAGGCAAAACTCACTACAAGGCAAATATTTAGGCCTTAAATGGTTTGGGCATACGACAATTTCTGATTCAGATTATGCTGATGATTTAGCCCTTTTGCGAAATGATGTTGATGAGATAAATTCTTATGATGATTTCAGTGACAACTCCCTATGGTGATGTGCAGTCTCCGTATTGCGGTGCACCGGGATTGTCACGTATTATCACGTTGTTGATGAGACTGGTACTAAAGTAGGTTTGTTGATAAACAGAGAGAAAACTAAAGTTAGTCAGGCAGTCTGTGATTCAGTTAATCGTCTTCAGTATGTGTTATAATTTATCTTGGGAGCTTATGTAACAGATAGTGATGATGTGCAGCATAAGATTAATAGACGAATTGGGATTGCTGCCGGAACTTTTAAGAATCTATGGAGAGTGTGGAGAAATAGGCGTATACGCCTAAAGACTAAAATTAGTCTCTATAATTGTTTGGTTCTTTCTAGGGTTAGTTATGGTAGTGAAACTTGGACACTTTGTAAACAAGATAACACAAACTTGATATCTTTGATTCTAGATGCTTACGCAGTATCTTGGGAATTAGGTGGTTCAACCTTGTAAATAATGAAGAGGTTAGGCAAAGGAGTCGGCAACCTACTCTGAGCCGCATATTGTGCAGCGAGAGACTGCCGTTGATTCTCCCTTGGCGATATTGCCCGTATGGATAATTGTAGATTAGCAAATAGGGTTATGAACAGTGTCCTAAAGGCCTCAGAAAGACTTACGATGTGACGGACAGACAATGTCAAACAGGACCTTGTTGGAATTGGTGTGCAGTGGTCCGATGCAGCAGATATAGTTCAGGACAGATATGCTTGGAGAACTAATTTGCACGATCTGGTTGGACCTCCGTGATGGTGTTGATGATGTGGATGAACAGTAAACGAAGGAAACTTTTCAAATAACCTTTGAGAACTTTCTTACTTAGTACGATATATCTCAAACTACAGAAAATATCGTTTGGAATGAGATATCAACTTTTGAATTGTAGCATTAGTTTGTTCAATGGAGAATGTGTACGATTCTCGCAGAGGCTGTGCATGGTTAAATTTTAAAATTTTGCCTTTATTTTGTTTACTAAAAGACAGATTTACTCCGTTTCTCATACACCTTTCCATGATTTCATCCAAATGTTTATGGGCTTTGTTTCTGATCCAGAAGGTTAGTGAATCATTTCTTATAATAATTAATTTTTAAGGAGGGTGGAAAATTCATGTTGAGGTTCTGCGCATTGGTTTAAGAAGGCTCAGTGCAAAGAGAAGTCTGGCATGAGCAGTTTGAAAAAAAATAAAGTGTTTTTTGAAACGGATTCTGTTTATTTTAACATACAGGGTGGTTATAATTAAACTGACATTACTCAGAGCGATTTGCGTAATGATGAAGAAAGATTTGCGTAATGATGAGAGAAGGATCTACTCGACGGATCAAGCAACAAGTGCTGGATATCTTAATAAGAACATGGGGTAGAGAACTGCAAATAAAAAAAATAGTTATAGTGTTAGTGCCATCAGGTGGTGTGGACGCGCTAAAAGCGTAGTAGAACATGCCAATTTCTCGTGACACTGCAATAAATTACATGTGAGAGTCGCATGAGGCACACTATAAAATGCGATGTCTTCCCTGTAATCGGTAAAAGGAACCATAGGTATCTGCAATAAGGATCGAGCTTTGCTAGTGAAATTCTTTTACCAAAACGGCAGTAATGCCTCCGCTGCATTACGTGAATATCTCGTCTGAAAATTATGAGAAAAGTACCTTTGTCGCTAAACGCTGAAGAATATGATACAGAAATTCGAAGAAACAGGCGTTGGTGTGGCAACCGGCAAGGGTGTGGCTCCGACAGGCAAGGGTGTGGCTCCGACAGGCAAGGGTGTGGCTCCGGGTAGAGGCTGGTGACCTGTTGCAAAAAGCAATATGGAAGACGTCGCACTTACCGTTGCAGAAATCCAGTCACAATCGGAACTATCCGTAGTTTGTGCAAGACAGGTATCCCGGCAACTGCAACTTCCGTGGTCAACTGTCTGTAAAGTTATACGGTTCATCTTGAAATGGTATCCTTTAAAAATGTATAGGGTGCAGCAGCTGCAACCACGTGACAAAAAACAAGGCGCCGACTTCGCTTTGCGATTTCTGGCGAGGATGCAGGTGGATGAAATGTGCCCTTCGAAAGTCTTATGGACCGATGAGGCGCATTTTTTCGTACATGGAACAGTGAATACGCACAACTTTCGAATATGGGGACCTACACATCCGCATGCTGTGTATGATGTGTCCCTATATTCCGACAATGTAACTGTATGGTTCAGGTTTACCGCAAAATTTATAATCGAGTCATTTTTCGTTGAGGAGATCACGCCTTAAGCCTCCGTGCGTCGATCGGTGAGTGGATCACGTGACACAGACCTTCTCCACCGCAAGATTATTCCGGCTTTGTAAGAAAGAAATTCACCCATAGAAAAGCCACGCCATACTGCACTTATGGCAACGCAATTGTTGCGTACCACATTTGGTGAAGACTTCCGTGGTCTTCACCAAATGAAATAATTTTTCGAACTTTTTCCAATGCTTGGCCACCACATTCCTCCGACATAAACCCATGCTATTTTTGGTTATGGGGTTATTTGAAAAGACGAATTTACTAAAGCAATGTTGAATCGCTTGCTGAAATTAACGCAAGAATAGCAAAGCATGCTGCAGCCAATGTTTCAAGCAACTGTGGATCATGCCGTATAACGTTTCCAGCACATGTTGCATACGAAGGGTTCACATTATGAGAATCTTGATTTTTAAAAAAGGTTATGTTCGTTCAACTTCGTATGTTCTTTATTTTAGCACACCCACGCCACCTGGTGGCATTAAAAATAACTATTTTTTATTCGAAAATTCTCTACTCTATGTTTTTATTAAGGTATCCACCACTTTTCGCTGTGATCAGCCAAGTAGATCCTTCTCTACATCGCTCTGAGTAATACCCGTTTAATTATAATCACCCTGTACATTGCTATAACCCATTTAGAGAAGAAAACATGATGTAAGAAATTGTTTAAGACCTGACTTACAATGGATGGTGTATCTGACCAAAAACAACAATACGAAATCTATGACAAGTGACACTGTTGAACAATAAGTGGAATACAAAAACTTCAATTTGGCAAAGAAATGGAGCATAAGATAAATTCAAGAAGAGTTTGGAACGTCCAGTAAGAATAATTCTTATCTGGAAACGTCCAGATAAGAAATGCCAAAGATTGTGAAAGAGAAATGATTATGTCATGAAAATAAAGGGGCTGGTTGGCTCATTCAATAGCACGTGAGGCTCGTAATCTACAGTTTCCAGGTTCGAGTGCCACCTGGGCCAGCGTTACCCCCCCCCCCCCACTTTCCCTAAGTCAGAAAGAGTACACCGATGGGCTTGGAAAGGCCGCCCTCCTTTGATGAGACCCAAAGATGTGGCAGGAGATTCATTCACTGTGTGCGCTAGAGAGCACGGTGAATGACATTGACAGGCGCTTCCACCTGTCTCTTAACAGCCGTCCAGTGAGCTCCTTTCCAACATTCGTTGAACCCTTGCGGTCCTTTTGACCTGCCATTTAACCATTGTGTGCAAAACAGTTCTAAGGGTAGCTTTAAAGGTAAAAGCAACCCAACAACCATGAATGAAGAAACTCTTTTGTATTTATTAGAAAGGAAGGTAAAATACAGCATGTTTAGAAAAGCTTGCTTTAAATAACTATATGCATTCTTTAAATTTGTTTTTTTTTACCTCTGAGGGGCACTTTTTTTTTACACACAATTGGTTAAATGGCCAAGTCACAAGGACCCCGAAGGTTCAGAGAAGGTTGGGGGAAGGGGACCTACTGGACAGCTGTTAGGAGACAGATGGTAGCCTCCCGTCAACACAATACTTTGTTTATCGTGCACAAGGTATGGCTATCCTGCACACGGAGCCAAGGTTTAACGTCCATCCGATGGATGGCGGCCTTTCCAAGCCCATCGGTGGACCTTACTGATTGTGGGCATGGCGGTGATAAATCTAAACGCTGGTCTGTTGGGACTTGAACATGGGAACTGCAGTTTACGACCCTGATGCACTTTCAACTGAGCCATCCCTGCCTTCTGACCACTCTTTAGAAAGAATAATCCATATCTCTCTGTTGGATTTAAATTCAATATAGGTAACACTTAGCAAATAACTTTATTCACTTGTGAACAATTACTCCTTATATTCCTATCCCCGACTGACATCGCTTTCCGAGGAATTTCAGTCTTGTTGGAAGAAAGAAGAGAGTTCCAACAGGACTGTAACTTCCTCGGAGAACGATCACTGTCAGGGATAGAAATCACAAGTAAATAAAGTTATATTTTTCCTGTATTGAATTTAAATGCTTATTCTAAGAGTGTTATGAATTCAACTGTTATTTCTATTGGATTTTCGAAGTTTGCTGAGTTGCAGTAAAAAAAAAAACTATTTCAGCTCGGGAAATGGAACACATAGCGTTTCCGGTTTTTCTAATCCATTAAATATCTACTCATTGCATCTAAACTGCCAGTAATGATAGTTACGGCTGACTATCCAAGGATCTCATATATGACCCTTTTCACCTAAGATGCCTTCTTGAAGAATGTTTACTGTGCCCAAGACTTACAGATAATTTTAATTGAATGCATTCAATGTATAACGTACAACAGTCGACAGATCAACGCTTAAAACCATTAACCAAAGATATCGAAAAATTTTTCAAAATCAAGGAAAAATTATCAACTCTGATAGGTCATTCATTTATTGCCATCGAACAATCATTATTTCAAGCAGAACAGAGAAATGCATTTCAGGTAAACGATCATTATTTTAAATAGCATCATAATTTGCGACTTCTTAAAATTCCTCATTCATATTATGAGACAAAAAGGAATCCTCTGGAATAATGCACAGGCCACAACGCACCTTTTCGTAGTTTACTATTAGTAGAAACTAAGAACATTTGTCATGAAAGCTTTGTTATACTATCCCATTATTTTCATCATAATCATTCACAACAGTTCATTCTGTTCATTAACATTTAATTGATTTTTTAAACGAAGAAGTTCAAATTAAACCTGAGTAATTGTATACTTTTCGGACAGGTCAGAAAGACAATATGTATAAAAGTTGCAAACAAAGCAACAAAACATTAATCCATTTCTCCAAGCTCAAAAGCAGAAATCATTACATGGTAGGGTGATTTGGAGCTTTAAATGATGCGAGTTTTGAATATAGAAAGCAGTGGTGGATAGAGAGTATTGTTACGACAGATGAACGCGCTACAGTGACTTCACGAGTTAACGTGATTGTAACCCTCGTGTGTGCTTCTACGTGAGATTCAATTAGCCAACGATTTGGAACTTAGAACAGTTGAGAAGAAGAAGAATGAAAATATAGCAGTGTGCAGTGTGTTAAAGTTCTGAGATCTGAAAGGTTGTTCAGATGGTTTGAGTCTGTGCGCGATAAGTAAAAGTCAAGAAGTATCTTGTATTGGTGTGTGCACGGGCGGTAGTTATGTTTTGCTAGAGGATACGTCTAGTGATCTAACAAGAAGAAGGATTCTTTATACCTGGTATATAAGGTATTCAAGAGACACGACAGACAGTATAGAGGTAAAAGTTTAGTAGTATAGACTGAGCTGTGTTGTGTACTCTGTGCAGGAATGTTAATGACTTTTGCATGTTAGTAGTCGATTTGTTTATGAAAAACTACATCCATATTTTCTTTGTAACGATTTGCATTGTATTACATTTGGCTTTAAAATATAGTTATTATTACTCACGTCCAGTGTATATTCGTATCTTGTAATTCGCAACATTTGGTGTCAGGAGTGGGATCATTTAATTGAATGCCTTTCACTAGAAGTATGGATGAGTTAATAAAGCTGATGACTGACCTGAAAGCCGATATGGCTACACAGAAAACATACATTAAAGGTGAAATAGCTGCCCAGAGAAGCGAAATGGCCGCACAAAATAATGAGTTGAGAAATAAAATAGGTGACCTGGCCGCACAAAATAATGAGTTGAGAACTGAGATAGTTTCTCAAAAAGATGATTTGAAAGCCGAAATAGCCGCACAAAATACTGAGATGAGAGCTGAAGTGGCTTCTCAAGTTGGTAAGATTATTGATCAGTTCAAGGATATTAAAACCGAACTCAATAGGCAATGTAATAGTTTAAAGGTTGAATTTGTCAGTGAAAAAGATGATCTTGATAGTGTTAAGTTAGATTGTAAACATGGAAAAGAAAAAGAGAAAGGCAACGCATGTCAAAATGTGAATCCAAAACCAATAGGTGAAATTTGCGAAACTAACAGCACTGGAGGTAACAGTATAGATGAACAATGTTTTAAAGATGCTAACCATAAGAATATTGTTGGGCAGTATAAAAATTATAGGAACAAAATTATGCAAGAAGCGAGAGCTGGTAGAGATGTTGTTACAGTTAAGACAACGAAATTGGTTGAAGGTGAATATATCTCCAGCAGTGGGAGCTATAGTACAGATGAACATAATGCTGATGCGGGAAAGAAACGATGCGGAACCAGAAAACATTCCAAGATCCTTCGCTATCTGAAAAAGAAGCAATTTAAGAAACGATGCGGAACCAGAAAACATTCCGGGATTCTTCGCTATCTGAAAAAGAAGCAATGTAGATTCAATTCGTTTTTACAAAATTCGACGGACAGGAGAAGCTTGCTGGGGCAGCGGCGTTCTGATGAAGCCTTCATATGGATTGAAGAGATCTCAAGAGAGATGGAGAAAGTGCGAGAGGACTGCGAGAGGAAGACTACAAAAGAATCGAATCTTCGCAAGAAAGGAGAATCTCGAAATGTGGATCTGCTACTGGAAATCAAGAAACGTAGAGATAGCGCAGATAATGCCTTTGACCACGACACAACTACTGGTAATGCATGACAGAGTGTCTATGTCGCTGGTGACATGTCTAGGAACTGTGAAGAACAATCACACAGATCAGAGAGCTGTGAGACTATACAGTACGCTTTGCACTTCAAAATACCTAGGTATACAAGTCTGGCACGATCTGAAGAGAGATCCACCCGAAAGGTATTCTATTCCTCGCCGTCAGCAAAATGCGTCATGGACAATTATCGCAAAGGCAGAGTAACGAGTGGTAATGAGGGGGAACGAAACAGAGATTACGTTTCGCAGAGTGGTCCGAGTAAAGAAGAGGCGTCCATTCATCATAGATAGAAAGTGCCATTCGACGTTACTGGGGAAGATTTTTCCGGAGAGATTTTTCCGAAGCATATAGCCACACTCGAATCGTTTATAGATAGTGGGGATTTAAGAAAGAAGAATTCCGAAGAATGGCTTAGAAGCGTAACAGGTGATGCTAGTAAAGGAGCTTCACGCAGAGACAGTACTTCAAAGTCTAACTTTCTGGATGAAACTAAGCCTCAGAGTTACGATCAGAGAGAAGTGAAGCCCTCAGACAATCTCAACGTAGCCATGCTGAATTTCTTTTCTGAAAAGTCAATGCGCAAATTTGGACATTATAACCATTTAGATTATAAGGATATAGAAAAGTTTAATCACGACTACAAGAGCTCTAAAGTGGACAATATCATGTTACAAAACTCATCGCTGATCTCCAGAATGAACAATTTGGCAATCATGACTGATATTTCCCTGGCTAATTACAATGAGAGCTCCAAGAAAGTGAATTCGGAAGAAACAGCAACTATGACCTCCTCGGGTCATGTGTTTTGCTGGAGACCCGAGTGGCGCCATCGGATGGTAGATAAACACAGTACAGGAGGTGTCGGCGACAAAGTGAGTCTTGTCTTGGCTCCTGCACTTGCTGCTTTAGGTCTCAAGGTCCCTATGATCTCCGGTCGTGCTCTTCAATTGACGGGAGATACTCTGGACAAATTGGAATCCGTCCCTGGCTTCACAGTCGACTGCACTAAAGATAAAATCGAGCAGATGATGGAAGACGTCGGATCAGATGATGGAAGACATCGTAGGATAAAATCGAGCAGATGATGGAAGACGTCGGAGCAGATGATGGAAGACATCGTAGGACAGACAGAGGAGCTGGTGCCAACAGATAAGGAGATTTACCGCTGCAAGGATCTGACGGCTACCGTAGATAGCGTTCCTCTAATGAGATGCTCAATTGTGTCCAAAAAGCTGGCTGAAGGAGTGTGCGCTTTGGTTTATGATGTTGAATTCGGAAAAGGAGCTATTGATCTCATCAGTACAGAAGATGTTGCTGTTGATTTAGTTAAGAAAATGGTTGCAGCATCACATACTCGTGGAATGAAGAGTTTGAGTTGTTCAGCTGTTATCAGCAACATGGATTCACCTCTTGAAAACTCTGTTGACAACTCTCTGGAAGTGATGGAAGCTGTTCAGTGTTTCCTTGGTAACGGATCCTTGGAACTGCAAGAGCTCGTCGAAGAGTTAGGAGGAGAACTTCTGCGTTTGGTGAACATTGTGGATAATAGGGTAGATGAAGCATCACGTGCCCGCAAGGTTCTGCATAACGGCAATGCTTTGAACAAGTTTCGTAACATGTTAATAGAACAAGGAGTATCTGAAGATGTTGCAAGCTGTCTATGTGAAGGTAAAACAGAAAAAATATTGCTAGCAGCCCGACACATCACTGATTTCACTTATACAGGAGAAACAGGTAAGGTTGTCGGAATAGAAGCTGCAGTTCTAGCAAGAGTATGGAAGGAGGAGATGGACCGAAGCGCTAAAAAGAATTATGGAGCTGATATTATAATTGTGAAGCACCTTGGGGATCAAATTGAATCGGGTGAAATATGGCTGAAGGTTCATCACGACAGTTCTGAATTAAGTGAAAGTCAACTGACAAAAAGGTCAGACTGGAGGATGAAACTCCTCCCTAGATTTTATGTCACTAATGACTTTCATTCCTTGTTACTATTGATAGAATTAAAAATCCAAAGGAGAAAACTTTCGACAAAGAAGAAAACGTTTTACAGGTTTTGCACGAAAACTTTTAGTCGATTCTCCTCCCTGCGGAGACATAAACGTGTTCACAAGGGCTATAGGCCTTACACGTATTCTGCCTGTGGACGAGGCTTCAGTGAGAAAGAAAATCTACGTCATAATGTGATTCGCTTCCATTTTGACACAAACATGTGGGATAAACTGAGGAAACACGTGATAATGAAATGTTCTTTTTATCACCAGAAGCAAAACAAAAGCAATAAACTCGTCACCTTCCTAAAGAAGACAGCCGTCCGTATTTTGAATACAGTGGAACAAAATACGTGTTCACCTACTGCTGTAGAGAAAATAACTCCACGTGGAAAGAGGAGACATTCACCGAGACACCAGAGACCTTGGGGAGGTCCTGATACAGTAGTTAACATGATTAACGACGTGATGTATCGCATTCGTCGACGTCCAACTACTCCACGTGGAAAGAGGAGACTTTCACCGAGACTACAAAGAACTTTGGGAGGTCCTTACACAGTAGTTAACAGGATTAACGGCGTGATGTATCGCATTCGTCGACGTTCAACTACAAAGTGCAAGGTGGTTCCCATGAATCGTTTGGCCCCGTTTCATCGAAGAACTGAAGAAGCTTCGGAATCCAGAATTGTTCGGGACGAACAAGACCTAAGGAGGGGGCAGTGTTACGACAGATGAACGCGCTACAGTGACTTCACGAGTTAACGTGATTGTAACCCTCGTGTGTGCTTCTACGTGAGATTCAATTAGCCAACGATTTGGAACTTAGAACAGTTGAGAAGAAGAAGAATGAAAATATAGCAGTGTGCAGTGTGTTAAAGTTCTGAGATCTGAAAGGTTGTTCAGATGGTTTGAGTCTGTGCGCGATAAGTAAAAGTCAAGAAGTATCTTGTATTGGTGTGTGCACGGGCGGTAGTTATGTTTTGCTAGAGGATACGTCTAGTGATCTAACAAGAAGAAGGATTCTTTATACCTGGTATATAAGGTATTCAAGAGACACGACAGACAGTATAGAGGTAAAAGTTTAGTAGTATAGACTGAGCTGTGTTGTGTACTCTGTGCAGGAATGTTAATGACTTTTGCATGTTAGTAGTCGATTTGTTTATGAAAAACTACATCCATATTTTCTTTGTAACGATTTGCATTGTATTACATTTGGCTTTAAAATATAGTTATTATTACTCACGTCCAGTGCATATCCGTATTTTGTAATTCGCAACAGTATTTTAAACACCAATGATGATACAGAACAAGTAAAAATAAGCATTTTACGCACCGGTTATAAACCATAAAGGCCATCTGCTTCTTGCTGTTCCTTGGCAGCACCGGATATTTCACTGATACATAGAAGAGAAGGGTCTCTCAGTCGGAAGCGTGTAAGCCTCGTTATCTGCACTTCGTAGTTTCGACTATGAGAGCATTCAGAATTATCTTTGCTAATCCTCCCCCTCCCCAAGGTGAGAAAGGGGACATCGATGGGGTTGGAAAAGCCGCCGTTCGATGGGTCGGATCTAAAGTTACGCATTAGAAGTTAAACCACGCATAGAAGCTAATAATCTTCCAAGATTTATCCAGGTCTCCTCTATAGGTCTTAAAGACCCCAATGGCTCCGAGAAGGACACCGGACAGCTCTTAGGAGACATATGGAAGCCCCCCCGTCAAGACGGCGTGTTCCTTAACATGCACAGGAGATGGCTCTCTTGCTCACAGGGCCACCATATGTCTTCTAAGAGCTGTCTGGTGTCCTTCTCGGAGACTTTGGGATCCTTAAGACCTATAGAGGAGAGCTGGATAAATCCTGGAAGATCATTAGCTTCTAATGCGTGGTTTAACGGTAGAGCGCTCTGGCATGTATGTATCTAGAAAGTTACGGGTTAAATCCCCCCCCCCGCGTGACCGATAATTTTTTTTTTTTCAGATGAAAAATTACTGAAGTTTATTTCTACAGGCAATCTATGGTGTGTACTAATGTTGCCTATCATTATTTCAATACGCTGCTCTATCAATCAGTAGCAAATGCAGAGATTTCCTGTTGCAATAGAATTCAAGGAATATTTTTGCGGAAGAAATGACTTCTGAGGATGCATAGGACCCGTACCAATCATTAGCAAAATATATTTGGCCGATGGCAATGGTTATACCATCATGCTTCATAACTATTGCATGAGATATCTGCAGGCTTAACGTCCGATAAATCAGATGATCTTTGATGGGTGTACACACGTCAATACATTTTTCAACTGATAACGAACATAATGATGTTCGTTATCAGTTGAAAAATGATAGGTCGGAACGTTGTGAAGGGTTTTATAGTTAAATCCATGTTGCGCGCAACTCCGCGAGCTGTGAAATTACATCACCAGAATAACCTGTGTGGCCATTTGCATATTGTTATGTACAGGGGCGTAGCCACGGGGGGGATGGGGGGAGGCTCCACCCAAAATAACTCGGAGTTGGTAAAATTCGAAGCGACTTCGTAAAATCTAGATGAGTTGTGAAAATTTGTGATCTTTTTTTGCAAAATTAAGGGGACTTGTCAAAATCGAGGCAATTTGGCAAATCTAGGGAGTTTGGAAAATGGAGAGACGTCAAAATTTAGAGCAGTTGGCAAAATTCGAAGCCACTTCGCAAAATACAGGTGAGTTGGAAAAATTGGGACAACTTGACAAAATCTTAAGGAGTTGGCAAAATTCGGAGTGACTTGGCAAAATCGTGGGGAGTTGGGTTGGTGGGTTGTTTTACCCCTGAGCGGCACTTTTTTGCACACCATGGGCTAAATGGCCAGGTCACATGGATCCCGAAGGCTCAGAGAAGGTTGGGAGAGGGGACCCACTGGAACAGTTGTGGGAGACAGATGATAGCCTCCCGTCAAGGCCATCGAGCGTGTTCTTTAACGTGCACAGGGTATAGCTCTCCCGCACACGGGGCCACGGCTTAACGTCCCCTCCGACGACCGGCGGCCTTTCCAAGCCCATCGGTGTCCCCTACTGACCGTGGGCAGGGCGGGGAATTTTGCGGAGATAAATCTCAACGCTGACCCAGCTGGGACTCGAACCTGGGAAGTACAGATTACGAGCCTGGCGCGCTACCGACTGAGCCACCCCCGCCCACAAAATCGTGGGAAGTTGGCAAAATTCAGGTGAGATGTAAAATTGGGATTTTTTTCTGTAAAATTATGGCGAGTTGAGAAAACTTAGGAAGTTGGCAAAAATCTATGAAAAGTTGGCAAAATTCGGAGCGACTTGGCAAAATCGTGGGGAGTTGGCAAAATTCAGGTGAGATGTAAAAATTGGGATGTTTTATGTAAAATTATGACGAGTTGACAAAACTTAGGGAGTTGACAAAATCTAGGGGAAGCTGGCAAAATTCAGAGTGATTTGGTAAAATCGTGGGGAGTTGTCAAAATTTGGAGTAACTTTTCAAAATCGTAGGGAGTTGGCAAAATTCAGGTGAGCTATAAAAATAGGGATTTTTTTCTGTAAAATTATTGCTAGTTGGCAAAACGTAGGGAGTTGTCAAAATCTAGGGGCAGTTAGCAAAATTCGGAGTGACTTGGCAAAATCGTGGGGGGTTGGCAAAATTCAGATGAGATAAAAATTGGGATTTTTTTTGTAAAATTATGGAAAGTTGGCAAAATTCGGAGTGACTTGACAAAATCGTGGAGACGACAAAATTCAGGTGAGATGTAAAAATTGCAATCTTTTTTCTATAAAATTATGTCGTGTTGGCAAAATCGAGGCAACTTCGCAATATTTAGGAGAGTTGGCAAATCTTTGGGGAGCTGGCAATATTCAGAATGACTTTGCAAAAATCAGGTGAGATGTAAAAATTTGAATTTTGTTTTCTGTACATTTGTGGCGAGATGGTAAAATCGAGGAAACTTGGCAAAATCTAGGGCAGTTGACAAAATTCGAATCCACTTGGTAAAATACGGGCGAGTTCCGAAAATTGGGATTGTTTTTATGAAACTTAGGAGAGTTGACAAAATCGAGAAAACTTGGAAAAATTTTGGGGAGTTTGAAAAATTTGAAATGATTTGGCAAATTCAGGAGAGATGTAAAATTGGGATTGTTTTGTGAAATTAAGGAGAGGTGCTAAAACCTAGAACTCTTGGCAAAATTCGAATCCACTTGGTAAAGTACAGGTGAGTGGTAAAAATTGGGATTGGTTTTGTGAAATTAAGGAGAGTTGGCAAAATCGAGAACTCTTGGCAAAATTTAGGGGAGTTGGCAAAATTCGAAGCCAACTTGGTAAAATACAAGGGATTTGTGAAAATTGTGCCTTTCTTGTGCAATTAAGGAGAGTTGATAAAATTCGAAGTGACTTGGCAAATACAGGGTAGATGTAAAAATTGCGATTTTTTTCTGTAAAATTATGGCGAATTAGGGGAGTTGGCGAAATTCGAATCCACTGGGTAAAATATAGGCAAGTTGGCAAAATCTAGGGTAGTTGGCAAAATGCGAATCCACTTGATGAAATATAGGCGAGGTATGAAAATTGGGATTGGGTTTGTGAAATTAAAAAGAGTTGACAAAATAGAGAAAACTTAGCAAAATATTGGGAACTTTGAAAATGTTGAAGTCACTTGACAAAGAAGGAGAGATACAAAGATAGGACTGGTATTAGGTTTGTGAAATTAAGGAGATTTGGCCAAATCAGGCAAAATTCACACTGGCTTGCTACAATTCCGACGAGATATGAATATTGGGATAATTTCTGTGCAATTATGGCTAGTTGGCAAAATTCAATAGAGACGTGAAACCCCCCCCCCCCCCACCGAGCGAAAATCTATACATTATTTGCTCAGTTGGCAAAATTTGATTTCCGAGTTGGAATTTTTTTTATTTCCATCCCCTCCCTACAACCATAGTCCTTCGCTATGCCCCTGCACAATAACACTGAGAGAAAATCAAAACAGTCAATAAATCTAAGCTTAACTAGTCTCGCCCAAACTTTCGACCGAGGTGATGCACTGCAAGAGCTGACGCTGATCGCTGTCGTCTATCCAAGTTGTCTTCCGCTCCAAGGCGAGGTCATGATTCTTGCAGAATGAACTGTTCAATTTGCCGAAAGCCTCTTAGTTCCGGTCCTTTTTTCCCCCCATACTATAATTTAGGGAAGAATTGGCGGTTGGTGTCCCCCTTCGACTATATGTTCACTCATAGTAGAATTTTTTTTATGATTACAGCTCTCACTGCAACATTTATCTGCCGGATGGATTAGTGAAAAGCTCTGACGCCACGTCAAGGCACCATCCATGTCAGAGTGTTTTGCTCTAACCCAGGAGAAAACCCCTCCACACATAGGCAGCTAATGTGGAAGGAAAAAGAGGGATCCGGTTCCATTAAATTTCATTACTGACATGTCAGAGTGTTTTGCTCTAACCCAGGAGAAAACCCCTCCACACATAGGCAGCTAATGTGGAAGGAAAAAGAGGGAACCGGCTCCATTAAATGTCATTACTGATATGTCAGAGTGTTTTGCTCTAACCCAGGAGAAAACCCCTCCACACATAGGCAGCTAATGTGGAAGGAAAAAGAGGGAACCGGCTCCATTAAATGTCATTACTGATATGTCAGAGTGTTTTGCTCTAACCCAGGAGAAAACCCCTCCACACATAGGCAGCTAATGTGGAAGGAAAAAGAGGGAACCGGCTCCATTAAATGTCATTACTGATATGTCAGAGTGTTTTGCTCTAACCCAGGAGAAAACCCCCTCCACACATAGGCAGCTAATGTGGAAGGAAAAAGAGGGAACCGGCTCCATTAAATGTCATTACTGATATGTCAGAGTGTTTTGCTCTAACCCAGGAGAAAACCCCTCCACACATAGGCAGCTAATGTGGAAGGAAAAAGAGGGAACCGGCTCCATTAAATGTCATTACTGATATGTCAGAGTGTTTTGCTCTAACCCAGGAGAAAACCCCTCCACACATAGGCAGCTAATGTGGAAGGAAAAAGAGGGAACCGGCTCCATTAAATGTCATTACTGATATGTCAGAGTGTTTTGCTCTAACCCAGGAGAAAACCCCTCCACACATAGGCAGCTAATGTGGAAGGAAAAAGAGGGAACCGGCTGCATTAAATGTCATTACTGATATGTCAGAGTGTTTTGCTCTAACCCAGGAGAAAACCCCTCCACACATAGGCAGCTAATGTGGAAGGAAAAAGAGGGATCCGGCTCCATTAAATGTCATTATTGATATGTCAGAGTGTTTTGGTCCTGCCATCCTCTCAGATCTCCTACTGTAGCATATAAACTGACAGGCTCCTGTCAGACCTCTGTGGCAAGCAGCAGCTTGAGGGGGTATTTTTTATTTTTTTGCTCTAACCCAGGAGAAAACCCCTCCACACATAGGCAGCTAATGTGGAAGGAAAAAGAGGGATCATAAATAAGCTTTCTTAACAGTTTTCTTTCCTTTCTCCATCCCGTTTATTCGATGTCTTCATCATGGAGTCAACCGCCTTAACTGGAGCAAAGAGAGTTTCCTTCTTTTTTAATCTAGGAACCTGCTGGGACTTTCCTTTCAAGGGCACTGGGACGAATATCGACTATGCATTATAGTCCATTTCACTCATCTTACTTGGCCGTTTGACCTGTCCTCTAGTATAATTGTCTGAACTTTCCTGTCCTCCCTTTCCCCACATATTCATAATTTTCTCCTTGGCACTCATTCTGCTGTATTCTGGGGTAGGAACTTCTATCATACCAGAAGGTACCTTTGGGAACTGTTGTGGAGGCGATTTAATAGGTCTCTTCGCAGAAGGGATTTCTTGGCAATGTTTCTCCTCTCCAGCTCTTTAAGATCTTCTCCTTGGCACTCATTCCTTTGTTATCACGGCAGGAACTTTTATCGTACCAGGATACACTTTTCCAAGCTTTGGAGGAGGCTGTTTAAGAACTCTCTTAGTAGAAGGATCTGTTGACAATATCTCACTTTTCCAACTCATCATAATCTTATCTTTTTCACTGTTTACACTGTTCTATGTTGCAGGATTTTGAATACTACCAAGATGTCCTATTTCCAAATGTGGTGGTTTAAGAAATGTCTTGGTAGAAGGATCTGGCGACAATTGCTGTAATCTCCAAGTGTTCATTATATTCTTCTTCTTGTTTGAGTTTTCAAAAGGGCGGTGTTGAAAAGGTTCGATAGAGAGGCGCCATTAGCCACCCGCCTACACAAATTCACAAGCTGTCAGCAAACGGAGAATGAGAGTGTCCGGGAGTATGCTGCCCGCATTCGGACCTGGGCCTATCAGTTTTTGGGAACAGCAGGAAGAAACATGGACAGCGAGGATCAGGGAATCGGCGATCAGATGCGCCTTGCCCAGTTTTTGGCGGGCCTGGACCCGCGGCTCAAGCGTTTCGTACTGTCTCATAACCCCCGCACATTTGAGGAGGCTTTAGCAAAAGCTACACTGGAGGAGAGCAATGAGCGTGCCTCCGGACGAACGCCAGTCATACGAGCACTTGACGAGGAAACCCCTGCTAGGAACACAGAGTCGAACCCTCTGCCCCAGCTACAGGATCTGTTGGCAGCCTTTCCACTGTGCCAGATCCAGGCAGATCTAGTACGTTTGGGAGAGCGCCTCCACCAGATTGAGGGACAGCGAGAGAGGAGCCATACCAGTCAGCCCCAACAACAGCGGCACCCCTGGGCGGATCGCCAGGGTGTCACGTGCTTTGCGTGCGGTGGAGTGGGCCATTACGCCTGTCAGTGTGCGTCGCCCCCGACCCTACGCCCACGTGACCCGCAATACCAAACAGGACGAAACCGGCAGCAAAATCGAGACTGAGCAACTCCACGGATTCCAACCTCGGACTTCAAGACAGTAAGACGTGTTCGCTAGTGCTCTCTGTTTTCCACGTGTTTGTGAATTCAGCTAACAATGGATATCAATAAGGACTCCAGATTAAATCGTTGTTTCAAGTTTTTACATCGTGATCTCAGCTATGAGACTTTCGTGACTATATTGGCCAACAATAAGGACCCAGCTGCTATTGAAGTCGCACAAAGTATTTCCAAAGATATCACTATTATTACTTTTGCCTCTGAAGACGCTGCGGATGATTTTGCCGCTGATCCGAACCTGGTGTTTCCCACGGACCATTCAAGCGCCTAGTATATCCCCAGAAAAAGTTTTCATCTCTAAACTACCATTCTTCATCCCTAACTGTGACATCGTGGACGCCCTCAAGCCATATGGCATTGTAAAAAGCATTGCAGAAGAGTTCCTGAACCTCCCGGGATTGGAATCCATCCGGACGGGTACGAGGGTAGTCCACATGGAGATGAAGAAAATGGTACCCAATTTCCTCCACATCTCTACCTTTTCGGCTACAATTAAATACTCTGGCATGATCCGGCTTTGCAAGTGGTGCAGACTCCCAGGCCACATCATAAAGGACTGCGAAGCCTTCGCCAAGAAGAACCTGCCACCTCCCGCATCAAAATCGGTCATAATTTCGGACTCTATCTCGACCACCAACTCTTCGCAACTGCTGGCACCAACCTCCATTCAAAGAGAAGAAGTTCAGGATGCTCCAAAAGAAATTCCCGCTCCTGAAGAGTCAGCTCCTTCTACTCCCCTTCAACAAAAAAGAAAGCACCTTCCCTCTCCATCGGATTCACCTTCTGCCTCTGAGTCTACTGCCCATCAGAAGAAAAAACAGCCAGCTCCTGACTCGCCTTCCTCATTAATAGGTAATATTCAAAATTTCATCATAGATCGATCCACCTCCCCCTCTATTACTCTAAATTCTGACCCCCCTGATTTTCTTGAAAACTTTGAGGACCTCCTTGATTTTCTAAAATTTCTTATTAACCCTAAATTAGCCTCCTCCGAATGGGAAATCCCTCCCCACCTTAAAGCTCTTAAAATAACGCTATTCAAGGACGGTTGCATTTTGCCGAAGTATCGAGACCTTTACCTCTCTGCTTTAGGCAAATGCCCGCAGAGAGAGTGCTTTTCTATTTGGGACTTCCTCCAATTAGTAAAGAATCTCCTCCCTCTTCTTAAATAATTCACTATTCTTCCGTTTTTAAATTATTTTCCGTTCAAAATTAGCAATTTTCCATCTTTTTTACTCATTTAGCGATCAAAATTCTGCTTAAACATAAACCTATTCCATCATATATGGACCACTTTGTACCACATTCCAGTGGAATTAGGATCATCTGGTCCATATGCAAGGGTCGTCAGAGGAGGCTGAATGGAATGCAAGACAGAAGCTAGCGTCTCAAAATTCTGCTTAAACATAAACCTATTCCATCATATCTGGACCACTTTGTACCACATTCCAGTGGAATTAGGATCATCTGGTCCATATGCAAGGGTCGTCAGAGGAGGCTGAATGGAATGCAAGACAGAAGCTAGCGTAGCGTAGCACAGTGTACTTACATTTTGGCGAAGGCGTTTGGCCACAGGCCGCCTTTTGATGAGAGAGGGAAAGGCAACAATGATGGGCTGTAGTGACTCAGGTCCAATGAAAAGAGGTGGAGAGGAAAGAGTGTTCACAATCTCCCAGAAACAGGTCAAAAGAGCGTGTGTTCAGTGTGGGCTTTCAGGGGAGGGAGAAAGAAAAAAACAAAAAAAAAAAAAATTAAAAAATTAGCAACAACAAAAAAAAATTTCCATCTCATAGGAGAGAAATAATATGGGGTTGTAAAAGGGAGGGGGGAGGAGGGGGCAGGTGGAGTAAGGAGAGGGCAACAAGGAGAGAACCAAAAGGTTCAGCAATGGGGGACAAAGTTAATAAAAAAAATATTTTTTTTTAATTGTAAAAAAATTTTTTTTTTCCATAAAAATAATAAAAATCAAAATAAACCAAGTTTCAACCTCCTCAGGCAGGGCTTGCCCAAGGGGTGAATCTTGGTGGGTAGGGGGAAGGGGGGGAGGTGGCAGTCCCAAAGTAATGAGGGAATAATCAGGAAAAAATAGGAGGAGAAGGGGAAATTAACATTTGGGAACAAAGCAAAACCACGTGCACCGTAGTGCAGAGAAAACTAAGCATAGGGGTAGGGTGAAGAAAGGCCAGACCAAGGACCTTACTAAAATCATTAGGAAAAGTAGCAAAATGAATAAGAAAGTGAGGAAATGGGGAAAAGGTGGGTATTGTGTCAGTAAAATGGGGGTGAGTGGGAGATGGGTGTTCAGCAAAATGGGAAATAAAAAGAAAGTGGGGTGGAAAGGCAAAGGGGCAGTGAGGTGTGTGAGTGGCTCAAAATTCTGCCTCCTCTCCATTCCTCACTCTCAGCCAATCCCAAAATTCCTTTATCCTCATTGGCTGAGACCCCTCTTGCCCACTCGTCTCCGCTAGCGTCAAACCTAACCAACTTCCAGCTCCCGCTCTCAGCCAATGCCAAAATTCCTTCAATCCCATTGGCTGTGACGTCAGCGATCGATTTCCATCATCTCGCTGCTCTGACGCTACTTTTGGCTTTATTTCTCCCCCCCCCCTTCAAATTATTGCTCCCCCGTCCACAATTTTAACGTTTAGCCTACTTAACACTAAATTATCACTAAATTATACCCTTCTCCCCCTTTTTTCTCTCTCATTCCACGATTTTCGCGACACTTACCAACTTTGGAGCAAAATAAGATCTGTGCAAACTTTCGGCCTTTCCTTCCACCCTTGCCTCTAAAAATTAAAATTCCAATTTTTAACATCTTCTCCCTCACTCTATCACCCACAGAAGACATTGGCTCGTGGTCCTGATGATAAGCAGGCCGAGGCTTGCTTTACAAATAGGACCAGCATTTAGAGGGATGTGAAAGAAGAAGAGCAACTCCACGGAGTACCCGCTGGACGAGAGAGAATGGATTACCCTTTACCCCCCCTCAGCGAACTCGAGATCAAGGTAGAGAAGAGTTACGACAAGCCAACCACCATACGGCTCCTTTAAACTAGAACGGGAGGGAAGCCCCGGATGCACTTCCCAGAGTCCCTTCGAAGCGTCAGCCGTCAGCATTGCCCCGTGTGCCATACTATGCAGTGATGAAAATTCACCTATTGTGTCTGGCCGCATGGAGGACACGGAGGTGTCGGCCCTTGTCAATACCGGCGCCACTCTGTCCGTCATGAATAGCCAGTGTTTTCAGCGCTTGAGAGGCCGAATCCTGCACCAAACGGTCCCCCTCCAACATAATTTGAAAACTGTAGATGGCCACCCCCTTCCAGTGATAGGCAGATACATGGTGACCATACATTTGACGCGCTAACGCTACCGCGTTAAATATATAATTGAAATCCAAAGTGAATGCACAGTATTCCCTGTTAAGAAACAATAATTAATAGATTCTGAAAAAAATTCATCGCCGCCACGGCGGGAATCGAACCCGCATCTCTCCAGATTCATGCCAGAGCGTGCTAACCATTTGCACCACGCGTCGGACAACGAATATTTTCAGAATTTGACCTTTTAAGTTTTTCTTCTTGAGACGTGACTGAGACAGCGTGTTTCCGGGGGCTTCAATTTCCGACTGGCGTAAGCTACCGGATGACGGAAACCGTCGTCCGTCTCCTGCTCGAGTACGCCGGCTACCGCAATATCCGACGCACCGGTTGACAGGAAAAATTTCCGTCCAAAGTCGGGGTACAGGAGAAGGGGCTCGGTCATTAATTTCCTCTTCAGTACTTCGAACGCTTCCTCCGCTTCTGGAGACCATCTAAAAGGGGTGTCCTTCTTCACTAAATGGACCAAGGGGACTGTAAGATCGGCGTAGCGATCGATAAAACGCCGGTAGTAGCCGGTTAGGCCTAGGAAGGCTCGAACGTTCCGGACACTACGGGGGCGAGGAAATTCTTCAATGGCCTGGACGTTCCACGGGTCCGGCTGGACCCCTTCTGCGGAAATAAAATGTCCCAAGTAAGTGAGGGATTCCTTCGTGAATTGGCACTTTGCTGGCTTCAACTTTAAATTGTAGGCCCTTAGGCGGTCAAATACCCTCTGTAACCGTTCTGTGTGTTGTTCAAATGTCTGGGAGGCCACCATTATGTCGTCGAGGTAGACGAGAACTTGCTCTTGTCGCATTCCCATTAATACGTGGTCCAATAAATGCTGGAACGTAGCGGGACTGTTCTTCAGTCCAAATGGTAAGTAGTTAAATTCAAATAACCCTTTCCTGCTGATGAACGCAGTTTTCTCCACGTCACGTGGGTGAACGGGAACCTGCCAATAACCGGATACCATATCCAGTGAGCTAAAATATTTGGCGTGAGCTAGTTGGTCGATAATTTCGTTTATGAGGGGGAGGGGGTACGAATCTGGGACTGTTTTCGCATTTAGGGCCCTGTAGTCGACGCAGAATCTGTAGGTGGAGTCTTTTTTCTTCACTAAGACGATGGGTGACGCAAAAGGAGAGGCGCTTTCTCTTATTATTCCTTGCTCTAACAACTCATCCACTTGTCGGTCCAATTCGCCCTGCAGCGCGAACGGCACCCTGTATGCCCGCTGCCTCGTCCTTTTTCTTGTGCAGTGTGCCTGAATGACAATCTATGATGAATCGATGCTTTTTGAGGATATCGTGTCCCATTATCATGTCGTATCGTGGAGTGTCTATGTCAAGGGCTACTATGGGGTGTTCAAATCTAATCCCGTCAAATGTGAGGGTCACCATGT
Source organism: Ryuthela nishihirai (assembly GCA_038380435.1). NCBI lineage: Eukaryota > Metazoa > Arthropoda > Arachnida > Araneae > Heptathelidae > Ryuthela > Ryuthela nishihirai. The sequence continues at coordinate 31,419,175 of JAWZYU010000019.1, read as the reverse complement.
ATCTGCCTATCACTGGAAGGGGGTGGCCATCTACAGTTTTCAAATTATGTTGGAGGGGGATCTCTATGTTGCGATCTTGTGCAACCACGGCAATTCCCGGTTCCGCCTGACAGCACTACCTGGTTAAAGAAAAGCCATGACTATCTAGAGCCGAGGGCAAGGAATACGCCCTATAGGCGCACCTCAACCCCGGCCTCACATGGCAGCAGTCCTATAGAAGGAAAGCTGACCACCGGAAGAAACCTAACTTTAATCTATTCCCCGGTTTGCAAATGTGCAAGGATATAGAAGATCCAAGCTCGATCGGCACCCGGGGTGGAGACTCTTAGTAAGACCCAGACTTTTTTGACAGCTCGTGCCTTTCGGCAGAGCCATCGAACAGACCACACAGGTCTCCTGAGAGGTGAGGTCTCCAACGCCGTCACCATCCGACCGGCAATCAAGCCGGCCAGCAGCGTCTTCAACCTCGGGTGGCTTCAGCAATGCTCCAGCCAGGGACCACCCCAACCGGCAAAACCTTGGAATGCTCCAGCTGGTGCCCACTACAGCCGGCAAATCCTCTGGCCTGCTCCAGCTAGGGATCCTCCCGACCGGCAATGCCTCCTCAGCCGGGTTGCTGGGCCCTAGGCCCCCCCACCACGACAAGGTGGTCCCCTATCGGGGGGGATGTTGGAGGGGGACCGTTTTGTGCAGGATTCGGCCTCTCAAGCGCTGAAAACACTGGCTATTCATGACGGACACAATGGCGCCGGTATCGACAAGGGCCGACACCTCCGTGTCCTCCATGATTGGTAGGGTCCATGATTGGTAGGGCCAACAATATTGCCCTTGTTCTTGGTGACTTCAATGCCAAAGTTGGTACTGACTCTGATCTTTGGGGAGGGGTGATAGGCCCTTTTGTTATTGGTAGCTGCAATGGCAATGGGCAACGTCTCCTACAGGTAAGTAAACTCAATGGTTTCAGAATAACTAACACATATTACAAACACCGCGACATTCTTTTATAATTGTGGAGTCATGTGATTTTTTATTAGAGAAACCTGGGATTTTATTAAACATTGGCGGAAAAGATGTTGTCCAGTAAGGAATGGATCAGGGTAGAGAAGAGTTACGACAAGCCAACCACCATACGGCTCCTTTAAACTAGAACGGGAGGGAAGCCCCGGATGCACTTCCCAGAGTCCCCTCGAAGCGTCAGCCGTCCGCATTGCCCCGTGTGCCATACTATGCAGTGATGAAAATTCACCTATCCATAAACAAGTCCAGTCTGGTAGGTATAAATGGTCAGCACCAGGACCCTGTGAAGTTGACCACACCTCAGCAGGGTACTATACCATCATTAATACTATACCATCTATTTAACTTAATTCAGATTCAAAAAGCCTCTGAATGAGTTTGCTTTTATAAAGCAAGAATATTCAATTTATGTTATGTGTTCTACTACTACTACCCTGATCTCGAGTTTCGCTGAGGGGGTGTAAAGGGGAATCCATTCTCTCTCGTCCAGCGGGTCCTCCGTGAAACAACGATTTAATCTGGAGTCCTTATTGATATCCATTGTTAGCTGAATTCACAAACACGTGGAAAACAGAGAGCACTAGCGAACACGTCTTACTATCTTGAAGTCCGAGGTTGGAATCCGTGGAGTTGCTCGGTCTCGATTTTGCTGCCGGTTTCGTCCTGTTTGGTATCGCGGGTCACGTGGGCGTAGGATCGGGGGCGACGCACACTGACGGGCGTAATGGCCCACTCCACCGCACGTAAAGCACGAGACACCCTGGTGATCCGCCAAGGGGTGCCGCTGTTGCTGGGGCTGACTGGTATGGCTCCTCTCTCGCTGTCCCTCAATCTGGTGGAGGCGCTCCCCCAAACGTACTAGATCTGCCTGGATCTGACACAGCGGAAAGGCTGCCAACAGATCCTGTAGCTGGGGCAGAGGGTTCGACTCTGTGTTCCTAGCAGGGGTTTCCTCGTCAAGTGCTCGTATGGCTGGCGTTCGTCCGGAGGCACGCTCATTGCTCTCCTCCAGTGGCAAGTCCTTTTCGCCCCGGACTGCTCGGGGTGTTCGTGCTGCTTCTTCACATCATACCTACATAAAACAGAGAAAGAGAATGAAATGTTGCTCAATCTGTCAGAATTTAATAGTAAATAATAATGAGTCTCACATTCGGCAACAACTGAATATAAATCGCAAACAGAACTAATAAGATTATAATTGCTTGCCGTATGTTACTAATTAAAGAAAAATCATTCATCATAAGATATAAACTTTAAAAGAAGACATGATACACGAGAAGAAATCTCAAGTATTTCCTCAAACGAACACCAGGGTTATTTTTGAAATAATTATTTTTCCTAAAATGTAAACATAGAAATGTTCGATTTTTTTTACCTCCTAAAGACACTTTTTCTCCTACAATGTGTTAAATGAACAGAGACCTAAAGGACACAAAAGACCTAAAGGATTCAGAGAAGGTTGGTGAAAGAGATCCTTTGGACAGCTCTTAAGAAATAGATGGAAGTCTCCCTGTTCTTCAACGTGCACAGAATATTGTTCTCCTGCATACGGGGCCTTGCATTAACGTCCTATCTGATGGATGACAGTCTTTCTAGGCCCATAAGCATCATCATTATTTTAGGGAATAATCATTGTAGTTTCGATAGATGTCGATGATTTGTAACAAATATCTAATCTCGGCTATCCCTTGCAAAACATCCCCGATCTGTTAAAAGTATTTTTTAAAAAGTCGAATCGATGAAGCAAGTGTAAACCAATCTGACTTATAAGTGTCATTTGAATACACAATGTGTATTCAAATGACACTTACCTAGTCATGCACACAAACCCTAGTACGAAAACATTTATTCAAATAATTAATATCCCATTAAAGCATCAGGAGAAAGACCCATCCTGGCTCTGTGATCACGCTTTTTCAAGCGAAGGGTTGAATCGTTTGCATATCTCTTACAATAGGTAAAGATAATTAATGTGATTTTGTAAGCAATGTGATGATTCTGCAGATAGATTATGAGGACGAAAGAGATGCAATGACCACCAATGATATCATTCTAATATTATTGCACAAAATCTTTCCTATCTGAGCCCACATTTAAATATTGTAAGAGAAGAAATGATTTCGCCATCTCCAAAGTGAATGAAGTTCTCGCCGTGGATTTACCGTAAAGAGCTCACTTAGATAAGGAACTAGGCAACCGTTTGCAGTGGGCTGCGAATTTCTTTAGTAAATTGCTTTAAATCCCTTCAAGTGACCAATTGATTGCATGCAGCGTTGTTAATTCAGCCATTATCACTTCTCATTTCAAATTCTCATAATGGAAAAAAAATCTCATAAAGAACGTCCAAAGTGTGTTGCAGATGAAGTGAAGCATCGCTCGGATTGTTTCAATCCCAAACCTCTGGCTGATAGTAGGGATATTATAGCATGGGAAGTTTCTATTGGAATCCATTGTATCTGTGGACAAAATGGCAGTTATTAAGGACTGAGATCGACGTGGTTCCCTTTCAAATGGTAGTCATGATCACGTCCATATTTCAACTGGTCATGAGTGATTTCGGGAGCATCCCAGTGATCTGCTGTATCTATCTTGGCAGTTTCAATCCTTGATTCCAGTCTTATGGAATATATTTCAGATTGTTCTGAAGAAATTTAACCTACACAGAATGCCATTCCTATCAACCCTTGTGGATCTGTAAGTGATAATTGTAAAACGAAAACAGGTAACTCATCCCAAGATATAAATTCTAAGATTTTATTGTCTCCATATAGTAACGTGTTGGTAGAATACGCAAGGATTAGGATACAAGTTGTAATTCTCTATTACCCACTTAAATATATACTTTATGCATATTAAGAGAAGTATTTATGGAATATGGTAGCTCCTAGTCGCCAAAGTATCAAAACCCCTCAACTTTTCTTACATGAGAAGATGTTGAGTACGCACTACAGTGTATAAACAGTCGTGAGGTAAACTAACTTGTTATTAAACGCATTCTCTAAAAAATTAATCACATGGAATTTGTGTATTAAATCATATTTGAAAATCATCTTAACACTGTATTGTACTAAAGCTGTTAAAGTTTGCACGCAATAAAAAGTAAATAAAAATAACGTATTCTTTATGTGAAACACAAAGGCAGTTTGCATGATAACTTGGAATTGCACCGTGTTCTCGGATTGCAACGAAATGGCCAGCTCCATGTCTTTCGAAATATATCTTTTACACTTGAGAATGACCACCTTCCGGAACTGCCAAAACATATCGCCATGTTTTATCTGAGTTACGTCATTATTCATTATTTATCAGGTGTTAATGGGTTTTATTTTGGTTTGGATTTATCAGGTGTTAATGGGTTTTTAATTGGTAACCTGGTACTTGATGTTACTTTTTTTGTCTCTTATAACTAGTAAGCTATATAAATACTGCTTTGAATTTTATCATGTAATTTTCATAAATCTCGGTACCCTGTAGGTAAAAAGAGTAAAGTCATAGCACTGCGATCAGCTTAAAGATCATCAGTGTATTCTCTGACATTCGATGTCAATTTAACCAAACTCAGCTCAAGGAGCGATCTAGAGAGTTTAAACTCTCAAAATGAAAGACAATTTCGGTGTGTTGAATGGGCCAATCAGAGAGCAGATAACGCTGATTATCTAGCTAACCCGATTGAAGGGAACAAGCTATTTTGAAGTCTCCTGAACAGAAGCATAAACTGAAACTTTGGTACTTGAGGTAGCCACCATGTCTTGCCTGAATCATAATCACCAGCACCAGACTAGTAATGCGATATTCCCAATTTCGAGTTCCCACTGTATCAGCGTTGAGATTTATCTCTCATAAGCTCCACCCTACTCTCGGTGTGAAAGGGAACACCGATGAGATTACAAAGGTCGCGGTCATTCTGATGGGTTGTTGAGCCCTGACCATGTATGAAGGAGAGCCATACCCTGTGCACGTTACAGAACATGCTGGAAGGCCCAGACAGAAAGCTCTCATCTGTCTGCCAAGTGTAATCCAGTGGGTCCCCTTCCCCAACCTCCTCTGAACCTTTGTGGTCCTTATGACCTGGCGGTTTAGCCCATTGAATGCACAAAAGTGTCACTTAGAGGTTAACAACCCAAACCACAACAAAATTCAGCTTCAGTTAATTCTTTCAGTTTCTCTGTCAGCGAGGTAAAACTCTGGCTGGACTTTAAGGCTATTCATTTTTTTCACCTAATTGACGGGAAAAAAATTAATACTGTAGTCTTGTCCCTAATAGCAGTTGAACATTAGACCGAATGACTCCAGCACATATCAATTACCGTCACTAATAAGATCATTTCAGTGAAAATGAAACGATGTAAATTAAAGCCTTTTGAAGGGTTTGAAAAATATGAATCATCATATTTCGTTAGTACCTGTTCAACTCAAAAAGAACTTTCATTAATCTCTTAAAACAAAACGTTTCGTCACTCCCTGCACCCCCCCCACTCCCGAAGTGAAGGGACAAATCGTTGCTGAACGTGTTAAGTCCTTGATTGTGATATTTTATCAGTAAAACATCATATCTTTAGCAATATATGTTAAATGTTTTAAATTTTGGAATTATTCCACCGTCAGAGATTGCAATTAAAACTTTTGGGAGATTCAAAAACTATGAATCATAATAGTTTATCAAATACCTATTCAACGAAAAAATAATTCTTTGCTTTTGGAAATAAATATTATCACTAAAAACAAGAAAAATTGTGCTTGTGCTGATGGTGAAATGTTACCATTAATATTAAAAATTTCTAAAATAATTACATCGATTACAATATTGAAATGTTTGCCATTTTCAACTTTTTTCACTGTTTGATGGCGCAATTAGTTGCATGGAGATTTCGCAAGTACGAATCGTACTATTTCACAATACCTAACCAACACAAAAGAATTTTTGATCCGTTTCTAAAAACAAAGAATTTGACAGACTGACGACAAAGTGAAGCATTCGCTCTTTTGTTTCTGAAAAGGAACAAAAAGAAGGAAGAAGAAGCCCCGAGGAAGCCTTCGCTTATGACTCTATCAAAAGCAAATTATCCTTTGGACGCTACTATAACCTTTCAGTCTGGGCCAGATGACTCGTACTTGAGACCCAAAGCTAGCCTTTCCAGAGGAAGCCTTTCGCTTATGACTCTATCAAAAGCAAATTATCCTTTGGACGCTACTATAACCTTTCAGTCTGGGCCAGATGACTCGTACTTGAGACCCAAAGCTAGGATATCTTTAGGTCCTCTGACTTATTTATATATAATCTTTTGTTTATTGTAGAACTTCACATTTTCGTGCATTATGATTAACAAGCAAATTTATCTTCTGTTGCTCGGGTTTTTCTCTTTCTTTAAAGCAGTGATACTCAAACTTTTTTTTTGCTCACGGCACATCGTATATTTCGCCGTGAATACTGCTGGCACTAAAAATTTGGTGGTAATACTACGGGAAATTCGCACATGTGCAATTTGTCTTCAATAATAGCCATTTTTGTGGAGTCGTTTGTAAACGCAGAGAACTTTTTTTTAAGTTCTGACGTGTATTAAGGTTAGTACTACGCTGTGTGTATTAACGGTATGCTTTGTGTAAGGCCCGTATCTAGAAAAAAATCGAGGCAGGCCCCAAGGAACAAAATCGAGTCAAAAAAAGAAATGTCAAAGGGGAGGCCAAGAGACTTCATTTCCAATGCACTCTAACATTTCATCCTCTACTTGAAGGTTTTTAAAAAAAATCTTCAAAAATGCATAAAATATAAATAAATTTAATAAGTTTTCCCTCTTTTACCCTTATTGTATTCTGAAAGGAAGGGGGGGGGGGTTCCCTTTGCACCCCCTAGATCCGTCCCCGCTTTGTGCCCTGCATGTTATCCCATTTTCATATGGATAAGTTTTTTATTAAACGGAAAAAAGTTAAATGAAGAATCAGTTTCAGGAAGGAGCAACAAAATGGTTTCTAAATTTCCTTTTATCTACAATTCCATCCCAAATTTCTCGGCACATCCTTTGAGAACCACTGCTCTAAAGTATATGGGATTTCACTCTCCACGTCGCAAGCTTTCATTTCGCATAAAACGCTTACGATTGATTCTCCTCTACTAATAAAATTTTGCCTCCCCTCTTTTTGGGGAGGGAAGAAGTGGATGTATTTTGGGATTCCGAACATAGTCTCCACGTCAGAAGTTTCTAAACCCGAAAAAACAATATTGTCTCATTCACAAAATGGAATTTTTCAAATAATTTCGTATTTCAATTCAAGTTCCAGCACTTGGATACAATTTGTCAGTCATAGAAAATTCTATAACGAAATAAAATTAAATATGGGCAAATTGTGCTATGGTGGGTTTAAGTTGTGCAGAAAATTTGTACGTACTCGACCTCTGTGGCAAGCAGCTGCTTGAGGGGGTATTTATTATTTATTATATTTAATAATGTAATATACAATGAAAAGGAAAAGCATTATTTACAGGTTAATGCAATTTTATTAATATTAATGTAAATATTATTAATACTAATATAATTAATGCAATTGTTATTAATGTAATTTGCCATAATTGAATATATTTCGAAACATTTGGTAAAAAATAATTGGGCATTTTTATCTGTTGTTAAATGATAAAGAACAGAAAGATGTTTAAAATAATTGAAACCCGATTTCCAGACCAGATATAATGAAATATCGATTTCTGTGAATGGAGGGTATAAATCAGATCCACCTGGGTTACTACAAATCGACCCGAATATATTTACTTACTATTTAGTATATTGAACGTCTTGTTAACCGGCTAAACGAAGGTTTGATTACCAAGGGTGTAAGCCTTGCACGTCTCCGTCTACTCGGTTAACACATAGATATAACATGTAACTGAACACATAACAAATAACTCCTGAGCTAAAGTATACTTAAACAATAACAGAAATCTTATTCCCCATTTAACTCCCAATATATTACCATTTCTTACCACCGCGATTTTACAGACGTCCGCACTTAATGCGGTGCAACCAATCTTCTGAGCGTCCAACGCTCGACAAACAGCAAGGATATTGGCTAAAAGAAATACAACAAGTATGCACTAACATAAATTCACTACTGCATAAACACATAAGTTCCCTAACTAGATAAATGGTATATTGAAGTTCAGACCTACTTTGATTAGATGAGGATGCGAAGGAGAACGACCTCGACGACGAGGAGTTGTAGGCAATTCTAACAGAGAGACATGGCCTCTTCTCCAACGTTAACGTATTTTTCATTGTTTCGTAATGAATTATTCTGTTGCGTACAACACTATTCTACGACTTGGTTTGTTACGTATAACAATAGTGAAGTCAACGCAATTGATGTCTTAGTTATTTACAAAGTCTTATCTGCGTTGCCAAAGGTATACTCAGAAACTTTCAATGAGAGTTAACATGTTTTGGTCTATTTGCAATTTCTTTTATTGTATGCTTGAGTGTTTCATTTCTGGAGACTCCATTAAAAAACGTATGATACTCAGATCCACAACCTTAACACCCCCCAACATAAGCACACTTGGGTACGCCTAGTGTTGCCAACTGTCCCGCATCATCAATATTTATCCTGCTTGTCGTACCAAAGCCATATGGGACACCGCATTGACTGATCCGAGAATACTGTCGATCACATGACGTGCATTAGATCTAATATGAGAAATGAGCCTTAGGGACAGTTCAAACTCCACTTATCTGTGCAACCCCACTCTTTAAATAGCTGAGACTCTCTCGAAATTCAGATGAAGAATCATCTAACTAATTTTGGTCAACTGCTCAAAGAGTGATTTTTGCTGTTTATTCATAAGTAGCATGTGCCGACGCAAACTTCTCATCACAAAGATACGATGTTCTGACCTGGAAATTATAATTGATATATTGAATTTGAATGGAAAAATTAAATGATAAGCCATTTGCGAAATGTTGCATTTTTGAGAATAATATTCAACGTACTATTGATATGGATTGGAAAATATTAATGGAAAATGAAGGTCTTTGCTATTTTTTGAAATTTGTGGTAAAAATATGTTCTAAACCATTTTACATTATTATTATTTTATATTAAGTATATATTTTGAATTCTGTCAAGAAAGGAGATATTACCCTTGTTCTTGGTGACTTCAATGCCAAAGTTGGTACTGACTCTGACCTTTGGGGAGGAGTAATAGGCCCTTTTGGTATTGGTAGCTGCAATGGCAATGGGCAACGTCTCCTACAGGTAAGTAAACTCAATGGATTCAGAATAACTAACACTTATTACAAACACCGCGACATACATAAGTACACATGGGTTTCACCTGATGGGCTGCATAAGAATATGATTGATTACATATTAATTAACAGCAAATCGGCTAGTTCTGTTAGGAATACCAGGGCATATAGGGGAGCTGAAATTGGATCTGACCATTACCTTGTTAAAAGTGTGTTGCAACTTAAACTTAAAAAGTGTTGTGCTAAGGTTAAAAAATTTACTTTTAATACTGAAGCTCTGAAAGATCCAGTTATAGCCAAAGCTTACCATGATAGGTTACTTAGTCATTATGACAGTCATGGTTTGCTTACTACTGAAGTTGAGGAAGAATGGGATCATTTTAAACAGGCTTTTTTGGACACTAACAGTACTCTTTTAGGAAAAAAGGAGCAGAAGAGGCAAAATTATCTGAGTGATAAGGCACTTGAGCTTATTTCGGAAAGAAAGAACTGCAGGAATGCCCTTAATCAATACCCTACTAGTCCTAATAGAAAGCATTACAGAGACCTTAATAAACTTGTAAAGGATCAGTTAGCTGCTGATAAGAATCTTTGGCTTGATGGTTTGGCTGACAAAGCCGAGGAAGCAGTTAGACAGCACAACAGCAGAGAGCTGTACCAGATAGTTAATGTTTTGTGTGGTAGAAAACGGACAGGCATACAAGGATTGAAGGATAAACAAGGTAAGGTTATAGAAGGGGAGGATTCTGTCATGGCTAGGTGGGCTGAGCATTTCAGTGATGTTCTAAACAATGTAGTTAGTTCTACTCCCATTGTTTGCAATGATGATAGATGCATTGGTGGCTTTAATGTTGGTCCTATAACACAATCTGAAGTTATTTTGGCTGTTTCTAAACTTAAATTTCATAAATCCCCAGGGGTAGATGAAATTACTACGGAAATGCTTAGAGCTGGGAATGTTTCGGTTACCACTTGGATGACTGAAATTCTGAATATCTTTTATGATAAAGGCATGGTTCCTAAGGATTTTACCAGAGCTATTGTTATCCCTATTTTCAAAAAAGGTGATCGCAGTTCTTGTGATAACTATAGGGGTATCAGCCTACTCTCTGTTCCAGGTAAAGTTCTTTCCATGATTGTGCTTAATAGAATTAAGAATCTGGTTGACAGTCAATTGCGTGATGAGCAATGTGGATTCAGAAGTGGTAGGGGATGTGTGGATCAGATATTTTCACTTAGGCAGATTCTTGAGAAATGTTTAGAGTTTCAGAAACCTTTGGTTGCTAGCTTTGTTGATTTCAAAAAGGCTTTTGACTCTGTTGATCGTCATAATTTGTGGTTGATTGTGAGATCATATGGTATACCAGACAAGTTAGTTAACATTATGAAAGCTCTCTATAATATCACTGAGTCGTGTGTGAGAGTTGGTAAGGCTTGTAGCAATTGGTTTAGCATTACTTCTGGTGTTCGACAAGGGTGCATTTTGTCTCCTTTTCTTTTTAGCTTGGTTATTGATTATGTTATGCGAAATTCACTTCAAGGGAAAGATTTTGGCCTTAAATGGGCTGGAGATACGAAAATTTCTGATTTAGATTATGCTGATGATTTAGCCCTTTTGGCAAATGATGTTGATGAGATGAACTCTTTCATTCGAGCTGTTGATGAGACTGGTAGTAGAGTAGGTTTGGTTATAAACAGAGAGAAAACTAAAGTGATGAAAATTGGTCAGGCAGGCTGTGATTCAGTTAATCTGAAGGGTTGCAGTCTTGAGCAGGTGTCACAGTTTAATTATCTTGGGAGCTATGTAACAGATAATGGTGATGTGCGGCATGAGATTAACAGACGAATAGGGATTGCTGCTGGGACTTTTAAGAACCTATGGAGAGTGTGGAGAAATAGGCGTATACACCTAAAGACTAAAATTAGACTGTATAATAGTTTGGTTCTTTCTAGGGTTAGTTATGGTAGTGAAACTTGGACACTTTGTAAACAAGATAACAGGAAACTAGATGCTTTTGATTCCAGATGCTTACATAGTATCTTGGGCATTAGGTGGTTCAACTTTGTAACTAATGATGAGATTAGGCAAAGGAGTTTGCAACCTCCTTTAAGCAGCATATTGTGCAGAGAGAGACTCCGTTGGTTTGGCCATGTTGCCCGTATGAATAATTATAGATTGGCGAATAGGGTTATGAACAGTGTGCCTAAAGGCCTCAGAAGGAAAGGGAGACCTAGGATGCGGTGGGCAGACAATGTCAAACAAGACCTTGTTAGAATTGGTGTGCAGTGGCCAGATGCAGTAGATGTAGCTCAGGATAGACTTGCTTGGAGAACTAAATTGCACAGTTTGGTTGGACCTCCGTAGCCCATGGCTGCTTGAGGATGATGATGATGATGATGATTAAGTATAACGGGCCCCAGGCAGGATCTATGGGACGGCGGAGGAGGGAGGGGAGAGATGTATAGTCCAACCAGGCAGGTGCGCAAGATTAAGTTTCGGTAGGGGGGTCCGAGAATTCAGTTTGGGGGAGACTCCGGGAATTTAACTTCAGTGGAACAGAAATGTTTAGATTAAAGTTTATGGTTAAATTCTACCTTAACTGTGTATTACCGTATTTCTTCGATTCTAAGACGCCATCGATTCTAAGACGCACTTTAATTTCAGCACCACCAACAGACAAAAAGTTTTGCTTCTAAGAAATAAAAAATAAATAAATTGCTAAAATATATCTAACAAATATTTTTATTATAATAGAATTCAATTTACTAACAACAATAGTACTTATTTATCAGTAAGTATTCTATTCATCACTTCCTTCTGAATCAATATCAGAGTCTGATTCTTCTGAGCCGTCTTTTCTGCGATTCTAAGACGCCATCGATTCTAAGACGCACCCCGTTTTTAGAGACGTTTATGTGGGAAAAAAGTGCGTCTTAGAATCGAAGAAATACGGTACTCTCTTGGGATAGGAGGAGCATATCGAAATAACATAAAGCCTTTGATATTGTTACAAAGTCATATAATTAAACGAATTAATAAAAACAAAAACATGCACGTTTAATAAGCAAATGTCATGATGCAAATATTTTGCTTATAAGGAATTAAAAAAATTAATTGCTTATAATGTACCTATGACGTAAGCGGATGTGTGACGTCATAGATGACGTCTTACGATTTTATACGTCGTCTGCATCTTTGCCATGATGTATTTTCCATAGTTTTCTGATGCGAAATACAGGGGTGCCCTCTGCGTCGCCCAAATCCGATAAGGAAGTACCAAGTCGCATCCATAGGTCAGATAATAAGGGGATTCTTTGGTGGAAGTATGAGCTGCGCTCCGATAAGCCAATAATATAAAGGGTATAAACTCATCCCAGTGTACTTGCGCGGAATCTAATCATAATGCGATATTATGTTGAGAATGTTTGCATTCATCTGTTCGCATAATCTATTGCTTTGGGACCGATATGGAATTGCTCGGCACTTGCAAATGCCTAGCTTTTCATAAACGGAAGTCATTACTTTTCCAGTGAAATTTCTTGCATTGTCACTGATGACAAACTGCGAGATGCTTTTGACGACGTAATCTTCCACGAATACTTTCGCTACCCCTTTTGCTGTCTGAGCCGGCATAGGACAGACTTCGGGCCATTTCGTAAAATAATCAGTAATTACCAGTATGTATTTATTACCCTTTTCCGTCATGGGTAACGGCACTAGGAAATCCATTGCAACTCTTTCGAATGGACGGGAAGCAAGTGGAACTCTTTCTAGATTCGACTTTCGCCTGGCCACGTAGAATCGTCGCTCGAAGCAGGAGGCACAAGTCTTCCGTACATCTGCATACATTCCCCGCCAGAAATATTGAGATCGAATGTGTTGTAGCGTCTTCAGTTCCCCCAAATGACCAGAGCATGGCAGGTCGTGGCAGAGTTCTAAAATCTGTCCAGCTAAACTCTTGGATATAACTAGTTGTTGTGCGAGCTCATTTCTGACATCCTTCCTGTGTGGCCTGAATAATGGAAAAGCATCCCGTCTTCCAGGTAAATCAGGCATCTTTTGCTGAAGCTTGCTGCTAGCTCCCTCTAAAAATTCTGTTAAATCCCTTATCTGGGTGTCTTCCTTCTGTAGATCCCGAAGCTGTTGCTTGTCTGCGAACTTGTTAGACAAAATTACATTCTCCTCATTGGTATTTTTATTACGAGGTAATATATCATCGGGGATATTATGTTTCCCAGGCCTATAAATAATATAGAAGTCATAGCCCTGAAGGGCTAAATTCTACTTTGCGAACCTGCTTGACGTGTCCTTTAGTTTCAAGAGGTATGACAGTGGGGCGTGGTCACTGATGATTGTAAACTTCTTCCCATATAAATAAGTTTAAAATAATTTATGCCGAATTTAACTGCCAGAGCGTCCTTTTCAATGGTGGAATATCGGGTTTCTGCTGCCTTTAATTTCTGGCTAGCATAGGAAACTGCTTGTCTAACTCCGCTTTTTCATTCCTGCTCAATTACTGCAGCCCCAGCTTCTCCGCTGGCATCAATGGATAAAAAAAATCTTTTCGAAGTTGAGATAGATCAACACGGGTTCCGTCATCAGTTTTAATTTCAGTTCTTAAAAAGTCCTCTCTGCGTCAGCGGTCCACACAAAGGATCTATCTTTCTTTATCAAGCTTATCAAAGGTAGGGCGATCTCAGCATACTTGTCAATAAAACTGCGGTAGTAGCCCGTCAAACCCAGGAAGGAAGGCTCTCACCTTCTTCACTGACTTCGGAATGGCGAAGTTTTTGATTGCATCAAGATTTCGCGCATTGGGTTTAACTCCCTGGGAGGTAATCAGGTGTCCCATATAGGATACAGATTCTCTTAAGAATTGACATTTTTGAGGCTTGAGCTTGAGCTTAAATTTTCGCAACGTATCAAAGACGGTCTGTAATTTAGACAAATGTTGCTCGAATGTTTTTGATGCCACGATGATATCGTCAAGGTATATCAAAATCTGATCACTTTTCAGTCCAAGAACATCGCATTGATAAGCGCTGAAAGCTGGTGGGTGCACATTTAAAGCCAAACGGAAGTCGTGTAAATTCATACAGACCATTTTACTGATGAATGCTGTTTTTTCCATATCCCTTGGATGTACAGGCACTTTATAATAGCCAGATGTCATGTCTAATGAGCTGAAATAGCTCGCATCTGCTATAAATCAATGCCCTCATTGATCAAAGGTAAGGGGTTGGAGTCTGGGATGATTTTGGCATTGTGGGCTCTATAATCAAACGCAAAATCAGTAGCTTCCATCACGTTTCTTTACTAGCAGGATAGGCGCAGCATATGGCGAGACACTTTCACGAATTATGCCATTGTCGAGGAGTTCCTTTATTTGTTCATCCAATACTGAATGCATGGCATAGTGCACTCGATATGCAGAGCGTCTAACAGGTCTATCATCCTCTAAATGTATCTCATGATAGATAACGTCTGTGCTACTAAGCTCACTTATATCTCCAGCGAAAACATCTCTATTTCTCATTAGAAGGGCTCCCAAGGGTTTGCGCATCTTGTGTGAGACATATGTTAAATCAAAGTCATCAATGAACAGGGGCTCAGACTTAGTTTTCTCAATTGCATTTACATATTTCACCTGCATCGCCTGCAGGGTTTCTGAAGTTGCCAGTTTCATACCCCTGTTTATCCACACTGGCTGCTGCGAGACATTCGCGACTCTAATGTTTAGTAGTCCATTGTTATCCACAACATTTAAGGACCTTGCTAATCTTATTGTTTCGTTTCTTATTCCTTCCCATTGCTGTGCTAAGACTGTTTTGGAAGCGAGGTCTCCTTGAGTGCTCCTCACCAAAACAATCCTTTCAGTAGGAGGGGCTATCATTATCTTATTTACAGTTCTTTCCATCGTGGCCGAAATGGCTTCACTATTAATTCCGTGACTCATTTTCCAAATTATGACAGGGTAGATCTCCCTTGGGCTCAGGGGCATAGCGAAGGGGGCATGACTCGCTCTCTCTTTCTAACATTTGATTCTTCAAATCCCACACAAAACCTTGAGCTCTCAACAAATCATAACCAAATATGGCTTCATATTTTCCACTAAATTCCTTGTCTACTGCTATGAGAGAGTATACAAATTTTGCTCCTATCACTTAGATTGCCAGTTCAAACTTGTCCAAGATGGGTAGATTTACTCCATTGATCCCTTTCAATCCGACTATAACTGATACCATCGCAATTTTGCGCTTATTTTCTTAACCTTTTGAAAGCCATTCCGTATATTTGCCGGCCGTCATGCAAAACGCCGGTCCGGCCGACTGCCGCCTCAACTCTCTCCTGCTTGTTTCCTTGCCCCCGATCATAGGCAGCCGCTAATTGAACCAACCGCAACGCCACTCCTTGTGTCCGACCTTCAGGCAGAAATCTTCCCGACTCCCCTTCCCATCCTTTTCGATATACAGAGAAGAGCAGTGTCACCTCTAGTCTTCAAAACTGCTCTGATGTGTTCAATAGTTTTCTATTTTAAAACCTTTGCTTGCTATGGTAGATCTCAGTGCTTATTTCAAAATTATTTTCATATTTAAATTATTATTTGACGAAATCAAATAAGTGATTATCGCTTTGTTATGACTTTTAAAACGAAAAACAGGTTTATTAGAAGTTCAGATTCATAATTTATTTTTAGTCATTCTCATATGTCAGATTCTGAAACTATGCTAGATAAATCTCAAACATATATCCAAAGACCTTAGTGGCTGAAATGGAAGGCAAATATTTTCCCTGCAATTCTGTAAAGATTCACACATATCAGAATAAAATGCTCTGATGTATCGTTAAACGATATCTAAATTCGCAGACTGATCTGCTAGTTTTGAAAACACAAATGTAATCTTACTCTCCTTAAAACCTACCTTACAATAACATGATAATGGGTTGTCTGTTTTCTTTTTTCGTTACTAGAAGATTGTCTATAAAATAAAAATATTTTTAACTCTCAAAAGTTTTGCTACGTTGAGGAGATTAAAATTATTGTTCTTACTCTAATAACGAAAAAAAAAATCATAGAAATCTTAAAAAAACACTAAGTTAATAAGTATACTTAGGATGTATAAAAAAAGCTTAATAGAGCAACTGAAAAATTACTCTGATTCAGGTGGGAGCAAACTACAGTAATGTGTTCGATATATGGCCATATCTTCACCCTTTGAGAATGAGTATGTGTAATGGATGCAAAAAAATTATTAAACTTATTTATATTTCATTGCATTTTTTACGAAATTTTTAAAGTCTTGTAAAATAAGAGAAAAATCTTATGCTGCATTAGAAAACCAGCTTCCTGCTCACTCTTTACGTTTGTCTGACTCGATTGTATTTCCTGCTCCTTCCCCCTTTTCTAGATCAGAGCCCGTATGAGCATATTTCACACATTTTTCAAAAAATTTTAAAGACCTCTAAAGCGGAGGGGAAAATGTTATACTTCAATGCAAAGCCAGTCTCTTGTCTTCCCCCCCCTTTTTTTTTTACCTTTTTCGGCTCCGTTGAGTCACTTGCACTCGCTCCCCCCCATTTTTTTCCATCCTTATATTTTTTCAGATCCTGGCTTGAATGATACTGATATGATATCTCGTGATTTATATGTGTACACTGCAAAATTAAATTAAGAAAACTATAAAACAAAGGTGTTTCTATTTCATTAAAAAAAATGATTTCCTAATTTTTTTTTTCAAAAATATGTTTTTAAGGAGGGGGAAGGGGCTCAAAAAATAAGTATCGCGAGAAGGCCCAGTCACCTTGCTACGTCACTGTTAGGAACGCTGTCACTGAGTTAAGACACCATTATAACGGAATACGAAATACTATCAAGGATTTAGAAACCATTGCGCGGAATATGCATTAAAAAGATTTTAAGTCAGGATGTATCATTTGCTTAGTCAAAAACCTTTCACGGATATTTAGTTCATGGTGTAGTCTTTCATCTCGAACAATTGTGTTTAATTTTAACAATAAACAACGTAGGTAAAGCAAAATAACACGGAATTAGGTAACCTTGCCTCCAATTCCTTTACACTGCCAAGCATTGTTTTAGTTGTGATTGATGCAGTGGTCAAACAAACTCTAAAGTTTGATGAGCATAGTCAGTATGCTTTGTATACACTTGAAAGTATGCTTTGTATATTTTGAACAGTATATAGTTAATGATAGGGCATGTCCTTGTACTGGTAGTCCTAGAAAATCTAGGAGTAGGATACTTTGTCCGAAGTGTTGCGAATTATTAGAAAACCAAAGTCGGCAATCCAATGAAGCTTTTTGCAAAATTTAATTACCAGAATTAACGTCCAAGAGCAAAAAGGAAGTTCTATAATACGTTGTTTTTAATAACGCTCTAGACAGCCATTGCAAACTACCGTTCAAATGGAATTAGCGAAAAATAAAGCAAGATTAGAAATAGTTCGCCTTACGTAATAACGTGGAAAGATGATACTATGTGGCACACAAAAACCATAATATTGACCAGTGGTTCTCAACCTTGTATGCTTCACTTACCCCCGTAAATGTGTATATAACTGGCGTACAGTCGGTCAAAAAAGTATCCGAACACTGTGGTTGATTACAGAATTCAGAAAAAATATCTGGCAACGATTTTTTAAGAAATTATTCATCTGGCAACCTTCGTGTCACGTGATACGAAGGTTGCCAGATCACTAATTTCTAAAAAGTCGTTGCCAGATATTTTTTCTGAATTCTGTAATCAACCACAATGTTCGGATACTTTTTTGACCGACTGTACCTCTTGCATAGAAAGATAAAACTATAGTTATAGTATAACAATGGGAATAACGTAAAACATATATACAGGGTGTCCCTGAATTCATGGCCCAAACGAGAGGGGATGGTAGTACACACCGAACTCACCAATATTTGTCATGGAATATGCGGCCGCAAATGCAGCCCAGTGCTGGTAGTGGGCGCAGACAAGGCGGCATGGCTTAAAAGCGCTGGATCGGCCAAACCCCAGCATTCTCAGCCGCCGATGTGCGCGGCAAGCCCGGTGTTTACAAGCAGGTACGCCGATCACTACTCCGCCATTGTGCCGCCTGTATCAACGTTGGTGGGCGGACATTTGAGCATTTGTTGTAATGATCTCCAATAAATGTCACACTGGAAACCTCTGTGTCTGTCCTTCATTTCTGACTCCTCACTGCGTTTGCGGCCGCATATTCTATGGCGAATATTGGTGGGTTCGGTGTGTACTACCATCCCTTCACATTTGGGCCATGAATTCAGGGACACCCTTTATATATAACATATATCTAGCAACTTTTGAGCTCTCACGGCGTACCCCAAAAAATTTTACCGCGTACCCCACATTGAGAACCCCTACTTTAAGGTTAGATGTAAAAATAGGTTTTTTCATTGTAAAAATATGGCGAGGTTGCAAAATTGAAGAACTTGGCAATATCTAAGTTAGCTGACTTCCCCTCCTCTTCCTCCCAACTGAACGAAAATCTGGGTAATAATTATATTTATGTAAAGTACTAATTTTTTCAGATGGCAAAATTCGTTTCCTAAGTTGCAAAATATTTGTTCTCTTCCCACCTCGAATCACAGTCCCTTCGCTACTCACCCGGGTGGCCGTCAGTGTTACTCCCCACAAGAGGTTTAATTCTTCCCAGGTTGTGATCTACGAGTGAGATCTCCTCAAAGTTTCTGAAGAGGAAATCCTCTTCGAGCTCTCATCCCAAGGAGTAATAGCAGTCCACTGGGTTTTGCAACAAAAATGATGGAAAATTCATACCCACCCAGGTATTAATCCTTACGTTTAACACGCCATACTGCCTTCTTCCATCAAGGTAGGTTACATTCACTGCGAGGTTTGGCCGTATATACCAAATCCTCTGTGTTGTTTTAAATACCATTGGTATAGCTATGCCTGCACAGCTTACAGGAGCAAACCCACCATCATCTTCTGTTGGGTGCCCAATCACGTCATGATCAAGCGCAATGACTTGGCAGACATTGCTACGAAGTCGGCCATGGCCCTATCCATCTCTCCACTGCCGGTTCCATACCTGGATTTCTGGCACTGTTTTTTCCACTGGGCTCCAGGCACAATGGCAGAGATCTTGGTCTGAACTGGTTGGTAACAAGCTTATCGAGATCAAGCCCATTATCAAACTGTGGCAATCATGTTTCACAGGAATCACAATGAGGAAATTGTATTTGCTCGGCTCCACTCGTCTTTCATGTAAAAGTCATCATTAGGGGCCAGTGCCGGCCCCCTAATATTTCAGTAATCATCATCATCATCATCATCCTCAAGCAGCCATGGGCTATGGAGGTTCAACCAGACCGTGCAATTTAGTTCTCCAAGCAAGTCTATCCTGAGCTACATCAAATGCATCTGGCAACTGCACACCAATTCTAATAAGATCCTGTTTGACATTGTCAGCCCATCGCATCCTAGGTCTCCCCCTCTTTCTGAGGCCTCTAGGTACACTGTTCATAACCCTATTCGCCAAACTATAATTATTCATACGGGCAACATGGTCAAACCAGCGGAGTCTCTCTCTGCACAATATGCTGCTTAAAGGAGGTTGCAAACTCTTTTGCCTAACCTCATCATTAGTTACAAAGTTGAACCACCTAATGCCCAAGATACTGCGTAAGCATCTAGAATCAAAAGCATCTAATTTCCTGCTATCTTGTTTACACAGCGTCCAAGTTTCACTACCATAATTAACCCTATAAAGAACCAAACTATTATACAGTCTAATATTAGTCATTAGGTGTATACACCTATTTCTCCACACTCTCCATAGATTCTTAAAAGTCCCAGCAGCAATCTCTATCCGTCTGTTAACCCGTTTTATCCCAATTTATTTATTTTGTTCAAATTTGAGAATAATCATATTTTTTGAGGTAAGTGAATAGATTCACAGGATATGTTTATCAGCTGGTGGATAATCCTGAGCAGAAGTCATCGCAGGCACCTGAACTCTTTGCTTCTATTGGCATCGTGAAATTCTACATTGGAGGAAGTCTTCCAGTGTAGATGGATTCAGCCTTTAGTAGTGGGGGAACGGGTCTTTGCCCCATGTCTGCGATTAGGGGGCTGTTTGATATTGTCGGCATTCCCTCTCTCAATAAACATAGTTTCTTCAAACATCCCACTAACCATTTTCTCTCCATAGGTAGTTGGAATGTGAGGACTCTGCACAGAGCTTTTTCTCTTGATCTCCACACACAAGAATTCCACCATTATAATTTAGATATTCTCGGCTTGCAAGAGACCAGATGGACAGATAAAGGTCAGATTCTTAAAAATAATCTTAAATTTCTCTTTTCAGGGAGGGACGACAATAAGCATCACCAAGGCGTGGGTCTGCTTCTCATCAGATACGCTAGCGATGCTCTTCTAGGATATGAGTGCATTAATGAAAGGTTTCTTACAGCAAAATTTCAGACAAGCGTTAAAGACTTGAATGCTATCTGCTGTTATGCCCCCACTGAGGATGCCGACGAGGATGAGAAGGATAGGTTTTATGAACAACTTCAGGATATTTTAAATTCTGTCAAGAAAGGAGATATTACCCTTGTTCTTGGTGACTTCAATGCCAAATTTGGTACTGACTCTGACCTTTGGGGAGGAGTAATAGGCTCTTTTGGTATTGGTAGCTGAAATGGCAATGGGCAACGTCTCCTACAGGTAAGTAAACTCAATGGATTCAGAATAACTAACACTTATTACAAACGCCATATACATAAGTACACATGGGTTTCACCTGATGGGCTGCATAAGAATATGATTGATTACATATTAATTAACAGCAAATGGACTAGTTCTGTTACGAATACCAGGGCATATAGGGGAGCTGAAATTTGATCTGACCATTACCTTGTTAAAAGTGTGTTGCAACTTAAACTTAAAAAGTGTTGTGCTAGGGTTAAAAAATTTACTTTTAATACTGAAACTCTGAAAGATCCATTTATAGCCAAACCTTACCATGATAGGTTACTTAGTCATTATGAGAGTCATGATTTGCTTACTACTGAAGTTGAGGAAGAATGGGATCATTTTAAACAGGCTTTTTTGGACACTAATAGTACTCTTTTAGGAAAAAAGGAGCAGAAGAGACAGAATTATCTGAGTGATAAGGCACTTGAGCTTATTTCGGAAAGAAAGAACTGCAGGAATGTCCTTAATCAATACCCTACTTGTCCTAATAGAAAGCATTACAGAGAACTTAATAAACGTGTAAAAGATCAATTAGCTGCTGATAAGAATCTTTGGCTTGATGGTTTGGCTGACAAAGCCGAGGAAGCAGTTAGACAGCACAACAGCAGAGAGGTGTACCAGATAGTTAATGTTTTGTGTGGTAGAAAACGGACAGGCATACAAGGATTGAAGGATAAACAAGGTAAGGTTATAGAAGGGGAGGATTCTGTCATGGCTAGGTGGGCTGAGCATTTCAGTGATGTTCTAAACAACGTAGTTAGTTCTACTCCTATTGTTTGCAATGATGATAGATGCATTGGTGGCTTTAATGTTGACATTATAACACAATCTGAAGTTATTTTGGCTGTTTCTAAACTTAAACTACATAAATCTCCAGAGGTAGATGAAATTACTACCGAAATGCTTAGAGCTGGGTATATTTCGGTTACCATTTGGATGACTGAAATTCTGAATATCTTTTATGATAAAGGCATGGTTCCTAAGGATTTTACCAGAGCTATTGTTATCCCAATTTTCAAAAAAGGTGATCGCAGTTCTTGTGATAATTATAGGGTATCAGCCTACTCTCTGTTCCAGGTAAAGTTCTTTCCATGATTGTGCTTAATATAATTAAGAATCTGGTTGACAGTCAATTGCATCATGAGCAATGTGGATTCAGAAGTGGTAGGGGATGTGTGGATCAGATATTTTCACTTAGGCAGATTCTTGAGAAATGTTTAGAGTTTCAGAAACCTTTGGTTGCTAGCTTTGTTGATTTCAAAAAGGCTTTCGACTCTGTTGATCGTCATAATTTGTGGTTGATTGTGAGATCATATGGTATACCAGACAAGTTAGTTAACATAATGAAAGCTCTCTATAATAACACTGAGTCGTGTGTGAGAGTTGGTAAGGCTTGTAGCAATTGGTTTAGCATTACTTCTGGTGTTCGACAAGGGTGCATTTTGTCTCCTTTTCTCTTTAGCTTGGTTATTGATTATGTTATGCGAAATTCACTTCAAGGGAAATATTTTGGCCTTAAATGGGCTGGAGATACGAAAATTTCTGATTTAGATTATGCTGATGATTGGCAAATGATGTTGATGAGATGAACTCTTTCATTCGAGCTGTTGATGAGACTGGTAGTAGAGTAGGTTTGGTTATAAACAGAGAGAAAACTAAAGTGATGAAAATTGGTCAGGCAGGCTGTGATTCAGTTAATCTGAATGGTTGCAGTCTTGAGCAGGTGTCACAGTTTAATTATCTTGGGAGCTATGTAACAGATAATGGTGATGTGCGGCATGAGATTAACAGACGAATAGGGATTGCTGCCGGGACATTTAAGAATCTATGGAGAGTGTGGATAAATAGGCGTATACACCTAAAGGCTAAAATTAGACTTTATAATAGTTTGGTTCTTTCTAGGGTTAGTTATGGTAGTGAAACTTGGACACTTTGTAAACAAGATAACAGGAAACTAGATGCTTTTGATTCCAGATGCTTACGCAGTATCTTGGGCATTAGGTGGTTCAACTTTGTAACTAATGATGAGGTTAGGCAAAAGGAGTTTGCAACCTCCTTTAAGCAGCATATTGTGCAGAGAGAGACTCCGTTGGTTTGGCCATGTTGCCCGTATGAATAATAATAGTTTGGCGAATAGGGTTATGAACAATGTGCCTAAAGGCCTCAGAAAGAAGGTGAGACCTAGGATGCGATGGGCAGACAATGTCAAACAGGACCTTGTTAGAATTGGTGTGCAGTGGCCAGATGCAGTAGATATAGCTCAGGATAGACTTGCTTGGAGAACTAAATTGCACGGTCTGGTTGGACCTCCGTAGCCCATGGCTGCTTGAGGATGATGATGATGATGATGAAACCTAAATAGACTAAATATAACAAAATTTGAAATTTGTTTATTTTTTATATAGGAAATCTGACCCGTCCTCGAAATAGGACACTGGGATAAAGGGGATAAAATTTGCATTTATAGGTTTTAGTGTTCTCCTCATTAGTGAAAAGCAATTTCCGACTACAAATTTTTACAATATCCGAATAATACTTCATTATTTACATTAGAGTTCAATTTTCAGTTGAATATGACACTAAACTTGGTGGAAAGGCCCAAATCAAGCCTGACAAAGTGTTTTATCGCATTTCCCACAGCATGTTTTGGGTTTTCCTTTGCAGTCCTCTCTTTGACAACGGCGCAATTTTTCCCTCTTCAGTAGAAAATAGCCAACACCATCTTTGCAGATGTCTTCTTTTGCACTATAAGGTAGAGAAGAGATACTGGGTCTACCTCTTGTTCTGTTCACAATCTTTTTTAGATAAACCGTTGTTATTGCTCTTCGGAACTCCTTCAAGTTTAAGGGGCGGGGGTGGCTCAGTCGGTAGCGCGCCAGGCTCGTAATCTGTAGTTCCCAGGTTCGAGTCCCAGCTGGGTCAGCGTTGAGATTTATCTCCGTAAAAATTCCCCGCCCTGCCCACGGTCAGTAGGGGACACCGATGGGCTTGAAAAGGCCGCCGTCCGTCGGATGGGACGTTAAACCGTGGCCCCGTGTGCGGGAGAGCCATACCCTGTGCACGTTAAAGAACACGCTGGATGGCCTTGACGGGAGGCTACCATCTGTCTCCCAACAGCTGTTCCAGTGGGTCCCCTCCCCCAACCTTCTCTGAGCCTTCGGGGTCCATGTGACCTGGCCATTTAGCCCATGGTGTGCAAAAAAGTGCCGCTCAGAGGTAAAACAACCCAACCCAACCTTCAAGTTTAGGGCATCACTTTTGTTGACAGCTTTGTGGATTATCTATGCATTTACCACTGCCATGTCCAGTGTACGAATGAAAAGTGGCCAGTACCACTTTTTTCCACGAATCTTAATGGCATATAGTCCAGCCAACCAGTCGTGGTGATCCACCCCCAACATATGTTTGTTGCAAGAATTTATCAAATTAGGCATCTTCACGTTAACTTTATCTTTGTGTCCTTTTACTCGCCTCTTCACATCAAAGAATGGTTCTAAAGTGCTGAAATTTGCAGCAACAGTGACAGTACTATTGTCATTCCATCGCACCAGGAAAATCTCGGAATTCTTGTCAAATGCAAAATCAGACGTCTCTCTTTCATTCTTCCGAATAGACTTAGATTCTTCTAAAGGACACTCATGGTTTATCCTCTGTGCACACTTGTTCATAACCCTATTTGCCAATCTATAATTATCCATACGGGCAACATGGCCAAACCAACGGAGTCTCTCTCTGCACAATATGCTGCTTAAAGGAGGTTGTCAACTCCTTTGCCTAACCTCATCATTAGTTACAAAGTTGAACCACCTAATGCCCAAGATACTGTGTAAGCATCTGGAATCAAAAGCATCTAGTTTCCTGTTATCTTGTTTACAAAGTGTCCAAGTTTCACTACCATAACTAACCCTAGAAAGAACCAAACTATTATACAGTCTAATTTTAGTCTTTAGGTGTATACGCCTATTTCTCCACACTCTCCATAGATTCTTAAATGTCCCGGCAGCAATCCCTATTCGTCTGTTAATCTCATGCCGCACATCACCATTATCTGTTACATAGCTCCCAAGATAATTAAACTGTGACACCTGCTCAAGACTACACCCATTCAGATTAACTGAATCACAGGCTGCCTGACCAATTTTCATCACTTTAGTTTTCTCTCTGTTTATAACCAAACATACTCTACAACCAGTTTCATCAACAGCTCGAATGAAAGAGTTCATCTCATCGACATCATTTGCCAAAAGGGCTAAATCATCGGCATAATCTAAATCAGAAATTTTCGTATCTCCAGTCCATTTAAGGCCAAAATATTTCCCTTGAAGTGAATTTCGCATAACATAATCAATAACCAAGCTAAAGAGAAAAGGAGACAAAATGCACCCTTGTCGAACACCAGAAGTAATGCTAAACCAATTGCTACAAGCCTTACCAACTCTCACACACGACTCAGTGTTATTATAGAGAGCTTTCATTATGTTAACTAACTTGTCTGGTATACCATATGATCTCACAATCAACCACAAATTATGATGATCAGCAGAGGCGAAAGCCTTTTTGAAATCAACAAAGCTAGCAACCAAAGGTTTCTGAAACTCTAAACATTTCTCAAGAATCTGCCTAAGTGAAAATATCTGATCCACACATCCCCTACCACTTCTGAATCCACATTGCTCATCACGCAATTGACTGTCAACCAGATTCTTAATTCTATTAAGCACAATCATGGAAAGAACTTTACCTGGAACAGAGAGTAGGATGATACCCCTATAGTTATCACAAGAACTGCGATCACCTTTTTTGAAAATAGGGATAACAACAGCTCTGGTAAAATCCTTAGTAACCATGCCTTTATCATAAAAGATATTTAGAATTTCAGTCATCCAAGTGGTAACAGAAACATTCCCAGCTCTAAGCATTTCCGTAGTAATTTCATCTACCCCTGGGAATTTATGTAGTTTAAAGAACAGCCAAAATAACTTCAGATTGTGTTATAGGGCCAACATTAAAGCCACCAATGCATCTATCATCATTGCAAACAATGGGAATAGAACTAACCACATTGTTTAGAACATCACTGAAATGCTCAGCCCACCTAGCCATGACAGAATCCTCCCCTTCTATAACCTTAACTAGTTTATCCTACAATCCATGTATACCTGTTCGTTTTCTACCACACAAAACATTAACTATCTGGTACAACGCTCTGCTGTTGTGCTGCCTAACTGATTCCTCGGTTTTGTCAGCCAAGCCATCAAGCCAAAGATTCTTATCAGCAGCTAACTGATCTTTTACGCATTTATTAAGCTCTCTGTAATGCTTTCTATTAGGACTAGTAGGGTATTGATTAAGGACATTCCTGCAGTTCTTTCTTTCCGAAATAAGCTCAAGTGCCTTATCACTCAGATAATTCTGTCTCCTCTGCTCCTTTTTTTCCTAAAAGAGTACTGTTAGTGACCAAAAAAACCTGTTTAAAATGATATAATTCTTCCTCAACTTCAGTAGTAAGCATACCATGACTGTCATAATGACTAAGTAGCCTATCATGGTAAGTTTTAGCTATAACTGGATCTTTCTGAGCTTCATTATTAAAAGTAAATTTTTTAACCCTAGCACAACATTTTTAAGTTTAAGTTGCAAGAAAAGGTAATGGTGAGATCCAATTTCAGCTCCCCTATATGACCTGGTATTCCTAACAGAACTAGCCCTTTGCTGTTAATTAATATATAATCAATCGTATTCTTATGCAGCCCATCAGTTGAAACCCATGTGCACTTATGTATGTCGCAGTGTTTGTAATAAGTGTTAGTTATTCTGAATCCATTGAGTTTACTTACCTGTAGGAGACATTGCCCATTGCCATTGCAGCTACCAATACCAAAATGGCCTATCACCCCTCCCCAAAGGTCAGAGTCAGTACCAACTTTGGCATTGAAGTCACCTAGAACAAGGACAATATCTGCTTTCTTGACAGAATTAAAAAAAACACTGAAGTTGTCCGTAAAACCTATCCTTCTCACCCTCATCGGCATCCTCAGTGGGGGCATAACAGCAGATAACATTCAAGTCTTTAATGCTTGTCTGAAATTTTGCTGTAAGAAACCTTTCATTAATGCACTCATATCCTAGAAGAGCATCGCTAGCGTGTCTGATGAGAAGCAGACCCACGCCTTGGTGATGCTTATTGTCGTCCCTCCCTGAAAAGAGAAATTTAAGATTATTTTTAAGAATCTGACCTTTATCTGTCCATCTGGTCTCTTGCAAGCCGAGAATATCTAAATTATAATGGTGGAATTATTGTGTGTGGACATCAAGTGAAAAAGCTCTGTGCAGAGTCCTCACATTCCAACTACCTATGGAGAGAAAATGGTTAGTGGGATGTTTAAAGAAACTATGTTTATTGAGAGAGGGAATGCCGACAATATCAAACAGCCCCCTAATCGCAGACATAGGTAAAGACCCTGTTCCCCCACCACTAATGGCTGAAGCCATCTACCCTGGAAGACTTCCTCCAATGTAGAGTTTGACGATGCCAATAGAAGCAAAGAGTTCAGGTGCCTGTGATGACTTCTGCTCAGGATTATCCACCAGCTGATAAACATATCCTGTGAATCTATTCACTTGGGGCTCTCAACCCACAAAGAAAGAGAAAACACAGCGGAAGATTTTCCCTCCACAGAAGCCCACCAGTGCAGCAAAATCAGGATCCATAATCAAGCTCAGAGCCATAATTTCGTTCAGGTTGGTATATATGGTCAGCACCAGGATCCTGTGTGGTTGACCACTCCTCAGCAGAGTAGAAAAAAAAGAAAAGTAGCGATAGTTGTCCAGATCAGTAGGCCATAGTAATCATGGCAGCCCTCCACTTCCGTTCACTTCCACAAGAGAGTATCTCTTTTGAAAGGTACTAACGATCACGAGAAGGCGAGTAGGACATTAGGTGCTAGACCTGGCCTGTTCTATGCATCATCACATGGGATTGGTGCATAGCTCTCTCCTTCCAGTGACTACCTAGCTACCATTTATAGACCTATATATACTAAAACATTAAATTCCGAACTGTAATATTCTAAATGGATATTTGCTCTCTAAAATATCTTGCCCGTTTTATTTCATTTCAAAAAATAAACATTTAGTGAAGTAATACACTCGAAACTAACTTGCACGCTTTAATTATCAGCGCGAAATATTACGAAAAAGTGGAGATGAGGGGGGGGGGGCGATGGAGGACAAAATATATTTATGTCCCACCCACCCCATCCCAGAGGGTATATTTTTCGAACCCTCCCTTGAACTATCGAAACAGCCTATTGTAATGACTAGAATATATCGAATTAACATGTATTTTTATGGAAGCTCGCTTAGCATTGATTCACATAATACTCCGTTTTACTCGAACCAATTAACAACATTAAGAGATGGATTGATGTATTTATGCTAGAAATTAGATAAACTACTAGCAGAAGAATAATTGATATTCAAATGTGTTTTAATTAAATTACATTAGTTAAAATGCAACAGGCAGCTCTTTATTTTTAAAAACTTAGAACTTAATTTTGAAATTATCAACAATTTTTTAATATTGTGATAACGAATAAATTTTTTTTTATGCACTGATTGATTTGCCTCTTAATCCCAAGGTATGAGAAAACGTAACCTTTTCAACTTAAGGGTTAAATGAGAAATTCTTTTTGCGTTGCATAAGGCGAATATTACGTTACTATTTACATTTTTCAATCACCCATTATTACGAATTATTACTATTGAAGAATGCAAAATTCGAAAAATTAAAAACTTAAATTTCTTTGAAAGCAAGCATTTCATCTTAGACAGAGGCGATATGCTGTTCTTTATAGTCTAGATCTTTGATGCACCCAGTAGAAATAGGAAAGAAAACAATTATAATTTTTTTTAATTTTTAGATTAAATGACGAGTTTCACCATTCGTTAGCATTAAATCTACAACTGTTTTGGCACCTATGCTAGGAGAATGTAATCAAAAAATGTGCGCATTCTAGCTCCGTAAAGCCATTATTCCATTTCCCTATATAGCGTTTTATGCAACCAAAATGGCGGTCACTAGAAAAGTAGGGAGGGCCATGGTGCCCATGGTTTAAATGCTACGGGAGGCGGGGGGTAACTATGGGAAGATAAATAAAAATAAAAATTAATAAATACCTCCTCAAGCAGCTGCTTGCCACAGAGGTCTGACAGGAGCCTGTCAGTTTATATGCCACAGTAGGAGATCTGAGAGGATGGTAGGACCTCAGCAGAAAAACGACACCCACATCCATGCCTATTCCGGGGTTCGAACCCAGGTCCCTTAGATCAGTAGCCAAGCATGCTAACCACTCAGCCACGGGAGGGCCATGGCGCCCATGGTTTAAATGCTACGGGAGGCGGGGGGTAACTATGGGAAGATACGTAAGATAAATTACTATTCTCTGTCATGGTTTTTTGTTATTGTTCTCGGTGAAAAGGGGCCTCAGAAAAGCATTTTTACGTTGCATGCATTTTTAATACTTTTTATAGAGCTTCGTTTTAAAAACTTTCCTTTTGGCCCTAAAGCGAAGTTACTCCCCCCTCCACCTCTCCTACTGGACCCACTTCACCATATCTATGGGTAATGTACAATTTTGCAGGTTAAAAAAAATTAGGCTAAAGGATATTATTTTTTTTGCTTCAACTTATGGCTCACAATCTAGTTCAATAATTATGGAAAGTAATCATTTAGGTTTACTGATCAAGCCAAACAAATTATCAAACGTATCAAAAAATTTAAAGTTGTAAAATTATTATTACCTGTGAAGTATTTTTTCCACTTTTATTCGATCTCGTGGACCTATTGGAACATTGAAAGGCTGGACAAGTCCCCATAGCAGTGTAGAATACTAATTCTCAATTAGAGTAACAAGAAAAGGGTTCTTTATTAACTTGCTTTCATTGAATATCCATATTTGAAAATTTGGGAAAACCGTCAATAATTTGTCACATGAGGGACAAGGCAAATGCCGAAAAATTAACTTAATGTCTCTCAGTTTCTATTTTTAACTCTATTGTTCCTAAAGTTTCCTAGAATCAAATTTAGGCCCAGGCTGATTTAAAATTTGAAACCCTCTAATAATGATCCTGTTGCGAGGCATTCAACAGAAACGATTTTCAAGAAACTCGCAAAGGTAGTGCTGATATGTATGCCATACAAATAAAAGTAGTAGTTTTTTGAGCAAAATGAAACAAGAACCCTGCTATTGTTAACGAGAATGACAGGAAACTGCCCATTTTTCTTTCTCATGGTTTAAACGCAATCAATATAATAACCACTTGGCACCATGCTTAGTACTCAGAATATAAAATAGAACATGTGTTATTTTTGACTTTTCCAATTAGTTGTAACTGTTACCACTAGATGTCGCACAGTCAGTGGCAGTAAATATGAGGGTGGTGTTTACCATGCCCTTTGAATCAAAACATTTGTTTTTGTAAACTATGCCTTTTGCATTTGATTGGTAATGAATTTAAAGTTTCGTTTCAGTGTAGCACATGCCATGATTTTTGTTTTAAAGTTAGTGTCAATAGAGAAACTCATGATAGAAATCTGCAAAAGTAAATTTTGAAGTATGAGTGTCACCGAAGGAATTAATGGTAGTTCCAAAAATTCAAGTAAAGATCTGGATATCGGCAATTCTAATGCAGGTGACAACAACTTAATTGGATCAAGCACTTATTTTGATGCACTAGAAGAATGTACAGAAGGAAAACATCCAGACAGTGAACCAGGTGAGGAAATCGATCCTGTGGTGTGTGCAGAACAGACTGTCAGAAGCCTTACAGATCAAGTTGAACCACAGTATTTAAAGGATCCAGTTAGCCCCAGAAAAAGTTATTCAAGACTCTGTGGGTATTTAAATAAACAGGGAAACCGTAATATTATTAAAACTTTTAGGAGGAGATGGTTTGTTTTTGCAGAAAACAATTGCAAATTGTATTATTATCGCACCCCTAATGACCAAGTGCCTTTAGGCGATATAGATATTTCTCAGGCAAGTTTCTATTTCAATGTTTCAAATGTGGAAAGGCCAGGGTTATTTCATATCAGGTGAGATTAATATTTTTGGTTTAAAATATGCGTACAAATGATTATTAAAAGTTACTCTTATTTCCAGTATGATATTAACCAAGACTTTTGAACTAAGAATAAGTGCATAGTTTGATTTTACTAAATTCATTTTTTATATTTTTCTGTTTGGTAAAGATAATTTGCACAGGTACCATGAAAAGTAGTTAAAAGAATAGTATCAGAAACAGGATTTTAAATCCCCAAGTAGCTAGAAAGACCAGTGTTACTGCAAGTAGACAAAAAATGAATAGCATTAAGTGAATATGTTTTGGTGGTATTTATGTTAATTAAAATGTAATATAAGTAAATAATGACAAGAATAAAAAGAAATTTTATTTGGTCATGGAATTGAGAGTGATTTTTATACATGATAATGCGGAGCAAGATAATTTAAATTAATATTCTGAATTAAAAGCCTAGAAGAGAAATCCAGAAACATTCATGAAAATGAAAAGTAGTTAGTGGTACCAAAATTATGTCTGCTGTATTGTAGAAAAAGTAACAAGTTCCATTTGGCATCAGGGAAAAGCAATGCCACTCTGCTATATACAGCATACACATTGGTATACAGATCTGTACCTAGCTAAATTCACATCCAAGGCAAGAAAATTATTTGCACCCTGTTTTACATATAGTAATAAATATTTGCTGTAAAACTTTTAATTTCCCCTTAAGTTTAATTTCATCTGGATCATGTGCTCAACTCATTCTTGCTTTGACACTATTGTGGCTAAAATCAAATATTACACTGATCCAAAAGTCGTACCACTAACTACCAAATTTAATTATGTTTTATACTATAAATAAATTGCTAAGAGTCATGACCAAAATTAATCTTTTTGTACTTCTAAAATATAATTTTTGATATATGCATATGGCAAAGAATTTTGAATTTGTTTAATGATATTTAAAAAATGTTAGGGAAATCCCATTGCCACCTAATATATTTTTGCATATATGCATTCAAGGTATGTTTTGGTGTAATATGGATTTAAAAGCTATGTTAAATATTACAAATGCATATAATAATATGGGAAAATGTGACAAAAATGCTTAATACTTTTTTACGCTTTTGCCAAAATATACAGTATCAAATAGACGAGTATTTTTCACAAAATAAATTTTAGAAGTATGAAAGTGAAAAAAAAGTTATTAAATTGTCATTTAGAGTAAAATATTTTAAAGAAAGTTAGCTTTCTCAGTCAGAGGCAGCTAAAAGACTAGATGTATCCACTAATGTGGCCAATAAGGCACATATATTCTTAAATTAGAATCATTATTAATGATGTACAGTAGGGGTTGAGAACTGGTGGCTCTGAGCATGAAGAAAAGAAATAACAACACAGAAACTATATTTTACAAAATTTAAAATATGCAGTTATAATGTGGCTTTTTGCTAACAGTTATGTCCCAGCCTCTGTTGTTTAACACTTTTGTGGTAAAATAGTTGTACCTGAGTGATAGCTTATTTTGAACACAAATAATAACTTTCCCCTTAGCTAGGGTGGCTCAGTTGGTAGTATTTCAGGCTTTAAACTGTAGTTCCCAGTTTGAGTATCAACTGTGTCGACATTGAGATTTGAGATTACTAACTCTCATTCTATTGTAGGTGAGAATGGGGACACCAATGAGCTCAGAAAGTCTGCCATATTTTGGTTGGGATTTAAGCATGTCCATGTGTACATGAGAGTTGTACTCTGTGCATGCTAAAGAACACACTAGTTTTCCTTGATGGGATGATTCCATCTGTCTCCTAGCAGCATCTAATGGGTCCTCTTCCTCCAACCTACTCTAAACCCATGGGGTCCTTGTGACCTGGCTATACAGCACATTGTATGCAAATAATTGCTGGTCAGAGGTAAAACAACCCAACCAACCTCTAGCTATTCCTTGATCTTTTGTAAATTTGTTTTGAAGTAGATGGAAAACTGTATCAGAACAAGTGTGTTACACATATCCTTTTGACACCAAAAGACATTAAAACGAAAAGAAATTAAAAAAAAGAATATCCTTCAAATGTAGTAAAAAGTATCTACTTAAATAATTTGTTCTATAGACTATTATAATAGTTATTGTAGACTATTATAAAAGTTTTATAGTCTTTATCAGCATTAGATAATTTTTATATGTTATGCTATTTTGTTATCAATTTTTACCTAAAAAATAAATGATTGTTATCATTTAAGTGTTCCAGGCCGTGATTATTTTCTGGAAGCCAAAGATCGCCAAGCAAGCCTATTCTGGCTGCAGGAATTGCAGAAGTGGAGGAGAATGTATAGTTTGCATCGTACACAGCAAATAGGCAGCAAGTCATCAATATCTGACCCCTTAGTAGTAAGTTAAAATTTGTATGAAAGATAGATGATAAATTATGTAAAAATTTTAAAATTATGGGAAACTATGGATCATATTTCACATTTGGTGACCACTTTATTAGGACTATTTCTATGTTATGTCAGTGGAGAGTTAAATTTAAAGTTTGTAACTTCTTAACCTTTCCAGTGTCCAGCCTGAAAAACTAGTTTCTATCCAGAGGCCAAGCTGTTTTCTCTCTATGCTCAGCCAAAATGATTTCAATTTAGAAATTTTTGCCAAGTAACTAATGAAAGGAATTATGGCATATTATGTGCCAAATTAATCAGCATATAACTCTCGATTTTCTGAAAATAAAATATTTAACAAAAAAATACAAATTTATTTTAATAGGACATTTTTAGAGTCATGTAGTAACAAAATGCATCTGGCAACACAAATAAAAATATATTTAAAAAACACTAATAGATAGAAATGATTATAATGCTCATGAAAAAAGGGCTATTTATTTCTGAATAACAAAAAAAAATTTTTTTGTTTAATATAAACATTTCTTCCTTTTTGTAATCTTTTTCTCCATACCGTACTTTGAGAAAAGTCCAGACTTGTTACAGAGTCCAATAAACAAGCCAACTTTAGAATATTTTTTAATAAATAACTAATCAACAGAAATAAGTCATATACCAAATTAAAGAGAATTTAATTTTGAATTTTATTAAAGTAAAAAATTTGAATATTCTAGAAACAGATTAATTTCAATACTTTTTACAGTAGTATACCAAAAAAAAGGTACATATTTCATAATTACTCCCAAAATCTTCCATTTTTAAAAATAATAGTATTTTTAATTATTAGGAGATTTTAGAAACTTTAAGGAAAAATTTGTTGATAATAAATAGTTCAAATCAAACTTCTGAGCTTAAATTAGGGGATTGCTTCAGCATAGGTTGGGTTGGGTTGTTTTACCTCTGAGCGGCACTTTTTTGCACACCATGGGCTAAATGGCCAGATCACATGGACCCCGAAGGCTCAGAGAAGGTTGGGGGAGGGGACCCACTGGAACAGCTGTTGGGTGACAGATGGTAGTCTCCCGTCAAGGCCATCCAGCGTGTTCTTTAACGTGCACAGGGTATGGCTCTCCCGCACACGGGACCACGGCTTAACGTCCCATCCGACGGACGGCGGCCTTTCCAAGCCCATCGGTGTCCCCTACTGACCGTGGGCAGGGCGGAGAATTTTGCGGAGATAAATCTCAACGCTGACCCAGCTGGGACTCGAACCTGGGAACTACAGATTACGAGCCTGGCGCGCTACCGACTGAGCCACCCCCGCCCCACACTTCAGCATAGAGTAATGT
The DNA here is from genome assembly GCA_038380435.1 of Ryuthela nishihirai. Classification (NCBI taxonomy): domain Eukaryota; kingdom Metazoa; phylum Arthropoda; class Arachnida; order Araneae; family Heptathelidae; genus Ryuthela; species Ryuthela nishihirai. Next base: position 31,384,387 of record JAWZYU010000019.1, on the reverse strand, counting down.
TAACAAACAAATTGGAAATACCTTATATTGCTTCTAAGAAATGGCAGTCAGATGGCTTTAATGAATTATTTATGTCATAGTTTAATAAAATATGCATGTAGTGAAAAAAGAAAATATTATTTATCAAGTCTGAGTTATATATGTTTATCAGATATGTATAAAATTTTTTAAAATGGTAATTTTTATATTTAAAAAATCAATTTTGTTTGGTTGTACTAAAACCGGATATATAAGTCCTTGGCCTCTCATTTTGAATTCTGCAAATGTATACAGACATCCTGGACACTGGAAGGGTTAAATAGGTTTTTTGTGGAAAAATGTTATTCAAAATGAAGATCTGAATCTTAATCTCTTAAAGTTCGACAACACTATTCGTTCACTATTTAAAGAATTATGGAAATTTGAATTTTTAGCAATAGCAGTACCATGCCAAGGCATAATTAAGTGGAGCATTTGCCCCAGTTGCAATTTTAAATTACTGAATGGTCAATTTTTATTTTTGAATATAAATGTAAACTCTTCAAGAGGGTGCAAAATAACTTACTTTTCTCTAGGCATGAGCAACACCCATCGCTTGTCATGGGTGCAAAATTGGCTTGACATGGCCCTGATAAAAATTTATTTTGGAAGTTCATCTGATTTCAAATAATGAGTATTTCAAATCATTTTATAAATGTATATTTTAGAAATTAAAGAGAAGTGAACCACTAATATTGAGGTTTTTTAATATTGAAACTCTTTAAATCAGGAGGGGCTGGGGTGGATGGGGGGGGGGGGGGGGCTAAGTTGGCTAGTGCACCAGGCTCTTAATCTGCAGTTCCTAGGTTTGAAACTCCCTGCCCACAGTCAGTAGGGGACACCAATGGACTTGTAAAGGCTGCCATCCATTGGATGGGATGTTAAGCCATGGACCCATGTGCAGGAGAGCCATACCCTCTGCATGTTAAAGAACATGCTGGATGGCTATATTGGGAGGCTACCATCTGTCTCCCAATAGCTGTCTAGTGGATCCCTTCCCCCAACCTTCTCTGATCCTTTGGGGTCCTTGTGACCTGGGCATTTAGTTCATTGTGTCCAAAAAGTGTGCCACTCAGAGGTAAAATAACCAAACCCACCCTTTAAATCAGGAATGCAACAACTCTGGCATGTAGGCCAATCTGGTTCTCCTAACAGTTTTATTTGATTCAAATAAAAATTGGATAATATTAAATAAGTTTTTTAATCTTGTTCTACTAAAGTTAAGTTTCATTAAGAAGAAAGACTGAAATTTAAATAACATCATACAACTAGTTGCAATGTCATTGGAGCTGAATGCTCATCAACTCATTTTATATTAATATTTACTTTTTTGGTATTATTTTGTAACTATAGATATGACAAAATATAATAAACAAAGCTAAACATTTCTTTTTATTGCATCCCCCAACTTTTGATCCACAACAAACATAATATTTTTTATTTGACCTAATGCTAAAAATATTTGAGTAACCCTGCTTCATATAGTGAATGAATATTGCTGGAAATCAATATTTAGATAGATTTTATTGAGTTTTTCTAAAAATTTATCTTAAGTCATTATTCTATATATACATACATACAAAATCCTCATATAGCCATGGACTATGGAGGTTCAACCATATTGTGCAAATTTTGTCTCCAAACATGTCTTTACTGAGCTACAGCTGCTGCATTTGGCCACTGTAAGCCAATTCTAGAAAGGTCTGTTTGACATTGTCTGCCCTTCACATCCTAGGTCTCCCCCTTTTCCCGAGGTCTTTAAACACACACTGTTCATAATACTATTAATCAATTTATCACTATGCATATGGTAACATGGCCAAACCAACGCAATCTCCCTTTGCACAATACATTGCTCAAAGGAGATTGCCTAGTCTTTTGCCTGCCTTCATCATTACTTTCAAAGTGAAACCACATAATGCCCAAGATACTGCATAAGTATCTAGAATCAAAGACATCAAGTTTCCTGTTATTTTGCTTACAAAGAGTGCAAGTTTCTCTACCATAATAACTAACCTAGAAAGAACCAAACTATTATACAGCCTAATTTTAGTCTTTAGGTGTATATACCTATTTTTCTACACTCTCCAAAGATTCTTCTCCCCATTCTTCTCTTTATCTCATGCTTGCACATCACCAGTATCTGTTAAGTAGCTCGCAAGATAATTAAACTGAGATACTTGCTCAAGAGTACAACCATTGAAAGCAGCTAAAACACCATCTACCTGACCAATTTTCATCACTTTAGTTTTTTCTCTGTTTATTACCAAACCTACCATATTACCAGTCTCATCAACGTCCCTAATGAACAAATTCATCTCATCAGCATCATTAGCCAATAGGGTCAAATCATCTGCATAATCAAAATAAGAAATTTTGAAATCTCTAGACCATTTAAGGTCAAAATTTTTTCCTTCCAAAGAATTTTGCATCACAAAATCAATAACCAACTAAAGAGAAAAGGGAACAAAATGCACACTAGTTGACCAGAGTAATGCTAAACCAGTTGCTACAAGCCTTACCAACTCGCACACAACTCAGTGTTATTATAGAGAACTTTTATTATACTAACAACTTGTCAGGTATTCCATATGATCTAACAATCAACCACAAATTACGTCGATCAACAGAGTCAAAAGCCTTTTTGAAATCTACATAGTTAGTAACCACAAGTTTTTGAAACTCTAAACATTTCTCAAGATTCTGCCTAAGTGAAAATATTTGATCAATACATCCCCTACCACTTCCAAATTCACACTGTTCATCAAACAGTTGTCCATCAACATATATACTTAATAGAATATTATATATACTTAATAGAATATTATCATATATATACTTAATAGAAATTATTAATTCTATTGAGCATAATCATGCAAATAACTTTACCTGGAACAGAAAGGAAACTAATTCCCTTATAATTATCACAAGAACTATGATCCCCTTTTTTAAAAATAGTGTTAATAATAGCTCTAGTAAAATCCTTAGGAACAACACCTTTATCATAAAAAAAATTCAAAATTTCAGTCATCCATGTATTAACCAAAACATTTTCAGATCAAAATTTTTCATTAGTAATTTCATCTACCCTTGGGGATTAATGTAGTTTAAGTTTAGAAATAGCCAAAATAACATCAGATTGTGTTATAGGGCCAACATTAAAGCCAGTAGTGCATTTATTATCATTACAAACAATGGGAGTAGAACTACCCACATTGTTTAGAACATCACTGAAATGTTCAGCCCACCTAGCTATGACAGAATACTCACCTTCTATAACTTACCTTGTTTATCCTTCAATCCCTGTATACCTGTCCATTTTCTACCACACAAATCATTAACTATCTGGTACAGCTCTCTGCTGTTGTGGTGTCTAATTGCTTCCTTGTCTTTGTCAGCCATGCTATCAAGCCAAAGATTCTTATCAGTTACACGTTTATTAAGCTCTTTTTAATGCTGTCTGTTAGGACTAGTAGGGTGTTGATTCAAATTATTCCTGCAATTCATTCTTTAAGAAATAAGCTCCACAGTCTTATCACTCAAATAGCTTTGTTTCCTCTCTGTTCCTTTTTACCCAAAACAGTACGATTGGTTTCAGGCCTGTTTAAACTGATCTCATTCTTTCCCAACTTCAGTAGTAAGTGAACCATGATTGTTATAATGACTAAGTAGCTGAATATGATATGCTTTAGCTATGTCTGGATTAGCTATATCTGGATCTTTCAGAGCTTCATTGTCAAAGGTAATTCTTTTAAATATAACATTTCTTAAGCTTCAGTTGTAAGACACTTTTGACTAGGTATTGGTCAGACTCAATTTTTGGCTCCCTTATATGATCTGTATTGGTATTCCTAACAAATTTAGACAATTTCCTGTTAATGTATAATCAATCATATTCCTATACAACCCATCAGATGAAACCCACATTATGTATAAATGTCCCAGTGTTTGTAACATGTGTTATTTTCACAAACAGTTAAGTTTACTTACCTACAGGAGATGTTCCCCATTACTATTTGAACTCCCCATGCTAAAAGGGCCTCTAACACCCCTGACCAAAGGTCAGAGTCAGTGCTAACTTTAGCATGAAGTAACCTAGCTAGTCAAGAAAGGAGTATTATCTCCTTTCTTGACAGAATTCAAAATATCCTGAAGTTGTTTGTAAAATAATCTTTCTTGCCCTCATCAGAGTTCTCTATGGGGTCATAACAGCAGATAGTATTCAAGTTTTTAATCTTAGTTATAAATTAGCTGTAAATAATCTTTCATTAATGTAATCATATCCAAGAAGATCATCACTGGCATGTCTGCTGAGAAGCTAACTTATACTTTAGAGCTGCTTCCCTCCCTGAAAGAGAAATTTAAAATAACTTTTAAGTATCTAACCCTTGCATATCCATCAGGTTTCTTACAAACCCAGAATATCCAGGTTATAATGCAGGAATTCATGAGTGAGGATGTTCTCTGCAATATATGCCTACAGTAGTGGAGCCATGCCTACAATTAGGGGGGCTGTGAGGATGTTTCTCTGCAATCATATGGAGATAGTAAGTTGAAAAGTTTGTTTTTTGAAAAAGAAATTATCCTGATTTTTGTTGCTCTATGCAAATATATTTATGCTCGTGTGTATATTTTCCTCATGAAAATAATCTCTGCAATGTCCTCATATTCCATGTACCCGCAGAGAGAAAATGATTAGTAGGATTTTTGAAGACACTAGGTTTATTGAGATAATTAGGGCCAACAATATCAAACAGCCCCCCCCCCCCCTAATTGTAGGCATGGCCCCCACTGCTGTAGGCTGAAGCCACCCATGCTGGTAGGAACTTCAGGCACCACCTTTTCAAAAACCAGAAACTAGATAGAAACTGACCTGCCTGCTGAGACACATTACTCCAGTGTAGGATTGGTGATGCCCAACTAGCTAAGTGAGGGTTCAGGTATCTGCAATGGCCTCTGATCAGGATTATTCACCAGCTAATATAAGTTATCCTGTGCCTTTGATCAGGATTATCCACCAGCTAATATAAGGTATCCTGTGCCTCTGATCACTTAGGCCTGGCAGTCCAGAGGCAAACAGAAGATGCAGTGGCAGATTTTTGCTCAACAGAAGCCCACTAATACAACAAGTTCAGGATCTGTAATCAAACTCAAAACCATAAACCTCTCCAGTGGGTATAAATGATCAGCACCAGGACTCTGTGAAGTTGACCACCCCTCAGCAGGGCAGAAAAAAACAGTGGCCACAGATGCATAGATGACCAGAGCTATTCAATAGACCAAACTGATCTGTCAGCCCTCCCCTTCCATTCTCTCCCAGAGAAAAATATCTCTTTTGAAAGGTACTAATGGTTTGCACCATGAGAAGGTGGAGTCAGACATTAGGTGCTAGACCTGGTTGGTTCTGTGCATCATCACTGGGGATTGGTATACAGCTCTCCTTCCAGTGTATATCTAGCTACCATTATATACTATATTTTATTTTTTATTCCAAAAAATTTATTTTAGAAATTACAGTACATCAAATTTGACTTTCCATTGGAATAGCATAGACCTATTTTCTGTCTAGGCAGTGTAATTATTGAATATTTGATGTGTTTAACAGAAAGCAAGTATAGTGATAAGTAGATGTGAAAGTAATGAAAAATATCCCAAGTATTTATGATACTGTGGTATTTGAAGAATGCATGTTATAAGCCTTTTGTGTCTAATTTTAAACTTTAGGATGCCTGGAAGCAGTGACATTCCCAAGAGTGGTTGTGATGGTGGGAGAGATTATGGGATTATAACCTCTGCTCTTGAGGACTTTTGAATAACATTTTTTAGAAAGTTCTTGAAAATTAGAGCCTCGAAACCTTCCTCTCTACAGTAGAATGTTCGGAATATATTTTCTGGAATGCTTATATCTGAGAAAATTTAGTAGCAAAATCAGTGTGGCAACTATGGAAAAAATGAGGAAATTGAAACTATGAATCTGACACAGCAGTGGTTCTCATAGTCCATTGGTTGATTGAATTATCAGTTCATAGATCACTGGTTAATTGACAAGTGATTGACAACTCATTTGGCTAATGTCAGTGCATCAATTGTGCAGTCTCACTGCCTCAGTTCTTCTCAAGTTGACATGCATTCTTTGCCATTGCTATAAATGAGAATTTTGAACTAATTTATTAAAAATTGTTACTTAGACATAAGAATCAATATTTTGTATGAATAGTTAATTCTGCTAATTATTTTAGCACCAACAGAGTGGATTATTAGCCAGGTCACCTATAGATGTAGATTTGTCTGAAGAAGCAGTTGATGATGCACCTTTAATGCTGCCAATAGATTGTCCAGGTGATGTTGGGGATGAAGCTGCTTTAAATGCAACAAATAAACGTTTTTCAGTAGCTCATCAAAAATTTAATGTTTTGCGGGACCAAGTTCTTCATTCTGTGGCATCCATTCGTCAGAGTAAATCCTATGGAGATAGTAAGTTGAAAAGTTTGTTTTTTGAAAAAGAAATTATCTTGATTTTGTTGTTCTATGTAAATATATTTATGCTCATGTGTATATTTTTCTTCATGTCATTTTCATGTAATTATCAACAAGTGCTTATTTGACAAGGATTTATGTAACAAGTCACTTTAGTGCAATAACATCTTCAAGCAAACTGAATAATGGTTTATTTTTACATATAATAAAGATTTTAAACTATGCAAATACTTTTCCAATCTCCTTTGTTGAAACTTATGTGACCACATGCTCAAAAAAAAAAAAATCTTATATTTTCCCACTTCTAGTATATATAAAGCTGTTTTAATTGAAATTATTATAGTAGCACAAGGGTGCCTGAATTAGTTCTCAATCATTGTCCTATTGACTCTTTGGCTAAATATCTGTTATTAGGAAAATGGGTGGAATTGCTATATTGTTCATTCAATTTTTGTTGCTGGTAAATCTGTTCTTGCTACTGAACATGCGTTTGACAAACATACAATGTCTGTCTTAGAAAAGCAAAGCTTTTATAGGAGTTTTAAGGAAAACTAGAAATGGTAGTGCAGTGTTATTATGGCAGAAAAATTGTAATTGGACTTCTGTAAATCATCAGTTTTTATCTCGTTTTCTTTGAAAACGAGATAATAATTTCACTTTGTTGTGTGTATGTCTGTCTGTAGACATTAAACTTTTTTGTTTACAGTGATAAATTAAAAATTCTTTTTGTGTTGGATAGGCATTGATGAAATATTATGATATGCACTTTCTGAATCTTTCTAAAGCTGTATAATTACACCCTGTAGTGGTGGAAAAAGTTGAAAATTCCAAAATTTCAAATGAATATTGCAAACGATGTGTTTATGCTAGAAATTTGAAATTTTGGTGGTGGAATGTGAAGGTCACAAAGTTTTCATTGCTAACAATAATTGACCCCTTAGACCCAGAGGGGGTGGGAAAACATACTTTTAAGTTTTAGCAGATAACTGTTTATTTTTAGAGATAAATGAAAAATTCTTTTTGGGTTAGATAGGAATTGATAAAATATTTTGATTCACACTTTTTAAATCTTCTGAAAACTATGATTGCACCCTCTAACTGTGGAAAAATTTGCAAATTCCAAAAGTTTAAACAAATATTACAAATGACGTATTTAAGCTAGAAATTTTAAATTTTGGTGGTGGAATATGAATGCCCATGATGTTTCCATTGGCAACAATGAATTAACCTCTTAAATCCCTGGGTGGAAAAACACAATTTTTTGTTTTAGCAGATAATTGTTTGTATTTCAAGATAAATGAAAAAATCTTTTTTAGGATTAGATAGGAATTTATAAAATGTTATGATTTGCACTTTTGGAATCTCTCGAACTCTATAATTGTGCCCATTAATGGTGAAAGAGATTGAAAATTCCAAAATTTCAAACAGATATTGCAATGAGGTATTAATGATAGAAATATGAAATTTTGGTGGTGGAATGTGAATGTCATGAAGTTTCAATTAGAAACAATGAAAATGATATTAGAATTTATTATTATAGTTTGATTGGTACCAATGAAATGTAATTTGCATTTTTCAAATACTTAGTAGTTTTAATATATATATATCTTTGCAGATCACTGAAATGATGAAACAGCAGAGTAGTTATAGAGTTTTACAAATAATATGTACGGAATAAAAATTTGCAAAATTAGTGGTAGTTTTTAAGAGATCTTCCACTGATAGCAATAATCTATCCACTTTTTTGAGAGAGTTGTGGGAAATGCAACTTTTTAGATATAAGAATTAAAAGACTAATACTTTTATGTTGTATAAATACTAATGAAATACTATTTGCATTTTTCCCATCATCCGCTAGCTCAAATTAAAACTTTTAAGCATTGAAACAGTAGGTGAAGGAAAAACTTCTTTCTCTTTGAAAACGAGATTCTCATATGCACCAGAGGTGATATATGTCCTTCTAGTTGAATAATCAAATGTGACCTTCAAGGCAAAGTGGCCAACACTGACTCATATTATTTAATAAGAGTTAAATATTACATTAGCTTAATAAAACTGATGTTGCTGCCTCAGTTTTGTATCACTGTCTCAAATCACATTTCTCAGTGGAAAAAAGTTCAAACTATTCTGCTCCAGTTTCTGATCAAGCTCTGATAAATTCATCTGCTTGAAGCTCACATAATTCCATATGATAAACAGGGTTTGGTTTGAGTTCATCAAATTGTTTATACCTGTCTTCAAAATTCTTAATAGGAGTGTCGAGCTGAGGAACAAATGCTTTAAAAACTATAGTTTCACCAAGTATTGTCATTTCATCAGAAAGCTCCTTGCAGGATTTGAAGTGAGTCAAACCGTTTCTTTCTAGGTTTGATTTTAATAATGCCAGCTTATGAAAACCATCTACATGACTAAAGATTACAGATATTTTGACCTTTCCCTTGCAGAGCAATATATAATGCATTCAAATGCTATGTGATGTCAGCGATGTCACTTTCCGTAGCTTACTAACTTTCCTAAGACTTACTAGTCCTAGGACTTAGTTTCACTGAAACTTTTAGTTAGATCAGTATCACATTTTATTTCTTCCAATAAAAAAAGAAAGTTCTGTTCAAAGAGTGTAAAACCTTACTAAACATTTTCCAACACTCAACCAGTGTATTCAGTTGTGCAGAAGCTAGTCACATATTTGGCATTAAGTTCATCTAAAGAAGTTTCGAATTTTTTATGCATAAGAGCACAGTTTCCGCCCCTTATTAAATTTGTTATTTTCATTATCTTGTCCATTGTATTAGATAGTCCCAGTGAACACCCATATAATGCTTGTTGGTGTACAATGCAATGTAACATTTGAGATTTGATTCCATTTCTTTTCAACAAACCATCAAGTCCAATATTTTCCCCAGGCTTACATTTAGCTCCATTAGTTACACTGGCAGTGCCTTTGTTGAAACCACCACATTCTGTTATAGTGGATTTTATCTACTATTTTAATAAATATTAGCATTTGACTGATATCAAACACATCGGTAGACTCATCTAATGCCATAGGAAAATAAGAGTAGTCCTAAATTACCTTTTCTAGTTTGCCTGTCTCTGCCACATGGTTGCCTATAGTTTAATGTGAAAGTAAAACACTTCAAAACTTTTTAACTAGTTTGTCTTCACCAAAAGTTTTAGTCATGCCAATAGCACAATTTTTAATTAAATTTCTATCAGTGAATGGTTTCTTTGTCTTAGCTATTCTTTTAGAAATGACAAATGAGGCGATTACAGATGCCTCTTGAATTTTTGTTACAGATGTAAATATATTCCTTTGCTTTGTAAATTGACTTTTCAAATTCTTTACTAAAAAAGTGATTGTATATTCTCCTGTATAATTCAAATACTTTGTTTATGTAAAGAAGTATAATGTCTCTTAAAATTATATTCTTTGTTAACTGCTACAGTCTGAGAACAAATCAAACAGCACAGTTTTCCTTTAAGCATGGTAAACAAATACTCACCCTCCCATTGTTCTTGAAATTCATGATTTTCATTCTCAATGCTTTTTTTTAGCTACAGACATTCTCATATGTTTGGGGGCTACAAACTTTTACATATTTTGAAAATATTTAGAATAATTGTGGAATTTTACCCAAACACAAACACTTATGGCATAACTGGTAATGAGCAAGCAGACTCATTAGCCAAAAAGGCATTAAATGAAAACAATGTAATTACAACTACTACATTTACATATTTACACAAACAAAATAACAAAAATTCACAATTTTTAGAAACCCAAGCTTACTTTCAAACTTCAGCATACAACTCTCATAGATTTAACATTTCCAATCAAATCTCAATATTTAATGACTACAGCTTCAACAAAAAAGAAATAAATTATAAACTTTCATTCACATGTAGAAATAGGTAAATAATGCAGAAAAGCAGGTAGTAGTGGTATAAAAAGCAGGTCTGTAGACTCAACAGTTGGTGGTTAGTTGCCAGATTTTCCAGAGAAATGAAAAACACATACACTAGTTTTTAATATACACTGCTTGACATTGAAAGTGCCCCACTCAGAAGGACATGTCGTACAAACATGCAAATAGAAGGGTGGGTGTATGCAGTTGAGATATGCAAATGATGATTATCTGGAGCCAATGATGTGTGGCTCAAAAGATAAAAGATGCAAGAAGGAACAGGGATGGTATTGTGTTTATGCAGGTGGAAGTTGTGTGAACAGTTGAGATTAGGTGGTTCCACTTGAAAATTGTTCAGCAAATGGCGAAAATTCCTGGTACATACTTTCAGCAAATTTATTGCCATTTGGATGCTTTTGAAAGAGGAAGAATTATAGGCCTATGTGAAGCTGGATGGACTACACATCGTTTGGTTCCCCTTGTTCATCGGGATGCATGAACTGTTGGATGCTGTTTTCAACAGTGACAAAATGAAGGTTCCAGCATGCATTGCACGCTGAAACCTTCACACATTCTTAGATGATTCCAGCATGTTGGTGCTGTCCGACAGACATGGCTTGATAGATGCATTGTTTGGCATGCTTGTTTGTTGCCACAGAGCACTGCAGGTGATATTAGATGGGCTGTGTCAGCAGCCATGGACATCCTCATAATGACCTGAATGGTAAACCGAAGGTTGCATGAGGCACACCTGCTCTCTAGGCAACTGTTAAGTCAACTACCATTGACTGCAAACCATCACAGCGCTCGTCTGGCTTGGTGCAAAAGTTGCGCGAACTGGGGTTATGAATAGAACACTGTTGTGTTTAGTGATGAATCCCGTTTCTGTCTGGGTGCTGACGATCGATGGGTCTGTGTATGGTGACAACCTGGCGAGAGGACGGATCCAGCTTTTGTTCGTGACCGGCAGCACACCAAACAGCCTGGCATAATGGTATGGACCATCAGCCAGGCATAATGGTATGGGGTGCTTTTTGGATATGACAGCAGGTCACCTCTTGTCTGCATCACGGGAACACCGACAGCTGCACGATACATTAGAGCGGTTCTGCAGCCTGTTTTGTTACTGTTCCTGGGAGGCATGCAGCAGCCTGTTTTCCAGCATGATAACACCCGTGTACACACTGCTAGGGTCTCCAGACAATGTTTGCAACATGTTCAAGTATTGCCATGGCTAGCACAATCTCCAGATTTATCCCCAATAGAAAATCTATAGGACCACATTGCATAACGTGTGCAATCCTCTCACCATCTGGCATGGAATCTCAATGAATTATGGGAACAAGTCAACACTGCTTGGTGTGCAATTCCTTAGGGCCATATCCATCACCTGTATGACTCCATGTCACATTGTATTGCTGCCTGTATTGCCATTCATGGAGGTGCAACCACCTACTGAGGCAGTCACATTGTTCTACATTCGTAGTAAGGTCCAAAAGTTTCTGGCCTGAACATGTTAGAACAAGAATTGACAGGTCTAACTTTGGCAACTCCCCCTCCCCACTATGTTTTGTTGCACTGCAGTTAAAATTTTGCAGCTCTAGCATCAGTAGCACTCCAGCTAGTGTCGCAGATAGAAGTGCTGTTGCCCAATATTTTAAAATGTTTAAACTTGAGTATTGCGCGGTCATTAAAATTTTGACGAAAGGAGGCGAAAGCCTGGCAGAAATTAAATGATGTTTAGGTGCTGTGTATGGCAAATCTTCCCTGTCATATTTGATGGTTAAAAAAAAGAAAAAAAAAAAAAATGGGAATCTATGGAGTGGTAGCATCCTGGATCCCCACAGCCAAGAAAAGCAAAAGTGACACAATCCCAAAAAAAGATCATGGCCACCATCTTTTGGGATTCTCAGGGGATTCTGCTAGTCGATTTTAAGGAACAAAATACTACAGTTACTGGTGAATCATTAATGTACAAATTGAAGGATAGCATCAAAGAGAAACGCTGAGGAAAGCTGTCCCGGGGAGTGAGGTTATTGCATGACAATGCGCCAGTGCACACTTCAGTTGCTGTGAAGGCTGCTATTCAGCAATGTGGTTTCCAGAAATTAAATCACCCACCATACAGCTCTGACCTAGTCCTACTGACTATTTTTTGTTTTCAAAATTGAAGTTGGATCAGCATGGGAAAAAATTTACAAGTGATGAAGAAGTCATTTCTGCAGTTTTAGACCATTTTAAGGACAAAAATTCAGATAAAAAATAATCTGAATTTTTGTCCTTAAAATGGTCTAAAACTGCAGAAATGACTTCTTCATCACTTGTAAATTTTTTCCCATGCTGATCCGACTTCAATTTTCCTGGTATCCAGTGGTATAGAAAAGTTAATTAGCCATTCTAAAAAATGTATTGAAATAAAGGGTGATTCTATTGAAAAATAAAAATTATTGTTTGATTCTATTACCTCTTTAATACCCTTGGGCCAGAAACATTTGGACCTTACTATGTATCTCATCTTCTAACCGCTGTAAGTGGCTGCAAATTAAATCATGGTATGCCAATTTGTATTGCTATGTATGTGCTACGTTTCACCCCTATCCCCTCACTTTTTCTGGGTGGGGCAATTTCAATGTCATGCACTGTAATTTATAATTCAGTAACTTATAATTTTTTACTTAAAATATGTGAATTTATTAAGTAAATTAAATTTATTAATGAAAATATAACTTTATAATTCATATTCTTTTATTCATATAAAAGTTTGTGTTTTGTTTAATATAATTGCAGCATAAGAGCATATATTGTACAGCATTCAAAACATGATTATGCCATATGAAGAAAGTTGCAATCATTCTAGTTGCACAGCACTGCTCTAGATTATTGAACTTCCTCTTACTAAAGGAACTAGTTGGCCTTGTTGACATATTTTCAACCTATATATCTGGTCTTCCTCCCATACGACCATTCACTGCATATGCAGATTCTCAACCAGCAAAACGCTTGGTGGGATTTGCATGACTATACCTTGCCTCCTTCATTTTGTTGCAATTTTCATGTTGTGTAGTGTGAGAATAATTCTTGGTTACTGATCAAAGGGACCTGAGTTAGAGTCCTAAATAAGGCATGGATATTTTCTTTCTTGTGCTGTCTTTCCACTGAGCTTCCTCACAGTTCTTCTCTATGGCATATTATATTGATAGGCTCCTGCTAGACCTCAGACAAGTTTTTATATTTTAAAAATATTATTTTTTTATAGTGTATAGGTAATTCATCCCGTGTCAGAGTGGTTAGCATGACTACTGTTAAAGCCAACTAGTCAAAAGTTTGACAGTAGCCAAGCATGGCTACTGTCAAAGGGACCTGGGTTTGAGCCCCAGTAACACATGGTTGTTTGTATTGTCTTCCTGCTGAGGTCTCACCATCTTCACAGACCTACTATGACATATAAACTGAAAAATGCCTGTCAGACCTCTGTGGCAAGCATCTGCTTGAAGAGGGTATTTATTTATTATAAGTACACAACACATAGTATTAATTTGTTATTTAATATTATTAGTTTTTACTGATTCAGCCATTTATTACGTTGTGCATTGTGTCAAATCTTGTTATTTATAGATTAATTATTTTGCATAAGGCACTTTGCTCAATCAAAATATATATTTTTAAATTATAAAAGGCTATGATGCTTAGTTTAATCTTTGACTCTGAATTATATGTAACATGTGATTTGAAGGACACTGTCATAGCCATCAAGTCAGCATAAATGCTCTCAGAAGTGGAGTAGGTAGAGTATTGGCAAATATCCTCCCTTGTTTTCCTGAAATGCAATAGCATTCAAAGCATTTAATTTCAGTGTAGGATAAAATTGAAGACATTGGGATGTTATCTGATCCCCAAGAAAATATTTTGAGTTTTTAATAATATGCATTTTTCACAAATTGGAAATATAAATAAAGAAGTTTGTGGTATATAAATAAGTATATAATTCATTTTTCTTTCTATTACAATTTCTTTTATAAGATATTCAGAAAGTTTGACTCTGTGTACAAAGTTTATTATAAAAACTCTTTCTGAAATTAATTAACATGCATATCATTTTGAATTAAATGCAGAAATATATTTTAAACCTGGTTCTTTTTTAGTGTCTAGTCCAAGTACTCCAACCACAGAATTATTGGTAGATCTGGAAACAACTAAGGCAGTTAAGTCCATTTCACAACCAGAGTGCCATGAAGAAAAGCTTTCACCTAGTTCAGTCGATACTGATTTTTCAACAACATCAGTGTCAGCCAAATCTAGAACACCAGGACTCTCTGCCTTTCGCTTAAAATTGTCAGAATCTTTCCGAAGAGCACGTTTGGGTGGAGAGAATGACAAAGCTTATATTACAAGGAAAAGAACTGATGAAAATGTTTCCTGCACAAAGTGTAATGAGGTGAGAAGATAACTGTAATGAAATAATTGTCACTCCTGTGTCAATCTGCACTTGACATTTGAGTTCTTTTGTTTCAGCATCATTTAGTCGAACAATAGAAGTCTAAATGTGGTAAATGAGATTGCAAACCACATGTATGGTATAAAAGTTTCTAATTTCTCAAAAATTAATATATTTTATAACTTGTTACTCGAATGGCATTTTTTCTAAATTCAATTCGAATAGGCTGATTATTTTTATTATTGCATAACCTTAGAAGAAATGCTAAAATAAACTGAACATTTCTTTGTGTTCTTTGAATTCTTGTGAATATTATTACTAATTGTAGATTTGTAACTATCATCATTTTCACCATTTATTATTTTAATTTACCATCTAATGTTTAGCAGTGAAAACCTTATTTATTTTATCAATAGTTATTTTTTATGAAAGCCTTTAAAAATTGGCCATCTGACCAATTTTTCATGCTTCATGAAAGTCTTTCATGAGAAATACTAGTTTTTTTTCACTTTTTATGCATAACAGGTTTGTCACTTCTATTAATTGTTTATTCACTGTTTTATAACATTGAAAATTGTGTCGTTGTCATCATCATCCCGAAGAATTTAAAAATTTTAGCACGTTTCTTCACTTTAGATCTTTTTTTCTGTTTTTTCTGTTTCTTATTTCTCTGTTTGGAGTTATTTTAAATGATCTGGATTGGCACATTTTTGTCTAAGTTGATTGTGTATCATAAAACTCATAACTAATCTACTGAGTAATTGAAATTATGATACTTCTAATATATATATTAGCTTTGGCCTTTTTTTTAGGATAAAAATCTTAAAAAATGTAAATTCGAAACCAACAAATGAAATTATTTCTGGAACATTAAGAATTGATGATATTATTAAGTGTTTGCCAAATTTCTAACTATGAAAGCATTTCTTAAAGCTAAAGTAAAGCTTTCCAATTAGGCAAGTTTGTTTCAAAAATTTTCCTTCTAAAAAACAATTGAGCATAAGAATATTATCATGAAGAAACTGATACACAGATATGGATCTACCAAATAAAAGAAATTTAATTGAGAATAATAAAATAACATAAACTCAGTAAAACAATAAACCTAAAAATGGTCTAATTTAAAAAATGCATATTCATGCATCTAATACTTTAAGGTTTAAGTGATATGTCATTATCAGTTTTTTCCTGTAGAAATTGTGACTACAGATTTTACTAGAAGTTTAGCTGATTTCATATATTAGATGTCCAAATAGATTTGTGTGGTTTTGTTGTAGTAAATTCAAATGTTTATAACTTTTAAACAAAAAATGTTTATTCAACAATGTAACCACCATTACAATCTATGCCTTTCTCTCAATGAGAAATATACCTTGTTTGCCATATTATAGCCTTAGCTATTCATGCACCATAAAACTCCAAACAACCAACCAATGATAAATAAGTTTATAGATCCCACTCCTGTAAAATATCATAGTCTTTAGAGTGAAAAAAGTCTAATTCCACTTTTACCTCCTCTTGATTTCTGAACTGTGTTCTGCAAATGATTATACAATGACAAAAACAGCTAATAGTCTGATGGGGAAAGTCTGGAGAATAAAATGGGTGATATACAGTTTCCCATCCAATAAATAAATAAAAAATAAATACCCCCTCAAGCAGCTGTTTGCCACAGAGGTCTGACAGGAGTCTGTCAGTTAATATGCCAAAGTAGAAGGTCTGTGAGGATGGCAGGACCTCAGCAGAAAAACAACACACACACATCCATACCTTACCCGGGGCTCGAACCCAGGTCCCTTAGATCAGTAGCTAAGCATGCTAACCACTCGGCCACGGGATGGCACTTCCCATCCAAGGTTGTGAATTTTGTTCCAATCACTTTCACCAAATGCAGTTTTGCATTATCGTGCAGAAAGATAACACCTTTCCTATTCATGGGTTGTTGGGTTGTTTTACCTCTGAGCGGCACTTTTTTGCACACCATGGGCTAAATGGCCAGGTCACATGGACCACGAAGGCTCAGAGAAGGTTGGGGGAGGGGACCCACTGGAACAGCTCTTGGGAGACAGATGGTTGCCTCCCGTCAAGGCTATCCAGCGTGTTCTTTAACGTGCACAGGGTATGGCTCTCCTGCACATGGAGCCATGGCTTAATGTCCCATCCAACGGACGGCAGCCTTTCCAAGCCCATCGGTGTCCCCTACTGACCGGGGGTAGGGCGGGGAAGTTTTGCGGAGATAAATCGCAACGCTGATCCAGCTGGGACTCAAACCTGGGAACTACAGATTGCGAGCCTGGCGCGCTACTGACTGAGCCTCCTCCGCCCCCCTATTCTTGGGTGTAGGCCTCTTCTGCAGTAATGCATCATGCACCCATTACAGATTTTCCGAGTACATATTCCCTATGATGGTTTGGTCAGGGGATAAGAATTCATAATGCTAGATTTCATCCTTATGCCTTCACACACAGCATAATTTTCTTCTGATTAAGTGCAGGCTTCGATGTGTGCAGAGCAGATTCTCTGAGCAATAACCAGTGATGTAAGTGTTTAGGGTTTCTGTATGTGATCACTTTTCATTGTGGGTGTTTCCAATGATTGAGAAGAGATTCATTATTGTGTTGTGAGAGCAGCAATATACAAGCTGATAATTTCAAATACTTCTGGTTGGCTGTACATTAAAGAGGAACCCACTTGGAAAGTTGATACACTTTCCCTAGATGCAAATGCAACTGTATTGTTTCAGCATTCACATTAAGTGTTTATGAAAGAATTTGACTGGAAGAAGAGCTATGCACCAATCCCCTGTGATGATGCATAGAACCGGCCAGGCCTAGCACCTAATGTTCGACCCCGCCTTCTCGTGGTGCAGACTGTTAGTACCTTTCAAAAGAGATACTCTCTTGTGGAAGTGAATGGAAGAGGAGGGCTGCCAGATTAGTGTGGCCTACTAATCTGGACAACTATGGCTATTTTTCTTTTTTTTCTACCCTGCTTGTAATGCTCCAAAGAAATGAAATACTTTTAAAGTTTGGACCCTTTGTCTGATCCAATTATTTTCATGCTTCGGATAGCTGAGTTGGGCGCCAGGCAATAATTAACAAATTGCCAAAAAATAAAGCTTAATTAGGGTTTGAAATACCAGTGAGCGTTAATGAGTAAGAATTCAAAAATTTTATATGATCGTCAAAATTTTATGTTAATGCTAATCAAAACAAACTAACATTGCTCAAGAGAAAAAAAATTAGTAAAGATTCAAAAGGTTTAAATAACAAACAATTTATTTCCAAAAAAAAATTATTTCTTACTACAAACATCTTTAACAAACTCCAAACTAAAACTGATCTCTAAACTGTGCTGTGTTCTACTACTGTCTCTACTATCTTCTGTGTCTAACATATTTATAACAAAAGGCTACAGAGTCCGCACGTGTCATGTTGCATGCCGGGAAAGACATATGCATAAATTGACAATTGACGGCGCAAGCTATGACACAAGAGGGGGCATGTCCTTGTACACGTGCTTTAGTGGGTGACAATCGAAAGTTTGGGGTTGTGCATGCGCAACTTCTAACTCTTAGAAACGAGCGCTGTGATGCCAAAAAGGAAATAAAAATCCCCAAAATGATAAATATAGCGTAAATTAAGCAAAACTGGTTAAGGTAAAATAAAAGTGAATGAGGGGGCATCACATGCTGAGGAGTGGTCAACCACATGGGGTCCTGGTGCTGATCATATATACCAACCTGAACGGAATTATGGCTCTGAGCTTGATTATGGATCCTGATTTTGCTGCACTGGTGGGCTTCTATGGAGGGAAAATCTTCTGCTGTGTTTTCTGTTTGTTTGTGGGTTGAGAGCCCCAAGTGAATAGATTCACAGGATGTGTTTATCAGCTGGTGGATAATCCTGAGCAGATGTCATCACAGGCACCTGAACTCTTTGCTTCTATTTGCATCGTCAAATTCTACATTGGAGGAAGTCTTCCAGTGTAGATGGCTTCAGCCTTTAGTGGTGGGGGAACAGGGTCTTTACCCATGTCTGTGATTAGGGGACTGTTTGATATTGTCAGCATTCCTTCTCTCAATAAACATAGTTTCTTTAAACATCCCACTAACCATTTTCTCTCCATAGCTAGTTGGAATGTGAGGACTCTGAACAGAGCTTTTTCTCTTGATGTCCTCACACAAGAATTCCACCATTATCATTTAGATATTCTCGGCTTGCAAGAGACCAGATGGACAGATAAAAGTCAGATTCTTAAAAATAATCTTAAATTTCTCTTTTCAGGGAGGGACGACAATAAGCATCACTAAGGTGTGGATCTGCTTCTCAGCAGACATGCTAGTGATGCTCTTCTAGGATACGAGTGCATTAATGAAAGGATAGAAGGATGAGAGGATGAGAAGGATAGGTTTTATGAACAACTTCAGGATATTTTGAATTCTGTCAAGAAAGGAGATATTACCCTTGTTCTTGGTGACTTCAATGCCAAAGTTGGTACTGACTCTGACCTTTGGGGAGGGGTAATTGGCCCTTTTGGTATTGGTAGCTGCAATGGCAATGGGCAACGTCTCCTACAGGTAAGTAAACTCAATGGTTTCAGAATAACTAACACATATTACAAACACTACGACATACATAAGTACACATGGGTTTCACCTGATGGGCTGCATAAGAATATGATTGATTATATATTAATTAACAGCAAATGGGCTAGTTCTGTTAGGAATACCAGGGCATATAGGGGAGCTGAAATTGGATCTGACCATTACCTTGTTAAAAGTGTTGTGCTAGGGTTAAAAAATTTACCTTTAATACTGAAGCTTTGAAAGACCCAGTTATAGCTAAAACTTACCATGATAGGTTACTTAGTCATTATGACAGTCATGGTATGCTTACTACTGAAGTTGAGGAAGAATGGGATCATTTTAAACAGGCTTTTTTGGACACTAACAGTATTCTTTTAGGAAAAAAGGAGCAGAAGAGGCAGAATTATCTGAGTGATAAGGCACTTGAGCTGATTTCAGAAAGAAAGTACTGCAGGAATGTCATTAATCAGTACCCTACTAGTCCTAATAGAAAGCATTACAGAGAATTTAATAAACGTTTAAAAGATCAGTTAGCTGCTGATAAGAATCTTTCGCTTGATGGCTTGGCTGACAAAGCCGAGGAAGCAGTTAGACAGCACAACAGCAGAGAGTTGTACCAGATAGTTAATGTTTTGTGTGGTAGAAAACAAACAGGTATACAGGGATTGTAGGATAAACTAGGTAAGGTTATAGAAGGGGAGGATTCTGTCATGGCTAGGTGGGCTGAGCATTTCAGTGATGTTCTAAACAACATAGTTAGTTATACTCCCATTGTTTGCAATGATGATAGATGCATTGGTGGCTTTAATGTTGGTCCTATAACACAATCCGAAGTTATTTTGGCTATTTCTAAACTTAAACTTCATAAATCCCCAGGGGTAGATGATATTACTACGGAAATGCTTAGAGCTAGGAACATTTCGGTTACCACTTGGATGACTAAAATTCTGAATGTCTTAAGTGAATAGTAGAATAAAGAATGTGATAAATGCATGGTTCCTAAGGATTTTACCAGAGCTATTGTTATCCCAATTTTCAAAAAAAATGATCGCAGTTCTTGTGATAACTATAGGGGTATCAGCCTTACTCTCTGTTCCTGGTAAAGTTCTTTCCATGACTGTGCTTAATAGAATTAAGAATCTGGTTGACAGTCAATTGCATCATGAGCAATGTGGATTCAGAAGTGGTAGGGGATGTGTGGATCAGATATTTTCACTTAGGTAGATTCTTGAGAAATGTTTATAGTTTCTGAAACCTTTGGTTGCTAGTTTTGTTGATTTCAAAAAGGCTTTCGACTCTGTTGATCATCATAATTTGTGGTTGATTGTGAAATCATATGGTATACCAGCAAGTTAGTTAACATAATGAACGCTCTCTATAATAACACTGAGTCATGTGTGAGAGTTGGTAAGGCTTGTAATAATTGGTTTAGCATTACTTCTGGAGTTCGACAAAGGTGCATTTTGTCTCCTTTTCTCTTTAGCTTTTTTCTTTTGAAATTCACTTCAAGGCAAAGATTTTGCTTTAAATGGACTGGAGATACGAAAATTTCTGATTTAGATTATGCCGATGATTTAGCCCTTTTGGCAAATGATGTTGATGAGATGAACTCTTTCATTCTAGCTGTTGATGAAACTGGTAGTAGAGTAGGTTTGGTTATAAACAGAGAAAACTAAAGTGATGAAAATTGGTCAGGCAGGCTGTGATTCAGTTAATCTGAATGGGTGCAGTCTTGAGCAGGTGTCACAGTTTAATTATCTTGGGAGCTATGTAACAGATAGTGGTGATGTGCGGCATGAGATTAACAGACGAATAGGGATTGCTGCCAGGACTTTTAAGAATCTATGGAGAGTGTGGAGAAATAGGCGTATACACCTAAAGACTAAAATTAGACTGTATAATAGTTTGGTGCTTTCTAGGGTTAGTTATGGTAGTGAAACTTGGACACTTTGTAAACAAGATAACAGGAAACTAGATGCTTTTGATTCCAGATGCTTACACAGTATCTTGGGCATTAGGTGGTTCAACTTTGTAACTAATGATGAGGTTAGGCAAAGGAGTTTGGAACCTCCTTAAGCAGCATATTGTGCAGAGAGAGACTCTGTTGGTTTGGCCGTGTTGCCGTATGAATAATTATAGATTTGCGAATAGGGTTATTAACAGTGTGCCTAAAGGCCCCAGAAAGATGGGGAGACCTAGGATGCGGTGGGCAGAAAATGTCAAACAGGACCTTGTTAGAATTGGTGTGCAGTGGCCAGATGCAGTAGATGTAGCTCAGAACAGACTTGCTTGGAGAACTAAATTGCACGGTCTGGTTGGACCTCCATAGCCCATGGCTGCTTGAGAATGATGATGATGGCTTGAGTCTGATTTGATGGCATTGTATATTTTGCATAATTTGCATGAGAACTACTATCATAAGAAAAATGCACCAACTTATTTGGAGGCCTAATACCATGAAAGTACAGCCATTAGTATCTGCCTGGCATTGTCATTGTTTTGCTCAACAGGCAAATACTTAAGTATTCATAAATGTCAGCATTATATAGCCAGGAGACATTACAGTGTCAATTGTGTTGTAATGTTTTCCTTTGAAGGAAATTCTCCTTTGTAATAGTTTATAATTTTTTTTTTCAAATTTGCAAATTGAAGTTGATAC
The DNA here is from genome assembly GCA_038380435.1 of Ryuthela nishihirai. Taxonomy (NCBI): domain Eukaryota; kingdom Metazoa; phylum Arthropoda; class Arachnida; order Araneae; family Heptathelidae; genus Ryuthela; species Ryuthela nishihirai. The sequence continues at coordinate 31,362,305 of JAWZYU010000019.1, read as the reverse complement.
TTTAATCTGTGTTTAGGAGTCTCAAGGGTCAGGCTTCCCCAGCATTTCTGTATAGGCTAAAATACTAATTTAAATCATGATTTAGAATGAACAATGAAAAATCACAATTTACTCGAGCATGTGTTTTATGAAGTATTTTGACTGCTTTACATTTAATACATATCCAGTGCACCAATACACTCAAAACTGCTGCATATTCCTTCAGGAATCTCCATGAACCAGGTGAGAATGTGTCCAAAACCCACTTTCAACATTTGCATATTGTTATTTTCATCTCTCCTTCACCACTTGCAATAGGTTGAAAGTTTGATTTGAATCAGATTTGAAGTGGCCCTCTTACTTGCAGATGGACAATCAATTACTTAGAATACATAGACTAGTCATATCATTAATTTCAGTACCATCACTATGTGATTAGTGAAAACTTAGCATCCTATACATTTAGGATATACATGCTTGAACTCCATAGTCTGATATTTTTCTGTCATTTTAATATTTCATGTTATATAGATTTATCAGTTTATTTCACTTTTAGACCAATCTTAAACTCTTGTGGTGCACTCAAGATTCCAAAAACAATGGTCAACAAATTTTCATAAAATCATGTCTCTGAGATAAAAGTAGGCATTTCTTAAAGATTTCAAGGTGCTGAACATGAATATGACAATTAAAATGCAAAATTGGCTATGATTTCTGAGAAATCCGCAATGGTTTCTTATATAATAGAGTAATACGTACATATGACATGTATCGTAAAACTCCGCTTCTACTTCTGACGTCACTTTACCCGTCACTTGTATAGCTGCTCGGATCATCTCTGGTGAGCATCCAACAGCAGTCAGCTAACTTTGAAGTGGACCAGTTTCCCTGGTATTGTTTCTCCATCGTTGCATGTCCTGGTGAAAATGTTCACCGTGCTCATCACTAACCATGCTGCAGTTGTCGGGGAAGAAATCTAAGTGGGAATGGAGAAAGTGAATCTTGAAGGACATATTGCAGCCAAGTTTGTGATACAGAGACAACATGTCCTTAACCAGTTTCTGTCTTGACATGTAGAACCTTGACATTGTAGTTGTCTGCCTTGACATTCCCGAGGAATTTATTGACACCAGACGAAACACGTCCCAAGCCTTTTTCTCATCCCCCTGAAGCAGGTTGTCAAACATCTGGTCTCTGAACAGTTCATGGATCAGAGAACCCACAAAAATTGCCTCTTTAATTTTTGTATCGCTGAATCGAGGGAATTTGTCAGCCAAGTACTTGAAAGCTGATGCAGTCCTGTCCATGGCTTTTACGAAGTTTTTCATCACACCGAGTTTGATGTGTAGGGACGGTAGCAGGATTTTGTACGTTTCTGCCAGTGCTGGGTGTTCCACATTCTTCTCTCTGACTTTCAGAGATTTCCTCTGAGGCCAGTTTCTCTTCACATAGTACAAAGTCTTTGCTCGACTGTTCCATTCACATAAGAAACAGCAGTACTTCGTATATCCCAGCTGCAGATGCATCAACAGAGCCACTACCTTCAAGTCACAACAGAGATGCCAGCTGTACTTGCTGTATTGAAGACAGTTCAACAGCTGTTTTAGGTTGTAGGTTTCATTCATGTAGATAGCGTGTCTGACTGGAATGGATGGGAGTCAATTTCCATTATGCAACAACACCGCCTAGAGACGCAATATTGAGGAGTCTATGAATAGTCGCCATTCTTGAAGGTTATGTTTGATTCTGAGGGCATTCATCAGGCCATCTACATCAGAGCAGAACACAAGGTCATCTTCCTTTCTGAAGTAAAATGCAAACTGTTCATGATAGGTTTGAAATGAGCCACTCAGACATTTTCCTTGAGAAGATTCCATTGTTTAAGTCTTGATCTAAGTAACTCTGCTTTGGCCTTGGACAACTCCAGATTGTGAACAAAATTGTTCATTTCTTCTTTGGTGAGAATGTGTGGCACAGATGACATACTGTGGCAGACGAATGGATCAACATTAGACACCGAAGGCTGCAGAGAACCCGATGTCAGTTCGCTTCCCCCCTCATTGTCTGAATCAATGGAAAATTCTGTTGGAGGTTCGGGAACCGGAAGACCTTCGCCGTGTGAAGATGATCGGAGAGCAGATTGCATATTCGGGTATGCTACTGTCCACTTCTTTTTCCTTGTGATGCCTCCAGAAACAGGCGGAACCATGCAGAAGTAGCAGTCATTTGCGTGATTGCTTGGCTCTCTCCAAACCATAGGAACAGCAAATCACCACTTTTTCGCCTTTCAACCACACCTTGGAAGATTTCTCTACTCATACTGCAGCATATGTGTGGGGCCAAGGCCTTGTCCTGGTCCCCGATCTTGCATCCAAAATAAAACTCATGTGCTGCTTTCATTATTGGAGTGATGGCACTTCCCCACAAATGTAACATTTATCTGCACTATTAACAGTTACGAGGCATCACTACTGCTGGATTAAAACTGCAAGGATCACTTGTGTTGTACTTATGACCCAGGGGTAAATGAGAGCCATTCAAAAGACTTGCTCACCCTATGAGATGTCCCTTACAACTAACGATTGTATCATCTTTTGTTAGCGATGTCATGACTCAACTACATTGCATCAGACAATGATGCAAAACCTCTGGGGAGTTGTGTGTATGGTGGGCTGATGCAATACAACACAATATGTTGTAATCTGGAGTTTAAAATACAGCGTTGCAAAATGGTTACCTGTGTACTCAATGTGGACTGAGTCATTTATACATGACCATCTCTGTCTCTCCTAAGCCAATCGACAAATTTTATTGTCATTTTCATGTTCAGCACCTTGAAATTAGTAAAGATTGGCTATTTTTATTTCAAAACCTTTTTGTGTGTTGCCCAGTGTAGTAAGTGTAAAATATAAATTGAAAAGTAATGCAGATTTGCTTAATTCAAGATAGTAATCAATAACATCTTTTTTTTTTTTAAACAAGATTAATAACAAATTTTAAAACAGATTTTTAAGAAGATTTTTAAACAAATCTTAACAATTAATTTTTCACACATGGTCATTTTTGATTTCTATGAAATACATTTTTTTCGGGATATATGCCTATAATAAAAGGTGTGATAAAAAATACAAGTCAGCATCAATAAAACTTTTATTTTTAAAAATTGCAGATATCAGATCTTGTCCCCATCTAAGTAAACCCCATTAGCCCTAATGTACTCCTCTATTCTTCTGTGCTTTGAAACATTTTTGAAAGTCCGTTTTGAGAATGCTCTCTAAGTACTCTGTTTCATTATACTGCTCATGTTGTGTGCCCCATTATGGGCACCATGTCATGAAAATGGATCTGACAAATAAGGTGTCTGTTGCATCGTGATTTGAGTTTTGAGCCAAAAAGACTGATGGACAGTGCTGAATGAGAAAGAGTATTGTGATGAACACATTGTGTTCAATGATACATTTTTCAGCCAGGGTTAAAACACATCTGACACAAACAAGCATAACACTGACACTATTCAGCTGATTCAAACAGGCGAGAACTAGAAAAAAAAAAACACAATTTAAACAGCCATTGAATCATTTGATTGATGAGGGTTGATTGCATGTTTTATCTCTGAGTGGCATTCTTTTGCTCACAGTGGGCTAAATGGCCAGGTCACAAGAACTGTGAAGATTCGTACTCCTCCATTCTTCTGTGCAGAGAAAGGTTGGGGGAGGGGACCCACTGGAGTTCTTGTTGGGAGACATATGGTAGCCTTCTGTCAAGACCATCCAGCTGTTCTTTAACATTCACAGGATATGACTCCTTGCACACAGAGCCACAGCTTGCTTCCCATCTGACAGATAGCAGCCTTTCCAAGTCCATTGATGGTCCCTACTGACTGTGTACAGGGTGGGGAGTTTTACAGAGATAAATCCCAACGCTGACCCAGCTGGGACTCGAACCTGGGAACTACAGATTATGAGCCTGGCATGCTACTGACTGTGCCACCCCTGTCCCATGATTGGTGAGGGAGTATTATGCAAGTTATGCATGCAGCCTTGTTTCTTTTTTTTTTCCCACACCCCTCATATACACAAGTATAATATTTCCTTTTTGATATTAATTTTTTGTTGCATAAATAAGATTTATAGCTACAGACTATGCAGCCAAAATATAAACCTTACCTCAGTATCTTCAAAACATCTAGAATTTGATCCAATATAGATTTGATGAGTGTTTGGAAGTTATTTGGTGTGATGTAAAGCTGTTTCTTTTGCAATGCAGTATGTTGTTCCTTCAGGTTTGAGGACAGTGGAGTGCATTCCTGTAAGCATGTTCCACTTCATCCTACAGATTTTAAATGAGGTTCAGATCATGGAACTGGGTGGCAAGAAAAGATGACTGAATTCTCCATGTTCCTCAAACCATTCACTGAAAGATTTCATGCAATAGATTCTTACACTTTCCACCTGAAAACAATTTCAGGATTAAAGTGTAAGAATCTATTGAGGAGAAAAATGAGGCATAGAATCTACATTAGGGGAAAAAATAAGCATAGCAACATGTATACAATCAGATATGTTGTTTAAATATGCTATATTTCATTGAACTTTCTGATATATTAATGAACCTAACCTATTGCATGTAAACATTCCTCACATCATGACTCCTCCTCCATCAGATTGTACAGTGGAAGTGACACACAGGAGGGGGATCCATCATTTCATGTAGTTGGTGAAACCTTTAGCTCTGTCATTTGCACAGAAGAGCATATACAAAAGAGCATATATCACAATTCATTTGATCACTTAACCTTTTTTCAATTCTCTACAGTTCACCTAGGTCTCTCCCACATCACTGAAGTTTTATTTTCTGGTTTCTGGCCTACACCAAAGGTTGCTGAATAGAGTACTAACTGCTGAGCCACAAATATCAGTTCTCTATGCATCATTTGAATTGATTTGGGTTTATCTCGGCATATTTTTAAAGCAATGGTTTTTTTATGTGTATTAAACATAGATTTGACTGACCTCTGCAACTCCTTTGAACTCTATTGTTCCTTTTCTTTAATATTGAATGTCTGTCAAAATTACTTCAATCAGAAGACTTTGTTTGCTCTCTTGTATGCATTTTAGAGATGTTAGCTTTGGACAGTCTTGTGATTCTCATTCATAGTTTTGGCTATGGTTGCACCAGCACATTGTGCATCAACACTTTTTTGAAAGTTGATTATATAACACATCTCTCATGGTCAAACGTTTGCCAGTAGCTGTGCTGATTGCATTTAATACAGGTCAGGGATTATGTGACCATGTAATGTGACTTCATTTGCATGTCTGTGCTTTGTATTGCAGTTATGAAAAATACAGTATTTCTAATTTTTTGACCAGGCAGTGTATGCATATAAGTGTGTGTGTGTGTATATATATATGAATTAAGTAGATGGAATATTGTATATATTCAGTTCCTTAAACATACCATGTGAAAAGTATATTGAATAATCTATCTGCAGAAATGACACTATGGTAGTATTTTTAAACATTTATGCATTCATGTCATTTATACAAAATTATTTTCTTGACATTTTTAGGTGGATCAAAATTATTGGAAATTATTTAGTGGCATTTAGATTTACAACTGAGGTATAATGTTACTTCAGCAATCTGAATTTCATAAAAACATTTTAAAGGAATTTAGTGATTCAGGACAATATTTAATGCATTAGCTATTCTATTAGTAGATAAAGAGTACATTGTAGAAACTCCACACTTCTGCCAGGTCAGAAAAAAATTGGTCAGGCAGAGAAATAGACAAGGTTAATGCTCATATTTATATAAATGTAATTATTTATTCATATCTACTAGATTGTTTAATATTGGATATACACAGTAATATCAGAATAATGTGACCACCTACCTAATAATGGGAACCACCCTTGGCCCTGATGACAATGGTGAGATGGCGTGGCATAGATACAATGAGGCCCTGGTAGGTTGCCACTGGCACACATGCCCATTCGAGCACCAGCAGAGCACGGAGCTCCAGCAGAGCATGGTGGTTCTGGAGATGACATGTGGTCAGTGAGGATGGACAGGTAGCCACTGACATTCAGGGACCCATCTAGTGGTACCAGTAGTCAGCGGTCATACCAGGAAAACATCCCCCAGACATGCACACTGCCACCCCCGGCCTGTACTTGACTGACAAGCATGTCCTAGTGTTGGTTCTCGTGTGTCTGATACCGTATCCACCACCACCCGTCACTTCTGTGGAGTAGAAACCTCGATTCATCGTAGAAGGCAACCTTTTTCCACTCTTCCACTGTCCAATGATGGTAGTCCCTTGCGAACTGCAGCTGTTGTTGCCAATGGACCTTGGTTAACATGGGTGCCTTTATACAGCATTGACTCTGGAGACCCATGCCTAACAGGATTTGCTCTACTGTTATCGGGGACACGTACCTGGGTGCCCCAGATTTCATTTGAGTGGTCAATTGCTGCACTGTTGCGCAACGATTGCCCTTTACCAGTCGATGGAGTTGTTGTTCTCTTCTGGGATCAATGGCCTTTGGGGCTCCACAGTTATGAAGTCTGGAGGTACTTGCTGTGCCAGTGACCCATTCTTGGTACACCATTACTACAGCACCTCGCAAACAGCCCATGAAGTCTGCTGTTTCCGAGATGTTTTCACCTTTGGTGCGATAGCCGATGATCATTCCTTTTGGAACGTCCATCAAATCGATACCTTTGCCCATTGTGCTCACATTACGCACTATAGCTTATCTGTCCTGGCCAGCCATTTATATCTCCATGTGGTTGACCTTGTGCACTCTGTGACACACCTGGGCATGTACACTGTGATTCCGTGGGTTGTCATATTATTCTGATAAGACTGTGTATATAGATACATAATTACTGGCAAGGCTGTTCACAACTGTGTTTTCTTTTTAAATTCAAAACATGATGTTTCTAATATAAAGATAAAGACAAGCATATCATTATTAAAAATTTTAGTTTGCTTTTTCTTAAATACAGAACATACGAAATTTTATTAAAGTTTTTATGCTAGAAATATGTGCTCATTACAGCAGCATAATTTGTGTTATTAGTTTCTACTTGCTCATGATGAGCCAAATGTGAACTTGCTATCAGATATCCCTTTCAGTCTTTCATTTGTTACCCAGCTACTTGTACATGCAGTGTTAGCAATTTAGTCATTTTGCTTATCATTTCATCTCCTTAAAAAGGTAAACACCCTTACTTATTTAAAGTGGCTAAGAGACATCATTCTTTGATAATAATAAGAATATGCCTCTATACACTATTATAGAGTTTGTTTCATTTCTTTCAATTTCAGCATTGTATTTAAATAGGCTTATATTCATCACAACATACACTGACCTGTAAAAATTGACTGATTTTGACTCAGTGCAAGTTTTAATACCAATTTTGATTTCATCATTATTGTTTTGTTTTCTCCCAATCCAAACACTTTGGATACATCTGAATAAATGAAAATCATATGATGTCAGGTCTGGAGGATATGGTGGGATTCTGCATTGTAATTTTATAATACAGTACCATTCGTGCACATGAAGTAGGATTACACCTTTTCAGTTTAACAATCCCCATGGTTTTTGAATTAAAACCAGTTATAAGTGATTAGTTGTTCAAAATGTAATTCTGCTGTATATTTAATTCGGTTTCAATAATTCAAAATAACTTGCACCTTCATATTATACTGATCCAAAGCATTACTTTTCTAGGTTGCATACTGTCTTTTCGGGGTAGGTATAAAGAACTTTGATTTTAATCCAGTCAGTGCCATTTTTACTGAATGTTAACCTTAGGGGACTAAAAATGACTTTGACGAAAACCATGTTTATGTATAACCGGTCACCAATTACCAGCTCAGGTGGGCTAGTGCACATTTATTGGCTCTATCTGTTCAGAAGCATCATCATCATCATCATCATCATCATCATCATCATCATCATCATCATCATCATCATCATCATCATCATCATCATCATCATCATCATCATCATCATCAAGCAGCCATGGGCTACGGAGGGTTGGGTTGTTTTACCTCTGAGCGGCACTTTTTTGCACACCATGGGCTAAATGGCCAGGCCACAAGGACCCCGAAGGCTCAGAGAAGGTTGGGGGAGGGGACCCACTGGAACAGCTGTTGGGAGACAGATGGTAGCCTCCCGTCAAGGCCATCCAGCGTGTTCTTTAACGTGCACAGGGTATGGCTCTCCCACACACGGGGCCATGGTTTAACGTCCCATCCGACGGACGGCGGCCTTTCTCAAGCCCATCGGTGTCCCCTGCTGACCGTAGACAGGGCGGGGAATTTTGCAGAGATAAATCTCAATGCTGACTCAGCTGGGACTCGAAACTGGGAACTACAGATTACGAGCCTGGCGCGCTACTGACTGAGCCACCCCCTGCCCCGGCTACGGAGGTCCAACCAGACCGTGCAATGTAATTCTCCAAGCAAGTCTATCCTGAGCTACATCTACTGCATCTGGCCACTGCACACCAATTCTAACAAGGTCCTGTTTGACATTGTCTGCCCACCACATCCTAGGTCTCCCCTTCTTTCTGAGGCCTTTAGGCACACTATTCATAACCCTATTCGCCAATCTATAATTATTCATATGGGCAACATGGCCAAACCAACGGAGTATCTCTCTGCACAATATGCTGCTTAAAGGAGGTTGCAAACTCCTTTGCCTAATCTCATCATTAGTTACAAATTTGAACCACCTAATGCCCAAGATACTGTGTAAGCATCTGGAATCAAAAGCATCTAGTTTCCTGTTATCTTGTTTACAAAGTGTCCAAGTTTCACTACCATAAATAACCCTAGAAAGAACCAAACTATTATACAGTCTAATTTTAGTCTTAGGTGTATATGCCTATTTCTCCACACTCTCCATAGGTTCTTAAAAGTCCCGGCAGCAATCCCTATTCGCCTGTTAATCTCATGCTGCACATCACCATTATCTGTTACATAGCTCCCAAGATAATTAAACTGTGACACCTGCTCAAGACTGCAACCATTCAGATTAACTGAAGCACAGCCTGCCTGACCAATTTTCATCACTTTAGTTTTCTCTCTGTTTATAACCAAACCTACTCTACTACCAGTCTCATCAACAGCTCGAATGAAAGAGTTCATCTCATCAACATCATTTGCCAAAAGGGCTAAATCATCAGCATAATCTAAATCAGAAATTTTCGTATCTCCATCCCATTTAAGACCAAAATCTTTCCCTTGAAGTGAATTTCGCATAACATAATCAATAACCAAGCTAAAGAGAAAAGGAGACAAAATGCACCCTTGTCGAACACCAGAAGTAATGCTAAACCAATTGCTACAAGCCTTACCAACTCTCACACATGACTCAGTGTTATTATAGAGAGCTTTCATTATGTTAACTAACTTGTCTGGTATACCATATGATTTCAAAATCAACCACAAATTATGACGATCAACAGAGTCGAAAGCCTTTTTGAAATCAACAAAGCTAGCAACCAAAGGTTTCTGAAACTCTAAACATTTCTCAAGAATCTGCCTAAGTGAAAATATCTGATCCACACATCCCCTAACACTTCTGAATCCACATTGCTCATGATGCAATTGACTGTCAACCAGATTCTTAATTCTATTAAGCACAGTCATGGAAAGAACTTTACCAGGAACAGAGAATAGGCTGATACCCCTATAGTTATCACAAGAACTGCGATCACCTTTTTTGAAAATAGGGATAACAATAGCTCTGGTAAAATCCTTAGGAACCATGCCTTTATCATAAAAGATATTCAGAATTTCAGTCATCCAAGTGGTAACCGAAACATTCCCAGCTCTAAGCATTTCCGTAGTAATTTCATCTACCCCTGGGGATTTATGAAGTTTAAGTTTAGAAACAGCCAAAATAACTTCAGATTGTGTTATAGGGCCAACTTTAAAGCCACCAATGCATCTATCATCATTGCAAACAATGGGAGTAGAACTAACTACATTGTTTAGAACATCACTGAAATGCTCAGCCCACCTAGCCATGACAGAATCCTCCCCTTCTATAACATTACCTTGTTTATCCTTCAATCCTTGTATGCCTGTCCGTTTTCTACCACACAAAACATTAACTATCTGGTACAGCTCTCTGCTGTTGTGCTGTTTAACTGTTTCCTCGGCTTTGTCAGCCAAACCATCAAGCCAAAGATTCTTATCAGCAGCTAACTGATCCTTTACAAGTTTATTAAGGTCTCTGTAATGCTTTCTATTAGGACTAGTAGGGTATTGATTAAGGGCATTCCTGCAGTTCTTTGTTTCCGAAATAAGCTCAAGTGCCTTATCACTCAGATGATATCTGCCTCCTCTGCTCCTTTTTTCCTAAAAGAGTACTGTTAGTGTCCAAAAAGATCCCATTCTTCCTCAACTTCAGTAGTAAGCAAACCATGACTGTCATAATGACTAAGTAACCTATCATGGTAAGCTTTGGCTATAACTGGATCTTTCAGAGCTTCAGTATTAAAAGTAAATTTTTTAACCCTAGCACAACACTTTTTTAAGTTTAAGTTTCAAGACACTTTTAACAAGGTAATGGTCAGATCCAATTTCAGCTCCCCTATATGCCCTGGTATTCCTAACAGAACTAGCCCATTTGCTGTTAATTAATATGTAATCAATCATATTGTTATGCAGCCCATCAGGTGAAACCCATGTGTACTTATGTATGTCACGGTGTTTGTAATAAGTGTTAGTTATTCTGAATCCATTGAGTTTACTTACCTGTAAGAGATGTTGTCCATTGCCATTGCAGCTACCAATACCAAAAGGGCCTATTACTCCTCCCCAAAGGTCAGAGTCAGTACCAACTTTGGCATTGAAGTCACCAAGAACAAGGGTAATATCTCCTTTCTTGACAGAATTCAAAATATCCTGAAGTTGTCCATAAAACCTATCCTTCTCATCCTCATCGGCATCCTTAGTGGGGGCATAACAGCAGATAACATTCAAGTCTTTAATGCTTGTCCGAAATTTTGCTGTAAGAAACCTTTCATTAATGCACTCATATCCTAGAAGAGCATCGCTAGCGTGTCTGCTGAGAAGCAGACCCATGCCTTGGTGATGCTTATTGTCGTCCCTCCCTGAGAAGAGAAATTTAAGATTATTTTTAAGAATCTGACCTTTATTTGTCCATCTGGTGTCTTGCAAGCCGAGAATATCTAAATTATAACGGTGGAATTCTTGTGTGAGGACATCAAGAGAAAAAGCTCTGTGCAGAGTCCTCACATTCCAACTACCTATGGAGAGAAAATGGTTAGTGGGATGTTTAAAGAAGCTATGTTTTTTGAGAGAGGGAATGCCGACAATATCAAACAGCCCCCTAATCGCAGACATGGGGCAAAGACCCGTTCCCCCACTACTAAAGGCTGAAGCCATCTACACTGGAAGATTTCCTCCAATGTAGAATTTGATGATGCCAATAGAAGCAAAGAGTTCAGGTGCCTGCGATGACTTCTGCTCAGGATTATCCACCATCTGATAAACATATCCTGTGAATCTATTCACTTGGGGCTGTCAACCCACAAACAAACAGAAAACACAGCGGAAGATTTTCCCTCCACAGAAGCCCACCAGTGCAGCAAAATCAGGATCCATAATCAAGCTCAGAGCCATATATCTGTCCAGTCCAGTAGGTTTATATGGTCAGCACCAGGACCCTGTGTGGTTGACCACTCCTCAGCAGGGTAGAAAAAAAGAAAAGTAGCCATAGTTGTCCAGATCAGTAGGCCACACTAATCTGGCAGCCCTCCCCTTCCGTTCACTTCCACAAGAGAGTATCTCTTTGCACATAAGCTTTTTATTTACTTTCACATTTAGTAGATTGTACAACAACTCTTAAATGTTTAGTAAGTAATTTTAACATCATGGAATATAGCATAACTCCTTTTGGTACAAGCCAAAATTTTTTGTAAAGTTAGTTTGAACAGAACTATTGAGTGTATCATGACCATATAGTACACCACAGTAACCTATACTTCTGGTTGATGAGAGATCATGTATTGATGACCTGACCATTGTTGCTTTCCTTTAGTCATCAAAGGATGAATGTTTGCCTGTTTCTTTAATCATTAAAACATTGACAGCTACTCCATAGGATTCCTCTAACCTGTAATATAAGAACGTACCTACTGCCATTATCAGTTGCATTTACAAGGGTTGTTTGAAAAGTAATGGCAATGTGTGTAGTACTGAACACTTTATTTCCATGTGAAATAAACATTTCATTTCCTCATTGTAATCACCAGCTAGGTTAACAACTCAATTCCAAATCTGTGAGAGTGGACAAATGCTGTCAACAGACAGGGCTTTAGCTTTACCCGAGCCCCTAGGCAAAAGTAAAATATGGACTCCTCTATGCAGGAATTTTCTCTCTCATCACACTATGTGGTAATGAAAATGAGCCCCAAAAATCGTGGGCCCCAGCATTTGCTTACTTTGCATATGTCAAAAGAAGGCCCTATCAGCAGATCTGTTTCTGTTGATCTCTGTGATGGACTACCCTATAGCTCGCAATATCTCAGTCAGACTGCAAAACCATTGCCCTTGGAGAGGTTCCTTCACTTTAGGAAGCAGGTAAAAGTCACAATGACTTGTGTCTGTGGAGTATGGTGGATGATCCAAGATTTCCCATCACCATCTTCCCAAAAGTTCCTTCACAGGAACTTTTGTCATGAATGAGAAGTGGTGGATCCCCAGTGATGAAACGGACACTTTCATCTTATGGCTGGATGCAGATGATGCACAAGAAACTGTTGGTAATACACTGCATTCAGTGTTTGGCCCTGAGGCACTGCAAGGCAATGGAAAATATCATTAATGCCATAAGCAACAATTAGTAGCACTTTTACTATTCTGGATTCTTTCTACAATTTTTTGGGTGTGGAAACCCAGGATGGCACTTTTGTGTGACCGGTGCTTCAGTTCGTACACCTGTGCTCACATTTCATTGATGGCAATGAAGAAATTCATCACCCTTGTTGTGATACTGTTACAGGTGGAGGTTTGCAATGGTGCACCTTTGCCACTTTTGCACCTCTGGGAAATGGTGTGGAACCCACTGTGCTGCAATTTTTTGTATGCTCAGGATGTCCTTCAGAATGTGCTGATCAGTGGAATTACTGAGTCCAACTTCATTTGCCAGTTGTCATGTTGTCCAATGTCTGTCAACATGCAGCAACAACTATGCAAGCTGAACATTCTTCTGTGAGATTGCAGGATGTCCTGCATGGTAAGCTATCAACATTCTCCCAACCCTGGCAAAAGGTCAACTCTGGCAAAGTTCCAACACCTGCACCCATCATGCAATTGTGTGATGGGATAGTTTTCATCTTCACACACTTCTCTCAGTCCATGTCAAAAATCCCTTGTATTATGACCACATGCTACCTCGATTTTGATCCAACTGCATTGTCCCAGCTTCATGAGCATATCAGGGCACTCTGTCAGGAGGCTGATATTACTGTGACTTTATTTTGTTCACTCTCCTACTGTGGCACAGTGTAAAAATGATGGCTTACTTTTGTAACAGATTCTGTATGGCTTTGAATGCACAAACAAGCACATTGGGAGTGCTTTGCATATTTCACGGCAGGGTTGCCATTACTTTTCGAACAATCCTCATATAAGGACTAATCTCACGTCTCATAGCATCATCAGGAACATTCAGTTCCACAATTCTGTATCATGGGAATATAAGGCTTTTTTAGAAGCAGCTCAATGACATAGCAGAATTTTGATACGTTTTTTTATTCAGTGATTTTTATTTTGAAAATTTATGTTCTTATCAAATAGGGTTTAATCTAAATCCTTTGTAGCTCAATTTTTCCCCTGCCCAACTTTGCAAGTCCAATCAATGTTAACCCTTGCAATCTAATGTCAGACACAGACTGACATTAGACTGCAATTGTTAATAGTTGATGGTCATTTAATTTTGTAAGTAAGAAAGAGAAGTAATTTTCAAGTATTCAACTGAGATGAAAGTGAGCTTAATCACTAATTGCTAAAGGAAACCAAGGTTTTCTCAATCCTTTTGACATGTATTCATAAAACTCTTGCTTTTCAGCATTGTTTCTCTTACTTAGAGGTTGTAGGATCTACTTTGTAGGAAAATGCTTGATTATACTTTTCATGGAGCATTATGAAATGCCCAGTTCTTATGACAGTTATTTCAGTGATAGGCAAGATGCTTGTATGATAGCTTCTATCAGACGTTTTTGCTGATAGACAGTTACTGTGATTTATGTTGTTTCTAACACAGCATTATCTGAATCTTTTTGTCTCTCAAAACATTTTTATAAATAATATTTTCTTGTGTACAAAATTAGTGTATCCTGCACCGTTTAAACTGTTACCTCATCATTTTACTATCAGTTTTGTAGAAAAATATGATTCCACTGTTTTGATTTTCTCGTTCTTGGAATATTGAATTTTTTTGGTTAATGAGGGTGTCCAAATGAAGGGCCTGATATCTAATTTACCTGAAATAGAAATAAAATATGTATTACTGCATGTGCTTATAGGTTCAAAAGAAGTGACTGTTTTTTGATCACCCTGTATTTATATTTATGCAGCATATGAATAATTTTTTTTTTTACTTTTCTTTTGTAAAAAGCTGAATTTATGCATTGAGATTTAAATTTCGCATTATTGCAACCTTTGCAGCTTCAAAACAAAATGGAGTCTCTTTCAGATGAAATTGTTACTGTACAGGATGAACTGAATGCCAGTAGAGACATTATTGATGTTTTACATCAACAGTTAGATATTGTATTAAAGGAAAAGGAAATGTTGTAAGTGCATAAATATTCATTTAAAATTGCATATTTGTGTAATAAATAAATATTGAATAATTTTAATTGGAAAACGTTTTTGCTTTGTAGTAACACTTAATAAATTGGTCACTGGGTTCATCGACAAATGAACACTTTTTTATTGCTAGAAATTTCTACTTGTAATAGGTGGAGGGACATTGCTTTAAAACACATACACACGCAAAAAAAAAAACTGTAACAATATGATATTATTAAAAATACTTCATTACAGACAAGGTCATCATTTCGTTTTCTAGGTATTGTCAGAGAAAATGACCACTGGGTGTGTGTATATGATTGATCATTATTGCAAATGAAAGATTAATTTGGAAAAATAAGAGTCACAGCCATATAAATCCAGATGAATTTGGACTCTTGATAAGCTTGAATACTCTCAAATTTTGATATAAATATTTGTTAAACTTGAATACTCTTAAATTATTGAGCGAAAAGGGAATGTTCATTATTGATTTTCATGCCTAATAATGATTATTATTTTTATTTAGGTGAAAAAAAACCCAGAAGAATAGCATAATAATTGTTATTCTTCTAGTTATTTTTTCTAGTTTGTCCAGTTCTTCAGAGCAGCATTGTTCTCAAATGTGCAATTAGAGGTTCCTTGTTTCAAAGTTTATCTTTTTTCAAGTTTTTCAAAGTTTATCTTGTTTCAAAGTTTATCTCAAGATTTGGCAATATTCTTAAACAGTGTCTCAAGGTATTTATAACCAGGTATTTAGCTAATGCAGGTGTTTACCTTTAATAGTGCATTATCACTAAACTTGTCAAAATATTAGAAGAATAACATATCACCTTTGGTGAATATGGGATGATCGTTTTCAAAGAAAATAAAGTTTTTCATTTTCTGAATTTTGCACCCACTCTTTAACAATACTAATGGATGATTGGAAAATGTAAATAGTAATGTATTATTAGCAATGTACAAGACATAAAGAATTTCTCATTTTTCCCTTAAAATGAAAAAAGTTGCCTTTGTCATCCCCTAGGGCAGCCCTGTGCAAATGTTTTAATTGATGGGTTGCATAGTAAACTCAAATGGAAGAGTGGGCCACCAAAGAAATATATAGTGAGTAATGCATGTATAGCCAATGGAAAACAAATCTAAAGTGAAACATAAGAAATATAATTTTATTAAAATTGATTATTTTAATGAGAATTTGTTTCATTAAAGTTGGACTTCTTATCCTATATGTATTCTTTTTCTCTTTTAAAAATTTAACTTATTTGTCATGAGTAGCTCATGGGCTACACTAAAAGAGGTGGCAGGCCATAGTTTGCCCAGGCTTGCCCCAGAGTTTAAGAAAAAAAATAATCAGAGTGTATGAAATAAAATAATTATTTATTTTAGCTATATTAAAATATTATTGAAAATTTTAAAATTAAATGCTAACTTTTTAATAATGAAGAACAACTGGTTGAATTTTAACCAATACCAATTTAATTAAAACACATAAAAATATAAATTTTATTTCTATTAGTAAATTATCTGGTTTCTTTATTAACACATTCTACTACTAGTATTTCTAGCATAAATGTATTGTTGCAATACTACTTCAAGTTTTACATTCCTACATTAACACCCTCTAAAATGCAAATTGAAGCCTTACAGAGGATTTCAAAACTATGAATCATCATATTTTGTTAGTACCCATTCAACTGTAAAATAAATTTTCCTTAATCTCTTAAAACAAAAAGTCGCACTTTTTTGACCCCTTTCTGTGGATGAAGATTCAAATTGTTACTACCAATGTAAACCACTTGATCATTACACTACACCACTAAAATAAAATTTTTTGTATCAAAATTTCCCACCATCAGAGGGTGAATTAAAACTTTTGGAAGATTTGAAAAGTGCAAATTGCAATAGTTTATCAATACCTATCCAATCCAAAATAATTTTTAATTTATCTCTAAAAACAAACAATTAACCTTAAAAAAAAAATGTTTTCCCTCCATCCTGAGGGTAAGGATGAAAATCATTGTTAATGTAAACTTTGGGACCTTCACATTACACAAACAAAATTTCAAATTTAAAAAATAATTACATTGCTTATAATATTGGTTTAAAATTTTGCCAATTTCAACTTTTTTTTTAACCATTAGGAGGTACAATTATAGCTACTGGAAGATTTCAAAAGTGTGAATCAAAATATTTCATCAATTCCTATCCAACTCCAAAATAATATAAATAAAATAATATATATAATAAATAATATATATATATATAAAATAAATTTATCTCTGAAAAAAGATGATGAATGTCTATAGAAGGACAGACAGACAGTCTGATGTATAGATGAACAGATTTACTAGAATCAAATTAAAAACAAGAACAGCAACAAAATAAAAAAAGTGATCTAATGTAATGAAAAATTGAAAAATGATTGATGCAAGAATCATCTTCTTTCTTTTAATACTTTCCAAGATTTTGCACCACAAAGGATCAGCACACATACTTTCATATATAATAATGATACATGCATCTATATATATAAAGAATTTTTATAATATAGATAAACTAGAGATAATATTTTTGTGTTATTTGGAATTCAGCTAGTAATTAATACATCTATATTATTTATTAGATCTCAACTGCAAGAGTCAGAATTTCCCAAAGGTAACCATGAATTGCTTTGTACAAAAGATCAACAATTAACTGAGCTTAAATACAAGTGTCAAAAACAGACACAAGAAATTGAAGCACTAGGAAAACAAATAGCGTAAGTAGCAAATATATATGTATTTTCATCATTAAGAGATGAATTTAGAGAATATTTAAAATAGCATAATTTACTTCAAATGCATTGATTGAAGTTTCATCATTCTTAACATATATAAGTAATACGATTATGCAAAAAAAAGTGAAAGTGTAGATGATAAACAAATTAGTGTCATCTTAATATTTAACATTATTAACTTTTGTGTACATTTAATGTGAGGAATGTTCCAAAAGTTCTTGATATGCATCTGCAGAACAAAAACCATTGCACTTACCTCAACAAAACTTTTACTGCCCTTTAAAGTACTCCTCTCCAGCATCTGTGCAAAGTTGCAGATGTCTACACAAATTCTGTAACTCTTGGTGGTATTCCTGTTGGGGAATACTCTGAAACTATGAATGAACACATTTTGCAAAGTCTTGCACCCTTGAAAAAGGCTTCCTAGCAAATTCTTTGTTAATTTTTGGAAACAAAGAAGAATTGCATGGTGCAAGATCAGGTGAATATGCAGGATGGGGTAGCTGCTTGATATTTTCCTGCTCCAGATAGGCTGTAATTTTCAGGGTTTTGCAAGCACTGGCATTGTCATGAAGAAGGAGAATACTTAACATGCCTGTTGTTGGATGCTTCACCTTTATCTCCTGAACCATTTTGGGAAAAATAATGTTGGTGTAGTATTGGCCACTTATAGTCGTTTTTTCAGGTAAGATGTCCACAGCTACCACTCTTTGAGAATTAAAAAAAAAATGTTAACATCCTCTTCCTTGAGTGAAAGTCTTATTGGAGGATTTGGGGACGCGTTTCATCTTCCACAACCCAAACATTGTTGTCGATCTTTCTGGGAGTTGTATAGTAATAAAACCATGCTTCATAATCTGGTACAATGCTTGTTCATTGTTTGGAGCCACATCTCCTTGCACTAGTCGACTCTAGCCCTTTTTTGCTGTTCTGTCAGTTTGTAGGGTACCCATTTGGTATATATCTTTTGGAACTTTAAATGTCGATGAATAATTGTTTCCACACTCTCAATTGATACACTGAAATCTAATTACCTGAACATCATTTTCTATTGCACCATCATCTATTTGAAATCTTATTACCTGAACAGTGATGTATGGGTTTTCCTTAATGAGTTCCTGAACAGCAGCAATAGTTTTCTTTTTCACAGCCTCCTTTGGTTTTCCTGCACAAGGGAGGTTTTCAAAGCTCTGCCATCCTTCTTTGAATTTGCACATTCCATCCTGTAACAGTGCTATATGAACAAGCATGATCCCCATATACTTGAGATAAATCGGCATGAATTTTTTTGTGTTGTCCCCAAGCTGCATCCTTTTGAAAATGTAAAATTTTCCCTGTCTTTAGTAGGCTCCATAGCAACAACATAGATTGTGCATACTGAACTTTATATGCTGCCTGTGAAGAAATGATGATACATCCTTTGTTTTTAATACATAATGACAAGTGTAGACAAGCTTTCCAGCAACAAGCTCATTAACTTTGAGGAACAATTGAAAATCTACAGATGTGTAAAGAACTTTTTGAATGCCCTTTTTATGAAGACTTGTGGCAAAGAGCCAAAATGTTATGACCAGTGCGTCTTTATGCATATCGAAGCAACTACAGGTAAACAACAGCGTGTGTGAAGGTCATGGAATGGTATAAATAACACCTGATACTGAGCTCTGTTAATCAGGGTTGTTCTTGTTCTTCAGATGGAAAAGGCAGCGACTGAAGTGAGTTTGACAAAGACCAAATTGTAATGGCCAAACAACTGGGCCAGAGCATTTCCGATATATGGTAAGGCTTATGGGGTGCTCACAATCAGCTGTGGTTAGTACCTTTGAAAAGTTGTCTGAGGAGGAAAAAACCATGAACCTCCAGCAAGGTGTGGGCTGACCACAGCTCATCGATGTTAGAGGTGAGCGAAGGCTATCCCATATGGTACCAGCGAACAGAAGGGATGCTGTGGTGCAACTCGCCCGTAATTTGAATGCTGGTGATGGGAGTAATGTGTCACAACACACAGTACAGTGAGCCCTGCTGGAAATTGGGCTGCATAGCTGCATGCTACTCCGAGTGCCCATGCTAACCTTGGTTCACCGTCGAAAGTACCTGTAATGGGCACATGAGCATCAAAACTGAACCTTGAATGATTGGAAGAAGGTCTTCTGGTATGATGAATCTCATTTTCTCTTGCACCATATGCACGGCCGGGTACATGTGAGTCTACCTGGGGAAGTGTTGTCACCAGGATGCACCATGGGACAAAGACAAGCTGGTGGAGGAAGTGTAATGCTTTGGGCAATGTTCTGCTGTAAAACCTTAGGTCCAGTCATTAATGTGCAGGAAACTATGATGTCTACCACCTACTTAAACATTATTGCAAACCAGATACATCCTTTCATGGCAACGGTATATCCCTCTAGTAGTGCCTTCTTTCAGCAGGATAAAGCGCTATGCCACACTGCCTGGATTGTTTGAGAATGGTTTGCGAACATGAGGAAGACTTCTAAGTATTTTCCTGGCCTTCAAATTCCCCAGACATCAATTCAATCAAGCATATGTGGTTTGTGTGGAACAGCATATCCTATCTGTGGTGGCTCAACCACATAATTTAGAAGAGTTAAATGATCTGCTGGTAATGTGTTGGTACCAGATACCACAAGACACCTTTAGAAATCTTGTAGCATCCATGCTTTGCCGAGTAAGAGCTGTTTTTTGCAGCATGTGGAGGACCAACATCATATTAGGCAGGTGGTCATAATGTTTTGGCTCTTCAGTGTACCATGTAATTAATACTGACCACACTCCAGTATCTCTAGTAGAAATTAGTAGTTACAAAAAATACATTAGTTTATCATCATCAGTCCATTCATTCTAGTATGATTTGTGTGTATAATGAATATTTTCTGAATTTGATCATTTTGGTTTTCTTCATGTTCTGCAATCTCATATCTATTTTTGTATTTGTTATTGAATCGTGGATAGTATCTACTTGAGAGTTTTTGAAATATTGAATGGCAATGTTAATTTGATCTTTCCTACTAATTATTTTTACTTGTTTTATAATTTGTAGTTCTCTTGTGTATTCCATGTAAATATGTGTTTCTCTACAATTACTAACAGTTATTTAGAGACCAGTTGATTGAAAGTAAATGTTAAATATATTACAGATTATTACAGAAGACTATGAAAGAGTTGGAACAAAATAAAGAAATATTTGAAGAACTTTTGCAACAAAAGGACAAAATAATTATGTCTTTAACTAATGAGTTATTTGACATAGAAACTGAAAGACGCCAGCAGGAATGGAAAGAGAAAACCTGTATTGATTCATTTGTTGATCTTACAAAGTCATCTGATTCAGTCCAGGATTTTGAAGACAAGGAAAGTTTAAAAGTAAGCAACTTATAATTTTCTGGATTTTTTTGAAGTGAAAGTAAAATAATTAAAAGCATTTTATGATTGAAACATTAATGGTGAGATACTTGATTAGGCAAGGCAATCAAATGAATATGATACCTAGTTAGTAAGTAAGATTACAAAGCTATAAAAATTAATTTTTTTCTTGTTACTGATATATTAAGGAGATGAAACTAAAACTATTTTTAAAGACAATGTTTATTTAGGCATTTCGGTATTAGGCAATTTATACCATGTGGTGTAAGTGCTTTTGTATAGCTCTAATGTAGCTACACATCTTCAGAGACATATTTTTGGCAAGTAAACATGTTAGCTAATATTTTGGTGGTTCTATACTAACAACAATAAATTTGGGATCTATTATCACACATCACAGCATATATTTTGAGTCTGGATCTTAAAGCTTTTTTCCTTTTCAATATGCAAAACAAATACAGTTAAAATTTTTTTTATATTGTCCACCAGATATTTAGTTTCACCTTGGACCACTGAGTGTAGGGGTAAGGCTTGGTGATCAGTGTATCCATCTCGCAGCCATACATTGGATGTGGCTGCTGCTCATTGTCGTTGAGTCAGTGGCATTGCTGCTGTCACCTCCTTCGGGCATCTGTTTCTTGTTAACTATGGTTACCACATGGTTTTCTGTATTTTATTTCATAAAATGAAAAGTTCTTACTTGAGTTCTTTGTATCTTCCTTAGTCAGCCACAAAATTATAGAAATAGTCCTTATTTGAAGAGATTCTGTTCACTTATTCCACTATTGTGACGATTACACATGTATGTCATATGGCTTGGCGCTGGCATGTGAGATGTTTGTTTATATGTGTTGGGTGGGGCTATTTCACTGCGTGGGGTTTCTCTGCTTCTTGCAGGATCAACCACCATGCTGCTGGTGGGAGGAGTGCATCTGAAACAAAGGATCTACAATCACAAATTAGATTTATGAAATCAAAAACCCAGCAGAGAGTTATCGAAATTAACACTAGAAGGAAAGGTCGAACCACTTTTTGATCAAGCATACTTAATAGCTACCCCCAGCATCAAAGAACACACCCTAACCATGGAAAGCATAGAAATTTGCCAGAATCAAGAAATTGTCTGTAATATAGATGCACCCCTCCCACCAGCAGCATGGTGGCTGATGGTGGCAAGAAGCAGAGAATCCCAGACAGCGAAATAGCCCCACTCAACACATATAAACAAACAGCTCGCATGCCAGTGCCAAACCATGTGGCGCACATATGTAATAAAGGTTATGAAGTCACAACAATAGTGGAATTAGTGAACAGTGATCTCTTCATATAAGAACTACCTATAATTTTGTGGCCGACTAAGGAAGATCTAAAGAACTTTTTATTTTATGAAATAAAGTGAGGAAAACCATGTGGCAACCATATTTAACAAGAAACAGATGCTTGAAGGAGGTGACAGCAGCATGGCTGCTGACTCAACAACAACAAGTGGCAGCCACAGCCAATGTATGGCTGCGAGATGGACACATTGAACCCCAAGCCTTACCCCTACACTCAGTGGTCCAAGGTGAAACTAAATTAAATATCTGGACAATATAAAAAGAAACTTTCAACTGCATTTGTTATGCATTATGAAGAGGAAAAAGCTTTAAGATCCGAACTCAAAATATATGCTTTGATGTGTAATAATAGATCCGAAATTTATTGCTGTTAGTATAGAACCATCAAAATATTAGCTAATGTGTTTAATTGCCTAAAATATGTCTCTGAAGATGTGTAGCTACATCAGAGCTAAACAAAAGCACTCAGACCACATGGCATAAATTGCCTAATACCGAGCTGCCTAAATAAACCCCGTCATTTAAAATAGAGTTTTAGTTTCATCTTCTTACATATACAAAGCTGCCAACTGCTCTGTTTTTTTCCTTTGATATAGATTTTAGTTTAAAATCCAAATTTTGTGTTTTTCACTTTTCCTCTTTTTTAAAAAAAAACTCCCAAATTTCAAAATGTCTTCTTTTTTCTATAGCAAATGTAAGGAAAAGGAAGAAATTTTTCCATTTTAACTCTTCTACTACACTAAGGTATGGCTTTATCCCTGCTTTCTGATGTGTTCTTGACTGTGTGTTCCCTGCAGGTCAGAGGGAATCTATAGGACACCTGACGTTTTTCAGGCAGAACACTGAACAAAAGTCACACCCAAATTCCTTTACAGAGCTGAAGGTATTGATTGTACTTAAATGGGTATCACAGTGGCTCACCATTATGAGGCCACTAGGTCCAAGTTCCACCAATATTTAATGAAAATTTAATTACAATATTACATATTGAATGGATAGAAAATACAGATTACTTTAAAAAGCATTTTAATTTAATTTCAAAATTAAAAACTGAAAACATGAATTCCCATTATAATTAAAACTTTCATGTTTTCCCATCAAGGAACTGAATGGGCCAACTCTTAATGAACCTAGAATTTCTATATCATGACCATGCTGAATGAGGTTGTGTCAATTATTTGTCTCACCATTTTTAACAAATTAAAAGTTAGAACATGGTTTGGCCGATGTCTGAAGTGGCCTGTAACTAATTGATGACTTAGAATAAATACATAGCTGTTATCACTGATTTCAGTATCAGCACCAGGTGATTAGTAGAAACTTAGGATTCAATGACCAAAAAAACGTAATGAATGATAATTCTTTTGGTAAATTATAAATGGAAATTAAAGCCATTTATGTTAATCCTGAAGTAAAGTTTACAGTTTTTAAGTTATGTGAACTCAAAAATGTAAGATTACCTGCCACACTTGATAAATAATAATGTTTGGCTTGGCTAGAATTATTGTTTAACTTCCCACTTTAGCTTGTTTTCACTTTGTTATCTGTCTTCCTACATTTCTGTAGATATTAAATTTTTTGTTTTTAGAGATGAAAAATAATGTTTTTTGGAGTGTATGGGTAACTTTTATTCACAGATTATTAGTATTTTTTGTTTTTAGAGATACATGAAAAATTTTTGGAGTCTGTGGGTATTCGCAGATTATTATTATTCTCACTTTCTGAATATCACAGTTTTCCCTAGTACTCTCTAGCATTGGAAAATTTTAGAAAATGTGCAGACTTCACATAAATATTGCCATGATCTATTTATGCTAGAAATTTGAAATTTTTATAGTGGAATGTGAGGGTCAAGAAGTTTACATTGATTGCAACAATTTTTGCCATTATCTTCAGGTGGTTGGGAAAACACAACTTCTTTGTGTAAGAGATAAATGGAAAATTCTTTTTGAATTGATTAGTTATTAATTAAATATTATGATTTGCATTTTATGAATTATCCATTTGCCCAAATTTCCATCTTTTGAAGCTGCTAAAGTTATAAAATGATAAATGTCATTCTCTCTGAAAGCAATTGCTATATATTTGCCAGAGGCAATACATTCGTCTAGTTAGCTAATTAAAGCAAAAATGAGTTAATATTTTCATTTTATTTTCTGTCTATCAATCTGTTAAAATTCACCTTTTTCTGTTTTTAGAGAAATTAAAAATTCATTTTGAGTTAGAGAGTTATTGATGAAATATGATTTGCATTTCCAAATCTTCCAAACTGTAATAGTGGTCTATATTGTTGAAGAGAGTTGTAAAATGCCAAAACTTTAAATGAATATTGCAAATGATCTGTCTATGTGAGAAATTTTAAATATTGGCGATAAAATGTGATTGGTGCACATGTTTACATTGGTAGCAATAATTTGACCCCTTACCTCCAGAGTGAGTGCAAAAATTTTAATGTTTTAAGAGATAAATGAAAAAATAGTTTTGTATTGTACAGGTACTAATAAAATACTGCTAACTGAATTTTCCCAGCCATTCTTTTTTTAAAATTTTCAGTGTTAGAGGGTAATAAAGGGGGAAATATAAAAAATATTCAATAGTGCCCTCTAATGGTGGAAAAATTGGAAAATTACAAAACTTTAAACAAATGTTGCAAATGAGCTATTTATGCTAAAAATTTGAAATGTTGGCAGTAAAGTGTGATGGTCAAACGATTTACATTGGTAACAATGATTTCCCACCTTTCCACTAGTGTCGGAGGGGGGGGGGAGGTAGGAAAACAACTTTTTTGTGTTAAGGATAAGTTACAAAATTACTTTGTGTTGTATAAAAAAAAATACCCCCTCAAGCAGCTGCTTGCCACAGAGGTCTGACAGGAGCCTGTCAGTTTATATGCCATAGTAGGAGGTCTGAGAGGATGGCAGGACCTCAGCAGAAAACAATACGAACATCCATGCCTTACCTGGGGTTCGAACCCAGGTCCCGTAGATCAATAGCCAAGCGCGCTAACCACTCGGCCATGGGACGGCTGTGTTGTATAGGTACTAATAAAATATTACTATTTGCATTTCCCGATCACCAGTTGATTCAAATTTCCACTGTTAGAGGGTGCTAAAGGCAGAAGGTAAAAAAAGCTTATTTATTTCTCTTTGAAAAATTAGTTTCTTATATTTGCCAGAATTGATACATTATTCTTTTAGTTTTAGTTCTAATTATGGACATTTTTACCCTAAACATGTAAGGCATGACAAGCCCAAGAAGAAAAATACGATGTTACACACCTAGCATATGATTGTTTTTACACACCTGTTACATAATTTTTTTTGCACTTCTTTGTAAGAGATCAGATGAGAACTACTCTAGCGGCCTAGTGTTTAAGGCACTTGGTTGCTGATCAAAAGGACCTGAGAGATTGAGCCTTGTGCAAGGTATGAATGTTCCTTTTTCTGCTGAGATTTAGCCTTCATCACAGATTTCTAGCATATTATATTAAGATTCTGTTAGACTGCTATTGCAAGCAACTGCTTGATGTGTAATTTGCAGTGTTAGAGGAAACCCACCTTTTCTCCTGTCTGATGTTTCACTGTTTCAAGTGAGAGTATGGTCTCACTGGCTACCTCTTCCCTATCTTTGATGTGTCGAGGAGACACCATCCTCTGCCCCTGCATAGCTGGTTTCACTGTGCACATTTGCCTCCACCTGTTAAAAGCTCATGAGCCACCACTGAAGATATATATGTTGAACACACTCTCTCTACTCTGGGGAACTAATTGCAAATCAGATTATTTAGGATTCCTGTTCTTCCTTAAAGCTTTGAGTTAAGGTAGATCATGCTCACAGATTAAGAAACATCCCTAATCCATGGATACAAATGGCATTGCAATGGGAATGAGACTTGTTCATGTCTA
The DNA here is from genome assembly GCA_038380435.1 of Ryuthela nishihirai. Lineage (NCBI taxonomy): Eukaryota > Metazoa > Arthropoda > Arachnida > Araneae > Heptathelidae > Ryuthela > Ryuthela nishihirai. Next base: position 31,336,071 of record JAWZYU010000019.1, on the reverse strand, counting down.
TTGCTATCTGGTTTGACTTATCAATAGATCATATAGGTTTTGTTTATTTTAAGGATAAACATTTCAAGAGTGACTTATAATAGTTTCACTTATTAACCCTAGTGTGCAATAGAGCCATGCCCTATACATGTTAAAGAACACAGTGACTGGCCTTGATGGGAGGCTACCATCTGTTTTCTAACAGCTTTCCAGTAGGTACCCTTCCTCACCAACCTTCTTTGAGCCGTTGAGGTCCTTGTGACCTGGCCATTTAGTCCATTGTGCACAGAAAATTGCTATTCAGAGGTTACACAACCCAACACAAATGGCATTGCAATGATAATGAGACTTGTTCATGTCTATTTGCTATCTGATTCGACTTATCAATAGATCATACAATTAATTTTAAGGCTAAACATTTCAAATTTGACATCCATGTGGCAGGGAAGATAAAAGATTATCACTTTTCTCTCACTATAGCTGATGCAAGTTGAGAACATTTAGGTGACTGCTCTGACCTTTTCATGAGCTTTCTACTTCATTGCTAGTCAGCTAAACATATTTTATATTTCACTAAGGCTAAGAATCTGTCTAAGACCAATTTTGAAAAATAAAGACAATCAACAAAGCAGTGGAGAGGTTTTGTTTTAAATTTTTTTGCAAATACAACATCCCATTAGCAGTTACCAATTATTCCAGAAAGCTGAAAAGGAAGTTATCACTCTTAGAATGCTAATATTAAGTATAGAGGAAAAATTGTCTTGAGCTGGATGGGATACAAACCCACAACATCCTGATAAACATGTCAGGTGTTCTGACATATTATCAGGAGGCTGTGGGTTTGTATCCCACAGCTGAAGATCTTTTCCCTCAACATTTGATATCAACTTTAAACTAACAATAATAACTTCTTTTTCAGTTGAAATAAACATCCAGAAAATCATTAGATTTATTAAGTGATGCCAGAACACTTTTTGCCACAATGTGTGCCAATTTGACTGAAGTGAGTAAATATGCATACAGTTGGACCAAAACAAAATTATTGTTCAAGAACTTGCTACCAGTTACACAGAAAACATAGTGCTATAAAGACTTCTCTAGATTCTGATGACAAATTATATTCTCTAGTGGTGATGTACTATGATAAAGACTACAAACAAGTTAAGTGCAGCCTTTTATCATTACCGTGCTTGAAGGGTGGTGAAACTGGGGAAAATATTCCCAACTTATGTTTTCTGAGTTCAAGCATATAACTATTTCATGGTCCAATTGTTTGTCCATGTTATGTGGTCTATCATTATGTGCTCTTGTCACATATGGAAAAAAAGGAATAAGTGCTTTCCTTAAAGTTAAGCACCCTTGTTTAATTTTTTTAGGTTGCCTTGGTAGTATAGTGGTCAGTATCCCCACCTGTCATGTGGGAGACATGAGTTCGATTCCTTGCCTGGCACGTTTTTTTAGCCATCTATGGCCGAATGGTTAGCTTGCTTGGCTGCTGATCTAATAGGTTATGAGGTTTTAAAATGTGTACTTTTCAAAAAGTGCCAGATTTTCTATAATTCTGGATTTCCGAGTGCCAGATTTATGAGGTTCTATATATACAAAACATCATGGGCATCCAACATGCAGCCTGATCAACTCTGAGGTGTGGCTCACTTGATATTTGCAACAAAAACACAAACATAAATTAGTAGGGCCTAACCACCTGCTCATCGTTACTACACTATAATTAGCTTAATGATTCAAATTTAATTCTACTACAATTGCATCATGAACCTGGGGCATTATGAAAGATTACTGACAAAACGAAAACATTTTTATCCATAAAAAAATTCATGCAGCCTGCACATGGATTTCTGATCAATAGGTCCCACTACTGAAAGAACTTGGATGTTCCAGCATTACATTAATATTCAGATATTAAAAAGTAAATGACTATATATATAATTACAATTTAATAATTTTTCCTAATGCACTGAGACTAAGATTTCCATGATCAGGAGATGGCAGTGTTGTGTGTACCAGCTAATAATATGTGCATAGAAAGATGTTATTTCTCTAATCAAACACGAAAATTCAACATCTCAATGAGAAATTCAACTAGAGTAATTCATAGGGGAATATCATATGAAACTTAGAACAAGTTGCTGAAAAAAATTAATTGAATGTCTGAAATTTTTGGTCATAAATTTTATCAAAAATACTCAATCCTGAATTTTTTTTCTTCTCTTTAACTTTCTCTTAACTTTTTTTTAACTTTAACTAGCCTTTCACCTCTTAACAACTGCTTTCCATCTGTATAAATAGCAATATATGGATCTCTGCAGTTAGACATGTAACTGAATTTAAATTGTCAAAATATTGTGAAGCTACAAAAGTATATTTTCATTCATATTTTCTACCATTTTTAGCGTAGAATATATTACCTGTATGGATTTTTCTGTATACAAGTTAGTATAAGCTTTAGACTCATAACTATAAAAAAATTTATAATTACATATCAAATGAAATATACTAATAGGTTAATCATCTTACATGTTCAATAATGTTAATCAACAATTCAGATTCTAAAAAGTGCTCAAGTATATATTTGGGAGCCATATCAACTAAGGCCTGAAAAATATTAAAACTTTTCTTAAAATACTTAAAAATTCAAGCTTGAAAAAATTACACATATTAACTATCTAAATTCTGAGTTAACGTTTTTCCTTCCATAGTCTAAACTCTAAAGGAACTAAAAAAAATATGTTGCCAATGAGGCTGCAAAAATTTCTCTCTGCATCTCCCAGAAAAGTTTCGCAAAATATACAAGTAATGTAAAAGGAAACTATTAATCAAAATTCAGATTATTCATTATTCACCATCATTTGTACTGCAGCCTCAACAGCAACAACAATATTTTGTACAAAATTTTTAAGTGAATGATATAGAGAATAATGTTCAATATGTAGCATATCAAAATTATTAGAATGGTGATATTCATCAAAACACAAAACTAGCATTTTTAGTTAAATCTTACTAAAAAAGTAAGCCAATGGGATTAATATGGTTGAAAAAATGAGTTTTGCTTATGGTGATATTAATTTTTTCAGCAATATTATTTTTTGAATTCTATGTCAACAGATAATCTATGTATTTAATATTGATTTATTCTTGCCCTTAATTTTGTCCGAGTGGTTAACACGCTTGGCTGCTGATCTAAGGGACCTGGGTTTAAGCTCTGGGTAAGGCATGGATGTGTGTGTTGTTTTTCTGCTGAGGTCCTGCCATCCTCATAGACCTTCTAATATGGCACATTAAACTGGCAGGCTCCTGTCAGACCTTTATGGCAAGCAGCTGCTTGAGGTGGGTATTTATTTATTTATATGTATATTTCTGCACTGGTAAATAAAACAAAAATGGAAACTAATAAGTAGATTTAGTCTCCTTTGTTATTGGATAAAAACATGTAATTGAACATTTTGCTGAATAAATTTTCTATGTGTTTGAGGCAGAGCTGTCTTTATGTGTGATAATTATGTATCAAAGTTTGAAGTAATCTAAAATATTAGGAAATAAATTGGCATATATGTGTCTGTCAGGTTCTTTATAGTAAAATAACTGTTTCTCACATTTAACCCTTCCAGTGATCAGCCTGAAAAATTGGTTTACATCCAGAAGCCAATATTATATTTTTTTCCCTATGCTCAACCAAAAAAAGAATTAACTTTAGAATTTTTTTGCCAAATAACTAATGAAAGGAATTATGGCATATTATATGCCAAATTAATCAGCATTTAATTCTTGATTTTCTGAAAATAAAATATTTAGCAAAAATGACGACTAGTTTTATTTTAATAGGACTTTTTTAGATTTCGGTAGTAAAAAAATGCATTTAATAAAAAAAAAATAAAAATTTATTAAAAAAAAAACAACTAATAGATATGGTTATAATGCACAGGGATAGAAGGGCTATTTATTTTTGTGTAACAGAAAATTAATTTTCTTGTTTCAAGTAAATATTTCTCCCATTTTGTAATTCTTTTCTTGGTACTATACTTTGAGAAAAGCCCAGGCTTTTAGCCAATTGTGCTGAGTCAGATAAACAAGTCAATTTTAGAATTAAAAAAAAAATAACCAATCAACAGAAATAGGTCATGGTATATACCAAATTAAACAGAATTTAACTCCAAATCTTATGAAAATAAATAAAAAATAAAATAAATACCCCCTCAAGCAGCTGCTTGCCACAGAGGTCTGACAGGAGCCTGTCAGTTTATATGCCAGAGTAGAAAGTCTGAGAGGATGGCAGGACCTCAGCAGAAAAACAACACATACATCGACGCCTTACCTGGGGCTCGAACCCAGGTCCCTTAGATCACTAGCCAAGCGTGCTAACCACTCGGCCAAGAAAAATGAAAAAAAAAAAAAATAAAATAAAATAATTCAAGCATATTAATTTTAATAAGACATTTTTTACATTGATATAATGAAAAAATAGATTGAACCATAAAATTAAGACTTAACATTGGAAAATATGTTGAATAAAAACTATTAAATTATATATTAATCGAAAGTAAAATTCATTCTGAATAATATTATATTTACCTGAAACATAATTTTTTTCTTTTAATGATACTTTTCAGTGTGGTGCATTTTAAAACGCTAAATAAAAAAATATTTCCTCAAGCAGCTGCTTGCCACAGAGGTCTGACAGGAGCCTGTCAGTTTAATACGCCATAGTAGAAGATCTGTGAGGATGGTGGGTCCTCAGCAGATTTTTTGCCAACTGCACGTGGTGTTCCCAGGTGGTCACCCTCCCAAGTACTGACCGTGCCCAAAGCTGCTTAACATCAGTGATCGGACGAGAACTGGTGTAAAACACTAGTCAACGTTATATAAGGGGTGACTTGGATTGCTCACATTAAGGGATTTTCTGTCCTGTTTATGAAATGGAGGAACACTTTCTTAGGCTGCTTTTTTTTTACTAAACATTATGATTTTTTTCTTGGGTGTTGAATTTTGGGGGGTCTTGGCTAAGTGCCAAAAAGTTAGTGCACCAAAGCAAAAACAAACATATATATCATTAGAATGGCACAGCCCAGTTACTGGGGGAGGGGAGGGTAAAATCTTTTAAAGCCATTGAATATAAACTTAAAAACTCATAGTTTAATTTTTTAATGAAACTTTGCTCTGGTGAGGAGAGTAAAACATCCTCAGTGAGGGGGGCGGGGGTGGCTCAGTCGGTAGCGCGCCAGGCTCGTAATCTGTAGTTCCCAGGTTCGAGTCCCAGCTGGGTCAGCGTTGAGATTTATCTCCGCAAAATTCCCCGCCTTGCCCACGGTCAGTAGGGGACACCGATGGGCTTGGAAAGGCCGCCATCCGTTGGATGGGATGTTAAGCCGTGGCCCCGTGTGCGGGAGAGCCATACCCTGTGCATGTTAAAGAAAACGCTGGATGGCTTTGACGGGAGACTACCATCTGTCTCCCAACAGCTGTTCCAGTGGGTCCCCTTCCCCAAACTTCTTTGAGCCTTCGGGGTCCATGTGACCTGGCCATTTAGCCCATGGTGTGCAAAAAAGTTGCGCTCAGAGGTAAAACAACCCAACCCAATCCTCAGTGAGGGGGGGGGGGGGTAAAAACTTATGCTGAAATTGTCCTCACACAGAAGGGCTGATTTCGTACTAAGGAAGTTTATTTTTTACCAAGGAAGTTTTTTTACCAAAAAATGAATAAATGATAAAATGAAAATTAATATATAACCTCATGCAATGTTAAATGGAATATCCATAGCAACAAGTTGTAAACCGGCCATTCATTATAGCATGACTCTGAAAAATCGATTGATAGATCAACCGACTAAAAGATTGATAATTTACAGAAATAAAATAAATCTACTGAAACAAAAATTGAGGTTTAATTGTAAAAAAAGTAAATACTAACTTTACAAAGGTTATCCAATATATTGGAAAAGCACTGTAGGCAATCTATTATGGGCACACAAAACCGAGATAACACGTGTGAGCCACCTGCCTCCTCAGCTGCAGGCAGTGAACCATGACTTAGTCGTAGCTGCAGCCAGCCTTGAAAAGCCTAAGAATGCTGTTTTTACTTAGTTTCGATTTTAAGAGCAGAAAAGACACATAGAATGCTGGGATAAATGATGAAAATATTTCTGGGAATGTTGAAATAGGTTTATGGCAGAAAAGAGTGTAAAACGAAATAAATAATGGTGGTACATATTTCATAATTATTTCCAAAATCTGCCGTTTTTAAAAATAGCTTTTTTTTGTTAATTTTCAGGAGATTTTCAAAACTTTAAGAAAAAATCTGATGATAATAGTTCAAATTTAACTTATGAGTTTAAATAAGGGAGTTGTTTCAGCAAAAAGTAACATTAACAAACAAATTGACAATACTAAATAGTGCTTCTAAGAAGTGGTAATCAGATAGCTTTAACAAGTCACATATATTGTAGTTTAATAAAATATGCATCAAATGAAAAAATAAAATATTATTTTTCAAGCCTGAATTATATGTTTTTTTAAGATATGTATAAGAAAATTTTACAAAGGCAATTTTAATTAAAAAAAATTTTTTTGTTGTACTAGAAACAAATACATATGTCCTCAGCCTCTCATTATGAATTTTGTGAACATATTACAGACAACATGGGCTAAGAACAGATCCTTGAATGCTGTATTTGTGTATGAAGTCATAGTTTTATTTTTGTCCAAAAAAATTAAAATATTTAATATTTGGGGACAACTTGAAATATGTGTGCACAAAATAAAAGATAAAATGTTCTAATATTACATTTTATTCTATATTTATTAGAACAGCCATATATTTATTTGCCACAATAATTCTACAGAAACTGTCATTCTAAATTATTATAAAAATATCTCTGAAGGAAGTGAAATCTTAGTACAAAAGTAACAGTAATGATCATATAAAAGTTTAAATGAATTTATTATAATGCTTTTTAATATATGTATTGTCAATACAGGGAATGTTAATACAGAGTAATTAAAAAGTAGCTTTATAACTTCTGACTTATACATACTTTATTTGTCTCACAATATTTATACAGGAAAAAAAATGAGATGACAATGAAAAGAAATACATCATTTTTTATTCATTGGTTTGCATTTGCTGCTGTAGAAAAACCAGAATTGGTAGATTGACAAGTGCAAAGAAAGCACAATATGTATTTTGGTTTTAGGGTATTAAGTCAGCAGTGCAAGTGCAGCAGAGGTATCATACAGCTAAAACATTATGACCAGTCAAGTCAAGTGACAAATCGAAGCAACTGCAGATAAATGGTGCATGTGAAGGTCATGAAACGGTATAAATAACACCTGATACTGAGCTCTGTTAATCAGTGTTGTTCTTATTCTTCAGATGGGAAAGGCAGTGGACTTGGGTGAGTTTGACAAAGGCCAAATTGTAATGGCCAGACAATTGGGTCAGCACATTTCCAAGATGGCAAGCTTGTGAGGTGCTCATGGTCAGCTGTGGTTAGTACCTTCAAAAGGTGGTCCGAGGAGGAAAAAACCATGAACCACCAGCAAGGTGTGTGCTGACCACAGCTCATTGATGCTAGAGTTTGAGTGAAGGCTATCCCGTATGGTACGAGTCAACGAAAGGGATACTGTGGTGCAACTCGCCCATAATTTGAATGCTGGTGATAGGAGTAATGTGTCAAACACACAGTACATTGAACCCTGCTGAAAATGGGGCTGCGTAGCCACAGGCCGCTCCGAGTGCCCATGTTAACCTTGGTTCACAGTCAAAAGTGCCTACAATGGGCACATGAGCATCAAACTGAACCTTGAATGATTGGAAGAAGGTCGTCTGATCCAATGAATCTCATATTCTGTTTGCACCATGTGGATGACCAGGTACATATGCATCATTTACCTGGAAAAGTGTTGGCACAAGGATGCACCGTGGGGCGAAAACAAGTTGGTGGAGAAAGTGTAATGCTTTGGGCAGTGTTCTTCTGGCAAACCCTAGGTTCAGTCATTCATATGCTTAAATATGATTGAATGATGCCATCCGACGTTCCACTATACAGGACAGTACTACATCATATGGATGGCACCAAAAGCCACCTTCGTTTGCTGGTTGAGGTCTATCGGAATGCTTACATTGAGGCTGCGAAGCAGCTGAGAGAGTACCTACGTCAGCATTACTTTATATTATTGGAATCTCCTGTTTATTCATATCTCCAATTTGGTACTTTCGAATTTTGAGCCTTTTGTGCTGGTTGATGTCTATCAGAACGCTGACATTAAGGCTGCAGAGCAGCTGGGAGAATATGTATCGTCTACATTAGATTAATATTATCGAAATCAATTAGTTCATTCATATCTCTGATTATGAAACTTCGAAATTTGAACTGTGCCGATGATTTATTACCAATATGGTTAGGTAGCATTATGGTCTAATTTTACTGCAACTTTGTACATGAATGTGTCAAAAGTCTACCATTTTTAAGGGTAAATTCGAGCTCTTTTAAATTTTTAAAACGTGATATTCGCTACTTAAATATCAGTTATTTGGAACAGATGTCCAAATTCGAAGCTAACTATGACATCTACCACCTACCTAAATATCTTGCAGACCAGGTACATCCTTTCATGGCAATGGTATACCCCTCTAGTAGTGCCTTCTTTCAGCAGGATAATGCACCATGCCATACTGCCTGGATTGTTTGAGAATGGTTCGCGGAAGATGAAGAAGACTTACAGGTATTGCCCTGGCCTCCAGTTTTCCCAGACATCTAACTAATCGAGCATCTGTGGTTTGTGTTGGAACAGCATATCCGATCTGCAGCAGCTCAACCACGTAACTTATAAGAGTTAAGGGATCTGCTGGTACATATTAAGTAACATGTTGGTACCAGATACCACAATACACCTTTAGAAATCTTTGGTGGCATGTGGAGGACAAACATCATGTTGGGTAGGTGGTCATAATGTTTTGGCTCTTTTGTGTATGTTGCAACGGGAATCTTTTTAGCAGTTTTTTTAAAACTAACCATTTCCCAGGTTACTAGATTGATTGATCTAGCATACCCCTAAAGTGGGGCAGGGTTTGGCTTGGTAGCATGCCAGTTCATAATCTGCAGTTCCTAAGTTTGAGTCTGACCTGTGCCAACATTGAGATTTATCTCTGCTAAACCCTGGCCTGCCCTCAGTCAATAGGGGACACTGATGGGCTCAGAAAGGGTGCTGTCCATTAGATGGAATATAAAGCCATGTGTCCCTTGTGAAGAAGAGCCTTACCCTGTACATGTTAAAGAACATACTGGCTGGCTTGATGGGAAGCTACCAATCAGTCCTAACAGCTGTCCAGTGGTTCCCCTTCCCCCAATGTTCTCTGACCCATTGGGGCCCTTGTGAAAACCATCCCATTTATTCCATTGTGTGCAGAAAAGTGCCATTCTTGTTCATTGAAACTACCCCATTTGATTACTTTCTGTAGTGTTTCACCAGAGCTTCAATTTGCTACCTACCATTACCATAGTTCATTAGTGAACTTTAGGATATGATTTCTACTATTATTGCCCAAGAACTCCTGATATCCTCCATATTTTTTTGTCTGTTGCATCACCTTTAGCCTCATGTTGATCATTTTGATTAGCATGATGTATTCTTTTTATTGTAATATTATTTGTTTTACTTTTGTTTGACAAATAAGATAGTTATAAATATTTGAAGTTGTAAATATACCTGACATTATAAATTAATAACATATTGACTGTTATTAAATTACCTGACAAGAAATTCATTACACAGGGTAAATACTTTGTACTTATCCTGTGTAATGAATTTCTTGTCAGGTAATTTTATAAGTGTAAAATGTATAATGCCATTTTTTTGCATGTGTATGTATGTGTTAAAGGTTTTGTTTTATTAGCATCTGGGCATTTGTGAAATTCCAGAAAAATAAGTTCAAGCAATTATTGTAAAAAATGAAGTATCTGTTGTTCATTCAAATACTAAATGAAAGATAAGTTATAAGAAGGCAATACTTTTGTAGTGATAGCACAGAAGCCTCCAAGTTGCAAGATTTAAGCTTTAGAAACAATCAAAGATAGATAAAAAAAAAAATTGTAATGAGAATGGTACTTGTGGAGTGGAAAATGGATTAAAGTCACATTCTTCGAGGGATATAGTTCCTTGGCTCTTTTTTTATCTCATTTTCAAAAAAGTGAGATGATAGTTTCGGTTTGTCGTCTGTGTATCCGTCTGTCTGTAGACATTGAACATGTTTGTTTACAGAAATAAATTAAAAATTCTTTTTGTGTTGGATAAATATTGATGAAATATTATGATATGCACTTTCCAAATCTCTGTAGGGCTATAATCATGCCCTCTAGCAGTGGAAAAAGTTGGAAATTCCAAAATTTCAAGCGGATATTGCAAACGATGTATTTATGCTAGAAATTTGAAATTTTGATGGTGGAATGTGAAGATCATGAAGTTTCCATTGCCACTAATGATTTGACTCCTTAGACCCAGAGGAGGTGAGAAAATGCACCTTTTTAGTTTTAGATGATAATTGTTTGTTTTTAGAGATAAATAAAATTTTTTTTGGGTTAGATAGGAATTGATAAAATATTATAATTCACAATTTTTTAAAACTATAATTACATTCCTCTAATGGTGGAAAAATCTTCAAATACAGAAATTTGAAACAAATATTTCAAACGGCGTATTTAAGCTAGAAATTTTGAATTTTAGTGGTGGAATGTGAATGCCATGATGTTTCCATTGGCAACGATGAAAGACCTAGGGGGTGCGGATGGGAAAAGACAATTTTTTTGTTTATCATGTAATTGTTTGTATTTAGAGATAAATGAAAAAATATTCTTAGTGTTAGATAGGAATTGATAAAATATTGTGATTTGCCCTTTAGTACTCTTTCGTACACTATAATTGCACCCTAATGGTGAAAAATCTGAAATTTTGGTGGTAGAAAAAAAAAAAGAAATGAAAATGATAATTAGAAAACTCTTTTATAATTTAATTGGTCTAATGAAATATTATAATTCATATTTTTCAGATACTTAGTTGTTTTCATATGTATGGCTTTACAGATCACTGAAATGATGAAACCTGTTGTCATAGATCATATAATCATATTCGATATACCAGGTAATAATTTTACCCCTAACCATCTCCATCAAAGATATGCCTATTTGGCACGAGTAAGAACAAAATATATAAGTAAACCACCCTTAGGTTGGCCCCTTAGGGTAAACATAAGAAAAGCTAAAGATAGCAGTAAAATTGTGTAAGAAACCTAAAATGGGTAGGTCTCCTCAGAGAATGCTACCATTTTAGGCCTCTTGTACTTGTTTAAAACTGTATGATCGTAAAGAATCCGAGAAGAAATAATCTCATTGGGATTATTGCTTACAGCCTCAAAAAATATTTTTGAGATGCATTTTATATGTGTATATATATGGTCGATGCCCAGGTCTTTATGGAGTTGTCTGTTAATGACAAACCAGGGGGCATCGACCGCAGTTCTCAAAATCAGCTGTTATCGAGTTTTGCAAATAATTTGTATAGAATAGAAATTTGAAAAATTAGTGGTAGTTTTTAAGAGATATTCTACTGACAGCAATAATCTACCCATTTTTCTGAGAGAGGTGTGGGAAATGCAACTTTTTAGATTTAAGAATTTAAAGAAGAATACTTTTATGTTTTTTAATTACTAATGAAATACTATTTGCATTTTCCCCATCGTCTGCTAGCTGAAATTTAACTTTTAAGGAATGAAAGGTAGGTAAAGGAAAAACTTCTTTCCCTTTGAAAACGAGATTCTCATGTGTCAGAGGTGATATGCATCCTTCTAGTTATTATTTTTGAATTGCGGATTCTTATGATGGTGATGATTATTGATAAAAAAAAAATAAAAAAAATATGACTATGCTACAACAGAAGCAATAAGATAGAGTGCCATCATTCAGAGTGTGCAAAAATGTTGCTGCCTAGGTTGGTGGTAAGCAATGAATTGGTCTGGAGATAAATAACTGTATTCCACAATATTTAATTACTTTGGAATAATTTCAGTACTTTACATACATAAATTATTAATTTTTTTAGGATGCTTTGCATGCTTTTGAGCTCCAAAACAAGTTTCTAAATAAAGAAATTTTAGAACTTAATCAGTTGAGAAGGTATGGTGAAGAGAGAGAAGAAAAGCTTTTAATGTAAGTAATTGTCATGTACAAGTGTGCTTATAATAGATGTATTTTGATATTTAGGCCATTTATATTTTAAATGTTACTTCTAGTGGCCAAAGGATATGCATGTAAGTAAAATCCTCAGACAATTAAAAGACTTCAAATACTCATTATGATTGTGCAATTAACTTCCTCAAATATTCTTGTATCAGGGAGTAGTTGCAGTATTTGGCTGCTGAAAGTCAATTGCAATACTGTCGAATTTGATATTTTTTCCCCATTTTATTTTTGTTTATTATTTTGTCTTCAGAGACATTTTTTGTGATTATATTTACTATAACCTCTTAGTTTACTCAACCAGCTACAGTTAAACTCACTTTATGCAAGATGTTGTCAGAACTAATGATGATTAATTTATTAAAAGTATGACAACTATTGTAATTTTAAAAGATCTGATCATTATTCAGAAAAAAAAAAGAAGATTAACACGCAAAATAATAATGCTCAGATACAACTGGACAAATGAAGAAATAAACAAAAATGCTAATATTAACCATAATATGGGATGTGTAGGTAGTTTTCACTTAACACAGGAGATATAGTGACATGTTGTGTGAATTCATGCTTAAAAACCCCATAAAAAATATGTAAAACTGAAGAAATGTGTTCTGGAGGAATAGTCCAGATTTGATAGGTAAAAATATTCTTATAGGTTCGCACGATAATATTGGCACCAGTATAGTTTAAATAAAATACAATGCATGCATAAATGAAAACTATCAATGCAGATCAGCTTTAATTACTTTACTGATTGTGATATTTAGTGGTGATGCAGCAAAGAATAAATGGCAACTCTATACCTACTGAGTGAACTCTTACTGTCCATAAGTACACTGATAGGATTCTCTCAACATGTCATATTACCATTTTCAGTCATTGTGAAGTGCAGTCTTCCAGAAAGACAATTCTCACTCATATGTTGCTAACATATCCTTGAAATTGACAAATACCCTTTCTGACCTCCCAAGGCTACCACCTACCTGAATTCGCCATCCTTCAGTTTGTCTGGGACAGTATGTAACAGTGTACAAGTACCCAGCCAACTCACATTGATGCACATTTGAGAAACTAGCTGTAAAATTCATGAACTATCCCAAAGGATAGCATTAGATACTTTTTTGACTTGATAATATGCCACATATTTATCTGGTTACATCCAGTCAACCATACCCAGTATTGATGTGTACATTTCTTTATTAAATATTGGTACTTTTCACCTGAATCTGTAATCACTTATTTTTATGACCACCTAAACAGCCATAAATATTTTGTTTAAATTTATTAATTTGACTGTTTACCCCTTTCAGTTGAATCCTATTTTCATGGTGGACATTTTTAATTGTGTGAATATTTGTACAAGCAACAAGAAATTTATTTGTGTATATAAATGCTTGATATTAGAACAAAAATGTTAATTATTATGCATTTTATTAAGTGCAGAAAACAATTTTTATTTACCTCTAAGAGCTAAAATATATTACTAACTCTAACTAATCTATATTTTTCTTATTTGTATTGGTTAATAAAAATAAAGATTTTTGTAATGGAAATGCTTCCAAAATTCATTTTGCATAGTCTTCTTTTTTTGATTTAAAATTTTTTAAGTTTTATATTTCACAATTTATTTTATTTCCATTATAGATCATAGATGTTAATTTTCATTATCTCTTTAAGGAAATGCAGTGAATGGGAGGCACGAAGTTGCCAGATTCAGAGCAAATTGCTTTATTTGCTAAATGAATTAGATAAACCACCAGCAGGTAAATTTTAAACAGAATTAGTTTTAAAGCTTCAATTAAAGTTTTTCATTGTTTTAAATTATTATTAATTTGCCTAGTTTCATTAGCAGATTTCAACAAAGAAAAATGTTTAAAAATGCTATCTACAAAATATCTTTAAAATTCAGCTTTAAAAAGCAAATAAACATTAAAAGCCAATCTAAAGAGGCAACCTTAACTTATTAAATTAAGAAGCAAATATTAATGAAATGTGTCTAAAATATGTGACATAATGCTTCATATATTTTGTTTGAAATTTATTATCTAACATCATTTCTGATCCATCATACATTTTCTAATCCACCAGCAAAGATCAGTCAGTGTTGGCCAAAAGTTAGTGAAATTATAGTTTTTATTTCACAATCTGGACATAGTCTTAGAGGATTCTGTTAGTATAATATGCCATAGGTAAGATCAATAAATAGTGTTGTTGCAGAAAAACGTGGAAAAACGTTTTTACACAAAACGTCACAAGACTATTACTTGATTTATTAACTTCAAAATCAACAGGTAACTCTGTGGATACTATTTATTGATAGGAAAGATTTGTGAAGAAGGCAAGACCTCAGCAGAAATAATGTTTATATTAGATTTCCTTATATATTCTCTTTCCCTCCTCTATATAAAAATACATTACTTCAAAGTGCTGTTTTCATCAATATCCATTGAGTTCTTTTCAATTTTATTTTTGTCGTTTAATTATCCAATTATTTTTCTTCATTTGTGTTCCAGTTTGTGTTATTTTGGCCCTTTATACTTAGATGTTCTCCTTTCTGTTCATGATTATTTCATGAAAAAAATAATAATTTCATAAATTTCTCCTTTCTGTTCACGATTATCTTATTCTTCCCATTTCTTTTTCTCATTCATGCATCTATTCTTTATCTGTTCATTAAATAACTGTTTCCCTTGTCTCTCCAAAATTTCTAACCTTTTAAATTAACTGCAACTCACTATTGAAAAGCATTTAATATAATAACATATAAAAGCAGACTTTCTTGTAAATATAAAAACAACATTTGGAAAACATTTGGTACTACTACCAGTGGCTTATGCAGAAATTTCTAATAGGTGTGTGTGTGTGTAGTTTAACATGTTTGAATCTAAATGGGTGGGTGCAGTATGCTTGAATATCTGATTTTGGGATTATCTAAAAAATGCATGCTAGCTGAGCCCTCAAGAGGAGAGATTATCATCCAATAAACACCCCTCTGCTTGGGTACACCACTGTCCCACTGCTCCATTCTCAAGGTTTTGATGAGTATTTTATCTTATATTGTTCCTGAATCCATACTTTATTTGTCATAAGCTCATTAATGCCTACTATTTTGTTAATTTCACTTCTCTGCTGTTTTTTATTTGCTCTAATTTCCCACCTGTTTATTAGCAACCTACATTTTAATGATGGTGGGATATTTCACTTTTACATACCATATCCCTATTTTTGTAAATTAATTGTTAATTTGATAAATTGTTAATTGTTCTGTACTGCTTAATTGAAATTTCACACATCTAATATATCAATATCAGATTTCTTGCTTTGCAATTTTTAGCAAGATCTTTGAATTTGCGTATTTAACTAGATTATTTTTATGCTCTTTGAACCTTTGTTCTTTCATCCTGGTAGCCTTACCATAGTAGAATTGTTTTTTTTCTTTTTATATATTAATTTTTTACAAGCTTTACCATATGTCCTCATATATCACTCTCACCCACACACACATATTTAGTTGATGGCATTCTTGTCTTTTTTTAGGGTCTTTATTAAAGTATTCTGATTTATTCATCATGGTATACTGGTCGATCTGGTTGGATCTCCGTAGCCCATGGCTGCTTGAGGCTGATGATGATACTGGACATGCTATAGCTTATCTTTCTTTGTTTTCATCCTTGTTGTAAAAACTTTGTATTGGTTTTGGTTGTGTTATTTCAATTCATCTTTTCTCCATAGTTCTCTAATGTTTTGTTCTTAAGTTTCCTGTGCTGTTATAGCTATATTTTCAGTTTGTTCCTTAGATTTTCTCCATTTGAAGATATTTGGAAGACTTTTGGGAAAACTTTTCAGAAAGCTGCTTTTTCTTATACTGCATTGGAGTGGTGTATTGATTGTGCTGAACTGCTTGGAATATAAGTTGTTTCAACATTTGTATTTTATTGATATCCAGTCTGCAAATGGTATAGAGCTGTTTTCTTTCCATTTAGCCCAAAATCGAATAATATGATAAATCCCACTAACTTACAAACCATAAAAAACTTCTACAGACAATTTTTCCATAAAAAATATGTTATCCATGCTATGGGCTTATTTTTGACTTTTACCACTGCTTCTTCTTCTAAACGTTTAATAACAGTAAGTGAGGAGCTCTAAAAGTGCAGACTCTATCTTGTTTTAAAATTTTGGTTATCAGTTTTTTCTTATTTTTAAGTTATTTTTGGAAATTAGGTGCAGTATTTCGTGATTTTTTTATCTCATGATTTTACTTGCTTTTTGTATATTATTTGCTGCTGATTTTAAAATTGTTCTTCATTCTCCATATTATTTGCCTGTGAAATATTAATCATTAATGTTTGTGTGTTAATTAATATTTTTACTTCATCAGTATTGTAAAAGATACAAAGTGATTAATGAAAATTGCCAATTGATCATGAAATATAAATGCATAAAATATGGACAATATTGTGTCACTTTGTAAAATATGCTAAGAGCACTGAGTTCTTGTCAGATGAAAAAACAGGACAGTAATACAAGAATAGCTTTGAGACCATCTAAAAGAATTCTTTCTCAAGAAGTTCACTGATTGATTTGACACTGTAGAAAGTTTAAAATGTAATGGTAGAAAGTTTAAAATGTAATGTTTCACTTAGTGTGAGATTGAACCAGCATTTATTTAAATTTTGTAATTTTCTTTTGAATCATTATGTATTTGTTACACAGACTTGTTAGATTTTAGATAAGTAATGAAATTATATGTTAAGCAGATATAAGAGATTTTCAATTGCATAAATTCTTCCATATGACTTTGCATTTCTAAATTTTTAGAGCGTAATGAATTTTAGTGTTATTTTAATCCAAAATTGATTGAAGTTGAATCCATAATGTTATGAGTTATATGTTACTTTTTAACGTTATTTAACAAAAGTTATACTTTTTCAATATCCTTTAGAAAAGTTTTAGACATTTGAAACATTTATTTTATAGATAGTGGAAGTCGCAGTCATGATGTAATTAGTAGACTCTTGCAGGAAGCAATGGGAGAAAGTACAGTTCCTGAGTCTCTTGGCACTGTATCATGGTCTAGGTAAACTGCTGTTTTAGAACATAGTTATAATATTCAAGTGATATATTATTATGTCACTGATAGCTATGTATGATTTTAATTTTAATCTCAACTCACTTTCAGTGAATATATGATTCATGGAATAAAAAGATACGTTTAACAAATTTTTACTCTGATTTTTCACATTCAAACCTTTTGCTATTGAATTGAGTATTAAGAATCTTTAAAATACTCTTTAGTGGGCAAAAATTATCATGAAAAGAAAATTAATTTTAATCCAGGTAAAATTGGCTGAACACTAAGCGATATCACAAACTTTATATTTTCTAAGCTTGACAGTTTTTCCTTGCTTAATTATTATTAGTTGTGGAATAGAAGTGGTTCATTGAAGTGACATTAAAATGCAATCAGAATTAGGCAAGTATGGGAATCCACCCATCACACTAATTTTAACTTGAGATCTCCATGTTACACACCAATCACTCTACTAGTTGAACTAAGGTTACAGGAATTAATATTAGCTGAACTAAGGTATTATTACAAGCTCTGTCAGGCAGCATATAATGCAGTATGTAAATTGAGAGTAGAACACAGTTATAATATTCAAATACATTATAATATCACTGATATATATATATATAAGTTAATTATAATCTCATCTCACCATCAGTGAACATACAATTCGGGGAATAAGAGAGATTTACCAAAGTGACATTGGTTATCAGTATGCTAGGCAAATATAAAAATTTATTCAACCATTAGTGTGATTCAAATGTGAGCTATCCAATGTTTGAAGCTAGGAATCAGCAAGAGGCATTTTGTTCACTTGTGTAACTCTGATGCTTATTTTTCAGTTCATTCAAAATGATCAAATTCTGAAACAGGATGGGTTGAGTTGTTTTACTTCTGATTGGCACTTTTTTGCACATAATGGGCTAAATGGCCAGGTCACAAGGACCCGAGGGTTTAGAGAAGGTTGAGGGGAAGTGACCCACTGGACAGCTATTAGGAGACAGATGGTAGCCTTCTGTCAAGGCCATCCAGCATGTTCTTTAGCATGCATGGATGGTGGCCTTTTCAATCCCATCACTGTCCTTACTGACCAAGGGCAGGGCAGGAAGTTTTGCAGAGATAAATCTCAATGTTGGCCCAGCAAAGACTTGAATTGGGGAACTGCAGATTACAAGCTTGGTACACTACCAACTGAGCCACACCCACATTTTTGCAACAGGAAAATTAGTGAAACTATTAAAAAGACAGTAGCAACCAATTCATGTTACTTCAAGACTCTCATATAAAGAGTACTGTGATGGTCCACCCATTCACTTTTACTTTTC
This sequence comes from Ryuthela nishihirai, assembly GCA_038380435.1. Lineage (NCBI taxonomy): Eukaryota > Metazoa > Arthropoda > Arachnida > Araneae > Heptathelidae > Ryuthela > Ryuthela nishihirai. The sequence goes on along the minus strand of JAWZYU010000019.1, from coordinate 31,317,455 downwards.
CTTAACCAGTTTTACTTTATTTACTTTATAATTATCATTTTGGGGATTTACTTCAGTTGGACTTAATGACTTTTCCTCTTCTGATCCATTAAAGGAGTAGCACATGCATAACTCTGACTTTCGATTGACAAACCGCTAATGCATGTATTTAGGACACGCCCCCTCTTGCGTCATAGCTAGCGCAAGTGCACGATCATCAGATTATGCAAATGTTTTTCCCAACATGCAACACATGTGTCAATTTTACGCTGCATGTATACTAAATGACGTTAGGTCATGGAGTCAGAGTAGGAAGAGAGTGATAAAGTAGGAAGGTAGTATAATAATAGATAATAGTAGAGTAATGATAATGGGAAATGAGAACGATGTTAACTGAGAAGTTTTTCAGTTTTGGAGATATTTAAATGAATTTTTATTTGCTCAGACTACTTTTGTATTCATCAGCTTATATGGTGAGTTGAGAATTTTTTTTGGGAAATAAACTTTGTTATATGAATATTTTGACTTTGCTATGTTTTCTCTTGAGCCAATGATAATAGATTTTGATTAAGATATAACTTTTAAAAATTTGACTATCTTTTGATTTCTTACTCAATAAGTAATGCCCATATACCTAACGAATCCTCATTTGACTTTATTTGATAAGCTAATATTGCCTGGTGCCTGATATGCTATCCAGAGTTTTAATTTGGATCAGTCGAAAAAAAGTCCAAAGAGAAGAAGTTTAACAATCTTTTGGAGCATTACAGTACCAGTCCTATGACTTTTTCTTCAAGTGGATGATCATAGTCATTTAGAAAGATTCCCTAGGCTGGAGAAATTTAGGGAAACTGGAAATTGGACAGAAGTATACTGAAGTGACAAGATGACTGAATGTTTTGACACTTAGGAAACATTTCAAGATATAGGAACCATTGCTAGGAGAAGATTACTACAAGACTATCCTGAAGTTGCCTCAATCCAAGATGATTGATATCTTGTTCTGATGGTAAAGTGCAATAGTGAGATGACATCACTCCAATAACTTTCAAGCTGTTTGACTTCTCAAAAAGGATGAATTTGAAAAGTTGCATAAAAGCATAATGAAAGTGGACTCTGTGTCAGGAGGCCATTGGTCTGTTTTTTTTAATCTATTAAAACTCTCCAGGAAAAGTTGAGCTTGTGATGACCCCCTATTTCCTTATCAAAAGTATGAGTGAAATGCAATTGATAGAACAGAATGGCAATTCCTTAGTGTTTGGTCCAGCCCATGGGGCAGAGGTCAAATTCTTCCATAGACCTCCATGTGTAGATTAACTTTGGTTGACTTCCTGTTGCTGCTGCTGTGGAATGCATTGCCAAAGGGGTGAAAAGTTTGCAAAGGCACCTGAGGAAGATAGAACACAGGCAAGAAAAGTTACATTCAAGAAGTTCCCTTTGTGAGAAGTACTGATAAAAACTATATCAGAGAAAAGAATGGTGTTCATTGAAAATGGCTTGGGTCTGGTGGTTTTTGCTGGAACCCAGCTGAACTTCAAGTGGAAGAAGAGGAAAGTAATTATTCCAAATCTTTTCAAATTTCAAAAAAGAAAAGAAAAATAAACAAGTATAAATTCTGTAAAAATATTCAACTTTTTTTCAAGAATTTTAGTGTTAGATTCCAAAACGATATTTTTATTCTGGAAGAAGGGTGATTCAGCAAAGTTTTTGTATTGAAATTTTAATTGGTTAATACTTCGATTGAGGTTTTAAAAAATTTTCTTTCTTGCTCAAATTTTATAAACTTGCATAATATATGTTTTACATTTCCACTTCTTGACAGAGTTCACAGAGTGTAGAGTTTACTTTTTTAATGATGAATAAAGTTTTGTTGAGGAAGGTATGATCTATAATAAGTTTTGTGATTTTAATTTGTTTTATCATGTTTATTTTTTTAAGTTTTTTACTCTAAATCCTGTACTTTTTATTCGGAATTGTTGGTGCTTTCTGTGTTTTTTATGAAGTATCATTCAAACCTTCTGAGTTAAACTTTTTTTAATTGTGTTAGCTAGAAAAGCTATGTCATTTCGATATGTTTCTATCATTTTTCCGTGGCCTAGTGCTTGTTTAGCCAGTTTGTCAACAGTCTGCAACACCAATATGTACTGGAGTCCAGTAAAAACAGTGTGAGTTTAAGTTGGTTTTGTTTTCTTCTATTTCTCGAAATATTTCCACTTGAAATGAAAAATCAAAAGTTTTAAAGGCATATTTTCAAAGAGCAAGTAAGGCAGATTGGCTGTTGGAGAAGACTGAATTTTTTTTTAGTTTGTATGTTTTGAAAATTTTTATAGTTTCTAGGATAGCTATTAGTTTGATGTCCATAATGCTTAGATTATAACTGAGTTGAAAAGAGTTACTTAAATTAAGTGAGGGGTAGAAAAATGTACCTGTTGATTTCTTGATTTTTGGAGCCATCTGTAAGGAAACATAGATTAATCCTTTTTTCTTTGTTTATTTTATTTTCCATGATAGGTTTATTAAGGTGTGCTTCTTTTTTGCATAATAATACCTTGTCTCCCATGTGGATTTCCTGTTGTTTCCAAAGCTATGTTTCTGGTATTTCTTTCATGTTTTTTGGCTAGCTGAAGCTGCAAAATGTTTTCATAGTTAGGATTTTTCTTTATTTCTGCCATTATAAGTGCTTTAATTGAACTATTTTGAATTTTTCCTAGGATATTTTTCTATGTTTATTGTATTTGGTGGCAAGTCTCATAACTTGTGTTAGAATGTAATTTCTTCTGATATGTGGGGTTCAATAACTGCTGTGGATAATAATATAGGGATACGAGTTGTAGGCGTTAGGCTTAGTCAGATACAAAGTGCTTTGTTTTGAATTCATTCAATGATTTGCTGTTTTGGTTGGAGTGCAGAGTTTATGAAGCAGTGTCCATAATCAAGTTTAGATTGAAGCAAATTTTTATAGATAGTGGGCTTTTGATTTGAGATGGGCCCCATTTGGGATTACTATTGCTTCTTAACAGGTTGATAACATGAGTGCTTTTTTTTCTAATTAATTTATCTGCTCAATTCCATAAAATTTTTTTATCAAGCATTACTCCTAAATATTTGAATTTTTTCATTTGATGCATATTTGATTAAACTATAATATAAATAATTTGTTAAAGCCATGTGATAGCCATTTCTTAGAAGTGCTATATGGTATTGCCAATTTATTTGTTAATTCTCTTGCTGAAGCAACCTTCTGATTTAAGCTCACAAGTTTGATTTAAACTATTATCAACAAAAAGGGTTTTCCTTAAATTTTCAAGAAATTCTCTGAAAGGCATCTCATGAAATTCTGTATCCATTCCATGTCCAACACGTATCCAAGAAGAAAGAATTCTCATGAAAATTAACAAAATACTATTTTTTAAAATGGAAGATTTTGGAAATAATCACAAAGTACATACCTATGTTGTTTTTTCTGTTTTACAGTCTTTTTCTGACTTAAACTTATTTTAATATTCCTAGAATTATTTTTATCATTTATATTATTTATCCCAGCATTCTATGCATCTTTCCTGCTCCTAAGATTGAAACTTTAACTAAAATCAGAGGCGTAAAGACTGGCTGTAGTTGCAACTAGATAACTGCCTCCTGCAGCGAGGATGCAGGTGTCTTTACACATGCAATTTCTGTTCTGTGTGTTCAAGTGGCTCCATAGTAGATTGTGTACAGTTGAAATAATTGGTTGAAAAAATATTGGGTGTGCTGATCCCAATCAGGACAACCAATTTTTTTTTTCAACTAATTATTTCAAGCATTTCTTGTCAACAGGATGATGTGTTCCTGTGCTAATTTATTACTGGGTTGTTTACAGTGTTGTATATTCCGATATACCCCCTTTGTTAAGTTAGTATTTGCTTTTTTATGTTTAAACCTTAGTTTTCATTTCAGTAGATTTATTTTATTTCCTTAAATTATCAACCTTTTGGTCTGTTGATCTATCAATTGATTTTTTTTTTGAGTCATGCTATATTGGATATCTGGCTTACAACTTGTTGCTATAGTTATTTTACATAACATCACATTAGGTTATATATTAATTTTTTCCATTATTCATTTTTCAGTAAAAAACTTTGATCTTGTATCGTTTCCTGAAATTCCTGAAAAGGAATGAGGTCTTGGATATGGAAGCAAAAAAAAACTTGGCACGGAAATCTGTCCTTCTGTGGAAGGTCAATTTCAGCAGATGTTTTTACCTCTCACCTCCTGCCACACTCACTGAGGATTTATTCCACCCCTCCACTGGCAAAGTTTCATTAAAAACTTTTATGAGTTTTTAAATTTATATTCAATGGTTTTAAAAGATTCCCCCCCCCCCCCCCCTTCTTGAGTAACTTGGCTGTGCCAGTCTAACAATATAGACTTTTTTTTTTGCTTTGGTGCACTAATTTGTCGACACTTAGCCAAGAACCCCAAAATCCAACACCCAAAGGAAAAAATCATAATGTTTAGTAAAAAACAGCAGCTATAAAGTATTCCTCCATTTCGTGAACACACATTTCATGAAAATCTCAATAATGTGAGCAGTCCAAGTCAATTTGTGTAACACAGGCCCATGCTTTAAAATATATCACGTTGAAAATAATCATTAAAATAAATAAAAATAATGTTACAGGTAAATATAATAATATCAGGAAGAAATTTATTTTTGATTAATATATAATTTAACTGTTTTTATTCAACACATTTTCCAACATTAAACCTTAAATTTATAGTCCAATCTATATTTTCACTATATCACCGTGAAAACGTCTTCCTAAAATTAATATACTTGTAAATTTGTATAATTTTTTTATTTTCTTAAAATTTGGAGTTAAATTGTGTTTAATTTGGTGTATAACTTGATCTATTTCTGTTGATTGGTTATTTTTAAAAAGAATTCCAAAGTTGACTCGTTTTTTTAACTCATCACAGTTGGCTAAAAGCCTGGATTTTTCTCAAAAAGTTTTGACTCAAAAATACTGTTAAAGTATGGTACTGAGAAAAAATTATAAACAGGAATAATTTTCGTGCTTCAAGTAAATATTTATTTATTTTTTTTATTCAGAAAAAAAAATAGCCTTTCTATTCATATGCATTGTAATCATTTCTGTCTATTAGTTTTTTTAAAGTAAATTTTATTTTTATTGCCAGATGCATTTTTTTACTACATGATGCTAAAAGAAGTCCTATTAAAATAAAAAAATTGTCATCCTTTTTAATTGTATAAAAATAATTGTATAAAAATAAATATATATAAAACTGTCATATTTTATTTTCAGAAAAACAAGAATTATATACTGATTAATTTGGCATTAAAACATGCTATAATTCATTTCATTAGTTATATGGCAAAAAAAGTTCTAAAGTTAAATTTTTTTTGGTTGAACATAGGGAGAAAATAGCCTGGCCTCTGGATGTAAACCAGTTTTTCAGGCTGGACACTGGAAGGGCTAATTCTAATAATAGGTTCTTTTTTGCTAACTGGAAGGATGGCTGATTTATCCAGATCAATCTGGTGGCTCCATTTATCACAGTAAATTATAATTTTGCTAATAGCCAGCAGTAATTTTTCTTCAAGTGTATGGAAGTGATGCCCTGAGGACCAAATGCAGATATCATCCACATATTGCATCAAATGAATTCTAGGTTGGAGGTTATTAATGAGATCTGCAATATAATAGTTTAAAGTAAAGGATGCTAAGACAGAGCCCTGAGACACTCCATGTTAGGCATTATAAGTGTTTGAGAGAGTCCTTCCAAGTTTAATTCTAATTGATTGTTTGGTGAGGAAATTTTCAATGAAGTGCAGAAGAGGTCCTGCAATTCTAATTCTTTTGCTTTTGTGTAGAAGTCCTTCATGCCATATCGAATCAAATGCACTCTTAAGATCTAAAAAAATTATCATCATGGGTTGTCCTAGTGCCAGGCTGGTTTGTGCAGAAATAATCATATCGATAAGGCTATCATAAGTGCATCTAAATAATCTAAAATCAGTTAGTTGATTATGTAGTGAATTAAAACGATAAAAGACCCATTCTAAATTAATGTTATGGTTTTATCATTTTCTCCATCATTTTAAGAACCACAGATGAGAGAGTAATAGGATGGTAGCTATCAATCATAGTTAAGTTTTTTCCAGGTTTTGGAATTGGGATGATGTATGCCTCACACTATTGTTCAGAAAAGGTTCTGGTTTTCCAATAATAATTAATAATTTGAAGGAATATATATAAATTGATGGAAGATATTTCAACATTTTGTTGAATATTTTATATGTGCCAGATGTAGAGGTTGTTTTAAGAGTTCTAATAGTATAAACAAGTTTGACAAAATTGAAATCTTTATTAATTTTCTGTTCAGTGTTTTCAATTTCTTTCAAGGCAAAATTTTTAAATTTGAATTTTTATGTTTTTAGTTTTATTTCTTTGCCAGCTATTATTATCTGGTATTTTGCCTAAATTTTTTTAATTTTATGCAAATAGGTTTGCCACTTCGGTTTCTGTTAGATTATTATTTGTAATAATATTTTTCCATAGGTTTTGTTGTGTGACCGATTTTCGTATTTTTTAACAAGTTTCCAAGCTGTTGTGGTGGATGTAAGCTGTTTATTTTTGAACAGAGTGTTTGCCACTCCATTTTGCATGCATAGCAGTTTTTTTTAGTAACAACTGTTAATCTTTTATGGGCCAAGATATCTTCAGGATTGCGTGTTCTTATAACTTTTCTTTCAGCTCGTCTACATAGGACAATCATTTTACAAATATATATTGCATTCAAGTTTATATAATTACGTCTGGTTTCTTCTATAGCACTTTGAGTGTGTCATGCAGTGACCTGATTTAGAAATTTGTGTATGGCATCATTATTAATATTTTCTTCAAGTGACCTTGGATTTTTAACATTCTAAACTCTCTCTCTTGAAACTGTTGCTTTAGTTTGTTGACTACTACATTGTTGACACAATGAGCCATCTCATGACTTCTACTTATAATTGTCCTCATTCAGTTTGACCTATCACCTCCAACTTGCACTTTGTGGTGAATGTCTATGCTCCATTGCATAATAGACTGCTAGTCAAATGTCAAATAATGCAGTGATGATTCAAGACCACTTGCCAAGATAAGCTGATATGCATCTGCATGCATGCAACATTCATTTACACGTGTTCATCATATTCAATGATTAATATCTGTTATAGCATATTTTGGTTAATATTTATCAATGACATTTTGAATGATTTCAAAATCAATAAATATTTTTTGTAAATAATTTTTGCCGACATTTCTGCAAAATATTTACTGATTTATCAATGCCAAAAGAGCAGCAGGTAATGCTGTGATTATCATCTATGATTTCAAAATGTTTCAAAATTTTCATTAAATTACAAGCCAATATGTAACTGATTATAGTACATTAGTATTTGTTGACTTTTCAATGTTGATAGCTTCTCTGAAAAATGGAACTTCAGAAAGTTTTATTTTTAAAATGTAAGACTATTTTTATTACTTATAATTATCACTATTTTTGTTTACTTTATAATAATATTTAATAATATGAAAAAGAAATTATGATTCTTAAAAATTATACTTTTTATTTTTATTCTAAAATTCAACTTTTCTGTAACAGTAATGCAAACTTGGTTCTTATTATGTGTTTACATTTTAGTTTGTCCTTTATTTTTTCAAAAAAAAAGCAAAAAGTTATAGATTTAATTTTGTAACAAACTATTTTCAGCGAGAAAGTGTATGATGACCTGGGATTTAATTGGAAATGGGGGAAAGAAGATTTATTGTCTATTAAAGCAGCCAATCTGAAGCAACGTTCAGAAGATATCGCAAATAAAGCAAGGGTAAGAATATCTTTGTTTGAGTACAAAACATTTTAGGTTTTTTAAGAAACTAAATGTACTGCAGTGTTTTAAAGATAAGAATTGGCATTTAATTTTATTATATATGTATTTTGTTTTTCACTGTGATACAGAGGGTGTTCATAAAGTTCTTGACATAAGTCTGTAGATTTGCACTCATTCCTTGTCAATGTGTTAAACTTGTCATTACATGTTAAAAACAAAGGCTGTATCATAATTTCTCTCTTCTGGTGGTGAGCAAAGTTTGGTCTGCAAAATCTGTGCATTGTTGTTATGGAGCCTACTAAAGATGCAAAGATTTTACATTTTCACAAGGATGCAACTTGGGGATGACACGAAAAAAATTCATGCCAATTTATCACAAGTATATGGGGATCATGTCTGTTCATATGACACTATTATGGGATGGATGCATAGCTTGGAAGACCTCCCTTGTGCATGAAGATTAAAGGAGGCCATTAATGAGAGAACCATTGCTGCTGTTTGTAAACTCTTAAGGAAAACCCATGCATGCCATTCAGGTAATAAGTTTAAATGTCAGTGTGGAAACAATTATTCAATAACATTTAAAGCTCTGAAAGATCTGTGCCAAGTGGGTACCCTACAAACTGATAGAACAACAAAAGAGGGCTCAAGTGGACTCTTGCAAGGAGATGCTGGCAACATTTCAACCTAGTGGCCCCAAGTGGTTAACAAATATTTTCACAGATGATGAGACTATACAATTCCCAGAAAGATAGACAACATGTTTGGGTTGTAGCAGATGAATCATGTTTCTAAGTCCTCCAACAAGACTTTCACTCAAGGAAATTTTCAATTCCCAAGTAGTGGTAGCCAAGGATACCTTAACCTGAAAAAATGACTATAAATGGCCAATACTACACTTTTGCCTAAAGTGGCTAAGAAGATGAAGGGGCAGCATCCAATAACAGACATGCCAAAGATTCTCTGTCACAGTGCCAAGCAAGTTATGGCCTCAATGGAGCAGGAAAAATCAAACAGCTACCACATCCTACATATTCACTGATCTTTGCACTATGCAATTTTTGATTGTTTCGAAAAATTGAAAAGGAACTTTCTGGAAAGCCTTTTTCAAGGCTGCAAGACCTTGCAAAATGCATTCATTCTGAGTTTCTAAGTATTTTCCAACAGGAGAACCACCAAGTGTTCCAGAATTGGCATAGGCATCTGCAACTTTGCCTACATGCTGAAGGGGAGTACTTTAAAAGTTTTGTTGAGGTAAGTGCAATAGTGTTTGTTTTGCAGATGCATGTCAAAAACATTTTGAATGCCCCCTTGTAATTTTTACATTTTAGAAGTTATATTCAAATGTAAATTTTTATGTAATATCTTCCTTTTTACCTCTGCTTGTATTTGCTTTTCTCTCCCTTATGTTAAAAATTAATGTACTCAGCATTTATTTGTGGCATTTCTTCTCAGCTGATGAAGAAATTTTTTAATACTGTAACCTGGTCATGTCAAAATGTTAATACCATCTACATTTGCTCAGCGGAAACTACTTTGTGGGCTAAACCTGGCCTACTAGCCATAGGTTACACATCACTGTTTTAAACCATATGTCTTATATTGTTCAACAGGATTCATTCACTGATGTACGATTTTAATTTTTAATATTATTAAATTTATAGTGTTAATAGTAATTTTAACATGTATTGACTTAGTTTAATGGTGTAAAAGGTAGATTTCAAACAAATGATGCTATTTGATTACACTGTAAATTGAAATTAACATTATCTATTGCTTTCATTAGGTTTAAAAAGGGAATTTTTTAAAGTAAATCTTCATCAGTTTAAGACAGATATTGTGAATGGTAAGGTTTTTTTATTGTGAATAATGGGGCCTGACTACTATGTATTTAATTGAGCAAGTTCAACTTCCTAAGGTTTTATATTTTTCCTAATGTTACAGTATCATTTGTAAAATTGTAATTTAATTAGATTATGCTAAATATTATTGTTCATTAACCCTTAAATTACTGATTTTGTTTTATGAAAGAAATCAAATAATTTCAAAACTTTATCTTGAGGTAATTAATGGAGAGAAATAGGTCATGTTATTACTAAATGGTATATACTGAAAATATTGTATATAATAGCATTGACACTGAGATACCAGTTTATTAGGTACACCACCCTTCATCACATAAATGGTTCATTGTAACACGTGATATGTCATGTGACCACAGTGTTCAGTAAATCAGGCAGACTATTATCGAGCATCAGTTAGAGTTGTATTGATCATCAGAATGGGCAAAATGAGTGACCTGAGTGACTTTGAATGTGGCATTATAGTTGATGCTAGGTATGTCAGTACTAGCATCTTCCAAATGGCTGTCCTCCTGGGCTTTTCATGCACAACTGTTTCAAGGGTTTACCAAAAATGGTGCGAAAAAGCAAAAAACTACCAGTGATTGCCAATCCTGGGGACAAAAACAGCTTGTGGATTAGAGGGGTCGAAGGAAAGAATCATGCAAGCGAACAGATGGGCCATGACCAGGCAAATCACAACAGATTTAAACATTGGTGTGCAGAAGGTCATCTCTGAACACATGATCAGACCTTGTTGTGAATGGGCTACAACAGCCACTGACCATGTTGAGTGCCAATGTTGTCAGCAAAGAACACAAAAGTGCATCTCCAGTTGACACAGGAGCATTTACACTGGATCATTGAGGTCTGGAAAAAGGTGGCCTGGTTGGATGAATAAGGTTCCTTTTGCATATGATGGAAGGATCAGAAGTTGACACGATCAACATGAAACCATGGAGCCATCTTGTGTGGTGTCAACAGTACAGGCTGGTGTTGGCAGTTTGATGGTGTGGTGAATGTTTTCTTGACATATATTAAGCCCCCTGATACTTATCAAAGGACACATGAATGCCACAGTGTATTTGAACATCGTGCTGACCTAGTTCATGCCTTCATGGCTATAGTTTATCCTCACTTAGATGGACACATTCAGCATGATAACGCACTTGCTCACAAGGCATGTATCTCACTGAATGGTTCTAGGAACATGCCAACAATATTTCCTTGCTTCATTGGCCTGCACACTCCCCATATCTAAACCCTATTCCAACATCTTTGGGATGAGGTGGTAAGGTCTGTTCACAGCAAGACTGTGCCTCCATCCAATTTACAGAAACTGTGCGGCACAATCATTTCCTGCACAATGTGCATAGTACAACATTCCTGCACAATGCATCCAGTATCTTGTAAGTTCCATGACCTGACAAATTCGGGCTGTTCTGAAGGCCAAAGGAGGAACAACACACTACTAGGTAGGTGTACTTAATAAGCTGGCATCTCAGTGTAGGTTATACTGAATGAGTCTTCAGTTCTGAATAATAAAAATGCAAAAAACCAAGAGGAAAAATGAAAGGTAAGTATGAAAAGAATATTGCAAGCCCATTTATTGTGTTTTTTGAAAATCTGAATATTTACTTCCTTAAATGATATTTTAGTAATGATATAATATAATAGAAAATTTCTAACCAATAACAATTATTCGTTATTGTTATGATGATGTTTGAATATGTGTTTGTAGATTCATGTAAAATAATTATTAGTATTTGTATATATCATTATTTTCTCAAGCTTTTTAAATTAAACATGTTTAATCAATATTTAATAGTAATTAATGTTATCTGTTATTTAGTAAATTCCAAAATATTCATATATCTTTTTTTAGGATGTAGAGCTGGTCTCTTGGCGTGTGAAGTGGGATAATTACATTGTTAGTTTAGGTACTAAAGAACTTCATCGATCTCCAGAGTTAAAGATATTAGTAAGAAGTGGAATTCCTCGTGAATATAAAGGAAGAATTTGGAAAGGGTATGGTGAAATGCAAACTTTCTTACACTATATTCACTTTCAGATGTGTGCTGCATTTTGTATTTATAAGTATATAAAAATATGTTTTTTTTACAACAAAAAGATACAATATCATATCTTAAGTAAGAAATTAAGCATAACAGAAATAATATCTTTAAATATACATAAATTAAACAAATATCAAGTATTCATGTGATAAAATTTTCTTCTTAAGATCACCATTTTTTATTGAAGTCATGTAGTGTCACTTTAGTTTTTTTTTGCATGCAATATAGTGTTTTTGTAAATAAAAATAAGATACCCAGAATTGTGCAGTGCATATGCCTCTCTAAATAATTACCTGGCACTGATTAGTCTATCATTTGCAGAAGAAATAAAGCATGTTGTAGTAATAAGAAATATAGTATATATATATACTGGGTGATCCAAAAGTAACAGAAAAAGTAAAAATGCAATAATTCGAAAAGTATAGACAGTTAGATGATGCGGTTTTCACAGAAATGCACAGAAAGACATGGGATTTTTTTTAATAGCGAAAAATTTTATTGCCAGAATAGTTACATTTGTCACCGACAGGTGGCGCTGTAGTGGTCCCAGAGCTGCTGCCTGTCACTATTTAAACAGATCCGCCAGCCGCCACTCCACAAATGGTGCGAGACTGCGAACATTGATCAATCTGACTTTGCCGTGAGGTATGTAAATTTCAGATGTAGTGAATACTGAAGTTAAACTTTCAGCATTTAATGTTTATTACCGAAGTTAAATGTTCTGCCAAGGTGAGGCATGCTATTGTTACGAGATAAAGCACTTTTGTTAAGCTGTATTATCAGAACTCCGAATGTGCAAGTGCGGCTTTGCGCACCTATCATTCGATGTGTGGTATTAGAAGTGCAAAGGGACCGATGTCTTGTTCTTCACTGATAGCTATGATGAAAAGGTTTGAGAACACTGGCAGTTTGGAAGCACGTGCAAGAAGCAGGTGACCCAAAAATACTATTGCAGTTGTGTACGAGGTTGAACATGAGGCCGACACACAATTGGCAGTTTCCGCACATGGGGAATGCAGTGCGCATGAAATTTCAAGACGAACTGGCATTTCATATGGGACTGTGTGGCAATCACTCAGGATCATCCTCAAGAGGTATTTTACAAAATCCAACACATACAGGAACTGAAACCAACCGATTTCGAGAGACGTCATGAATTTGCAAATTTTGCTTTTCAACAGATAGAAAACAATGCGGACTGGCTGTCAAATGTCCTGTGGACTGACGAGGTGCACTTTTCGCTTAATGGAAGTGTAAATGCACACAACTGCCGCATCTGGGTGAGAGAGAACCCACATGTGATTGTGGAAACCCCTTTGCATCAGCCAATGGTGACATTGTGGTGCGGTTCACTGTGTCATTCATTATAGGTCCCTTTTTCTTTGAGGAAATCCACAGCGGTACATTTTGAACTGTTACTGTCACAGGCGAGCATTATGCAGCACTTTTAAGAGACAGCATCATTCCCTCTTTGCAAGAGAGGCAAGCACTTCATAGTGTAACATTCATGAAGGATGGAGTGCCTCTGCACTTCACAGGTCCTGTCCAGTACCTGCTGCGATCGACATTTGGCGATGACCATGTCCTCAGTCACTCTTTCCTGCATGAATGACCACCAAGGTCTCCAGACCACACCTTGTGACTTTTGGTTATGGGGCTACTTGAAGTCACAGGTGTACTGAGGTTGGCCGACGTCATTGGCCAAATTGAAAGAAGCTATTCGCCATCATGTGACAGGAATTACAGCTGAAACCCTCTTCAATGCTGTGCAGAGTGTCGTGCTGCGTCTGACAGCCATTCTCATGAATGACGGCCATCACATTGAACATTTCTAATCCTAGCTGCATTGCGAACTATGCTGCACCACTGTACAAACTACTGACACAACTGAAGCGCCACCTGTCAGTGGTAAATGTAGCTATTCTGGCAATAAAAGTTTTTCATTATTAAAAAAAATCCCATGTCTTTCTGTGCATGTTTGTGAAAACTGCATCGTGCTACTCTCTATACTTTTCGAATTATTGCATTTTTACTTTTTCTGTTACTTTCAGATCACCTGATATATGGTAATCAATATATATAGTAATTTGATTTACAATGATCAGGTCTATGATATTTCATCCGAAGTATTTTGTCATGGAACATTTCATTCCAATGTTTCATTTTAATAATTTTTTTTCTCATTGACAATTTGTACCAGGGGATTTTATGTGAATAATATTGATTCTCTGATCCAGTCCTTTTATTAATCTGGAAGTGATCATGTCTTGTTTTTTTTTCCTTGCTCATAAGCATTTGGGATTGTAAGTTTTTGACATCTGCATATGCTTGTTTGTCTAGCTGGCATTGAATTTTTTGCTGCAAAAACATAAAAAGGTTTTGCCAGTTGAACAGTACATTTCTCTGTGATGTTATTAAAAAATGTTTTCTGGAAAAGACCATAGAGTGCATACTAATGTTAAAATGTTAATAATTTTCCACCATATTTTGGTATACATTTTTCCATAGCATCCTATGTATATATATTTGTGAATGAACATTCAAAATTTATTTTGCTTAATTATGGATGCAAAAGTATATTAACCCTTCTAGTGTTGGTCTGTAAATGGTAGCTAGGTAGTCACTGGAAGGAGAGCTATGCACCAATCCCCTGTGATGATGCATAGAACCGGCCAGGCCTAGCACCTAATGTCCAACCCCGCCTTCTCGTGGTGCGGACCGTTAGTAACTTTCAAAAGAGATACTCTCTTGTGGAAGTGAACGGAAGGGGAGGGCTGCCAGATTAGTGTGGCCTACTGATCTGGACAACTATGGCTACTTTTCTTTTTTCTACCCTGCTGAGGAGTGGTCAACCACACAGGGTCCTGGTGCTGACCATATAAACCTACTGGACTGGACAGATATATGGCTCTGAGCTAGATTATGGATCCTGATTTTGCTGCACTGGTGGGCTTCTGTGGAGGGAAAATCTTCCGCTGTGTTTTCTTTTTGTTTGTGGGTTGACAGCCCCAAGTGAATAGATCCACAGGATATGTTTATCAGCTGGTGGATAATCCTGAGCAGAAGTCATCGCAGGCACCTGAACTCTTTGCTTCTATTGGCATCGTCAAATTCTACATTGGAGGAAGTCTTCCAGTGTAGATGGCTTCAGCCTTTAGTAGTGGGGGAACGGGTCTTTGCCCCATGTCTGCGATTAGGGGGCTGTTTGATATTGTCGGCATTCCCTCTCTCAATAAACATAGTTTCTTTAAACATCCCACTAACCATTTTCTCTCCATAGGTAGTTGGAATGTGAGGACTCTGCACAGAGCTTTTTCTCTTGATGTCCTCACACAAGAATTCCACCGTTATAATTTAGATATTCTCGGCTTGCAAGAGACCAGATGGACAGATAAAGGTCAGATTCTTAAAAATAATCTTAAATTTCTCTTTTCAGGGAGGGACGACAAAAAGCATCACCAAGGCGTGGGTCTGCTTCTCAGCAGACACGCTAGTGATGCTCTTCTAGGATATGAGTGCATTAATGAAAGGTTTCTTACAGCAAAATTTCAGACAAGCGTTAAAGACTTGAATGTTATCTGCTGTTATGCCCCCACTGAGGATGCCGATGAGGATCAGAAGGATAGGTTTTATGAACAACTTCAGGATATTTTGAATTCTGTCAAGAAAGGAGATATTACCCTTGTTCTTGGTGACTTCAATGCCAAAGTTGGTACTGACTCTGCCCTTTGGGGAGGAGTAATAGGCCCTTTTGGTATTGGTAGCTGCAATGGCAATGGGCAACGTCTCCTACAGGTAAGTAAACTCAATGGATTCAGAATAACTAACACTTATTACAAACACCGCGACATACATAAGTACACATGGGTTTCACCTGATGGGCTGCGTAAGAATATGATTGATTACATATTAATTAACAGCAAATGGGCTAGTTCTGTTAGGAATACCAGGGCATATAGGGGAGCTGAAATTGGATCTGACCATTACCTTGTTAAAAGTGTGTTGCAACTTAAACTTAAAAAGTGTTGTGCTAGGGTTAAAAAATTTACTTTTAATACTGAAGCTCTGAAAGATCCAGTTATAGCCAAAGCTTACCATGATAGGTTACTTAGTCATTATGACAGTCATGGTTTGCTTACTACTGAAGTTGAGGAAGAATGGGATCATTTTAAACAGGCTTTTTTGGACACTAACAGTACTCTTTTAGGAAAAAAGGAGCAGAAGAGGCAAAATTATCTGAGTGATAAGGCACTTGAGCTTATTTCGGAAAGAAAGAACTGCAGGAATGCCCTTAATCAATACCCTACTAGTCCTAATAGAAAGCATTACAGAGACCTTAATAAACTTGTAAAGGATCAGTTAGCTGCTGATAAAAATTTTTGGCTTGATGGTTTGGCTGACAAAGCCGAGGAAGCAGTTAGACAGCACAACAGCAGAGAGCTGTACCAGATAGTTAATGTTTTGTGTGGTAGAAAACGGACAGGCATACAAGGATTGAAGGATAAACAAGGTAAGGTTATAGAAGGGGAGGATTCTGTCATGGCTAGGTGGGCTGAGCATTTCAGTGATGTTCTAAACAATGTAGTTAGTTCTACTCCCATTGTTTGCAATGATGATAGATGCATTGGTGGCTTTAATGTTGGCCCTATAACACAATCTGAAGTTAGTTTGGCTGTTTCTAAACTTAAACTTCATAAATCCCCAGGGGTAGATGAAATTACTACGGAAATGCTTAGAGCTGGGAATGTTTCGGTTACCACTTGGATGACTGAAATTCTGAATATCTTTTATGATAAAGGCATGGTTCCTAAGGATTTTACCAGAGCTATTGTTATCCCTATTTTCAAAAAAGGTGATCGCAGTTCTTGTGATAACTATAGGGGTATCAGCCTACTCTCTGTTCCGGGTAAAGTTCTTTCCATGATTGTGCTTAATAGAATTAAGAATCTGGTTGACAGGCAATTGCGTGATGAGCAATGTGGATTCAGAAGTGGTAGGGGATGTGTAGATCAGATATTTTCACTTAGGCAGATTCTTGAGAAATGTTTAGAGTTTCAGAAACCTTTGGTTGCTAGCTTTGTTGATTTCAAAAAGGCTTTCGACTCTGTTGATCGTCATAATTTGTGGTTGATTGTGAGATCATATGGTATACCAGACAAGTTAGTTAACATTATGAAAGCTCTCTATAATAACACTGAGTCGTGTGTGAGAGTTGGTAAGGCTTGTAGCAATTGGTTTAGCATTACTTCTGGTGTTCGACAAGGGTGCATTTTGTCTCCTTTTCTCTTTAGCTTGGTTATTGATTATGTTATGCGAAATTCACTTCAAGGGAAAGATTTTGGCCTTAAATGGGCTGGAGATAGGAAAATTTCTGATTTAGATTATGCTGATGATTTAGCCCTTCTGGCAAATGATGTTGATGAGATGAACTCTTTCATTCGAGCCGTTGATGAGACTGGTAGTAGAGTAGGTTTGGTTATAAACAGAGAGAAAACTAAAGTGATGAAAATTGGTCAGGCAGGCTGTGATTCAGTTAATCTGAATGGTTGCAGTCTTGAGCAGGTGTCACAGTTTAATTATCTTGGGAGCTATGTAACAGATAATGGTGATGTGCGGCATGAGATTAACAGACGAATAGGGATTGCTGCTGGGACTTTTAAGAATCTATGGAGAGTGTGGAGAAATAGGCGTATACACCTAAAGACTAAAATTAGACTGTATAATAGTTTGGTTCTTTCTAGGGTTAGTTATGGTAGTGAAACTTGGACACTTTGTAAACAAGATAACAGGAAACTAGATGCTTTTGATTCCAGATGCTTACGCAGTATCTTGGGCATTAGGTGGTTCAACTTTGTAACTAATGATGAGATTAGGCAAAGGAGTTTGCAACCTCCTTTAAGCAGCATATTGTGCAGAGAGAGACTCCGTTGGTTTGGCCATGTTGCCCGTATGAATAATTATAGATTGGCGAATAGGGTTATGAACAGTGTGCCTAAAGGCCTCAGAAAGAAGGGGAGACCTAGGATGCGGTGGGCAGACAATGTCAAACAGGACCTTGTTAGAATTGGTGTGCAGTGGCCAGATGCAGTAGATGTAGCTCAGGATAGACTTGCTTGGAGAACTAAATTGCACGGTCTGGTTGGACCTCCGTAGCCCATGGCTGCTTGAGGATGATGATGATGATGATGATGAGTGTTGAGTCTGGAAAAATTGGTTTCCCTCCAGAGGCCAAGCTGTTTTCTCCCTATGCTCAGCCAAAAATAAAATTAACTTTAGAACTTTTATTTTCCAAATAAATAATGAAAGGGATTATGGCAAGTCATATGCCAAATATTAATCAGCATTTAATTATTGATTTTTCTGAAAATAACATATTTAACAAAAAAAACAACCAGTTGATTTGATATGATATATGATTGAATTGAAATGATATATGATTGATAATTGAAATTTAATTGAAATTTATTTTAATATGAAATTTTTAGATTCCTGCAGTAAAAAATATATCAGGTAGCGAAAATAAAAATTTATTAAAAAAACAACAACTACTAGACAGAAATGGTTATAATGCACATGAATAGAAAGGCTATTTATTTCTGAATAATAAAAAAATTAATTTTCTTGTTTCAAGCAAATATTTCTTCAGATTTGTAATTTTTTTTCTCAGTACCATACTTTGAGAAAATTCTAGGCTTTTGCCAATTGTGCCAAGTCAGATACACAACTCAACTTTGATTATTTTTTAAAAAACAATCTAATCTACAGAAATAAGCGGAAATAAATCTACATAAATGAATTTGCTTTCGTATCCAAGACCTCATTTACTTTCAGAAAATATAGCAGATCAAAGTTTTTCTTACTGGAAAAGTAATGAAAGCAAAATTAACATATAACCTAATGTAATGCTAAATAAAATATCCACAGCAACAAGTTGTAAGCTGGAAATCTGATGTAGCATAACTATGAAAAATCAATTATTATTGATTGGCCAAAAGATCAATAATTTGCGGAAATGGAATAAATTTATTCAAGTGAAAGTTCAGCAAAAAGTAATGTTAACAAACAAATTGGCAATACCATGTAGCAGTTATAAGAAATGGAAATCAGATGCCTTTAACAGTCATTTAAAATATATGCATCAAATGAAAAAAGAAAATATTATTTTTCAAGCCTGAATAATATATTTTTATATATACACAGTCATATCAGAATAATATGACCACCTACCATAGTATATGTATGGTAGGTGGTCATATTATTCTGATACGACTGTGTACATAAGGAAATTTTAAAACAACATTTTTTATTTTTAAAAAATCGATTTTATTTTGTTGTACTAAAAACGTAACATACATCCTTGGCCTCTCATTATGGATTCTCTGAACGTATACGTACAATGTGGACACTAGAAAGGTTAAGTGTTGCAAATGCCATATAAAACTAAAAAGCAACAAAAAAGAACTGTGTTAATTTTCCAATATCTTTTTATTTATATTTTTTACCAAAATAAAGCCATCTGATATATATATATAGCTTTTTTAAAATAAAGTACTCCATTTCAAGGAAAGTTTCTTAAAGTACCCCAAAGTACCTAAAATTTTCAGTTTTTTTCTACCATGGCAACACATTTGTTTCAACAATTTAATTCTAATTGGTTATTTTTGAGTGTGAAAAATACAAAAATAATGAATAAGTAAATAACACAAATGAAATGTCTGAATTTTTGTTATGTCCAGTTGAGAAACACTGATTATAGATAATTATGAGTGATTGATTGAGTGACTACTGAGTGATTAATAAGGGATTGCACTAATTCTAACTATGATGCAGAAGTGGTAGAAAATTTGCACCTAGGGCTAATTCAAGTGGTAGATCTTGGTAAAAATCAAACATTTGACCTTTGACATCTCCTTCAAAGTCAAATGAAGGTAACATAAAGGTCAAATCTTGATCTACCAGTGCTAGGAATGTGTAAAACAGTGTCTAGGGAGTGTTTCAGATTGTAGATCTCATAAATATTGCAAAATTTTGAATCCAGCAGGTCTTCTGAGGTCAAAGGTCAAATCTCAGTCTACTGGTATTAGTTGAAAATTGGTGCTTGGGGCTATTTCTGGGTACATCTCAGAAACATTGAGATTTTGGATGTGATGGGTCCTTTGAAGTCAAATTTCTATTTACTGGTTCTGCAAGCTAAAAATTGGGGGTTGGAAGTACAGATAATATATTTATTAGTAACCAAAATATAGTAATTTGATTTATAGTAATCAGGCCTGTGATGTTTCATCTTAAGCATTTTGTCATATGACATTTCATTTTAATGTTGCTTCATTTTGATGATTTTTTTGTATCATTTGCAATTCGTGCATAGGACTATTTTGAGCCATGTGTCTCAGAAATGTTAAAGAATTTCAGATTCAGAGTTGCATTCAAAGTCAAATAGGGGTAAGAGGGGCAGTCTAGAAATCAAGAGGTGCTGATTAATTTCTAGTATATTTTTGTGTATTTTTTGAAATATGTATATAGACACGAAAATTAAAGTAAGAAAATGAAAATTAAAGATACATATTTTATGAAAGGTATATAGGCAAACATGTAGCTTGAACAACAGTAAGTGGTGGAGGGAAAAGACTGACATGACCAAAACAGATACACTTCAAAATTAAAGATTTTTCAAAGATCCTACCAATTTTATATACTTATATCAGTGGTACAGTTTCAGGGAAGGCTATGAGCCTAAGCCTCTCCAAAGGAAATCGATTAAATGAATTTAGTTGATATTTATTTTTAAGAATAAAAGCAGATCCTATTATTCAAAAAATTTAATCAGCTAGAGCAAATTTTATTTATATTCTTTGGTTAGAGCTATTCTTACCACTCTAATGCTTTCTGTCTTGGACACTTTAAAAAATAACATTAGTTATGTATCTAGAACTGGTGACTGAAGCATTTTAATACAATAAAAATATGTGTGCATCATTAATTGCACATCACATCTGTTAATGTTATGGCATTTACTGCTATAGATGTAGTGGGAGCTAACTGTAATGTATTGTTGGCATCCTGAAATATTAAGGAAGATATCACTCTGAAGTTAATGTCGATCAATTTTAGAGGAAAAATTGTCTTGAGCATGTGGAATACGAACCCTGACCTCCTGATAACATCAGGTGCTCCGGACCACTGCGCTACTGGTCACCAATCATGATCTCCTCTAATTGATGTTATAAAACTTTCTACCAGCAGTACACAATTCTCCATGTCTCATGAAGGTATTTGTCCCAGCTGTAAGCCTCAAGAAACAATGACAAGCATGTCATGAAGATGGTAAGTACATTCTGAGTGTGCCAGTAGCTCAGTGGTCCAGAACACCTGACGTTATCAGGAGGTCGTGGGTTCATACCCCACCCAGTTCAAGACAATTTTTCCTCTAAAATTGATTGACGTTAATTTCAGGGTGATATCTTCCTTAATATTCATTAAATACATCGAAAAATATCTCTTCAATTTAAATCCTGAAATAACATTAACTGAAGTTTGAGCATTTGAATTTCATTCATGTATTTATAAAAACAACATTTTCATGCAGTTTTGTGCATTTAATAAAGTGTTGCTTAAAAATACAAATCACTCTAATATTTCCACCAATATTTCTTATTAAATCTAAACATTGATTTGTAATATTTAAGTGCAATCTGGTAGCAGCTGCAATGACAGTTAAAAATTATGCATTTTATCACTGAACAGTAAGTATACATACACTGCTGGCCATTAAAAATGCAACACCAGGAAAGACAAGAGATATCAAAGCCATATTTAGTGAATACATAGCTTATGTTACAAGGATCAAATGATTACAAATAAAACTCGATTAAACTTGTGGAATACAAAGAAATCAGTATCTTGTGTAGCCACCATGAGAAGCAATAACCACTGCTACATCAGCCAAAGTTCATCTGTTGTGGCAACTTCTTGTGTCTGGTGTGCTAGTTGCCATGAGATCATGGACCAAACATGTTCAATTGGGGAGAGATCTGGTGAGCATGCAAGCCAAGAAAGAAGTGTCACATGGTGCCTATCCAGGAATTGTTGGACAATGCATGTCACATGTGGTCAGGTATTGTCCTGTTGGTAAATGGTACCAGAGAGCCCCTGAAGATACGACCACAGGCTCCAACACCTTAGTGATGTAATGCTGACTGTTCAAAGTACCGGTAATGCATACGAGAGTGTGCGTGAGTGGAGTCCAATGGCACCCCATACCATAACACCAGGGGCTGGACCTGTATGATGCTACATCATGCATGTCTCATTGAGTCTGCCACCGTGGTACCACCAGATACGGACTCGTCAATCATGGTGCTGCATACTGAACCGGGATTATCTGAAAAGACGATGCGATGTCATTCATACATCCATGCTCGACATTCTTGGCACCATTACAGTCGCATTTGCCTGTGTTGTAGAGTCAATGTTAGCCGAAGCAATGGTTGCCTAGCAAAGATACCCCGATGTTGCAGATGACATTGAACCGTACGTGTGGACACTGGTTGATGTGCAACACACCCTAACTGTTGAGCTAAGGTGTTTGATGTATCTGTATGATCATTCATAGCCATGAGCACAAGATGTCTGCCCTCTCGTTTGTTTGTGTTTCAGGGCCGTTGAGATCCCTCATGTCAGTGAATTCATTCCTCCACTACCCACTAATGCCATATTCTCGTAACTGTGACAGCATTCCAACCAACACGAGTACCGATGTCTTGGTGTGATAATTCGTCTTCCCATGATCCCACAATTCTCCCTTGATCAAAGTTGGAAATCTGGTCGTATGGATGCTGTGTTCTTCGACAGGCATACTTGACCCTTTAGTGTGCAAGAACTGCAAGCAAACAGAATTCCAGTGCTTTACACCGACTTTTTGTAATCTTCTCTTATATCACTTCCAGGTGGCGTTACTCTCATACATGATGTGCGTATGTGCTGCACTTTGAATCATATACCTGTTCTCCCATGGGCTACCCATCTTGCATATTTCCGAACAATCTGATGAGTTCTTCCTGATGTTACACTTTTAATGGCCAGCAATTACTTGGCGTTGTACATGATCTTAATTAACCTTTAGTACTGCAGTGTTTTAGCATATATGCTGTCATGTTCAATGAAATTTTTATTTTGAAATAATTTGTTGACCCAAGAATGTTCAATGACATTTTCTTTGACTTGTCATGATGAGGCCCCTCATTTCTACTCAGTATGTATTACAAAAAAAAAAATGCCTTACTAAATGTAAAAAATTTACAAGAATGCAATTTTATGCATTCTCCTGATAAAGTTTGCTCTTTAAATGCAGTTATCTGGGATTATGGAAAGACACTATTTTTCATTACCAGTACTTTCTCTCTATATTTCTCTCTGTAAACTTCATGATCTCCACTATTGAAATTTTCACTAATTCAATTCCAGTTTTGTATGCAACACTTGAGAAATTTTTTGAACTTATATTTGCTTTGTCAGCAAAAAGACCACTTCTTTCACATAAAATAAGTTTTTTTCCCCCTAATAGGGGGCTTAATGCATTTTTTAAAAGTGAATATCACCATTGAATTTTCAAAAATACTTTTTTTCATTATCTAAAGTAGTTTTCTTTTTTCACATCTCATCACCTATGATAATCATATCACAGGTCTGTTAATCGTTTGGAGCCACTAGGTTCAAACATTGCTAGCATCTCCTTGCACGAGTGGCTTTAGCCTTCTTTGACTGTTCTGTCAGTTTGTGGGGTACCCATTTGGCACAGATCTTTCGGAGCTTTAAATGTTGATGAATAATTGTTTCCATACTGCCAATAGATACACTGACATCTGAATTTATTACCTGAATGGTGATGTGTGGGTTTTCCTTAAAGAGTTACGAACAGAGCGATGGTTCTCTCGTTCATGACTTCCTTTAATTTTCCTGCACAAGGAAGGTCTTTTTAGCTCTGTTGTCCTTGTCTGAATTTATGCAACTATCCCATAAAAGTGTCATACAAACAGACACGATCCCCATATACTTGTGATAAATTGGCATGAAATTTTTTCGCGTCATTCCCAAGCTGCATCCTTGTAAAAATGTGAAATCTTTCACAGTGTTTTGTAAGTTCCATGTCAACAGCACACAGATTTCAAAGACCAAACTACATGCTTCCAGAAAAGAGAGAAATGATGATACAACCTTTGTTTTTAACATGTAATGACAAGTTTAGACACACTTTCAAGCAAGTCATAGCTCATTAACTTCATAGGAACAAGTGAAAATTTACAGATATGTGTCAAAAACTTTTTGAATGCCCTTCGTAAAGTTGCCAATGTTTGTAGCAAGTAAGAGTTCAGGTAAAATGGTGGCCATTAATTGGCTATGATGGCCATTAATGAGAATTATCCTTCATCTGAGGGACAAGCTTAGCTCAGTTGATAGCATGCCACACTTGTAATCTGATGTTCCCAGGTTCAACTTCCAGGTTCAAGAATGTATCTGCATTGAGATTTATCTCAGCTAACCTCTACCCTTCCCTGAATCAGAAAGGGAATGCCATTGGGCTTGGAAAAGCTTCTATCAGTTGGATGGGACATGAAGTCATAACCCCCATGTTCAGAAGAGCCATACACTTTGTTAAGATTATTTTAACAAACTGAGCTGCTGGGTGACCTTGACAAGCAGTTTCCATCTGTAAAACAACCCAAATATAGTAGATGATTTAAGGTACCCTTGCATCAGTTTACTTGGGTTGGCAACTCACAAAGAAAAATACAGTAATAGATTTTCTTTCAATGGAAGCCTGCCAGTCCTGTAAGGTAAGGTGGTAAGGTACCATGTGATACCTTAAATCAGCTGGAGGATTTGGGTTGTTTTACCTGTAGATTATCTATAATCATTGCTTAAAGTTATGAAATAGTCTGACAAGTATAAATGGTCAGCACCAAGACCCTGTTGTGATGGTCCACCCATTCATTTTTACTTTTCCTTAACCAGTTTTACTTTATTTATGTTACATTTATCATTTTTGGGATTTTTATTTTTTTTCGAACATCCCAATTCTTGTTTCCAAGCCATAGGAGTTGTGCATGTGCAACTCTGACCTTTCAATTGTCAGCCACTAATGTGTGCATGTAGGAAATGGCCCCTCTTGCATCATAGCTAGCACGATGTCAGATTATTCAAATGTTTTCCTGGTGTACAACACACGTGCCGGATTTGTATGCAGCATGTTATAACTAAGTGACGTTAGGTCACAGAGTCAGAGTTAGAAGTGTAGTCATAGTTAGTGGAGAGAATGAGATTTGTCAGTGGAGATGTAGTATTGTAATGGAGAGAGATGTAGAGATTTAGATAAATGTGAGTTGCTAGTACTCCAACTTTTGTATTCATCAATGAGTTGGTGAGTTTTTGAATTTTTTGGAAATAAACTTTGTTTGTTTTAGAAACTTTTGAATTTTGCTATTTTTCTCTTGAGCAACGTTAATTGATTTTTGATTAAATTTAAACTTTAATTAAACTTGACAATCCTTTTTTAATTCTTATTCAATAAGTAACACTAGAGAAATATCTAATGAACCCTATTTCAACTTTATTTGGCAAGTGATTATTGCCTGGCTCCTGACAAAGCTATGCAGAATTTTGAATAAATTTGGATCAGACAACAGGTCTAACTTGAAAAGTTAATAATCTTTGGAGCGTTACACTGTGAAGTTGACAACTTCTCAGCTGGGTGAAAAAAAAAAGAAAATGACCGAAGGAAAAAAAGAATGGGCCACAATGATCTGGCATCCCTAACCTTCCATTGCCTTCCAGAAGAAAATATCTCTTTCAAAAGTTACTAATGGCTTGTACCATGAGAAAGATTAGAGTTTTATTTTGCAGGATTAGGCTGCTGAAATTGGATAATAATCGGTGAATTTCTTGATATTTAAATAAAAAGCTTCAAAATGAGTCAGTTTCAACAGTAAGTGAACTGAATTGAATACTAAGCATATTTAGTGTATTTTGATTGATGTAAAATTGAAATTTAATTCCAGTTATCTTGAAAAACTTGTAGTTTTGTTTAATTTTGAAAATTCCTACCTGTTGCAATTTGTGCTTTTTCTATATATTTTAGATGCATTCAGATGAGAGTCAAGAACCTAAGATTACGTTTAGGCCCCAATTACTATGAGAGTTTATTAGCTACAGATGAATTTGCTTCAAGAATAGATCCTGCTTCCAAACAGGTAAGAGATGTTTGCTGAAGTAGATGTTTTGTCTCAATAATGTTGTTCTGAAATTTTATAAGTAAGAACCTGAATGAACATTATTCAAAGTTTTATATATGAACTGAATGCCAATGTCAAGTAGATTTTACACAATTACAGTAGATTTACACAATGTAAGAGTACTAAAACTGTTTAGGAAAGCAATTCATAAATTTGAACTGCTGAAAGTTGCATAGTCCATCTACAACTCAGCTTGCAAAATTTATGGATATGCGAATACACTTTTAAAGAGATATCTTTAATTATAACTTTTCATATCACAAATTTATTAAATCTGGGCCAACATTACAAATTTTTAACAGTTTACCTTTGACACATATGAATCTAAGCACAAACCACAGAGAGAGAGAGAGACTACAATTCTATCAGTACATATCGCAGTTTGAGAAAAGTCTCCTAATTTCTTGAGTTGTTCTAACAATGCTCATATGCTATTTATATCACTGCTTTGAAAATAAATCAAAAAAATTACTGCCAGAAAGCCATTTTGTATCAATATGTTACAAAATCCTGAACATATATGTAGAATTTAATGAATCTTTCTTCTTTCATGAGTATTTTTGTTTGTCAGCCATTAATTTCTGATGACATACTACTTTTCAGACCTTTTATGCTAGATGTATCCAAGTGGCTATGCAAAAATTATAAGTTAATATAGTGCTATTACAATAATATCTCTGATTAATTAATAATATGCAATTTTTTTTCCTTCCCAAGATTTCCTTTTATTCTATGTTGCTAATGAGTATGGAAATTTAACATTAGACAGCGATGCTGAGTGTACATTGGAAAGACTGAAGGTCTTGGAAACATAGATTTTAGTACAATAATGTGGTACTTTCAGGTTAAAATAAGCCAACCATATTCAGTTCTTTCCATCTTATTTCAATATAAAAATCAATAATGATTAAACTTTTAGAAATTGAACTTTTTCCTAGTAAGTTACATGATCTTTACATGTAGATGTAAGATCATGTAATTTACACAGATCATGTGCTTCACAAATGAGTCAGTATGATCAAGAACTGAATTAAAGACTAAACATGCTTTTATCCTATTAGTTTGATGAAATTTGTTAAATAATTTCATAATGAATATCATTTCAGTGCACTAATTATACCTAGTATTTTCTAGCTGTAACGCTCCAAAGAAATGCAAAATACTTTTAAGTTTGGATCCTTTTTCTGATCCAATTAGTTTTTATGCTCCGGATAGCTGAGATGGATGCCAGGCAATAATTAACAAATTGCCAAAAAATAGAATAAGTTAAATTAGTGTTCAAAATACCAGCTATCGTTAATGAGTAAGAATCCAAAAATGATTGTCAAGTTAAATATCTAAATATAATCAAAACTTAATTCACGTTGCTCAAGAGAAAAAATTAGTAAAGACTCAAAAGGTTTAAATAACAAACAAATTTATTTCCAAAAATCACTCACCAAAACTTCAATGAAGAAGATACATCAACTGAGCACTCTTCCGTGCTACATGCTTATGCTCTACTCACTGTCTATCTGACTCTCTCTATGTGCTGCTATGCTATGTGAAGTGCTATGTGTTCTCGCACTATGTGCTATCTCACTATGCTCCTTACTATGTGCTGCTGTGACAACATTCAACAGACTTTTAACAAGAGCCGAACGTGTCATGTTGCACGCCGGGAAGGATATTTACATAAAATGACGAGTGATGCAAGAGGGGGCGTGTCCTTATGCACGCGCTTTAGCGGGTGACAGTCGGAAGATCGGATTTGCGCATGTGCAACTCCTAACTCTTGGAAACGAGCGCTGTGATGCTAAAAAGGAAATAAAAATCCCCAAAATGATAAATATAATGTAAATTAAACAAAACTGGTTAAGGTAAAGCAAAAGTGAACGATGGGGCATCACATAGCAAATATTTCACAACACGATGCAAATATTTCAGAATAAAATGCATTCTGAATTGTTTTGTTACAATTTGTTTGATATCAAAATTCAGTAATGGATTGTAAAAATTGTTTGAATGAAAATTGGGGAGGGGGGGGGAGACTGGATTTTCATTGCAGTATAATATTTTTTCCTCCATTTTAGGGATGTTTAAAATCTATTGAAACAATGCATGAAATATGCACAATATTTTTTTGCCTCCATTACCCTTAACCCTTCCAGGACCCAGCCTGAAAAACTGGTTTACATCCAGAGGCCGAGTTATTTTTTTCATATTCTCAGCTAAAAAAGAAATCATTTTAGAACTTATTTGCCAAATAACTAATGAAAGGAATTATGGCATGTTATAGGCCAAATTAATCAGCATTTAATTCTGGATTTTCTTAAAATAAAACATTTAACAAAAAAAGATGACTAGTTTTATTTTAATAGGATTTTTTTTAGAACATGTAAAAAAATGAATCTGGGAATGTAATATAAGTGAATAATCTACAGTATAATAGTTTTCATATATGTTTCTTATGGCCTCTGTTCTTGATTTTATTTTTCTAAGTATAAAAGTTATGAGTTTATTTAACTGGAAGGGTTGTTGTTTGTTTGTTTAACATGACTTCTCAATGAGAGATCCTTCTTCAGACTTTTCCAATATAAATTATTGGAAAATAATCAGAAGGAGCAAGCTATTCATATAAATGTATTTTTTTTTAATACAGTTTGGGTTTAATTCCCATATATATATAGCATAACAGTGTAAATTTTGCTTCAGGTTTGAAGAAAGATTGCTGAAAGTTGCAGACGATATATTATATTTAGTTAATGCATATTCTCTCTTATTACGTGTTAAGTGGGAAATGGGATGATTTCTTTTTTAACTATGTGCTAAAGAAATTGTGAAATGGTTGTCTACAATGAGATTATCTTGTTCTAGGGTTTTTTTTATTAATAATGTAGATGACAGTGCATTGTTTATAACAGTTCATGTTTTTTAGGCTTGTTGTCTTTTATGGCATTACTTAGTCTGGGGACTTTTTTATAATAAGAATCAGCAGTAAGTTGTTTATGATAATTCGTGTTTTTCGGATTGCTTTCTCTAATGGAATTATTTAGTTCCAGGGCCTTTTTTTATATTGAGGATCTACAAAGGATTTGTAAATGGTAGCTAGGCATAAACTGGAAGAGGAGATGTGTACCAATCCCTAGTGATGATACACAGAACTGTTCAGGCTTAGCATCTAATGTCCGAACCCACTATCTCATGGGTCAAGAGTTGGTATCTTTAAAAAAAATGTATTCTCTTTTGGGAAGGAACAGAGGGGAGGACTGCCAGATCAGTGTGACCTACTGATCTGGTCATCTATGGCCACTTTTTTCTTTTTTTCTGCCCTATTGAAGAGTAGTTAACTTCCCAGGTCTTGCTGCTGACCATTTATACCTACTATACTGGACTGGTTTATGGCTTTAAACTTGATTATGGATCATATACTTGCTGCACTGGTGGGTCTCTGTTGAGGGAGAATCTGCTGCTCTGTTTTCTGTTTGCTTGGGGTTACCAACCCTAAGTGAACAGGGGCATGGGATACCTTATATCAGCTGGTGGATAATCTTGATCAGAGGCCATTACAAGTACCTGAATACTCACTTAGCTAGTTGGGCATCGCCAATCCTAAACTGTTGTAATGTGTCTCAGATGGGTCTTATGGCTCTTGAAAAGTTGGCACTTGAAGTTCCTGCCAGCATGGGTGACTTCAGCCTGTAGTGGTGGGGGAACAGGTCTTTGCCCCATGCCTGCGATCAGGGGGTTCTTTGATATTGTTGGCCCTACCTTTCTCAATAAACCTAGTTTCTTTAAAAATCTTACTAATAATTTTCTCACTGCAGGAATGTGGAACACGAGGACATTAGATAGAATTTATTCTCTTGATGACGGAACTAACAAGCATTGCTTCACCAATCAGCTCTCCTGGACAGCATCCTACCAAGATGGGAGCATTAGATATTCTTTTCGCTGTAGACATTTCATTGACATGACAATTTTTCTTCTTTTCTTTACAATTCAGTATATTCTTATTTCTCTTTTTAACCTCTTTTAATTTGTTTCTTTTGCTCTTTTTAGACACCTTATCACCAAAATAACCCCGATCTGTAAGATCAGTCTCTGAGCAATGATTTTTAACCAGTGACTCTGTACACAATGTCATATCCTGCACCAAGGGTTCAGAAACTTTTGAATTAATTGGTACACAATTGGGATTACTATATTTGCTAATTTCCACATTGATTTGGCGCAATCAGATAACATATTCTCGGCTTTCTTTAAATTTACCATATTGTTATTTCTTTGTGTACTTATTTTCTCCATACATTTATTAGCATTATGGTCTACATTCATAACATTATTACATCATTGTACCTTATTATTATCAGTTGTACACTTGGTAGACATAAAATTGACACTATTCAATGCACTATGTTCCATACTCTGAGTTGATTTGTTATCTACCACTGTATAATTAACATGTTTATGTAATATGTCATATACATCTTTACTCAGGAGCATCGTGCTGCATAGCTTAGGAGTAGTAGCACAAAATACCTCCACTGGAAAGTTAGAAATCACCGGTTTTTCGTTAACTTCACCAAGTTGCAACTCTACTTTATTCAAGTCAGCGGTGATCACATCACCAAATGCACTAACGAGATCTATTTTTCCACAATGTTTGAGAAAACGTGCTGGGATCAAGCTGGATCTGACTACACAGATCTGAGTTCCAGTATCCAGAATGCTATTAATTTTAATATTTCCAACTTTAATAACTACCTCACCCAGCTCTTGCACAAACTTATACTTTGATCTGTTATTACTTTCCACCTGGATATTATTATTAGGCAATTTTGAAACTCTGGCAATAATGGCAGTCTCCCTATTACTTTCCTCAGCATCATTCACTTGAACCTACTGAGTGAGTGTTTGCTCATGCTGCCGCCTTCTAGGACAATCCTTCCTAAAATGTTCTGCAGCTCTGCAAACATAGCATTTTGTGTATGAGTGCACAGGTAAAGTTCTTGCTTCATCTGTATTTTGCGGCTTTACATTCTGGGAATGAAAATTCCTATGGACTTGAGGTATCTTGTACTTTGTTTGTTCCGCAAACTTAGGTTTTCTAGGTACTGATATGCTGTGCGAATGTTATTCAGTGGTTTCATCCAGCTTCTGTGGTTCAAACCACGAATCACCCTCCTGGCAGATCATATAACTCAGTGTTTCTGCAGGTAACAGGGTTTTAATTTTGTTGAAGACTATTAATTTGGCAAGAAGTGACTGATTTTGTACATTTCTAGTCTTAATATAATAATTCAGAGAATTCTCCAATCTACTGGTGAAACTATACCAACTCTCGTCATCTTTCTTTTTAGCATCATCAAATCTTTTCCTATATGCAATGGGGGTTAAACGGAATTCGGATAAAATCTTCTCTTTGATCAGTTCGTATGATTTTAACTCATCAATGCTCAGAGAAGCTATCGTGTTTTCCGCAAATCTTCCCACTAGTGTCAAGATTATCTGGGCTTGATTTTCTGCTGCTATCTTATTTATAGCAAACATTTTCTCACCCCTTCGAAGAATTGAGGGAGTTCCTCCTCATATTTCAGTGATTTGGTAATGCATTTTTCATAATGCTCGTCTGATTATTAAGAGAATTTGAGCTACCTTCGGTAGGACTCGCCCTATTTCCTGCACTAATTTTGGCCAACTCTATATCTCTTTTAATCTCCAGTTTGAATCGCTCATTTCTATATTGCATTTCTTGCAAACTTATCTCATATAACCTTATCTCTTGTTCATATCTCATTTCCTCCAATTTAATTGCATTTCGATGTTCTGGTCAAATTTTATGTTAGGGTTAGCAATATCAGCTGACATAGCCCCGTCTAAATTTACAGCATCCATACTATTGCAATCGTAAATTTCGGTCCTATCACTAGACTTTGATTCTACATCTAAATTAATATTTCCATTTGACTCCATCCCTTACTTAATAATACTAACACACCTAAAATTAAAAGGAAATGTAAAATTACTTAAAATTTCTAACCTAAAATTAGATAAATTTTGAAAAGATACAATCAGTAAATAGAAATCAGATACTATAATATATTTACCGATACTGGTGTGTGTTTCTCCTGTTGAGGATCTCCTTTTATGCTTCTGCTGCTCACGACTGCTGGATTAGTAACGGAAATTTTGTTGCTTGAGTCTCTACGGATTGTTTGAAACAGTGAAGAATCGATGAATACCAAGTTCACTTGAACATAGTTCTGCAACCTAAGAACTACACAGTTCTGTAATTTGAAGAATTATTTCACAGTTCTGTAATCTGAAGAATAATTTCACAGTTCTGTAATCTGAAGACTTAGATATTCTAGACTTGCAAGAGACCAGATGGACAGGGAAAGATGAGATACTTAAAAATAACTTAAAATTTCTCTTTTCAAGGAGGGAGGATGGAAAGCATCTCAAAGGTGTAGGTTTGCTTCTCAGTAGACATGCCAGTGATGCTTTTCTAGGATATGACTGCATTAATAAAAGATTTCTTACAGCACAATTTAAAACAAAAGTTAAAGACTTGAATGTTATCTGTTGTTACAACCCCACAGAGGACTCTGATGAGAATGAAAAGAATATATTTTATAGACAGCTAACAGATATTTTTAATTCTTTTAGGAAATGAGATATTTTTCTTGTGCTAGATGACTTCAGTGGTAAAGTTGGTACTGACTCTGACCTTTGGGCAGCAGTTTTAAGTCCCTTTGGCATTGGTAGTTCTAATGGCAATGGGGAACGTCTCCTATAGGTAAGTAAACTTGATGGTTTATGAATAACTAACACATATTACAAACATCGGGACATTTATAATTATACATTTATAATAACACCTGATGGGTTGCACAGGTGTTATTATATTATATTTATATATTATATATATATGATATATATATATATTATATATATATATTATATTTTAATTAACAGCAAATGGCCTAATTCTGTTAGGAATACCAGATCATACAGGGAAGCCGAAATAGGGTCTGACCATTACCTGGTCAAAAGTGTCTTGCAGCTGAAGCTTAAGAAATGTTGTGCTAAGGTTAAGAAAATTACCTTCAACACTGAAGGTCTGAAAGATCCAGATATAGCCAAAGCATACCATGATAGGCTACTTAGTCATTATGACAATCGTGGTTGCTTACTGCTGAAGTTTAGAAAGAATGGGATCAGCTTAAACAGGCTTTTCTTGAAACCAACAGTACACTTTTGGGTAAAAGGGAATAGAGGAAACAAAATTATTTGAGTGATAAGGCTCTGCAACTTATTTCTGAAAGAACGAAGTGCAGGATTAATATGAATCAACACCCTACTAGTCCCTAACAGAAGGCATTACAATGAGCTTAATAAACATGTAAAAGATCAGTTAACAGCTGATAAGAATCTTTAGCGTGATAGCTTGGCTGACAAAGTAGAGGATTCTGTTAAACAGCACAACAGCAGGGAGTTGTACCAGATTGTTAATGTTTTGTGTGGGAAGAAACAGGTACACAGGGATTGAGGGATAATTTTGGTAAAGTGGTTGAAGATGAGGATTCTGTGATAGCTAGGTGGGCTGAGCATTTCAGAAATGTTCTAAACAATGTGATTATTTTTACTCCCATTGTTTGTAATGAGGATAGATACATTACTGGTTTTAATGAGAGTCCTATATCACATTCTGAAGTTGCTTTGGCTGTCTCTAAATTGAAACTGCATAAATCTCCTGGGGTGGATGAAATCACCACTAAAGTGCTTAGAGCTGGAAACATTTGTGTTATCACATGGCTGACTGAAATTTTTAATATTTTTTTATGATAAAGGTGTTGTTCCTAAGGATTTTACTAGAGCTATTATTATCCCTATTTTTAAAAAAGGTGATTGTAGTTCTTGTGATAATTATAGGGAAATTAGTTTACTTTCTGTTCCAGGTAAAGTTTTTTTGCATGATTATACTTAATAGAATTAATAATTTGGTTGATGGACAACTTGTGTGGTGAACAGTGTGAATTCGGAAGTGGTAAGGAATGTATTAATCAAATATTTTCACTTAGGCAGATTATTGAGAAATGTTTAGAGTTTCAAAAATTTGTGGTTACTAACTATGTAGATTTCAAAAAGGCTTTTGACTCTGTTGATCATCATAATTTGTGATTGATCGTTAGATCATATGGAATACCTGACAAGTTAGTTAGTGTAATGAAAGTTCTCTATAATAACACTGAATTGTGTGTGAGAGTTGGTAAGGCTTGTAGCAATTAGTTTAGCATTGCTCTGGTGTTTGACTAGGGTGCATTTTGCTCCCTTTTCTCTTTAGTTTGGTTATTGTTTTTGTTATGCAAAATTCTTTGCAAGGGAAAAATTTTGGCCTAAAATGGTCTAGAGATTTCAAAATTTCTGATTTTGATTATGCAGATGATTTGCCCTGCTGGCTAATGATCGTGATGAGATGAATTCATTTATTAGGGATGTTGATGAGACTGGTAATAGGGTAGGTTTGGTGATAAACAGAAGAAAAAAACTAAAGTGACGAAAATTGATCAGGCAGATGGTGCTGCAATTGCTTTGAATGGCTATACTCTTGAGCAAAGGTCTTGTTTAATTATCTTGGGAGCTATGTAACAGATACTGGTGATGTGTGGCATGAAATAAATATAAGAATAGGGGTTGCCTATGGGTTTTTTAAGAATCTATGGAGAGTGTGGGAAAAATAGGCATTTATACCTGAAGATTAAAATTAGGCTGTATAATAGTTTGGTTCTTTCTAAGGTTAGTTATGGTAGTGAAACATGGACCCTTTATAAGCAGGATAACAAGAAACTAGGTGCCTATGATTCTGGATGCTTATGCAGTATCTTGGGCATTAGGTGGTTTGATGTTGTAAGTGATAATAAGGTTAGAAGAAGGAGTCATCAACCTCCTTTGAGCAACATTTTGTGTAGAGAGAGACTGCGTTGGTTTGGCCATGTTGCCCATGTGCACAGCTGTAGATTGGCAAGCAAGATTATTAATAGTGTGTTGAAAGGCTTCAGCAAAAGGGGAAACTAGGATGTGATGGGCAGACAGTGTCAAACAGGACCTTGCTAGAATTGGCCTACTGCACCCAAATGCAGCAGAACAGACATGTTAGTATCAGACATGTAGCTCAGAACAGACATGTCTGGAGAGGAAAATTGCACAGTTTGGTGGGATCTCCACAGCCTGTGAATATATGAGGATTTTGTATGTTTTGTATGTAGGATCTATGATGAGTTCATTACGATAATTCGTATTTTTTTATTTGTTGCCTCTGATAGGATTTTTTAATTCCTTTTTTTATACTGCAGATCAGCATTGAATTGTTTACAATTTTGGTTTTTAGGCTTATTATAAGATTAGTGAGGTCTGGAAGGTTGGTAAAAAGGGCAAAATGGTGGTTTGTTGTTCAGCTAAGTTTAAATTGGTTATCTCCGAAATTTTTCTTCTGGGATTTTCTTAAATTATGGAAAGGTAATTCATTGTTTAGCATTATGCACTTGTTATAATAGCCATCGTCAATGAGATTATTGATTTTGTGAGTTTTCTTACATTACTGAATGAACGTTCTTTTGTTAATGATAATAGGCTGTTTTAAATAAATAGCTTTGGATGGTACTGACCGACATTCCTCATATAACATATTCACAGTTAGGAAAACATGCTTTAGATACTGTTACTTCAGGTGGTTTTCTTTTTATTTGCGAAATGAAATTCTAAGCTTAGGAAGAAATGTATATTATTATATTCTTTACTCAGCATATTCTCATTGTGTACAGCCTCTTCACTGCCAATAATACAATTGTTTAGGTTATTATTTGTAGAACTTTCTAAGAAGTTGAATATTCTTTCTAAGAAGTTGAATATTCTTTCTAATGTTTTATTGAAACACATTTTACATTAGTTTAAATCACATATTTAATGTTTTTTTATGGAAGTAATGTTAAGAAACTTGATATAATTCTGGAAAAATTAAAATTTTTCATCACTATTAGTTGCCGCTAGGAGTCTGAAAATCGAGCATTCTGTTAAGATGTAATGCATTATTGTGTTGCATTAAAAAAATGGTGCCTGAGTTCTGTAAACTGGAGAATTGCTGTGTTCTGATTTCCTCTGATTTTTTATTCTTACAAATTATAATTTTTGTCATGCATTGTTGGCAGCTCTGTATGTAAGAATGGTTTCAAATGGCAAATGTTTTTTTATAGTTGAAGTTTCATCTGTTTCATTAAAAACTGATATAGGCATTGTCAGTCTCTCATTTTGGATTCAGCCCTCACTGTGAGCTTGTTCATGCAAAATCAGTCCATCTATAGCAAGATTTTAAATTTTTTTCTTTGAAACGGCCAATGAAATAGTTTTTACTACTTTTTGGCAGCTCTTCTGAGGTATTTGCAATACATGACATGTTCTTGTTTTCTCAAAAAGGTTTGATTTTTACCTTATGCTTCATAGTTGATAAGGTTGATGAACTTGGATTATATTTCTTATACAGAATAACTTTTAATGCATTTTTGATGTGTATAGTATTGACTTCTTGAACTATATGAAGTTTTTGTTGCATTTTGCAACTGTAGTCTTTAACAAAATGTTTTGGAAAAATGCTTGAAA
The DNA here is from genome assembly GCA_038380435.1 of Ryuthela nishihirai. Lineage (NCBI taxonomy): Eukaryota > Metazoa > Arthropoda > Arachnida > Araneae > Heptathelidae > Ryuthela > Ryuthela nishihirai. Next base: position 31,280,755 of record JAWZYU010000019.1, on the reverse strand, counting down.
TTTGCTTGAAGTGCAAATGATCACATTTTATATCAAGCACAGAAGTTGAGGCTGACAGTATGATTATTCAGCAACATCTGTGAGCATGCAATATTGAGAGCAGGAATCAAATGGACTGTTCTATCCTGTGTTGCACAGGTATCCTGCTTCTAATGTACTTCAAAAAAATTTATTAAAATTTTTTATGATTGAAGAAAAAAAGTGCTCTAAACAAAGTAGAAAAAGTGCTATTTGTGTAAAAGCACCAAATTTTGTCTCATTGTATCGAATTGATTTTTTAATTTTGCTTATTGTATTGAAGTTAAATAATGTAAACACTATTATTATTATTAAGCAACAATAGGCACAAATTGGTGGAACATTTAAAAATTTAATTCTAAAACATTTCTCATAATATCAGTGCTTGTTATAACAAACTTTTACTCTAGTATTATGATAGATAATATACCGATTATCCTGGGAATGAAATTCTATGAGAAATTGAATCTCATGATAATAGTATCCTGTTGAATAAAATCTTGCTCTGTGACTTAAATTCTTTAATACAGACTCTTGTTTGATGCCACAAGGTCTTGTTGATATTATTACTCAAAGTAATAAATAGTTGTTCCACTTAAAATGAATGTTTTTTTTTTTTGTTTTCATTTTGTTTTCATTTGTTGTGTTTGGAAGGGATAATGATAAGTGTAAGAACCTTGGATATTGTAGCCATAAAATTTTGATTGTGGGACCTCAGCAATTCCAGTTCTCTTAGAGTGTGCAGCTAGTGTTATTAAAGAAGTCAAATATGTTGGTATCCCAATGGCAGTGCTTAGCAATTTAAAGTCTTGATATTAGACATTACATTGGTAAAATTTGTACAAATATTTTATTTATGGATTGTCTAATCTCAGGACTGTAATATCACCAATTGCATACATCAGTTTTTTGATTCAATCCTATTGATTGCATCTCCATAATGTGCAAGATTCCATATTATGTCTTTAAACCGAAGTCCTTCGTAACTGATTGTGCTTCCAAACATTGTTATACTATCCTATATATATACAGGGTGTTTCAAAACTCTCTGTACAAATTTCAATGCGAGACACCAAGACAAACCTTTTTCATCTATGAATGTATGTCTGCTGACATAACCCTTCGGTGCTAGAGGATGCTGATAGAAATATCGGTGGAGCTGGTACATAAATGAATGCAAACAAGTGTGAACAACATGTTTATTTAAAGAAGGTGCTCAAAGTTGTTACTGGCAACATTGCATGCATGACAGCGCTGAAGCATTGATTGCCGTACATGTTGAAAGATTCCTACCATTTTGCAAACAGTTGCAGCGGCGACAGTGATTCTTATGACAAGGTCTTTATCTGAATCCATGGGAGTCTCATACATGAGATTCTTCATGTGTCCCAAAAGGAAGAAATTGATACATGTTAAATCGGGCGATCTTGGTAGCCAGGCAATGGGTCCACCCCAGTCTAACCATTGGCCCCCAAAAGTGGTATTCAGATAATCTCGCACATCATTGCTGAAGTGTGCTGGCGCCTCATTGTGTTGAAACCACATTCATCTGCAAATAGCCATGGGAACATATTCTAGCAGTCCCGGCAACGTTTTTTCAAAAAATACTTGATAAATCTGCTCATTGAGTTGGGGAGGCTTCCGGCATGGCCCAATCAAAATGTCATGGAAGATACCCTTCCAAACATTGATAGCGAACCATTGTTGATGACCATGCACCATTCTGCATGTGGAATTTTTGAGACTCACCAATTCAGTTGATGAATACAAAAGTCAGAGGAACTAAAAAAAAAAAACTCCATCTCTAAATACGACTCACAAAAAACTGACTACTAAAGTCTTCCTTCACCACCTTCCTACTAACTCCAACTAACTCTCATCTGACTCATATCATACTAACTACTACTCACAATACTTCATGACTTCACATCACTTAGATAGATGTGGTGTACAATCCGGCACATGTTTGTTGAGCGCAGGAAAAAATATTTGCATAATTTGATGATTGTGTGCTAACTATGATGCAAGAGGGGGGGGGGGGGGCGTACCCTATATGTGCACTTTAGCGGCTCTCAATCAAAAGGTTGGAGTTGTGCATGCACAACTCCTTCTACGGCTCAGAAGAAAGAATTGTGATTAGTCTAACTGAAATAATCCCCAAAATGATAAATATAATGTAAATAAAGTAAAACTGCTTAGGGAAAAGTAAAAGTAAATGGGTGGACCATCACTCCTAACTGCTGCTTGTGCAACACTCTTCACATGAGGGCATGGTTCACACAGACTATGTGCAACAGTGTGTGTGCTTGTGCCTTGATTGTCCTCAATCTGCCATAGGATCTCTTCTTTCATGTCAGGAGTTGTGCATGGTTTGCATGGAATGTTCCGTTTCTCACAGTTGCCAGTGCAAACACGCAAATGTTTGGTGGTTTGGCACATGTCTGTTTGGGAAGCGCTGTCGGTACAACCTCACAACAGCTCTTCTGTTTCCATTGGCAGCCCCATATGCCAGATGCACGTCAGCCATCTCAGCAGACATGAAACACTCCAAGTTACACATAATGTGTCTGATTTACAAATGCTGATGGCAAACACAAGTCCTTTCTCTTTCGACTTCGCTCCTCTAGCTAATTGCAGCACCTCCAAACAGCACCCTCTAGCACCGAAGGGTTACATCAGTGGACATACATTGATAAATGAAAAAGGTTTGTCTTGGTGTTTCCTATCTCCCATTGAAATTTGTACAGAGAGTTTTGAAACGCCCTGTATATTTTAGACTGTTAAATGTTAATTGCAGTGTTTATAGATATTTTAAATTCTTACTGAAATTCAGTACTGAACTTTGTGTTATACAGATAAAAACATGAATTTTAAATGAAACATTTTTTAGTAGTGTTGATTTTGTTTGATTTAAAAAAATTCCTTACATTCTATGTGCAATATAAATCTTTGTTTTATTATCTTTTGAAACAAATTTTAGATTGAGTTAGATTTATTAAGAACTTTGCCAAACAATTGTCATTATGAAACTCTGGATTCAGATGGTATTCCTCAATTGAGAAGAGTTCTTTTAGCTTACAGTAGGCATGATCCATCTGTGGGCTACTGCCAGGTAATTATTAATGCTTTAATAAATATGTTGCTTAATAGTTTTGATATCAAAAGCTTTTGTTTGAATTGTATAACCTTTTGCTAAAGTTATTAGCTGAATTTATTAATAAACCTGTGCCCCCCCCCCAAAAAAAAAGTGTCATTGTTAAGACTTTTTTTTTTGAGTGACAGGAATGATGGGACTTGGAAAAGCTAATCATATGCATCCATAATCTATCTGGCAAGAGACTTCCATTTAGAAAATTGAAATGCAATGAGAAGTTACTGGGTTACCTTAGACATATTCAAGATCACACAAGATACACAAGGTTAAGTGCAATGAATGGAGATTTTAAGGGTATGGCAGAATTCTGGGGATCTAATGTCTTTGAGCTTATGGTAACAATGGTAGAGGGGAATGAATTATATTTCTTTCTTCTTTAGCCTTACCAGAAAAATTGTTCCTAACTCTACATTGACATAAACTTTGTGAGGCTGTTGCTGTTCCATTCCATGTCAAAAGGTTAAAAGAGTAAACTAATTTTATACTTTTCATAAATCCATATTGAAAAGATACATTCTTCATTATAAGAATTCATTAGCTTCCAATTTTATTTTGAAAATAAAATTAAAAAAAAGTCATGGGGTTATTGGTACACATTATATATACAAACTATGAAATATAACCAACTTTTTTGTGTATGCCATTTAACATTAACTGAAATATCACTTTTCAACAGATGTAATATCTCTGTAATAAAAGTGAATCTTTATTTTAACCTTTTGACGGCGGCACGTTTTCTCAGCAAACTCTCTGCTGTAGCGGCGCATTTCACGCCAAATTCTTTCAGAGAGGTAGGAAGAGGCGAGTACCACTTCCAGTTTCCAATGACCCTCTCCATCCATTAGTTAATCCTCTTAAGTGCCCCCACCTTGGTTGCTTCTGGACATACCGTGTGTGCTGTTTCTTGTGCTTCCTCAATAATAAGAGCTAGTTGCATTTACAGAATATATACAGATACTGGACAAAAAAAATGGAAACATTTCCATGTTATCTCAATAATGTTCAGAGCTCAATAGCTTTTTTAAAATGATTTTTAATGAGAAATAGGTCTAGAGTTAAATTAAAATCTCAGTTAAATCTATCTAAATCTCGATTTTGAACAATATTAGTTCAGTGTTCCAAGATTATGAAAGATAGAATATTTAACATGCTATGAAAAATAAAATGACCCCAAAATTTAACTGAAACATTAAAACAGGTTAAGAGATCGGAGATCAAACTTGATTCTTCCAGTGTTCTTGGAGAGCTAAATTGCACAGTCTGGTTAGACCTCCATAGCTGCTTGAGGATGATGATGATGAATTTTTAATCTGTTTCAGTGTTTAAATAAAATTTTGGAGTCAATTTTTTGTAGTCTATTAGGTATTTTAGAGTCCATGTCTATTTGAATATTGAACAAATATTAATTAAATCGAGATTTAGATAGAGTTGTTGATATCGTTAATTTATCTTTAGATATTTTTTCATTAAAAAAGCATATCGAAGAGTTATTAAGGTCAGAATGTGATATTCTGTTGAGATAACATGAAACTGTTTCCATTTCTCTGTCCTGTACTTGTATTCAGACACATGCACAGGATTTAGTTCCAGTGGGGGGGGGGAGGGGGTTCTGCGAATAAGAGTAAAATATTCCATCTGACGACAGGAAATTTTTGAATGATATTCTATATGGAATAAAATTTTGTAGTTTTCTTTTTAATCTGTTTTTAGTGTCAGACTTATTAGGTTAAAATAAAATATCCAAAACAATTGTTTTGGATTTCAAACCTTTTGGACAAGTTTGAGGTTTCGTACATGACCAAATTTTTTGGGGGGAGGTCTCTTGGTATGTTACTCTTTGGTATATCCGTCTATATTTATCACATTATTTTGGTTATGCTGTCTTTGATAATACTAGTTTTTAGAGCATGTCACTGATATTTAAATTTGTGAATTAAAAAAAAAAATGAACTAAAACTAATGCATTGCAAAAAAGAATAATAAATGTTCAGATTTTTAACTGAGGATTTTCTCTATTAAATCTTACGCTACAAAGAGTGGGAAGCAGATAATTTTTACCCACAACTTAATTTTAGGCATATGCAATAGTGAGAAATAATATAAGATATTTCCAAAGATATTTTCAATAAAGATATTTCCAAAATAATGTTTATTTTTCATTCTCATAATATTTGGTGAACATAATTCGATATACTTCATTAGGCACTCTCTTTATCTGTTCTGAGACATTTTAACTTTACCTTTTCACACCAATGTTCTGACTCATTTTAACCCATTATGCTCCCCTATTACAAAACCATGCAACTCAGATAAAAATTAAATATTTTTTCTCTCTCTTGTGTACATGACAAATTACCAAAGTGTTAAATTCTTGATGAGCATAATTATCAAATTTTATCAAACTTGCTCTCAGTATGGTGTTCTGGACTAGGCTGATGTAAAACTACCCTGAAGGCAGAAGTTTCTCTGATTTTTTTTTCAATATTAAATATTTTTTTATTAGTAGAGAGGAGCAAAACACAAGGAGAAACCTCACATGCCTATATTTCATATAAAATAAATAATTATCCTTCAATCAGTTACTTGACACAGAGGGCAGACGAGAGTTTATTAGTATAATATACCACAAAGTGGAGTATGAGGTATGCGAGACCTAAGCAGAAAGGCGAGAAACCTCCATGGCTTATCAAGGGCTCGAACCCGCATTTCCTTTTATCACTAGCTGACAATGCTAACTACTAAGTCACAGGTTTCCAAGCCTATAGTAAATAAATGGATAAAGGATATAGTAGTAAAAAAAAAACTCCTCAAGCAGCTGCTTGCCACAGAGGTCTGACAGGAGCCTGTCAGTTTATATGCCAGAGTAGAAGGTCTGTGAGGATGCAGAAAACTCAGCAGAAGTAGCTGATTGATGACGAAAAATGACACGTATATTCATTCTTACCCAAGGCTCGAACCCAGGCCTCTTAGATCAGTAGCCAAGTGCACTAATCAGTCAGTCACAGGACTGCATAATAATAAAGGAAATATTAATAAAGAGGGTTGACCAATAAATGGTATTTGTAAGCAAATATGACTGTAAAAACTAAATTGGCATAGTAGGGTTTTATTGGGTCTAATAAGGATCCTTACTCATAAACTTAGTTATCTGTACTGTCAGATATTGTATTGTCTCTTTTTCATGATGCCCAGTTAGATTTTCTTGTAATTATCAGAACAATTGCCTTATAAATATTAAGCAACTTTCATGCTAAGGATAACATGTGTTCTAATACAAATGATTTGAATTTTATGTTTACAGGAAATAAATAAAACATTTTTCTCTCTTAGTTTCGTTTGAAAAATAATGATAAGAAATTATTTGTTCTCTCTAATATTTATTTGCCATCTTGTGGTCAAGTGGTTAGTGCGCTTGGCTACTGATCTAAGGGACTGGATTCAAATCCCTGGTAAGGCATGGATGTATGTATCGTTTTTCTGCTGAGATTTTCCTATCAGTTCTATGTGGCAAGCAGCTGCTTGAGGGATTTTTTATTTAATATTTATTCGGAAATGGGAAATATTTGTGACAAAAATGTAACCTATCAAATTTCGAAGAAATTAATATTTCCCTGCATCAGTAACAGAGCTATGATAGCTCAGGCACTGAAATTGCAGAAGTAACACTTTCTTAAAATGAAATTTTCCAAAACTATATTTCAAATTAAATATTTTGATTCACATGTAATAATCTAAAATATATTTTAGGTATTGTGTCTGTATCAGCCATTTTGATTTTCCAAAATCGTTTACAGCACTATCAGTATACAGCTTCCTCTTATCATAACTTAATACAATATAAATGCTTGCCTCCCAATTACTTATCATACGTCTGGGAAAAAAAATCCCTTGAAAAATTTGAATTATGGCCTCTGCCTCCAAAAAAAAGGGGAAGAGAAATTATATTGGGATTGATTGTAATGAGCTGTGCGTAAAATTAAAACTTGTTGCATAAGGAATATCGTTTACTACATATTTTAAACAGTTGAACTGAATTAAGGATATGACCAAGCTTGTTAAAAATTTTCTACTACGTAATAATTTGTAGCTTAACCCCTCTCTCCCCCCCTATTTTTTTCTGGATCTGGGTTTATTTGAGCAATAGGGCCAATCTATATTTAACAAAAACAATTTTATGCATAAATATCTTTCATTATATGAAAAAAAGATCGGAAGTTAGCACTTTAATGAAAATATTACTTCTGTATGCATCAACAAAGCATTAGAGAGCTAGAAAATTGATGATGCTAGGACAGAGAAATGGGATTTTTTTTTTATATCGCCACTGCATCTGCAGAATATTGAAGAAAAATCTCCAGTGTTGGAATAAATAAATAATGGAATAGTATTTTTATGACAAACACAATTGTATAATTACATGATGTTTCGTTACTTAGAAGTATAAATTTAGCAATTGTCTTCATAAATTATGAGCTTCAATCAAAATCGGCAAAGTTTCATTTAATTTCTGGGGTCCTAATTCATCTTGAATTTCTTTTTCTGTTAAATCTCTACACTTTGACATGATAAAGCACAAAACAGTAACTCTGACGAAAGGGAGTAAATATATATAATATAAACATTTGGGAAAACTAAACAGAACTGAGAAACAAGTAACCAAACTCAAAGGCTGAACTAAAAGCTCAGTTGTGGCTCCTCTCCATGCTTTCATTGTAAGAGGAAACAAACTCTTTAGCCGGGACCTATTGTATACATCATCACAGCACTGCAGGCAGTACGGGGTAAATCCTTCCCTCTATGCCGCCAGCAGCACGAGGTAACACACCTTGATTTTCATCCCCCCATGAAGAGCTCCAAAAGTGTCTCAGCCACTGAGCAGGCACGGAAATGTGTCGGGACAGATGCTGTCCCAGCTGCTGTGAAAAGGTTAAGAGTTTGGGTGTAAACTATGGAACTTACATTTAAAAAGAAATGAGTTATATAGTGGAATTAGCAGTTATAGTCTATCTTAATATTTTTCAGTAATAATTTTACTTCTAACTCAACAGATGGGATCATAGTAAAGCCTGAAAATTATGGTAAGTGCAATTTATTTAATGTGAAGAGTGGCATATTTGCCAAGATTGTGGTGAAAAAGACATTGTTTGCTTCCAGGATAAATCACAGATAAGCAAAAACATTTAAATTAATTGGTAAATGACATATTTATGAAAATCTTAATTTTTTTTTTTAAATTATAACTTTGCATAGTGTTTAGTGATTTTGAGTATCATTTTTTTATACATTTGTTTATGATTTTTGTAATTTCCTTATTTTCTTTACATAAAGTGTAGCATTTTTTATTTTTTTCTGCTTTTCTTAATTTTGTATTGCAATTCATAGTGTAGTAATTAAAAAGAAATTAATAAAACTCTGGAACACTGTTAAAACATAAATGATAGATTAATGTAGTATTGACAAATCTCTAAACCTATTCATATCAAGTACTGCATACTGTATTACAGATGGAATATGTAACAGCATGACTACTGATGGAGAAGGATAACTGTTATCTAATCCAACTTACAGAAAAGTATGGAAACAATTATTCATCAACGTTTAAAATTGCAAAAGATCTGTGTCAAATGGGTACCCCGCAAATTGACAGAACAGCAAAAAACGGGCTAGAGTCAATGTGTGCAGGGAGATACTGGCAATATTTCAACCTAGTGGTCTCAAATAGTTAACAGACATTGTTATAGGTCAGGAGATGTGATTTTATTGCTATACAACTACCAAAAAGATCAACAACTATGTTTGGGTTGCAGAAGATGAACTATGCCAACTCTGATAAGACTTTTCACTCAAGGAAGAGGATGTACACAATTTTTTCAATTTACAACAAGTGGTTGCTGTGGACCATACCTGAAAAAAAAAAAAAAAATCCATAAATGGCCAATACTAACTACATTAACATTGTTTTGCCCAAAATGGTTAAAGAAATGAAAGAGCAGTGTCCAACAACAAACTTATCAAGGGTTCTCCTTCTTAATGAGAATGCCAGTGTTCACAAAACCTGGCAAGTTATGGCCTATCTGGAGCAGGAAAAAAAATCAAACAGCTACCTCATCTTGCATATTCACCCTATCTTGAACCATGTAATTTTTGGTTGTTTCCAAAAAATTTAAAAGGAGCTTGCTGGGAAGCCTTTTTTAAGGGTGCAAGACCTTGCAAAATGCATCATCGGAGTTGTAGAGTATTTTCCAACAGGAGTGCCATCAAGCATTCCAGAATTAGCATAGATGTCTGCAACTTTGCATAGATGCTGGAGGGGAGTGCTTTGAAGGACTGTAAAAGTTTTGTTGAGGTAAGTGCAATGGTTTTTGTTTTGCACATGTACATCAACAACTTTTTGAATGCTCCTCATATACATAAATGTTTTACATTTAAACTTTATTAATTAAATTTAATTAATTTAAATTTTACATTTAAATTTCATGAGTTCACCTGCTGGGAAAAAGTGTTGAATAACTAGATGCTATTTAAGACTTTTAGCACTATAATACATTAATATGATTATTAACCTGATTCATACTTACATATGTTTTGGAAAGTTGTTTGTTCACTATGCATTTGTAAACCTTGTAAGATATCATAATTAAACTTTTCATCATGGTTTCTGAAATTAAGCAGAAGTGTTTTGTCCTATATTTATTGTAAGATTTGGCCCCCTCCCCCCAAAAAAAATCTAAATGGCAAGACTAGTAAAAATACCACCAAATTTGTTATACAGTTCCCTCTTATTATAACTTAAAAAAATATGTTCAGCCTTCTAACCTTTTCCTGCTTTTTAAAGTGGTCAAGCCTTTTCTTTCCACCTAAAAGGGAGAACTCTTAAATGGTAAAAGCTAAAACCAACAAATTTAGTATACAGTCTCCTGTGATTATAACTTAATGCAAGATAAAGGTTTACCCACCTCTCTTCCCTCCTCTTCTGCATAAAAAAAACAACAACAACATAAAAGTCTCCCCCCAAAAATAGGAAAATGTATAAACAATTGCTGAGTGTAATGAGTTACATATCTCAAATGAAAGCATTAGATATTGTAAGTATTATGGGCTAGCTCAAATTATGCTCTCTTTTCTATCTCATCAAAAAGGGAAAGAAATATCGTTCCATTTTAGGAAGATCCTAATGTTGATCATTTTGTGGTTGATCGTAATGAGTTGTATGTTAAATGTAAGCGTGTAACATGGATTGTTGTTTTACCTCTGAGTGGGACTTTTTGCACACACTGGGCTGAATAGCCAGGTCACAAGGATGTAGAGGGCTCAGAGAAGGTTGGGGGGAGGGGACCCACTGGACAGCTGTTGGGAGACAGATGGAAGCCTCTCATCAAGGCCATCCAGTGTGTTCTTTAATGTGCACATGGCATGGCTCTCCCGCACTTGGGGCCAGGACTTAATGTCCCATCCAACAACAGCAACCTTTCCAAGCCCATTGACATTCCCTACTGATTGGGGGCTGGGTGGGAAATTTTGTGGAAATAAAACTCAATGCTGGTCCTGCTGGGAGTCGAACTGGGGACTGCAGATTATTTGCCTGGTGTGCTACTGACTGACCCACCCCTACCCTATTGTAACATGGGTTTGTTTGGGTTTTTTACCTCTGAACGACACTTTTTTTGCACACCATGCGCTAAATGGCCAGGTCACATGGACCTCGAAGGCTCAGAGAAGGTTGGGGGAAGGGACCCACTGGAACAGCTGTTGGGAGACAGATGGTAGCCTCCTGTCAAGGCCATCCAGTGTGTTCTTTAACATGCACAGGGTATGGCTCTCTCCCGCACATGGGGTACAGCTTAACGTCCCATTCGACGGATGACAGCCTTTCCAAGCCCATCGGTGTCCCCTACTGACCATGGGCAAAGTGGGGAATTTTGTGGAGATAAATCTCAACACTGACCCAGCTGGGACTCGAACCTGGGAACTGCAGATTACGAGCCTGGCGCACTACCAACTGAGCCATCCCCACCTCCCATTGTAACATGGGACAGAAAATGAAAGAAAAATATAGAACAAAGAAGAGGGAGGGAAATTTTGTGGGATTGATTCTAATGAGTTGTATATCAAATGAAAGTTTGCAACACGTAGAGTGTCATCTATTATATAGTTTGGAAAGATTAATCTGATGGAATTAAGTACCTGAACAGTACTGGGTAAATTAGCTAGTTATAGCCACAAAGTAAAACTTTTTTTAGTTCTGTCATTTAAATGAAATGCTAACCAGCATAATTTTAGTTAATGCTATTAAATAAAATAATGTCAGTTTTCACATATTTTAAATATTTTGCTAATTTGACTACTACTCTCATGGTTTATAACTTTTGTGTATTGTTTATTTTAAACTCTACAGGGGCTAAATAGACTTGCAGCTATTGCTTTATTATTTATGGATGAAGAAGATGCATTTTGGTGTTTAGTAGCAATAGTAAAATATATCATGCCAGATGGTTATTACAGTAAAACTCTGATTGGATCTCAAGTTGATCAGGTAATATTATTATTTTACTTTTGATCATTTTAATATGCAAATTAAAGGTAAAAATATCAATTTCTTTTGTATCATAATGGATACATTTCAAATTTATTTTTCACAGTGGTATTGATGGACTATATACTGATGAATTCACTTTAAACACATGGTTAGTGGTTACATTTGCCATGACTGTGATAATATTAACCTGGAAGAGGTTATACCTTGATATCTTTTAGGCATATCTGTGTGTATTTCAGATGCTCATTAATGATATTTTAAATATTTGCCTGTGTCCACTTGTCTAGCTAACCAAGAATGTTTGCATTATACAAGCATAAAATGTTTTTGCCATATTAACAATATATTTTATATATATATACCTTGAAATCTTTTAGGCATATCTATGTGCATTTCAGATGCTCATTAATAATGTTTTAAATATTTGCATGTGTCCACTTGTCTAGCTAACCTGGAATGTTTGCATTACACAAGCATAAAATGTTTTTGCCATATTAACAATATATTTTATGGCAGTAAAATCATTTTTGATAATGCAATAAAAGGAAATATATTTTCATTTTGGACAATAAATTTTCAGTTGAAAAATTATTGTTCAAAATGTATTGTGTATTAATTATTGTCCACCATGTTTTGGCTTATTCCATTACTTTCTGTATAATTTTTGTAGATGAATTTCATAGTTTTGATAAATTGTAGATGCAGAAGTAATAAATCAGTATTGAAAATGTATATTAAAATAAAGAAATTAAGCAGAAAAAATAGATTAATCACTTTTTATTATATCAGTCATTTTGTTTATTCCCTTAAAATCATATTGCATCAAACACTTCGTATTTTAAGACACAAATTTTACTGTGGAAAAAGAAGATAGCAATAGAAAGAAAATAATAATAGCAATTAAATATATGTATGACAGAAAGAGAAAAGGAAAAGAAGTCTGTTGAAATTGCAATGTTGAAAACCAAAGGGCATCTTACCCATCAAAGCTTTTGAGAATAAGTAATAAAATTTTAAATATGTGTAACACATGTCATTTATTACTTTTTAATTATATATAACATTTTGAATTTTTTGCAAATCATATGCAAGTATATTATTAAATATTTAATTCAAAGTTATATTTGAACTCTTCTAACCATCTAAAAGTGACACCTTATCAAAAATACAAGTGAAAAAAAAGGAAATGTATATTAAATTCTTAAAAAATGTTCCATATTTTCAATATCAAAAATATATTTTCTTAAAAGGTAGTGGTATAAATCAGAGTGCAGATTTAAAATTAAAAAAATTATTCTACATCACTATAATGGTCGGTCTGTAAATGGTAGCTAGGTAGTCACTGGAAGGAGAGCTATGCACCAATCCCCTGTGATGATGAACCGGCCAGGCCTAGCACCTAATGTCCGACCCCGCCTTCTCGTGGTGCAGACCGTTAGTACCTTTCAAAAGAGATACTCTCTTGTGGAAGTAAACGGAAGGGGAGGGCTACCAGATTAGTGTGGCCTACTGATCTGGACAACTATGGCTACTTTTCTTTTTTTTTCTACCCTGCTGAGGAGTGGTGAACCACACAGGGTCCTGGTGCTGACCATATAAACCCACTGGACTGGACAGATATATGGGTCTGAGCTAGATTATGGATCCTGATTTTGCTGCACTGGTGGGCTTCTGTGGAGGGAAAATCTTCCGCTGTGTTTTTTTTGTTTGTTGTGGGTTGACAGCCCCAAGTGAATAGATTCACAGGATATGTTTATCAGCTGTTGGATAATCCTGAGCAGAGGTCATCGCAGGCACCTGAACTCTTTGCTTCTATTGGCATTGTCAAATTCTACATTGGAGGAAGTCTTCCAGTGTAGATGGCTTCAGCCTTTAGTGGTGGGGGAACGGGTCTATGCCCCATGTCTGCGATTAGGGGGCTGTTTGATATTGTCGGCATTCCCTCTCTCAATAAACATAGTTTCTTTAAACATCCCGCTAACCATTTTCTCTCCATAGGTAGTTGGAATGTGAGGACTCTGCACAGAGCTTTTTCTCTTGATGTCCTCGCACAAGAATTCCACCATTATAATTTAGATATTCTCGGCTTGCAAGAGACCAGATGGACAGATAAAGGTCAGATTCTTAAAAATAATCTTAAATTTCTCTTTTCAGGAAGGGACGGCAATAAGCATCACCAAGGCATGGGTCTGCTTCTCAGCAGACACGCTAGTGATGCTCTTCTAGGATATGAGTGCATTAATGAAAGGTTTCTTATAGCAAAATTTCAGACAAGCATTAAAGACCTGAATGTTATCTGCTGTTATGCCCCCATTGAGGATGCTGATGAGGATGAGAAGGATAGGTTTTATGAACAACTTCAGGATATTTTGAATTCTGTCAAGAAAGGAGATATTACCCTTGTTCTTGGTGACTTCAATGCCAAAGTTGGTACTGACTCTGACCTTTGGGGAGGGGTGATTGGCCCTTTTGGTATTGGTAGCTGCAATGGCAATGGGCAACGTCTCCTACAGGTAAGTAAACTCAATGGTTTCAGAATAACTAACACATATTACAAACACCGTGACATACATAAGTACACATGGGTTTCACCTGATGGGCTGCATAGGAATATGATTGATTATATATTAATTAACAGCAAATGGGCTAGTTCTGTTAGAAATACCAGGGCATATAGGGGAGCTGAAATTGGATCTGACCATTACCTAGTTAAAAGTGTCTTGCAACTTAAACTTAAAAAGTGTTGTGCTAGGGTTAAAAAATTTGCTTTTAATACTGAAGCTCTGAAAGACCCAGTTATAGCCAAAGCTTACCATGATAGGTTACTTAGTCATTATGACAGTCATGGTATGCTTACTACTGAAGTTGAGGAAGAATGGGATCATTTTAAACAGGCTTTTTTGGACACTAACAGTACTCTTTTAGGAAAAAAGGAGCAGAAGAGACAGAATTATCTGAGTGATAAGGCACTTGAGCTTATTTCGGAAAGAAAGAACTGCAGGAATGTCCTTAATCAATACCCTACTAGTCCTAATAGAAAGCATTACAGAGAACTTAATAAACGTGTAAAAGATCAGTTAGCTGCTGATAAGAATCTTTGGCTTGATGGTTTGGCTGACAAAGCCGAGGAAGCAGTTAGACAGCACAACAGCAGAGAGCTGTTCCAGATAGTTAATGTTTTGTGTGGAAGAAAACGGACAGGTATACAGGGATTGAAGGATAAACAAGGCAAGGTTATAGAAGGTGAGGATTCTGTCATGGCTAGGTGGGCTGAGCATTTCAGTGATGTTCTAAACAATGTGGTTAGTTCTATTCCCATTGTTTGTAGTGATGATAAATGTATTGAGGGCTTTAATGTTGGCTCTATAACACAATCTGAAATTACTTTGGCTGTTTCTAAACTTAAACTTCATAAATCCCCAGGGGTAGATGAAATTACTACAGAAATGCTTAGAGCTGGAAATATTTCGGTTACCACTTGGATGACTGAAATTCTGAATATCTTTTATGATAAAGGCATGGTTCCTAAGGATTTTACCAGAGCTATTGTTATCCCTATTTTCAAAAAAGGTGATCGCAGTTCTTGTGATAACTATAGGGGTATTAGCCTACTCTCTGTTCCAGGTAAAGTTCTTTCCATGATTGTGCTTAATAGAATTAAGAATCTGGTTGACAGTCAATTGCGTGATGAGCAATGTGGATTCAGAAGTGGTAGGGGATGTGTGGATCAGATATTTTCACTTAGGCAGATTCTTGAGAAATGTTTAGAATTTCAGAAACCTTTGGTTGCTAGCTTTGTTGATTTCAAAAAGGCTTTCGACTCTGTTGATCGTCATAATATTTGGTTGATTGTGAGATCATATGGTATACCTGACAAGTTAGTTAACATAATGAAAGCTCTCTATAATAACACTGAGTTGTGTGTGAGAGTTGGTAAGGCTTGTAGCAATTGGTTTAGCATTACTTCTGGTGTTCAACATGGGTGCATTTTGTCTCCTTTTCTCTTAAGTTTGGTTATTGATTATGTTATGCGAAATTCACTTCAAGGGAAAGATTTTGGCCTTAAATGGGCTGGAGATACGAAAATTTCTGATTTAGATTATGCTGATGATTTAGCCCTTTTGGCAAATGATGTTGATGAGATGAACTCTTTCATTCGAGCTGTTGATGAGACTGGTAGTAGAGTAGGTTTGGTTATAAACAGAGAGAAAACTAAAGTGATGAAAATTAGTCAGGCAGGCTGTGATTCAGTTAATCTGAATGGTTGCAGTCTTGAGCAGGTGTCACAGTTTAATTATCTTGGGAGCTATGTAACAGATAATGGTGATGTGCGGCATGAGATTAACAGACGAATAGGGATTGCTGCCGGGACTTTTAAGAATCTATGGAGAGTGTGGAGAAATAGGCATATACACCTAAAGACTAAAATTAGGCTGTATAATAGTTTGGTTCTTTCTAGGTTAGTTATGGTAGTGAAACTTGGACACTTTGTAAACAAGATAACAGGAAACTAGATGCTTTTGATTCCAGATGCTTACGCAGTATCTTGGGCATTAGGTGGTTCAACTTTGAAACTAATGATGAAGTTAGGCAAAGGAGTTTGCAACCTCCTTTAAGCAGCATATTGTGCAGAGATAGACTCCGTTGGTTTGGCCATGTTGCCCGTATGAATAATTATAGATTGGCGAATAGGGTTATGAACAGTGTGCCTAAAGGCCTCAGAAAGAAGGGGAGACCTAGGATGCGGTGGGCAGACAATGTCAAACAGGACCTTGTTAGAATTGGTGTGCAGTGGCCAGATACAGTAGATGTAGCTCAGGATAGACTTGCTTGGAGAACTAAATTGCACGGTCTGGTTGGACCTCCGTAGCCCATGGCTTCTTGAGGATGATGATGATGATGATAATGGTCATAAAGCTGAGACATTTAGTTAGAATTATTATCTGCAAAATTATCTTGGTTTTTCCGTGGGTTGATAACTGATATATAGGTGAGTCGTTCTGTGGTGGGTAGTACAGTCCATCTTATTATGAATTCACTTATGTTCTTAATTTTGCCATTGTTCTTAGTGGGGATTCTGTTGCAAGGCTAACATAGTTTGGAAGTGTCACAGTGGTAAAATATGGTGTTGGAATGATGGGACTTGTTTGATTCCAATACATATTTTACATCTGTGTACTTCTACCCACCACAGGACAATAGACTCTCTTATATATCGGATATCAACCCAAGGAAAAACCAAGGTAATTTTGTAGATAATAATTCCAGCTAATTGTTTTAGCTTTTATGACCATTGTAGTGATATAGAGCAATTTTATTAATAATATATTTCCTTATTTTTAATGTAATAAACTAATTTTATTTCTGATATTAATGAAAATGGAATGAAAATGAATAGTTAGAATTTCATTGCTCTTTTTCTTTATAATTTCACTAAAATATGAAGCATGTAATATTTGTATTTTTTCAGAAAATAAAGTATAGAATTAGAAAATTGAGAAAAAAAGTTAAAAATGACTAGAGCAAAATGCAATAAAAGTGTTTCAGTGGAATTGATAGGACTATGAAAAAAGTTTGCTGTAATGAACATCTCATTATGGAGAAAGAATGCTTAGTTTTTATTAATGCGGGTAAAAGCACAAACAAATATCTATTATAAACAGTTCAATAAATCATAAAATGAAATATCACCAAGTCAAATGCTTTTAAATGTGGTATTGTAAAACAAAATGCATAAAAAATAATGATTACACTACACTGTGTTTTAACACAGTTACATTCACATTGATTTCATGTTGGTGAAACATGAGCTTCAGTCAAATTTTCTCAAGTGCTTTTCTCAAAGCCTCACTCATGCCTATGCTGCCAAGTCAGTCACTTTAAAATAAATCTAAGTATGAGGGCAGATCATTTTAATTTGTTGACTGACAACATCTTGCCTTTAATCTTGATCTCTGGAGTTTACAGGTGTTTTTTCCTTCTCTCTAAGTGTTCTCTATTGAAAGCTAGCACTTAAACCATTGCCTTACCCATTCATTGAATGCTTCTTGCAAGCCATTTGTGAAAGTGTTCAGAGCACTGTCATTGTGAAAGTGCTTGTGTGGCTACTTTCGGTGGCTGCTTGGGCCTCCTTGTCATTTATAAAGTGACTGCTTTTTATGCTGTTTTCAGCTTTGGAAACAGGTGAAAAGTGCAAGGCACAAGATTGGGGGAGTAAGAGGGAGGTGTTTTAGATCTCAGCACTGTTGTTGGTGACAACAATTGAACCAAAGCAGCAGTATCAGGACTTGCATTGTTGTGGTGCAGAAACCATTTTCTCCCTCAGAATTCTGGTTGTTTCTCACAAACTTCTTAATGAAAATTTGTCTAAAGAATTGCATAAGCTTATTCGTTTTTGATTCCATGGCATAAAATGTATTGCAAGAATGCCTTTGCAATCAAATAACATCATTTCAGTCCAAAAATCAGCTCACATTTTCTGGATTGGCATTTTGTTTCCAGATCATAGTGAAAATTCCAAGTTTTGTTTCTAGTCACAATATACTGTAAGAGTTTTTCACCTTCGTTCTCAAACCTTGCCAACCAGTTGCAATACACATCAATTTTTGCTTTTGTTCAAGGCTCAGGTACTGTAGGATCCAATGAGTGCAAATTCTTGACATTTTCAAGTGCTCTGTTATTGCATATGAATACTGCCATTGGAAAGGCCTGTCTTTGCTGCTAGCAAATGCAAGGTTACTCTAGTCTTCATTGAGAATATCCTGGACTTGGGTGATTTGTTGCACATTGATGGAAGTGCTTGGTTGTCCAGATCTTGGGTCACTGACTCCATGGAATTGTGCCCATCTGGATACATTTGTACCAATTGAAAATGCACTTCATTTCAAGCACTGTTCTCCATTGCACTCATGTCATTTCTATCACTGTCTGTGCACCACTTAAGATTTGCAGAACATAGTAATGTATCACATAACCCTGCTCAGTTTCCAGATCAGTCCTTGCCTAAAAAAAATCACACACATGAAAACAAACATCTTTCCAAGTGAGAAAATAACAGGGACTGACTGCAACTGTTCTGTTCTTATTTTTGACCATATCACAACACATTTGAACTTGCACATTGCTCTGTGCTCTTGAAGAGTTACAGTGTTGCCACATATCATGTATTAACTCATATAGAAAGTTCTAATTGTTGTGATGATAAATTCACAAATTAAATGAGTTCATCTAAATGTTAATGACTCAAATTTTGAAATGAAAATTTACTTATTGATTTATTCATCCTATTGAGAAAATTTATTGAACAATCCTATGATGAAGTCAGCCTGTCCATTTCAACTGAATGTATGAGTATTTGATACATAATGCAAATATTTTAGAATAAAATGCTTTCTAAAGTGTTGCTCTAAACAATTTGTTAATCCATCAGATCAATAGCCCTAGTAGTGGTATATTTTCCATAAATCATTAAAATTAATAAATTAAATTTATTTTTAGTATTTTTAAGTTATTCATCTATTCCTAGTAATAAAGTTCTCTCTGATTAAAGTTATTTCCTTTTTCAAATATGTAGTATCCTATTTTACTTTCATATTACTCTCAAAGCTAAAAATGTTTACCTGATCATCACTTTAACAAATATGTTCCCTCAATCAACTCTTGAGAGTGCTAATTCTGTTTTGAAATGTTTCTACATTTAAGTTCAGATTCAGGAACTGACACAATCAAGTGCACTGTTATTTCCAACATGCATGTTAAAAAATGAGAGCATTTTAAAGATTAAGATTTTTGTCAGAAGTTAACCACTTGGCTAATATGTAATTTCCATAATGTCTTTTCAGGGATGTAAATGGGAATTGTTGCATTGATTTATCTATTTTAAAGTTCTTGTTCAACTGTTATCGAATACATTATAAAGCTTTTAAGGCATTTATATTTGGAAACAAAAAAAGAGTTTTTTTAGTTTTCTAATGCATTTTTATGATTCACTTGTTTTTATGGTTTTTCATTTTGTATCATTCAAAGTTGAACATTTGGCTTAGAGGGAATTTATATTGTGTTTTCTAACTTTAGAGAGTTCAATTTATAAAAGCTTTTAATAGGTTTTATATTTAGCGGTAGGTAAAATAAACTTTACTCTAAGATGTAGTATTGTATGGGAATTAAAAATGATTAATATGGGTGAAAGACAAATTTTAAAGTACTCATTCAGCTTAACAATAATGTAAAGTTTTATGACTAAGCTGCCCTTTATATATATATATTTCATTGAAGCTTATGAAATGAAATCAGAAACAAATCTTTATTTGGTCCTATGTAAATCTTCAAAATGTGTTTTACATTGTTCACTAGTTAAAGTAAATTTGAAGTATATGTGCAATTTTTCTTCAGCTAAAATTATCGAAATCTACTGGGTATGATTGATAATTTCTGTGTTTATTTGTGTTTGCAGATTGTTGACTTGGTAAGTTTTTGAATAATGTAAGAAGCTTAGTAAGAGCAACACTTTTGCCTTATTACATTTTTAACAATACTAATTATGGGGCCAAAACCATGTTTTAGGGAAAGATCTATTAATCATTATGAAACTAGTACAAAGCTGGAATTTTGATGAATATGATGTAACCAGTTCAGTAATTGATTTTAAATATTTTTTGACTGATGAATATATGCAGGCTTAAGTTCGATTTTTTTAGTTAGCCATAAGTGGTGAGCTTATCTTAAAACTTTATTAGATTCTATTCTTTATTAATTCTTCATATATTTTTATGAGCAGTGAGTTATTTTATTTGCCAGGATGTTTTCACATTTATTAAAGAAAGTAAATTAAAGTTAAAATAGCAAACTCTGAAATTGTGTAATATACTAATACCCCA
The DNA here is from genome assembly GCA_038380435.1 of Ryuthela nishihirai. NCBI lineage: Eukaryota > Metazoa > Arthropoda > Arachnida > Araneae > Heptathelidae > Ryuthela > Ryuthela nishihirai. Next base: position 31,260,171 of record JAWZYU010000019.1, on the reverse strand, counting down.
TTTAATACTGTTAAGCTCTTTGTTTTTGGACCAATTTTCATATGAAAATAATAAATGTCCACTGCATGGCATGACTCGATTGAATGAAGTTAGCAAATTTTATTCTCACAACCAGTGAACATCATTCATATCAGTTCAGTGGTGTGCACCAATACTATTAAAGGTCTCACACATGCACTTTTTCCACCTCACTTTTTTCCTTAAATATGGAGACCACCCATGGACTGCCACTTTCTAATCATCTTTATTATATATTCCATATTTTGTTCCACAATTGGCACAATTTTGTGTAGCTTCATTATTCTTTGGATTCCTACAATCTTCCCTAACTTCTGTGCCCTTGAGAGCTGAGGAAGGGTTGGAGATTCGGTTGTTTTGCTTTAACTATAATAACATGCATGCATAGTGCGAATAAGTGAGATGTAAATTGGAATGTAAACAAGAACTGATCAAACTGAGATTTCAAACTTCCTGTGACATATTGGGTGTGCTAGGGGGTTGGCTGTAAACTGGCATGAAAGGAAAAGTGACTCTTGATGCATTTGTTAATAAGATGATCAACAATGCATTTGGAGGAGAGCCACAAATTTTAACTATATTTGGCTATTATATTTATAAAATCATGGTTACTATCTATAATATTGTTCTAACAACTCAATGAGACTTTAATATTTCGAATATTGTTAAAAATAATTTTAATGATATTCGAATGCATCTCCATAAGTACTATAATAAATGCATCTCCATAAGTACTATAATAAAATGATCTGGCATAGCACTGATTCAATTAATGCTCCCATTACCAAGGACACATTCATAGCATTAAATGAGGTATTACTGTAGTGTGATGATTCATAGGCCAAAATTGCCACCATGCAAGTTTGCAGCCTTCCTGTGACTGTTGGTCTATTTCAGGATTAGGTTCTCATATTGCTTGATTTGTTTGGGTAGCAAAATGCAGACCTAAGCAGTGTTGTGTGCCTATTGAAACATCTTGAATGATTTGTAAATCAAATGATGTTCTAACACTTTTGATTAAAAAAAATAGACCACATAAGGTTTTTTGAAGAGTGATTTATGAAAGAATAAACATCAATTTAGTGAAAAAAAAATGAAAAAAATAAAGCAGCAAATTTATTGAAAGCAAAATCCTGACTTACATTTTTCATAAGTTTACTGGAACATTGGTCTGAATTGTTCCATCACAAATTAATCTCTCATTATATTCCTTACTTTGTTATTTATTTAGTATAAGTCACTGAGTACTAGTGAGATTAAGTAAATATTTCAGTTACAAGATTGCCTTATAGACACTCTCCATTTAAAATTTGGCACAACTTTAAACTTAAGAATACCCTAACTGCCAGTGAAATCATTGCCAGGGAGTAATTGCATATTTTTAACTCATTAAAGAAAATTAATTATTTCTTTCAATCTATCAATTTTTTTCTATCCATCCATCCAATTTTTGATATTCATAATTCCAGTGTTAATATGTAAATGAGTTGGGTTGGGTTGTTTTACCTCTGAGCGGCACTTTTTTGCACACCATGGGCTAAATGGCCAGGTCACATGGACCCCGAAGGTTCAGAGAAGGTTGGGGGAGGGGATACACTGGAACAGCTGTTAGGAGACAGATGGTAGCCTCCCGTCAAGGCCATCCAGCGTGTTCTTTAATGTGCACAGGGTATGGCTCTCCCACACACGGGGCCACGGCTTAACGTCCCATCCAACGGACGCCGGCCTTTTCCAAGCCCAGCGGTGTCCCCTACTGACCGTGGGCAGGGTGGGGAATTTTGCTGAGATAAATCTCAACACTGACCCAGCTGGGACTCGAACCTGGGAACTACAGATTACGAGCCTGGCGCGCTACCGACTGAGCCACCCCCGCCCCTAATATGTAAATGAATTATTTTTGTTGAATAGGTACTAATAAGATGTTAAAAATACATAGACATATGTAAAGTTGAAAATTTCAAAACTAAGTGAATATTGTAAATATTCTATTCATGTTAGAGATTTAAATTTTGTTAATTTTGGTGTATAATTAATTAAATTAATTAGAGTGGAATCTCAGGGTTTGCACTGACAATGGTGATTTGCCCCCTTATTGCCAGGAGAATAGTAAAATATTACCTTTTTTTTTGTTAAATTATATTTTGATTAAATTTTTTAGATAAGTGAAAAATATTTTTTTAGATAGGTATTAATGAAATATTACTAATTGCATTTTCTGGATCATCTATTACTTCAAATTTATACTGTTAGAGGTTGCTAAGTAGGAAAAAGATGAATTTCATTCTTTTTGAAAATGAGCATTCCGTATTCACCAGTGGTGATATGTTATGCTAATTATGCTGTAGCAAACTAAGAACTTTAGTACAAAATTGATACTATCATCATTTTGGTCACAATGTAAAATGAAAATTCAGTTTGTTGTCTACTAAAACATAATAATATTATAATGCACAATAAAGATGGAATAAACCTAATTCTCATTTTATCAAAAAAGTTGATTGACAGTTATCAATTACTAAGTAAAAAAGTTATACAATTTACGTTTTTCTAGTACCAAAAAGGTAATTAATTTTTATGCTTGATAATGAAATTAAAATTAAGTCTTTAGTGGTAAATGTTTTAAATTTTTATATTTTTTTGATTTATATGTATATATACAAAACTTTGTTGGTAAAGTTTGCCATCTGTTTCAGAGGGTGTTGAAGGATTTGATGTCAGACAAATTACCTCGTCTCCATGCTCATTTGGATTTACAAAAAGTTGATTTATCATTGTTCACATTTAATTGGTTCCTAACAATATTTGTAGATAACATTCCAGTGGACACCTACTTACGAGTATGGGATTCATTTTTATATGAAGGAAGCAAAGTGAGTATCTAGTTTTTATAACAAAATAGCAAAGTATTATGTATGTAATTTTAGAATTTAAATATTTTTATACTGCTAGTGAAGTCAATGCTAAAAAAGTAGGAGGATTTGTTTGAAACACACTTCAGTTGAATTACTTGCTAACACATCTATAGTGTTTTTTTTTTTAATTTTGCTGTTTTTCAAATAATATTTTACTAAATTGTTTAAATGCACATGCAAGTTTTTGAACTCTTGTGGGTGTTTTAGCATTATCAAAGTTGGATGAATACTTGTTTAAAGTATAAGAGATATTAAATATAACTTTTGGAAAATAATTGTAATAATATAATAAAATATGGTGAAATGTGTAACATATCTGTGAAATGGGAATGAAAATTGCAACTACTGAAAAAAATCTGATCATGTTTAAAGATGTAATAGTACCAACACAACCCCATACTTTATTTAGAAATGGGATAGTTTCTCTTTTTGATTTTTTAATTACTTTATGGATAAATGTGCAATATACAAATTTTGCATGTATTTTCTATTATTAGTTAAGTTGCAATTTAACAGATCTACATATAGGACATTGGGGAATATGCAGTGGTGCCTTTTATCATTAGGCAGTTGCTTGGGATAGGAAATTTTTGATGTTGGATACTATTCTATGACAGAACTATTGCTAGTGTCTAATGAAACAGAAATGAAATGGATTTGTATCCCACTCGGCTTAAGAGCTTCCTCTAGGGCTTCTTCTAAAATTGATCGACGTTAAACTCAGAGTGATATCTTTCTACGAAAATTTCTGATTTAGATTATGCTGATGATTTAGCCATTTTGGCAAATGATGTTGATGAGATGAACTCTTTCATTCGAGCTGTTGATGAGACTGGTAGTACAGTAGGTTTGGTTATAAACAGAGAGAAAACTGAAGTGATGAAAATTGGTCAGGCAAGTTGTGATTCAGTTAATCTGAATGGTTGCAGTCTTGAGTAGGTGTCACAGTTTAATTACCTTGGGAGCTACATAACTGATACTGGTGATGTGCGGCATGAGATTAACAGACGAATAGGTATTGCTGCTGGGACTTTTAAGAATCTATGGAGAGTGTGGAGAAATAGGCGTATACACCTAAAGACTAAAATTAGACTGTATAATAGTTTGGTTCTTTCTAGGGTTAGTTATGGTAGTGAAACTTGGACACTTTGTAAACAAGATAACAGGAAACTAGATGCTTTTGATTCTAGATGCTTATGCAGTATCTTGGGTATTAGGTGGTTTAACTTTGTAACTAATGATGAGGTTAGGCAAAGGAGTCTGCAACCTCCTTTAAGCAGCATATTGTGCAGAGAGAGACTCCGCTGGTTTGGCCATGTTGCCCGTATGGATAATTATAGATTGGTGAATAGGGTTATGAAGAGTGTGCCTAGAGGCATCAGAAGGAGGGGGAGACCTAGGATGCGGTGGGCTGACAATATCAAACAGGACCTTGTTAGAATTGGTGTACAGTGGCCAGATGCAGCAGATGTAGCTCAGGACAGATATGCTTGGAGAATTAAACTGCGCGGTCTGGTTGGACCTCCGTAGCCCATGGCTGCTTGAGGATGATGATGATGATGATGATGATATCTTTCTTAATAGTTGAAAAAAAATCTTTTTAATTTAAGAAATGAAATGTTTTATAAAGTTGTGTTGAATGATGCAATATTTTCGATAAAATTACATAAATCCTCTGTGTTTTAGAATCCAGATGCTAAAAGAACTTTGGGATATGTGTTGATGGCACACTTGTCAGAAATTCTTTTGCAAGTTTGCTATTTTATTATGATAAAAAATAACACAGTGCTATGTATGTGTAGTTTTGCATTGACTATACAGTTTATATGCAGGGTGTCTTACAAAAAGTAGTTGAGTTTTGGGAGTATTGTCCCCAAATACACAAATTCATCTCATTAAATGATTAATGAATTGAATGATTTAATGATTGAATGATTAATGATGAATTTAATGATTGAATGATTAATGATGAATTAATTTATAATTAATTAATTCCATAAAATGAAATTCCCCAGTCAAGCAGTTTCATGGATAGCCACCAGAGGACCTAAGTTCTTAGTGCCTTTTTTTAACATAGAAGTTCTTAGTGCAACATTTCCTGATAAATGGATTGTTAGGAGTGTTCCAGTTCTATTGTCCCAAGGAGCCATGATTTGACACCCTTTGATTTTTTTTTCTTGTGGAGGATTTGTAAAGAATTATGTATACATGGACAAAATTTGAGACCTGAATCATTTAAAAAGGAGAATACGAGAAGTAAACTGAGCAAGTAACAAGAGATATGTTGCAGTATGTATTGCAAGAAGTGGAATACTAATTGTACTAATTGAACATATGCAGAATGGTGTACATGTGAACTTTCACTAATTATGTTTCTTTTAATTAAAATATTACTTTCTTGAATATGTATATTATTTTCTTACATATTGATTCTCAAAAATTTCTGTTCCATCATTTTTCAGACGCTCAATATTTAGTAATAAGGTTTTTCCCACCTGATAATATATACATTAATATTTAAAACACTAAATGGGCTAATGTGTATGTGTGTGTGTATATAGTGAATTACTGTTTGCCTAGGATGGCATGAAGCCTTTAAAGACCTTTAGGAATATGTACACTGTATTACAAAAATTATTGGGACACTTCCATGTGATGTGAATGTAAAGCCACATTTGAAGCTCCTTAAATTCAAAAATAAATTTTTTGCAGGAAAGTGTTACGGCAAATGAATTGAAGATTTCACTCAAATCTCTCTAATTCCAAATTTTTAACAGTATTTTTTAATATTGAACTTCTTCTGTCATTTTTTTTGAATATCCATTCAAAACTGAATTCAAATTCAACAGACTGGTATACATAGTGTTATTAAATGTTTTTAAATGTTTTTAAATGTTTTACTTTTTTAAATTGTATACTTCAAATTGTTGCATTGGTCCAGCCAATAATGCTAAAGAAAAAAGGATTTTCAACCACAGCAATAGTAAAATAAATTTAATTTTTCATGATTTACTGTATTTACAATCTAAAACTGAAATCTGAGCAAAGCCTTAACATGCTACTTTTCGCAGTGTTTACTCCATTGCTTCAAATACAATGTGTGCAGCATTCTTATCTTAAATATGTTAAATTTAAAAGTCTTTTTCTACATATGCAAAAAAGTACCAAAGTTAAAAGTATTTTGATGCATATTACTGTTCCTTTACAATGGTGGCAACTGGCCAAGATGCCACTTTCTCGGCTTGAGCAATGATGCTATCTTCAATGCCAATTTGAACTTGTCTTTCACATTCAGAGAGGTTTCATGCTAGTTATGTATACCAGTCTGTTCACATTCGTAGAGTTTCTTCTAATTGGTGCAATGCTGGTACTTATTCCATTCACTTTTGTCCCAAGTCCTAGTTGCATGATGACAGTTGTATTTTCACATGAACTGCTTGTCTGATCTCTACTTTCAAATGAAAAAGTGTGTGCACTGGCACATACTTTTTTTCACTTTTTGGATGTTATAGTTCGAACGAATTTGATGGAAACAACTTTTTAAGCCTATTAAAATTCATCTCAGATTTAATCAACATTTAAACAACTGAACACTTTGAACAAGTAAAGCAAACATTGCTATATGTTTCACCCCTGATCAACTTGGGGCTTCCTCAGGCTACTGTGCAACAGTGATAATTGCACGAGGCATATCACAACTGAGTGACAATGACATTAGGGGAGACTATAAGTGACCTGCTCATGTAATAAGAGATTCCATTCTGCAGGTAGGAGTGGGATCTACGTATTGAAGATGGTTTCCTTATTCAAATTAATTAAAACCTGCTCTGCAAACTGGAGTTCAAATTTGGATGACAAGGCTGCAAGTGGTTTATGTGTTAAATTTTCTATTTTAAGTTAATTTTTTTATGACGTGCTAATGTTGTATTTGGTTTATTTTTTTTTATATCTTGTTCATGCTTCTTAAATATCACCCATATGTACAATATGTTAGACAGGAAAAAACACATATATAGGAAAAATGTATTGTACATATGAGCAATGTATTAAGGAGTATGAAGAAGATATAAAAAGCAATAATCCAAATAAAGTGTTAGCACAAGTAATAAATGGAAAACGAACTTAAAATAGAAAATTTAACACATTGCTTAAAACATTGCACAATTGTTTAATTTAATACATAACACTTGCAGCCCTGTCAACCAAATTTCAACTCTGGTATGCGGAACAGATTTTAATTAATTTGGATAAGGAAACCATTTGCAAAACCCCACCCCTATCCAGCGCAACCAATTCCATTTCTTCCTATGGTGTGGAATCTCCTGTTGTGTGAGCACATCATAACTGAGTGACAATGGCACTAGGGAAGACTCTTTATAAGTCTCCCCTAATGTCATTGTCACTTGGTTGTCCCCCCGATAGGGGACCACCTTGTCGTGGCAGGGGGGCTTCGGGCCCAGCAACCGGTCGAGGGCTTTGCTGACTGGATTGGGTCCACGTTTGGACAGAGCCAAGACCAACCAGTCGAAGACATCGCTGACCAGTTTAGTAGCCCAGTTGGACGGTGTCAAGACCTCAACATCTAGGTGCTCCGTGGAGCAGTTCAAGGGCATGGCTGAATGGATTTGGTCCCCTGGTAGGCACGAGCCCTTTTCAAAGTCTGGGCCCCACTAAGAGTCTCCACCCCGGGTGCTGAGCGAACTTGGATCTACATATCCTTGTTCATGGCTAACTGGGGAACAGATTAAATTTCAGGTTTCTACAGGTGGTTAGCTTTCCTTCTATAGGACTGCTGCCATGTGAGGTTGGGGATGAGATGCATCTATATGGTGTATTTTTGCCCCTGACTCTAGATAGTCATGGCTTTCCGTTAACTTGGTAGTGCGTGAGATGGAACCAGGGATTGCTGTGGTTGCTGAAGATCTGGCAACAAATAGTACAATTGTCACTTGGTTGTGACATGATTGTGCAGCAATGCTTGTGCAACTATCACTACAATGCAGTAGCCTGAAGAAGCCCCAAGCTGGTTGAGGGATGAAACAGGTAACAACATTCACTTCACTTTTTTTAAATTGCTACTTTTTAAATGTTTTTAAAAGTGTTTGCTTGTTTAAATGTTGATTAAATCTGAGATGAACTTTGAATAATAAGCCTAAAAAGTAGTTTCCATCAAAATCGCTCGAACTATAACATCCAAAAAGTGAAAAAAGCATGTGCTAGTGCACATGCTTTTTCATTTTAAAGTAGAGAAAGTAGATACTTTTTCATTTGAAAATACAACTGTCATCATGCAAGTAGGGCTTGGGACAAGTGAATGGAGTAAGTACCAGCATTGCACCAATTAGAAGAAACTCTACAAATGTGAACAGACTGGTATACATAACTAACATCAAACCTCTCTGAATGTGAAAGACAAGTTCAAATTGGCATAGAAGATAACATCATTGCTCAAGCCATGAAAGTGGCATCTTGGCCAGTGTCACCATTGTAAAAGGACAGTAATATGCATCAAAATACTTTTAACTTTGGTACTTTTTTGTATATGTAGAAAAAGGACTTTTAAATTTAAGATATTTAAGATAAGAATGCTGCACACATTGCATTTGAAGCAATGGAGTAAACACAGCGAAAAGTAGCATGTTAAGGCTTTTCTCAGATTTCAGTTTTAGATTGTAAATACAGCTAAATCATGAAAAATTTAATTTAATGGTAAAAATGTTGGGAAAGTTTTTGCATGCAATTTTTGTGTTCTATGGCCATCAATCATAAATTGAAAAATATGGAATTTGTGATTTCTTATATTTTAACTAAAAATTATTTTTTCAAACTTATTGTAATTCAACTGATATGTATATATACATGTGTAGGTAAATATTTAATCATTAAAGATTGTTTTCCTCCTGAGTGGCAGATTTTTTTTGTTTGATTTGGTTTATCAACCATGTCACAAGAATCAAGAGTTCATGGTTAGGGAAGGAGATCTATGGGTTGGGTTGGGTTGTTTTATCTCTGAGTGGCACTTTTTTGCACACAATGGGCTAAATGGCCAGGTCAAAGGGACCACGAAGGCTCCGAGAAGATTGGGGAAGGGACCCACTGCAACAGCTGTTAGGAGACAGATGGTAGCCTCCCATCAAGGCCATCCAGTGTGTTCTTTAATGTGCACAGGGTATGGCTCTCCCACACACTGAGCCAAGGCTTAACCCCCCCATCCGATGGACGGCGGCCTTTCCAAGCCCATACTGACCATTGGCAGGGTGGGGAGTTTTGTGGAGAAAAATCTCAACACTGACCCAGTTGGGACTCGAACCTGGGAACTGCAAATTATGAGCCTGGTGCACTACCGACTTAGCTCCCCTAGATTTATGGGAAATTAATAAAGGTAGATGGAAATCTTCATTTAAAATAATAAATAGCTTGTTTTTAATGTGCACAAGATGTATCTCTTATGGTCAAAAGTCTGTGACTTTATCACCTGACAGATAACCTTTCTCTGTCCATCATAGTTACCCCTCGGTGTGAGCTCCTGTACGCAGTGAGGTGACCACCCTGTGAAGGTTCCGCTGGATCGGGTACCTTCACAGGGTTCTGAATGCTTCCCTGCATGTTTGCCATGCATGGAAACCCATATCCTGGTAGTTGCTCAGGAGCCCCCTGTCTTCTCTCTTCAGCTGATGACTGGCAGGGTCCCTTTTGGCCACCTTGCCATTGGGGAGCCTGTTGTTGTGGGGCTGAGCAGAGGATTCTGGAGGTTCTGTTATACACTGTTTTGGTCTCTGCTTCTGGTAAGTGGGAGCTCCTGGGGTGGTCCCCTAGGAGCAATCGGCTGGTGGGCAGGTCCTACTAGGGTCAACTATGCAGAGCGGTGAGTAACCTTGCCCATGTCTGGGTACTGGTTTGTTAGTTTCCTCACAAATTATTTTCCTTTTGTAGTTATAATTTCTTTGTGAGGCCAGTTTGGTCGTTCAAAATTTTGTTATTTTCCGCTTAGTTCCTTTGGTGTAGAAAATTTATTTCTGCACATTTCTCGTTTCATTTTCCTTCTATTTATTTGTGAGAGCTCAGCTCACTGTCTGTGTGGGTATAGTGCCTACATAGCCCTGGCACCTGACTGGGCATCCCCTTGCTGGGCTTCGTGGAGGGTGGGGACAGCAGGCACTCAACTACATGAAACAAAATACGAGAGTTGATGAAGAAATTGATATGATCAATGCCGAAAAGAGGGCTCGACATGAACCCCCCTCTTCCTCATTGTCTCTGTTATCTACACTGTCATCTTCTTTGTGTCTTCATTCCCAAGGTTTCTGATCATCCACTCCATGGGTGATCAGGTACTTGGGGACATGTCCCCATTTTTTGTAAATAAAGGTTTGAAAGGTCTTGTGGGAGAGCCAAAATCTGTTAAGCGCTTACGATCTGGCAACTTGCAGGTTGAGACTGCCTGTTCCAAACACTCGGAAATGGCCCTGAAAGAGAGACTGGTGGGGTGGCTGTAGAGGTTACTCCCTAGAAAATTTTGAATTCCTCTTGGGGAGTGATAACTCAGTGGGGCTTTCTCAAAGTCACTGAGGATGAAATCCTCTCAGAGCTCACTCCCCAAGGAGTAACAATGGTCCACCAGGTTTCGACATGCCATGATGGTAAATTGGTACCCACCTGGATACTGATTATAACCTTCAACATGTCATGCCTGCCGTCTTCCATCAAGGCAGGTTATTTACATTGTGAGGTACAGCCGTATATATATACCAAACTGCACTGTTTTCAGTGCCAGATATATGGTCATGCCCGCACAGCTTGCCTGAGCAAACCCACCTGCGCTCGCTGTGGCAGTAAGGATCATCCCTATCCTGACTGCACAGCAGAAAAGGCAAACTGTGTTAACTGTAGTGGTGAACATCTGGCATATTCCTGCGACTGTCCGAAGTGGAAGGTGGAAAAGGAGGTGCAATGTATAAAGATCATGAATAACATCTCACGCTGAGGCAAGAAAGCTTACTGCACTGCCCACCCCACCTGGCAATGTATCATATGTCAGTGCAGTCATTGGAAAGCCCACTGTTCCAATGACTTCAGTAGTGGTGCGGACTGATATCAGTGTACCACCTACTGAGTCTTTCTCACCCACAGCTAAGTACCTCCTGATGGAGGTGAAATCGAGGGTAGTGCTGACTTCATCAACCCCGATTTTCATTCCTGCAACTCAGCCTTCTACCTCCACCAAAAGGTCTCCTCCTTCCCGCCCTCAGACAGCTAGACCTTCCAAACTGAAGGTGCCCCCACGGAGCATCACTCCCTTTTGACCAGGCCAAAAAAGATAATTATCACTCCTCTGCAAAGGGCAGTTGCCAATCCATGTCCCTCGGACGATTCTGAGGGCATGGATACAGCCCGCCTCTTATTCACTAAACCATCCTCTGCGGCAGTTAAGTTGAATAGGAATTCGTCGTCTGCCTACTCTTCTAAGTCCTGACATGGCCACACTCCTACAATGGAATTGTTGTGGATTCCAGAGGAATCTTGACAACATCAAGGCCCTCCTTCAGGCACACCAGCCCATCTGTGTGTGCCTGCTGGAGACATACTTGCAGACAGTCACAGATCCCATGATCTTGCACTTTTCACTAGTTCATTGGGACTGGGATGGAGATGGTCCAGCTCACAGGGAGTCGCCATCCTCGTGAGCAACATTCTCCATTCCAGGTCATATCCCTCACCATCAACTTAGAGGCGGTAGCCATCTGCCTCTTCGTTGGGTTCTCCCTGACTGTGTGCTCAGTATATCTTCCACCTGGAAGCATCATCTTCCAGGAAGACCTTTATGATCTCGTCTCACAGTTGCCATCCCTCTTCCTCATCATGGAGGACCTCAATGGACACAATCCACTTTGGGGCAGTGCTGACACCAACGGTAGGGGCAGGGTCCTGGAGCAGTGGCTCCTGGATCCATCTCTCTCCCTGTTGAACACCGGTGTCAGTACTTACTTTCACTCAATGGACACAGTCCACTTTGGGGCAGTGCTGACACCAATGGGAGGGGCAGGGTCCTGGAGCAGTGGTTCCTGGATCCATCTCTTTCCCTGTTGAACACCGGTGTCAGTACTTACTTTCACTCCCCAACCCACACATTCACTTCCATTGACCTCACCATCTGTTCCTCTTCGATCCTTCTACTCTTTACATGGGAGGTCGAGGACACCCTTACAGAAGCGATCACCTTCCCGTGGTGGACCTTGCAGCCCTTCATGCATCTCATGGTGGAGGCTTGATCAGGCTGACTGGAGTGGTTTCGAGCTGCTCTCTGAGCTCGATGACCATTCTGTCTGCCAGGAGCCCATCAATGTGGCAGTAGCAGAGATAATGGACTGTATCGTAGATGCAGCTGCATCAACAATTCTTCAAACTTCGACATGGTTTTCTTGTTTTCCGAAACTGTGGTGGAATCCAGATTGCACCGCAGCTCGTAAGGCTCAGAACAAGGCTTGGGGGGTGGTTTGGAGATATCCGACATTACCCAACCTTGAAATGTTCAAATGCGCCAGGCAAAAACTCGTTTCATTCAGCGCCAGAGCCAGAAGGAATCTTGGATCAAATATATGTCTTCTATCACCCGCATGACCAGTTCTAAGGTTGTGTGGGATAAAGTCTGGAAGATGGGTGGGAACTACATGTCCCACTTGTTATCAATCCTGGAGCACAATGGACAGGTAATTGCTGATCTCAAAGCAATTGCCAACACTCTGAGGAAGTCATTCTCCTCCATCTCTTCTTCTTCTTACTCCTCCAAGTTTCTGGCCCAGAAGAGGAAGGCGGAATGCTCTCCACTGTCCTTCCACTTGAATGGCCTGGAGTCTTACAACAGGCCATTCACAGCGAAAGAGCTTCGCAGTGCTCTGCAACCTCTCATGCATCTGCTGTCGGGCCAGACAATGTCCATTATGCCATGCTCCAACATCTCTCACCATCGAGTAAGAATCAGCTGCTCCTTCTCTTCAATTGCATTTTTCTCGAAGAGCAGTTTCCAGACTCCTGGTGGGAAGCCATTTCTTGGCCTTCTCGAAGCCAGGAAAGAATTCCAAGATTCCTTCTAATTATCATCTCATTGCATTGACGAGCTGCATGTGCAAGGTGTTGGAAAGAATGGTAAATGCCAGACTCATCTGGTATTTAGAACACCACAACCTTCTTTCCAATACCCAGTGTGTCTTTCGCAGGCAATGGTCAACTCTTCACCATCCCTTACACCTCAAATCGGCTATCAGAAATTCATTTTTACATAGAGAGCACCTGGTGTCAATTTTCTTCGACATCGAAAAAGCATATGACACGGCTTGAAGATTCGGCATTTTTGTGATCTCCATTACTTCAGCTTGAGAGGTCACATGCCGATCGTCATCTCCAACTTCTTATCGACACGTTCTTTTTGTGTCCGTGTTGACAACACTCTGTCACGGCCATACCTTCAAGAACAGGGGTGCCACAAGGCTGCATTCTGAGTGTTATGCTTTTCGCTTCGAGATTAATTCTATTACTAGGCAATTTCCTCCATCTGTAGGCAGTGCCCTCTATGTTGACGATTTTAGCATCTTTTGCTCTTCGTCCAGCATGAGGGTCACTGAAAGAACTGCTAATTGCCGTGAACAATCTTTCGGTTTGGGTGACAGTAAATGGGTTTTGGTTTCCCCACAGAAGACCATTTGTGTGCACTTTTGTCACAAGCGTAATCTTCACCTGGATCCCAAACTATGACTCAGGGGTAACATCATTCCAGTTGTGGCGGAGACCAAGTTTCTTGGTCTCGTCTTCAATCAGAAATTGACCTGTTTATCACACATATGTCATCTCAGGTCCAAGTGCACACAGACATTGAACATCATCAAGGTCCTCTTTCTTGTGGGGAGCTGACCGATGTTCTCTGCTCCGCCTGTACCTTGCACTTGTTTGGTTGAAACTGGACTATGGATACCAGGTGTATGACTCCACCTGGGATTCAGTGGTGAAGGTTCTGGACCTCCTCCATCATCAGACCTTCGGTGTTTGCACAGGAGCCTTCTGCACCTCACCAATCCAGAGTCTTTACGTTGATACCAACGAACCATCTTTATCTCTTCACCATCAGCAGTTGTCCCTACAATATGCATCAAAATTGTGATCCCTGCCTGGCCATCCCACTTGGGATTGCGTTTTCAGTCCAAAGTGGTAAATGCTTTACACTAATCAGTTGACTGCCATTCGTCCTTTTGGTTTGCATGTCCGAGGCTACCTCAGAGACATCAACACCAGTCTCGATAGCGTCACACAGTCTACAGCTGAGCCACTTACACTGTGGCTCACTGTTTCCCCTTCCTGTGATTTTTCCCTCTGCAGGATGAGGAAGGCCTTTACACCTGACTATGTGTACCGGCAACTCTTTACCAGCCATCGTGCTGAGTACCGGACTTCTTGCCTGTCTTCACAGATGGCTCATAAGTGGGATCAGCCATGGTCTGATGTAATCATTGCAGACCAGATCCCACTGTAGTGTTCCATCCTCACTGCAGAGTTGCACGCTATCAATCTCGCCTTGAACCATGTGGTGGCTAAGCATCATCGTTGGTGTGTGTTTTACACTGACTTGCTTAGTTTGCTACAGGCTTTGATCTCTGTGAGGCATTGGCCTCACCCAGTTCTTTCTAAGATCCACCAGCAGCTACATCATCTGGCAGCCACAACCACAATCCATTTCTGTTGGGTGTCTGGTCGCGTCGGTATCAGGGGCAATGATTTGGCAGATGCTACTGCCAAGCCATCCGCACTCCTCTCCTGCTCTCAATTACTGGTTCCATATTTGGATTTCTGGCAGCGTTTTACCATCGAGCTACGGGCACAGTGGCAGAGATCTTGGTCAGAACAGCTTACAAACAAGCTCTTTGAGATCAAACTTATTATCAAACCATGGCAATCATGTTACTGCAGTAATTGCAAGGAGGAAGTTGTACTTGCTCAGCTCTGTTTAGGTAATTCGTTTATTACACACTCTTTTCTTCAGGTGGACAACGAACCTTAGTGCGAGTTTTGTGACATCATTTTAACTATCAAACATATTTTAATTCATTGCCCTTGTTTTAATCTAGAATGTTGTTCGTATTTTACTTTTCATGATTTTACATCTGAGCCACTTACACTTGAACAAATTTTATCAGATGAATTGCTTTTAACTCCTGTCTTTGAATTTTTACATTTTTGTGGCTATTTTAATCGGTCATAATCTTTTACCCTTGTTATTTTTACATGGGCCTTCTATACTCGTTGTTATTTTCCTGGTTTTACACTTTGTTGATGTTTTTGCGTTAAAAAAATTTAATTGCACGATTATTCTGTTTAATAGGATGTGAGCTCAAAAGCTGCTATCTCACAATACACTGAGACAATAGCATATAGCCTAAGTATAAGTTGTTGCACATGGCATGACTTAACTTAAGTAGTTTTAACAACAGTAAAAGTTCCCAAGTATGGTTGTAAAATATTACCATTTGTACAAAAGTCCTCCTGGCTTCAGCTGGATGTGCATGTTGATAAGCTTCTTCTGTGATTTTTTTCCTCAAGATGTCATTTTGAAGAGTTGTCATTTCACAGATGATTTAAGAGTGATGTATTTGTGAAGCACTCCAGATACCAGTCCGGTATCAATTTGTTGAATTCACTATTTCCACAGTGTTGCAGTAATGATGGTAATGTTGCACATGATTTCTTTCAACAACTTATTTATGTGAAAAACAGTGCACTCATAAAGCAATTCCATGTATAATGTCCAAATGTATTTCACTTTCAACATATTCAAATTTGTTTAAAAAACGCCCTTAAAACAACATATTCAGTGCAAGTTTCAAAAGAAAAACTACTAATATCTGAACATTTAAAACATTAAAACAAGGATAAGCCTTTCCATCGAAGCTATCATAACAACTAGTTTCACCCCGAACTCGTGCGATGCTTCATCAAGCAATGTGATCATGAAGATGAGTGTTTAAATAAAAGTGTCCCTCTATTGGTGATTTACCAAGTTTGAATGTTGTTTGCTTAACAGGAGGTTCCACGTCACAGGTAGAGTGGGACCTCTATGTTGCACAAGTGATCTTTATGAAGGTTGAATATTTTCTGCATAGTGAAATTAAAATTTATTAGGTGGAGCCATTAAAGGCTTTTATGTCATATTATTGACACGTATTTGGTTTTCTTTAATTGTCGAGATAGAGCAATATTATCAGTTTTATTTTTTATGTCTAGTTGGTGTTCTGTCATATGTCGGTTGTATGTTCGATATGTTTTTCCTATATAAAAGTTTTTTTCCCTCAGTTTCTCTTGAGCATCAGGTTTTTCTATTTCGTACACCCCCTCCTGTTGGGTTACATTTATCTCTATCATTAATTATTAGATTTTTAATTGTATTATGAACTTTGTGTGGCATTTTAAAGGCGTTTTTTAAACAAATTTGAATATGTTGAAAGTTAAATACATTTGGACGTTATACATAGAATTGCTTTGTGAGCACACTGTTTTTCACATAAATAAGTTGTTGAAAGAAATCATGTGCAACATTACCATCATTACTACAACACTGTGGAAATAGTGAATTCAACAATTTGATCCCGGATTGGTATCTGGAGTGCTTCATGAATACATCAGTGCTTAAATCATCTGCGAAATGACAACAACTCTTCAAAATGACATCTTGAGGAAAAAAATCACGCAAGAAGCTTATCATCATGCACATCCAACTGAAGCCAGCAGGACTTTTCCACAAATGGTAATATTTTACGACCTTACTTGGGAATTTTTACCCAAGTGAATAGATTCACAGGATATGTTTATCAGCTGGTGGATTATCCTGAGCAGAGGTCATCGCAGGCACCTGAACCCTTTGCTTCTATTGGCATTGTCAAATTCTACATTGGGGGAAGTCTTCCAGTGTAGATGGCTTCAGCCTTTAGTGGTGGGGGAACAGGTCTTTGCCCCATGTCCGCAATTAGGGGGCTGTTTGATATTGACGGCATTCCCTCTCTCAACAAACATAGTTTCTTTAAACATGCTACTAACCATTTTCTCTCCATAGGTAGATGGAATATGAAGACTCTGCACAGAGCTTTTTCTCTTGATGTCCTCACACAAGAATTCCGCCATTATAATTTAGATATTCTCGGCTTGCAAGAGACCAGATGGACAGATCAAGGTCAGATTCTTAAAAAATAATCTTAAATTTCTCTTTTCAGGGAGGGACAACAATAAGCATCACCAAGGCATGGGTCTGCTTCTCAGCAGACACGCTAGTGATGCTCTTCTAGGATATGAGTGCATTAATGAAAGGTTTCTTACAGCAAAATTTCAGCAAGCGTTAAAGACCTGAATGTTATCTGCTGTTATGCCCCCACTGAGGATGCCGATGAGGATGAGAAGGATAGGTTTTATGAACAACTTCAGGATATTTTGAATTCTGTCAAGAAAGGAGATATTACCCTTGTTCTTGGTGACTTCAATGCCAAAGTTGGTACTGACTCTGACCTTTGGGGAGGAGTAATAGGCCCTTTTGGTATTGGTAACTGCAATGGCAATGGGCAACTCTCCTACAGGTAAGTAAACTCAATGGATTCAGAATAACTAACACTTATTACAAACACCGCGACATACATAAGTACACATGGGTTTCACCCGATGGGCTGCATAAGAATATGATTGATTATATATTAATTAACAGCAAATGGGCTAGTTCTGTTAGAAATACCAGGTCATATAGGGTAGCTGAAATTGGATCTGACCATTATCTTGTTAAAAGTGTCTTGCAACTTAAAAAGTGTTGTGCTAAAGTTAAAAAATTTACCTTTAATACTGAAGCTCTGAAAGATCAAGTTATAGCTAAAACTTACCATGATAGGTTACTTAGTCATTATGACAGTCATGGTATGCTTACTACTGAAGTTGAGGAAGAATGGGATCATTTTAAACAGGCGTTTTTGGACACTAACAGTATTCTTTTAGGAAAAAAGGAGCAGAAGAGGCAGAATTATCTGAGTGATAAGGCACTTGAGCTTATTTCGGGAAGAAAGAACTGCAGGAATGTCCCTTAATCAGTACCCTACTAGTCCTAATAGAAAGCATTACAGAGAACTTAATAAACGTGTAAAAGATCAGTTAGCTGCTGATAAGAATCTTTGGCTTGATGGTTTGGCTGACAAAGCCATTGATGGTTTGGCTGACAAAGCCAAGGAAGCATTTAGACAGCACAACAGCAGAGAGCTGTTCCAGATAGTTAATGTTTTGTGTGGTAGAAAACGGACAGGTATGCAGGGATTGAAGGATAAACAAGGTAGGGTTATAGAAGGTGAGGATTCTGTCATGGCTAGGTGGGATGAGCATTTCAGTGATATTCTAAACAATGCGGTTAGTTCTATTCCCATTGTTTGCAATGATGATAGATGCATTGGTGGCTTTAATGTTGGCTCTATAACACAATCTGAAGTTATTTTGGCTGTTTCTAAACTTAAACTTCATAAATCCCCAGGGGTAGATGAAATTACCACAGAAATGCTCAGAGCTGGGAATGTTTCGGTTACCACTTGGATGACGGAAATTTTGAATAACTTTTATGATAAAGGCATGGTTCCTAAAGATTTTACCAGAGCTATTATTATCCCTATTTTCAAAAAAGGTGATCACAGTTCTTGTGATAACTATAGGGGTATCAGCCTACTCTCTGTTCCAGGTAAAGTTCTTTCCATGATTGTGCTTAATAGAATTAAGAATCTGGTTGACAGTCAATTGCGTGATGAGCAATGTGGATTCAGAAGTGGTAGGGGATGTGTGGATCAGATATTTTCACTTAGGCAGATTCTTGAGAAATGTTTAGAGTTTCAGAAACCTTTGGTTGTTAGCTTTGTTGATTTCAAAAAGGCTTTCGACTCTATTGATTGTCATAATTTGTGGTTGATTGTGAAATCATATGGTGTACCAGACAAGTTAGTTAACATAATGAAAGCTCTCTATAATAACACTGAGTCGTGTGTGAGAGTTGGTAAGGCTTGTAGCAATTGGTTTAGCATTACTTCTGGTGTTCGACAAGGGTGTATTTTGTCTCCTTTACTCTTCAGCTTGGTTATTGATTATGTTATGCGAAATTTACTTCAAGGGAAAGATTTTGCCTTAAATGGACTGGAGATACGAAAATTTCTGATTTAGATTATGCTGATGATTTAGCCCTTTTGGCAAATGATGTTGATGAGATGAACTCTTTCATTCGAGCTGTTGATGAGACTGGTAGTAGAGTAGGTTTGGTTATAAACAGAGAGAAAACTAAAGTGATGAAAATTAGTCAGGCAGGCTGTGATTCATTTAATCTGAATGGTTGCACCCTTGAGCAGGTGTCACAATTTAATTATCTTAGGAGATATGTAACAGATACTGGTGATGTGTGGCATGAGATTAACAGATGAATAGGGATTGCTGCCGGGACTTTTAAGAATCTATGGAGAGTGTGGAGAAATAGGTGTATACACCTAAAGACTAAAATTAGACTGTATAATAGTTTGGTTCTTTCTAGGTTAGTTATGGCAGTGAAACTTGGACACTTTGTAAACAAGATAACAGGAAACTAGATGCTTTTGATTCTAGATGCTTACGTAGTATCTTGGGTATTAGTTGGTTTAACTTTGTAACTAATGATGAGGTTAGGCAAAGGAGTCTGCAACCTCCTTTAAGCAGCATATTGTGCAGAGAGAGACTCCACTGGTTTGGCCATGTTGCCCATATGGATAATTATAGATTGGCGAATAGGGTTATGAACAGTGTGCTTAGAGGCCTCAGAAAGAAGGGGAGACCTAGGATGTGTTGGGCAGACAATGTCGAACAGGACCTTGTTAGAATTGGTGTGCAGTTGCCAGATGCAGTAGGTGTAGCTCAGGATAGACTTGCTTGGAGAACTAAATTGCACGGTCTGGTTAGACCTCCGTAGCCCATGGCTGCTTGAGGATGATGATAAAACTACCTAAGTTAAGTAATGCCATGTGCAACAACTTATACCTAGGCTATATGCTATTGTCTCAGTGTATTGTGAGATAACAGCTTTTGAGCTCACATCCTATTAAACAGCATAATCTTGCATTAAATTATTTTAATCAAATTGCTGTGTAATTACAATTAATAACTTTTTACATTCTCTGTTTATTGGCTTTCGTGTTGTATTTTATCACATTTACATGTTGCTTTTACCTTTGGTTGTGGGTTTTCATGATTTTCATCTTTTTTTTTTACTATTTGTTTTGTTTGGCGCATTATGGCCTTAGTTGCCGATGTGCCATTAAACCGCAAACAAATAACCAACCAATCCAATCAAATGTTTTTTTTTCACCAGTTGCTGCAACTCTGCCACAAATGTTTGCAGCAGAGTGTAGTACTGAAGCTCTGAAAGACCCTGTTATAGCTAAAGCTTACCATGATAGGTTACTTAGCCATTTTGACAGTCATGGTTTGCTTACTACTCAAGTTGAGGAAGAATGGAACCATTGTAAACAGGCGTTTTTGGAAACTAACAGTACTCTTTTAGGGAAAAAAAAGGAGCAGAGGAAGCAGAATTATTTGAGTGATAAGGCACTTGAGCTTATTTCAGAAAGAAAGAACTGCAGGAATGTCCTTAATCAATACCCTACTAGTCCTAATAGAAAACATTACAGAGAGCTTAATAAACGTGTAAAGAATCCGTTAGCTGCTGATAAGAATCTTTGGTTTGATGGCTTGGCTGACAAAGCCGAGGAAGCAGTTAGACAGCACAACAGCAGAGAGCTGTTGCAGATAGTTAATCTTTCGTGTGGTAGATAACGGACAGGCATACAAGGATTGAAGGATAAACAAGGTAAAGTTATAGAAGGCGAGGAATCTGTCATGACTCATTGGGCTGAGCATTTCAGTAATGTTCTAAACAATGTGGTTAGTTCTATTCCCATTGTTTGCAATTATGATAGATGTATTGGTGTCTTTAATGTTGGCCCTAACACAGTCTGAAGTTATTTTGGCTATTTCTAAACTTAGACTTCATAAATCCCTGGGGTAGATGAAATTACTATTGAAATGCTTAGAGCTAGGAATGTTTTGGTTACCACTTGGATGACTGAAATTTTGAATATCTTTTATGATAAAGGCATGGTTCCTAAGGATTTTACCATAGCTATTGTTATCCCTATTTTCAAAAAAGGTGATCGCAGTTCTTGTGATAACTATAGGGGTATCACCCTACTCTCTGTTCCAGGTAAAGTTCTTTCCATGATTGTGCTTAATAGAATTAAGAATCTGGTTGACAGTCAATTGCGTGATGGGCAATGTGAATTCAGAAGTGGTAGGGGATGTGTGGATCAGATATTTTCACTTAGGCAGATTCTTGAGAAATGTTTATAGTTTCAGAAACCTTTGGTTGCTAGCTTTGTTGATTTCAAAAAGGCTTTCGATTCTGTTGATCGTCATAATGTGTGGTTGATTGTGAGATCATATGGTAAACCAGACAAGTTAGTTATCATAATGAAAGTTCTCTATAATAACACTGAGTCATGTGTGAGAGTTGGTAAGGCATGTAGCAATTCGTTTAGCATTACTTCTGGTGTTCGACAAGGGTCCATTTTGTCTCCTTTTCTCTTTAGTTTGGTTATTGATTATGTTATGCAAAATTCACTTCAAGGGAAAGATTTTGGTCTGAAATGGGCTAGAGATATGAAAATTTGTGATTTAGATTATGCTGATGATTTAGCCCTTCTGGCAAATGATGTTGATGAGAAGAACTCTTTCATTGGAACTGTTGATGAAACTGGTAGTAGGGTAGATTTCGTTATAAACAGAGAGAAAACTAAAAGATGAAAATTGGTCAGGCAGGCTGTGATTCAGTTAATCTGAATGGCTGTAGTCTTGAGCAGGTGTCACAGTTTAATTATCTTGGAAGCTACGTAACAGTTACTGGTGATGTACAGCATGAGATTAACAGACGAATAGGGATTGCTGCTGGGACTTTTAAGAATGTATGGAGAGTGTGGAGAAATATGCATATACACCTAAAGATTAAAATTAGACTGTATAATAGTTAGGTTCTTTATAGGGTTAATTATGGTAGTATAACTTGGATGCTGTGTAAACAAGATAATAGGAAATTAGATCTTTTGATTCTAGATGCTTACGCAGTATCTTGGGCATTAGGTGGTTCAACTTTTGTAACGCTCCAAACAAAGCATGTAACTAATGATGAAGTTAGGCAAAGGATTTTGCAACCTCCTTTAAGCAGCATATTGTGCAGAGAGAGACTCCGTTGGTTTGGCCATGTTGCCCGTATGGATAATTATAGATTGGTGAATAGGGTTATGAACAGTGTGCCTAAAGGCCTCAGAAAGAGTGGGAGACATAGGATGTAGTGGGCAGACAATGTCAAACAGGACCTTATTAGAATTGGTCTGCAGTGGCCAGATGCAGCTGGTATAGCTCAGGACAGACTTGCTTGGAGAGCTAAATTGAACGGTCTGGTTGGACCTCTGTAGCCCATGGCTGCTTGAGGATGATGATGATGATGATGTAGCCAGGGAAAATCTTATTTCTTAAATGTCTAGGACTTAACCAGCTATAAACCTCAAGTTACAGATATGGCATGCCATCATACCATTGTCATTCTGTAATATTTTATATAATAAACTAATTTATATCAAAAATTAATTAATAGATTCTGAAAAAAATTCATCGCAAACACAGCGGGAATCAAACCCACATCTCTCCAGATTCATGCCAGAGCACGCTACCATTGTACCATGCATCGGACAATGAAATTTTTCAGAATAAGACCTTATAAATCTTCTTCACTGAGATGGCTGAGACAGCACCATCTATACTCAAGGAGATGCAACTTTTTCAGTCGTTGCTGTTGATTATCAGATGTTAATGAGAAGGTCGACATCTGATAAACAACAGCAATGACTGAAAAAGTTGCATCTCCTTGAGTATAGATGGTGCTGTCTCAGCCATGTCTCAGTGAATAAGATTTATAAGGTCTTTTTCTGAAAAATTTCATTGTCTGACGTGTGGTACAATGGTAGCGCACTCTGGCATGAATCTGGAAAGATGCGGGTTCAATTCCCTCCATGTCGGTGATGAATTTTTTTCAGAATCTATTTATTAATATTTGATGTCTATCTTAACAGGGAATACTGTGCATTCACTATGGATTGATTTTTAATTTATATTTAAATGCTAATTGATTACTTTTAGTGGAGAAGAAATAAAAATAAATTGCCTATGTTCAATCATCAGGTTTTATTCCGTTATTCATTGGCATTTTTCAAGTTATGTGAAAGTGAGATCTTGCAGATGAAGGATTACATGACCATCAACCGCTTTCTTAGAAATATGGCAGAACATATGACAGATGCTAAAAGAATGAGTCACGTAAGTTTTTGATTTTATATTTTTGATCCTTTTTTTGCTTAGAACATTAATAAACTTTGCAAACAAGTATTAATTAATCACAGACTTATTAAAATTTATTACCCTTTCACTTAAAAGTATTGAAACAGAAATATATTTTCAGACTTTAAAGGCATATATCAAAAAGTGTTTCTGAAACTTTTTACATTTTTGTTGAGATGCATCTTCTTCCTAGATTAAAATTAGCAAACTTCACTCTTAAAACCAAAATGTTTGTTATCTCTTTTCAAAATATTGAAATTATTATCAGTATTTCTTGCTTCTTCATTAATTGAATAATGGATTTTTAAAAGAGTTTTATCTTTGTGAAATGTGAGTTTGATGCTTTATCACACAAGGAATCAAATGTAAATAATAGCAATAATTGTTTCCAGGCTGGGGATGGATTATGGGTGGCTGCTTGCCATCAGTTTTCAAGCTATATATGTAATTGTATAATGCATTTCCAACAAGGTTGATGTAGCACTTGACAGTTTTCCAACAGGACACACTTAATAAATTACTGTTGGATTCACTGTTGAAAAGTTTGCATTTTTCTAACAGATTTTTGAACCTCTGTAATTTCCCAAATATTTGACTACCCAGTCTCAAAATTTGCGTATGAATTTCTTCTTTTGCCACCACATGTTGTGTTGAAACCTTGAGTCTCTCTCTCTATATATATGATAAAATCCATTTTAGAAACATAACCAGCTTTTGCATTTAATGAATTATAATTATTTTCAAGGATTAAAATAAACATATGTTCTAAAGGTTTGTAGACTGAATATTAAGAATTTAAACTTGATAATATTGCATTGTTCAAACATGATGTATAAAAATGTTCAAACATGAGAATATTTCAGATTTAAGAAATAGAAATAGTATTTTTGTATCACACATCAGTTGTTTGCATGGCACATATTTTAGGGATCACTGATATAAAATAAGAAGATAAATTTGGAAATAATCAAATGGGAAGGAATGATTGAAAAAGAAATCTCCAGTAGCATCAAACTATTGATAAACAGAAAGGATTTTTTTTTGCCATTTAAGCTGTGGCACTCTCAAGTTTCCATTCAGGTAATAAGTTAAGAGTGTTTTGTTCCTGATGTAGATGGTAGCCCATTTACAAAAAGGCTTACATCAACATCAGTGCTTCATCACATTAAATGAAGAAGATATTCAACTAAAACAAGTTGCAATCATTTCATTCCTGATGCAGATGGTAGTGCATTTACAAAAAGGCTTACACCAGTGCTTCATTACATTAAATGAAGAAGATAGTCAACTAATACAAATTACTAATCAGCTATATAGGGAAGCACATTGCATTGGTTTATTTGCCAAGTCTGAGTATTGTGCAACATGCTAATCTATCAAGTAATTGAAGTGTTGATCAAGATGTTATTCTGATAGCTATCATTTTAATGTAGACAATCTGAAATGCAAAATTATTTAAAATGTTCCTTTGTGTACACAGCTCATGGTGTGTTCAATTTGTAAAAGGCCGACTAATCTTTCAGATGAGCTCAAGGTGCAGATGATGTGAAAGGGAAAATGCAAACATGACTGTGTGAATCAATGCCAATTTTTAGTTTTTGTGTCATCTCATAAAATATGTACTAAGTGTTCAAATGTTAAAATTTCACTGACACCTTAGCCATTATTTCCCTATATATAAGGTAAAATTCACTAGTGTCTTATCTGTGAATGTTTTGAAGATCAGGTAAGAAATAGTTCAGGATAGAGGAAGTTCAATTATTGATATAAAATGCCCTCTTTAGTTAAGTATTATTAGTAATTACTGTTTACAACATGTAATACACATATTTCTCTGTATATCAAGTATTTTAAACAGTTGACCTTTATAGTTTGCTGGTAATCTTTTCCACTGCTCTGAGCAGTTAAAAAAAAGTTCAGCAATGAGAAGAGAAAGTTAACAAACATCCATAAACTGTATTAAGATCTGTGAAAATGGTGGTGGCCTTTACTGGGCAGCTGAATGTTGCTCATCTGCTTTAGTCATAAAGTAAAATAAAACCAATTTTTCCCAGTGTAATTTTCTGTTGTTGGAACTATGTTTTCAGTTAATAGAATCAGAATTTCTAGAGAAATATTACAAGAATGTGTAAGCACATGGTTTCACATCTGAGAAAGAAGGTTACATCTATGAGATATAACATAAACACTTAAACAACTGATGATCAGCATTATGTGTCTCATGGTTTTATTGATAATTTAATGTTGGAATTTAGAAACGTATTGTGGTCAATTTCCATAGAGAAAATCAAGAGTCTCGTGCAGAGGTGCTCAAATTGTGGCCCACTAACACAAAGAAGCTTTCAAAAAAGATTAAAAAATATATATATTTAATAGCATGACATGTACCTAATTTTCGAATTGGCCTGCGACATATACCAAATTTTCAAATTGGCCCGCGACTTCCAAAAAGTTGAGCACCCTTGGTCTAGTGTGTATAGTATATGCATTTTATAGGGATTCTTTTTTTCATTATTGGTATTTTAATATTAGTTATTAAACATAAGATGAAGGCTTACTGAAACTATAACTGGGAATAGTTAAGATATAAAATTGAGAAATTTAATAAAGAATTATACATTTGTATTTGACAATAAAAATGTGATTTTCAATAAGTGTATGAGTTATGAAGAAGTGCAGTGAGATTTTTTGAAACAAAAATATTTAATGCAGATATCAAGTTCAAGAAATTATATGAAAGGTTTTATTTTCATCATTTGAAACATTTTTTAGAACTTATATTTGAAATTGGTATATTGATTTATTTCTGAAAGATGTTTATTTGGTTCATTTGGTTGCATTTTTAATATTCTCGTGTAAAAAAAAAAGTAATACCTTGATATATGAAAGTAGTGCATTTCTGGAGCTTTATTCATGTGCTGAATAACTTAGTACTTCCCCCTCCCTCCTAGAGATTTTTAATAACCGGTACAAGAGGAAGAAAATAGTAAACCTATATATGGCTTATATTTTGCAAGAATATTGTTTTAAAGGATCATTAGAACAGAGGGAGAAAAACACATAATGCAATTTGGCATGAATGATGTAAGCATTCTATGACCATTGCAACACACAGCATGGAAGAATATACATATTATAAGGTTATCCATATTTATATATTGCCATAGATCAATAAATTTATTATTTTTATATTCACTTCAGTGTTATATATTATTTTACTCTATATCTAGCTTTCTCTGTAAAATAATGATAATCCAGATCTTTTGGATAAAAATTTATATGCTGTGTTTAATTAAGGTTGAGCAGTAATGGACAAAAAATGTCTAACATTATTGAACATATTTATTTCATATTACAAAGATATAACTAAATGTTATTTTTAGCAGCAAATACAGCTATACAATAAGAAACCTGAAATACATATATTTTGTGATGTAAATATTTCATTAAATGCCATTGAATTTCGGCACTTGTAGATACAGCAGAAATAGATAGTTTGCAATCTTTGTGAAGAATATGTCTGTGAGAATTTACAGCGTAATATAAAAATGTACACATAAGCACAAGTGCAAAGAGTATTTTCCATAAAAAGGAAATTAAACAAAGGTTCATTAAAGTTGGTTTTAAGCAGATTTTTAAATCAATGAAATATTTTTGGTGAACAAGTTTGATATTTTCTGGGTCATTCACTTGAGTTTTTCTTTACCTTAAAAACGTTTTATTCACCTGGAGAGAAACTTGCTAATTTATATTCAGTTTATCTCAATTATGCATCTATTTGTGTAATTACACTTTTGTCTTTTATGATATGCTGCACACTTCATTATAGATTTAACATATAATTTGAAATGTTACCCATGGCTTTTTATGCAAAATATTATATTTCTCTATATTACTTCCCATTTAAGATACAATATATGTACAATATACATATATGTATTACAATACATACAAATTGCAGTGCATTAGTTGCGAATTATTTAACAATATTAAATATTGTAATAAATACACAGTGTACATTTTTGTATTTATTGTATATAAACCTATAAATATATAGCAAGTATCCAATATTTTATAACTCATGTTGAATATCAATATTCTTTTTTCATTGATAATGGCATTTCTTCAGTTAACTACAATCTTAAAAAAAAACATGATTTCTGACTTAGGTTGCATGTAAAACTAATAAAAATAGCAAACAATGAAATTTGAAAATCTGTTACAATTGAATGCTATGTATTTATTTTTTATATTTTTGGAGACTTGTTTAAAGTTTGTTTACAGTCTGCTTTTTAGATAATTAGGAGATTTTCATTTATAAATCAATTCAACTGTAGTTTTAAAATCTTTTATAGAATAAAATTTCAATAGATAGGAAAATTTGGCTTACCCACTTTTAAGTGATATTTACAGTCTATTTTGCAACATCTTATGACTGTATAGGTGGAATTGTCCTCACTTATCTAAGGTTTGGAAGCATTTTAGTTTCTGATAACTTCATATAATATGCTTTGTTTGCTGTGGAAATTTCAGATTTGGCTGCGAGATATAATTTGTTAATGATATTTGATCTAAGATTTCTCTTTATTTTTGGCTGTATGGCAAGAAAGATTAATTTAGTACTAGTACCATTTATGCTTATGGTAGTACAGTAAGCTTTGTGATCTCATGGGAAAAGGTTACAGCCATAGAAATTTGTGATGTGTAATACTTTTGACTTTCTCAGTGGTGCTGTAGTTCATTATATTTTTAATTATCTAGTAGTTGTTGTAGGAATCTTGTTGACATAAGGGTTGAAATGAAAAGGAGAGTCTTAGAAAAATATGAATGGCATTCAAGCATCAAGTTATGTGAAACATTAAACAAATATGTAGATTTCAGTATTACAATAATTTCAACTAATTAAGGAAAAGTGAAATGAATTCATTTCATGAATATTTTTGGCACATAAAAGATATAATCTCTGATATATGATAATCCTGTTATATGAATATTTTGGCCTTTAGATACGAATGAACATGAAAATTATTAAAAAAAAGTGCATGTTATGCAAATATGATTTTTGGGACTTTGCTCATTTTGGCATTAAATTAGGAGACCAAGATAAACCATGGGCACCTCATAAAATATACTGAGTAAAATGCATAAAATCATATTTAGTTGTTCCATGATAGTCTCTCATACCAAATGCCCAGTATACATATGAATTAAATATAGTGGACTAATCTTTAAAATTTGATTTTTCTTTATATATGTGTAAATGAATGACATTTCAGAAATGGAAAAGGTTGATAGCTTCTTGATAGCTCAAAAGCATATGTGGAATGAACATGTGGGAAATACTGTTAGTGCTCTTGTTAGTTATTTGCAGATAATCATTTTATAAACTGTTGTTGTGTTTTTAAATTCATGTTTTAAATTCTTATCAAAACTAATATGATTACAGTATTCACAGCATTATTGCACCTAATCTCATATAGTAATGTTATAAATATTAAGTTATTATGGTAAGTGAAGAAGAGCAGTAAAGCATTTTTCAGATTTTTTTTCTATATTTCTCATGACATATATAATAAAGTCTCAAAACGGATACTTGATATTTTGGGTATTCTATACAGTTTCTATATTTTTGCATTTGTGAACAATATATATATATACATAAACACACACACATATATATATATAAACTGTATTGTTATTTGCAACAAAAATCTTACACTTTATAGCCTAAAATATAATAAAAGTTATTTTAGTAGCTTTATTTTCTCACCAAAACATAAATGTATGGGAACCTTTCAAGCATCACAGATTCTCTCTAGCTCATTCTATGATATCTACATGCTATCATTATGAGAATTTTGCACTTGGTTCCGGCTTGAATATATTATATTGTGTGTTTATTTAGTTTTGGTTTTTTTTTTAGCTCATTTTCAAAAAGAAAAACAAATGTTTTCACTTTGTTACCTGTCTTTTCATCTGTTTGTCTGCTCATCGGTCTATCCAACCTCCCATTAGTTTGTCTATCTGTCTGTGTGTAGACATTCAACTTTTTTTGTTTTTAAAGATAAATGAGAAATTCTTTTTACATTAAATAGGTTGTGAGGAAATATTAGGATTTGCACTTTTCGAATATCCCATAGCACCGTTAAAGGTGGAAAATGGCCAAACTTTAAGTGAATATTTTAAATAATTTATTATATTAAAAATTACGAATTTTGGTAGTGGAGTGTGAATGTCAAGAGAAACTAACAACAACCTGTTTTTAATTCTGCCCAAATCATCTACTGTGTAAGAACTCTTTTCCTGTTAAACTATAGAGAATTGCTTGAAATCAGTTGTAACAGGGACAGATGCTGCAATATATATATATTTGCCATTTATCTGCACTGAAAAATATTGCTTTAATACCATCCTCCACATCTGACAAAAAAGCTCTGCAGAATTTAGGAGCTGATGCCACGCCACATGATCTCATGATGGTAACTAAATCAAAGGATTATTCTGATGGTAATCCTGTTATGTTTGAAAGACAGAATACCATAAGATTGAGTAGGTACTGCAATTTTGTAAATTTATAACCCTGTACTTCTTTGGCCCAGTTGGTTAGTGTTTCATGCTCATGCTTCTTTGTAGTCAATGATAGCAATACAAAAATCTTTGCATGTTCAAATCTACCTTTTCAAAGAAGTCTGTTATATCATTGATTAAAGACTAATGTTGAGACTAATGTAATAACTATTTGACATATTAAAATGATTTACATTTCGGATTTCCATTCCGCATGGTGACATCATTTATCAGCAGAGGGTATTCCTTCTGAAAATCTAAAATTATCTTTATACAATAAAATAATTGTACATTTGTAATATATGCCTAAAAGTACAGAAGCATCCACTAAGTCTATCATTATTAATCCACAGCAGTCTACTTTCTGTTCACTAGAGAGTGATAATTCTTTGAGGGGAAATTGCCTTTAACCAACCCTAATGTATGTACATGCTTCAGTTGTTCTTACCAGTTAACCTAAAACTTTGTCAAAAAACTTATAATGTGTAACTTAGATTAGTGCAATGAAAGTGAAAATTGAAAAAGATACATGAATCTAAACATTTTATTTGATAGAAAACTATATATACTATTATATTTTATGCATTTTTTTTATTATTATATATTTGACAACAGAAAAAATTACATAATTCATAGCATGCATAACACAGTTCACATAAGTCATTCTGACATACTTCCTTTAATAAAAATAATCAAAACAAATTAAGCAGGTAAATATGTAGTTTTATTTTATTTTTTGGATTGTAATTCCTTGATAATTAAAAAATTACATTAAGGCATAAAAAAGTAATAATTTTTCAGAATGAGCAATTTATTAGAAAATAGTTTTCTTTTTAGATATACGTGTTTCAGACATACGTATAAAAACATTTTGCAGTACAATTTTTTCCAAATGAAATTTTGGAGTACCAATTCCAAATGAACTTACAGTAGTTGTATGCATTAAACTGTTTTTGATAGCCATTGCATGATCACATGATGGTAACATAATCTAAGGATATTCAGGATAATGCAATGGTAATTGAGGAGGAGATATGACCTATTCAACTCTGAAAAACTCATAACTACTTTTAAAAGAGTACATCCATATGTTTACCCCATAAAAATACATAAATTTGAATTTCGCTTCCGCCTTTTTTTATTGACTTTTTGAACAATTGAAAGGTATTGAACATTTCACTCAAAAGCTTACAATGCTTCTAATTTTAAAGCACTCTGAGCTTTTAAATACCTAATGTAATGACATTACTTTCTCTCAACTGTTTTCATATTTGAGACACTTAAATTTCGAAGTATAAACTTAAAGGGTTTATCAGTAAGGAAATATTTACACTTACTATCTGGGAAAAACAACTTTTACAGCAAAATAGCCAAGTATGAAAGCTTACAAGGAAGAGAGGACTTGTTAGATAATGTTGATCTGTAAACCTGGCCAGTCTGCCACTTAATATTACCAAGTGAAATTTTATGGTACTAATTTTTATTTTTCATTATTAATTTCTAAGTTTCATTGGAAATAGAGTTATTGGATTTCAGATAATTGGCATTAAAATTTGGCAATGGCAATGACATTGCATTTTACATTACTGCCATTTACTTTCTTAACGTAATATTTATCATCCAAAATAAAGGCAGTTTCTGATAACAAACCAAATTACTAGTGACATATTAAACCTTTTTTCGTGGTCACATAGTTATTGTCGCTTCCTTCTCATAGAATTATAATCAATAAAGCTTCATACTGTGTTCATATTGTAGTTGTTTTCCAAATTTAAAAGCTGTATCTTTATTTGCTTGCTAAATAGTACATTATTAGCATTTTGAGTTAGAAAAGGAATATAATTGAGATATGTTTTGGAGAGTATTTACTAGATGGATTTTGTTCTATGAATAAGCATACATTATTTATTTGAAAGGGATATTTTGCATGGGATATACATAATTTTTATGGGATATACTAATTACACTGACCTGCATGTATTTTGATGTTTGCATAATTAATGTTGTTTCTAAAGGTATTTTTTATGCTGATTTCAAAAATGTCTATCACGTACAGTTTTTTTTAAATTGATAAATTGGGATGTTTGTGTTGTTTTCTGCTGAGGTCCTGCTAACCTCTCGGATCTTCTACTATAGCATATAAACTGACACGCTCCTGTCAGACCTCTGTGGCAAGCAGCTGCTTGAGGGGATATTATTTTATTATTTTTTAATGCTATTTTTAATGCTTCTTTAAGGAAACTCAACATATGTGTTTCATAATCTTTTTAACAGAGTGTGTCACTTTTGATTACATGACTGGTTGGCCTTGATTAGCTCTTCAAAAACTAGCTGACTTTCTCTCCAACTTAGAATTAGTACTTGTGTCATTGTGTAAACAAGTTT
Organism: Ryuthela nishihirai; assembly: GCA_038380435.1. NCBI lineage: Eukaryota > Metazoa > Arthropoda > Arachnida > Araneae > Heptathelidae > Ryuthela > Ryuthela nishihirai. Next base: position 31,227,832 of record JAWZYU010000019.1, on the reverse strand, counting down.
GTTTTCATGTATTTCGGGTATAGTTAGTGTTTTATGAAAAATGGCTTCACATAAATGTGTAAATGATGTTGGTATATTCTGTTACATTTGTGGAAACTATGTTGTGCTAAAACAAAGACAGAATATTGCTAATTTTGTTAAAAATGCATACGTTGCTTATTTTGGCATTAAATTAGAAGACCAAGATAAACCGTGGGCACCTCATAAAGTATGCTGAATTTGTGTTGAAAGTTTGTGACTTTGGGCAATGGTAAAAAAATTTCAATGTCTTTTGCTATTACAATGGCATTGAGAGAACCTAAAAACCATCATGATGAGTGCTATATTTGTTAACAAATGTTAGTGGATGCAGTGCAAAAAATAAAAAAAATATTGTATATCCTAACATACCTTCAGCATTAAAACCATACCTTATAATAAAAATCTTTCTGTTCCTCAACCTCCTTCTGTGCTAGAGAATATAAATGTCTCAGAAAATGAATCAGATGAAGAAGCAGCTAATGAAGAACAAGATGCTTATAAACCTGAAGTAAGTGGCAGTACACCACATTATTTAATCAGTATGAACTCAATGATTTAGTACAAGTTTTAAATTTGCCAAAAGAAAGTGCTGAATTTCTTGGCTCCCCGTCTGAAATGTAAAAATTTGTTATCATCAGGAACACAATTTTCTTGGTGCAGACATCATGAAAAAGAACTGGTTCCATATTTTTCTGAAGAAGATTCACTTGTTTACTACAATGATGTAAATGAAATAATGAAGTTCTTTAATATTACTCATAATTCTTCAGACTGGAGACTTTATAGATTCGTCTAAGTTAAGTTTAAAAGGAGTTTTACTTCATAATAGAAATGAGTATGCATCTATCCCATTGGCACACTCTGTACAATTAAAATAATTGTATGAAAATATTGCATTTTTACTAGATAAAGTGAACTATAGAGAATAAGATCCTGCCTGGTTTAATGGTTAGCATACCTGACTATTAAGACAAGTGGGGCATGTTCTTGTGTAAGTGTTTGTATGTTGTATGAGAAACCAGGACAAGCCTAATATAGCTTCTAGGTTATCTCTGTCCTTTGTGCAGGGAAGTACCTTCTTCCTTTTTTTAAAAATTAAAAAATAAAAAGAATGTGGGTGCCTTTTGTGTGGTGACTTGAAGTTATTGGTATGTTACTCAGGCAACAGTCTGGATACACGAAATATCCGTGTTTTTTGTGTGAATGGAACTGTCGGTAAAATCACTGTAAAGATTGGCTGTCCTGGATATGTTTATCACCTAGATAAAAAAATATCCCCCCCCCAAACAACCCCCCCCCCATTAGTCAACCCCAAAAATCTTGTGCTCCATCCACTCCATATTAAATTAAGGATAAGGAAATAATTTGTTAAATCCCTAGACAAAGAAAGTGATTGTTTTAAGTATATTTATAGCAAATTCCCTTCTATAACTAATGCCAAACTAAAGAAGGAATTTTTGTTGGGCCTCAGATTTGAAAGTTGATATTGGATAGCGAGTTTGAAGCAACAATGAACGATTGTGAAAGGAGGTATAGATAAGCTTGAAAAAAGCAGGTGAAAAATATTTAGGAAACAAAAAAGTCCCAAATTACAAATGTTAGAAAAGTTCAGATTGCTTGGTTGCAACATGAGTGTTGAATTACATTTTCTGCATTCACACATAGAGTACTCTCTGGAAAATCTTGGGGCCATCAGCAAGGAACAAGGGGAAAGATTTCATCAGGATATAAAAGAGATGGGAAACCAAGGGAAATGGAATAAAATCATGATGGTGGACTATTGTTGGATGTTGAAGAGAAACATACATAATAAAGCAAGTACAAGTGGACAAAAATCAACAAAGAGAAAATTTCTGCCAAATTAATCTATGACATTGAAATTTTCAACTGAATTTATCACATGTACACGAACAGTACATGCATTTTTTGTGTATACATAATTTTTTTCATAATATGTTATGTTTCATATGACATACTATACTCTTCGTAATTACTATATATATATTTATGTAATATCATATGACTAACATCAACATGCTAATGTAAAATAAAATAATTATTTAAAAAATATTAAGTTTTTCAATTTGCGAAAAATTCTGACGTGATACACAAATTTTAATTTCATTTTTGAAATCAGCACCAAAAAACATTTAAAATCACCTATTAGTTTTAAAACATTAAACGTTTTTTTTTTTTCAAAATGCAGACCAGTGTTATTAATAGTACATATATTTTATTTTTATGTAACAATGTGAAATAAAATATTTATTTTGTCACCAGTCCCATGGCTGAGTGGTTAGCGCTCTTGGCTACTGATCTAAGGGACTTGGGTTCGAGCCCCAGGTAAAGCATGGCTGTTTGTATCATTTTTCTGTTGAGGGCCTGCCATCCTCATAGACTTTCTACTATGGCATATAAACTGACAGGCTCCTGTCAGACCTCTGTGGCAAGCAGCTGCTTGAGGGGGTATTTATTTTTTATTTATAATGATTATTTATGGTCTCTGCCTTGCTAACATAATAACTCCCTTTTTCTCAAGGATGAGTGTGAATCCACTTATGCCATTTTCAATGCATTGACAATGATAAACGTGTAAAATTTCAGTTGATAAAAGAAGTATGAACTAAAGGTTTAGGAAAGATGGAATATATGTCTGTATATAGAATATTTGCACTAAATCGTATTATATCTCAGGAGACTGAAGCAAGTGAAAGATAAAACCATTCTAATTTAAGAAATAGTTAAATTGAGCAATAAATTCAAAACTTTTAAAGTACTTCATTTAGAATATAAAGATATCATTCTCTTTCTAACAGTACAAAAGTTCTGAAAGAAAATAACTTTATTACTACAAACATATAACTTGCATATTTTTAATTAATAATAATTTCTCAGACAAAAAGCTCTTTGTCTGAACACCCCTAACGTCGCCACTTAGTGTCACATCACTGAAGACAGAGCACTGTCCTTGCTCCGAAAAGCTTCTGAGGTTTCTCCTAAAAACTTTCAACATCCATATAGTTTGAAGGATAAACTTTAAAATTTTATTGCTCAATGACAGATAATTTTAAGTTATTGTTAATTAATTTCTGAGCAAGAAGGTCATTTTAATTGTGTAATTGTATATGTTTTTTCTTCATTTATCATCTAAATATATAATAGTAAATAAAACTGCTTTAACGTAGCTTATTTTTAGTGTAATATTTTCATTAAAATAAAAATAATCTGTTGTTACATGAATAATTTTCTGCTCTCTTCCAAGAGCATAGTAATTATTGAGGAAATTTTTTTTATAAATAGCACAAATAGTTTTTCTAAGCACAATTTTAATTTATTGCCATTGTACATTGTAAATAGATGCACTCATCCATCAAAACAACTGCGAATTGATGCACTGATTTCTCACAACACCAAAGTCACTGATTTCTCAAAACTGCTCAAAAGGGAGTATACCTAACTTCTGCAGAGAAAGGTTTTATTTCAGAAATGAATCTGAAATCACTTTCTTGATTTAGTTAGTCTTTACTGTTAAAAATCATTTTATGTAATTCTGATTTTTTAAAATATTTTTTAAAAAATAATGTTACTATATATCAAAAGCAAATAAAATATGTTTGAGGGCAGTGTTCTCAAGTTAATTAGTAAAACCATCTTTTCAGCTTTTAAAGATGAATATAAAAGATATAAGGAATGTAAAAATATGAAATAGAAATTTTACTTACATAGTAAGGTCCAAAAGTTTCTGGCCTGAACATGTTAGAACAAGAATTGACAGGTGTAACTCCGTCAACCCCCCACCTTATGTTTTGTTGCACTGCAGTTAAAATTCTGCAGCTCTAGCATCAGTAACACTCCAGCTAGCATTGCAGATAGAAGTACTGTTGCCCAATATTTTAAAATGTTTAAACTTGAGTATCACGTGGTCATTAAATTTTTGACGAAAGAAGGCAGAAATTAAAAGAGTTTAGATGCTGTGTACGGCGAATCTTCCTCTTCATATTCGACAGTTAAAGAATGGGCTAAGCAGTTTTGCTTAGGGAGAGATTCGATTGAAGATGAACCTTTGTCAAGGTAGACCTGCAGAAACACCCACTCTAGAAACAATTGTGTTGGTGCAAGAAGAGTTGCTAAAGGATAGGCGATTGAAAACTAAAGAATTTTCAGCAAGGTGTGGACTTTCGAAAACCATGGTGCTTCGAATTTGACATGACCATCTTGGTATGAACAAAGTGAGTGCAAGATGGGTCTCAAAACAACAACGCATGAAATTCTGTACTGAATTTTTATGTAAGGCAAGAAAAAGAAGTGATTGATTCAATTGTCACAGAAGATGAAACTATGGTTCTGTAGCATGATCCCCTGTCTAAACAGGAATCTATGGAATGGTGGCATCCTGGATACTCACGGCCAAAAAAAGCAATTTCAGCAATTTTTGACCATTTTAAGGGCAAAAATTCAGATTATTTTTTCAGTGGTATAGAAAAGTTAATTAGCCATTCTAAAAAAATGTATTGAAATAAAGGGTGATTATATTGAAAAATAAAAATTATTATTTGATTCTATTGTCTCTTTACCTGGGCCAGAAACTTCTCTATAACCTGGGGCTTCTCTATAACTCTCTATAATCTGGGGCCAGAAACTTTTGGACCTTACTACTTATGTTAAGTTTTGAATAATAGGCAATCTGTGCAATGGAAAATTTAACAATGAAAGTGCTTTGCTTCAAAGCATGGGAAGAAAAACAAAAAGTCCATTAAAAATAAAGTCCTGGTAATTTAAGCAAATGAATAACAAAAATGTGTGGCTGATATCAGCAAAGTATGGCAATGAAAAAGTCCAAGCTTAGTTTAACTACGTTTTTTGAGAAATCTGACAACAGAGCACACTATCATAGTTCCAAAATATATTTTGAATAACAGTTTTTAAGCTATAATGGATTTTGTAATTTAGAAAGAAATATGCATTTTAGCAACAGTAAAAGATTGCTATGTCAGATATATTATTAGTAGCATATTTGAAATCTCAAAATGGTATCAATACAAATAAAAAGTAATATTCGTTGGACTTTTTTATCTGCAACATAGTTTAAGTTTACGTGTGTGATACTATACCTGTATCTTAATATGTTAAGGTTACCACACTACAGGAAATTTTGTAGATTTTGTTTCTTTCTTCTCTGTATCCTTTTTAACTTTTTGTCCTTTATTTTGAGGTAGGTTTTTCAATATCTCTTTAGCTTTTACATTTCCTTGAATATGTACTATACGGTTTTTATTCTGATCTTTCTTGGCTTTGTGATGCTTTGGTGAAATTGATCTTAGTAATGAATGAGCATATTTCATTTGCTTTCTCTCATCTACTCCCTTTTTCTTAATTTTCTTTGGCACTGCCTTTTTCAATCGATCTTGCTTTTCTGCTAGATATAAATGAACAGTGTTATTTTAAAAGAAATTTTTACATGTTTTGCTGTTACGGTTGTTAACAATTATAATGAGTTAAAAATGGAATAGTTTGCACTTATTTTGAATGGTAACCAACCTTCCCATTAATAAATAAGATAAAATTACAGCATAAGCTAATTGAAATCTAATACCTCTATCTCACTATTAAAATATATAAAGGATGGAACATGGAATAGTACATCATCTGGATGGAGACATGTAACACCATGGCTGATGTTTAACAATATTCGTTGTTGAAGAAAATTTAGCAGATGAATCTGATGGTAAACATTGGATAATACTGGTTGACTAATTGTATCAGTTTGTAAGTCTTTTATTTCAGGTGTCACAATTACTATTTGTTGCATAGAGGAATGAGATCATAAAGATATTATTGCAGTTGAACATTGTCTTTGGAAGAATGTCATATGAATGATAATATATACACATAAGAAATGTCTCCGCAAAATTCCCCGCCTTGCCCACGGTCAGTAGGGGACACCGATGGGCTTGGAAAGGCTGCAGTCCGTCGGATAGGACATTAAGCCATGGCTCCGTGTGCGGGAGAGCCATACCCTGTGCATGTTAAAGAACACGCTGAATGGCCTTGAAGGGAGGTTACCATCTGTCTCCCAACAGCTATTACAGTGGGTCCCCTCTCCCAACCTTCTCTAAGCCTTCAGGGTCCATGTGACCTGGCTATTTAGCCCATGGTGTGCAAAAAAGTGCCGCTCAAAGGTAAAACAACCCAACCCATAAGAAATGTCATCATTAAAACTTGCACTGCATTTCACATTTTGAAACTTATGCATTTAAGAGATGGGTTGGTTGGTTGGTTGTTTGGGGTTTTTTGGCGCAAGAGCAACAGGGCTATATTGCACCAAACAAAAAAGATATAAACTGATAAAAGTCATTTAACCCACAACCAAATTTAAAAACACACAGAAACATAACCAGCACAAGAAAGATTAGTAAAAATGGCAAAAAGTAAAAACAAGTGTAAAAATCGACAATTAAAATGGATGTATAGCACCCAGTAAAAAACAGAAACAAGTGTAAAATCAAGTTAACAAAGTAAAAAAGGTTCATTAACGCGTAAAATACCCAGTAAAATGTAAAAAATCAAAGACAGGGGTTAAAAGAGAGTCATCGGATAAAAGTTGTCTGAGTGTAAGTGGCTCGGACGTAAAATCATGAAAGTTTTAAGAGATGGGTGTAACTAACAATAACAAATGCACTTAACCTACAAGAAATATGTATAACTCACAATATATTTCATGACATGAAATGTATTGTGTGTTTTAATGATGCACATCTTTTTTGCTTTTATATGTATTCTAATGATTGCAGTAGCAATATTTGACTTTGCCACCATCATATGTAGTAATAACTGTAGCATAATAATGTAATATTTAATTATCTGCTTCATCATATCCCACTTCTCAACTGGTCATAATGTTGTCAAACTTCCATTTACAATAGTCTATATGAATATATAGCAAATCCAACTTATATATGACATTATCACTAACTTCATGCCATATGACATTCTTCCAGTGATGATATCCAACTACAATAACATCTTCATGGACTCATTCATCTATGCCATAAGAGGTAATTACGACTCTTGAAATAAGAGACTGTTATGAACTAATACTTACAATTAGTCATCCAGCATTATCCAGTGGATACATTGAATTTTTCTGCCATATTGTTCACTCTAGCAGGTATATTTTAATATATATCAACCACAATGTTACTGTGTCTGCATTAGATGATTTATTATTCATATTCGTTCATGTTATGGTATATGTTTTATTATATGCCATAGTACTTAGTGAGTTGACTTAAGTATTGGCATACATATGTGATTTTCTTTTATGTGTTTAATAATGAAATAATAGTCTTAAATTTTAATTGCTTCACATTAAATCTTTTTTAAAATAAATTTCATCTGTCATTAGTATCACAGTATTAAGGATGGGGTATTAGGGACAATGATAGTGTTAAGGAATGCAAAAATAATGCATATATTCGGTGTTTCTATAGATATATATAGCAATACTGATCTCTTTCACATTTTATCCATTAGAATTTAACTAAACACTTTAAAGCAGGATATGAAATCAAATAATTTCTCTTAAAACGGTACTTACCATTGTGGACTGATAGGATTGCAAACAATGGAACAATTTTATAAATTCACAAAAAATATATGTAAAAGTGGTGTCTTCAGCAAAAAGTCAACATAGAAATAGGTGTTATCCAGTGATCAAATGCAGATCGTTTTTTATTGTTACATATTTGTAACTACTCAACTACTGAATCAATGAAGTGAAAAATTGAATATTGGGAAATTGAAAGGTCACAGTTGTATGTAAAAATATAACTATTTTTGCAACAATATGTTAACAAGTGTAAAATAATTGCAACAGTTTCACTGTTCAAATAATATATCATAAAGATGTATTACCTATCTAAATTCATGACTTTATCTTAAAACACAATAATGAGTTTAAGCAGTACCTTTTATTGTGCTAGTCAATGGAAGCATCTGGTTTCGCAAATAGGGAGTCATTTTGTCCAGCATGGAAGACTCTGAAGTAAAGTCCCTATAGTTACATGATAGTTCACTGCAGTACTATACCAGCACACTGAATATATTTTCGATGTTAAGAGTCTGAATTTGGCAAATGCTGGCTCACTCACTATCACCTGATGATCGATGTGCTGAGATGATTATGAAACAATGGTATTTCCTTAGATGACCTGGAGAGATAATGTTGCCACAAGTCATAGATACCCATCTTTAATTAAATAGATTCAGACAATATAGCTGATAGTATGCACTTTGCTATTGCATTCTTACTCCAGATGTAAAGGTATTGTAGAATATAGTTTAAGTTGATTGATGATCCACTTCCTAGCACAATGACAAGTATTGCTTAAACTCATTATGGAGTTATAAGATAAAGTCGTGAATTTTAATAGATATTATATTTCTCTGATATGTTATGTTAATAGGAAAACTGTTGTAATTGAATTTACATTTATTAGAATTAGCACTATGTTTTACCTAAGTTAGATATTTTGAATATGATCCCTTTACAAACAAATGTATATTTGTATATGTGAATTCCGTATACAAATTTGTAAAAGTATGCAACATGATTTTGTCCAGATTTTGGAATAAATACTTTGAAATATTTTCTACTGATAGCTTTATTTGATATATTTTTTGACAGCAACTATTGATGAAGAACTTAACTGACATTAAAATGGTATAAATATAAAAATTTAAGATCGTAAGTGTTGATGGCATTTGTTCCGTTTATTTGTTCCTTGGTAATATTTCAAGCTGTTGTCTCATAGTAAATAGATCACATCAGATCAGTTTTGTTTTTGCATGCCCATAGCTTCTTACTCTGTACCTTTTATACCCTGTGCACGTTAAAGAACACGCTGGATGGCCTTGACGGGAGGCTACCATCTGTCTCCCAACAGCTGTTCCAGTGGGTCCCCTCCCCAACCTTCTCTGAGCCTTCGGGGTCCATGTGACCTGGCCATTTAGCCCATGGTGTGCAAAAAAGTGCCGCTCAGAGGTAAAACAACCCAACCTACTCTGTACCTTTTAATTTAGGATATCATATGATCCATTCCTCAGAAATTAAAGGGACTCATGAATATGAGCACAGCCACTGACATCAACAAAGCATCCAGAAGATATCTAAGATGAAAAATTGATATCCCTTTGACAGCTTAGATATCTTCTGGATACTTTGCAGATATCAGTGGTTTTATGGGTTACTGTCAAGCTTTAAAAGGATAACATTTGTGATGACTGGGAAACTTAAAGTGGATTGTGGATATAATGGCAAGCAAAATATAGCATGAAGATCGCCAAATTTTAATCCTAAAAGGGTATATTAGAAAATTTTCTACTTCAGGGAAAAATGTAAATATTGCTTTTTGAATGTTAAAATGTTATCTTTTCGTGGCATAACTATTAAAAGTAAAATACTTTAAAATGTATATTGCTAGAAAATTAATTTATGTCAATACATGAGTAAAAAATTGCAGTGGACTGGAATAAGCTGGCTAAATAAGTGTACTTTTCATGGTTAAAGAAAATTGTGTCATAATTTGCATGCTTAAAGAGAGAGTATGAAGACAAGTAAGACTTATACAAAGCCGGTAAAGATGAATAAGTTTAATGAGAGCTGATGAAGACGAGAAAGTGTAATCTTTTGATAAATAGTCTCTTGTATGATAAAGTTTTAATCTACGAAATGCGTGCAGTGATACTGGTATGATTTCAGCTTTCTGCATCTCAACTGAATATCATCGTACATTTATAGTTTCTAATTATCTAATTAATGCAGTTGGGATGGGATTTGGCCCAGTCGGTAGTGTGCAAGGCTTGCGATCTGCCAGAAATTACCCTCTCTAAACTTTGTCTCAGCAATCATTGGCCATTGCTGGAGAATGGAAACAAATTCTACCAAAAACCAGAGATAAGGGTATGAATTAACGTGTATGCATTTCAATTAATGGAACACCTACACCCTATTAGAAGTTTTTTACCAAATTCTTTTTTTGGTGAACACCTTATGCTTCTTAATAATAGTCAGTCACTGGTAAGCACTGTAGATTTTATATTAAGTGGGTATAGAGAAAAAATTGCCATTAGCCGGGTAGGATCCGAACCTAAGACCTCCTGATAACATGTCAGGTAATTTTTACTTTATACCCATTTAATATATAGTCGACAGATGCTTTCCTGTGATTGTCTATTATTCATTGTAGCATATTTATGCTTAGTAAAGTGTGTTGGCTTAACAAAAAGCCATACCTCTTTAGAAGCATGGCATTTTTTTTAACTGCAACAGCAGGGCGTGTGAACTAGCCTGGAAAGTCTCTTCTAGACCTAACTCTTCAATTAAAGTCAAATAGATTCCAATGACTGATTCTGTGGTATAATGCTTAAAGCCACCAATAGACGATATCTTTTGTCAGCAGCCGGATGTTCAGTGGCCAGAGCACCTGACAGGTCATCAAGAGGTTGTGGGTTCAGATCCCACCTGGCTAATGATACCTTATGACGTTTTTCACTCTAAGTGGTATTTTCCTCTAACTCACTTTCTTTTTAATATTGTCTCTCGAAATTTGGAGTCTTCTTATTGTATACATATACATTTAATTTTTATATCTCAAAGATTATTAAATGTGTTTTTTGAAATCTAGTAGTGCTTCCAAACTTCTTTTGATTATGTATTTGAGATGCAATTTTCAATAACATAAGAGTATGGCATAATATACAAAATAGGAAAGTCTAGAATTAAGCAAATATGAGCCAGATATGTTACCTTTTATTGAATGTTCTGTAGTTTTCCCATGTTTGGGCCTCTCATCATCTCTCAACATTTTGGAATGTTGTGCTTTGCTAAACGAAGCAGGATGAGGAAGAGGACGACGACTTTCGCCTAGATTCTGAATGTGAAGTTCATCATTCATCCATTTGTTTTGGTGTCTTTGATCTTCTTTTGGAGCAAAATTCGTTTGAAGTCTGGACTTATGGTGGGGTAAAGGGAAAGTTTCCTGTTTCGTAGGAGGTTTGATTTGGTGATGGAGCTAAAGTAGAGAAAAAACAAAGTATTTATATATAGTTTTAAGATCATCACATGAATTATACGAAAGAATAGAAGCATATACAGGGGTTTATCAAAATAATGGAAACACCGATGGCAGCTGGAGTACACGCAATGCTCCATATGCATAGCACAGGGACACATCACCTATGTTGTGAGTTAATAAAGGGGAGAATTACGATGCCGGCTATCACGTAGCAGTGCCACAGGCAGGGTGAAATAGCTGTTGTGATGTAATTGTCGATAATATCAGATCTCAGTGATCTCCAAAAAGACATGATCAATGGTGTGCATCTTGCAGAGCTTCAGTAATCAGAACGGCGGAAATAGGTGTAACACGAGGAACTATAGCGAAGATTATGACTACCTATCAAAAAGGACAGGGCATTGCCCCCCAAACGTGCAAATTGTAGACGCTATACGAAGTTGTCAGATAGGGATAGGTGAACGTTGGCATGGATTGTACAACGGAAGCAAAAGACCACGGCACCGCAAACACCAGTCGGAATGTGATCCCGTTTGTGTCATAACTGTTCGTTCCAGGCAATCCATAAACCTCTGATTACCAACATCAATGTAACAAAACGTGTAAGGTGGTGCAAAGAGCATTAAAATTGGGATGCTAAAGACTGACAAGGTGTCGATGAATCGTGCTACACATTGTTTCCCACCAATGGTAGAGTATATATGTGGTGAAAACCTGAAAAAGCATACAACCCCAACTGTTTGGTTCCAACTGTGAAGCATGGAGGTGGATCCCTGATGCTGTTCGCTGCCATATCATGGCATTCCTTAGGGCCATTAATTGTTCTGCAGGGTCGTGTCACATCTGCAACGTACGAATCCATTCTCGGGGACCACCCGCACCCAATGTTGATGGCATTGTTCCCTAATGACCATTCCTGGTTTCAAGCGGATAATGCACCCATGCATTGTGTGAAATGTGTCAAGTTGTGGTTTTTCAGAGCATGAGGATTAAGTACAGCAGCTACCCTGGCCACTTCAATCTTCAGATCTCAGTATTATTGAACATTTGTGGGAATATCTGGAGTACAAGGTTAGATCACACTTTCCACCTCCAGAATCACTGGCATAGTTGGGCCATAACTCTTCAATTAACGTCAAATAGATTCCAATGACATTATTATATAATGGGCTACATCAAATCACAACTCCTCTTCCTCCCCAAAAGAAAAGGGGAAGGGGAAATCGACCACATTTTCTCCACTTTTTTGGGGGGGCGCAGAGGAGTCATGATTTGAGGTAGCCCAGAATATAATAGACGTCACAAGCTTTAATTTGAGATTTTAAGATATGAAGGTCGGCCCCCCCCCTCTAAGAAATTTTCGCCCCTTTTTTGGAAGAGGCTCATGCCTGTCTGGCATGAGCTTTCATTTGATGCTTAATTCGTAACTGTGGGCTCTCGTGTTTGGAAGATATAGTAGAACGACTTTTATATTTCCCCTTTATTTAGGGTGGAAGAAAGTAAGGGAGAAGTAAATTGTGATAACACTTAAAATTCCCCACGTCACAAGTTTTCATTTGACATGCAAGTTGTTACGCTCGGCCCTCGGTTTAAAAAAATATAGTAGAAAAAATCCTTCACATATTTTCCCTTTTTCTGTCTGTGTGTGTGTGTGTGTGGATGGATAAAGCATGGAGAATTTTTGTGACTTATGACACTCTCCATATCACAACCTTTCATTTAACATATAGACCGTTGTTTTCATCTTCACATTCCCCGCCCTGCTCTCGGTCAGTAGGGGACACAGATGGGCTTGGAAAGGTCGCCTTCCGTCGGATGGGACATTAAGCCGTGGCTCCGTGTGCGGGAGAGACATATCCTGTGCACGTTAAAGAACACACTGGATGACACAGGCAGGTGCAACCTTCGGTTTACCATTCAGATCGTTATGGGGACATCCATGGCTGCTGACACATCCTGTCGAATATCGCCTGCAGTGCTCTGTGGTGACAAATGAGCATGTCAAACAATGCGCCTATCAAGCCATGCTGACATCTATTGGACCGCACCACTCCCTCTGCAATGCAGCTAGAACCTTCATTTCGCCACTGTTGCCAGTAGCGTCCAACAGTTCATACATCCCAATGAACATGGGCAGCAACACGACATGTAGTCCATACAGCTTCACATAGGCCTATAATTCTTTCTCTCTCAAAAGCATCCAAATGGTGATAAACTGCCAATGGCGTGTACCAGGCATTTTCGGCCTTTGCTGAACAGTTTCCAAGTGGAACCACATAATCTCAACCGTTTGCACGACTTCCACCTGTATACACACAATACCATCCCTGTTCCTTTTTGCACCTTTTATCTGTCGAGCCACACACATCCTTGGCTCCGGATTTTCATCATTTGCATATCTCAACTGTGCACACCCACCCTTTTATTTGCATGTTTGTACGACATGCCCTTCTGGATGGGGCACTTTCAATGTCGAGCAGTGTATTTCTCCTAAGTAGGGGCGGGGGGTGGCTCAGTCGATAGCGTGCCAGGCTCATAATCTGTAGTTCCCAGGTTCGAGTCCCAGCTGGGTCAGTGTTGAGATTTATCTCCGCAAAATTCCCCGCCCTGACCACGGTCAGTAGGGGATACCGATGGGCTTGGAAAGGCCACCGTCCGTCGGATGGGACGTTAAGCCGTGGCTCCGTGTGCGGGAGAGCCATACCCTGTGCACGTTAAAGAACACGCTGGATGGCCTTGACGGGAGGCTACCATCTGTCTCCCAACAGCTGTTCCAGTGGGTCCCCTTCCCCAACCTTCTCTGAGCCTTCGGGGTCCATGTGACCTGGCCATTTAGCCCATTGTGTGCAAAAAAGTGCCTCTCAGAGGTAAAACAACCCAACCCTTTTTTAAGTGGTGGTGGGGATAAATATTTTATAACGTATGACACTCCCCACGTCACAAGCTTTCATTTCACACATAAATCGTTCCGTTGCATTTGAAAGATGTGATAGAACAATAGTTTTGACAAATGCACAAACCGACAAATGATGAGTTAAAAGTAATAGGGAGATAGATAAAAATGAGACATACGAATAGAATTTAGCCTTTAATAAGCTAAAAAGAAAAGATGCAAATGATTGAATAAAGATGTAGGAAAGTGAGAGACATGTAATACTTAAAGTTGTGAAAAGGGAGTGACTGAAACCATTTGAGTTGAAATATTGTAATACAAATGCTGAAAGCAAAGTTATTGATAAATTTAAAAACTTCCATAGAGCAGTAAAAAAATCAAATGGGAGGATCTCTCAAAATGTTAAGATATACTCATATTTTGAGAGATTTATAGATGCTGCTGACGAGCTTATGCTTCTGGAGTGTATAAAAGGAAATAATAGTCAATAATGAGCTTTGAGTAACTCAATGAGTAAGAAAAAAATAAAAATAAACATTTGTCTTCCTAAAAATAGGAAGATTAAATATTAAAAACGAATTTATCTTTGTGCATGGTTTTATGAATAAGACATTTAAGATGTATGGAATACAGCCAACAAAGAGCAAAATTTACCGATAAAATTATTCATTTTTGTTAAGGATACAAACCAGGTGCATTGGAGATAAAATATACGGCTTCAAACACTGAGGGGATGATGCATATTATGTCTGCAGAAACTGCATTGAAGCTCGATATCTTTTAAATAATCTTTTTTGTGAAATATGCTACTCGAGATATGTTAAAGATCTGAATCAAATCTTGGTGAATCTTGATTTTTCATGCCTTCCATTGATATGGCATGCATTACCTTCCGTTTTGAGCAGGGAACATACATAACGTATTAATCCCGATAACTTTACAAATAGTAAATTTTTCTTTTTTTGTATGTACTAGGAATATGTATGTAGAACCTTTATAGTTGTTGTTGTAGCAAAAAACGTTTCATGTATATTGCATAATGGTCATTCCATGTGAAATCACCGCGAAAAAGTACTTTTTTAACCCGATCTCCCTCTGATTTTAACGAAATTTGTGAATCATGCACGATTACAGCCTTCTGTGTTAAGAAGTTTTTGAGCAGTGAGGTTTCAGAAAATTTTATTTTTTTACTCACAATTCTGTTTTAATATTGCCATAATTCCTAACCTAATTGAGCTATGATGTTCAGGTTAGATTCGTTCGAAAGCTAATAAAATGCTCACAGAGAACTGCATAATCCGGACTTGTGGTAATATAATATCTCTGATGAATAAATGCACTTTCCTATGGTGTACAGCATGCTTAAATTTAAAACATTTAAAATTCTGATGTTATATGCAGCTTATACTTTGACCTTAAATTTTTCAAAATACGGATTCTTTTATTTTTTTTTTTGGAAAAATGAAAGTAAGTGCACATTGTTTTGGTCTGAAATCTGTATAAATTTGAAGTTGGGACAGCCATGCGATCACATTCCTGAAATGCAAAACACTACGCACTGTAATGACTGAGGCAGTTGCACCACAAATTGGATGCATTGCAGATGCACAATGGTATAAAAGGGTTGGGTTGTTTTACCTCTGAGCGGCACTTTTTTGTACACCATGGGCTAAATGGCCAAGTCACAAGGACCCGAAGGCTCAGAGAAGGTTGGGGAAGGGAACCCACAGGAACTACTGTTGAGACACAGATGGTAGCCTCCCGTCAAGGCCATCCAATGTGTTCTTTAACGTGCACACGGTATGGCTCTCCCGCATAAGCTTCTTCACGGCTTAACGTCCCATCCTACGGACGGCGTTTTTTCCAAGCCCATCGGTGTTTACTGATCGTGGGCAATGCTATAAGTACTGAGGCATTTGTCTCAGATATGAGCATGCAGAATGGTCATGATTTAGACATTAAATTTTACCTTTGGTTGCTTTAAATGCAAATACTAAGTTTTACCGAGCTTCAATAATCTTGTGTTGAAAATATTGTAGTTTTGGCATGCCAGGGTTGGGTTGAGATGCTTTATCTCGGAGCTGCACTTTTTTATACACAATGGGCTAAATGGCCAGATCAGGTGAAAGTGTTATGCGAGGGCTCAGAGAAGGTTGGGGGGGGGAAGGGAATCCACTGGAGAGCTGTTGGAAGACAATAGCCTCCTGTCAAGGCTATCCAGCATGTTCTTTAATGTGCACAGAGTATGGCTCTCCCGCATATGGGGTCACGCTTAATGTCCCATCCAATGGACAGTGGCGTTTTGAAACTCATCAATATCCCCTACTGACCGAGGGCAAAGTGGGGAGTTTTGCGGAGAAAAATCTCAACTTTGGCCCAGGTGGAACTCGACTTGCCAAGAATAACGTTGCTAACTTCACATTATCGTAAAATTCTTTTTGGCCTTAGTTGTAGTTAGATGTAAACTTTTGCCTGTTTTGGATTTGGTGGTAATATAAAATGTCCTGATCTTTAACAAATTGTTTCATGTTTCTTATGAGTGTTTTTTTTTTACCAAACATACGTTTACCCAATTCACTTTTTTTCTTATCGTTCTCCACTATATGGGACACCCAGATGCCATTCAGAATTTTTGATCTTAACTATTCCACTGCGTGGATCGATGATGGATAATACACTGGTTTCCATAAATTAATGAAAAATGAGAAAAATCGTGACAATTCGCCAAAGAATTGTGTGATCCTCACCAAACTTGTTCGTGTAACCAGTAAAATAATGCCGAGTGAGCATATCGTATGCAAATTAGTCTCGGTTGCTTTAATTTGCGTAATCGGATTGCGGCATAAAATCGGGTGTTTTGGAGTAGATCGTTATTTTGTGTTGTAAATGTGAGTAAGAAATTCGAAATAGCCATTTTGTAGGAATGACCTCGAGCCATCATTTGCCAAATGAACTGCAGTGGAGAGTTATGGGTCGGCTCGAAGCAGGCCAGTCAGACGGGGTCCAGTCCGTGTCTAAGAGATTTAGCCGGGGAAGGGCTAGAGTTACGACCGCTGTAAAGACCGATATCTGCGATTAACAACACGAATAGCAGAACGTCTAGTCCCTCTCAGCTACGATGCTCTCTCGCAGCAGCCACTGGCAGGGTTGTATCAGCTTCTACTGTGCGTAGGAAGCTTCATGAGGGAGCGCTATACGCTAGAAGGCCAGTAATTTGTATACCCCCTCATGTCATGTCACAGAAGAGAGCGGTTGAATTGGGCACACTCGCATGTTAACTGGACAGAAGAGCAATGGAGGTTCGTACTCTTCACAGATGAGTCCAGATATTGCTTGCAGAGTGATTCCGAACATTATTTGATATGGAGAGACGAGGTACCCGCTATCATCCCAATAACATCTGTCAAAGAGACAGTTAAGGTGGAGGTAGCATGTGTATTTGGGGTGTCATTTCCTTAGATGGACGCACAGACCTCTATGTGTTGACGAGTGGGAACCTCAATGCTCAAAGATATAGAGATGACATCCTGGACCCTTATGTACGTCCTTACGCTGGTGCAATTGGTGTAACATTCATCTTACAAGACGATAACCCTCGTCCATACAGAACTCGACTAGTGGAACAATACCTTCAAGAAGAGACCATTATGCGCATGGAGTGGCCAGCTCGATCTCCCGACCTAAATCCGATTGAGCATGTGTTGTTGCCCTCAACCCTCCACCTGAATCGAAGGGGGAGCTTATTACTGCTTTAAAGTAACAAGGTCGTTACTCCGTACTGAGCTGATTCACATCATCATAAACAGCATGGCACATCGCTGTTGTGCCTGCATTGCGGCAAGGAGTGACCACACTCTTTATTAAAATTCTTATTTATTATTTGTCCATTGCATTGTGACACCTCATTTTTGGACAAGTTCCAGTAAATGTTATTTTTTGACGTAAAATGTTTCTAGTGTGAAATATTTTATGTCATTATGAAACTAGCATTGTAATTCATGTTTTCATCAAATTTTATTAAAATCATTCATGTAGTTTTTTATTTATCATAATTTTTCTGAGTTTTCCTTAATTCCAGTGTATCATCAGTAGCGCCAAATAAAATTAGTTCAGTTTTTTGGGTTGGGTTGTTTTACCTGAGTGATACTTTTTTTTTTCTACACACAATTGCCTCAATTACCAGATCACAAGGTCCGCAAGGGCTCAAAGGAGAAGGGGATCGACTGAACAGTTGTAAGGAGACAAATGAAAACTTCTCATTGACTATCCATCGTAATTTTTTTAACTGCAAGGAAATGACACTCCTGTACACAGAGCTATGGCGTAATATCCCATTCAGTGAATGGCAGCTTTCCCAAGCTTCATTAGTTCGAGTTTTTCAGTATTATAAAGTTATTACTCTAAGTACTTTTGTGTTTTGGAGTTATCAAATAACACAATAAACCATCCGTCTCAAATTTTGAAGTTTTTAGTTTTAGAGGTCTAAAAAATTTCTTGAAAAATGAATGAAATATGCACAAGTTTAATAATTTTTTTGCCTTCATTATCCATACTAACATTTTCAAAGGGGAAGGGGGAATTGCGGCCCCCTTGTGCCATACTAGATCCAGGTTGGGTTGTTTTACCTCTGAGCGGCACTTTTTTGCACACAATGGGCCAGGCCACAAGAACCCCGAGTGCTCAGAGAAGGTTAGGGGAGAGGACACACTGGACAGTTGTTGAGAGACAGATGGTAGCCTCCAGTCAAGGCCATCCAGCATGCTCTTTAACTTGCACAGGGTATGGCTCTCCCGCACACGGTGCCACGGCTTAATGTCCCATCAGATGGACGGCGGCCTTTCCAAGCTCATCGGTGTCCTCTACTGACCGAGGGCAGGGCGGGGAGTTTCGTAGAGTTAAATCTCAATGGTGGCTCAGGCGGGACTCTTACTAGATCTGGCGCTTGTATATATATAGACACAATTCCTGACCTGCAATCATTATTGCTGTATTTGTTACCAGCAATATATTGTGCACTTGCTTTCATATACGTTATTCCAAATACTAAATAATAAAAAATTAATACTCTGTCAAGCGCTACTAAAACGGCAGCGTAATTCGGAACGCATACGGTTCAGCCGATTATTCATGATGCCCCTTAATCTCAAAATAGTATTTTATCTGACCTTGCTAATCAATACAAAAGGCATGGAGTTTTATAATAGCTGAACGCAACGAGAAGGTAAACTTTATTCGCTTTTTTTGCTAAACATACTGCTTATGAAGTTGTGTGTGGGCGAGTACGTCCTATAAATATGCGACATAACCAACGGCAGTACCAAGCTGAAAACACCGGTTCTCGTCCGAACACCAAAGTTAAGCAGCTTTGGGCGCGGTCAGTACCTGGGAAGGGGACCACTTGGGGACCCGGGGTTGCACTTGGCAAAAAATCTGCTGAGGACCCGCCATCTTCACAGATCCCTTGTACTATGGTATAATAAACTGACAGGCTCCTGTCAAACCTCTGTGGCAAGCAGCTGCTTGAGGAAGTATTTATTTGTTTATTATGATAAAACTCAGAACCATTTTTAACAGAACTAAAGCCTTCTAAAAATTTAAAAAACATTGTTCCTAAAATTTGCATTTTATAAAATCGCTTTATGGCAAGTACTAATTATTGTGCCGCGATGTTCATATTCACAGCATTATAAGAGAAAATTGAAATAGGACTAAATGGTGTGACTATTCAGGCCGAGAGACTCATTATCATCATCCTCAAGCAGCCATGAGCTACGGAGGTCCAACCAGACCGTGCAGTTTAGTTCTCCAAGCATATCTGTCCTGAGCTACATCTGCTGCATCTGGCCACTGCAGACCAATTCTAATAAGGCCCTGTATGACGTTGTCAGCCCACCGCATCCTAGTTCTCCCCCTCTTTCTGAGGCCTTTAGGTACACTGTTCATAACCCTATTCGCCAATCTATAATTATCTATGCGGGCAACATGGCCAAACCAACGGAGTCCCTCTCTGCACAATATGCTGCTTAAAGGAGGTTGCTGATTCCTTTGCCTAACTCATCATTAGTTACAAGTTGAACCACCAAATGCCCAAGATACTGCGTAAGCATCTAGAATCAAAAGCATCTAGTTTCCTGTTATCTTGTTTACATAGTGTCCAAGTTTCACTACCATAACTAACCCTAGAAAGAACCAAACTATTATACAGTCTAATTTTAGTCTTTAGGTGTATATGCATATTTCTCCACACTCTCCATAGATTCTTAAAAGTCCCGGCAGCATCACAGATATTGAAAAAATATTTCAGGTTCAAGAATACCTGAAATGTTCTTAATCGAAATTTAGGGATTGATTTTTGTTTCACGATAATTCAGAAAACATTGAATTTTTGATGGACTACACTTATTATGACAATCAGTTTATGTATAAATTTGGTGTTTTTTTGTTGATTTTTGAATATTCTAGGCCAGTGCTGTCCAATATCTCTAAGACAGCGGGCCATTTTTTCTTTTGCTAATATTTCGCGGGCCAAATAAAAAGAATAGGATAGGTAATTGAAAAGTCAGTTCATGTCACCTCAAAAAATTATTTATACGAAAAATAAATAATAAATAATAAACCGATATACATTTTCTAAATCTTATCAAATATTTAATAAATTTAAATGGTTGGGTTGGCTTGTTTTACCTCTGAGCGGCACTTTTTTGCACACCATGGGCTAAATGGCCTAGTCACATGGACCCCGAAGAAGTGTAAAAAAGCTCTTGAAGCATTTTCCGGAATTTAACCTGCGAATATTACTAGGTAAAAGCATATCGCCATACTCAGCATGCAGTTCTTCAAAAAAAAGCTTCAAATTTTTTGTATGTAAGAAAACGATTTCCGCCACGAATTAAATTGGTAATTTTGACAACCTTTTCCATTACGTCGTTCAGTCTCAGCGAAATGCCACACAATGTCTCCTGGTGCACAATACAATGCAACATTCGACAATTAATTCCTTCTTATTGTAACAGTCCTGCGAGCCCAATATTTTTGCTAATCATAGCTATGGCACCGTCAGTTACAATAGCGGTTCACTTATCAAATCGCCCATATTCCGCTACTGCACATTTTAATTCCTTATAAATGTCTTCACCTTTTGTTGTTCCGTGTAATGACCCTAATTTTAAAAGTTCTTCTGAATAACTATAGTTTTCATTTACGGTCCTTATAAAAATAAGCATTTGGCTTGTATTGGAGATATCTGTACTTTCGTCAAAGCCACAGAAAAATAGCAGCAATTATTGATTATTTTTTCTAATTTTTTAGTTACTTGCATACTGATCTCTTCCACGCGTCGACTTACGGTCTGATGAGAAAGTGAAACAGTTTGAAATTTTCATTTCGCGCTAAAAAAAGCCCCAAAAGATATATTATCTCATCCGACACTATTTCCAATACAGCATACAGCTACACAACAAATTTTTGTTCAGCAATAAAAATCATATATGTAAAAAATGCCCCCGAAATAAATAATCTCATCGAATGCAATTATTTAGCTGAATTTTCATTAAACTTGAAAGCTCATGTTGTTACTAGTACAGTGGAGATCAAAATAATCTTTTCTGTAGCGATTAGTTTTGTCTGGCAAAATTCCTCGCCATGTGAATGCGCAGTGAGACCGATTCGTGCTGTCGTTAGATGCTTCTTATTACTGCAGCTTCATAAAAACAATTGTTTGATGGCGCCGCACCGCTCTTAAAAGGTTTCAGAAGTGTGCCGATCGCTTAAGAATGTTTTTGTAAACTTTATAGAATGAGTAAGTTGAAGATTGCATATCAAGTAAAGTAATATAAGTTGACAAAAATTATAAAGTGGATTAGAGATATTTATTTAAAATTTGAAGTAAAAACTTGATTTTGTTCGCGGGCCACAAAAATCCTTGTGCGGGCCCGCTAGTTGGACAGCGCTGTAGGCAATGCTTTCCACATCTGCTTATTAGGGTATGAAGAGCGTGAATGACGTTTTGAATTATCAAGTAGCCAGATGTTTTATAGCGGCTCTCATGTATAGAGCATTTTGTGCAGTAAGTGCACCTCTTGATCATTTGATCCACTTACATCACCAGACAGCCTGCAGTATTTTTCAAAGATTTCTTCCTAAGGAACATTAAAGTTAGCAGATGCTCAAAGGAGTTACAAATTGGTTTCTAGTGAAGAGTTCACAGTTTGTCCTTACCAGTGTTTAAAATTATCATGTCCCTCTAATTTATTTTATTATCATATATATTGTTCTTATAGATATATATATATGCTATAAATGTATTCTCAGAAGTGTTTTAAATGGGAATGTCATTCGGGGCCAAGCTGGGCTATTCTGGCTATTTTCCATATGCTCACGGAGATCACTCCGTCACTTCGCACCACTGGTATCTGGAGGGTCTAGGGTATGAGTCATCAAGAGAAGCGACAGGGAGATGAGAAATAAACAAATCAGAATGAGTGTTGCTTACAAACGGAGAAGCCATGTTTTTTTAGCACGTCAAAGTGACGTAGCTTTCTCGAAAACCCTAAAGGAGCAGAATTCAGTTCTGTGTGAACCAGGTTATGTAAGCAGGGATAAGAATATCTCTCTCCGAGTTTTGAGGTCTGTAAAGCGATTTATGTATGGAAAAATATAGATTTCAACCTCATTAAGTGAATGCTTGCGAAAGTAAAGCAGCATTCAAGCCATATTAAGCTGATTGGAGAAAGTCTCCAAGGAATATCAATAAACCCATTTCATTTAACGAAGTGTTTTGCACATCTAAGGCCCACAGAATTGAGCACATTTCCATAAGCAAATATGCATATATGTGAATGTAAATAAACAGTGTGTCGTCTTCTACTTAGTGCATCGAGCATTTATTACTTTCATCGAAGGTAGGGCACATCTGATGCACATCTAAGTACGGGTGAAAAAACCCGCGGATCTGTTATTTCACCCAGAATCACAAGGGAAGATTAATTAATTGGAGTAATTAATTAAAACGAAAATTGAAAAGAAGGTCGACCATCATTCGTACCTGATACGACAAAAATATACCAAAAATATCTTCAGAAATTACACAATGAGAAGCGAGGAGATGAAAGGATTTCTTTTGTAAATTTACAGTTGAACTAAATTTTTTATTCACCAGTATATTATATAATCTTTCCAATATTATTTCTTTAATCCTTTTGCTGTTCTTTTTGTATATAATATAAGCTGCCAGCATCATTATAAGCTTTATGATAGTGAACATATTAAGGTGAGGCATGTCAGAATCTGTGATCCGTCTAGGTTTCTGATTAAGTTCTGATATTAAACATTGCTTGTGTTCCCCTACTTGTTTAAGGAGTTTACGTGTATGGGTTTGCGGTATACTAATCTCATATAAGGTTCATTTGATAGGAAATTATTTTCAAATGAATGAAATATCTAAATTTTCCTTTTTTCTTTCAATTTGGGTTTCAAAACTGGTATGTAAATGGTAGTTAGGTAGTCACTGGAAGGAGAGCTATGCACCAATCCCCTGTGATGATGCAAAGAACCGGCCAGGCCTAGCACCTAATGCCCGACCCCGCCTTCTCGTGGTGTAGACCGTTAGTACCTTTCAAAAGAGATATTCTCTTGTGGAAGTAAACGGAAGGGGAGGGCTGCCAGATTAGTGTGGCCTACTGATCTGGACATCTATGGCTACTTTTCTTTTTTTTCTACCCTGCTGAGGAGTGGTCAACCACAAAGGGTGTCCTGGTGCTGACCATATGTACCAACCTGAACGTAATTATGGCTCTGAGCTTGATTATGGATCCTGATTTTGTTGCACTGGTGGGCTTTTGTGGAGGGAAAATCTTCCACTGTGTTTTCTGTTTGTTTGTGGGATGACAGCCCCAAGGGAATAGATTCACAGGATATGTTTATCAGCTGTTGGATAATCCTGAGCAGAGGTCATCACAGGCACCTGAACCCTTTGCTTCTATTGGCATTGTCAAATTCTACATTGGAGGAAGTCTTCCAGTGTAGATGGCTTCAGCCTTTAGTGGGGGGGGGGGGGGGAACGAGTCTTTGCCCCATGTCTGCGATTAGGGGGCTGTTTGATATTGTCAGCATTCCTTCTCTCAATAAACATAGTTTCTTTAAACATCCCACTAACCATTTTCTCTCTATAGGTAGTTGGAATGTGAGGACTCTGCACAGAGCATTTTCTCTTGATGTCCTCACACAAGAATTCCACCGTTATAATTTAGATATTCTCGGCTTGCAAGACACCAGATGGACAGATAAAGGTCAGATTCTTAAAAATAATCTTAAATTTCTCTTTTCAGGGAGGGACGACAATAAACATCACCAAGGTGTGGGTCTGTTTCTCAGCTAGTGATGCTCTTCTAGGATATGAGTGCATTAATGAAAGGTTTCTTACAGCAAAATTTCAGACAAGCGTTAAAGATGTGAATGTTATCTGCTGTTATGCCCCCACTGAGGATGCCGATGATGATCAGAAGGATAGGTTTTACGGACAACTTCAGGATATTTTGAATTCTGTCAAGAAAGGAGATATTTCTCGTTCTTGGTGACTTCAATGCCAAAGTTGGTACTGACTCTGACCTTTGGGGAGGGGTGATAGGCCCTTTTGGTATTGGTAGCTGCAATGGCAATGGGCAACGTCTCCTACAGGTAAGTAAACTCAATGGTTTCAAAATAACTAACATTTATTACAAACACCGCAACATACATAAGTACACATGGGTTTCACCTGATGGGCAGCATAAGAATATGATGATTATATATTAATTAACAGCAAATGGGCTAGTTCTGTTAGGAATACCAAGGCATATAGGGGAGCTGAAATTGGATCTGACCATTACCTTGTTAAAAGTGTCTTGCAACTTAAACTTAAAAAGTGTTGTGCTAGGGTGAAAAAATTTACTTTTAATATCGAAGCTTTGAAAGACCCAGTTATAGCTAAAGCTTACCCATGATAGGTTACTTAGTCATTATGACAGTCATGGTTTGCTTACTACTGAAGTTAAGGAAGAATGGGATCATTTTAAACAGACTTTTTTTGGAAAAAAGGAGCAGAGGAGGCAGAATTATTTGAGTGATAAGGCACTTGAGCTAATTTCAGAAAGAAAGTACTGCAGGAATGTCCGTAATCAATACCCTACTAGTCCTAATAGAAAACATTACAGAGAGCTTAATAAACGTGTAAAGGATCCGTTAGCTGCTGATAAGAATCTTTGGCTTGATGGCTTGGCTGACAAAGCCGAGGTAGCAGTTAGGCAGTACAACAGCAGAGAGCTGTTCAGGATAGTTAATCTTTTGTGTGGTAGAAAACGGACAGGCATACAAGGATTGAAGGATAAACTAGGTAAGGTTAAAGACGGGGAGGATTCTGTGATGGCTAGGTGGGCTGAGCATTTCAATGATGTTCTAAATAATGTGGTTAGTTCTACTCCCATTGTTTGTAATGATGATAAATGTATTGGGGGCTTTAATGTTGGCCCTATAACACAATCTGTAGTTATTTTGGCTATTTCTAAACTTAAACTTCATAAATTCCCAGGGATAGATGAAATTACTATAGAAATGCTTAGAGCTGGGAATGTTTCGGTTACCACTTGGATGACTGAAATTCTGAATATCTTTTTATGATAAAGGCATGGTACCTAAGGATTTTACCAGAGCTATTGTTACCCCTATTTTTAAAAAAAAAGTGATCGCAGTTCTTGTGATAACTATAGGGGTATCAGCCTACTCTCTGTTCAAGGTAAAGTTCTTTCCATGATTGTGCTTAATAGAATTAAGAATCTGGTTGACAGTCAATTGCGTGATGAGCAATGTGGATTCAGAAGTGGTAGGGGATTTGTGGATCAGATATTTTCACTTAGGCAGATTCTTGAGAAATTTTTAGAGTTTCAGAAACCTTTGGTTGCTAGCTTTGTTGATTTCAAAAAAGCTTTCGACTCTGTTGATCGTCATAATTTGTGGTTGATTGTGAGATCATATGGTATACCAGACAAGTTAGTTAACATAATGAAAGCTCTCTATAATAACACTGAGTCATGTGTGAGAGTTGGTAAGGCTTGTAGCAATTGGTTTAGCATTACTTCTGGTGTTCGACAAGGGTGCATTTTGTCTCCTTTTCTCTTTAGCTTGGTTATTGATTATGTTATGCGAAATTCACTTCAAGGGAAAGATTTTGGCCTTAAATGGGCTAGAGGTATGAAAATTTCTGATTTAGATTATGCTGATGATTTAGCCCTTTTGGCAAATGATGTTGATAAGATGAACTCTTTCATTCGAGCTGTTGATGAGACTGGTAGTAGAGTAGGTTTGGTTATAAACAGAGAGAAAAGTAAAGTAATGAAAATTGGTCAGGCAGGCTGTGATTCAGTTATTCTGAATGGTTGCAATCTTGAGCAGGTGTTACAGTTTAATTATCTTGGGAGCTATGTAACAGATAATGGTGATGTGCGGCATGAGATTAACAGACGAATAGGGATTGCTGCCGGGACTTTTAAGAATCTATGGAGAGTATGGAGAACTAATCGTGTACATATAAAGACTAAAATTAGACTGTATAATAGTTTGGTTCTTTATAGGGTTAATTATGGTAGTGAAACTTGGACACTTTGTAAACAAGATAACAGGAAACTGGATGCATTTGATTCCAGATGCTTACGCAGTATCTTGGGCATTAGGTGGTTCAACTTTGTAACTAATGATAAGGTTAGGCAAAGGAGTTTGCAACCTCTTTTAAGCAGCGTATTGTGTAGAGAGAGAGACTCCGTTGGTTTGGCCATGTTGCCCTTATGAATAATTATAGATTGATGAATAGAGTTATGAACAGTGTGCCTAAAGGCCTCAGAAAGAGGGGGAGACTTAGGATGCGGTGGGCAGAAAATATCAAATAAGACCTTATTTGAATTGGTTTGCAGTGGCCAGATGCAGTAGATGTAGCTCAGGACAGACTTGCTTGGAGAACTAAATTGCATGGTCTGGTTGGACCTTCGTTGCCCATGGCTGCTTGAGGATGATGATGATGATTTATAATATATTTTTGCTAGAATAGTTTAGTAACAGAAATGATCCATAGGTAGGATGGAGTTTAGCGGAGGTAAATCTCAGAGTTGTCTAGATGGGACATTGACCTAGGAACTGCAGATTATGAGCCTGGCGCGCTATCGACTGAACCACCTACCCAGTCTTAATCCGCAGTACCAGTGCTGTGTTGAACGATGTCTTCAAGAACACAGTTCGGTGTGTCACTAAATGTCTGGAGACGCGTGGTACACACTTTCAACATTTATTGTAATTGTATAGGTACGAATCTCTCATTCCTTATCAGGTGCGCAGCGACTTTTTGATCACCCTGTAGTTTATTAACATTTTTGTTTTTAGGTATAAATGAAAAATTTTTTATTGGGTTGGATAGGTAATAATGAAATACACCCAATTCTGTTTTTACACAGATTTTTTTTTACACGATTTTGATTTAACACGGTTTAGAAAAAAATTCCAATTCTCTTTTTACACGATTTATTTTGATCTAACACAGTTCAAACGGCACCTTTTTAAAAATCTCCATTTTAATTTAATTCTGAAAAAAAAATTCCTATTAAAAAAATTCCTAGAATTTAAATTTATAACAAAGATGCCGCTTTTATGGTTACATTTTTCGAAGTAGTTTTAACTTTGAAAATGTACTATAGATACACCGTTGGAGTATGAACACGAGAGTATTTCACCTTCGGATTATGAACACCACGGCACAAAATGTTTCAAGCGATGAAAGTGATTTAATTCCAGTCTTAACGCAAACGAATGCGTCTTTTGTCAGAAAGTGACAACGAATAAAATCTAGTTAATAAGCATATGTAAGTCATTTTTTTGCACTTTTGTATTCTTGAATTAGTGACATTATTTTTTTTATGAAGGATAATTTACTTTATATATGTAAATGTAATTATCTTTATAAGTTTATAAAATAAAAAAATGTGTTTATATGAATAAAAATCAAATAAAGATTTAATTTTAGATTTTTATATGATTTCTTTGAAAGCAACTTATTATTTGTACAGGGTTTTCACGTCTGGAACCAATCATCTATATTTTCATATGCACTGTATCTTTTTTACCCGGTTTTTCACGGTTTTCTCGGAAACCTATCTACCGTGTAAAAACAGAATTGGGTGTATTACTATTTGCATTTTCTGAATCATCCTTTGGATTTACGCTGTTAAAGGGTGATAAAGTCGGGAAATGACAAATTTATTTAACTTTGTAAACAAGCATTCCAGATTTTTGAGAAATGTTTGGTTTCAAAAACTTGTGTCTACTAGATTTGTGGATTTCGAAAAGGCTTTTGAATCTGTTGATCATCAAAATTTGCGGTTGATCGTTTAATCATATGGCATATCTGAGAAGTTATTGTAATGATAGCTCTCTATAACAACACTCGTGTGTGGAAGTAAGTAAAGCTTGTAGTGTTTTTGTTAGCATTACTACTATAGTTGGATATTGCTGTATTTTGTCCCCTTTTCTTTTTAATTAATCATTGATTATGCTATAAGTAATTCAATGCAATTGCAAGAATGGGAACTTAATGGTCTAGAGGTTTGAAAATATCTGATTTTGATTATGCTGAAGATTTGGCAAATGATATTAGCATGTTACTGATTTAGAGTTACTCTTTCATTAGAGCTGTTGATGAGATTGGTATTACATCAGGTATGGTGATAAATGGCTTAATTAAGAAAAGAGATCAAATGGTCAGGAAGGTGCTTGAATTTTTTAGAATGTATGTGTCTTGAATAAGTTTCTCAGTTTAATTTTCTCGTATGTTTTGTAACGGATACTGGTAATGTGTGATATGAAATAAACAGGAAAATTGGCATTGCTTCTGGAACTTTTAAGAATCAGTGGAGATTGTGTAAAAATAGAATATACCTAAAACTAAAAATAGACTGTATAATGCATTGAAGTACCTTTCTGATTTTTAAATCCAGAATAGTAGACGTAAGTTTTACATATCGGTTTTGTCGGGGCAGGGGTGGCTCAGTCGGTAGCGCGTCAGGCTTGTAATCTGCAGTTCCCAGGTTCGAGGGCTCATTATTGCCTAAGCTGCCAATGCGCCATAAAACCCCAAACAACCAATCTCAGCTACGTTGAGATTTATCTCCGCAAAACTCTCCGCCCTGCCCATGGTCAATAAGGGACACCGATGGGCTTGGAAAGGCTGCCGTCCGTCCGTCGGACGGGATGTCAAGCCGTGGCCCCGTGTACGGGAGAGCCATACCCTGTGCACGTTAAAGAATACGTTGTATGGCCTTGACGGGAGGCTACCATCTGTCTTCCAAACAGCTGTTCCAGTGGGTCCCCTCCCCCCACCATTTATGAGCCTTCAGGGTCCTTGTGACCTGGATATTTAGGCCATTGTGCGCCAAAAAGTGTCGCTCAGAGGTAAAACAACCCAACCCATCGGTTTTGTTTAATATTGTGAAAAATATATGGAATTAAAAGCTGAAAATTGCTTTTCCTATGTAATATCAGGTGATGAATATGTAAATCAGCGGTAACATTTCAGAAATTTCACAGATGTAAGTGAACTGTCAGTACAAAAGGCTTTTTGGGTGGGGATGGCTCAGTCGTTAGTGCACCAGGTGCATAACCTGAAGTTCCCAGGTTCGCACCCCAGAACCATTGATCACAGTGAATCAGTGGCCAATGCTACTGCCTATTTTTCTATCATTACTGAACAAGTACACCATTTCATGATGACTGTATCCAGACAACTATGGCATTTATTAACAAGATAACACTCCGTGTCACGCTGCCTGGCAGGTTGCAAACTGGTTTCAGGAACATGGCAATGAATTCCGTCCTCCCATGGCAACCCAACTCATCGAATCTCAACCCAGTAGAGCATATTTGGGACCTACTGGAAAAGGTGATTCGATACTCCGACCCTCCACCTGGCGATATGCAGCCATTAGAGGACGCATTCTGGAACGCATGGTAGCACTACCACAGAACATTCTGCAACACCTTGTGGAGTCTGTGCCCCAACATATATGGGCTGCATTACGGACAAAAGGTAGCCCCACGATATATTAGTTATTGTTACTAATACAAAGCCAAATCAGTGTATAAATCAAATAGTGAGATTTTTCCATTTTTCTTTCCGCTCTTCTGCTATTAAGATTAAGCCAAGTATTTAGAAAAGTTATTGAAAAAATTCAGTAGCAGAAATCGCTCTAAAGTAATATATATATAATTTTGCACATTTAGTGCTGTTTACTTTAGTAATTTTTATGATTATATTTAAGTCTTGAGGAATCTTTTAAATAATGTAAACCATTGTAACGTTTTATTTTCTAATTACTTGTATATTCATAATGTAAGTTGGATATTATGGTGGCTTTTCGGAATACTGTTCTTTAACAATGCAATGTAGAAGATATATATTTTTTCCAATGCGACCTGCCATTTAGAAAAGGTAGGACAACTATCATATAGTTGAAGTTTGGTATAATTAATTAAGTAGAAAAATAACAAAGGCTGGAGAAATGATGAAAATGAAAAAAATGAAAAAACGATCTATGCCCGAAATAAAACTCGTGGGTCCGAGGGCAATAAATAGAATAGTACAATTTATGAAGTGAAATTTTATTTACTAGCAATACCCACGCTTAACGTTTGGCGCGAAACAGAAACCCTAGTTCATTTACAGTTTCGATTCACTGTCGATCGATGATAACTTCATTTACAACGCTGGCAACGGCAGCGCCCCAGAAATCTCGGACGCTTTTTGAGGGATCTCTCCCGACCCACGGCAGCTAGGAAGGCAATCCGCGACTCCAAGAGGGTCAGAACTAAGAGGGACCACCTCATTAAATTCGGGATCGATTGCGATCCCCGCGGAACCATGGGGAAACTGACAATTTCAGCTAAAGATGGCGTCAGACGTGTTCACCTTCCCGTTCGCACGCCCGGAATTACTCCTATTGTTTTTAATGAAATGATGATGTGCCTCTCATTGTTTTTCGTTCTTGCGCATTTCACTTTTACTCCTCTTCATTTGCCTTTTAAAAGTCGAATGGAAGTTGATGTGTAAAAAAAAAGATTCTTAATGACAATGTGCAAAAGAAGATATTCTTAATAACAAATAAGTCCCTCTTCAAATAATCTCTTCAGGTAGGGAGAATATATTGCCCCATTCAAATAGAAGGGGAATGAAAAGCTGATTTCTGGTACTCACCCATTTATCACCATGATGTCCATGAAGAACATGTTCTTTTCTGTGATGTTCTTCATTAGTTTCTTGGTTTTTTATAATCCTCTTGTAATTGGGAGCTTTGTGACTGTGCACTTTTCCGTTTTCAAAGTTTTTCCACTGGAAGGAAATCGAAATTGAAAGTAATATGACATTAAACAATTATAGTGTTCACAATTTTGATGTTTAAAGGCACAGAAGTAAATTAAAGTGTGATAGGTGACTGACAGGTAATGTGTGTGATATCGGCGAATCGAGCGGGGCTAACGTCTCAACCCTTTGATGTCCTAACATCCAACGTTTTATATGTTAAATATTACATATTAGGGCTGCAAAGGGGTAAAGGGCGCTTTTACAGAAATTTTTTCGTATGAAGGTTAAACAGTATTTTTTAACATTTTTCTAAAAGGTAAAAAGAGCGCTACCTTTGTCCATTACATGGCACAGTACAAAAAATAAACCATCATCTTGATGGTAGATCATTCTTATTTTCTTTCTCATTTGTTTTATCATATTAAATTTATTTTGTTGTTTTCATATTTGTTTTCTTTCCTTATATAATTCTTTTTTCTCATAGTCTGTACACTAATGCAGCGTAAGGCGACGCAATTGGTAGTGTATCAAACCTGGAATGTATGATGCTTCCTTATAACTTGAGGTTAATATTTCAAATTCAAACTCTGTGAGGGGTGAGATTTTTCTCCCCTTGTGAGCTGTTTGTAAAAAAAAGTGACACCAGTTGGTGTGGAAAGGCCGTTGTTAGTACGATGAAACATTAGGTTGTGGGGCAAGAGAACAACACCTTGATGAGAGGCTGCTAGCCATCTTTATCATATCAAGGTTGGGTTGGGTTGTTTTACCTCTGAGCGGCACTTTTTTGCACATCATGGGCTAAATGGCCAGGTCACAAGGACCCCGAAGGCTCAGAGAAGGTTGGGGGAGGGGACCCACTGGAACAGCTGTTGGGAGACAGATGGTAGCCTCCCGTCAAGGCCATCCAGCGTGTTCTTTATCGTGCACAGGGTATGGCTCTCCCGCACACGGGGCCACGGCTTAACGTCCCATCCGACGGACGGCGGCCTTTTCAAGCCCATCGGTGTTCCCTACTGACCGTGGGCAGGGCGGGAAATTTTGCGGAGATAAATCTCAACGCTGACCCAGCTGGGACTCGAACCTGGGAACTACAGATTACGAGCCTGGCGCGCTACCGACTAAGCCACCCCCGCCCCTATCAAGGAATACAGAGCCTGTTCCGCAACTTTATTCTGCGCTTTAAGGTACGCGTAACCTGACCATTTGTATCCAGTTATATGGATGAAGATGTGACGTTCGGGAAGTAAATAAACAGTTTCCTACTCAATTCACAAGGTTAGCATGCAGTGCTCAACTTCAGCCACAGATGTTCAGTTGACGTCTTATGCCATCATTTTATGTAGCCGCCATGTTTTATAGCAAATATTTCGTTGCTATTATAATGCTTTCGTCTCTTTGTTTAGTGACTTTATAATTTCCTGACGACTTTGGATGAATGTGGAGCTAAGATTACATTTCCTCCCCCTACCAATTGTTGTTTTTATACTTAAGTTTTGTCTGTTTCGTTCAATAACTTCGTAATGTCTTGGTGACTTTGAGTGAACAAAAATTACATTAATCAGGCTATGTTTTTTTTTAAATTAATGCTTATGCTATGTTTTTTCCAGTACTAATGATTGGTGATTTAGTTTCGATATTTGAGGTTATTAATGGGATACAGAAAATTCACCAGGAAGCGAAAAATGGTGGTAAAAATGGTTAAAGTAAATACTATAAATACCTCTTGATTTCTAGACCGTCGCTATTTTTAGACCCCTATTGGACCTTGAACGGGACACCAAATCTGAAATTTCTTAGCATATCTCAGATCCCCCAACTAGGTACCGATTTTTAGCTGTGTAGCACCGGTAGATCGGGTTTCATCTTTGATCTCGAAGGATCCGCCGGATCCGAAATTTCGTAACGTTTTTGAGATTTACAAACTGAAACACCTCTAGAATTCAATTTTCACGTTTCTAGCACTCATAGATCAAGGTTTGAACCTTACGTAACCTCTATTTGATTTTAAGAGCACTTCGGAGGTTAGATTTCGATTTTTTCCCACATCTACAATCCGGATTACTCCTAGGTGTAAATTTTCAGAGCTCACCATTTCTGCATCATATTTGCAATTAGCGTGATCCTCTATCAATCATTCACAATCGAAAATCGCCTATATATGTGTTTACACAAGGAATGAAGTTTTATATTTGTGTTATTAGGTATTTTAGTTAAATGATTTACTCTCTTCTTAATCACACCTCAACATCCCCCATGTGCTGAAGGTCTAAAAGGCACCTGTCATAGAGAATATTTGAGAGAGGGATAACTCATACATTTTAGTGAACTTTTTGGGTTATACGAACGTTACTTGTTACGTGCCATTGTTTTAAAAACAGTTAATTTCGAAATAAACGAGTTCAGATGATCAAATATTTAATGGGTTTGATTACTAATCCTAAATGCAACTGTATCAAAAAGAAAAAATACGTAAGAATTAAAATTGACTGTAAATGGTATCTAGGCATAAACTGGAAGGAGAGCTGTGTACCAAACCTCAGTGATGATGCACAGAACCGACCATGTCTAGCGCCTAATGTCCGACCCCGCCTTCTCGTGGTGCAGGCCGTTAGTACCTTTCAAAAGAGATATTCTCTTTTGGAAGGGAACTGATGGGGAGGGCTGCCAGTTCAGTATGGCTTACTGATCTGGTCATCTATGGCCACTTTTTTCTTTTTTTCAACCATGCTGAAGAGTGGTCAACTGCACAGGGTCCTGGTGCTGACCATTTATACCTACTAGACTGGACTTGTTTATGGATTTGAGCTTGATTATGGATCCTGGACATTCTGCACTGGTCTGCAGCTGTGTTTTCTGTTTGCTTCTGGGTTGCCAGCCCTTAGTGAACAGAGGCATGGGATACCTTATATCAGCTGGTGGATATCCTGATCAGAGACCATCGCAGGTACCTGAACCTCACTTAGATAGTTGGGCATCGTTAATCCTAAACTGGAGTAATGTGTCTCAGGCAGGCCATATGGCTCTTGGAAAAGTCCACTTGAAAAGGTGGTGCCTGAAGTTCCTACCAGCACCAGTGAATTCAGCCTTTAGCGGAGGAGGAACAGGTCTTTGCCCCATGGCTGCAATCAGAGGGCTGTTTGATATTGTTGGCCCTTCCTATCTTAATAAACCTAGTTTCTTTAAAAATCCTAGTAATCGTTTTCTCTCTGAAGGAACGTGGAACGTGAAGACATTACATAGAGGTTATTCACACAGGAATTCCAGCGCTATAACCTAGATATTCTAGGCTTGCAAGAGACCAGATGGACAGGTAAAGGTGAGATACTTAAAAATAACTTTAAATTTCTCTTTACAGGGAGGGAGGATGGAAAGTATCACCAAGGTGTGGGTCTGCTTCTCAGCAGACACGCTAGTGATGCTCTTCTAGGATATGAGTGCATTAATGAAAGGTTTCTTACAGCAAAATTTCAGACAAGCATTAAAGACTTGAATGTTATATGCTGTTATGCCCCTACTGAGGATGCGGATGAGGATGAGAAGGATAGGTTTTACGGACAACTTCAGGATATTTTGAATTCTATCAAGAAAGGAGATATTACACTTGTTCTAGGTGACTTCAATGCCAAAGTTGGTACTGACTGTGACCTTTGGGGAGGGGTGATGGCCCTTTCGATATTGGTAGCTGCAATGGGCAACGTCTCCTACAGGTAAGTAAACTTAATGGTTTACGAATAACTAACACATACTACAAACATCGGGACATTTATAAATATACATGGGTTTCACCTGATGGGTTGCACAGGAATATGATAGATTATATTTTAATTAACA
Organism: Ryuthela nishihirai; assembly: GCA_038380435.1. Lineage (NCBI taxonomy): Eukaryota > Metazoa > Arthropoda > Arachnida > Araneae > Heptathelidae > Ryuthela > Ryuthela nishihirai. Next base: position 31,192,644 of record JAWZYU010000019.1, on the reverse strand, counting down.
GCAAATGGGCTAGTTCAGTTAGGAATATCAGATCATACAGGGGAGCTGAAATTGGGTCTGACCATTAACTGGTCAAAAGTGTCTTGCAGCTGAAGCTTAAGAAATGTTGTGCTAAAGTTAAGAAAATTACCTTCAACACTGAAGGTCTGAAAGATCCAGATATAGCCAAAGCATACCATGATAGGCTACTTAGTCATTATGACAATCGTGGTTGCCTACTTAATCGTGGTTACTAAATGGAATAGAATAGCAAAAACAAAAGCTTTGCTGAAGTTAAGGAAGAATGGGATCAGTTTAAAAGGCTTTTCTTGAAACCTCTGTTCCCTTTTGGGTAAAAGGGAACAGAGGAAACAAAATTATTTAAGTGATAAGGCTATGCAACTTATTACTGAAAGAAGGAAGTGAAGGATTAATATGAATCAACACCCTACTAGTCTTAGCAAGAAGGCATTACAACGAGCTTAAGAAACATGTAAAAGATCAGTTAACAGCTGATAAGAATCTTTGACTTGATAGCTTGGCTAACAAAGCAGAGGAAGCGGTTAGACAGCACAACAGCAGGGAGTTTTACCAGATTGCTAATTTTTTATGTGGGAAGAAACAGACAGGTACAGAGGAATTAAGGGATAAATATGGCAAGGTGGTTGAAGGTGAGGATTCTGTGATGGCTAGGTGGGCTGAGCATTTCAGAGATGTTCTAAATAATGTGAATATTTCTACTCCCATTGTTTGTAATGAGGATAGATTCATTACTGGCTTTTATGATGGCCCTATATCACATTCCAAAAGGGGCGGGGGTGGCTCAGTTGGTAGCGCGCCAGGCTCGATATCTGTAGTTCCCAGGTTCGAGTCCCAGCTGGGTCAGCGTTGAGATTTATCTCCGCAAAATTCCCCGTCCTGCCCACGGTCAGTAGGGGACACCGATGGGCTTGGAAAGGCCGCCGTCCGTCGGATGGAACGTTAAGCCGTGGCCCCGTGTACGGGAGAGCCATACCCTGTGCACGTTAAAGAACACGCTGGATGGCCTTGACGGGAGGCTACCATCTGTCTCCCAACAGCTGTTCCAGTGGGTCCCCTCCCCCAACCTTCTCTGAGCCTTTGGGGTCCATGTGACCTGGCCATTTAGCCCATGGTGTGCAAAAAAGTGCCGCTCAGAGGTAAAACAACCCAACCCACATTCCGAAGTTGCATTGGCTATCTCTAAATTAAAACTGCATAAATCTCCAGGGGTGGCGAAATCACCACTGAAATGCTTAGAGCTGGGAATATTTATGTTGTCACATGGCTGACTGAAATTTTAAATATTTTTTATGATAAAGGTGTTGTTCCTAAGGATTTTACTAGAGCTATCATTGTCCCAATTTTTAAAAAGGTGATCGCAGTTCTTGTGATAATTATAGGGGTTTACTTTCTGTTAGAGGTAAAGTTTTTTGTATGAATATACTTAATAGAATTAAGAATTTGGGTGATGGACAACTGCGTGATGAACAGTGTGGATTCAGAAGTGATAGGGGATGTATTGATCAAATATTTTCACTTAGGCAGATTCTTGAGAAATGTTCAGAAACCTGTGGTTGCTAACTGTATAGATTTCAAAAAAGGCTTTTGACTCTGTTGATCGACATAATTTGTGGTTGATTGTCAGATCATATGGAATACCGGATAAGTTAGTTAGCGTAATGAGAGCTCTCAGATGTTGATAATAACACTGAGTCGTGTGTGTGAGTTGGTACGTCTTGCAGCGATTGGTTTAGCATTGCTAGTGGAATTAGACAAGGGTGCATTTTGTCTTCTTTTCTCTTTAGTTTGGTTATTGATTATGCTATGCGAAATTCCCTGTAAAGGAAAGATTTTGGCCTTAAATAGTCTAGAGTTTTCAAAATTTCTGATTTAGATTATGCAGATGATTTGGCCCTGTTGGTTACTGATGTTGATGAGATGAATTCGTTCATTAGGGCTCTCGATGAGACTGGTCATAGAATAGGTTTGGTGATAAGCAGAGAAAAAAAGTAGAGTGATGAAAATTAGTCAGGCAGATAGTGCTTCAATTGCTTTGAATGGCTGTACTATTGAGAAAGTGTCTCAGTTTAATTATCTTGGGAACTATGTAACAGACACTGGTGATGTGCGTCATGAGATAAATAGTAGAATATTGATTGCCGCTAGGATTTTTAAGAATCTATGGAAGGTATGGAAAAATAGGCGCATACACCTAAAGACTAAAATTAGGCTGTATAATAGTTTGGTTCTTTCTAAGGTTATTTATGGTAGTGAAACATGGACCTTTTGTATGCAGGATAACAAGAAACTTGATTCCTTTGATTCTAGATGCTTACGCAGTATCTTGGGCATTTGGTGGTTTGATTTTGTAAGTAATGATGAGGTTAGAAGAAGGAGTCATCAACCTCCTTTGAGCAGCATATTGTGCAGAGAGAGACTGCGTTAGTTTGCATAGCTGCATATAAGCAAAGCTATATTTAGTATATATACCGTAGCTATGCTTACGGAGACTGCATGTGTCCGTAAGCATAACTGCATATTGGCAAAGAGGATTATGAACAGTGACCTAAGGGTATCAGAAAAAGGGGGAGACCTAGGATGCGATGAGCAGACAATGTCAAACAGGACCTTGCTAAAATTGACCTAGAGCGGCCAAATGCAGCAGCAGTAGCTCAGAACAAACACGTCTGGAGAGGAAAATTACACAGTCTAATTGGACCTCCGTAACCCATGGCTGCATGAAGATTTTGTATGTATGTATCTATAGCTTACCTATTGTTTATAAGAAGAAAAAAGTAATTTGTGTTTGTAGACGATTATATGCCTGATGATATGCAAATGGCATTTCAGTACACAATTATTCGGAAACCTGTTTCTTATACAGCATGTAGTGTCCTCGGCTTCTAATTTTGGTATATCCTAGATCACTTTTTTATGCATTCGTGAAAGACCATATCATTGGCTATATACTGAGTGTTAGACCATTCATTTTAAGCAATAGGGAAAAACTGTTCTCTTGGGTATTGGCGAACACAGTCTCCTTCATTTTATTGCTCACATTATCCTCAGCTTTATTACCCAAAAGAAATTCCGGAATATCTGAAGAGTCGGGTTTCTTTTCAATTATGTATGTTCACGGCAAAGCAATGATTCTTCTTGTAATTAAGCAATGAAAGTAGGTTTTCGTTCTTTTACTCTATGATAAAAAATAAACAAAATGTTACATTTATCAAGAAACTTAGAGAAATAAACTTAATTATAATTTCTTAGCTAGTGTCATCAACAGTAGAGTTCCGTCATGTTTGCCATTGGATACTACAGTAGTTGTAACTAAGACTAACCCCTAAAATAAATCTTTTGTCCCTGCATTTGAAATTTGTTTTTTTTTACTCTTTGCGAACAGGCAAAGATAGTTAGTAAGTAATAACATAGTATAATTATATATAATATAGTATATAATATAGTATTTAGATAGACTATCGAAAATTTATATGGAATGAAGTGTGAAGTTATAACTGTGTATATATTGAATTAGTTGAAATAAACAATCTTTTGGGTTTAGTTGAATTGCCATCACTTTAAAGTTTAATTTTATCCTTTGTTCGCTAATTGCAACTTTTTTTTATGATATAACTATATTTGTATGAATTTTCTGTATTAAACTAAATATATGATAAAGTTATAATACTATATATAAATAGTTTATTTTATCCCATAGGGAAATTATTTTATTATCGAAATTTTTATTATAAGGTTTGAAGATTGCACTGCTAAATAAGCTCGCCGGACAAAAAAAAACAATCACCTCTCTAATTTCTCACATAATACTGTGTAACACCTCCCTTCACATGAATTGCAGTAGCAATCCTGTTAGGTATGAGGGCCGTTGGGTTATTTTACCTCTGAGCGGCACTTTTTTTGTACACAGTGAGCTAAATGGCCAGGTCACAAGGATCGCGAGGGATTAGAGAAGATTGGGGGGGGGGGACTCACTGGACAGCTGTTAGGAGACAAATTGTAGCTTCCCGTCATGGCCATTAACATGCACAGGGTATGGCTCTCCCATACATGGGACCATGGCTTAATATCCCATTCAACGGACAGAAGCCTTTCCAAGCTAATTGGTGTGCACTGCTTAGCAGGGCGAAGAGTTTTGCAGAAATAAAGCTGGCCCAGACGAGACCTGGAAACTTCTGAACTGCTGATTATGAGCCTGGCTTGTTACCGACTGAGCCATCGCTGCCTCTACAAAGGGCGTTCGAAAAGTTCTTGACATGCATTTGCAGAGCAAAAACGATTGCACTTATGTGAACAAAACTTTTACTATCCTTCAAAGTACTCTCCTCCAGCATCTATGGAAAGTTGCAGACGTCTATGCCAATTCTGGAACGCTTGGTGGTACTCCTGTTGGGAAATACTTCACAACTCGTAATTAAAGCATTTTGCAAGGTCTTGCACTCTTGAAAAAGGCTTCCCAGCAAATTCCTTTTTAATTTTTGGAAACAACCAAAAATTGCATGGTGCAAGATCGGGTGAATGTGCAGGATATGGTCGAAATTTGATTTTTTCCTACTCCAAAGAGTCTCTAACCTGCTGGCATTGCCATGACGAAGGAGAATCCTTGATACGACTGTTGTTGGATGCTGCTCCTTCATCTTCTTAACCATTTTTGGGCAAAGCAATATAGGTGTAATATTGACCATTTATAGTAATTTTTTTAAATACGAGTCTATGGCTACCACTCCTTGGGAATTGAGATTTGAACAACCGCTTCCTTGAGCAACAGTGTCGGAGGATTAGGGGACGTGGTTCATCTTCTGCAACCCAAGCATGGTTGTCGATCTTTCTGAGAGTTGTATAGTAACAAAACCACTTTATAACCTGTGATAATATTATTAACCGTTTGGGGTCACTAGGTTCAAACATTGCCATATCTTCTTGCACGAGTCGACTCGAGCTTTTTTGTGGGGTACCCATTTGGTATAGATCTTTCGGAGCTTTAAATGCTGTTGAATGATTGTTTCCACACTGGCAATCGATACACTGACATCTAATTTATTACTTGAATGGCGATGTATGGGTTTTCCTTGAAAGATTTGCGAACAGCTGCGATGGTTCTCTCGTTCACAGCCTCCTTTGATCTTCTTGTACGAAGGAGGTCTTCCAAGCTCTGCCATCCCTATCTGAATTTGCGCATCCGTCCCGTAAAGATGATACGGCCTTTGTTTTTAATATGTAATGACAAGTTTAGACAAGATTTCAAATACGTCGTAGCTTGTTAACTTCGGTTGGGTTGCTTTACCTCTGAGCGGCACTTTTTTGCACACAATGGGCTAAATGGCCAGGTTACAAGGATCCTGAAGGCTCAGAGAAGATTGGGGGAGGAGACTCACTGGAACAGCTATTGGGAGACAGATGGTAGCCTCCTGTCAAGGTCATACAGTGTGTTCTTTCATGTGCACAGGGTGTGGCTCTCCAGCACATGGTCCCATGTGCTGGAGAGCCACACCCTGTGCACATGAAGTGCCGTCTATTTTTCGTCTATTTCGTCTATAACGCCTGTAACAGCAACGATCTGAATGATGTGGACGAAGATAGGCTAGTCTAATTTTGCACTTCATTTGATTCAATATTTGGAAGACTATCCAATAATTATTCTTCATGTTTTGTCCGACGAAGTACGTTTCTATCTTGGTAGGTACGCCAATAAACAGGATATTCATTTGTGATGCATTAAAAATCCTTCATAATCTTGGAGACTCTTTTGCATCCACAAAAGTGTCTTGTGTGGGGTGCTATTTGTTGAAATTGCTGAATCTATCTTACGATAGTGAATTCTGAACACTGCTTGAAACACTTTCAAGACTACTTTGTTCCAATTATTTTAAAGCATAAATGGAAACATATAATATATCAGAAACATAGATTATTTCCCAACAAAACAGGGCAAGACCACATAGGCGAATGCTGTCCTTCATATTCTAAACCAGTGCTGTCCAACTTCTCTAAGACAGCGGGCCATTTTTCCTTTTGATAATATTTCGCGGGCCTAAAAAATGAATAGGATAGGTAATCGAAAAGTCAGCCTATGTCACTTCAAAAAATTATTTTATTTATACGAAAAATAATAAGCAATAATAAACCAATATAAATTTTCTAAATCTTATCAAATATTTAATAAATTAATGGGATCATTGTACCGTAGTTGTTGGGCAATAATTTCTTTTACTTCCATATCGATATTTGTTGTTGCGATCCGAAGTAATATGTTCAAGTGTAGATGCAGTAATTGATGCAATAATTGGGTCGGCCTGAAGGTCACAGAATTCCATTTAGTATTTAGGATCTACGGTACTAATATCAATATTTAATGGATTACTGAATCAATTTAAACTTTGCTTAAGGTAATCAAATTGAGAAAATCTTCTATTAAAATCTTCAATTAGGATATCTAATTTAGGAACAAATTTTTCAAAATTAACTGTTTTACTAAGTTGTTTAATTTCTTCTTAGAACTCATTACAAGTTTCAAAATGAATTAAATTGTTTTCCTGCAAATTTGACTTCAGCAATTGTAGTTTGTCTCTAAACCCAGTAACATGATTATAAAGACAGCACAAGTTTTGATCTTTTCCTTGTAAGGATTTATTCAAGACATTTAAAAAATCTGTAATGTCTGTTAGGAAAGCAAGTGAACATAGAAAATTTTGATCAACAAAACTTGCTATTAAATCTTCATCGGTGCCCACTTCTGTGAGAAAAAGATGAATTTCTTTTCGAAGTGTAAAAAAAACTCCTGAGGCATTTTCCGGCATTAAACCAGCGAATATTGCTATGTAAAAGCAGATTGCCATACTCAGCATGCAGTTCGTCCAAAAAAGGTTTAAATTTTCTGTGTGTAAGAGACCGATTTCTGCCACGATTTAAATTAGTAATTTTGACAATCTTTTCCATTACGTCGTTTAGTGTCGGAGAAATGTCACACAATGTCTCCTGGTGCACAATACACTACAACATTCGACAATTAATTTCTTCTCTTTGTAACAGTCCTGCGAGCCAATGTTTTTGCCAGTAATAGTGCTGTCGTTAGATGCTTCTTATTACTGCAGCTTCATAGAAACATTTGTTTGATGATGCCGCACCGCTCTTAAAAGGTTTCAGAAGTTTGCCGATCGGCTTAAGAATGTTTTGTACACTTTATAGAATGAGTAAGTTGAAGATTGCATATCAAGTAATATAAGTTGACAAAAAATTATAAGGTAGATTACAGATATTTATTTAAAATTTCAAGTAAAAACTTGATTTTGTTCGCGGGCCATGTGCGGCCCGCGGGTCGCTAGTTGGAAAGCGCTGTTCTAAACGAATGTTAACATGATACGGTCATATCTAATCGATATCCTGAACGATTTAAAATTGAATGATTTTGGAGACTATACTCTGTGGCTTTTGAATCCTTGGAATTTTTTCTTATGGGGATTCCTGAAGGACTATCTCTTAAAGGAATAATCCATATGCGGTTGAATAATTGAAGGCAAAAATCATAGTTGCCATGGAAGGTCTCGCTAAACATTTGGCTATAGTTGTGGTAAATTTCATTTAACATCTGCAAATGTCAGTAGATGCATAGGGATCACCTATTTTGAAATATTTATACATAAATAAAATCTCCTGTTCTTGACATAAAATAAATCTCTTGCTTTATTAATGTTGGGATAATAGAAACAATGCCATAAATGCAATAAATTAGTAAATATAGGCGTTTCAATGCTGCGCCAGGCTAGTAATCTGCACTTCCCAGGTTGGTCGTGTCGCACTTTGTGCCACCGTTGAGATTTATCTTTGCTAAACCCACACCTGTGCCAGCATTGAGAATTTGTCTTCTCCAAGCCCCTACTTTACTATTGGTCTGAAAGGGGATATCGATGGGTTTGGAAAGGCCGTCATCCGTCGGATGGTACGTAAACCGCGGTCCGTGGGCAGCGGAGCCATACCTTGTGCACGTTAAAGAATACTCTGGATAGCCTTGACCGGAGGCTTCCATCTTCTACTATCAGGTGTACTGTGGGTCCCCCTTCTCCCACACTTTTCTTAGTCTTTGGGGCATTTGTGATCTGACCACAGTCCATTGTGTGCAAAAAGGTGCCACTCAGAGGTAAAACAACCCAATCCTTTCAAACTACCGCCTCTTCTTTTGATGACCTTGTAATTTTGTTTATCCTTTATAAGGACATTGCATATTCAATTACCAATTATTAGTTAGATTTTATTTATAGAATATTATATTTTGGTTAATGAACTGAGCACAGAAAACTATGCTTGATGTTAAAATAGAGGTGTACAAGTGAAATGTGGATCCAGGCAAGAATCGATCTACAATGGAACTAAGTTGGGCAGATATTTTCTATTACACGCGCATGGACATTATTATCTTTTAGTTATGAACGCCTAAAACTTAGCGGGAGAGTCATACCCTGTGCACGTTAAAGAACACGCTGGATGGCCTTGACGGGAGGCTAACATCTGTCTCCCAACAGCTGTTCCAGTGGGTCCCCTCACCCAACCTTCTCTGAGCCTTCGGAGTCCTTGTGACCTGGCCATTTAGTCCATGGTGTGCAAAAAAATGCCGCTCAGAGGTAAAACAACCCAAACAAAAGCCTAAAACTTAGGCGTTGATAACTAAAAATTGTAAAGATTAAAGTATAATAAATGCTTACATTGCGATGGGTGTCCTCTATAGTTTTACTAATATTAACGGCGGCAAATAAACGGTTTGATAAAAAAAGCGAGCAAATTTCACTTGTTTGCACTTTTTTTAATATTAGTATACAAACTAAAGAACTTGCTATTTACGAAACTGAGATAAAAGTACTGTTTTTTTACTTGCAATTAAGTTTTTTTACCATAATTAAAATAAGGCGAAATAAACATTCTAAGCTTTTTAATAATCGTTAACATATATAGAAATAAATATGAAAATCATACGAGGATCGACGATGAATGTGGAATGAACTGACAGAGATCCGAAAAATCATTAACTGGCCTTTTCACACTAAGTACAAAAATTGTTCCGTGGACCACAGAAAATGTTTTCGCGGGTTCTACGTTGAGCAGACTTGTTTTAACACAATAAATGTTTTATTTTTCCTGATTGTCATATTTTTTTTTACAACTTTTGACAACTTTGCACTGAACGGCGGCAAGAGTCGAAAACGTCTGGGTTGTTTCTTTGTAAGCGAAGCACACACACATCCTAGAGTACCTCCATCAATCATCATGGAACAAAATAACTTGTTTGAGCAGAAATCGTTACAGTATTCTATTTTCAGCTGACTTTGAGTAGATTGTTATAGTGGCGCTGTCAATCAGTTATTTATTGATAAAAGCGGCAGGACATTGTACCGAAAGAAAAATTCACACGAATTTTCTTTTAAAGCAGTTTTTCCAAAATAGTAAAATATTAGGTGATATATTAGTTTCTCTAACACAAATTTTGTTCAATGCACGAAGTATTCGCATGATGAAGATTTTATCATAAGTTTTGTAATTTGGGACAAAAATCAATTTAAGACTAATTTCTATGAATATACATACGAAGCATATTAATATTTTTTGCAGCTAATCGCATTCAGTTTTTTAGTTTTAAAGGACGAATAACTGTTTGCTAAAGCACAAGGATTTTTGACATGAAAGATAATTAATGGTTTGATTAAATTCTAAAATTTGAAATTTTCGTTACCATCGCTTTTTGAAAATATTCATAGTTATTAAAATGCAGGATTTTTCTATTCTACAGCACTTTTAATGTTATCATTGTTGCCAATATATCTCTATCAAAAATTGTTGCATTTTGAATTCTCTCAGAGAGTTGATTATTCGGACTATTTGACAGAAAACTAAGTTCCAATAAACAGCTTTTCAGATAAAGACCTAGACTAATAATGAACAGTCACATATGTGTTTAAATAACAGTAGTTATAAGTAAGAGTCCTGCGCGGACAGCAAAAGTACTATTCGCATCCACGAAGTCTCATCTGCAAAGTCTCATAAGTAACCGCATCATTTTATCAGCATCCGCGTATATTGCCTACTTAATAATTACGTCGAGATTTTTCAAATGCGTGAAGTCCGATTTATGTTTGCGAGTAAACAATCTAATGGTACATTAAAATTAATTGATAACTGAAAAATATGTTGTGAGAAATAAAAAGCCTTTGTTCGTAAAAATATGTTTTACTAAAGTTAGACAAAAATTTCCTTAATTCTAATTTTGCAAATTCTTCTCAATTTTCTCTTTTAAATACAGTTATTGGCGATTATGGGAAACCTTTTTTATTTACCCATTAACTCTCCTCTGAAACTTCGATGGTGATCCTCATCACTTTATCAGCATCCGCGTATATTGCCTACTTAATAATTGCGTCGAAATTTTTCAAATGCGTGAAGTCCGATTTATGTTTGCGAGTAAACAGTCTAATGGTACATTAATGACTAATTGATAACTGAAAAATATGCTGTGAGAAATATAAAGCCTTTGTTCGTAAAAATATGTTTTACTAAAGTTAGACAAAAATTTCCTTAATTCTAATTTTGCAAATTCTTCTCAATTAATTTTCTCTTTTAAATACAGTTATTGGCGATTATGGGAAACCTTTTTTATTAATCCATTAACTCTCTGAAACTTCGTGATCTCTCTGACTGAAATTTCTATTCTACTGATATTTAATTCCCATTTTCTACTTAACAGCTCAGTAATTTTTTAGAAATTTCTATTCTGCTTTGCCAGAAAAAAGATTGCTTCTTTCACATAGGATAAGTTTTTTTTATAACTTGTGACTTTATCCCAAAGGACTTTTTCTTTTTTAGAGTGAATATCATTATTAAATTTTCAAATCAGGTTACTCTTAACATTATCTCAAGCAGTTTTTTTCCATTCATGTCAGCCATCAATAATGCAATAATATTTGCTCATGTTTCTGTATATCTTATCAAATGCGAGATTTATCCGCCATTCGCCTTAACATCAATTTCTTTACTGCTTATCTTTTATCTGCAGATAAAACCGCGGATATCCGCATCTGCGCAAGGTTCTAGTTATAAGATGGTAGAAAAAATGGCCTCTACTAATCAGCAATTAGATAACCTTTTTTAATTTGAAAAGGAAAAAGTAAGTTTTCCTTGAAAATCCTTAGGTCTGATAGTTGATATTTTCTGTGTTTATTGATAGCATTTATGAAAGTTATGCAGGGTTATTATTGGGGAGGGGGAATAGCTGATTATACAGCAAGCTGTCAAATTTAAGTTAGTAATTGATAAAAAAATCCAACAAATCATTGTTTTCACTGTATTTACTTTCCGTGAAAGTAATTAAAATTGTACGGCTAAAGCGCATTTAAATACATATACTTTGAATTTTATGAAAGCTTTTCACTTTGCAACAAGCTTAATAATTTACATTATCATTACAACCGTTTATATTTCAGAAGAAAAAAAATTCTAAGCATTGCAACAATTAGCTCTTTTGAATATCATTCAGCAAATATGCATCGTTAGTGAAGTTTAGATGCTTACATTAATTTGCGAAATGCATATAAACATTCTAACTATGCCTCTTGCCGCTCATAGGTGTGTGAACTGCGACTGGGAAGTAATAGAATTTAAGCTAAGAATTGATTATGTTAATGTTCTTTGTTTTGCTGATGTTTCCTAATTAGTTTCTGTTCGTATGGTGCTAGATGTAACTTTGTGTTCGAAATATATTTCGTAAATTAGTTTTGATGCTATACATTCTGTCTGATGTTCCCTTGTGAATAATTGTGAAGTAATGAGACAAGCTAAATTTAAAGGTAGTTTCGGGAAGGATGAAATGGGGAAATTTGTCGCATATATAATGCGAATACCACTTATTTCATGCAAAAAGAATCTCTTGAGCATTTTTATCAGCTCATTTAATTTCGTAAAATAATTACTTGTTTACAGAGAAAGTTTTCAATTTTAATATTTACGCAGAATAATGCATTTATTATTGTCGTATATTATACCTAGTTGTGTTTTTTTCATTGACTTCTGTGACGGTGTTTAACATCAGTCGTACAGTTAATCTTAAAGTGTACGACAGAATTTAGCATGGCATCATTTACATTTAATGAAAAGTTGAAATAACTGAGGGGATGAAAGACTCAACATGCTGGTAATAAGTTCTCCTAAATGACACTTTTTTATTCTTGCTAAATAAGTTAACAAGTCCAAGGAAAATGATAACGTGAAATTAGGTAGTACTAAATGATAGCTGTTAAGTTGTGGTAGACTGGTGTTAAAATCATCCAGTATGTTATTAATGTATACATATTACAGCTGTCCTCTTTTCTGCATATCGGACAGTGGAAACTACACTGTCCAAGGACGCTGGCCTTTGAAAGACGCTATTGTCAACCTTTTGAACATGGTAGAAGTAAACAAGTGGATAAAAACATGAGTCTGACACGATATAACCTAGGATCTTCTTATCCTTAATCTTTCGGGTATTAACACAAAATAACGATCCACTCCAAAACACCCGTTTTTATGCCGCTATCTGATTACGCAAATTGACGCAACCTAGACTAATTTGCATACGATATGCTCACTAGGCATTACTTTATTGGTTACATAAACAAGTTTGGTGAGGATCGCACAATTGTTTTGGCGAGTTATCGCGATTTTTGTCATTTTTCCTTAATTTATGGAATCCAGTGTAGATCCCGCAATATAATTCTCCAATCACGTCTACCCTGAGCAACAATTTCTGCATATGTACGTTGCAATCCAATTCTAATGAAGTCATATTGGACATTTTACATCTACTCATTATTGCTTTCCCTTTTTTTTAAGCCTCTAGGAACAGTGCTGTGTTTTTTAATCTAGTACTGCACTGTGATCAATATGACCAAACAAAAGTAATTTTTTCTCACTCAAATTTTGAAAAATGATTAACGATCTTTTCGGTTAATATCATCATTATTCACATAAATTTCTACCACCTGAGATGCTGCCTATACATCTGAAGTCAAACGTGTTAAGCCTTTTGTTACCTTATTTACAAAACATTCAAGTTTTACTAACGTAGTTTTTAGAGAGGATCAAACTGTACTAAAGCCTAAGTAAATATTATTACACAGAAAATAAGTTTTTATTCGTATGCAGTATAAAGGACTGAAACAGTTGCTCTCAATAGAAAATAATGTAAGTAAACAGCGTTAGTGTAGCTACATTTACAAATTATATTTTTGAAGCTGAAGTCCCTAAACTGTAAAGTCGCGAAAATCGTATTTTTTTAAATTAATTTTGTTGTTTTATGTCTAGCTGGATTTGGCATATCGTTTTTGTAAACGTTTAGCTGGGTGCAACTTTTCTACTGTAAAGAAAGGAGATTCAGAGTTCATAGATTTTCGGCAAAATTTGTAGGATTAGCGAAACCGCGATTAAATGCCCCAACTTTCGTAACTTTGTAAACATTGATATATATTTCAGTGATTTGAATTTAAAAACAAAATTTAGATTAGTTTTACTTAGATTTCAAAGACTTTATTTTGTTAAATAGATATGATAGTCCCTTTGTTTGTTTCACTGTAGTTGTTGATTTATCGATGTTGCACAGTCTCTTGTTGAGTAGTGTAGTAGATGGAATAATAGGAAGGTTAAACAACTTTTTTAGAAGTTTATACTTACTAATTTTTGTACACTAATCTTGAAGATGCATAAAATTAAAACACGAGTTGATTGTCAAATAATGCAACTTAATATATAAAAGATGTGATCGATTTCTCCTAACTATTAGGACTTCGTCAGACATACAATCACTAGAAATTACGTTATAAAACATAGGTAAATTTCAAAGTTTTAACTTCTGCTTCAAATTATAGTTGTACATAGATGAGAGGCACGAGTCATGCAGAATGATATGCACGGTCAGCTGTCACAAGAGGTGCTACTGATTGTTAGAGTTGTGGTTGGTTGATGAATTTTTGTTTAATAACTGTCGCAAAGAGATATTATTTTGTGGAAAATTTTGTAATAGAATTTTCCGAGCGGGATTTAATTGGACTTTATTGGTATTACAACAAGTTAACAATTAGTTTTTGTTGACAAAAATTAGATTTTCAGTAAGTGATAAGTTGGAGATGGATGAAAGACTGCTGATAATGAAAGCTTGGTTGAATAGAGGTTTAAGTCCTTCAAGAATAACAGTAGATGAAAGGTCTGTAGTAGTTTGTATTAATTTGATATTTCTTTGATGTTCCTTTATTCTTTCGCGCCATGTTCGTTATCTGTAGTTCCCAGGTTCGAGTCAGCTGGGTCAGCGTTGAGATATATCTTCGCACAATTCCCCGCCCTGCCCACGGTCAGTTGGGGACACCGATGGGCTTGGAAAGGCCACCGTCCGTCGGATGGGACATTAAGCCGTGTCCCCGTGTGCAGGAGAGCCATACCCTGTGCACGTTAAAGAACACATTGGATAGCCTTGACGGGAGGCTACCATCTGTCTCCCAACAGCTATTCCAGTGGGTCTCCTCCCCCAACCTTCTCTGAGCGTTCGAGGTTCATGTCACCTGGCCATTTAGCCCATGGTGTGCAAAAATTTGCCTCTCAGAGGTAAAACACCCCAATCCAACCTGTATTCTTTCTTGGAGAGTTCTTTTTGTTTGTCCTATGTAGCCGAGAGGTTTGGAGGAATTGCAGGAGTCTGATTTAGAGTAAGTAATGGGTACAAGATATACACCACCTGTCAGTGAAGATGTATCTCTTTCTTGTTTTACAAGAGATAAAACAGTGGTAGGAGATTTGGTAGGCACTTTATAATTATAACTTTTCGTAATATTGTTGATGGCTGGAAAATGTAAAATGGATGAGGTATATTTTACATCTTGAGAAGAGTTGTCTTGAAGATGGAAGTTGTTGGTTTTATTTCTGATGGAGAGGTGAATTCTCTTTATGAATTGCTGGGGCGGGGGTGGCTCAGTCGGTAGCGCGCCAGGCTCGTAATCTGTAGTTCCCAGGTTCGAGTCCCAGCTGGGTCAGCGTTGAGATTTATCTCTGCAAAATTCCCCGCCCTGCCCACGGTCAGTAGGGGACACCGATGGGCTTGGAAAGGCCGCCGTCCGTCGGATGGGACATTAAGCCGTGTCCCCGTGTGCAGGAGAGCCATACCCTGTGCACGTTAAAGAACACGCTGGATGGCCTTGACGGGAGGCTACCATCTGTCTCCCAACAGCTGTTCCAGTGGGTCCCCTCCCCCAACCTTCTCTGAGCCTTCAGGGTCCATGTGACCCGGCCATTTAGCCCATGGTGTGCAAAAAAGTGCCGCTCAGAGGTAAAACAACCCAACAACAACTTTATGAATTGCTGAGGATATCCTGCATCTTAACACAGAGAATATATAGAGGAAAATTCTTTATTCAAAAAGTTACTGCAGACTTTATAGGCTCTGTAGAACAATGAAAACATATGTGAAAATCTGCTGTGAGGTGAGTTGAAAGGTACTAAGTTGTTGATAAATGATGGTTTTCTATAAACTGTGGTTTGAAAACGAGTTAGTGCGATGAATTAATATTTCCAGAAAAGAAATTGCTTTGTTATTTTAATAGGTAACAGTAAAATTTATTGAGCTGTAGGCCTGATTTAATTCTGAAAATTCATTTAAAGAAGCTGTAGAATATTGTTAACAACAAATATATCGTCAATGTAATGTTTCCACAGTAATGGTTCGAAGTCTCTTTTAGCTATTATTTGATGTTCAGTGTCTTGCATAATTATGTCAGATAAAAGTCCTGATAAAGTCCATTGGAGTGCATTTAGTTTGTTGGTATATTATTAGATATAAAGTTTTTATTCGTTGTTAAATGCAAGTCATCAAATATTGCTTTGATTTGGTTTGGTTGATATTTATTTGAAAATTCAGCTTGCTTATAGCCACAATTTATAGAAAACCAGCATTTATCAACTACTTAATACCATTTAACTCATCTCACAACAGATCTTCACTTATCTCTACCATGTTTTCATTATTCTACAGAGCCTATAAAGTCTGCAGCTGCAAGTATTTTTTGAATAAAGAACTTTCCTCTATATATTCTCTATGTGAAGATGTAGGATATCCTCAGCAATTCATAAGGAGAATTCACCTCTCCATCAGAAATAAAATCAACTTCCATCTTCAAGACAACTCTTCTCAAGATGTAAAAAATGCCTCATTCATTTTACATTTTTCAGCCATCAACAATATTGTTACAAATTTAAAGGATGAGTACTGAGCGTGAGTTCAAGTAAATAGTATATAAATGATAATTAAAAAACAATGCAATTTATTACAGAAGCATGGATAAAATTATTTATACAAACTAAGTCAACCGGCACGAAAATCTATATCAATATAAAGATAAACTTTCAGAAGAATCCATTATCTTATTTCTATTCACGCCCAAATCACAAAACAGGGCTAATATCATTTGATGAACAGTAAAATCATGTTGGTAAATAAATGTTCAATCTATCGAGAATAACACGACACGTTTATCATAAATTCACTGTAACACGTTCATCTGTCGTAAAAACATTTTGAAAAGTTATAATTATAAAGTGCCTACCAAATTTCATACCACTGTTTTATCTCTTGGAAAACAAGACAGAGATACATCTTCACTGACACGTGATGTATATCTTGTACCCATTATTTACTCTAAATCAGACGCTTGCAATTCTTTCAAATCTCTCGGTTACATAGGACAAACTAAAAGAACTCTCCAAGAAAGAATAAAAGAACATCAAAGAAATATCAAATTAATGCAAATTACTACAGACCTTTCATCTACAGTTATTCTTGAAGGAAATAAACCTCTATTCAACCAAGCATTCATTATCAGCAGTCCTTCATCCATCTTCAATTTATCGCTTACTGAAAATCTACTAATTTTTGTCAATAAAAACTATTGTTGTAATATCGACCAAGCCCAACTAGATCCCGCTGGGAAAATTCTATTACAAAATTTTCCACAAAATAATATCTCTTTGCCACAGTTGTTAAAAAAAATTCATCAATCAGCACCTCTCGTTACAGCTGACAGTGCATATCATTCTGCATGACTTGTGCCTGTACGTGCTCTGTACAACTATAATTTGAAGCAGATGTTAGAACTTTGAAATTTACCTATGTTTTATAGTGTAATTTCTAGTCATTGTATGTCTGATGAAATCCTAATAGTTAGGACGAAATCGATTACATCTTTTATGTATTATGTTGCACTATTTGACAATCAACTCTTGTTTTAATTTTATGCATCTTCAAGATTAGTGTACAAAAATTTGTAAGTATAAACTTCTAAAAAAGTTATTTAGCCTTCCTATTATTCCATCTACTACACTACTCAACAAGAGACTGTACAACATCCACAAATCAACAAACTATAGTGAAACAAACTAAGGGACTTTCATATCTATTTGATCAATTTTTCACTGAGATAATGTATTTGTATTATATGATATTTTATTTTGTTTTCGTAACTCTTTTGTAGAAATTGCAGAGCTTTGAATTTCTCTTTTTGTTGACATAATAATAAATAAATAAATAAATAAATACTCTGTTGGTGAATAAATATTCAATCTATCAAACTATAGTGAAACAAACAAAGGGACTATCATATCTATTTGATCAATTTTTCACTGAGATATATTTGTATTATATGATACTTTATTTTGTTTTCGTAACTCTTTTCTAGAAATTGCGGAGCTTTGAATTTCTCTTTTTGTTGACCAAATAAAAAAAATAAATAAATACCTTCTCAAGCAACTGCTTCCCACAGAGGTCTGACAGGAGGCTGTTAATTTATGTGCCATAGTAGAAGGTCTGTGAGGATGGCAGAACCTCAGCAGAAAAACAACACGAACATCCATGCCTTACCCGGGGCTCGAACCTAGAACCTAGGTCCCTTTGATCAGTAGCCAAGCGTGCTAACCACTCGGTCACGGATGGCTGTTGACATAATATGGAAACTTTATACTATACCTCTTTGTGGGTAACCGTATGGACCGAAAGTAGTAGTATTTTTTGTTGTTTGAAACATTTTCTCCTATGTTTCACAGTTGGCAAACCTTTTTCGTTTTCTCGAATTTCTTAGTCGGATACCTATGTTAAATTGTACTTAGGTTTTATTTCAATTTAATTCTTGTACTGTTAAGTTTAAGTACTTAGATTAAATATAAAATATGAATTTTGTTAACTCTAGGCTATCAATTGTTGACAAGGTTATGTAAAAGCATGTTGTTGTAAACGGTTGAAAATGTTTTTAAAATGTTAAAAAATTAATCATTCATTAAGACTGCAAATGCATATAATCCTGTTGTATTATTATAACCGGATGACTGAAGCTAGAATTAAGAGGGTTATTTATAATATAGCTATTGAGTGATCAGAATTAAGATTAAAAAAATTCGTTGTAAACCCTACTATAATTAGAAAGTAGGAATTAAAATAAAAATAATATACTTGAATATATTTCTGAAATAGAATTGTAGAAACTCATCTAAGTGGAATTGGTGTTCAGTCAGATATTAGACAAGCATGAAAAATTTGAAAACCCGTCTACCAGTTAGAATAATCGGATTGAATAACCGATTTTCTGGTTATGCGCCGGTTCTTCTATCACTTGAGCTAAGAGGGCGGTGATTCACACCTACTTCTGAATACCGCATTTGTCAAATATGTTTTAAGAACTAATTTACTATATAATGCAGTGCATTTAACTCTAAGATGCAATATCACCAGTTTTTGAAAATACTCAGGAAAAATGAACGACAAAGCAATCTTAATAGAAGGTTTATTTTATTATATACGTGTTTTTTTTTTCACTATTCTAATTTCGATTTATTTATACCTTGGTAGTATGCATTATATACATAAATTTAATTGGTTACGCTATTTTTGTTCGAAGTTTCATGTACTTCATCTTATTCAATAACTTCTTGCACTAATTGGTAAGCTGTTTCGAAATAAACCTTATTCTGTCTCTTCCAAACTAGTGAGGCAGAAAATCAAATTTTAACTCAGCATTTCTAACAATTATTTCATTTTACAGTTCTCTTGGTGCTCTCAGCATTAACCACGAATAACGAGGCATTGTCTTTCGGTGGTACTTAGCACTTTCATAAGGTTATCAACTTGTCAGATGTCTGAAACATTAAACCCAGAAGTGTTATGCTCATTATCTGAAGCGCAAAAGCTTTTTATGTAAATTCACTCTGCAGCTTTTCTTGTGAATTGAAGAACAAAAATTGCTTGTTTCATTGCGAATTTAAGTATCTCATTACAGTAAAGCTTTCACGTAATTTATTTTTCTGTCATATGCTTATATAGTAATAATGCTTTTAAATCAGCCTCTGGTTTTATTAAAAGATGTTTAAAAGAAAAATGCTTTTCGTAAATGACGAAAATAGCGTGAATTTCTTAAGCCTAATAGTTATTTTATGTTTTGTTATTATTACTTTTGCTTAAAAAACATTGACCTAACAAAATAGCTAGGCACAAAGATGCTTTTCCTTCCTTAATCGGTAACTTTATTGTGTTTATCATTTCGCTGACATCTTAATTACGTTTGGAATCTTTTTGTTCTTTTCTGATCTCAGAACATCCAGTTTTTTTTTGTCTTCCCCTTTCACATTTCTTTTTTCTTTTCCTGCAGACAAATGACCGCATTATTTATATTTTTATGCCTAGTAGTCGCAGATAATTATTGACTCGAGTCACGTCAAACTCTTGGGCATCTTTCCTAAAACAAAAATTCCCCTTAATGTTTATCTTTTTAAACTAGTGGAAACTACAGTCGTGCGAAAGCATTAGCTTTGACAATTGCGCTTTTCGAAATATTGCGTTTTACTTTTTTTTGCCCTTTCGTACAGCCTTCAAAAAAAGTGGAACTTCCGTATATTCCGGTTAAAGTCCTGCATGGGAAGTGTCCCAGAAGACGTATGGCTCTGAACTTTATTGCTATTCCAGACAAACGCAGCTGTACAGGATGTTCTGATGTTCGTTACTCACTCCCCACGCACACACAAAAACGTACATACTATGAAAGCGAAGGATGCAGTCCCAGACGTCTTTGGCGGAAGATGGATGCAGAGAGAAAGGGATCGATACGGAGAAAGCGCAGGTGCCTTATTCCCAGCTTCGTCGTGAGCCTTTGTTCGGCTCTTACTCTTCCTTCTGTCTTTCTTTTTTTTACTACCTTGCCAGCATCATCGAAGATCACGCTCATAGCCTGCTCTTGATGTGATTTCCTTGCGTATAGTTCATTACACCGGAAGCAACGCACGTCAGTCATGCTTTATCGGAAATTTGAGGGGTAAATTTGTTGCATTGTAGAAGAGCGAGGAATGATCTTTTTTATCCGAAAAAATTTGTTACAGATCTTGTAGTCTGTTCCCTGTACAGGTGAAAGAGAAAGAAAAATTAGATGACTAGTTGGAACAGTAAAAAAAGGCGGGTAAGTTTAATGAATCGTATGTCGCATAAGTTGTTTTCTGCTGGTGTTTATTTATTTACTGAGTGGTAAAGGAATTAAACAGCTTGGTTAATAGTTCACTGGATCGACAGATCGCACTTTCATGTAGCTAACATCTCTAAAAAGAATAGGTTTCTAACCAACATAGTAGTTCACTTTTTTCCTCTTTATTCATTCGTATTTTTCTCACGAGTTCTTCTTGCTCAGCTGATTTCTCAGTTCGCTCTGATTGCCGTCGTTTTGTAATCTTATTTTATACTTGATATTCATTGAGCAGTGCCAGGACGACGTTCGCTTTCAGTGAAGGGAAACAGATTCAGGACTTTTACTCACCAGTATGAAATGCTAGTTTAGCTATTCCATAGACTTTTTTGCCAACCCTCCTTTACAATTTTTTAGGATGCAACTCTTTACTTTTGTGTTTTATTGTACTAAATGCATATCTAAACTGCCCTATAGCACTCTTTCATTTGCTTTAAAGGTTTTTATGATCTCAGATAGTATTTATTTCTGTGTTGCGGCATTTGGAGAATATTTTTTTATGCGTTTAAGTAATGCGACCTGGAGTTTAGGAAAATGAACACGAAGCTGAAGTTTTTCTGGCATGGAATTAATTACTTCTTTGTCTGAAAATCTTCTAATTATTTTTAGTACTATTGACGTAGAAGTATTATATAGTGCTTTACTTGTGTTTATGTAATCCTTAATGTTTTATCAGACTTAATGAAGAGTTACCTTTGGCCGAGTGGTTAGAACTCTTGGCTACTGATCTAAGGGACCTGGGTTCGAGCCCCGGGTAAGGCATGGTTGTGTGTGTTGTTTTTCTGCTGAGTTCCTGCCATCCTCACAGACCTTCTACTATGGCATATAAACTGACAGGCTCCTGTCAGATCTCTGTGGCAAGCAGCTGCTTGAGGGAGTATTTATTTATTTTGTACCTTTCTGATATTGTCATAATAAATTTAAAAAAATAACGAAATGTGGATTAATATTGCATTTTATTGGAATTTTTAAGCATTTCAATTCCAAATTTTTAGATTTTTTAGGAAATTTTACAAATAGAAATAATGTATAAACTTTAAAATTTTGTTATATCTTTTTTATTTTGTTTAAAAAAATAAAACGAAATAATGTTTCCACTTTGTCTTCTGTTTCTCCGTCCATCTGTAGACAACTAACTTTTTTTATAGATAAAAATTCCTTTTATGTTGGGGAGCGGGGGTTGCTCAGTAGGTAGCGTGCCAGGTTAGTAAACTGCAGTTCTCAGGTTCGAGTCGCAGCTGCTCCAGCGTTGAGATTTATCTGCGCGAAATTTCCCGCCCTGCCTACGGTCAGTAGGGGAACACCGATGGACTTGGGAAGGCCACCGTCCGTCGGATGGGTCGTTAAGCCGTGGCCCTATTTGTGGGAGCGCCATACCCTGTGCACATTAAAGAACAAGCTGTATGGTCTTGACGGGAGGCTACGATCTATCTCCTAACAGCCGTCCAGTAAGTCCCCTCTCCCAACTTTCTCTGAGTGCTCGGGGTCCTTGTTACCTGGCCATTTAGCCCACTGTATGTAATAAAGTGCCGCTCAGAGGTGAAACAATCAAATCCATATTTGCCAGAAGCGATTAATCTTTCATGTTTTATGTAGAAATAGGTTTATACAATTCTAAGAGACAGACTTCATTGATATTTGTTTTTTTTTTCTTAATACCTCATGGGACGAAATATATTATACAAAGGCATTTTTCATATACAGCTCCTAGAATATTAAATTCTCGAAACTGTAGTTTAATAAACGAGAAAAACATGTATAGGAAATGAAAATTTATATGCCAATTTTCCTCAATATTCAATCTATTTTGAGTTGTTGGGTGGTTTTACCTCTGAGCAGTATTTTTTATGCATACAATGTACTAAATGTCTAGGTCATAGCTAACCTCAAAGGATCTGATCGGGTAAGAGAAGGGGATCCACTGCGCAGCAATTAGGAGACAAGCCTCCAGTCAAGGCCATACAGTGTGTTCTTTAACGCGCAATGGGCGTGTATGGCTCTTTTACACACCAGTCCTCAATTTAATATCCCATCCGACAGACATCGGCCTTTTCAAGCCTCTCAGTGAAACTGTTATGAACATAATACATTGAATTAGTTATAATTTGTATTCTACCTAGTAACCTTATTTCATTTGCTATGATTAAAAATACATTGTAATGCTTTCGATGTAATTGTTTTTAAAATTCCGTGCAAGTATTAATATTTTGCATCTTAATACTTTAATACCCAATTGGTGTTTTATGTTTCGATTCAACTTATTTGGAAACCCGGAGGAGGGATTCTGTGATCCTTAAGGTCTAGTTTTGCACACAGTAATTTGTAGTTTTGTAATTTGTATGCACTTTATTCTGCTGAACAAGTACATGTTCATGATTAAATATTAAAGTGATATATCTGAAAGAAGGAAAAAGAAACTAATTGTAAATTTCAGTGACATATGATAGATTAGGAAAATCAGGAGTAAACTTCATATTAGAACCCTTTTAAATCAAATTGGCTTCAGTGAAACCTGTCAAAAGCCATTGCAAGTAATTCTCATCGCCAGAGGCTAGTGGTAAATAAAATGTTTTTTTGGTAGAAAGACTGATGTATGGAGAAATATTTCAGGAATCGAAGATTTGACTATATATAATAACGATCATTTTATTTAATAGCATGTTATAGATTTCTTGAGCAAACAGATTGCACTTATTAGTATTACTACGTTAAACATCGTAGATTTCGATAATGACTAAAGACTTTTTCTAAGAGTTTTCAATTGTAGTAGTGCATCTTTTATTACCTTTCATTAAGATATATTTTAAAACATTTGTTGACGTTCGCGCTTATGTCGCCTGCAATTAGCGCCGTTACTGTGAGTTCATTTATTTATTAATTAGATGAATGGGAAACGCCGAAGGAGCATAATTTTGTTTCGATTTTTAAGGTTAAAAATATCGATTTCCTTTCCGCTTTATTGTTTTAAAATATTAAAAGTGTGTAATCTTCTTTTTTTTACCTATGGATGTATAATTCATTAAAATGAAAGAAACCTTTTTAAATATTTAAAATTCATTCTTAAAATGTTATATCTATATATTTTTAAAATAATATAAGCTCACCGGACAAAAAATTAGTCCCTGGCTGAATATTACCTAATGGCGCGTAACGCCTCCGTGTGACCGAAGTACAGCTGAAATCCTGTCTGCCATGGATGCCACCAGTGTGCGGATGAAGTACAAATCAATATTCGTCCACTCTTCCAGCAGCAAATGCCGCAGTTCGGCCAGATTCACCGAATGGCTGGAATGCCGCTTCACTCTTTGCCCCAAATAGTCCCACAAGTTTTTTATGGGATTCAAATCCGGGGATTTGGCGGACCAGTCGAGATGTTCGAAGGCTTTAAAATGCTCGTTGTGCCAAACACTTCGAGCCCTGTGCATGCGACAATTGTCGTCTTGGAAGACTGGGGTATTCTTCTGGTATTCACTGTGGAGATGCTGCACAAAAGGCAACATGTGGTCGTCCAGTAGCTCCATATAGCCCTTCTGGTTCAAGTGTGACGTCACCGCAATGAAAGGACCCGTTTCCTCGTATGCGAAATATTCCCAGAACAACACAGAGCCTCCTCCAACTTGAACAGAACCATGCCCACAGTCCGCATGGAAGACTTTGTGTGGCTTACGATGTATCCATTGCCTCGCATCATTCGAGTACAAGCAAAAATGTGATTCATCTGACGAGATCACACTCTTTCAAGAGTCGACAGTCTAATCTTTGTGGCGCCGCGCCCACTGTAGCCGTGCAGCCTTGAACATAGCTACAGTGAGCGTGGTAATGTGGGTCTCTTTCGTGGTATTCTGCTCCAGATATCAATGGCATGCAGTTCTCTTCAGGGTGTTCATTCGAAAAAAACTTGTTGTAGGCCTGCATTGACTGACTGGAGCAATTCCTGCCTCATTGCAATTTGCAAAAATTTGCCCTAACAATTTGCAATTAATTAAAATTTTTAATTAATTAAATTAATTAAAATTTGCCCTAACAAACCTCAAACAATTTGCCCTAACAGTGCGCGACACACTTTGGTGTTCCCTATTGGTAAGCACAGTCTTTCTGCCAAAGTTCTGGCGACAAGTAACAGTGGACTGCGATGTAAGTAGTTTAGTCCCATTATACAGTATCCCCACTAGTGCTTTCCTCCCTATGACGTCACCGGCCACGCCCCTTATTAGTAATCATAATTGGTTAATAATTAATTAAAAAATAATTAATCCCCTTATTAAAAATTCCTCCCCTTTATGAAAAACCTGTGATGCCATCTAGTGTATATGCTGAGTGTTATTTTTAGAAAAACCCTCAATTTTAGTCATAATTTTTCCAATTTTTGACTCCCCCTCATTAAAAAACCCCTTTTATCAAAATTCCTTCCCACATTATTAAAAACCCTACCTGTACTTTTAAGACCTCCTGGTTGACCCACCTGTATTTTTAAGCTCCCCTGGTTGATCCACCTGTATTTTTAAGCCCCCCTGAATTTCCTAACACCTGAAAAAGATTTTTGGTGATGCCATCTAGTATATACTTTAGTAAGCGTTCTATTTTAATCGAAATTTTTCCAATTTTTTGACTCCCCCTTATCAAAAGTTTAGCCCCCTTTATTAAAAACCCTATCAAAACTGCCCCTTGGTTGACATGTATTTTTTAATCCCCCCTTATCAAAAGTTCCGCCCCCTTTATTAAACTCCTCCTCGCTGATCACAAACTCCCGTCCCTTGGTTTCTATCATCTGAAATTTCTAAGTCCACTAAACGTTTTTGGTGGCAACGATCAGAATGGCTGATGCAATCCTCAAAAATAATTACAAGGTTCCATATTTTGCGAATTCGACCTTCACTAGAATAAGGACTATCCCACAGTAACTGTTTTAAAAGACTGTCCCGCAGAAAATGAAAAAATGCTATTGGGTAAAAATAAAAAAATTAATAAAAGGAAAATGACGAAAAAATCTGATTTAAAAACAAATTATTCGTAATTATGAAAAATATTGAGGGGTAATATGGTCTGGTGACCTGTATGGGCGACATAAAAGACCCGCTTTAGAACACGCAACAAGCGTGCAGAACTTCACCCCCGGACCACGTTTTACTGGCAGATGGTTTTACAATCTGAAAAGTCCTGCGAAATTAAAAAATATTATTCCAAACGGGGAATCACAAGGGTTTTATTGACGGATGAATCTTGGATCACCCCCTGTGCTGTCAACTCCTTTACTTCCGTATCAGGCGCGATGTCTTACAACATGAAAACCCACTGGCACTCTTGATTGTAGTTTTCGGACTCGAAAATTTTCCAAGTCCAGAGATGGTTGCCAGCCCCTCTGACTAAACACATATTGTCTACCTCATTTCAATCTCCTTTTGTTTTAGGCCATCACAGGATATGGAAACAATGTTTCCCATCCTCTTATCGAAACACCCCATTTATGATAGGTCAGCTATTTGTTTACCCTTTCGGAAGAAGACAAACCATTTTGAAATTACATGCCCCTAAATCTCCAAGTGTTGTGCCTCTCTTATTTAGTCTCCATAGGGTTGAAGGATGTAGCCATCCGATATCTGTGTTTCCACGTCAGGACTTGTTTTGGAAAGTGGTTTTACATTAAATCTGCCATGTCTCAATTGATTACTCTCCGTAAGTATATCCGTTATGCAACAGAGTTTTATTCCTAATACTTATTACTGCTGTAGCCTCAGTACATGATTCAAACTCGTTCGTAGGAAGCAAAGCTACGCAGTAAGATAACAATTTCTTCCTCCGAAGAAAAATCAGCTATGGGACTACAGTTCTAAAAGTTCTCACAGTTTGTAAAAATCGTCTTTTCCACCGTTTACCGGTGAACGTGTGACTCATCACGCTGATGAAATTCGCGTTGCAGCGTCAGTACACGCTTGTTCGCTTTACAAGGTCAGTTGTTTTCATAGGGTAAATTCTGTAAAGAAACGCTGCAGAAAGTAAGCCATGCTAAAGGTAGAATTCACACGTTTCCTCTTGCTTTTTTGCTTACGGTGCATAAAAAACTTTAGTTCCAACATGAGTTAACGGAGTAGGGGACATTAACAAATACACTAACCTACTATAAAAAATAATACATAAGTCTCACTCGAACGTACCCTCTCAACTTGCCTAAGTTAACCCACCGAAATTTTATTTGCAACTGGACTGATAGTCAAAATTTAGCAAATACTTGAGCGATTATATCAGTATATCTATGGAACAAGCTTCTTCGCCATCATAAAAATCCGCCTGACTATGTTCTGATCGGGCCTCAGTAAAAGAATTCTGCACATATGTCACGAAAATCGATGTTCTCATGTAGAGTGTAGTAAGTGGCAGAAAAATACCTTTATAAACTAAGAGTGTGAAACATCCCTACAACACCCTTCTAAAATTCCATACACGCTCCCACTTCATCATCGCCTCTATTACAAGTACCAAAAGCTTCTGCTATTATTCTCGCTTATCTGAAAGAAATGATATACGCGCGCAGCAACAGGCAACCGCTGATAACTCAAAGGACACGGGCAACTCACGTGCTGCCCTATGGAAAGCAGATAACCCGGAAGTATGTCTAATTCCTTGTGAGAACCGTTCTGTGCTTTATCTTCCTCAACCCTAATGAGAAAGTTAAATAATTACTGTTACATGTCGAAATGCAGCAATTTAAAATAAGGAATTCTTCTGTTTGTAGATTAGCTTCTCAAGAGATACACTTAAAATTGATAAGAATCTATGAAATTCAAAGTTCCAAGGGAGAATGCTGTGTATTTTTCCATATTATTGGGAATGCAATTAATCTTCTTATTTTTGATCATTCCTTGCAGATGGCTGCCCTTTAGACAATGAAATGTAACTGGAATCTTATTTCGGAGCTTAAAATTGAGATTACACGCATTATGAGCAGGTCCTCGGAGAAGCGCTAGGGGAAAGAACACTATATCCATGCAATGAAACTTATTCGGCATAAAAAACCTAGGCCAATATCACGACCTGAAGACTGGTGTGGTCCTCTTAGCCGATGTGTTTCAGAAAATTTTGTGTCACATACTATGAAATTGATCCCAGTCATGTTTGCACAGCCATCTTCATGCCTGAAGATGACAAATATTAAACTAGAGTTGATAACCTACAATGTAGCTTTTCCTGGAAAAAGGCATATGGGGAGGAATTTCAGTGATATGCAAACAACAAGCATTTAGAATGAAAAACTGATAGCAAGTTTGCTTCACTGTCATACGATCTTAGAGATAAACTCTTTATATAGCTTAATCTTCAGATACACGTTTCTCAATATCTATTCTCTGCATTTTCTCATACATCTCGCAAGATAATTAAAGTAACTTGCTCAAAAGAACACAATCATTGTTCATCTTCCGTATGTGTATATTTACATTCATAGCACCATTTGCCGAAAAAAGGTAAAATCGCAAGCATCATCTGAGTCAGATTATTATTTTTTCCATATATCTGCTAATTCTTTACGTTGAAAATCTCACAATAGCCTGTAATGGATACTATTCAGTACTTTACCCACGATACAGAATCACCATGTGACAAGGTCGTTTAATCAAATTACATGCATAAACGAAAATTAGAACAACAACGAAATGGTTGACCAATTCAATGAGAATCACTAAAATGTAAAGGGTGTTGGAATATCTATAAATTCGCACACATTGTAGTGGTTGGTAGAATTGGTTGTAAGACACTAAATTACAATGAAATGGATCTCGGAATATCTGTAAATGCGCACACATTTCAGTGGATAGGTGAATATTTTCACAATTCTTTGGAAGTGGAAGACACAAGGACTGTAAAATGAAGCATAGTGTACTGGAGATGATAGAATACTTTCAACATATGCTGGAATGGATGACAGAAATAACGGTAAAATCAACAAAGTACATGGGAATAGATCAGTAAATATCTACTAATATATGGATCAGACAGCACAATATCTGTAAAACATACTGTGACGAGTGAGAAAAAAAAGTATAAAAATGCAGTGGGATGGCTGTAAAAATCGCTTCAAAACAGCAAATTACAGCGCAAATACTGTAAGATAGAAAAAAACGACTATTCACAAGCGCCATCTAGTGTGTAAATAAGTGAACCTAAGGAGTAACTGATAAAAGTCACTCTATAGCGGAAGGAGTAATACAGGAAAATCATAAATATTAAAGTCTCACTATAGTAAATCACGGTCCACTGCGTACATTATTATATACGGATGGATGAATATCACAAAATAATTTGCATATAGAAAACGTCAGTAAAAGAACCACAGAAATGATTGAAAGACACTAGTGTTTGGAAATTTAAAATCTGAAATAATACTGTCTATAAAAAGAACAGCATTACCCCAGTAAGCTAGTACTCATTACTCCTCGTTTCTGAAGGAGAGGGTACCCAGAATCGTATCGGCTACACTTAACTATGGATACTCAAACTTCAACCGACTTCCGAACCTAACACATACAGCGCAAAGTCTTTCATCAGCTTGCCTCAAAACAGCCCGACAGATGGCGCCTTGTGCCAGCTTGAAAGGCAGCAAGGAGAATACAAGTAACAATAGTTTAACTACAAGTATTCATTTTTAAGTATTAGGGTGTTAATTTCTTACAACAACGTCATTTCTAGTGAAGATGGGAACATTCACTTTTTGTACAAGCATGTGAATATTACATGTAACTTTTCAGTTGTGTGTGAATCAAATATTCACTTTTCTGAACATGGATGAAATCGCTCCAATGGAGGAAACTACAGTGAAATCCTCGCACAGGACAAGGCACTGACGTTGGAAATAGGTGATAAATCCTCCAGTTCGAGATCAATAGCTGAAAGTTGGCCCAGATCAGAAGGTTGGGGGGAGGAGACTGAGGTACAGAGATTGGACCGGTAGTGGGCAGCGATGCAATTTATTGGTGAATTACCAGTATCAGTACTAGCAGAGTCGTAAGAGCTGGTACAAGGCAAACCGGTATTCTTTCAAACATATAACTTGTCTGCTTCTTCATATCTATATACTATTCTTTCGAGCACAAATGCTAAAAGATTTCAAAGGAAGATGATACATGCAACAGTCGTTTTTGGCATTTAACCAGCGCCATCTATCGGGTACAGGAATCCTCAAAACTAAGACACAAATACGTCTTTACTAGTAACGGGAAATTTATGAACAGTACTAGAAAAATCACTGTCCATAACATTAATTTTTTTATTATATTCATGTATTTCAAACCATTTTGTTGTTACGAGGCATCTGACAGAAAACGTAACGCAAGACAGGCGTGCTCAAAAAATATTCAAACGTGTTGAAAAATACTTACTCCTGCTGAAATATGAGTATTCAAGTTCAAATCAAGAGATGACTGGCGTTATACACATTCATTGGATGTCTTTCTAAGTGTATGTCTCTATGCATATATGTATGTGAATGACCAAGTTTTTGTCTTCATGTATATCTATTTTGTCACATACTTCCATATACATGTTCGTCTCTGTACACATGTTAATTGTATGTTTGTATGTGCATGCATTGCGTTTACGTGTGTATGTTTCTGTGAAATATGTTTTCATGTTTGTTTCTGTGAATGTGTTTGTTTCTGTGAATGTGTTTGTTTCTGTGAATCGGATGTGTGTGTGTGTGGGTGTTCATTTTGTTTCTATGAATTGTGTGTTCAAAGAATAAACATGTTATCTGTCAGTTGCTCGTTACAAAAAGAAGCTAACACTTTATAAACCTCAACAGATTGACATTAGGAATTTCTAAATCTCATCGAAAAGTCACTAAACAGATACACACGTAAACGCAATGTATGCACATACAAACATACAATTAACATGTGTACAGAGACGAACATGTATATGGAAGTATGTGACAAAATAGATATACATGAAGACAAAAACTTGGTCATTCACATACATATATGCATAGAGACATACACTTAGAAAGACATCCAATGAATGTGTATAACGCTAGTCATCTCTTGATTTGAACTTGAATACTCATATTTCAGCAGGAGTAAGTATTTTTCAACACGTTTGAATATTTTTTGAGCACGCCTGTCTTGCGTTACGTTTTCTGTCAGATGCCTCGTAACAACAAAATGGTTTGAAATACATGAATATAATAAAAAAATTAATGTTATGGACAGTGATTTTTCTAGTACTGTTCATAAATTTCCCGTTACTAGTAAAGACGTATTTGTGTCTTAGTTTTGAGGATTCCTGTACCCGATAGATGGCGCTGGTTAAATGCCAAAAACGACTGTTGCATGTATCATCTTCCTTTGAAATCTTTTAGCATTTGTGCTCGAAAGAATAGTATATAGATATGAAGAAGCAGACACGTTATATGTTTGAAAGAATACCGGTTTGCCTTGTACCAGCTCTTACGACTCTGCTAGTACTGATACTGGTAATTCACCAATAAATAGCATCGCTGCCCACTACCGGTCCAATCTCTCTACCTCAGTCTCCTCCCCCCAACCTTCTGATCTGGGCCAACTTTCAGCTATTGATCTCGAACTGGAGGATTTATCACCTATTTCCAACGTCAGTGCCTTGTCCTGTGCGAGGATTTCACTGTAGTTTCCTCCATTGGAGCGATTTCATCCATGTTCAGAAAAGTGAATATTTGATTCACACACAACTGAAAAGTTACATGTAATATTCACATGCTTGCACAAAAAGTGAATGTTCCATCTTCACTAGAAATGAACGTTGTTGTAAGAAATTAACACCCTAATACTTAAAAATGAATACTTGTAGTTAAACTATTGTTACTTGTATTCTCCTTGCTGCCTTTCAAGCTGGCACATGGCGCCATCTGTCGGGCTGTTTTGAGGCGAGCTGATGAAAGACTTTGCGCTGTATGTGTTAGGTTCGGAAGTCGGTTGAAGTTTGAGTATCCATAGTTAAGTGTAGCCGATACGATTCTGGGTACCCTCTCCTTCAGAAACGAGGAGTAATGAGTACTAGCTTACTGGGGTAATGCTGTTCTTTTTATAGACAGTATTATTTCAGATTTTAAATTTCCAAACACTAGTGTCTGTCAATCATTTCTGTGGTTCTTTTACTGACGTTTTCTATATGCAAATTATTTTGTGATATTCATCCATCCGTATATAATAATGTACGCAGTGGACCGTGATTTACTATAGTGAGACTTTAATATTTATGATTTTCCTGTATTACTCCTTCCGCTATAGAGTGACTTTTATCAGTTACTCCTTAGGTTCACTTATTTACACACTAGATGGCGCTTGTTAATAGTCGTTTTTTTCTATCTTACAGTATTTGCGCTGTAATTTCCTGTTTTGAAGCGATTTTTACAGCCATCCCACTGCATTTTTATACTTTTTTTTCTCACTCGTCACAGTGTTTTACAGATATTGTGCTGTCTGATCCATATATTAGTAGATATTTACTGATCTATTCCCATGTACTTTGTTGATTTTACCGTTATTTCTGTCATCCATTCCAGCATATGTTGAAAGTATTCTATCATCTCCAGTACACTATGCTTCATTTTACAGTCCTTGTGTCTTCCACTTCCAAAGAATTGTGAAAATATTCACCTATCCACTGAAATGTGTGCGCATTTACAGATATTCCGAGATCCATTTCATTGTAATTTAGTGTCTTACAACCAATTCTACCAACCACTACAATGTGTGCGAATTTATAGATATTCCAACACCCTTTACAATTTAGTGATTCTCATTGAATTGGTCAACCATTTCGTTGTTGTTCTAATTTTCGTTTATGCATGTAATTTGATTAAGCGACCTTGTCACATGGTGATTCTGTATCGTGGGTAAAGTACTGAATAGTGTCCATTACAGGCTATTGTGAGATTTTCAACGTAAAGAATTAGCAGATATATGGAAAAAATAATAATCTGACTCAGATGATGCTTGCGATTTTACCTTTTTTCGGCAAATGGTGCTATGAATGTAAATATACACATACGGAAGATGAACAATGATTGTGTTCTTTTGAGCAAGTTACTTTAATTATCTTGCGAGATGTATGAGAAAATGCAAAGAATAGATATTGAGAAACATGCATCTGAAGATTAAGTTATATAATCAGTTTATCTCTAATGCAATTATATTAATTATATTAAGTTATATTAATGCAACTTTTATTTAACAGATAATGTTTTGTTTTTAGAGATAAATTTAAAAAAATTTTTTAGGTTGGATAGGTATTGATGAAATCTTACGATTTGCACTTTCCGAATATCTAAAATGCTATAACTGCGCCCTCCAACATTGGAAAAAAATCGAAAATTCCAAACATTGTAATGAATATTGCAAATGATGTATTATGCTATAATTTTGAAATTTGATGGTGGAATATGAAGGTCATGAATTTTCTATTGGCAGCATTGAGTTGACCCCTTACACCCAGAGCGAAGTTATGTGCATTTTTAAAATCCTTAGGGTCTTTTAATTTAAATCATTAAATGGCACTAAATATAGAAAAAGGAAAACTTTTAACGAATATTGCATGCAATTTATTTAGGGTGGAAATTTTAAATTCCGATGGTATAGTGTCAAGAGGTATTCCACTGGCAGCAGCAATCTGCTCCCTTTTCTCAGAGAGGTGCGAGAAAATGAACTTTTTAATTTTAAGGAATAAATGGCAAATACTTTTTATGGTGTACTAGTATTTGCATTAGTTCTTAAGTACTATTATTTGCATTTTTCGTTAGTTCGAAATAAAACTTTCAAAGAGTGAAAAAGTAGTTAAACGAAAAGCTTCATTCTCTTTGAAAACGAAATTCCCATATTCGCTGGAGGTGATGTGCGTTCTAGTTAATCTGTATATTCTTATTTTTACTCCCACCCATCCCACATTACCTTAACATACAAATTCAAAGCGAAGAATTACACCGGCATGGCTGACGCTCTCGTTACCCCTGTCATCATATCTAAGCATACTATCAAGATTTTTAGTTTCGTTTTGACAAATTTTGTTATCCCGTGGTTTCCGTGATACTCGACAGAACGGTCGCAAATTTCATACTCGTGTTCCCCATGTGTTACCCAGTGTTGAGTTAAAAAATCAGGTTCTTTCCTGCAATGAGGCGCCTTAAAATAATAAGGCCTTTGGATATCTGGGGGATCTGGAAGCCGTAGCAGATTTACACATTGTTATGACTCTTACATTTACAGTTAGGGAGCGCTAAATCGCAACAACGAATTTGGCAGCGATTTCGGTTTCCCGTAGGAATGGCATGGTAAAAAATGTTTTACCTCTGGCTATTCCACTTTTGGAATTTCGAAGTGAAATTTGGCACTGCAGCTCGGACGGCAACTAGAAACAGAGTAGGAAATTTTAAAGCGTCCATCATTATTTCCCGAAGAATTATGCTACCACAGATAGACACACAGACGGGCATTTTCTTTTATTATAATCGATTCCTTTGGCACTCTTCAAGTCATCCTTGATACATAGCTTCCTTTGACATATAGCTTATTTAGACTAACTCCATGATTTGGGAGAATACTAGTTTACAAGTTACCGCCATTTTTGGGAAGGAGAAGGGTGAAGCTAGATGTTTTGTACCTGATGACATTTTTCAGGTTATAGCTTTTGATGTGATACATAGTAGGATAGTTGTTTACAAATTGCTTCCCATTTTTCGGGGAAGACAGACTTTAGTACTTCTTCAGCCTAAATGTCCTTGTGTGGGAAATCATAGACTAGTTAGAAGCAGCTTTTTGGTTTCTGTATGCTGTTTTATCATTCCTAACATAAACGCATTGATAAAGAGTGCTATTTTCTCTCATTATTCATTGCCACAGAGTAACACCATTTCATACTGTTTTGTAGAAAGACTTACTGTAAATAGTGCAAATGGTTGCAAATTTTATTACCAAAAGTTTATATACTTTCTGTGAGAAATTTAGTTTAAAAAAACAGTGAGTTAAGCAAATAGTTGAATCGTCTAATGCTTCAGGCTGAAAAAGTATTTTTAACTATTTTTAACACTAAGGGAGAGTTCTTATCGTAATCAGTGTAATCTCATCTCCAATTCTCATCGTACTTTCATAAGGAGAAAGCAGGTATGCGAAATCATCTCACTAGCATACAGGAAAGGACAGCTTTGGTAATGTTTATGCTGCTGGAGGAAAAATTGTATCAGTTACTTCAGGACATTAGGATAAAATATTTGAAATCGTTTCATTAAGATATGTAATTTTATCTTAACAATGTATGTGATTCCTTTGTATAAACGATTGTGTATTTGTTCTCGACAGCTAGCCATCAGAGTTCTGATAGAGCAATATTTCCAAACCACTAAGGCATAGGGTGACCAGACGTCCCCGTTTTCCAGGGTCAGTCCCTGGATGAAAAACTGTCCCCGATGTATAAACATCCTCGAAAGTGTCCTCTGAATTTTTTTTAGCTCTTTTTATATACATCGTTGTTTATGAAAATCAAACACCGAGAAGGAATAGAGTAAGGTCTGTGACTTGCATGGGGTGTTTTTAGCACCTACTACTGAAGAAGTGATTTGAGTTTCAAGGCCATCGGTACAGTCATGTTGGCTACAAGTCAGTGAGAACATTCTGGAAAGGTTTTTTAAATGAACCTTCCCAACGTAGGTATTTAAGGGAGCGGTAGCCGTGTTCAGCCTATCAGTTCTTGTTCAGCTGTTGTTAAGATATGCCACACAGACTTGTGCGAGCTCCATATCTCCAGGTGAGGGATTTCAACAGAGAGGATATTGCTGGCATGAGAGAAGGAAATCTCTCGTATCGACAAATTGCAACTTATATGGGACTGTTGTATCTATTGTGCATCGAATATGCAGAGAATGGACCAAAGAAGGTCAACGAACATGTCAGGAAGGTTCTGGACCTCGTCCACAGACAACCCCCTGGGAAGATCGACATCTTCGGAGTCTGGCTGTAGCAGATTACTCTGCCTGTCTACGCCTTGGCCCAATAGTGGAGGTCACTAACACATCTTTCGATGCCGGCACTAACAGTTTGATGCCATTTATTGCAATTGGACTGCATGCCCCGCAAGCCATTGCCTCTGACACCCCTACACAAAGCAGCTAGACTATAGTGGTGCATCGAGCGATGACAGTGATGAGACGAATGGTGCAACATCGTCCCCTCTGATGAATCCCACTGCTGAATGTTTGAATCCGATGGTAGAATCCTCGTCTACCGATAGTTTAGTAAGAGGCATTGAGAGAGTTCAGACGAGACATACAGCACCAACGCATGGGATTATAGTGGGGTGCGATAAGCTTTGAAAGGAAATCTGTCCTAGTACAGATCTACACCACCATTACTAGTGCTTGTTATGGACAACCAATATTAACCAACAATTACAGCAAATAGGACATTTCAGCAGGACAATGTAAGATGACCCCATACAGCATCTGCCAATGTTGAATACCTGAGGTAAAACAATGTGCATATCCTTTCATGGACTGCTAGATCCTCTGATTTGTTACCCATCGAAAATGTATGGTATATGGTGGTATGTGGTCCGAAGGAGATTGTGGCAATACCATTACATTTCGGCAAATGTAGACGAACCGTGGGCACAGGTCACAGTGCTTAGACGGCTATTCGACAATTCAACATCAAACCTTTGTTTGACTCCATGCCTCGCTGTGTACATGCAAGCAAGAGGTGAAGGCAATCATTATTAAACAATTCGGTATATAACTTTCCAATCGCCTCTGTATTGGAAACTACTCTTGGCAATGATATAGTTTTTTTAAACGTATATCCCTTTAATGTTCTTTTATGTTAGTTCGGCAGGATCTTTTTATTTTGCCATCGTTTTATTGCTATCGAGGTTGCCTTCAAGTAATGGTATACGTAAAGTATACGCCTTTCTTCAGGACAGACTAGCATTACTTGATGTTGTGACACTTTTCCCCCGGTACCTCTCTACAATAAGTTCTAAGCATATTTCAAGGTAATCTGAAATGCCCAAATGGAGCCCCTCACCTATAACGTGCGGCGTGATCAAAGCGGTACAGTTGGCCACAGAAAGTAATTTTTTCGAGATAAATAACCATTGTCTACCGACAAAAACAATAGGTCCTATGGGGTCCCTCCTTATCACCACTACTGGCAGATATAGCACTCCAACATATTGAGGAAACTGCCGTTAGAATCGTTTTATAGGAATTAAAATATTATAAAATATATGTGGATGATATCATCATTATACATATAAAGACAAAAAACAGAAATTTTACATGAGTTGCAAGCAAAATTAATGAAATCTTTCACACCCTTAAAGTAACCGTTGAAAAGAAAAAGGATGTTCAATTACCTTTTTTGGATATGCTACTCATCGGCAGGAGCAAAAACTGGAATTTGTCGTTTATCATTAGCCTACAGCACCACCCATTATCGTTCCATACCCTTTCCAACAGATCTAGCCCATAAAAAATTTGCTAAAAACAGCATTCCTATGAAATATAAGATATGCTTCTACACCACAATTTTACGAAAAAGGAAAAGAAAAAAAATCTATTCGGATACCCAAAATGCCGGTTCCGCCTAAAAATATTAAAACTTGCATGGCAAGATATACTTGGCGAAAAGTATTGCAACCAACACCAGCGCAGCAATCTAAGAAAAGTATGGTCACCAGAGGCATTTTGAACATCCCATGGCTCGCCAATTTACTGAAAAATACAATGCATCCTTATATCTACATAGTGCCATTAAAACGAGTAATACTGTAATCAATATACTTGAAACCGATCGTGACTAGAATGAAAAAAACAGGAGGCGTATATAAAGTCCCATTACATGAGGACAACCTCGATAGTAATAAACCGTACAATGGTAAAACAAAAATTGCCGAACTCGTATAAAAGAACATTAAAGGGAATACGTTTAAAAACAGGCTATATCATTGGAAAGAGTAGTTTCCAATACAGGAATGACCCCACAATTTGAATAGACCAAAATTATTAATGCCCCTCCGATCAAGTTTCAATTGGATCTCGCTGAACCAACACAGAGAAGCATTTAGAAACGAAGAAATTTACCACCCATGAAAACTGGTCCTTGATCAGCGCAACACTGCAAAAACCTCCACATCTCCACCCCTATCCGAGGCACATGAATAGGACACGAAATTGCAACATCCTTACCAATTACAAACCATACGGCGCAGCCGTAGAACAACGCATGCGGATATAATCTCCGAAGATTAGTTTCCACAACTTCTGGTGAAGACTTTACATCGAAACATGTTAAGTGACCGTGGTCAAAATATGATTAAGCGATTCATATAACAGGAAAGTACTTACTTCGTCTGCTGTACAAGGATCGAAATGCCATTTTGAATTACTTAAACTATAATAAACAGCTCGGGTAGTGGTTAAAGTTTTAATTTAATTAAACCGTGTTAAATCTGTTACACTTTGTGCTTTAATTTAATTAAACCGTGTTAAATCTGTTACACTTTGTGCTTTATTTTGTAAAATTAGTATTTATATCATAGTTTACGAAAAAGTGTACATACTGTTATAAATTTAAAATGGATGAGCACTGAGCGTGGGTATAAGCAAATATATTTTGCAATACAAATTACAAAACAATTCTATTTATTACAAATGCATGGATGAAATTACTTATAAACAAACTAAATAATATCTACATAAAGTAATAATCTTTTCCTACAAAACAGTCTAAACAAATTCTGTCTACTCAATTAATCAACGTTTACCTCTTAATTTTTTTAAAGTCAATGTCCTTCTTTTTTTATCCCTCACTTCAGGCACAAATCATTCTAGTTATCTGTGTTAACTCATTAGATTTTTACACTAATAAAACTAATCAACCTCCGCGCACTCCCCATATGAAAATATTTCTTATTTATTTTCAAACACTTATCGCGTATATATTGAGACTAACTGCGTCCTTTTTTTACATATCCACAACTCCAACATTACAATTCTATCTTAAATTTCAGATCGGTTCTATGTTTCAATTCGTTTGTTACATAAATCTCACGCAGAAGCATAGGCGAGAGTTCATGTCACATTTTTCATAAACTCACTGCAGTACATTCATCTGTCGCAATAATACGAATTAGCTATATTTGGCTTATATCATAGTCTACAAAGTTAAACTTGTTGTTAAAAATGAGATAAAACACGGTTTTATTATTTTGAAAAATTCAGTCTAGAAAAATCAGATCTTGCAGTCGATTCAAAACAAGCTTCATTTCATTAAAATGTCGCGAGATAGATTGCATTAAAATGGCAAGAATATAATTTTACTGAAAGAATATAAAAGTTACAGATGGTGATTTGATTAATATAGGAATTTACTGTTATCTATTTATTCGTGAAAATAAATGTACTTGAACATGTAATAAATGAATTGTAATAATATGACGTATGTAGTAAATGAATTTTGCAGAAATTTTACGAGAGACACAATGTTGTTGTTTCATGTGTATTTTTAGGGCTTGTAACTTTTTTTGCTCTTTCAGTTTCTTCATTTTTCGAATGATTCAAAGAGAAATTTTAAGTCTTTCGCTAGTAACTTGGTTTACATTTCTACCAATACTTCAACAGCCAGCTTAATTGGTTTTAACGCTTCTGAAAGTCCTTCAGTTTCTTTTATTCCGTATTTTGAATAAAAAGCGCTTGCTAATTTAACTCAATCAGTGCCTCTTTAATATTATTGTGTATACTTAAAAATCTCTGAAAGATACTTGTATAAAATTTATTTTAGGAAAAACATGCATAAATTAAAATGTTTCGTCTCGAATGTGGTCAATTTCATTCGAGTTGACTCGAGTTTTTTTGTTAATTAGCTCGAGCGTGGTCAATTTCAACGAACCAGCTCGGAACT
Source organism: Ryuthela nishihirai (assembly GCA_038380435.1). Classification (NCBI taxonomy): domain Eukaryota; kingdom Metazoa; phylum Arthropoda; class Arachnida; order Araneae; family Heptathelidae; genus Ryuthela; species Ryuthela nishihirai. The sequence continues at coordinate 31,153,166 of JAWZYU010000019.1, read as the reverse complement.
GCCACTATCTATTCGTGACGTTACACGGGATTTACAATGTTAATTTTTCTCAACTACATATTAAATTTCTTAGGTAAGTTGAAAATCTTTTATTGATCTTTTTAGCGATTTTTTTATTCACATTTTGGTGATCCATGTTTAAGTTTTGACGAGCAGTGTATAGCAAATTGGCTGTTTCTTTAACATTAGAAAATGGAAAGCAAATTAAAGTGCTGAAAAAAAAACTTCATTTGAACATTAGCAAGGCCACCTCCGACCATCTACCTCACGTAACATGACATTGGTGATAAATCCTAATATCATTTGAATTTCAAATTGTTTACTTTGTAATACATTAGCTGATCATCAGATTTTGCTCTGTCTATTTATCTGTATGTAATAATATTTATTTCAAGTATGTAACCAACTAAAATGCCTCTCAAACCATAATGAATCCATAAAATGAGGAGTTGAATCCATAAAATCAGGAGAATTTCATTAAATCAGGAGATTTTAAGAATGATCCATAAAATCAGGAGTTGTCTCCTTCAATAAATGTTTTACTTCATCCCTATATGTGGTATTCATGATTTTTCATGGCTATTTCAAAATGTTGTCAAACTCTCATTGAAGTAACTGCTTCCATTGTATTTTACATGCTTCTATACTTCTTTCATTGTAGCTGTTCTTGGCATTGGGATATAAACATGTCTCTTTTTTATTTCCTTATTGCTTAGGGTTAAAAGCGCAAAGATGGTCACTCCGTTATCTTTCGAGAAGATGTTATAATAAAACAAAGCAGTATAAAATTCTGAATATATTAAGGAAACTTTATATTTGGAAAATTTTGAGACTGTCAAGGTTCAAACTGCCGTAAATGTTTAATAATAAGGATAAATTATGAATTATATTTTATTTCAGCAATATTTTTAAGTGAAAGTTTTTTTTCTCGGTTATGAAATATAAGAGCAAATGCTAATGATGTTCATATTCTTTTTTGGAGCAAAATCGAATAAGTATATAGGTAAACACATACGAAGTATATAATGCACTAAAGTAAATTTAATGGTTTTAATTGCATTTGCTGTTGAGTCTTCATTTGGATATTAAATATATATATATTTTGATATTACTTAATATTTCCCTAAAATGCTCGCAAGAATATTGATTGCTTAAATATGCAGTGTTAGACTTAAAAACTTTTGGTTCGTGTGGTCGATTTCCGAGTTTACTACCGTTGTGAGCGTATCGACTGTTGCTTGTTCTCCACGTCTGCGACCTGCCCTTGTAAAGAAAGGAGAAAACGATGCACTTGCAAACGTCATCGACTGTGGGTTAGACGGCAGCGTGAAAACAGTGCTTTACAACTTGGGTAACAACAGATCCAAAAATTACTCTAGCTCTTGAAAGAACTGCTTAAAGTGTGTAAAGCAGTGGTATGTAAGATCTTCCTAAACAAACATTTTATACACTGTCGGTCGTTTTTCATCTAATCTTGTAGCCGATAATGGTGAATATGGGGAAAGTTTCACCAGGGTATTTCTGCTGCGGAAAAACGATACCAAGTTGGATTGGGTTGTTTTACCTCTGAGCGGCAATTTTTTGCACACCACTTTTTTTGCATGGCCAGGTCACATGGACTCCGAAGGCTCAGAGAAAGTTGGGGGAGGGGACCAACTGGAACAGCTGTTGGGAGACAGATGGTAACCTCCCGTCAAGGCCATCAAGCGTGTTCTTTAACTTACATAGGGTATGGCTCTCTCACACACGGGGCCACGACTTAACGTCCCATCCGACGGGCGGCGGATAAAAAAACCTTACCAAGCCCATCGGTGTCCCCTACTGACCGTGGAAAGGGCGCGGAATTTTGGGGAGATAAATCTCAACGCTGACCGAGCTGGGACTCGAACTTGGGAACTACAGATTGCGAGCCTGGCGCACTACCGACTGAGCCACCCCCGCCCCAACGATACCAAGTCAGATGAAGCCAAAACTTGTTTATAAACTACTGCTGAACACTTAGTAAGAGGTGTCTCAATTTTTCCTCACAAGGTATCGACAAAAAGATATGTGAATATGAATTGTTTTGCAAATGTAGTACTAAAGCCATTGGTGTAATTAGACTATTGCGTAAAATTTAAATTGCATTTTTCGTAAAATTGTAGATAACAGGAAATTTTTGATATTTTAATAATCATCATCTATAATAATAAAAGGATATATCTGTTTATGTGTCTGGCAGCCATAACTCATCGGGAAATCGTGGTAGGCGGATCAGAATTTCACACTGTTTATAGTTGTCGTCCGGGTTGCAGTGCCGAATTCCAAGTCGAATTCCAAAAGGAGGGGGGAGGAGGGGGTTTGCTTGAAGCAAACGTATTTTACCATGCTATTCCTACAGGAAACCGAAGTTGCTGCTAAATCTATTATTGCCATTTACTGCTAACTGCTTAACTGTGAATATAAGGTCATAATAACATTTAAAGTTGCTGCCGTTGCGAGATCTTCACATTTTCAAAGGCATTATTATTTTAAAGCATCCCATTGCAGCTAGGGACCTGTGTTTTTAAACCCAACACATGAGTACGTTGGAGGAACCCGCTTAAGAAATTTGGGACATTTCGTTCAAGTATATCGGGAATCATAAGGCCCCAAAATCTGAGGCAGTAAAAATCTCGATAGTTTCCGACGAAGCCACGGTCAATGAGAAAACTGATGATGTAAGGTGGTGCTGATGTCAGCGACCACCTTAGTAACGCTGGGCAATTCTTCTTTTTAGATTTAGCAGATACTTGTTTGTTTTTAGAGATAAATGAAAAATTCTTTTTGGGTTAGACAGGAATTGATAAAATATTTTGATTCACACTTTTTAAATCTTTCGAAAGCTATAATTACGTCCTCTAACGGTGGAAAAATTTGCAAATTCCCAATTTTTAAACAAGTATTGCAAACGACGTATTTAACCTAGAAATTTTAAATTTTGGTGGTGGAATGTTAACGCCATGCTGTTTCCATTGGCAACAATGAATTGACTTCTTAGACCCAGGGTGGGTGGGAAAAGACAATTTTTTGTTTTAGCAGATAATTGTTTGTATTCAAGGATAAATGAAAAAAATATTTTTAGGGTTGGATGGGAATTGATAAAATATTAGGATTCGCACTTTCGTAATCTTTCGAACATTATAATTGCGCCCTCTAACTATGAAAAACATTGAAATTCCAAAATTTCAAACGAAAATTGCAACAATGAAATGAATAGAAATATTAAATTTCGGTGGTGGAATGTGAACGTCATGAAGTTTCCATTGGAAACAACGAAAAACATAATTAGAAAACTTTTTAAATTTCATTGGTACTAATGAAATATTATAATTCGCATTTTTCACATATTTAATAGTTTATATATACTCTGGCATATAAACTGACAGGCTCCTGTCAGACCTCTGTGGCAAGCAGCTGCTTGAGGGGGTATTTATTTTTATTTTATTTATTTATATATATCTTTACAGATTAGTGAAATGATGAAACGACAGAGTTGTTATCGAGTTTTGCAAATAATATGTATAGAATAGAAATTTGAAAAATTAGTGGTTAGTTTTAAGAGATATTCCACTGACAGCAATAATGTCCCCACTTTTCTGAGAAGGGTGTGAGAAATGCAAGTTTTTAGATTTAACAATTAAAAGACGAATACTTTTATGTTGTATAATTACTAATGAAATACTATTTGCATTTTTCCCCATCATCCGCTTGCTTAAATTAAAACTTTTAAGGAATGAAATAATACTTAAAGGAAAAACTTCTCTCACTTTGAAAACGAGATTCTCATATGCGCCAGAAGCGATATGCGTCCTTCTTGTTATTATTCTGTTTCCTGGTAGCAGTCTCTAAGACATCATTAAAAACCTAAAGCTAATTAGGCACATAATAGTGTTAGGTTTCGTGTCAGTTTCATACGGACTACTTGCTGCCACTTAGACTGAATATTCTTGGCCAATTACTGATATCACCAAATGAACTGGCCTTATTTTAAATATAAGACCATGTAAAAGACTAGGTTTGATATATTTGATCAAATTATTTTAGAATTTTTTTAGATGAAAAAAAGCAACACTTTCTCTGGCTTGAGTTCCTGTATGTAAGCATGTGTAGTGTAAACCTAAAATAAACATTTCTGCAAAGATATAAATCACAGAGAAAAATAAACAGTCGAGGAACAGAACTCCAGAACTGTCGTAGTTCTATTCTTGTAATTCCCTGCACTGAATAAACACTCTTCATGCGATATCGCTTCCTGTTTAACTCTATTCATTTTCCTGACATCTTTCCATTGTACTTTCCGTCTGGACGGACTAAGAATTAAGATTTTTATGATATGTATGTTTAGGTTAAATAATGAAAATTTGACCCAGTCTTTTAATAGAAATTCGTAATGTAATTTGCTCTGAAGTTTATGTTACCATTCTCATTGTTATGAAACATAAGCTGTGAAAATGGTACCCATTCTTGAATTTAAATTTTAATATATTCACAAATAGGTAATGAATAAAGTTTGTATAACTTGGATTCAGCTAATAGTCATTGGAAAGGTTTCCATTTTTACCATGTTCTAAGATACGGGCAGTTTACTTCCTTTTCGGTCATATTTTCAGCAATGCCATGTAGTAGTAAAAATTAAGTGTTGGCAACTAACGGAATATTTGATGGGAACAAGGTAGCAACTGTGGCATTTAAAAATCATCCACTTTTGTAGGGCGTAAGAGAACTACAGTTCAGTATTTTTTAAAACAGTTGACACCATAATCCTTTCCTTGTGAACTGAACGATCATTTGCTTTGTTATTAAGATAATGATGATCGATATAAAATGGATTAAAATTTTTAAAGATTTAAATTATATAATTTAAATTGCAATGTTTGAGGAAATATTTTGCATTAAAGTTCCTTTACACTATTTTTTGTCAATTTAGGGCCCTTGGTTGCCAACGGGCTTGATGGAATTTTACTTTGCTCAAAACAATAAAATGAAATCATATACGTCGGCTCCAACAGTTGTTAGTTTCCTAATATTTCATTTCGTATATTTTTATTCAGATAATATCAGTTGTAGAGAAATGAGTAAAGCTACAGATTTTTTACAATTACTCTTATATACAAATTTGATAGTTATTCACAAAATTTAACATTTGAATTTTAGGCTCGTAACTCTGCGATGTTTAAATTAATGGAAATTGTATTCCTTGCATTAAAGATCATAGATAAAAGTTTCCACGACTCAAAAAGCCTGTGAACTATTACTGTACGATGCCATTGTCTGCGGGGCGACGTTGGCTCACTTAACGCTTTTAGGCTTGTAATCTGCAGTTCCTAGAATTCGAATCCCAACTGTTCCTGCGTTGAGATTTTTCTACGCTAATTCCTGTTGTGCACTTGGTAAGAAAGGAGCTTGGAAAGGCCGCATTTCATCTAATGAAGAGTATTCCCTGTACAGCAGAGCCATACTGTGTGCACATCAAATAACCCGCTGGATGGCCTTGACAGGAGACTTTCATCTCTTTCCTAACAGTTGGCTAATGGATTCTCTTCTCCACCTTCTCTGAGCTCTTGGAGCCCTTATGTGACGTGCAAAAAAGTTCCTTTCAGAGGTAAAACAACCCAACCTGCTGCCGAACGAGATTTCCTCTATTCAAGATATAAACCTTTCGCCAGCAGCATGCTTTTTATGTATGAATGTCACATGAATGTAGAAACTTCTTCCAAATACATTCATGAAATAAGTTGGTTAAAGTATATTATGAATGCAATACATTATGAAGGAATATGATGAATATGAATTTCATATCTGCCATCGTGGTAAATAACCTTAAACCGTGTTTCCGAATCGCATTACTTCGAGAGATATAAATTTGAATATAAAAATAATGTAAAATAACCGAATGCAAAAAAAAAATAAAAAAGGTAACCATATTTCTTCATTATTTTACATAAATTCAAGATATGCTCATGATATTAAGAATCTGTAAAAGATTTGAACTCAGCATTAAATTCCCATTCAAACGATAGATAGAGTCGTGTATTAGAATTTTTTATAACTTGCAGAGCTCTGAGACAAAAACGGCCTATTTTAAAGTCTTATTACCAGATTTTTGTAACTAGTTGTATACGGGAAGTTCTGGAACATGCCAACGAGGTTTAGATGTGAACATTTCGTAAATCGACTCGTTTAAGGAAAAGGGGAAAGTTATGACTAAATCAAGAATGGCACTTTTCAATGAAAATAACAAGAACCCTTGGGTTTATTAAATGAAACGAATTAGTGTAGAAGGACTAGTCAGATTCTTTAGTATGAATATTGTTTTCTATCCATGAAGATAACTGTAGGGAGTCCAGACTATCTGAACCTACAGCAAAGCCATTTAGACAAGATGTTTCTTTTTTTTGTCACAACTGCATGCGATAAAGCCTGCAAGTCAATTTACTTTGGACATCTGTATCGTAACAGTAAGATAGATCAAGGGATACTGTGGTTAAAAGACTGCATTAAAATAATCTATATACGTATGGTAATCAGTGTCTTGCTTTGAATACTTCGCAAAAGACGCGGAATATATTTTTTGATTAAGTAACTTGCATAACTCGTTAAATACTGAAAGAATATAGTTGAAAATCGAGATGTTGATTTATTTGATTGAGATCTTTATCTGCAATCACATTTTTCAAAACAAAAACACTTATTTTAGAAGTTATAGAGCTTTGACGTTAGCTTCCCATTTACTTAACATAGGGATTTTCCTTAATTTATGGAAACCAGTGTATATACAGTACATATCAATAATTAAAATGTAATACTTGAAAGAAATTACGAATTCTAAGCGGTTGCTCTAGTCGTTAGCGGACCAGACTTGTAATCTGCAGTTCGCTGGTTCGAGTTCTGCCTGTGCCAGCGTTCAGATTTATATCCGCTAAACCCCACCCTGTCCTCCGCCAGAAAGAGGACATCGATGGGCTTAAAAAGCTGCAGCTCATCAGTTGGGACGTAAAGCCGTTGCTCCGTGTGTAGGAGAGTCATATATCAATAGTCATACCCTGTGCTGCACATTAAAGGAGACTCTGGATGGCATTGACTGGAAGCTTCCATCTGTCTCCTAACAGCTGTCATGTGGGTCCCCTTCCCCAACTTTCTCTGAGTCCTTATGTGGCCTGACCATTTAGCCCGTTGTGTACGAAAAAGTGCCGCTCAGAAGTAAAACAACCCAATCAAAATGCTAATTATAAAGTTTCCTGATTAAGAGGTTTTACTTATTTTCCTTTCGTTTGCCATTTGTGTTTTGTTTGCCGGTTTATAATTTTTCTGTTTGTCAGTTTGTGGTCTGTTGTCAGTTTTTGTTTTGTTCCAGCAACGGGCAAACTTAATGATTTATGTGTCATTTGAAAGCTTGTGACATGGGGAGTTTCATACGGTATAAAATATTTGCCTTCCTTGCTTTCTTCCCCCCTAAAGAAGGGGAAATATGGAAATGATTGTTCCGCTATATCTTCGGAATGCGAGGGCCGAAAGTAACGGATTAAGTGCCAACGAAAGCATAGCGGGTGTCAAAGGTTATAAATATAGAAATCCCCACGTGCTTTCTTCCGCCTCTCAAAAAGGGGAAAATAGATGAGGGATTCTTCTACTACAGTATAGAAAGCGAGGGCCGAAAGTAACAAGTTGTATGTCAAATGAAAGCTTGCGACGTGGGGAATGTTGTGGGCAATAAAAACATACCCCTTTGCTTTCTCCCCCCCCCCCCTCTGAAAAGAGAAATAAATACTTTCTCTTACCATATCTTCCGAACTCGAGGGCCTAGAGTTACAAGTTAGGTGTCAAATGAAAGCTCATATGAAGACCGCCATAGACTACTTCGAATTATTTCCCCCATCATTCTCCCCTATTCCCAGATGGGGCGGAAATTTCGCGGGTTATATCTTCGCGGGTTATACTTCTTGAGTTATATCTCAAGTTCAAGTTTGTGATGTCTCCAATATCATGGTCCTTAAAACACGACTCCAAAAAAAGGGGGAAGTAAAATAGGCCGATATTTATAAGTCATATATCAAATGAAAGTTTCTGAAAGTAGGTGTTTTTAGGGACAAAGAAAAAAATGAAAATAAATTTAAAAAATTTCAAAAATACCTATCTTCTTATTTGCGCTCTAAAAGATAGAAAATAAACCTAAAATATATATGGTGCAATCAGTCACTGAATTCGTATTCACTTCAAAGGAAGGTAGTCAGCCGATTTACCTACTCAACAAGGTTGCCTGCGCCCTATTTTTCTTTGAAGTGAAAACGAATTCAGTTACTGATCGCACCAACGGTATGCTTTAGTTTTATTTTCTTTTCGGCGCATATAGGAAGAAAAGGTATTTTTAAGTTTTTTTTATATTTACGATATATTGGTCTCTTAACGACGCCTTTGGCTTTAAGACTTAAGGATTTGTTTTTAAGTTTACGTTTGACTTTAACGTTAAACGTTTAACGTTTTACGTTTGACTTTAAGGATCAGAATAAGGTTTGGAAAGGAAACCCACTGAACTGTTACTGCAGAAAGATGGAGCATTCAATCGATGTTATCCAACCTGTGCGATAAAGTGCATTTTGTTACCATTACTTTTACATAAAATATTTAAAATGCTTTAGGAACTGATTTAAATCGGTCGTTTCCCATTTCAAAAGACGATTTCTTTTAGCATGATCAGTCTTCTTTCAAAATCTTGTGACCTTCATAAATAATTTAGATTCTAACAGTGGTAGTCTTTTCATCCATTAACTCTCAGAAGACCATTGCTCCTGGGGTTTTTATAAAAGCGTGTCATTGGGTACTGTTGAGTGTGTATAAACAAAGCAAAGAAAAATCGTATTTCCTTAGAAAGCCGATCTGCGTTACCTCAAGTGCTCACTGACTTAGAAGCTATCAGCTTCTCTTCCCTGCTATAGCACCCATTTAATGTACTCCACATTAACGTCTGCTGGGGCTATTCGATCGAAGCTAAGCCCTTTCCTGTAGGAGCCATTGGTACCTAACAGTAGCCCAATGTTTACTCACTTGCTAGTGGCAATTTGCGTGTCAAAGATTCTTGCTGTGCAATCTTTTTTGTTTCCCCACTTCTTCCATTTTCTGTAGTTTTAATGGTTCTAAGCGAATAATTTTCTGTTTCTGACACAAAGATATATGTTTCTTTGTTGCTCTTTCTGTGTGTTTACTCGGCAGTTCTGAAAGGAATTTAAATCTTTGCTTCTACCTGTCTGTCTATCTTTTATTCTTACATGTTGCTTTGTATTATCTTTTGTTGTGGCTAATCTGGAATGAACAGTTTACATTCAGTGTTTTAGCAATATTATGAAGATAACGGAAACAATGTTATTGTTTTAAAAAGTTAATTTTGCCTTTCCTTGTAAACTTGCGTTTTTAAAAGATGTTTTCCGCAACGAATTTTTAGGATCAACCAGCTAGCGAAAGTATGCCTAACATTATTAGGCATACTTTCAATGCAAAACGATATTTCTTCTGCGTAGTATGTTTCCCTTCAACAATATCTCAATAGTTTCGTTTTAGTTTTACTTTAAGGAACTTTGAAGAGAAAAATAATGCCGAAATCTCGAGAGTTTGTACAAATCCACTGCTGGCTATTAAAAGTGCAACACCAGGAAGAACTCATCAGATTGCCCCGAAATATACAAGATGGGTAGCCAATGGGAGAACATGTAAATGATTCAAAGCGCAGCACATACGCACATTACGTGTGACAGTAACGCCCCCCCCCCCCGGAAATGGTTGGGTTGTTGGGTTGTTTTACCTCTGAGCGACACTTTTTTGCACACCATGGGCTAAATGACCAGCACACCATGGCTAAGGGCGTCACCACACCATGGGCCATTTGTTCACAAGGACCCCAAAGGCTTAGAGAAGGTTGGGGGAGGGGACCCACTGGAACAGCTGTTGAGAGGCAGATGGTAGCCTCCCGTCAAGTCTATCCAGCGTGTTCTTTAACGTGCACAGGGTATGGCTCTCCCGCACATGGGATCACGGCCCATCCGATTCACAGCGGCCTTTCCAAGCCCATAGGTATCCCCTACTGACCTTGGACAGAGCGAGGAATTTTGCGGAGATAAATCTCAACGCTGACCCAGCTGGGACTCGAACCTGGGAACTGCATATTACGTGACTGGTGTGCTACCAACTGAGCTACCCCCTTCCCTCCTGGAAGTGGTATAAGAGGAGATTACAAAGAGCCGGTGTAAAGCACTGGAACTATGTTTGCTCGCAGTTCTTGTGCACGAAAGGATCAAGTATGCCCTATAGAAGAACTCGGTCTCATCTTCGACCAGAAATTTTTACCACACATCCGACAATCTTTTTACCGCACATCCGACATCTCAGGTCCAAGTGCATGCAGGCATTGAACATCCTTAAGGTCGCGTCCTCTCTCTCTTGGGGAGCGGACCAATGTTCTTTGCTCTGCCTCTACCATGCACTTGTCCAGTCGAAATTAGACTCATGTGTACGGCTCTTCCTGGGATTCGGTGGTGAAGGTGCTGCTGGACTCTAACCTCAGGCTTCTGTGTTTGCATGGGGACCTTCTGCATTTCACCACCGGTCCAAAGTCTCTACTTTGAGACCGATGAACCATCTTTATCTATTCGCCGTCAGCAGTTGTCCCTACAATATGCAGCGAACTTGTGATCGCTGCCAGGCCATCCCACTTGGTACTGCGTTTTCGATCCCCAGTGGTAAATGTTATACCGAATCGGCCAACTACCATTCATCCTTTCCGTTTGTATGTCCAAGTTTACGTGCGAGACTTAACACCAGTCTCGATAGCATCTTACAGTCGACAGCTGAGCCACTTCCACCTTGGCTTGCTGTTTCCCCTTCTTGTGATTTCTCTCTTTGCAGGACGGGGAAGGCCTTTACATCCAACTGTGTATATCAGCAACTCTTTGCCAGCCATCGTGCTGAGCACCTGGACTTCTTGCCTGTCTTCACAGATGGCTCGAAGTCCGGTACATCTGTGGGATAAGCCATGGTCTGGTGTGATGTAATCATTGCAGACCAGATCCCACTGCAGTGTTCCATCTTCACTGCAGTTGCATGCTGTCAGCCTTGCTTTGGACCACATAGCAGCTACGCATCATCATCGGTGTGTCCTCTACACCGACTAGCTTAGCTCGCTACAAGCTTTGATCTTGGTGAGGCATAGGCCTCACCCTGTTCTCTCCAAGATCCGCCAGCAGCTCCATCATCTGGCAGCCACCACTACGATTTTCTTCTGTTGGGTGGCCGGTTACATCGGGATCAGGGGCAATGACTTGGCAGATGCTGCTGCCAGGTCAGCCATGCCCCTATCCGAGTCTCCACTGCCGGTTCCATACTTGGACTTCTGGCAGTGTTTTTCCATCGAGCTCTGAGCACAGTGGCAGAGATCTTGGTCTGAACAGGTTGGCAACAAGCTTTTGGAGATCAAGCCTGTTGTCAAACTGTGGCAGTCTTTTTTTCTCCGAAATCACAAGGAGGAAGTTGTACTTGCTCGGCTCCACTTAGGTCATTCATTTATCACTTATTCCTTTCTTCTTCGGGTGGACGACGAACCTAAGTCAATAGCGAGTTGGACCTATTTTAGCCAGAATTACAGCATGTTTGAGGTTTAGCATAGATTACACAAGGTTTTGGAGTCCCTTTACATCTCCTGCATACCAGGCATTTACCAGATGGTCCTTTAAGTGGCTCAGATTTGACAGAAGGGGACTTGGCTTCCGAATCTGTTTTTCTAACGTGTCCCATGCACTCTTCAATAGGGTTCAGATCCAGGCTTTTTAGTGGCCAGAGAAAATGGTGAAAGTCACTGTCATGCTCGCTGAACCACTGCTGAACACATCTTGCACAATGGATTGTCGTCCGTGAAACAGCCGTCACCTGTTGGATAAAAAGTCAACATTGCAGGATGGACTTGATCAGTAACAATGCTCAGATAATCTTTGGAGGACACCCGACCTTCCAGCAATATCAGGGGACTCATTCTGTACCAACAGAACGTGCCCCACACCATGACACTGTCTCCAGAACCTTTCGTTGTGTTTACAAGGCAAGCTGGGTCCATTGCTTTAAAAAAAAAATAAATACCCCCTCAAGCAGTTGCTTGCCACAGAGGTCTGACAGAAGCCTGTCAGTTTATATGCCACAGTAGAAGATCTGATAACCACTAAAATATATATTGTTCCAACTCTCTGCCTGCCGTCGGTATAGAACAAAGATGTACTGCGACTCTTCAGACCACATGACTTTTTTCCAGTCTTCCAGTGTTCAGTCACGGCGTTCTTGACACCACTGTAGACGAACTTTCATGTTCTTCGCAGAAATCATTGGTTTCTGTATAGGCATGCGACTGTTAATACCGATCCTCTTCAATTCCCTGTTCATAGTTCGCTGAGATATGGGTCGAGAACAACCTTCATTGAATGCTTCGGTCAATTGCTGCACACAGGAAGTCCTGTTTCTCCATACAAGCCTTCTCCGATGACAGAGATCTCGTTCCTGACAGATTGTCGTCGCGCTACACTTACGCCTCTTCGACAAGCAATGTGGGTTATTTTTCCACTGATTAAAGGCCCGAGATATCTCACCTTTTTAGAAACCAGTCAGCTCTACTGTTTTTAAAATTGTCGCTCCAGCCAGACGAGCACCCACAATAAGCCCTTTATCGAACCCCAAAAGATCCTTTGTTTTTTCCATTGTGATTAACACCACTGACAATTGCTGACGAGCAGCAGTCTTAAATAGTTGCCTGGATCACGTGGTGATGCATGTGACCACGTATTTTGCATATAGGCTGCGCATGTGACGTTTACGTACATCTGTATAAAGGTTTCTAATTCAGTGTCTGGTGTGTGTAGATCGTGGATAGAACAGGCTGGACCTGAGACTGTACCGAGATTAAAGCCTGTAAGTGGGTTAAGTGAGTCGGTGTAAAGCACACATTGACAATGATGCCTAGCTGTTACATGGTACAAGGCAAGATTGATGACATGCAATTCTTCAGTGAAGATGGAACCTTGCCGTGGTATCTAGTCTGTAATGACGGTATCACAGCAGACTATGACCGATTCCACTGATGTTCTGGACTTGTATTGAGCTGGGTGGGATCAGAATCTACAATCTGCTGATGCCACGCCAGATGCTCTGACAGCTGAGCTACCGGCCGATGTTATGGGCTACGTTGAATTACACCAGAGCATTAATATTTATCTCTGCTTAATTCCCACCTACTCTTGATCAGAAAGAGGACACCGATGGATTTAGGAAGGCTGCTGTCCGTCGGACGGAACATTACCATGGCACCAGGTGTAGGAGAGCCATACCTTGTGCACGTTAAAGAATGCGCTGACGAGAGGCTACAATATATCGCCTAACAGCTATCCAGTGGGTCCTCTTTCCGCAGCCTTCTCTGTTTCAAGTTCTCTGAGCTCTTGGGGTCCTTGTTACATGGTCAGTTAGCCCGTTGTGTACAGAAAAGTGCCTCCCAGAGTTAAAGCAACAACTCAAATTACGCCACCCATTATTCTCTCCCCCCCCTCCACAAAAAAAAGGAGCAGAAAATTCACTGGGGTCGATCTCAATGAATTATATCTCAAATTAAAGCTTTTTTGACGTCTAGAATATCATTGGTTACTTTAAATCACTCCACCTTATTTCCTACTCCCTCCCCTTTACACAAAAAGAAGGGGAGGAAAAATTGTTGGAGATGTTTTTGAGCCATATACCAAATGAAAGTTTCAGAATTGCAAAATAGCAATGTTCCAATTCCTAAAATAGGTGTAGTAAAAAAGAAAAAAAAAAGAATTCTTATCTTCCTATCTGTTGCCCTAAAAAGCGAAAAACCAAAGCATACCGATCACTCTCCAAATTTGTATTCATTTCAAAAGAAGGTAGGGAGCCAAAACCGATTTACCTGCTCAACAAAAATTACCTGCACCCGATCTTCCTTTGAAGTGAATACGAATTCAGTGAGTGATTTCACTATCGGTAGACTTAAGTTTTATTTTTTTGCTTTTTAGGGCGGAGACAGTTTTTTTTAGATTTTTAATTAAAATTTTTAAAGGCTTTTTTTTCGTAGTTATGTATTAGGTATGGAAACTTTTAAAGCATTTCAATCGGTTCTTGTTCTTGACAAAATATTTTTAGATTTAAGAATTAAAAAACGAATACTTTTAAGTTGCATAATTACTAATAAAATACCATTTTGCATTTTTCCCATCATCAGCTAGCTCAAATTAAAAATTTAAGGAATGAAACAGTAGGTAAAGAAAAAAAATTCTTTTTGAAAACGAGATTTTAATATGCGCCAGAGGAGATATGCATCCTTCTAGTTAACAAGTGGATTGATTAACTGGTGCGAACCGTTGGATGATGCTACTGCATGCATAAGTAATAAAAATGATAACATACATTTTATTATTTTGCATTTTTACTAAAAATATTGATATAAATGTCAATGTGTGAGTTTTCTCATTTTCTCTTCATTTGGGGGCGGGGGTTGTTTCAGTCGGTAGCTCACTAGGCTCGTAATCTGTAGTTCCCAGGTTCGAGTACCACCTAAACTATCGCTGCTGTTCGTGAGCTCATTAAGGAAAACCCACATATTACCATTCAGGTAATACGTTTAGATATCAGTATATCGATTGACAGTGTTTAAACAATTATTCATCTACATTTAAAGTTCCAAAAGCTTTGTGCCAAATGGGTACACCACGAACTGACAGAACAGCAAAAAAAAGGGCGAGAGTTCAACTCGGATAAGGAGATGCTGGCAATGTTTGAAACTAGTGGCCCCAAGCGGTTAATGGACATTATTCCAGGTGATGAGGCGTGGTTTTATCACTATACAACTCCCAGAAAGATCGACAACTATGTTTGGGTTGCGGAAGATAAATGGCGCATCCAAATCCTCCGACAAGACTTTCACACAAGGAAAGGAATGGCTACCACTCCTGGTAGCCATGGACACCTTACCTGAAAAAATTACTATAAATGGTCAATACATCAACATTGTTTTGAACAAAATAAATAAAGAGATGAAGGAACAGCATTCAACAACAGGAGTATCAAGTGTTCTTCTTCATGACAATGCCAGTGCTCCAAAATCGAGCAAGTTACGCCTATCCTGGAGCAGGAAAAAACCAAACAGTTACCCCATCCCGCACCATGTGATTTTTGGTTATTTGCAAAAATTTAAAAGGAACTTGCTGGGGAGCCTTTTTCAAGGGTGCACGTCCTTGCAAAATGCGTTCATTCAGAGTTGCGGAGTATTCCCCAACCAGCAGTAGTACCACCATGCGTTCGAGAATTGAAGTAGATGTCTGTAATTTTGAATAGATACTGGAGCGGAGTACATTGAAGGACATTAAAAGTTTTGTTGAGGTAAGTGCAATGGTTTTGTTCTGCAGATGCATGTCAATAACATTTTGAACGCCCGTCGTATTACCCAATAAAACAGACATCGGCTACGTATGACACATATGCCATAGGCAAGTAAAAGAATTTTGTGAGGCACCCGAATAAGAAATTCAGAAGTATGATTTCGTGACTAACTACTACCAAGACATTTCTACACTAACTTCAAAAATAGAAACTCAAGGAAGCCACCAGTTTTCATTTTGTAAACTTTTGAGGTAATTTTCGAAATGTTATTTTTAAGAACGATTCAATAATATGTATTTTAGTGCAATGTTGCTTTGAATTTAAATACAGAAAAGTGCATACGATACGAAATAGGTGCAGATGTGAAAAATATTTTTTAAAATCCTGTATTCCGAAACTCTTCGCTTTTGTACGGTACTGCATTTCCCACATCTCTCTCAGAAAAATGGGTAAATTATTGCTGTCAGTGGAATATCTGATAAAAACTACCAATGATTTTCCAAATTTCTGTTTTATATATCTTATTTGTAAAACTCGAAAACACCTCTGCTGTTTCATCATTTCAGTGATCTGTAAAGTTATATATACAGTATATATTAAAACTGCTAAGTACTGAAAATATTTTATATTTTTTACCTCTTCGTTCTTTTTCCAGTTTGTTTGGAAAAAATAAATTAGTTATATATATATTTCTCCCATTCTCCGCAATTACGAAGGCCTTCAATTAGTAGCTCTACAATATATGATACTGTTGCGATAATTATACAAGATATCGTAGCCAAGCCGTATATATATCGTAATATCAAGAAACTGCCGTAAATGTAGCAAATTATCTACGAACAATTTTGTCTAAAAGAGACGTACGTACGGAATTATGAAATTTTATTGCGTCTGATATGTAAATCACTGAAACATTTTACAGCAATTCAATCACTTCTGAGATACTCCAGGAACCTTATGAAGTCGATAACTTCCTTCAACACCTTTTAAGTAATATTCAAGGTGTTGCTTGGCGCTGCTGTTAATGAATTGCGGTTTTTTAAAAATTCGCCAACTTTTGATTCTTTTTCGGTCATCTATAGCATCCAACCGGATCTGGTACTGACATTTTATACTCACTAGACTGTCGAATGGCTTTGTGCATGATAACAAACAAACTTGTTGATCTTGTAGGCTTCTGCTGAGGGAAAAATCTAGTTTTCTCACTCTGTCTGAATCCTCTCCCTGAATCCGAGTTTATGGTTTGAAAATTAATTTTTGTTTTCTAGAAATTAATTTATATTTTTTAATTAATTTTTCAAAACTTTAAAGAAGATGAAAAAGGTGAGATTGGTCTATAATTAGAAATCAAGTTTACTTCGCTAGCTTTGTAAATTAGAATAATAATAGCCTTTTTAAAATCCTCTAAAAATATTCATCGTTTTGCCCTTTTTTTATCTTTCACCTTTTTCCATATACTAAGATACGTTTTAATGAGTAATCGATTGTTTAAAAAATAAAGATGTTTCCGATGTTCACGATTTGATTTTAGGAGTAAAATTATTTTTCCATCCCATTTCTTCTTGCGTCTGTTTCGATTCTTTGCGATAGTTTTAGTTTTGCTTTTCATACATCTGGGCTCCGTTATCTTTGATCTTCCAAAATTACTTCTTTTCTTCGTTCGTTTTTACGTGACAGCATTTCAGACTTAATGGAAGTCATTTATATATTTCGAGTAGATTGCTATGCCATACCATTCTCTCTCTTTTTGAAACTGTCTTTTCTGCAGCGTTCGTGTCATTTCCCTTGCGGATTTCAGTTGAAGTTCAAGTAAAATATTTATATCATAAGGAAAAGATAATTGTAGAGTTTTTTTCTTTAATTTTTTGGGTTAAGAAATAAGAATTTTTTTCATAGTAAAATAAAAGTTAAGTGTAAAGCAATTTAGTAAGAAAATATCTTTTAATCTATAATTACCTGCCATGTTTTAATTTAGTGCCATATTTCGGCTTTCATATAAAGAAAGTTTGACAGTAAGAGGTCTAGCATTTTATCAGTTAATTACTTTAGTATTATACCGCTTTCAATGTTGCCATTTCCTTCGTTTTATTTTGTACTCTAAATTTCCTCTCCTTCATTTCAGGTTTTATAACGAAAGTAATCAGCATATGTCTTTATGGGGTGGGGGGATGACTCAGTCAGTAGCGTGCCAGGCTCGTAATCTACAGTTCCCACGTTCGAGTCCCAGCTGGGCTAGCTTTGAGATTTATCCTCCGCAAAACTTTTCGCCCGGCCCACTGTCACTAGGGGACACCAATGGACTAATTAGCATAAGTCTTTATGGGGTGGGGGTGGCTCAAGTTGGAGGCGTGACAGGCTCGTAATCTACAGTTCCCACGTTCGAGTCCGAGCTGGGCCAGCATTGTCCCTCCACAAAATTATTCTGCCCTGCGGAAATAAATAATTATACATATTTTAATTCTGCCTGCGGATTAAAATAATTATTATATTATTAATTTATCCTAGTTTACCATTTGTCTCCTAACATCTGTCCAGTGGGTCTCCCCCCTCGACCTTCTCTGAGCCCTCGGTGTCCTTGTGACCTGGCCATTTAGCCCATTGTATGCATAAAAGTGCTGCTCAGAGCAACCCAACCCATAAGTCTTTTTCTTACATTTGTGTGTGGAATACATAGTCCTATTAATAATTTTAATATGAAGAAAAGTATAATCCATAATACCTACAGTTGATTTTAGCAAAATTTTGTTGATAACGTCATATACCTAATTGTTAGTGCTGAAGAGGTACAGTGCAATTAGCAAGAAGAAGCAATTAGAAGATTGATTGGATCTAATTTCTTTTCCAATGGAGCCCTCACCTACTGCTAAGGATGTTATTAATATTTTCCACATTTAGCGTAGTAAAATATGTATTTATAAGTTATTCGGGTCTTCTCATTTATTTGTGTATTCCTTAGAGAAAAAAAAATAGAATCATCCCATACTTTGCCAGGGCAAATCCAAAATTCGGTCCGAACTTTTAAAATAATTTTTTTCATGGGAATGAAACTACAGACAAAGATCTGAATTAGGTCTGTTAAATCTTGAATTTCAGTACTATATTTATTGTTTAAATAGTTACAGCAGTTGGAACGTTTAAAAGAAACGTTGCTCCTCCATAAAATATTTCTTCAGAATTAGCAAAAACTGAATAGTTATTATTAGATGAATTTCGAAAAATGCACTATTTTAGTGAGCAGATATAGCAGTTATTTCTTACGTTTTAACTATTGTGATACCATGACCGGAGCTTTTCCAGACATAATTTAATCCAGTTCTCAGAACTCCTAAAAATCGAATTAATATTATGTAAATTCAAGATTTAGATAGACTGATTTGGATTAAAAAGATATTGCAGCCTTATTCCAATAAAAATATTAGGTAAAAGTTAACTGCGTTTCGAATTTCGCTTTTCACTGACAAAACATTGAAATGTTCCACTTTTTTGTATAATGCAGTGGAGTTGAACTTTTTTAAGTGTTGTTACCTGAGTTAGCCAATAAAACTGTAACACTCAATTCCTTTTTAATTGTCAAGTACATAAAAGGGAAAATCATAATAAATGACAAAATTATATTATTTATTCTCGCCATGGGCACAAAGTGTTTTACTCCTTTGTTCAGTAAAATTACAGCAATCTTTTAGAACTCGGGTATGTAAACTGCACCTGGTTAGTAGAGCCATGAATCAGGTTTTTGTAACACCTTCGACAGCTCATTCATTTTTCGAAATAGGCCGTTTTTTCTCTCTGTCGAGAACCAACGAGTATTCCCATTTTTGCCGATGACCTTTTTTGTCTGTCATTTCCTTCATTTTTTCTACGTCTATCTATATTATTTTTTTCATATTTCTGTCTCTTATCGCCGTGAGAAAGATGTTATGTTCTATTTTTCATTTGTTTTTTTGGAACTGAGAATTTTAATTTGTTGTATTTCGTTTGAACAATAGAAAAAATAACCTGAAAAAAGACGTGTTTAAGTTTCATTATTTTTTGAAACGTTTTTTTCTGTTTTTTGGCTGAAATATTTTACTTTAATTTCAATCTGTCCTCACAACATAAAATTTATCACGAAATTTAAATAAAGTGGAAGTTTTTTTTGAATGATTCTTTATTAGAACTAATTAGTTACAAATGTAATTTGGATAAGTAACACGTAGTATTAAGTACCTAAAACCTATTACATTTATTCCATGAACTATTTTTTATTCCATGACTATTTGCAAATGAAGTAAACTTCTATTGCAAATAGAACTTTACTTTTCACTATGTCGTATCTGTCTGTCTGTCTGTAGACATCGAACTCTTTGGTTTTTAGATAAATAATTTTTTTTGAATTGGATAGTTAATGATGAAATATTACGATTCGCACTTTTCGAATCTTCCTACAGCTACATGTAATTTTCACATGCTTGCACAAAAAGTGAATGTTCAATCTTCACTAGAAATGAACGTTGTTGTAAGAAATACCTAATACTTAAAACTTGTGTTTAAACTATGTTACTGCTTGTATTCTCCTTGCTGTCACATGGCGCCCTCTGTCTTAGCTGTTTTGAGGATATGAATGCTTACATTTTTCTTTTAATGTGAGAATGCGGGTAGGGTGCTTTTCTTTCGCTTCTCCTTTTCAATCTTAATTCTGCAATATTGTTTGCCTCGATTTCAAGTGTGAAATAACCTTTGAAAGACTTGGTGCTTTATGCGTTAGGTCCGTTTGAAACGCAAAGTATTGTCTATCAGTTATGGGTACCCTCAGAATCGAGAAGTAATTAGTACTAGCTAACTGGGGTAATGCTACTTTCTATAGGTAGTGTTCTTTCAGATTTCCAAACGAGATACGTAACATTATCAAAAAACGTGTGCTTGCCCGAACCACTTTCACACGAACAATAGTACCACTTGTTCTAAGAATACCACACTAGTATAGAAATATTCTCATGCAGGAAAAATAACTAAACCGATTCTTAGACAGTGTTAGATTTCCTCACGTAGTGAAACACCATATCTTTGTCGAAAAACTTGTGTTTGCAGCGAAAAATAGCCACCTTCACACACTTATGCGTTTATTCAAATGTACTGGGGGACCAGGAACTCTGAAAAGAGCGTGAGATAGCGCCTTGGAATAACAGCTTAGAGAGCTTACGTTTCTTACGTTACGTTTTATCGGCGGTTGAAGTCAGAGACTGCCAATTAGGTCTAGCGGATCAATTCTGGGACCCAACTTTTCATGCAAATACTGAAAATATTGTTGTTTCCTTAGAAACAGTGAGTTTTTCAGATTTTTTAATTTCCAAACAAAAGCGCCTGTTCAGATTGTCTTCCGTTTACCCGAATCATATTTAATGCAGTCAACATTGACTTATTGTGAAAGAATGACTGTTCGTGGTATTAAAACAGACAAACTTTTCATACCTTACGAGATGGAAGGGAGATGGAAGGTTCGTGCATCTATTGATGGCATGTTAATGTGAGTTCGAAATCAGTGTATTTTTAAAAATATATGCAACTATCTGTCTTAACGGTTATCTTTCATACGACATAGATGCTCAGCAACACTCATGTCTTACCATGGATCTCTAGGTTTCTTAGAAGCAACTAACCTACTGTCTATGGGATAGATGTTGGCTATTATAACTTATAGCTGTATCGGGGGGTAAAGTACTGAATAGGCTATTGTGAGATTTTCAAAGTAAGCAGATATATGGAAAAAATAATAATCTGATGATGCTTGCGATTTTACCTTTTTTCGGCAAATGGTGCTATGAAAGTAAATATACATATGTGGAAGATGAATCAGTGATTGAAGTTTAATTATCTTGCGAGATGTATGAGGAAATGCATAGATATTGAGAAACATGCATCTGAAGATTAAGCTATGAATTTATCTCTAGGATTGTATGACGGTGAAGCAAACTTGCAGTCAGTTTTTCATTCTAAATGCTTACACAACATATGGATAGGTAGAGTGTCTGTGTAATGATGAGTCATTAACGTCTGATGCGTAGTATCTTTTGTAGATAGACACTTTGATTAACGAATGTCAGAATTAGAGAAAGTCCTTGAATGTGTAAAACATCCCTTATGATCCTGACAGAATTAGACATCTACAGCAGAATTAACTCAGAAGATTGTGTGGAGAATTAAACTTTACAGATGTCTATTCATCTTTGATAGTTAAATGAATCATTTCTCAAGCATTGAGGTTTCTCAATTTATGATTGTATAGAGGAAACAGGCTTGGAAGTCAATCCCTGTCTATATTAATGTTGTCAATCCTCAAGCTCAGTATATTACGTTTCACATATTTTTATCAATCAGATCAGCTCTTTCACGGTTTTAATGGCTTTTTAGTTCAAATCTTTATTGTCTATGGGAAATTCATGAACCAGGGTTGTTTTTACCAAAGTGCATGGTCATATCGCTAGTGTGAGAAAGATCGCCCCCTGCACCATTTTTTGCATCGAAGTCATCAGCGTTCCACAGAAATGGTGCATTATAGTGGTTGGAAAAAAATAAAAGTTGAAACTTAAGTGATTATCCCAGAAGGTCATATGAAAATTCGTGAATGTTAACACTATCACCTAACAAAGGATTCAGGGAATAATGCTAAAGATTTCGTATTACTTCATATCACATTGGGATTTTCACACATTTTGCGAAACTCGTATTAAGTTTTTACACTGAATTATACGTCACAATTCCTTATGAGGACAAAGAGTGCCAGTTAACAATTTTTTGTATGTTCCCTTTCTAATGTACGAGGTCAAACCATATTCTCCCTGTAACCATACTTCCTTTAATTGTGATGAACAGTATAAGACGACCTTCCTTGTAAAATCAGCTGACCGCATGGAGAATGCGATAACTTATCCCCCCTGAAAGATCCGAAGGCAGCATACATGGAGCCCCGTTGATCTGTTCTGATAAAGTGCAGCATTTTCGTCATGTCATTATTTAACTTTCTAATTAGCTTGAGGAAGATAAAGCACGGAGCGACTGCTCTTCTCAAAGTAAGTCGACCCTATCGAATTATTTTATCTGTTTCCACGGCTGTCCCATAGGTCAGCGCGAATGGCATGGGTGAGTGGTCCGTGACCTCTGTACGTCACCAGTTGGCCAGCTTGTTGCTGTGATGTGTCATTTTAGCAGATCACGTGAACAGAGTCGAAGCGGGAGCGAATTGATTTTTCACGCTCTTAATTTGTAAAGACATGTCGCTTCTTGTATGTATGCTCTACGTGAGAACAACGGCATAAGTACAGAATTTTTCAGGCCCGATCAGAACATATATGTCAAAGCATAGTTAGGTGGATTATTATGTTGCGCCAAAGCTTTCTCATTTCGCTGGATTAGTCCAGGTATGTTGAGAGGGTACGTTCGAGTGAGACTTATGTATTATTTTTTATAGTAGGTTATTGTATTTGACTATTGTTTCCTATTAACACGCATTCGTGTTGGAACTAAAGTTTTTTACGCAACTGGAAACATGTGAATTCTACTTTTAGCATTCTGCCGCGGTTCTTCACCTAATGAAAACAACTGACCTTGTAAAGCATGTAACTGACGCCGCAATGCGAATTTCATCAGCGTCTTTATAAATATGGTATTTATAATAATATCAATAAACGGTGGAAGAGACGATTTTTAAAAACTGTGAGAGCGTTTCTAGATTTTTAAAAATTACTCCCATAGCTGATTCAGATGCAGTTACCATGTATACTCACATAATCACTAGATGGTGCCACGGGTTAAAAGGGGGGAGGAAAGGGGTTTTTTAATAAAGGGAGAGGAATTTTTTAATAAAGGGGGATTATTTTTTAATTATTAATTAATTATGAATTATGAATTGCGAATATTAATAAGGGGACGTAAGGGGCGTGGCTTGTGACGCCATATCACGTGGTCGGAAGTGGGCGTGACTTGTGACGTCATAGACCGGAAGTATTAATTGCCATATAGTGTGACCCTACTACTCAGGTATGTCATAATATTTTCATTTAGCTCAGAATTTTGTGCACCAGGCTTTTAAACCTGAAGTTTGCAGGTTTTAATTCTCCATTGTGCCTGCATTGAGTTTTTCTCTCAGCCCCAACTCTACACTCGGTGATAAAGAGCATTTCCAGTGGCCTTGGAAAGGTCGTCTTCCGTTGAATCAGACTTTTTAAGCTCTGGTCTTGTGTACAAGAAAGCCATATCATGTGAACGTTAAAGAACATGCTGGATGGTTTTTCATGGCATTATGTTCTCTGAGTTAATTGGAATCCTTATGATCTGGCCTTTTAGCCCATTGTGCAAATATAAGTGCTCTTCAGAGACAAAAACTGCACGACCATTTTTATTGAAATATTTATTTCAAACTTTAGAAAATAAATAAATAAATAAATGGACTTAATTCTCAGCAATCGTGGCGTATCGCTATCTTCTTTTGTAACATTTTTACAGGAAGGCAAGGCCTATATTCTCAGGGAACTAATTGTATAGGGGAGGAATAATAATAAAGCAGACAAACTAGGCTTAATTGTATGAACACTGTTCACCGTAGAAATTACGTTACTTAGCAGTAATGGATCTGCATAATTGATTTTAGTGGTGTACATAATATGCCAAGGTGTGAAGAGGATAGAAAAAGTTTTAGCAAATTCAGCTTCTCATAATACCTAACATGTTCTTTGAGCTGCAGATAATCATGACAACATCCCGTTCGAGAAACGAATATTATCGATTCTCAACATTATTATGCGAGCAATCGAAGCCGCAAAAATACCCATTCTAAAGGTTATGAGTAGAATCTGAGATCCTGAGACGGTGATACTGGTATGCTCAGCTGGATCATATGCAATATCATTTTTGGAGAAAATTTACTATGTAATGAGAAACTAAAGAGAAAGACGAATGCTTAAAAATATGGAAATTTTAGAAAGTGTTAATAATTGGGAAGGTTACAAACTTTTTGCAATAGGCAAAAAGGAAAGTAAACCTTTCGGAAAATAATACTAATTTTAAGATAAAGCTAAAATAATGGAAAATTCGATTATTCAGCTTTTCTCTCTCCCTACTCAGGAATCGAAGTTTCTGCATAAAATTTGTGAAGGAATCGGAATAATATATATATATAGGTTTTATGCATTTCGACGTGTGGTGTTTTAATCGAGATAGGCAGGCTTTAGGAAACTTTGTCATTATTTGAAAGTAATCCAAATTTCCATTCTTTGCTGGTAGCATTGTTTGCATTGGTATTCCCTGAGGCTCTGTTGTATTAGGAACACTGATGCCATGGTAACTGCATCTGATTAAATTTTCTGTTTTAGTTTTTGAATTTGATTGTCTTAAGTAACGTCATTTTATTTTTACCTTTCAAGGAATGTGAATAATTCAAAAGTAAGGATTTTTTTTTGCGATAAAAATTTTCTCGATTGGCATTACTAAAAAAACTTCAGATTGGCATTACTAAGAAAGCTTTGTAGAGTTATTATCTTCTATGATAATGAAAAAATTATATTTTTTATTATGTTTTATATATACAGATGCATTACAGTCACGGTATTTTGTTTTAGTTCAAAGGTTAAAATGGAGCTGTGTGAATTGAACATTTGCAACTGTTATTAAATAATATTTAATACATACGAAATATTACTTTTTTGTGGAGAAAAAACAGTAATATCCTTCCTTAATGATAATATATTATTTCCTTTTTAAGTTGAAATATTATTGATTTCCACTATCGACATTTCAGCTAACCACGGAACAAAATGAAATGTTCAGATTTTTTTGCTTTTCTTCATCATATCAGTTGCTGAAGATTTATGATTTTATAATTAATTTGTCCATGTTTCAGAATCTAGACAGTTGCATAATTTAACGTAAAAGTTTTTATATGTAATTTTGGCCTTTAGCCTTAATATAAAACCTACACTGGTTTCTATAAATTAAGGAAAGCTCAGAAAAATTATGATAAGCAAAAAACTATATGAATGATTTTAATGAAATGCGATGGAAACATGAATTACAATGCGAGCTTCAGAATGGCATAAAATATTTTACACTAGAAATATTTTTCGTCAAAAAATAACACAGAAACTTGTCCAAAAATGAGGTGTCACAATGCAATGGGCAAAGTTCTTTAATAAAGATTGTGGTCACCCCTTACAGCAATGTAGGCACGACAGCGATGTTCCATTGCTGTTTATGATGTGAATCAGTTCAGTAGAGAGTAACGACCATTGCTCCTTGAAAGCAGTAATAAGCTCCACCTTTGTTTCAGGTGGCAGGTTGAGGACAACAACACCTCTCCTAGAGCATCCCACACATACTCAATCGGATTTAGGTCGGGAGATCGAGCTGGCCATTCCATGCGCATAATGGTCTCCTCTTCAAGGTATTGTTCCACTAGTCGAGTTCTGTGTGGACGAGCGTTACCGTCTTATAAGATGAATGTTTCACCTATTGCACCAGCGTAAGGACGTACATAAGGGTTCCGGATGTCATCTCTCTACCTTTGAGCATTCAGGTTCCCACTCATCAACACGTAGAGGTCTGTACGTCCATCTAAGGAAATGACACCTCAAACACACACGCTACCTCCGCCGTAACTGTCTCTTTGACGGATGTTATTGGGATGATAGCGGGTACCTCGTCTCTCCATATCAAATAATGTCCTGAATGACTCTGCAAGCAATATCTGGATTCATCTGTGAAGAGTACGAACCTCCATTGCTCTTCTGTCCAGTTAACATGCGTGCGTGCCCAATTCAACCGCTCTCTTCTGTGGCATGACGTGAGAAGTATACAAATTACTGGCCTTCTAGCGTACAGAGCTCCCTCATGAAGCTTTCTACGCACAGTAGAAGCTGATACAACCCTGCCAGTGGTTGCTGCGAGAGAGTATCGTACCTGAGAGGGAGTAGACGTCCTGCTCCTTCGTGCTGTTAATCGCAGATATTGATCTTTTCAGCGGTCATAACTCTAGCCCTTCCTCGGCTAAACCTCTGAGACGCGGAATCCGTGCTAAGAAATTGATTCCATAGTCTATGGACCACAGAAGGACTCACATTCAGCCAGCCATTGTGCCGGCTAATAGCTCTCCAAAGCAGTTCATTTGACAAATGATGCCTCGAGGTCATTCCTACAAAATGGCTATTTCGAATTTCTTTACTCACATTTACAACACAAAATAACGATCCACTCCAAAACACCCGTTTTTAGGGCCGTTATCCGATTACGCAAATTGACGCAACTTAGACTAATTTGCATACGATATGCTCACTCGGCATTATTTTACTGGTTACATGAACAAGTTTGGTGAAGATCGCGATATTTCCCTATTTTTTCGAAAATGGTGTATTTAACTATACTAAAATATAGTTAGAGCCCTGCGCGGATAGCAAAAGTTCTGTCCGCGTCGGCAAAACTTGATCAGCATTACATTGGCGTATATTAGCTACTTCATAACAGTCGAGGTTTTGCAAATGCTTTGTGGTCTACGTATGTTTGCGAATAAAACAAATCCGTAATCCGTCTAATGAGGTATAATCCGTCTAATAACTAATCATTAAATGAAAAATATTCTGTGATAGAAAAGCCTATATTTCAGAAAAATATGCCTTACTGAATATTAGATAAAGGAAATTACATTTTTAAATAATATAATTTCGCAGATTCTTCTGTGTAAATTTTGCTCTTTTGAGTTGAGTTGGGTTGTGTTACCTCTGAGCGGTACTTTTTTGCACACCATGGGCTAAATGGCCAAGTCACATGGATCCCGAAGGCTCAGAGAAGGCTGGGGGAGGGGACCCACTGGAACAGCTGTTGGGAGACAGATGATAGCCTCCCGTCAAGGCCATCCAGCGTGTTCTTTAACGTGCACAGGGTATGGCTTTCCAGCACACGGCGCCACGGCTTAACGTCCCATCCGACCGGCGGCGGCCTTTCCAAGCCCATCGGTGTCCCCTACTGACCGTGGGCAGGTCGGGGAATTTTGCGGAGATAAATCTCGACGCTGACCCAGCTGGGACTCGAATATGGGAACTACAGATTACAAGCCTGGCGCGCTACCGACTGAGTCATCCCCGCCCCTTTGTTCTTTTGAATGCACTTATCCGAGATTAGGGGAAGCGCTCGTTTTTTGTTTCCCACTCCCTTGTACATTTCACTGTGTAAACTTTGTGATCTCTCCACGACTGAAATTTTCATAGATTGGATTCCAGTATTTTACATTGAATGAAATTATCCTGCATTGTTAAATCATAGGAATGTTTTGTAGTAATAAATAGGACAAAATATATTGTCTCTGAGTAAATCTGTAACTTTTAGAAGTCTTAAGATACCGTGAGCCGTCCCACGGCCAAGTGCTTAGCGCACTTGGCTACTGATCTAAGGGACCTGGGTTCGAGCCCTTGGTAAGGCATGGCTGTTTGTGTCGTTTTTCTGCTGAGGTCCTGCCATCCTCTCAGACCTTCTACTATGGCATATAAACTGACAGGCTCACTTTTAAATAAATAAAAATTTTTTCTAAAGTTAATTAATAATCCAAACTGTCCTAAATGTAAATTAATTGAAAATACATCTCATTTCTTATTGAATTGTGAAAAGTATAAAGCTGAAAGAAATGAATTTTTTAAAGAATTAGAAAATATTGGAATTATTGATTTTAATGTAGAATCTATTCTTGATTTCCCTAAATATCCTACAAGGATAAAATTTTTTCAATTCTTACTTGACTTTATTAAAAAAACAGACAAATGGAGTAATTTATAAAGAAAAAAAAATTGAGAAAATCTCAAAAATATATATATATGAGTTATTTGAAAAACTAAAAAACAAAATAAAATACATAAAAAATATATAAAAAAAATAAATGAATAAAATAAATAAATAAATAAACAGAAAGAGATTAGAAAAATTTTAAACAAAATAAAAAAAAATAAAAAAAAAAGCCTTCTTTTTTTTTATTTCTCATAATTCAAATGGGTAAGCCTGTGCAAGGACCACCCAATGCAGCGTAACGTAGAAGAAGAAGAAGAAGTCAGACCTCTGTGGCAAGCAGCTGCTTGAGGAGGTATTTATTTTTTTAAGATATCTTGCCTCTCCTATTTACCTATCTGCCCGGGAATTTATGGATATTTGAAAACCAAAATGATGGAAAAATTTTGTAATTAGTAGAGTTATACAGTGTACTAAATATTTTCGATCATCATTTTTATGGTTGATATATACTCTTTGTGTGTTACCTGATGCTGATGATACTAAAAACGCGATGTAAAATGATTATATTTATAAAATTAAAATCTTTTCGACTGTAAAACTGTTAACGACCCATTCTTGCTAGCTGCTGAAAGTCTTGGATATTTAATACCATTTCACGGTAATCTATCGCGAAGTTGTCCTGAGGCATGTTATCGGCAGTATTATTAGATACGCTGTAGTGCTCTGTGGTATGTCAGTTATGCTCTCTCTGGTTGGAGATTAAATTTTCTATAGCTGTTGTGTGTTCCATCTGCTACAATCGATTGGTTCTTCACTTCGCCGATAAATCGCTATTGTTAGAATAATAAGTTGTTTCATAATTTGCTTCCGTGTTATTTTATTTTTGCATTTATCCTAGTAAATTTCGTAGCTTACAGGAATAAGGAAATAAAAATGACTGCATGAATTATATTTAGTTACGTAACTGTTTGCAAAGCTTGAACTGTATAACAAATTAAGTTAATTCCAAATGAACGAAACTTATTTCTTCATTCATTGTTTTCTTCAGTTATAATGATATATTGATATAAAATGCATGGAATTGTGATGGAATTGCGTTGTTTTACAAGGATCCTGCTGCTCAGAATAGGAGGCGGGGGGAGAGAAATTCACTGGATAACTCTTACACCTCCTGCGAAGCCTGTTGTTTAACGTGTAAAACAAGTCGACATGTGCATTTTCTCACCAAGAGCAGAGTGGGGGTTAGCGGAGAAAATATCAAAGCATCAACACAAGCTAAATGGGGACTCGAACATCGAAACATCAGCTTAGTAGCCTGGCATGCTACTAAATGAGCCAACCTCCGACTCACATAACGTGTATATGCGTAGATATGGGGCTAATGGACATGAGCTCTTTAAATGAGCAAACATTTTTTGCTTGAAAAATCCACCATTTGTCTGTTAGACGTTAAACTGCATCCGAGAACGCTATGCGATAGATAATACTGAGGCGTGTCTCTTAAAATTTCCTTAAGCGCATTACAGTGAATTCTCTTTATTCACGTGATTGAATGGAAGCCTCCGTTGTGCTTCAAAATAGTGCTGAAGTAACACAATTGATTTATAATCAAATTATGTGGCACATGGTTTATAGAGTGTCTATTTTTTTTTTCGATATCAGGAATACATCATTGACATAAATGCTACTTCCTATTAAAATAGTAATTTATAGTGTGGAATCTTTATAAGAAATATTTAACGACTTGTAAAAGCTGTATGCTATTCACAGAGCAGTGGAATGCTTGGTGAGATCGGGGCAATGATTGGTTCATTTAGTAGCACCAGGTTCGAGTCCGCACTATTTGCATTGAGTTTTTCTCCGTTAACACCCACTGTGCCTCAGTGAGAAAGGGGACATCATTGGGCTTAGAAACGCCGTTTTTCCTCGAATAAGACGTAAAGGAGAGACGTGTGCAGGAGTTCATATCATGTGCATTTTAAAGAATACTCTTGATGAGAAGCTCCCATCTGTCTCCTAATAACTGTGAAGTAGATCCCCTTACACTATCCAGCTCTGAGCCATTGGAACATTTGGGACCCATTATTTTAAAAAAGTGCTGTTCAGCGATAAAACAACCAAACCGTAGGAAATTGTGACTTCTGATCAAAATTTGAGCTACAATAAGGCAATTCGAATAATGGTTCCATTCCATGTCAAAATCAACACAGACAAGAAAAGGCCATTTTCAACGGGGCGGGGGTGGCTCAGTCGGTAGCGCGCCAGGCTCGTAATCTGTAGTTCCCAGGTTCGAGTCCCAGCTGGGTCAGCGTTGAGATTCATCTCCGCAAAACTCCCCGCCCTGCCCACGGTCAGTAGGGGACACCGATGGGCTTGGAAAGGCCGCCGTCCGTCGGATGGGACGTTAAGCCGTGGCCCCGTGTGCGGGAGAGCCATACCCTGTGCACGTTAAAGAACACGCTGGATGGCCTTGACGGGAGGCTACCATCTGTCTCCCAACAGCTGTTCCAGTGGGTCCCCTCCCCCAACCTTCTCTGAGCCTTCGGGGTCCATGTGACCTGGCCATTTAGCCCATGGTGTGCAAAAAAGTGCCGCTCAGAGGTAAAACAACCCAACAACAACCCAAAGCCATTTTCAACCTGACCAATCTTCTCGTTGCAAGCCTCAAATCTTCTTGTTGCAGTGAATTCCGCATAACATATCAGTAATCAAATTAAACAAAAAAGGAGACAGAAAGCACCCCTATCGAACACCAGTACTAATGCTAAATCAGTTGCTATAAGCCTTAACATCTCTCACACACGACTAGTGTTATTATATAGAACATATACTAATATTAAGTAGTCAGGTATGTCATATTCATTCACTGGATCCCATATAGAACAAAAAGGAAAAGGGGGAGAGCAAGAGATTGGATTTCTATTGCAATATATCATTTTCCCCACCGTTTTACAGGTCTTTAAAACATTTCTTGAAAACTGTATTACATATGCATAAATTTAATAATTTTTTGTCTCCATTACCCTTAGTATTCTCAAAGGGAGATATCCCCTTTTGCCCCCCCCCCATCCAAATCCGGCCCTGGCTCTCAATCAACACAAATTTGATGATCAACAGAATCGAACCCCGTTTTGAAAGCTAGAAGTTACTAACCACAGTTTTCTTAAACTCTATCACGGTCAGTAGTGGACACCGATGGGCTTGGAAAGTCCGCCGTCCGTCGGATGGGACGTTAAGCCGTGGCCGCGTGTGCAGGAGAGTCATACCCTGTGCACGTTAAAGAACATGCTGGATGGCCTTGACGGAAGGCTACCATCTGTCTCCCAACAACCGTTCCAGTGGGTCCCCTCCCCCAACATTCTCTGAGCCTTCGGGGTCCTTGTGACCTGGCCATTTAGCCCATTGTGTGCAAAAAAGTGCCGCTCAGAGGTAAAACAAAAAAACAACCAAATCTTACACTCTAAATATTTCTCAGCTCTTCTCACTGAATGTTCATTATCTGCTGGACTATAAAAACATTACTTGGACCACTGACAGTACAATTATGTATGTATGTATGTATGTATGACAGTATGTATTTTTGTACAAATCAAGTTGTATGACATTATGTATTATCTTATAATCTATAGAATGCTTCTGAGAAGGGGCGGGAGTGGCTCAGTCGGTAGCGCGCCAGGCTCGTAATCTGTAGTTCCCAGGTTCGAGTCCCAGCTGGGTCAGCGTTGAGATTTATCTCCGCAAAATTCCCCGCCCTTCCCATGGTCAGTAGGGGACACCGATGGGCTTGGAAAGGCCGCCATCCGTTGGATGGGACGTTAAGCCGTGGCCCCGTGTGCGGGAGAGCCATACCCTGTGCACGTTAAAGAACAAGCTGGATGGCCTTGACGGGAGGCTACCATCTGTCTCCCAACAGCTGTTCCAGTGGGTCCCCTCCCCCAACCTTCTCTGAGCTTTCGGGGTCCTTGTGACCTGGCCATTTAGCCAACGGTGTGCAAAAATGTGCCTCTCAGAGGTAAAACAACCCAACCCAAGCTTCTGAGAAATTCATTACTTAGTAACTAGATTTCACTATATCTTAAGGAGTCATGTGTAATTACAAGCACTGATGAAGTAAACTGCGGGCTTTAATAGGATAACGTTTTCGATTCGTTGAAAGGAAGAAAACCATATGTACGTAAATTATGGTGAAATGGGCAATGTTGAAGAAAAATTTGGATTCTCGTGGAAAGGAAGAAAATCATAAGCACAATATTCAAAGAATGTAAATCACATGCTTGATTTTTGTATATTTTCACCTTGTTATTCTGGTGATAATTTTAGCGGCTAAGAACTGAAAGAGAATTGAACACGGTGCTATATAAAGTAAATATCTTTTTTTAGAATGTATGAAGGACAGTAATATTAAATAGATATAAAAACGTGAAATTATTGAATAAAAGGAAATTGTTTGTATATGTTTTGAAAACATGAGATTGAGTTTTGGTGAATATATTTGTTAATATATAGGGAAAAATAAATTCGAAATGTATATTTTCGTCTTTTTTTTATTTATAACCTTTAGAAATTAGTTTTGAATAAATGTATATTTATGCGTGTATCATAGTAAATGCAGAAGTAATAATAGATATTAAAACATGTAATTTCGTAGAGACAGCAATGATTCTGTGAATCCACTTTGTGTAAAGGAAAAAAAAAATCAGAAAATGTTGAGTGTGGTAATCGTGTGTATTAGGCCTTAAGTTAAAAAAAAAGATGAAGTTAATCATGTTATATATTGCAGTATGACATTCTTAGTAGATCTTGTGAGAGAGAAATATTCGATTGAGACCTTTGCTTTAGGGATGATATAAGATGTACCTAAGGGGGCTAGAAGCACTCCTGGCTATTTTTTTTATATCATCCCTATCATACCTTCTCGTGCTTAAAAATGCAGGTGAATACAGAACTGTAGGTTAGGAAACAACGGAACTGATTAAAATACATGAAAAATTTAAGTAGTTTTTTTTAAGTGAAATGCAATTTGCATTACACAGGGAGGATGCATACTGATAGGGAACTAATACGAGAATGAGCATGCATTATGCATGTTCCTAAATCAAACACGTGCTGCTGCTGTTACATAAAGTTGTGCAATGCCCCTCTCGCTTATTGCAGCAGGATTTGCTTTTCTACAAAACGTCATTTTGTTTCCTGCACAGTTATTAAATATCCAGTCAGTTACAATGAGCTGAAGATTACATACATATATACATACAAAATCCTCATGCAGCCATGGCTACGGAGGTCCAACCAGACTGTGTAATTTTCTCTCCAGACGTGTTTGTTCTGAGCTACTACTGCATTTGGCCACTCTAGGCCAATTCTAGCAAGGTCCTGTTTGACATTGTCTGCCCATCGCTTCCTACGTCTCCTTTTTCTAAAACACTTAGGCACACTGTTCATAATCCTGTTTCCTAATCTGCAGCTATGCATACGGGCAACATGGCCAAACCAACACAGTCTCTCTCTGCACAATATGCTGCTCAAAGGAGGTTGATGATTCCTTCTAACCTCATCATTACTTACAAAATCAAACCACCTAATGCCCAAGATACTGCGTAAGCATATGGAGTCAAAGGCATCAAGTTTCTTGTTATCCTGCTTACAAAGGATCCATGTTTTGCTACATAACGAAGCTTAGAAAGAGCCAAATTATTATACTGCCTAATTTTAGCCTTTAAGTGTACACGCCTATTTTTCCACACTCCATAGATTTTAAAAGTCGCAGTGGCAATCCCTATTCTTCTATTTATCTCATGCTGCACATCACCAGTAACTGTTATATAGCTCCCAAGATAATTAAACTGAGACACTTGCTCAAGAGCGCAGCCATTCAAAGCAGCTGTAGCACTATCTGCCTGACCAATTTTCATCACTTTAATTTTTTCTCTGAAGATTAGGGCAGAGTAACAAACCCGATAGATTTGCGTTGGGAAAAGATTATGTGTCTCGTCAACGTCTCCAACGTTTTTTTTAAGTGCGCAAAGTACATTTTTTACGTGAAATGACATTCTTCCATTAGCATGATTTGCATGCCTGACTACTTTTCTTTTTATAATGAGAAGACATAAATGAAGATCCAGATTTGTAATTTGTAGTTCCTTGTTCGAGTTCTAACTGGACTTGCATTGATAATTTTTCCTGCTAACCCTGTCGCCTATCGGTGAAAAAGGCGACACCGTTAGGCTTGAAAACGCAGTCGTCCATTGATTGGGAAGTTAAGCCGTGGACTTTGGGGCAGGAGAGTCATACCTTGTGCACATTGAAGAACGCATTGGATGAACTTGACCGGAGGTTCCATGTGTCTCATAACAGTTGTTGTCCAGTGGACCCCCCCCCCCCCCATCAGTCTCAGAATCCTTGGCCGTTTAGCTCATTGTGTGCATAAAAATGCCGCTCAGAGGGAACGTAATCCAACCCAATTAAAGAAGATAATCTCAGCGTTCGATAGTAAAAAAAAATTGACAACATAGGATACCAATGTTGCAAGATAGAAGTTATTAAGGAATTGAAATTGAATGATAATGGAGAGAATATTATAAATATTAACCTTGTCATTTATCAGAAACAGATAATAGCTACTTTATTTTGAGGTCATGAATTGATTTTGCTATTTTTATTATTGACTATAGTGTAAAAATGTTATAAATCTAATTGATTGCGATAAATGTATACAGAAGAATGACAAAAATTATTGAACTCTTTCATGGGGAGCCAAATTTGAAACTAAGTAAAGTAAAAAAATGTAAATTTAAAAATGCCACTGGAGAAAATTTTTAGAGATAAATATCAAGTTTATTTATGTAGTAAGAAATCTTACATGCGAATTTATTAATTATGGAAAGAACATTCAGTAGGGCCGGGAGATATGTTTCCTTATCGTGGAATAGAGGACGCAAATGATGGAAAGAGTGATGTAACCATTAAATGTTCTGAACTGGGAGACTTTCTTGTTTACCTAGCCATTAACCTTATCGCGTATTAAAAGAACTCTCGCTGATCCAAAAATTGAAATTCAAATCAATCCAAGTATTTTTCTTTTTCAAGCGATGATACTGTACCTTTTTGTAATATCATATGAAATGCGAATATTTTTCCTAAAAGTAAGGGAATTGGAATTTGCTCATCTGATAAGCCAAATTCTTAAACTCGAGTCACAATTGTATCTGCGTTGAGATGTTCGCTATGCTCTATTCTTCCAAATTAATATAAATATTTGTGAACTACTGCACTTAGTTGTTGTTTCTTTAAAATATTCCACTGATTCAATAATAACTATGAAACTTTACTAATTAGCTGAAAATAATATGTTTGTTTGAT
Organism: Ryuthela nishihirai; assembly: GCA_038380435.1. Lineage (NCBI taxonomy): Eukaryota > Metazoa > Arthropoda > Arachnida > Araneae > Heptathelidae > Ryuthela > Ryuthela nishihirai. Next base: position 31,117,637 of record JAWZYU010000019.1, on the reverse strand, counting down.
ATATCAAATGCATATAATATACATTTCGTTCATTATTCATTTTGCAAAAGATTATTAATTAATTTGCCCTTGTCATTCGAAGTGAATTTATTCTTTTTGCAATCATGCTTTAGTTAGTATTTCTGACTCATGCTCAAAAATATGAGCAGATTATTAGTCTAGTTTCCTCTGCATATGAATTTTATGAGACGGAAATGTTGAAAAAAGATATCCAGTGATATAAAAGTAAAATAATACCATGCTTACACTATGTCCTGAACCATTCCCTACTAGAAAATGCCAATACTCAGCGGGGAATCCAGAGATTTACTCCAACACGGAGTACTCCGTGGACTTGCCAAATGTACGAGCTGTCAGTGGCCAGGGCCCGTAGCATGACACGCTGACAAACAGAACAGTCTCTCCGGAGGGTTCACCATTGTCTCTAGAGCGGCTCACATCTCCGCTAATTACTGGCCGGTTAATTAAAGGCCTAATTGAAAGCAGATCCCTCAACAACCAAGCTCATTTCCTATCCACTATGCTTAACCCTAGGGCCAGTTATTGGACTGAAACTTACAGATTTTTTTAATCTATTTTCCATGACTCTCTCTGAAATTTTGTTTTATGCCGAACAATTGTTTGTTGAAACAACTAAAGGAAAATCAATTTCCACGTTTAACTAGCTATTCAAAGAAAGTGGAAATTTGCTAATGACTAAAATGTTTGAGGAATATATTAGAAAGAAGTTAGAAGATGTTTGCTATGCGTCAGGAACTTGATTAAGAAAGTAATTTGTATAATTTGTAGAAAAATATAATAAAACTACCATTGTTTATCGACAAAAAATAATAAATGCAATTCCACAGTGACAGTTTATTCTATTCCATTGGATTTTACACGTTGTTTAATATTTGAACTTTTTAATCTTTTTTTTTTGCAACAGGTATTTAATTAACAATCCGCAATTGGGAGCTAGATGTGTTCCTTGCTGATTTGCAACCCAAAGTCCATAGACATTAGTTTTCTGCGTCAATCGGATAACAGAGAAAATTTAATAAACTCCTCTGACAGAAATATTATAATTGTACTGAGCCTACAGAGCTTAGCAAGGAGATTTCAGTTAACTAAGGTAATGTCATTGCTTTTCAACGAAATTAACTTCCATTACTTAAAGTAGTTGGCCTTAATAGCAAGGGCCATTGATATTAATTCTATGAATAATCTACTATATATTTTAGAGATTGCTTTTTGAACTCCTCCTACATGGTAAATGCTTGAAACCATGAGATTTTGTATACAGTGTCCTCTTATAGCTTAAGTAACGTAAGGGTTTGGTCCGCCAAATTTTCTCCCTTCCCAATCCCCACAAACGAGAGAAGAATTTCTCAACGATGAGAGTTATAACCACGTTATTATACAGCTCCCTATCATCATAAATTAAAACAACATGAATGTTTCCCCCTCAACCTTTTTTACTCCCTTTAAAAAATAAACGCAACGTGAGAGATATTCTCTCAAACCAGGGCTGCTCAATGAAATTTTCAAGCGGGCCAGGTTTTTTTCAGTGTTTGAATTTTAAGTCTCTTTTTGTGTGTCAGAGGTGAAGGAAGAAATCTTTCAAACAAGCAAAACTTCTTCGTTAGTATGTTTCAATATTACTTTTACGAATACGTTTATATTTCTTGTTTTTGCATTTTTCCTACATTCTCCATTAAGTCCATGAGTCACAAATTTCTTTTACAGGCCGCTATTTGAGTACATATGTCCTAAACTGTTATAGCTAGGATCATCAAATCGGTAGCTTCCTTTTATTATAACTTAAAGTAACATAAGAGTTTGACCTCTCAACCTCTCTCCTCCTGAACCTAATGAACAAATGGCAGCTGATATTAGGAGCTTCATGATCATCGAAAAAAAGGAGGCGGAAAATTTCACCCGGATTGATCGTAACGAGTTGTATATAAAATTATTTATTTCTAGCAAGTCACTCCAACCCCTGTTTGACCTCAAATGCGACATCGGATCTGAAAATCCCTCTCATTACTGAGTTCTGCTGCCGGAAATAACCCTATTCACTAATATTTATCTCTCCAACACCGGTATATCGGAATTTGACCTTTGACCCATCGCATCCAAAATGTGGCATAATTTCTGAGATCTACGACACAAAATACCTCAGGCACAAAATTTAGCCCTCTACCACGGGTAGATCTATATTTGACCTTCGACCTCGAAGGACTCATGACATCCAGAATTTAATAACATTTCCAAGATCTACGACCAAAATATTCCCCAGGAACCATTTTTAGTTGTCTAGCACTGGCAGAGCTAAATTTAACCTCTGACGTCAAAGGATCTCCCTGATCCGAAATTTCGTAACGTTTCCGATATGTACAATCCGAAATACCCCTTGACACCAATTTTTCGGCTTTCTAGTCCCCATATATCAAGGTCTCGACGTGACCTCTGTTTGACAATTAATGTCGAACGTTAAATTGCAGATTTTTACCGAGATCTACGACCCGGATTACCCCCTAGGTGCAAATTTTGACAGCTCTACCTTTTCTGCTTCATAGTTAGAATTAACGTGAACCCCTGCCAGCCAGCCGTCAATCACTCACAATCGTCTATTTATAAATTAGATGAAAGTTTGCGGTGTGGGGAGCATCTAATTACTATATAATGTCGAGAGCTTGATTCAGTTAAAAGTCCGAACAAGGCGGGGTAGATCTACTAGTTGTAAATAAAACTACTAATTTAAGCTATGGGTTGGGTTTGGTAGTTTTACCTCTGAGCGGCACTTTTTTGCACACCATGGGCTAAATGGCCAGGTCACATGGACCCCGAGGGCTCAGAGAAGGTTGGGGGGGGAGGACACACTGGAACAGCTATTGGGAGACAGATGGTAACCTCTCATCAAGGCCATCCAGCGTGTTCTTTAACGTGCACAGGGTATGGCTCTCCCGCACACGGGGCAACGACTTAACATCCCGTCCGACGGACGGACGGCGGCCTTTCCAAGCCCATCGTTGTCCCCTATTGAACGTGGGCAGGGCGGGGAGTTTTGCGGAGATAAATCTCAACGCTGACCCAGCTGGGAATCGAACCTGGGAACTGCAGGTTATGAGCCTGGCACGCTACCGACTGATTCACCCCCTCCCCCGTCATAACCTGCCTTCTGTCAGAAAGGGAACACTGATGGGAAAACTGATGAACATAAGTCGGATGAAACATAAACCTTGGCCTGTGTGCAAGAGAGCTATACCATCTACATGTTAAAGAACGTGCTGGGTGGGGCGTCCATTGGGAGAAGTTGGGGGAGGTTTCCATTTGTCTTCTGTCACGTTGGTCCAGTTGGTCACGTTGCACCAACATTCTCTGATGATTATGTCCAGTTGGTCACGTTACCCCAACATTCTCTGAGTTCTTGGGGCCCTTGTGACCTGACTATGTAGCCTATTGTGTGCAAAAAAGTGCCGCCCACAGGTAAACAACCTAACTATAACCTCGAACTTCATGATTTGAACACCTGTGTATTGTTCAGGAAAGCCACTTTTTACTAGACGAATCGCACTCATTTCATATGTCTTTCTTCTAATCATACAGAAAAATTGCTTCTTATGCTTCGAGAAATGATATTCTTGTGTGTCTGACAAAATTAGAATAACCTATTATCAATATTGTTTTACCTCTCTTGTGAAACCTTTAGTTTGTTAAAATCCTAATTTCTGTTTGAATAGTAGACGAATTAAAACAGAATATTTGCGATTGGCTTATTCCAACACATATTCATAAATTTGATCAACACGATAGCAACAACAGTAATACTACTGGCGACACTTAACAAACATTCATTACAGGGTATAATTAAACCCTATGCGCATCGGATTTTGCACTTTTCCAAGAAACATTTTCTTGCAATATCTGACAACTGTGAAGTAGCAATGCGTTTGGATTATTGGATGTTTCGTATTGTTAGTGATTTGTAGAGACTGTGTTTTATTAATCATACTGACTTATTTCGCCTGTAACGATAATCCGGTTTACTCCAGTAGTTGGGGAAATGATGAAATTTGAATACATTTTCATTGTATAGGTAATATTTTTAATAGTTGCTGAAATCTGCAAATTATAAAGTTTCGAAATTAAAAACAGTTTTAGCGTAAAGCTGACGTAATGATTTTTATGACTGGCTTTAGATTATTTATATATTAATTGGATTGCGTTATTAATCTTTGTTCACACGTCATGTGACATTCCTGGTTTGTAATATTTAGCTGTCGTTTTTGAACGTATCACATATTACCAGGAACGATACATGTTTGTTCTTATATAGCATAAGATTACTTTTATCAAAATAAAAGTTTTTTGCGAGTGCAATAAAACGTGACTAATATTGAAATTCTTACAGAGTAAAATTAGCCTTGTATTTTTATACAGTGCATTTTTCTTGCACGCCAGCAACGGTAATGCTTGGAAACATTGTATTCTCCTGAGTGCGATTTCTTTCGTTCTCACTACCGTAAAGCGCTCAGTTTACTTAACCTCTCCGAGGCAGTTTATCAAGAGTTGTTACCGTTATCTCTTCTACAGACTGCCCATTTTTGCTGAGAAGTTGGTTTACAGACTGTAGCTAAACGTCTGCTGATGGCGTTTAAAGCTCACCCTTATTCTCTTCTGCAGCGTGACTAGAATCACCATGGATACCAACAAAGGCTGGAGTATCTTGCTTCAATGGCTGCACAACTGATGAATGACACCAGTTGTCAGGCATCGTTTGGTTTTATGTATCATTGATTCTACTCTTTCACCAGCGTGTTTGGTATTCTCTTTATTTTGTTTTTGACCATATTTTCTATATATAAAGTATAACAAACACGTTTTACGGAAGATTACTAGCGTGTTTCAAAGCAACTACAAAAGTGTAATTTGTTTTATCGCTAGCCTTCAGCTAAAAGTAAGTTTACATTGACATTTATTTTTTATAAGCTTTATTGAATAATTCTATTGTAAAATCTTTCTTCACTTTGTTGTGATTAGAAAAAAATCTGAACCATTATTTAACATATCTAAAACCAATTTCGCCCATCATGCGGAATATGAAAATTCAATGGATAATTGGTGTTTCTTAAAAATCCTATCGATAAGCAAAAGTATTTTAGTTATATTACTATTACATGCAGATTTTACTTCGTTTAATTATTAATTGAACGTTTATGAAAAACAGTGAAAAGTATGAAAATTTTAACTAACTCCACAATCCAGAGCGGGTATTATATGTTTTATTATATTTTTAAAGCTATTTTTGTTTTCAAATTTTAAAGGATTTTTGAAAGAAATATGAGCCCTTTCAAGATAGACCTAACGCCACAAAAAAAATTTTCTCGATTGTGAAAGATTATAAATTTTATTTGAGAATTGTATTAAATTTAAAAACCTGTGTTAAAAAAATTCTTAAAATATATTTATCATCCAATAATTTAAATTATGTACTACATATTTACGTTATCGTTCAATCACTTAAATTATGTTAATATATATTTAAGTTATCTTTCAGTCACTTAAATTATGTCAGAATATATTTAAGTTATCGTTCAATCATTTATATTAGTAACATTTATTAGAAAATATAAAATCATAACTGAATTTTTTTTTTCTTTAATGAGGTTGGCAAAACTAAAATAATTATATCAGCTTTTTAATTATTACTATCTCACTGTTACTTAAGCAACACATCTTTACCTGTTAATTGCTTTATAACTTCTTATATTTCATTTTAATATCTAGGATTAGCCTTAAAAATTATGTATTAGATCACTAGTCAAAGTACTCAGATATATTTCCTAGGCCAAGATAGGAAACTTTAGTTATTCACTTCACATAAAAGCTTTGGTCTATCGAATGCAGCATTTGAAATTCAACGTCCCATTCCTGTCGATTTTGGAATGCTAGCTATTTCTTGTTTCTTTAAGCACAGTAAAGACAGAGTCGCAGTTTCGCCACTTCTCTACTTCTTGAAGTCACTTGCCGCTGATGTTGAACTGTCGATAAATGTCGGAAAAGAATGGTGGCTTTTCCTGAAATCCTTTTTCTATCAATAATTTATTCCGGTTGTGAATGAAATGCATTTTCTGTGTATACCAGAGGTTAAATTATTTTTCTCTGTAGAAGAGTTACTCATGAAACTTTGATAAAACGTAGAATATATAGTAGTATTCAGAGTTATACATATTTTGTTTTTATTAACAATTCAAGAGGCGTTGTGTTTTTTATTGCAGAGAAACGTCCTTTCCAGACTCTCTTTATTTAACCCATTTAAGCATTCTCACAGAAAAACTGGAGTAACTAGATAGTTTATTAAAAGTTTTACCAAAAGGTATTTTCCAAATAGAATTTATTGCTAAACGTGATAAATATGGTAAATTCTCAAATATGGTGGTAATAAATGGTGTGGAGTAAAAGGCGCAGAAAAGTGAACCACCCATCTTTGTGGTGTATCCGGGGTCTGGGTTTTGAATTCAGGGTGATGGTATGGATTTATGCTGTTATTTTCTATGGCTTTCTAAGTGCAAAAAGATAGTTCTAAATCCTCATTGTAATCAGTAAAAATACGAGGGTGAAGGAAACCTTTAACTATTTAATCATTTAGAGAGCTGACGATCATCTATTGACTTTAAGTGTTATTGTTTTAAGGAATTTTGTAATTCTTCATAACAATATTTCATTGATTTGTTTCAATGAACCAATCAAATATATCATTATTTTGTCTTTTAAATTATAACATTAAGATTAATCTGAAATGTTGCTTAATGATGTATACGTATCACTTCAGATTGAAAATAGAATTTACTTTCTAAGAAATGTCTGTGTATTATTATTATACGTACGTACTGGGTTATTGCTACAGTATGCATGCACATGTACATAGTAATAAAATTCTCAAATATCCAAAGGCTAATTAAACTTTTTATCCTCAGATATATTTTTATGAATTGCTTTGTAAATTGCTTAAAATAGTTCAGAAATATTAATATATTTTATGAAAAAAGGAAAAAAAACACCCTGGTATCAGGAGGATTAGTCCTGTCACCTGCATAATCTGCTGTTCTGCAGTAATCTAATACGAGTTTTGTCACTGAAAAAATACTGTCCATCAACTTTCGATGTCCTGTTCAGAAATTCCCGTGACACTGTTAACGGACAGTACAATTTCCTCCGATTTAATGAATACTCTAAACGGCTGTCTGCTACTGAGTTTTACAGTACAAACTATGTTCTCTTGCAGTTCGGGTTTGATGGCCTGTAGCTTCCAAAATGACAGTGCGGTTTTGTCTAAGAATTGTTATTCTTTTTTGACCTATGTATCTGAGCAATACTGCCAGTTTTCGTATGCCATCTCAAGAGTCACTCGATCACTCAAAACCTGAATAACAGCATTAGCATCTCAATAGTTTCAGCATTCCTTTCTCATTTAATGTTTTTGTACCATGTTAAATCAGTATTACGAATATATAAAAATCAGACGCAGAAAATATGAGTTTCAATGCTCCTTAATCTCTTCCTTTGTTATTTAGTCTTATTATATTCGCCTATTCCATATTGTACACTGAATCTTAAAAGTAACAGCGGAAATTCCGATTCCTCGACAGCAGGGGTCGGCAAACTTTTTTTTGTAAAGGGCCAAATAGTAAATATTTTAGGCTCTGCTGGCCAAGAGGCAAACTTAAGGATATTTATATAGGTAAACCTACTTAAATAACAAGAAAAAAAAAGTTTTCACCAATTACAAAATGAGGCGGCGGGCGGTAGAAAAAAGATTTGGCCCCGCGGGCCGTAGTTTGCCGACCCCTGCTCTACAGTATTATACTCTTAAGCTACATGTCTTTGGCATTTAGGATAGCCAGCTGCCTAAAGTTGGAGCATACCAGATGCATAGCTAGACAGTAATTCTTTGGATTTGGGCCCTTCCCGAAATTCTAAAGCTTAAAAAAGCTAAATATGTGTGTATGTTGTACTTTCTTGTTTTTAACCCTTTGTTATTGTGTTATGTAATTATATACTTTGCCAACAGTAAATGATTATTTTTTACTAATATTGAACATATTCTTTTCATCACCATTATTATTAAATTTGTACACCTGCCGGATATATTTTCTGGCTGCATACCTGGAATATTCCATTTCTGTATTTCATCAGATAAATATCTTGATATAAATGTTTTACAGTAAATAACTTAATCTGGCAGGTTACTATAGAATTCACTATTTCACTAAATGTTCCGACACTTCCACGTTCTCTGGAAAGACACATTTAAAGCTTCCTAACTTTAAATATAAGCTTTTTACAGGAAATTACCAGTGGAGATAAATTGTAAATCTCACTCAAATCTGTATAACCTTAATTTTCAATGACATTCGTTTTATATTTAAAGAATTATTGGAGTGGGGGTATTTAACAGGAAAGTTTATCGGTAAGCTTGGCAAAACCGAATTTACAAATTTCGGAGCATAATGTTTTTAAAGTCTGTTACCACCAAGAATATACGCAGTATCATACAAAAGGTTTAGACACGTCGTTTGTTATTACATGAAAAAGAGTAAATTCCTAATTGATAGCTCAGTTATTAGTGCGCGAGATTCGTAATATACAGTTCTAAGTTCTAGTCCCAACTGCACCTCCAACTTACCAACCTCGTTCTGTGTTCGGTGACAAAGTGGACACTGTTGGGCTTGGAAAGTTTACCGTCCGTTGAATGGAACGTTAATTCGTCGCCCCCTATGCGGGAGAGCCATACCCTGTATAGGTTGAAGAACACACTAGAATACCTTGACAGGAGGCTACCATCTGTCTCCTAACAGTTGTCCAATGGATTCTCTTTCCCTGACCTTACCTGGGCCTTTGAGGTTCTTGAACCTAGCTGTGTGCAAAATAATGCTGCTAAAAGGTAAAACAACCTAACCCAACCTATATGCTTTTTATGAAAAAATATCAATGTAGTTAAGTTCAAGATCTCAATCAATCTTTGAAATTTTGATTAGAAACAACATTCTGTTAGTATTTAAATTCTGGAAGTTTAAACTTCAAACAACAGGCCACAACTTAAGAATTTGTCTCAAAAATTAAAATGTAAATAATTACTGTTTATTCAATTAAGTGTTTTCTGAAGTTTGCGTAATGGTTCTTTCAGTTTTCAATTGTATAGAGAATTTTTATTAGTGAACGCCGATTTTCAATGTTTCATCTACTTTAATCCTAAATATTCGAAAAATATCGTTGAAAATCAAGATATAAAGAGTTGTTTGAAATTTCTAGCTTGTCTCCAATCTCATTTGTTCATAAATTGTTTATATTCAAAGTTAGAGAAATCTAATCTCGTTTAGACTGCAGGTTGGGTTGGGTTGTTTTACCTCTAAGCGGCAGTTTTTTGCACACCATGGGCTAAATGGTCAGGTCACATGGACCCCAAAGGCTCAGAGAAGGTTGGGGGAGGGTACCCACTGGAACAGCTGTTGGGAGACAGATGGTAGCCTCCCGCCAAGGTCATCCAGCGTGTTCTTTAGCGTGCACAGGGTATGGCTCTCCCGCACACGGGACCACGGCTTAATGTCCCATACGACAGGCGGCGACCCACCTTCCATACATATACTATGGTAGGTAGTCATATTATTCTGATATGACTTCGAATTGTGTCTGTAAATTAGGACATTTGCAATTATATTGATAAATTCATTCGGACTCGGATATTCAGAGTGTAGTAAACAATGTCAATAGATATTCTGTTATGTTCTTTAATATTTTTCGCTAAAAACCAGAATTATTAAGAAATAATTTATGTATATTACTAATTTACAGATTTATTTTTCTTATTTTTTATTAGTCCTGTTGCAGAAAGATGAAAATTAAAACTGTTTTTGAAATATATGCGCTATTCTGTTTAATTGTGATATATATATTTTTAATTAGAGATCTGTTGCTTTAATTAACTTAGACGGGTACTTAACACAATGGGTTAAGTACCCGTCTTCCAACATCGCAGCATACTCGCAACACACTATAATGAGGATCTGGATAGACCAATCCTTTGAGATGATCTCAGAGAAAGATGGGTCAAATTGTGTAAAATCCGCCATGGTACTATCCCTCACGCATTTCCATCCATTTGCCGCGAAGTACTACGATGGAATCATCCATGCCTTGGTGGCGGTTGTCTGGTGTGATTGAACCCCATAATGTTGAAACAAGATATTACATTGCAATGATTTTCTAACCATTCACCTTTAGTGTTTCCTATCACATTTCCTGTAGTAGGACGAGTTAGTTTTCGCCATTCAATTTGTTGGCGCAAAAAACAGACAATTATAAATCTGCTTTTTGCAGGGTACTCTTATAAGCTGGCTGACCTAGAATAGGTACTTCATGGCTGACCTAGAATAGGTATTTAAATTTAATATAGGAAAAACTTAAGGCATACTTCGCTTGTTTGTGAGTAATTACTCTATAAATTTCTATCACCGACTGATATCATCCTATGATGAAGTTGCAGTTCTGTTGGACCTCTCTTTATTTTGTAAATCTTATAATATCTTATAATAATGAAAGAGAGTTCCAACAGGATTTCAACTTCCTCGTAGGACGATCCCAATCCAGAAGCGAATATAAGGAGTAATTATTCACGAGTAAGTGAAGTTATGTCTTAAGTTTTTCCTACACCGAATTTAAACTCAGTTGATGATCATGGTATCGCAACACAGTTATAAATTATCGTGTGCGATATCAAATTTCTAGTAACAAATGTGGATTTTATGTGCTCCAATAGTGCCTATTTTGCATGTTTATAGTGCCATCCTGGGTAAACTTGGCCTCGTTGTTCCACAGCATTTGTTGTGTGCATGGCGGATTCTCACAGTTATTTCAGCATAAATTTGCACCACTGGTAACATTATGGTTTGCCATTGTAGATTAATGTCTCACAGTCATCGGAATGCACTGGGTTTCTCTGGGGATATGCAGTACAGTAGGCCAGCACATAACACACTCCTTTAAATGGAGCTGCCTCCACAGGCCTTATATGCCCCTTGATGCTAGCAAAGATACTTGTTTCACGGCACCTAAGATAGTTGTATGCGTTGGATGATGTGCTTCGAGATAGAATACCTTTCTGCGAAGAGCCGTGCTGTTGCCTTCGCTCTGCGCCTACATCCACCATATATTACCACCATTTGGTAATATTGTTTGCTCGTATAACCCTCCATCACTGACCGCATTCATCGGTGGAATGTTGCTTCAGACTAAATGGAACATGCGCAACTGTTTCTACATTCACTGGTGTGTAGTAGCTGTTACTGTACGATTTTGCAAATTGCATGTTTCGGTAAACTCATTCTAACATTAAAACAATTAATCTAGTCGGATAGATAAGCCATGGCGTTATACTACAGTAACATTCTGCTGCACAATATATTTGTTGTATGTTTAAATTTATTTAGTTGGATCACAACTTAATAGATTACAATGTATAGATTTGTATTTATTCCTACTCGAATTAATATTTGGTGCACAAGGAATGTTTGAATTTTATCCAATTTGTAACATTATATAAATCATGCTACTTAAAGAATTTGTTGCCTACTTAGTTTATATATAATAATAATTGGTAACTATATCGAGAACCTAAAGACTATTTTGTATAACTCGTTAAAGTTTTTTTTGTACAATATCAGTACCATTAAAGAATCGTGAATTTTTCATTACGATCATACTATCGAACAACAAAAGTAGCGAATGGAAAACTCCGAGTTTTCCGACCTCTCAAAAGCAGAAAATATTCTAGAAAGGTAATGATGATATTTTTCCACCACCGAGGCATCCTGTACGAACATGCAGTTCCACAGCATTCTGCTGTCACTGGAAGATGTCGCAATTTTCCTCACAATATTGCAACGTTTTACATTTAACAATTTAGGGGTAAACTTTCCTTTGGGTAAAGCCTCAGGATATATGAAACTCAGTACAACAGTAGTTCCCCCACTGTGGGGGAGAAAGGATCGAGCCACAAGTACTGACCTTGACCCCGGAGGTTCCATCAGAGGAACAAACATTCTCCTTCAACACGATAATGTACACTAGCATATATTATGCTGTTTTTGAATTTCTTCAAGAACAGGTGTCAAAATTGGGCTACATTCTCCCTGTAGCCCAGATATATTGCACTGTGCGTTTTTTGGCTCTCTTCAGAACTAAAAAAATCTAATTAAATAAATGAGAAATTAATTTAAAAATAAAAGATAAATGAAAGATCTTAGGGGGCAGATGATTTACGTCAACTGAGACATGGAATAAAAGCCGTGGTGGTGATGTTTTTTGTCAAATATTAGTTTGAACTTCGTGTTTTAATTATGCATTAAACAATTGGATGTGTCTTACATTCCAAGGTGGACACTTTGGAAATTAATCTGATGATCTGAATGATTAAAATATTGCACTGCTATACCTATACTTATTACTTCTTGAACAACCCTCGTATATATATATATACTTTTTCTTAACCAAAAATTATACCCAAGTGTAACATTTAATGTTTTTAGTTCACATGTTGCAAATGCTATCATTAGCGTTAATTTTTTCCCATGCGTTATACCTACACTTTTTATGAAAATATTCTCAATATCTTTTAGTTATCAAGACGTCATCTAGCTTCTTTTGCCATAAAATTGCTTTCCTGCGTCGTGTTGAAATTCTTGGTGTTGGAGTTGGTTCAGTCGGTGGCGCGTCTTCTTCGTAACCTGATGTTTACAGGTTACCTTCCCCTCCTAAAGTCCCAACTTCTCTTTGTTGAGGTTTTTCTCCGTTAATTCCCATTCTGGCCTCTGTGAGAAAGGGGATACCAATGGGCTTGGAAAGTCTTCCGCCAGTTCGATAGTACGTGAAGCAGCCATATCCTGTGCACGTTAAAGAACATACTGGATGACTTTGATAGAGGTTTCCATTTGTCTTCTAACAGCTGTCGAATGGACTCTTTGCACAGCGCTGAGCCTTGAGTCCTTGTGACTTTGACATTTGCTCATTTAGAGGAAAAAGTGCCGCTCGAAGGTAAAACAACCCCACTGAGATGCCGCTACCTTGTATTGTGACATTGTTTTTCACACACTATTGAATATTAAGAGCCTAGTAGCAGCCTTTGGTTCAGGTTTCCTATTTTTAATTAAACTAATGTTAACTTCTTCAAAAAATAATTTTCAGAATTAAATAAAAAAAAATAAAAAGAAAAATAATGCTGTGTAGAAATAATTTTTTTCAAGTATTGTCGTTTGTGTGACATGTAGGACATTCAGTTTTAAACGGGAATTTAGTTACTATTCGAGCGCAAATCAACTTGTGTGACAGGCATTCATTGTCAAGTAAAGACATGTTCAAACATGCGATCAACACTAGTCGTGCCTCCCTCCACATCACGCTCAATTGTAATGAAGACAATACAATCAACTTGTGTGACAGGCATTCATTGTCAAGTAAAGACATGTTCAAACATGCGACCAACATTAGTCGTGCCTCCCTCCACATCACGCTCAATTGTAATGAAGATGTTGAACAAAGAAGTACCTTCGCAAAACTCCCCGCCCTGCCACTGGTCAGTAGGGGACATCGATTGGTTTGAAAAGGCCGCCATCCAATAGGATGGTACATTAAGCCCTGGCTCAGTGTGCGGGACAGCCATATCTTGTGCACGATAAAAAATATGATGGATGGCTTTGACGGAAGGCTACTATCTGTCAGTGAGTCCCCCCAACCTTCTGTGAGCCCTCAGGGTCCTTGTGACCTGGCCATTTAGCTCATTTTGTACAACTAAGTGCCACTTAGATGTAAAACAACCCAATCTCTAACCTTAATGTAAAAATATTCAAAATTTGTTAAGATGAAAGAATATCTTTATTTAAAATGAAACAATAATATCAGAGAAGCAAAGTTGGCACCTCATGAAATCTGAAAATAAACAGCTCATACGACCTACTCCAATAAGTGCGTCTCGGCAAAAGAAAAGTAATATTTCATTTCCAAAAGGTCAGAAATTGTTTTTCCTATTTAGCACAAATGAAACATTGGTATTATAAAACCGTCGACAAACGCATCGGATTCTCTTTTTGTTTTACACATTAATATTAGATGTTTGAGAAAGTACTGGGCTACTCTTATGATATATATTAATGGAATCATTGAATTTTTAGACATTATCGTTCTTACTGAAACAAACTACATTTCTCAAGATAACATCTACGATATATATATAATTGTAATTATGTGTATTACCAGATTAGATTCCGTCGAAACTGATGGTCGAGGTGACATACAGTCGCTGACATTTGAACTGTAAACGCGTGAACATAACTATAACATCTTCTCAAGCGATACATATCAATAACGAGAAAAACCAAACTAAATTTGGTATTATTGCCATTTATAGATCACCCAGCTCAAATAGTAACCATTTTTTTTGGAAAGTTTCCATTCACGGATGTTGCTAAATAGAAACCTTATCATTTATCATGACTTGTGATTTTAACATTGAATTGTCAAATTCCGTAAAATTTGGAGTAGAAATATATAAAAATATACTCGGTGAATTTGGATATATGTAAATCATACACAGTTATTCCAGAGAAGAAATACGAGGAAGTCATTTAACCCAGTCATGTATTGATCACATTTTATTAAAAACTGCACGTTAGAATACCAAGACAGGCGTATGTACAAATAAAATAACTGACCATTATATTGTTATGACAGTCACTAAGTGTGAAAGTTCATATAATAGTCATTATTTACATTATTCTGAAGATGAAAAAGGAAGTGGTTATATTCGGACAAGTGTTAAATTTCAACGATAAAAATACAATACATAAACTAAAAAATCTAAATTTTTCTTCTCTACTTAATATAAAGGTGCTGGATGAACTTGAAAGTTGTTCTATATTTAAAGATTTTGATAACGATATGAAATGTAAAAATATTCCTATAAATCGCAACCGACAAGATAGAAAAAGGATGACTTTAAAATAAAAAATGAAGTGAAACAAGATATGGATGACAATTATGGATATTACATAAAAATAATAAAATATCCATAAAGATAATTATGTAAATATGAGGAATAAGGTTACTAAAATGATTAGAAATTTCCAAAAGCAATTTTATTAGAAATTATTTCTAGATGCAAAAGACAACATGAAAGTAACATGGAAACATATAAATAACATCCTTGATAATAAAACAAAACGAAATGAAGACACCAAAATTTTAAAGCACAAGATTAAACTTTAACTACACTAGAAATTGTGAAAAATTTTAATAATTTATTAAATTCGATCAATAAATTAATGGTACATAACGATTTTCATTATCAAGAATACCAAAAATTAACATAAGATAAACAAAGCTTTTACCTTCCAAATATCACTGATAATGAAGCTGTTCGAATAAGTAATAGTTTGGAAGACCGTAAATCTCCAGGAATAGATAGGATACATGTCCAAAATGTTAAACACTCTAAATTTTTATTATCTCCAGTGATTGCAAAATTATGAAACTTAATACACTGCTGACTATTAAAAGTGCAACACCAGGAAGAACTCGTCAGATTATCCCATAATATGCAAGATGGGGAGCCCATGGGAGAACATATAAATGATTCAAAGCGCAGCACATACACACATCATGTGTGACAGTAATGCCCCCTGGAATTGGTATTAGAGGAGATTACAAAGAGCCGCTGTAAAGCATTGGAATTGTGTTTGCTCGCAGATCTTTAGTATGAAAGGATCAAGTATGCCCCGTCAAGAACACGGCATCCATATGACCAGGTTTCCGACTTTGATCGAGGGAGAATTGTGGGTTTACGGGAAGGCGGATTATTCTATTGAGACATCGGTGCTCGTGTTGGACGGAATGCTGCCACAGTGATGAGAATATGGTGTCAGTGGGTAGAGGACGAAGGAACTCACCGACATGAGAGATCTCAAAGGCCCTGTCACACGAATACAGGACAGCTCGTGCGCATGGCTATGAATGATAGTACAGCCACAACAAACACCTTAGCTCAATAGTTAGGGTGTGTTGCACATCAACCAATGTCCTTAGCTGAATAGTTAGGGTGTCAAACACCTTATCAATCAAACACCTTAGCTCAATAGTTAGGGTGTATTGCACATCAACAAATGGTTCGACGTCATCTGCAGCATCGGGGCATTTTTGGTAGGTGGCCATTGCTTTGGCTACCATTGACTCTACAACACAGGCGTATGTGACTGCAATGGTACCAAGAACGTCGCGCATGGATGTGAGAATGGCATCGCATCGTCTTTTCAGATGAATCCCACTTCAGTATGCAGCACCATGATCGACGAATCCTTATCTGGCGGTACTGCGGTGACAGGCTCAGTGAGACATGCATAATGCAGGGGCATACAGGTTCGGCCCCTGGTGTTATGGTATGGGGTGCCATTGGACTCCATTCACGCGCACGCCTCTTATGCATTACCAGTACTTTGAACAACCAGCATTATGTCACTGAGGTGTTGGAGCCTGTGGTCGCACCGTATCTTCAGGGGCTCTCTGGTGCCATTTACCAACAGGACAATGCCCGACCACATGTTGCATGCATCGTCCAACAATTCCTGGATAGCCACCATGTGATACTTCTGCCTTGGCCTGCGTGTTCACTGGATCTGTTCCCAATTGAACGTGTTTGGTCAATGATTTCACGACTAGCACACCAGACACCAGCAGCTGCTACAACAGGTGAACTTTGGCTACGTATCGAAACTGCATGAACTGACATTCCCTAAACACACATCCAATGTCTCATCCTCTCAATGCCGGACCGTGTAGCAGCGTTATTGCCGCTCATGGTGGCTGCACAAGGTACTGATTTCTTTGAATTCCACAAGTCTAACCGAGTTGTATATGTAATCATTTGATCCTTGTAACATAAGCATTCATTAAATATGGCTTTGATTTCTCTTGTCTTTCCTGGTGTTGCACTTTTAATGGCCAGCAGTGTATTTGAAAATTAAGATTTCAGTTGTTAGACACATTTACAAATCTGGTAAAAGGAAATTCTACAAAAATTATACATCCAATGCTATTTTGCCCGTTATTGAAAAATTTTTGGAACGATATGTAGCTAATCTAGCCAAAAACTATCTCGGAAAACTCCATATTAATTCTTTGAGACAGTATGGATTTTAGACTAATAAGAGCTCTACAACATTTTTTAGGAGCCTTTTCTGACGAAATATTTTCTAATTTAAATTATGGCAAAGTTAGCTTAATCTTTTAATGTGCTGGACCACGATATTTTACTCAAAAAATTGTATAGTACTTTAATGAGAGGAAGAATTTATAATTGTTTCAAAAATTACTTGTCCAATACATATTAAACTTACACAAAGTTATACAAAAATTACTTGTCCAATTCACTAGAGCAAATAGCATTGACAGTGATTTACGGAAAATCACCTAGGTTCAATTCTTGGGCTTATGCTATTTTTAACAAATGTTAATGACATAAAAAACGTAATAAGAAGATGCAAATAACTGAAAATATTTTGTAATGAAATTAGTCTATATCTTGCAGATAAGCTTTAAGCTTTTGCAGGTCATCAGGAACAGCTTAATGAATGATTGTAAAATGTATACAGAAAGACTAAGAAATTTATTTGAAAAAATATAACATTTAGACCTAATCAGTTACTCGAATTTCAAATGGACAACACACATTTCTAAGTTATATGACAGAATAAGAATTTGCGCAAGAAACCTTTACTATATAAACTATTTCGTACCCTCTCTTATCAGCGTATTGATATATAAAACTATTTTTAATCTATCATACGGTATGGAATTACTGTATATGATAATGCTTTCAAAACAAAAAAGTCATTTAATTAAAATCAGCACTCCAACAGTTAAAAGAACCACTCTGTCTTCTAATAAAAACAGGTTTGTGCATCACAATGTGTTACCTGTGGAAAATATGTATAGATAATGATATATTTCTTAAATATTTTTTTAAAAATGATTACAAAATAAATTTAGATCCCACTATCAACACCGGCTACGTAGCAACTCTTAGTACTGAATCCAAATTTTAGCAATAACTACGGTAAACGTCAGAAACTATAGTTTCACTTATTTTTAACTCTTTGCCTAGAGAATTGTTATCCATTCTTACGCTATCAAAACTTAAATCTGAGACCAAAAATTGGCTTTTAAAAAGTTGGTATAATATTATCTCTATCCTAAACTTCACATATGTGTATGAATGTCAATATGTAACTGATGTATATCAACTATTTTTAACTGCTTATATCTTTTCTACGAATAAGCTACCCAAGTTTTGTGGGAATTCTTAACATTATTTTAAGTATTTACTCTATTTACTCCACTTTCTTTATTAACTGTATGTGCTAATGGTAAGGAGTACGTAGCATTTGTTCTTACAGTCAAGCTCTCAGAGCTTGCTACGATTAATTCTGTATATGTAAGTGCAAAGGAAAATAACGAATTGTGAATTGCAAGATCTTAAAAACAAAGAAAACTCATTATTCACGCAGCATGATTTGTTGGAGCTAAATAAAGATGAAAAGGACTGTTTGATATGCATGTGGATTCGCAGACCCCTGAGGGTCTGCAGCCCACAGATTGGAAACCACTGATACAAAACTTGAATTTGAAGCTAATTTAACCAGTTAACGAAACATGGCAATTATCTTGTGCATTTCTGAAATATTAGGTGCTAGGATGATTCATAAGTCGGCGTTCTTTATCGTGTGTACTCGAGAAATGATTATTATAATATAAATAAGGAAAAATTACTCAGCGAAATGTATAAACCATAATTTTTCAATAGTTCCTAGTATACGTTGGCAAATTGTTCAATTTCTTTTCGATACCATGCTTGCCCTTGGAGATTAAAAACTCCCGATATCCGTTTTTGCCTCCTGAAATGTGCTTGAGAAATGCTCAAAGAAATTGAGCCATAGAGAGTAAGAGGTAGTAGTCGGAAGGAGCTAGGTCCGAACTGTATGATAGGTGAGGAAGAAGCTCAAATGCTGGTTCTCCAAGTTTTTCTTCGGTTCGGAGTGCTGTGTGCGGTTTTGCGCTGCCTTGTTGGAGAGAAGTACCTGATGTCTGTTTATCAATCCTGGGTAGCATTGAAGCATCACAAAGTGCATACTCTCTAGTTGTGCTGAGTAGATCTCGACATTGATGGCACTTTCATCGGGAATCAGTTTGAAGTGCACTGCACTCTCAAAATTCCGCCAAACACAAAAGATTGCCTTCGTTTCGAATCGCCCGCTCTTTGGGACAGAACGTGCATCTGGCCTTGGTCAAAGTACTGCTTTAGGTGTTAGGATTGTTGAAAAAGATCCATTTTTCATCGCACGTAAAAATTCACTTGATGAAACGGTGGTCGCCTGGAATAGCGGGGAGTATCCTTTAGACTCCGATACGACGGTTTGCATGTTCAGCAGTCAGTTTCACACCAACTTCGCATATTTCTTGGGCCGCTTCGGTTGCTTTTAATCTTTTTTTTCAGCAGTAATGTAAAATTGCACGGATTTTAATATTCAACTCACTCATTATACAACGTTTCTAACGATAGAAACTAAGACTCCAATACAATAGTCATGGACTGAAGCAGTGGACTTTATACATTCCCTTGTTACTATGTTCAGAGATATGCAAATGTAACACGGTGATGTGTCACCATGCACCTTTTTTTGTGTCTTAATTTAATTGCGTTTGAGGTCTAGTTTTGCCGCTGGGAATTTAGGAAGCATTAATACTTTTACTGTTTACCATCCCTTATAAATAATTGCATGCAAGTAATCTTATGAAATATACGTTATTGGCTTTCAGTAATCCCTAGAATAAACTGTAATGTCCTAGCTCATTCGGCGTAATGATGTGATAAGAAACAATCCTTTTTAATTCTTTCATCCTAGACTAGTGGATATTAATGTCCATTTCCCAAACGTCTTCTAGGAACAGTCGGGAAAAAATCTGCAATATCTTGATTCCTTCTATATGTTTAATATGGATTATACATATTAGTTATGGATTATTTGTGTATTACTGCGTTGAAGTTGTATGTGTGTTCTAAGCAACAATACCCTTAAGGCTATTCAGCAAACAAGTACTGAAAATAAAGTTATATTCAGTTGTCGCTATTAATCACACTTAGTAAGTAAAGCTTTTGAGTAAACAGTGCTTTGGCTTTTATAATTAGAAGAATAACTTGCGGAATAACTTCTTATCTTGTTTCACTGTATTTAACTCTATCACAATGCACTCAATATGCGATAGCGCCAATTTTAGGTTTTCTGGCGGTGATGATGGAGGCCGGGTGAGCGATATAGATAAGTAATAGATTTATAGGTACTAATTAGCTGCAATTTAGATATACTCGTATTTGTACATACAATTCATTCGTTTTACAGTTGCATAATCAGTAAAGTGTAAAATTTGGCTATGATTGAAATCAGACCAATGTGCATTCTTGATATACAATGATTCCACATAGTTATGTATTATGCATAATATGTATTTATGCAGAATTTCTTACTACATTTTACTAAGATAAATAAAAAACTGCATGTGTTTATAAAAGTACACTGCGTGAAAGGAAGATAGTTCTTACAAATAAATAGGCTTCATTGATTACTCATTTGGAAATTGTTTGAAAAAATGCACCAATTTGACATTTATAAAACACTATTCTTATATGTTATTTATTGATAGAATATTTCAAAATCGATATGAATGCAAGAAATAACGGAAAACAAGATGATGATAGGGTGAACAGACAGACCCATCACCATCTTCTAATATAGTTTTATATGCAGGAATATGACTTTTTGAATGAAACATCTGTATTTTTTCATACGTAATTTTCCATCAAATAAAACGTTTAGAATTAAATTTTTTCTATCAATAAAAAAGTCTAATTCATTAGAAATGAATACGAAAAATGTAATATCCTGCCATTTTCTTTTATCTAACTGAACATTTAATAAATATTAAAAGCATACACAATGTTCTTGTTATTTTATAATGAGTATTTCCAAAGTTCTGGAATTTTTTATCCCCCTTAACTGTTGTAAGGTAAATACAGTGAAACCTATGTGAAACGGAACTCGCTAGACGAGGGAATATTTAACATAGGTTTCCATCTTAAACAGCATCAACTTCATTATTATGTATATTCTTCATATGCTGTGAACAATATTAGGGCAGGATTTGGCTGAGTTGGGCTCATAATCCGACATTTTGAAGTTTAAGTCCCCACTTGACGTTGGGAATTTCTCCGTTGGGAGTTTCTCCACTAATCACATTTTGCTTTCAATGAGAAAGGGGAGGACTTGCAGAGGCCGCCGTTCATTTAATTGGCCTTTAAGCAATGGCTTATGTGCAGGAGATTTTTAACGTACCTTGTGCACGTTAAAGAATACGCTGATTCCTTGACAAGAGGCTCCATTTGTCTCCTTATAACTGTTAAAGACTTTCCCTTCTCTTAAGAGCTACGAAGTGTTGTGATTCTCGTGACCTGGCCGTTTAGCCCACTTTGTGCAAAAAAAAAAGTGCTCAGACGTAGTAAAAACGAACCAAATCCATAAAATTATTTCTTGATGTAAATTATGTCGCATTAATTTTAATCGTCACATAAAAATTTCAATACAGTATATGTTAATGGAAATGAAATAAATGTTTCCTTTTATTAAAGGAAAATTTCTCTTCGTTTCACGATTAAATACCATTGTGCATGCCTCATTTAATCATCAAGCTCAATATTAAGGGCACACGCAAAGCTAGATTGCACATAAAACGGAACAAAAGAAAAACAATTACAATATTTTCAGTTTCAAGAAATATATTAGATATTTCAATTGCTATATCTAAAGAAACTATACCTCCCTCACTCACAAAATGAGCATTATTCATTGAACCGAGCAGTTCTGTGTTAATAAAATAAAAATAATAAATACCCCCTCAAGCAGCTGCTTGCCACAGAGGTCTTACAGGAGGCTGTCAGTTTATATGCCAAAGTAGAAGGTATGAGAGGATGGCAGGACCTCAGCAGAAAAACGACACACCCATCCATGCCTTACCCGGGCTCGAACCCAGGTCCCTCAGATCAGTAGCCAAGCGTGCTAACCACTCGACCACGGTGCTAAAAATTCAATTTGTTGTAACTATTTCAAATTGGCTTGTTTCCAGTTTCCCTCGTTGCAACTTTTTTTTATCCCTTTTTGTGAATCATTTTTCGATAGAAATTTTCACTTTAGGTTTGAAAATTACAGTCTATATAGACATAGATTTTCTGCTTATAGTTTAATATAGCACTTGTAATAGTGAAATTTTCTGATGCCTATGATTAAGTAGGGGTAATTAGTAGCGTGCCAGACTTCTAATCTGCAGTTTCCAGGTTCGAGTCCCAGCTGGGTCAGGGTTGAGGTTTATCTCCGCATACGTTGAACAACTCCCGCTCTGCCTACGGTCAGTAGGGGACACCAGTGAGCTTGGATAGGCCACCATCCGTCTGGTGGACGTTAAGCCGTGACTGGCGCACGTTAAAGAACACGCTGGATGGCCTTGACGTGAGGCTACCATCTGTCTCCCAACAGCTTAGTTGTTTCAGTGGGACCCCACCCTTAACTTTCTTTGAGCCCTCAGGGTCCTTGTGACCTGGACATTTAGCCCGTTGTGTTAAAGAAAGTGCCACTTAGAAGTAAAACAACCCAACACAAACAACTTAAATCTAATGATTTCGCTATGTGCTTCGGAGCTTTGCAACTCTCTTCCAAACTGTTTGTGACCCCGAAAGAATCGCATTTCATATATTGAGAACCCTTGAATTAGAAAGCGCTAATTTAGAGTAGAAGTTGGAAAGCGCTAATTTAGGGCAATACCGTATTTTAACGTGTATAAGGAACCCCCTGATTTTTCATTTGAGTTTCGAGGAATTGAGTAATTTGTTAATATCTATAATACTATCCAGGTATAAGAAACCCCCTATTTTTGGGGCCCAATTTTTGCCAAAAAGGGGTTCTTTATACACGGTAAAATACAGTGATTCTTTTTTATGTTAACTACCGTTTTCAAAATCATAATAATATTAGAAATATTCCTGGTAACCTTATGAGTCAATATCGCCTGAATTTTAATGAATAGGTCATTATGTATTATGTAGGATATTTTAGCAATATTTTGCTAATAGTGATGATTGGTGCCTATGGCACATGTAGAAGAAATAAACTTTCAAAGTATCAGTCTCCTTGTGCAGAAATGATACAACACAAGCACAGTAATTCAACTATATAATGCTTAGCGCCTTTCTTACAGAGACTGCAAAGAATTCTTATATTGCCTTCTCTTCCCATTGATCTTGGTAGTCTGTGTGCTAATGAGACGTCCAGCAGTATCGTTGTATGATCCACAAATATATTCAGCAACGTCTGCTCTTTCCTCGGCTCTTCCCGAAGAATTGCATGTGCAGTGCCTGCTTGCATCATGAATATCCGACACTTTCACACCCTCTGATCGATGACTGGTGACCTGTATAGTCACCAGTCGAGGAGGACGAAATTTCCTATGTTGCAAAAGGAAATCGCTGTTTCCTTTTAATCCACTTTCCTTTTAAGCTGTTATTGCATTTAATTCTTTTAACACTTGTAATAATAAAGTACTACCGCTTCTGTTAATGCTTTGTCATCGTGACGTATTTGTTTGCTGCTAAATATATGCACGAAGCTTAAGGATTTTAAACGAAAATGAAATAACTTGTTTATATATTAGGGTTACATTATTCAAACGAAATATATACAACCGTTGAAACATACATGTTTTACTGTTTTACAACGTTTTTCCTTTCTTTTCCCCCAAAATCGATTTCTTTTTATTCTAGGATATCAAAAAATAGTTCCTTAGTAATACCTATGGGCTTTGGATTGGGTTGGGTTGTTTTACCTCTGAGCGGCACTTTTTTGCACACCATGGGCTAAATGGCCAGGTCACATGGACCCCGAAGGCTCAGAGAAGGTTGGGGGAGGGTACCCACTGGAATAGCTGTTGGGAGACAGATGGTAGCCTCCCGTCAAGGCCATCCAGCGTGTTCTTTAACGTGCACAGGGTATGGCTCTACTGCACACGGGGACACGGCTTAACGTCCCAGCCGACGGGCGGCCTTTCCAAGCCCATCGGTGTCCCCTACTGACCGTGGGCAGGGCGGGGAATTTTGCGGAGATAAATCTCAACGCTGACGCAGCTGGGTCTCGAACCTGGGAACTACAGATTACGAGCCTGGCACGCTACCGACTGAGCCACCCCCGCCCCAATACGTATGGGCGCTGATGTTTTATTTTACAGTACTTCAATCAGTATAAGTTTCAATGTTATCAAAACTGTAATATCTCTATGTTTAACATAAAAGTACATTGGGTAACAAGTTTTATAAGCATGGCAAATTACTGTTAATTAAATAATTTATTGAATATACAATTTTAGAAATACTGAACAGTTTTCAAAAATTTATTTTCTTAGCGAAATGTATTAAATTGTAAAGAATTTAATACACTACTCTTCAGCTTTAAACAGTTTTGAAATAAAACTATTAAACTCAAGGCTTTAATTTTACCGTCATTTATTTCTCGACCTACCATGTCTTTTGTTTCCTATAGTGGAGTCAGTGTTTTTCATGTTCATTTTTAAAAATTCTTTGCTAGTGAGATATAATGCTTTGGTTCGCTATAACACTGAAATAGCAGAGATGTGTGTTAAAAATTCAGATGGCCACATGGAAGTTTGTATCATGTATTACATATAAAAAAAAACACCTATATAAGATGGGACGGGTGTTGGTTCAGTCAGTAGCGCATCAGGCTTATAGGCTGCAGTTCCCAGTTTCGAGTCCCAACCGTTCATGCGTGGAGATATTCTCTGCTAACATTCCACTCTGTTATTGGTGAGAAAAGAGACACCAGTGGGTTTGAAAGACCGCCGCCCGTCGAAGTACGTGTACTGTATTCAGGAGGCCCCACCTACTTCACGTTAAAGAACACTGTGGGGCACCGTAACAGGAAGCTTCTTCCATCTGTTTCCTAGCAGTAGTCCATTGGATTCATCTCCCAACCTTCTCTGAGCTTTTGGGGTTATCTTTTGATGTCGTTTTTATGGTTAAGTCTTTAACAGATTAAATGAAACATTCTTACTTGCTTTTTATTTTTTGGTTCTTTTAAATTGAAATAAGTTATCTAGATTTCTGGATTCCTGCACACACACAAGCAGCATAAAGGTTTCAACCTTTGCAATCTATCGCTTAGATAACATGGATTTTTTAAAGATAATAAAATGGTAATGCATTCATAAGATGAAAAGAGAGAGAAAACGATGCTGTCATTTAGTCCATTAAGTGCAAGATAAGTTTCGCTTAGAGATAAAACAACCAATAGGATAAGGCAGTGGTTCTCAACCTTTATACTTCACCTACCCCCTGGAAATGTGTATGTAACTGGCGTACCCCTTGTATAGATAGATAAAACTATAGTTATAGTATAACAATGGAAATAAAATAAAACATAAATATATATATAACAAGCCGTCCCGTGGCCGAGTGGTTAGCGCGCTTGGCTACTGATCTACGGGACCTGGGTTCGAGCCCCGGGTAAGGCATGGCTGTTTGTGTCGTTTTTCTGCTGAGGTCCTGCCATCCTCTCAGATCTTCTACTGTGGCATATAAACTGACAGGCTCCTGTCAGACCTCTGTGGCAAGCAGCTGCTTGAGGGGGTATTTATTTATTTATTTATTTATATATATAACATATATCTAGCGACGTTTGAGCTCTCACGGCGTACCCCAAAACTTTTACCACGTACCCCACGTTGAGAACCCCTAATATAAGGTATCAGGAGTTTCTTGTTTTCCCCTTCTTTAATGTAAAACATAAATAAAAGAAAACACATTTTAAAACTGCTAAAGAAATTAATTAATCCAGCATTTTATATAAATGGAAGTGACTTACCCTTACGAGAATAACATTTCAAAAGAGGGATAGGATATTTGTCGAATGTATAAAGAATAGTAGCCATTTCACAGAACACATTTCTTTGTTCTGTGTATTGGAAATAGTTAAATACCCAAAATTTGACTTTTTATACAATTTCTTGCTGATATATGTATACATATCGCTTTTCGTAACAGTTATTGTAATACTTGGATTTCAGGTACCGAATACCCTG
Source organism: Ryuthela nishihirai (assembly GCA_038380435.1). Classification (NCBI taxonomy): domain Eukaryota; kingdom Metazoa; phylum Arthropoda; class Arachnida; order Araneae; family Heptathelidae; genus Ryuthela; species Ryuthela nishihirai. The sequence goes on along the minus strand of JAWZYU010000019.1, from coordinate 31,091,363 downwards.
GTTAAACGGTAGTATGTATAGTTTGAATAAAAAAAACCTTTGTTTTAAAAAATATTTAAGCCAATGTATTACCGAAACAACCTATTCCAGCTGTATTTTAAAACTGTTTTAAAATTTTTGATGTCGTTTTTATGGTTAAGTCTTTAACAGATTAAATGAAACATTCTTACTTGCTTTTTATATTTTGGTTCTTTTAAATTAGTTATCTAGATTTCTGGATTCCTGCACACAAGAGCAACATAAAGGTTTCTACCTTTGCAATCTATCGTTTAGATTACATGGATTTTCTAAAGATAATAAAATGGTAATGCATTCATAAGATGAAAAGAGTGGCTTCTGTTTTTCTCCATTACTGTAGCTTTCTTTTTAACGTTGTTACATGAATGATCTTTCTTTTTCCCATGAGCGCTGTTCCAAAGGTATGAGGAAGGATTCTCAAAGGAAACTACCCCATATATGTCAATCGTGTCCATATTACTGATTGAAGAAAAATGCAAATGTTGAATTATTACATTTAGCTTTATTTTTGCAACTTCTCGCATATCCACATTTAGGTACTCTAGTTTTTATTGTAGAATATGTTTTTCTTATGTCAACATGTTTTTATTATAGCTGCTGTGCAGGCTTTCGAAATTTCCTAGAGTTAAATATTTAAAAAAATTCTTTTCGGTTCGAAGCTTTCGATATAGAGTTTAATTTTTTTTACCTCTTTGTCGGTGTATATAGGTTCTGTTATTAGTACAACAAACATTGATTGCAAAAGGGTTTTTTTTCTTATTACGTGGAAAATCTCTAAATACTCATTAATTAATTTAGGTGACGAATGTGAAGTTACGTTACAACATGATGTTTATGGAAAAAGAATAGGATCAGGTTGAAACAAGTGTTTAAAATGAATTGCTAATTATAGTATGAAAATAATTAGCGTGAAGTTTCATCATTTTGGAAGTAATTAATCAAGGACTGACTTGCTGTCTGCTGTGAAGAAATTAAATTTTATCTTCACGTCTCTTGTACCAGTTTTTTAGGTATCCTATATAATTTTTGCTGGGATGATTTATATATGAATTTATTTACCATATTATGTAGAATGATTTTTATTTTATTTGCTTCCGAATACTCCACGTCTTCTTCGGTGTTTTAAAATTAATTTTATACCTATTAAATAGACCATTTGTAAGAATAATTTCATCAATATAAACTTGCATTTAGAAACAGAAATAGGTTTCAGCGAAGTGAAAATACGGTGTCAATATGAATAGGATAAATATCAAGTGTTTTTATTTGTAGCGTTTGAAAGTTAGTTTTCTGCATTCTCATTGCTTCAGAATATAAAGGGAAAATAAGCATAAGCTTTGATAAATGTAGAATTGTAATTATTTGTTTTAGCATATAAACACCGGTAAAAATAATTATAATGTTATGATCCCTAATAATACTTTGCACTTGTCACTGGTATTTGTATGTAATGAGTCATCTGCTGATTAATTTTATCAAGCTTATCGGTAGGAAAGCAGATTTTGGAAAATTTACATGTTAGAGGAAAAGAAACAACTTTACGCTAGACGATAATACAGCAATGCATGCGTGATAAAAGTAAATAAAAAAGGCCAAGTACTTTCGTTAACTAAAAGTGTTAAGCCACTTCTTGTGTAAACAAAGAATATTAATCCTTAATATGCAACTTTTTTTTTCCTCTTTTATTTCTTTTTCTGGCAGAATTTCACCAGCTAGAATGGATTAAATGCAAAAAAGCTACAGAAAATTTCTCCCTTGTTTCTACCTAGGTCAATATGGTAAAGAGTTGAGAGTCAAGTGTAGGAGAACGTTCTTTTTTGTGATTTTTTTCTCACTTTTTTTAGCGCATTGTTTATTTTGTAGAAATTGCAAGCAAGGTTTAGCGATGTAAGGCTTTCATAGATGAATTATTTTTACGAGCTAAAATGATGTAAGATAGAAAAAATCTGAATTTAGGAATAGCGATTGAATTGGAAAAGCTTTGAGAACTCTCTGGTCTAATAGGATAGAGATGAGGAATGTAGATGAGTTCTACCTCATTTTTTCAAGCCCGCACCTACCCGTATCGGAATCATTTCAACAATTTTTGACCCCGAGCCCGATATGGAGAAAAAAAAAACTTTCTCTGGCATGTCATAAGATATATATGTAGAAATGCATATCGCTAATCATTTATTTTATTTTTATATTAATAATGAAAATTGTTTTATCACATAATCAATGTTAATAATATTTTGAACGAAAAATATTAGAAATCCAAGAAAAGTGAAAGTTCATGGGTAACATCATTATAAATGCAAAGAGCCATTCATTTATTAACCTTTTATATATATACGTAAAAGATAATCAAAAACCTCATGGTAGTTATTTTTAATTACTAAAGACTGATTAAAAAGTTGAAATTATAATCTAAAATATTATATACATATTTACATGTTTTTTTCATAATTACAATAAATATTTGAAAATTAAATTATTCTGATCTTCAGCCGGACGTCGTCTTTTCTATTTTAATCATCTAGTAAACAAATTCTTCAGTGAGTGGGCCACTTTCTAAACTATCAAATCCCGTCGTGGTCAGTATTCTGTAGTTGAATAATTTCAGTCTCCTCGTCACAAGTTTATTGGCGATATGAAGCAAAAGCTAGTAATGCAAGATTTTGTTTCATCGTCTTCACCAGATTCGTAATCTGCAGTTTCCAGGTTCGAGTCCCACCTGGGCCAGCGTTGAGATTTATCTCTGAAAAACTCCCCATTCTACCCTCGGTCAATAGGTGACACTGATGGGCTTGGGAGGCCGCCTTCCTTCGGATGAGACGTTAGACCGTGGTCTCGTGTGCGGGAGAGCCATACCTGTGCATGTTAAAGAACATGCTGAATGCCGTTTACGGGAGTCTACTCTCTCCTAACAACTGTTCAATGTCCTAACAACCTCCTACAAACCTTCTCTTAGCCCACGTTGTCCTTATGACCTCCCAGCTGGGTCAGCGTTGAGATTTATCTCCGCAAAATTCCCCGCCCTGCCCACGGTCAGTAGGGGACACCGATGGGTTTGGAAAGGCCGCCGTCCGTCGGATGGGACGTTAAGCCGTGGCCCCGTGTGCGGGAGAGCCATACCCTGTGCACGTTAAAGAACACGCTGGATGGCCTTGACGGGAGGCTACCATCTGTCTTCCAACAGCTGTTCCAGTGGGTCCCCTCCCCCAACCTTCTCTGAGCCTTCGGGGTCCATGTGACCTGGCCATTTAGCCCACGGTGTGCAAAAAAGTGCCGCTCAGAGGTAAAACAAACCAAACAAACCAAACAAACCTTATGACCTAGCCATTTAGCCCATTATGTGCTGCTCAGAAGTAAAACAACACAATCATCGGCTTCATTAAATAATGGCTTCATGCCATTACTAGATATCAAAGGCTACTGCTTATTTGACTAATACACTGCTGTTCATAGAAATCAGAACACTGAGAAGGAATAGAGTAAGATCTGTGACTTGTGTAGGGCATGTTTGTCACCTACTAGTTACTGCTGAGGAAGTGATTAAAGTTTCAAGGTCATCGGTGCAGTCGTGTTGGCTACAGGCCAGTGGCAACATTCTGGAAAGGTTTTGACTGGACCTTCCCAACATAGGTATTTAAAGGAGCCGTAGTTCAGGGTATCAGTTCTTGTTCAGGTGTTATTAAGATATGCCACACAGACCTGTGCGAGCTCCATATCTCCAGGTGAGCGAGTTCGACAGAGGGAGCATTGCGGCATGAGAGAAAGCAATCTCTCTTATTGTAAAATTGCAACTTATGTGGGACGTAGTGTGTCTGTTGTGCATCGAATATGCAGAGAATATTCCGATGTGAACACCGATGGGCTTGGAAAGGCCGCCATCAATTGGATGGGATGTTAAGCCGTGGCCTCCATGTGTAGGGCTAATATGTGTGGGCCTCATGTGTGGGGATAGTAAGCCACGGCTTAGCATCAGATTTAGAGCAGCTGTTCTCAGACATGTTTTAATAATCTTTTAACGGTCTGTAACTCAGAATTTCTTAAAAACAGAAAACTGCTTGTTTATTAGCCTAATTAACAGATGTAAGGAACATAAAACAGGACAAGAAAAAGCCTTGAAACAATTTTCTGAAAGATCGTAATAAAACTTTGAGATGTAAAATGATATTTACGGCAAAGACATTTCATTTAAAGTTGCCGAGGGCCAATACACTGGAATACATAATTCACTTGACAATTGTGGAATTAGTATCGACATGATGCTTTATATTTTTTTTCTCATTAAACACTACAAAAAAAAATTGCAACACCTGGACAGGTTAATGCCACTTTATTGAAATACAGGCAGCTTTTAGCATACACTGAGACAGATGCACGATTGATTACATTATCAAAAGCAAATGCGGAAAATTACCACTGTATCTACCCGGTAAAGTGGTATAATTAGTGTGATGTTGAACCGTCCCGCGCAGCAATGCATTCATCAACACGGCGGAGAAAGCTATCGTATAGCTCTATAATGTCCTCCTGAGAGATAAAACACCAAAAAGCGCTGTTCCATTTCAGCGACAGTGGTTGGCGTACCTCTTGGGTGTTATTGGAGCTGTCGGCCCATCATGTCCCAGAAGTGTTCAATAGGTGAAAGGCGAGTGTGCTGGCCGTGGTATACCTGAATCTTTTGCTCGTGTAGATAGATACTGCAGACTAATGCGGGCTGTGTGGGGATGGGTGTTATCTTGCTGGTAAAAGGTTCTATGCTGCTGAACAAATGGGAGAGCCACTGGCCTCAAAATGTTGATAACGTATCATTGGGCAATTAGAGAATCCTTTATGATGACCAGTTCTGACCAATTTGCACACCTGGTGTTGCAGCTGTGTGACGATGTCGCACACACTGGGTGGTGTTCCTTTCCTCTGGATGATAGCGAACACGTTGTCTACCATCGCTGACCAAGATAAAAACAAGATTCGTCACTAAACACCACGGTACTCCACTCTTTTCGTTCCAGTTCTGTCTGAGGTGACACCACTGAAGACGTGCTTGCATATGGGCAGATGAGAGTGCAAACGCAATGCCGGACGATAGGCTCTGAATGAAAACTGTAAAAACCTGTTGTTTACCGTCCGTCTGGTATGTATTCGATGTGTTACCTGTTGCCAGTCCCTTTGCAGTCGCATTGTAGTCGCGAATTTGTCATGCAATACCATGTGTCGCAAATGGCGGTCCTGTCTCTTCATGGTCATGTCATACGTCGTGTTCCTGATCCTTATTGGCGTGTGCTAGATCCTTTTTGAACCCACTGGCACCATATGTGTACGATGGTGCTGGAATTGCGGCCAACAAGGTTGGCCACATCTCTGTAAGACAAACCAATTTCTCTAAGGCCGCCCGTATGCGGGAGAGTCATACACTGTGCACGTTAAAGAACACGTTAGATGGCCTTCACGGGAGGCTACCATCTGTCTTCCAACAGCTGTTTCAATGGGTCCCCTCCCCCAACCTTCTCTGAGCCTTCGGGGTCCATGTGACCTGGCCATTTAGCCCATTGGAGTGCAAAAAAGTGCCGCTCAGAGGTAAAACAACCCAACTCTCTAAGGCCGTTGATTCTTCCACACTCTAAGTCTGTTAATTGTTGGAACGGCTGTCGACGTCTGCGTAAGGGCATATTTAGCGGTTTAGAACAATTTCCACAACGTTTTCTCAACCAGAGAACTTTGATTGTCTTTATCTGTGTTTGAGTGCTCCGCATCTGTGATGTCAGCTTGCGCCTTCCAATCGTTTTGATCGTCCTGCAAACCTAATCATTTCCATTCATTTCCATATACTACTGCCTCCCTGAATGGGATGGGGGTGGCTCAGTTGGTAGCAAGCCAGGCTCGTAATTCGAGTTCCCAGGTTCGAGTCCCAGCTGGGTCAGCGTTGAGATATATCTTCGCACAATTCCCCGCCCTGCCCACGGTCAGTAGGGGACACCGATGGGCTTGGAAAGGCCACCGTCCGTCGGATGGGATGTTAAGCCGTGGCCCCGTGTACAGAAGAGCTATACCCTGTGCACGTTAAAGAACACGCTGTATGGCCTTGACGGGAGACTACCATCTGTCTCCCAACAGCTGTCCCAGTGGGTCCCCTCCCCCAACCTTCTCTGAGCCTTCGGGGTCCTTGTGACCTGGCTATTTAGCCCATGGTGTGCAAAAAAGTGCCGCTCAGAGGTAAAACAACACAAAAAGCCTCACTAAATTTCGTCATGCTTGCATAACTTCTTGCAAGTGTTGCATTTTATATTTTCTGTACTGTATATAAGTTTTATGCGAAATGCCAAAAATCTGGTTTATTTCGTTTTCAGCTCGTTTTCAGAAAAGCACACACACAAAAACGAGTTAATGTTTCACATTGTCCGTGTGTGTTTCACATTGTCCGTGTGTAGACATTCAAATTTCTTGTTTTTAGACTGTATAATTGTTTGGTTCTTTCTAGAGTTGGTTATGGTAGTGAAACTTGGACACTTTGTAAACAAAATAACAGGAAACGTTGCATTTGATTCTAGATGCTTACGCAGTAGTACCTTGGGCATTAGGTGGTTCAACTTTGTAAGTAATGATGAGGTTAGGCAAACGAGTCGGCAACCTCCTTTGAGTAACATATTGTGCAGAGAGAGACTGTTGGTTTGGTCATGGCCGTATGCATAACTATTAGATTAGCTAATAGGGTTATGAACAGTGTGCCTATAGATGTCAGAAAGAAGGGGAGACATTGCGGTGGGCAGACAATGTTAAAAAGGGCCTTATTAGAATTGATGTACATTGGCCAGATGCAGCAGATGTAGCTCAAGATAGATGTGTTTGGAGAACTAAATTGCATAATCTGCTTGGACCTCCGTAGCTCATGGCTACTTGAGGATGATGATGATGAGAGATGAATTAAAAATTTTGGGTTGGATAGGTATTGATGAAATATTACGATTTCCATTTTTCAGATCTTCCAGTAGTTTTAAAAGAGCCCTCTAACGGTGGAAAATGTTGGTAAAATGTCAAAATTTAAAACTAATATTGCAAACGAACTATTTATACCCGAATTTGAATTTTTGATGGTAGATTAGGGTGGTCAAAAGATTTGCATTGGCAGGAACCATTTACTCCTTAACCTCAGGGAGATGAGTAGAATGCAACTTTTTGTTTTAAGAGGTAAATGAAGAATTCTTTTTCTGTTAGTAAAATCTTACTACTTGCATTTTACCAATCATCGATTAGTTCGAATTCAGTTCTAATTGTTAGAAGGTCCTAAAGGCGGAAAGTAAAAAACCTGAATTGTATTCTGTAATTAAGAAAAAGTTGGAACATGACAAAGCTTTTAGTCAATACTGTAAACGATCTGTTTATGGTAAAATTTGAAATCTTGACGGTAGAGTGTGATGGTTTAGGTTTAGATTGACAGTAATGATTTGCCCTCTAACCCCATGGAGAGGAGGGAGACGTCTTTTGTCTTAATTTCATATTTGTAGGTGCTATTAAAGTATTACAATTTGCATTTCCCGATCATCTATTAGTTCCAATTTCCACTGTTAGAGGATTCTAAAGGCTGAAAATAAAAAGCTTCATTTTCTTTGAAAACGAGCATCTTATATTCGACAAAAGCTTTGTGTTATTCTTGTAATTTAAAAGTGTATTCAAGGAAGATCAATATACATAATTTTTCTATTTTGCTTCTACCATATAGTAGCAATTATTTATTAGCAATGAAACGTGATACTACGGAAAAATAGTGAATTGAATCTTTCTACAGGAGATAAGATCATTCATTGAACGCAAAATAATACCGATAACAAAGGGGAAGTTCTAAAACGTATTAATGAAATGAATATATGTTAAATCTTTCGCTTTCGTATCGTAAGTGAGTTCTTACATCCATGCGAATCTATGAAGTGTTCTACATCTTTGTAGAACGGAATTTAATGACCCTAGTTGAGTCTTTTTTATTGTTTTATATCGATTTAATATTTTGTGATTGTTCAGTAGTTGTTTCGTATTATATGTAAAGCAGATATTTACAGTATTCTATGTAACATTTCTTTAATTATCAAGAATTTGCTACTCTAAATCATAAAAAATTAACATTCAGGAATTTGATATATTAAAGCGCTAAATTCAGTATAATGAATGCTGTAGTATTAAATCAGTATTTCATTCTTCTGAGCCTTTTGTGAATAAGTGAATACCGTTATATTTGGAAGGAACTATTTATTTAAAATAATGATTTGCAAGATCATAGAATTTGTAGTTTAAGATTTATAATTTGAAGCTTTGAATACTACTAGTTTAGTTAACTTAAAATCTTAGTTTAAAATTTAGTCCGTGGAATGAAATTTTAAGCCCGTGGACGCTAAAACCACGCTGTAAATGCCGTCACGAAAGTCTCCTACCTGTTTTCAATATTGTTTCCGTCCCTAACTCTGAAGCTATGAGTTCATGGAACTCTCTGTTTAGTCATTTGTACAGCAAAAATTGCTATTAAAGTACAGAACCCAACTTACTGTGCGTAATTAAAAAAATTATAAGCCTCATGTCACAAAATGGAAAAGAAAAAAATTGTGCTACTCTGCCTTTCAGATACTACAGAAAACATTTTCCAATCCTTTCAGCATTACTTATTTTCTTTTCATCTTTCATCGGAGACTGGTAAGTCGATTTCGAATATCTGATATGGCGACTTTCGCAAAAAAAGTTGCGAAAGAGGAAAAGAAGTATGGAAAGAAAACTGAGCTGATCGAGAAAATGTGAGCAACTCCTATCGTAAAGATTTTCTTATCGACGACGCAAGCCGGCTGGGAATTGCGCTTCTTCCTAGTTTTCTTTTCCTGCTCTTAAAGTGTATTTGCATTTCAGTTGTTCCCGCTTATACCTTTCCTTTTTTCGCTTTGAACATCTTTAAATAATGCAACATGCAGTTGAGACTCGACTACTTTTTTGTTATTAGTATTAGGTAAGTTTACAGTTTAATGTGATTTCACAAAAAGAAATCGTATATATCAAAGTCATGCTGTGTTGTGTCAATATAATTTTGGTCAGGGCTGTCCAACCAGTTCAGAGGATGGGGACCAAAATGCAAATAAAAATAGTATCACGTGCTAAAATTCCAGGAAGAAAATAATAAAAAGGCATAAAACAGAAAAAGTAAGTTTTATTGTACGAACAAATAACTTAATAATAAGAATCTTAGAAAACCTTTAAACGCCATTACATTGCAGACAACTGCTTGCAAAACGGTAGTTACAGTCTTATGGAACATTTCTAATAAAGCACCCATACACTTCCTTACAGCAAAAAGATATATTTATGATTATTAAGCTACGTCTTGTTTTACGCAATGAAAATAAAAAAAAAATGAATTGAATGTTCTTTTGATATTTTCGTGTCTAATTATTGACTTTCATAAAATACTAGGATATTGCAAAAGCCTGTTGTTTTTGTATGTATTACTTAAAGGCATAAAACTATGTTTTAACAATGTTTAATATAACAAATGTAATAAAACGTAATAAAACAAATGTTTTAATTCTCTGTGGTAATTTTATGCACACAGTGGACGAATTGGCCAGTTCACAAGGACCCCCCGGAGCTCAGGGTTGAGTAAAACAAAGGGACCTAATAGACAGGTGCTAGGGAATGCATGGAAACCTCCGTCAGGACCTCCAGCATGTTTTTTAATTATGTGCAATTGTGGCTCTCATCTCTCTTTATGCCCCATCCAACGGACAGTGGCCTTTCCAAGCCCATCAGTGTCCTCTTTCTAACACTCCGCAAAACTCCCCGCCCTGCCCTCAGCCCGATGGTCTTGGAAAGCCTCTGTCCGTCGGATAGGACGTTAAGTTGTGGCCCGTGTGCGGTAGAGTGATATCCTGTGCACGTTAACGAACACGCTGGATGTCCTTGACGGGAGGCTACCATCTGTTCTCCCAATAGCTGTCCAGTGGGTCCACTCCCCCAGCATTCTCTGAACCCTCGGTGTCCTTGTGACCTGGCCATTTAGCCCATTGTGGGCAAAAAAGTGCCGCTCAGAGGTAAAGCAACCCAAACAACAATCCTTTCTGACCGAGGGCAGGGTGAGGGTTAAGCGGTTATTTACAGGTTCTATTTATGAAATGTTTGTTTGTGGTATATGTAGACAAGTTTTGTAGGGTAATCTTTGGTGTATATGATATAAAACTTACCTTTTGGAAGATGTAAAATTTTCTTTTTCGGTTCTGAATGAAGCATAGTTTCGCTTTTTGAATAGTACGCTTAAAATCGCTTTTTGTGTAGAAGATGTAAAATTTTCTTTTTCGGTTCTGAATGAAGCATAGTTTCGCTTTTTGAATAGTACGCTTAAAATCGCTTTTTGTGTAGAAGATGTAAAATTTTCTTTTTCGGTTCTGAATGAAGCATAGTTTCGCTTTTTGAATAAACGCTTAAAATCGCTTTTTGTGTAGTTTTGCTCTACGAGTTCTAGCAAGTTTGACAAAACGAGTGAATCAATTTGGAACATTAATAAAGCAAGAAGCGAGAACACTGCCATTTAAAGCATCGTGCAGTACTGATTTGAAAATAAAATGCATTTGAAGATGTGAGCCTCGAAAATAAAAGCGGGGCAGATGTTCTTCCAATTGTTTTGATGACCATATGAAAGCCTCAGTTGAAACCAATCCATAAAGAATGGTGCATGAAGTCGCATTGCAGTTTGGTTTAAGATTGCAACTATTTCCCGGCGTCTAGATGCAACAAGTGTTACTTAATACGCACTGGACAAGTGATGAAGCTTGACAAGTGTGTGTGTCAGGAATTGAATGAAGATCCGCTGTTCGCTGATCATAGGAAACAAGAACGACCCATTTTTTGACCGAATCATTACGTGTGACGAAATATGGATTTCTGTACGACAACCGCTGATGACCAGCACAGTGGCTCGACAAAGTGCCAACAAAATGCCAGTCTCCACTCACAGAAGGTCATGGTCACTGTATGGTCGGTTGCAACTAGTGTGATATACTATAACTTCCTAAAACTGGCAAAATGATTGTAGTGGGAAAGGTACTCTCATGAACTGAACGTTGTCCACCTGAAGCTCTTTCCAACTACAGTCGGCATTAGCGAATCGCAGAGGCCCAATCCTTTTCCACGACAATGCTTCTTAAAGTGTCCCGTCAGTTCATCGCAGCATCAATTCATCGAGCATCAATTCATCGCAACATCAATTCATCGAGCATCAATTCATCGCGACATCAATTCATCGCAGTGTTAGTCGTATGGGTTATATTGATTTTCTGCATCTGTAGATTGTTCAAGTGACTCTAGAATAATAATTTAGTCTTTGAAAGATTACGCATGTGTCAGAAGAATTTACAACAGAAATTAAGTAAAGCGTGCATAACAAGTATTGTTTCCAACCATTTAATAAAATATGCATTTTAAGTTTGCGTAATGATTATTTGAATATTTGGCAATCATTAATGATGTTTATGAAAATGATTTATTATTAAATATTCCAATTTTCATGCCTCTTTAAATACTGAACGAATACTGTTGAAAATCGAGATTTAAATAGATTAGATTATGATCTTTATCATCATTTGCATTTTTCCATAAATACATATTTTAGAAGTTATAGGGTTGGGTTGGGTTGTTTTACCTCTGAGCGGCACCTTTTTGCACACCATGGGCTAAATGGCCAGGTCACATGGACCCCGAAGGCTCAGAGAAGGTTGGGGGAGGGCACCCACTGGAACAACAGATGGTAGCCTCCCGTCAAGGGCATCCAGCGTGTTCTTTAACGTGCACAGGGTATGGCTTTCCCGCACATGGGGACACGGCTTAACGTCCCATCCGACGGACGGCGGCCTTTCCAAGCCCATCGGTGTCCCCTACTGACCGTGGGCAGGGCGGGGAATTTTAATCTCAACGCTCAACGGATAAATCTCAACGCTGACCCAGCTGGGACTCGAACCTGGCAACTACAGATTACGAGCCTGGCGCGCTACCGACTGAGCCACCCCCGTCCCTTAGAAGTTATAGAGCTTGGATATTAGATTCCCATGAACATAACATGGGGATTCTCTGATGGTAGGTTCTAGGTCATGGTTGGGTAAACATTTTAAGGGAAGGGCCGCATAGAAAACTGAAATGGAATGGAGGGCTGATAGGAAACTGAAATGGAATGGAGGGCTGATAGGAAACTGAAATGGAACGATGGACCACCAATAACGTAAATAATAATCAATAAAGAAAGATAAACCATATAATTTTATTAAAATTAATTATTTTGACGAGAATTCGCTTCGCCGAAGTTGAACTTCCTGTCCAATATACGTTCTTTTTCTCTTTTTCAAAATTAATTAATTTCTCATTAGTAGCACTGGGGCCGGTCAAAAGGAAATGGCTGGTCGTAATTAGCCCAGAGCTGTTATAAGTAAATTGTTCGAAACTCAATTGATGATTTTTAACCCATACCCTTATGGCGGGGATGCAACTTATTTGTTTTAAGAGATTATTGTTTGTTTTCAGATATATTTTAAAAACTCTTTTTTTGAAATATATCTGAAAATAGATTGAATAGGTTTTAATAAACTGGTTTCGGTCAGAAAGGGGACACCAGTTTGCTTGGAAAGACCTCTATCGTTGGACAGGACGTTAAGCCGTTGCCCCGTGTGCAGGAAAACCATACCCAGTGCGTGTTAAACAACATGCTAGATAGCCTGGATGGGAGATTAATCTGTCTCCTAACAGCTGTTCAGGGGGTTAGTCCAGAGGTAAAGCAAACATAACCCTCTATTACTAAGTGGGGCATAAAATATATGAGTTTTAGATACTTTGCGTGATAATAGGCCAACATAGCAAAATAGCTTCCCGAAATACCAACCAAAATTGCTCTACCACAATAGAGGAATATAACTTCGAAGCTCTATAACTTCTAAAATATTCATTTAATGAGAAAATGTAAATGATGATAAATCAAAGACCATAAACAAATCTATTTAAATCTGGATTTTCAACAGGTTGGGTTGGGTTGGGTTATTTTACCTCTGAGCGGCACTTTTTTGCACACCATGGGCTAAATGGCCAGGTCACATGGACCCCGAAGGCTCAGAGAAGGTTGGGGGAGGGGACCCACTGGAACAGCTGTTGGGAGACAGATGGTAGCCTCCCGTCAAGGCCATCCAGCGTGTTCTTTAACGTGCACAGGGTATGGCTCTCCCGCACACGGGGCCACGGCTTAACGTCCCATCCGACGGACGGCGGCCTTTTCAAGCCCATCGGTGTCCCCTACTGACCGTGGGCAGGGCGGGGGAAATTTTGCGGAGATAAATCTCAACGCTGATCCAGCTGGGACTCGAACCTGGGAACTACAGATTACGAGCCTGGCGCGCTACCAACTGAGCCACCCCCGCCCCTGATTTTCAACAGTATTAGTCCAGTATTTAAATAGGCACGGAAGCTGGAATAGTTAACAATAAATTATTTTCATAAATATCATTAATGATTGCCAAATATTGAAATAATCGTTGTGCAAACTTCTAAAATGCATATTTTATTAGATGGTTTGAAACAATTGTTATGCAAGTTTTAATTAATTTCTGAGGTAAATTCTTTTAAAGTCTAAATTATTGTCTCTAAAGTTTATTGAACAATGAACAGGTTTAGAATCCACGTCTAGCACTGAGATGAATTGACGCTGTGATGAACTGACGTTGCGATGAATTGACGTGGAACCCTCCTTCTCATGTTTTACAAGTCACCCCTGGAAACTTTCCATCACCCATCATATTCATTGGATCTTTTCCCCACGGACCAATACTTTTTCAAGCATTTCCTCTGGGTGAAATTGTGCCACGAAAAGTTTTGGACCAACCCAATAAAGTGGATCAGAGTCGATTTCTTTAAAATATTGTTTGCATTCTTCTTAAGTGCTGCACTTGACGTAGAGTGATATTCCTGGCTTAAACATTACCATTGTGATCAAGATTAATCAATTTGCTTTCCCCCCCGAAATGTTCACTGTTTTTATAGCTATTTCAAAGAATGCTTATGTATTCTTTCACCAATTTTTAATTTTTTTTCCAATATTGAGTTTGAAATATTTTACAACTCATATATTAGGTTATACTTTTTCAGTATACAGCGAAGAGCCAAAACATTATGACCACCTTCCTAATATGATGTTGGTCATCTACGTGCCGCCAAAACAGCTCTTACCCGGCGATGTATGGACGCTACAAGATTTCTAAAGGTGTCTTGTGGGTATCTGCTACCAACACGCTATCAGCACATCCTTTAATTCTTGTAAGTTACGTGGTTGAGCCGCCGCAGATCGGATATGCTGTTTCAACACAAACCACAGATGCTCGATTGGATTGATGTCTGGGGAATTTGGAGGCCAGGGCAATACCTATAAGTCTTCCTCATGTTCACGAACCATTCTCGAACAATCCGGGCAGTATGGCATGGCGAGAATCATGGAAAGAAGGCAATACTGAAAGAAAACCGTTGCCATGAAAAGATGTATTTGGTCTGCAGTGATGGTTAAGGTAGGTGGTAGACGTAATAGTTTCCTGCACATGAATGACTGACCCAGGGTTTCCCAGCAGAACATTACCCAAAGTATTACACTTCCTCCACCGGCTTCTTTTTGTCCTACGGTGCATCCTGGTGCCAACATTTCGCTAGTAAACGATAGACACGTACCCGGCCATCCACATGGTGCAACAGGAAACGAGATTCATCGAACCAAACGACCTTCATTCAATCATTCAAAGTCCAGTTTTGATGCTTAAGACCTAAGTCGCCTTGGCTGCGTGTGCAGCCAAGGGCGACTTAGGTCTTAAGCATTCAAAGCTGTTACAGATTTGGTCATAAGTCTCTAGTGATTATAGATAATGTGTTGTTTTCTTAAAAATATAACCTCATTTTGTTGGGTTGTTTAACCTCTGAGCGGCACTTTTTTGCACACCATGGGCTAAATGACCAGCTCACATGGACCCCGAAGGCTCAGAGAAGGTTGGGGGAGGGGACCCACTGGAACAGCTGTTGGGAGACAGATAGTAGCCTCCCGTTAAGGCCATCCAGCGTGTTCTTTAACGTGCACAGGGTATGGCTATCCCGCACACGGGGCCACGGCTTAACGTCCCATCCGACGGACGGCGGCCTTTCCAAGCCCATCGGTGTCCCCTACTGACCGTGGGCAGGGCGGGGAATTTTGCGGAGATAAATGACCCGCTGACCCAGCTGGGACTCGAACCTGGGAACTACAGATTACGAGCCTGGCGCGCTACCGACTGAGCCACCCCCGCCCCACCTCATTTTGTATATTTATATATATTCACTTTCGAAAAGTGACAATAAACAACATTGAAGAGTTTTGATGTTATTTGTCCTTACTACAAATAGAACAAAATTAAAATCACTTAGAATATATGAATATTAGTGCTATTTTTTGGCTGAGGAAAGGGTTGGCTCGGTCATTGCGCACTAGACACTAATCTGATGTTACCAAGTTCGATTCCCAACTGTGTCTGAGTAGAATTTTTATGCTATTTTGTCCTCGGTGAGAAAGGGGACACCGATGAGCTTGAAAAACCCGCCTACCGACGGGCGTGACGTGAAACCGTAGCCCGTGTTCGGGAGAGTACGTGTTGCACGTTAAAAAACACGCTGATGGCCTATTGGAGAATCTCCATCTGCTTGTTAACAACTGTCCACTAGGTCCCCCAGTCCCTTTCTGAGCCCTTGGTGACCTTGTTACCTGGACATTTAATTCAGTGAGCACAAAAAATGCCGCTCAGTGTTAAACGCAACCTAAAAACCGTGCTGTGGTAACAATTGAGTTTCCCCCCCCACACTATTCATTCTGTAGCATATTACACTGCCAGAACTATTTCAGATTAATGCATAGTATGTCCAGCTCCGTAATGAATAGTATGTTCGAAGCTCCGTAACTTCGAAAATAAGATTCTTACAAATAAATATCAGTTGAAATAAGGGAAAGATCTCAAATATCTTTAAATCGTAGGATAAAACGTTCTTACATGTTTCATTCCCTGTAAGATACGTGAATGAAACAGAATACATGATTCGATGTGTGTGTCTTTCAACGTCATTGACACGCAATAAATATTTAAGCGATAGCATTTTTATTTCTTAATAATACCAGAGATGTAATCTGACAAAACCAGTGTAGTTTTTCTCTCATATCCTGTGTATAAGTAACCTTTTGTAACCTCATTTTTGCGTTATGAAGTATTTTGTTAAATTGCTGAAAGCAGTAACTGCTTTCGAAATTTAATATGCGACATTAACTTTGCAGCTCTAATATAATTATTACTCGGCACCTTTGATAATTGGTAATAATTGGGGGAGCATCTTGAAGGGTAGTATTTATCATCGAGAGAAGCGATGGGCAATTAGAAGTTGACAGTTCTGGTGTTTAACGTGTCATCGCACTCAGATCATATCACCTTTTCAATGCGATCGATAATTTTCTTCTGGGTTTCGTATCTTATTGTGTACAATACCATTTGACTAATTAAGCATTTCTCTGCCGATGGGCATCATCGGAATATTTAGTCGCCATATTATTAATTACGGATTATAGTCAGCATCTCACAGAATGGAATTGATGGTTTTTCAATCAGTGTTTCTTGTTTTAAATAATAAATCGTACTGCGTATGTTTTTCGCATAATTGGTCTATCGATATTATCACTTTCGGATTCAGTCAGGAAACATTTTGTATGATGCGTTTTTACTCTATTATCAGAGGTCTAAAGCTAAAGAAATGTGTTATTGAACGAAAAATTAAAAAAAATATATCTATTATGTGCGAAAATATATTTGGAGATTTAAATATATTATTTATTTAGGATTTCTTTCAGCTTTGCAAGAGGCGATTTTTTTAATGTAATTTTTTTAATGTGGAAGGACTGCAAAGAAATAAATTCCGCCAGTGGCGAGCAGATCTACTGGTATCGTGCGATACTCGTTTCCTGCCATTTGCAGGTCGAAATTCTGATTGTTCTAACTGTACCTTGCTCAGAGTTTATTTGTTTCGATATGCCCAACTCTCGATAAGAATGAAATTTGGATTTAGAAAAGTCGCCATCAGTTGGATAAGACATTAAATTTGGCTCTTTGTAGGGAAGTGACACTCATTGCTTGTTAGAAAAATTCTATATGGTCGAAAGTTTCCTACTTAGTCTTAGCGGCTAGCTAATGTATCTCTTAATTATGTTCTGACCAGCGCTGTACTCAGAATTTCTTTAAAAATGGAGAGGTGGGGGGAGGAGGAGAAGTCCATCTGACTAACTGGCTAAAAGAAGGTCCGCCCTATTGTTGTCCTGGTGTTACAGGAACAATAATTTAAACTCCTTTTTTAACATTATAAAACTCTTTAATATAGTACATTTTCAATATTGTTTCCCCATATGAGAATCTGCAATACATTTGTTATTAATAAAGGATTTTTGTTTTATTTTTCATTTTTAGTTTTATTTTGTACTTTATTTTTCATTTTCTTTCTTTTGTCTTTTTTTCGCGAGCGATGCTTATTTGGGTACAAATAGCGGCAAAATCATGCTTCAATTATTTTTAAATGGACCATTTTATTTCGGGACTTGAAAGGGTTGAAGAGAGGAAGGAGCCACTCATTAGTCTTCCATTTTCGACAAAAATGTCAAATCTTATCAACAGTGGATACAGTAAATTCTCGAAAATCCGAACTAGCTTTGGAATCAAATGCTATTCGGACTTTCAAAAACTCTTATATTTAGCTTTTTTCTAAAAATGAGCTAATGTTTTCACATTATCATCTGTCTGTAGACATCGAATTTTTTGTTTTTAGAGATAAAAGAAATAATTTTTTGTTGGACTGTTAGATATCTACGAAATATTAGGATCGCACTTTTGAAATCTTCCTATAACTATAATTGGGCCTTCTAACGGTGGAAAAGGTTGAACATTTCAAAATTTCAAACTAATATTGCAAGCGATGTAATTAGATTAAAAATTTGAAATTTTGGTTGTGAAATGTGAATATCACGAAGTTTGCATTGACAACAATGATTTTTCACCTTTATGGGAAAAGGCATTTTTTGAGTTTTAAGAGATAAATTAAAAATTCTTTTGATGGATAGGTATTGATAAACTAATATGATTCACACTTTTAGAATCTCCCAAAAACTTTAATTGGTCCCTCTGACGGTGGAAAATTTTGAAAATTTCAAAATTTTAAACTAATATTGCAAACGATCTATTTGGGCTAGAAATTTGTTATATTAATGGTGGAGTATGATGATCAAGGGGTTTACATTAGGAGCAACAATTTGTCCCTTCATCCTCAGGATGGGTGGGGAAACGCAACTTTTTGTTTTGAGAGATTAATGAAAACTTTTTTTGAATTGAATAGGTGTTTACGAAATATGATGATTCATAGATTTCAAATCCACCAAATGGTCCTAATTTACCATCGTTAGAGGGCTTTGAATATAGAAAATGCGAAACTTGAAATAATGTTGCAAACGATATATTTATTCTAGAAATTTTGGTGATAGAATGTGTCGATGAAGAACGGAATATGTGGTAATCATATGTGTTTTAATTAAAATTCGACGGGTTGCTCCTTATTTTTATTAGCTTAATACTTAATTTTAAAATTTTCAATAATATTTCAATGTAATAATAAGCAAATAATTTTATATACACTGGATGATTTGCCCTTAAACCCTTTGGGAATAAATTAATCTAATTTGTTCCTTTGAAGTGATAAATGAGTTATGCTTTTTACGTTTTATAGAGTTAATGATATATTATTACTTATATTTTGGAATCACCCATTAGTACGGATTAGTACTGTTAAAGGATGAAAAATTCGGAAAATGAAAAACTTCACGTTCTCTCAAAACTAGCATCACGTATTTACCAGAGGCGATATCCTTCTAGTTGAGAATAATACTTAAAGTATGCTAAATACAGTATTATACATAGAGGGGTGGGGGTGGAATTCGGAAAAATATGACCAGCCAGCAGTTTTTACCACGAAACAGCAATGTTATGCATCAATGTGACAGGGAGGGAGAGAGGGGCAAATTTATTTTATGGTTCATTAAAAAAGGGCATTCTAGGAAATTAACGATACTGCATTCATAGGTAAAAGTTGTTCTTTCCTTGCAAATATTCAACTTTCTTTTTTTCCTAGCTTTTGCGAATAACAAGACAACATTTGGCAATGGCGAGTTGCGAGTGGATGGGGAAGCCTTGATAATAAGTATAGTACAATAATAACATATTGTTATGAATTAAACTGATGGAAACTGAGCGTGAGATCAAAAAATAGTATTTAATAATTATAATTCTAAAATAATGTAATTTATTGCAAAAAGTATGAATGAAAACGTTTATACAAACTAAATTCAACCAACACCAATCTTTATCAGTATAAAAATAAACATTTAAAAGAACATTGCTCCTTTTTACTATTCCTACAAAGAGATGTTTCCTCTGTAACTCTTACTATCTCTACTCAAAACATAAAATAAGGCTTTTTACAACAGTCGATAAGTGGCACAATCATATTTGTGAATAAACCTGTAATCTATAAAGAATAACTCTACCAATTCGTGTAAACAAACAAGATAACTATGCATCAAACGATGAACTCTTCCTACAGAAAAGTTGTGATCATCTGCTTGTTCGACTAACATATAACCTCCACAGCCACATTTTTAAGTGTACTAAGCATCCTTCTTTTTCTTACCAGTCCACTAACAGGATCCACATTAATAAATTTATTTAACCTCCCGCGCACAGACCAAATGAAATTATTTCTTTTTTTATACTTTAATGCACAGACAAAGACAAACTATGTTTTCCTTCACACTCTAATTCCTCTTAATACAACTCTCTTATTCTTTGTTTTTAAGTAAGTTCTCTCGAAGTGGTTGGTGACGTAATTGTCACTCTGAAGCACATGCGAGCATCAAAATGATACATCAAATCACGAGTTCATTTTAGCACGTTCATCTGTCATAACAATATAACAAATCAGCTACAAGAATCAAATTCAAAGTCGATACAATAAAGATTTGCAAATGTTATTTTTCGGTTAACCCCTTTTTCATGCTACTAATTTTCTAACTTGTTCTATCTATCACCTATATCGCAGCTGAGAGGGTCGCTTGTCATACACTTCCAATAGCAATGAAGGCTGGTTGCCAATCAAAAACACATGCCTGCATACCGAAATTGTTAAATACTGCCGATGCTTTACATAGCCACTGCAACATTCCCAAATGTAAATCATTTGGCATTCGTTCCATTACCCTTTCAACTAGAATGGCAAAGTGATACGTTTCTTGTATGCAGTACTCCTGGTTCCATCTTTACGTTAGGGGTGGGGGTGGCTCAGTCGGTAGCGCGCCAGGCTCGTAATCTGTAGTTCCCAGGTTCGAGTGCCAACTGGGTCAGCGTTGAGATTTATCTCCGCAAAATTCCCCGCCCTGCCCACGGTCAGTAGGGGACACCGATGGGCTTGGAAAGGCCGCCGTCCGTCGGATGGGACGTTAAGCCGTGGCCCGTGTGCGGGAGAGCCATACCCTGTGCACGTTAAAGAACACGCTGGATGGCCTTGATGGGAGGCTACCATCTGTCTCCCAACAGCTGTTCCAGTGGGTCCCCTCCCCCAACCTTCTCTGAGCCTTCGGGGTCCTTGTGACCTGGCCATTTAGCCCACGGTGTGCAAAAAAGTGCCGCTCAGAGGTAAAGCAACCCAAATCCATCTTTATGTTGAACGGAGTATTACACTTTTTATATAGCTGGCAAAAATTTCGAATCTGCTGCTTTCTGATCTTGAAGAGTTTATGTATATTTTTTCTTACTAGTATGAACTACAATATTCCTATAAGAGCGTGTTAAATACCCAATCAAGAGTAGTAGAAGAATATCTTAAGATGTAAATATTGTTTAACCGATATGAAATGCAAAAAATCAAAATGTGAATACTGAATAAAACTAGATTCTTGCCTAAAAACAAGCAATTTTTAATGTGTAAAAATATATTCAGTTATATGGGGTCCATTCCCTGCTTTGTGCACGTTCATGTTCTGAGTTTCCTCTAGACTTTTAGTTAATGTTGAAAAGATTTGCCGCTCAGAAGCGATTCCGCTCAGAATTAAATAGATTGCCGCTCAGAAGTAAATTAATCATAGAATTTTAATATGTCAGTCGTATGATGAATTACTCGTTTTTATTTCGTTTTCAAAAAAGATTTAAAGTTTACATTTAAAGTTTACATTTAATGTTTACATTTTGTCCTTTGTGTCTGTCCGTCTGTAGACATTCAACTTTTTAGTTTCAAAGATAAATTAAAAATACTTTTTCGTATTAGATAGGTGTTGATGAAATATTATGATTCGCACTTTCCAAATCACTCAAAAACTTTTTATTAGAAACCCAAAAGTTTTAAGTACCCCTTTAACGGCGGGAAAATGTAAAAATTGCAAACTTTAAAACAAATGTTGCATGCCATGTATTTATGCTAAAATATTTTAATTTTTAGCTTAAATACATGGCATGCAACATTTGTTTTAAAGTTTGTCCTTTACACCCAGGATGGTGGGAACCGCAACTCTTTTGTTTTAACAGATATTTGGAAAATTATTTTTCATTGGATGATTTGGACTAATGAACTATGGTTCACTTTTTATAAATTTTAAGTAGTTTTAATTTACATTGTTAGGGGGTACTAAATATGGAAATTTCGAAAATTAAAACGAATATTGGAAGTGATGTATTTATGCTAGAAAGTTAAAATTTTGGTGTTGGAATGTGAAAGTCATGAGGTCTGTATTGACAATAATAACTTGCCCTCTTAGAATCAGGATGGTTGGAAAAGCAAATTATATTTGTTTTAAGAGATAATAAGAAAATTATTTTTTATTGGATAAGTAATAATGAAATATGATTAATCTTTGTACAAATCCTTAGGTAGTTATTATTTACATTGTTAGATAGTGCTAAATACGGAAATTGCAAGTGATCTGTTTATTGTTGAAATTTGAAATTTTTATGATATAGTGTCAAATGATATTCCACTGACAGCAACAATCTTGCTACCCTTTCTGAGAGGAGTGGGAAAAAGTCAAATTTTTTATTTGAAGGAATAAAAGAGAAATACTTACCATGTTGTGTTATTGTTATTAACAAAATACTGCTTTTACGTTTTCCCAATCGTCCATCAGTTCGAATTAAACTTTTTTAAAAGTGCAGAAGTCGATAAGTGAAAAATTTCATTCTGTTTGAAAATGAGATTCCTATATGTATCAGAGGCAATATATGTTCTAGTTGTTTTCCATTCTACAAGACATATTTCTATTGCATAGAAAATTTAAGTCGGTAGGCGAAAGACTTTTTTTTTTATATACAGCATTCTGTTTGTAACATCATCTGTGGTTTAATAAGACTTATTTCTATTTTTCTCTTGATGGTTTGTAATGCATATTTAAAGTTGAAAAAAATTCAATTTTCGCAAATATTAATTTTTTTGAAATATAGAGTGTATTGATGAATTCTAACGGTTCCAGTTTTAAAGGAAATAATCGCATATTCAAATTATTTACGAAACTTTACCTGAGACATTTTTTTGAGCTCTTGTAAGCCTCTCCTAGGTTTATTCTGCGTGACTGAAAATAAGCCCACGATTTTTTTACCTGGTTTGCTTTTCTGCACGATCAATTGGAATACGGGCGGGAAGAATGTTGGATATACCGTTGTTTTCTCTCCTTTTCGATAGCTGGCAAGAGAAAGAATTGTAAGCTTTGTGAAGAACCTAAACTTCAATTTATTACATGTGTGCAACGGTGAGGGCGAAAGTACGTTTATCTTGTCAACAGTTTTATAAAAATGACTACTACAAGACGTAGACGCAGGCAATTTCGTTCGTAGTTTTATCCTTCTGCAAAAAGCCGCTCCCAAGTACTAATAACAGTATAGGTACAGTTTCTTCTCAGTTTTTTTTATTTTCTCATCATGGGGAAAGAAGAAACACTAATTGAAGGAACGAATGAATGCTGCTTACTTGAAAAAGGAAGTTTTTATTTAACCCTGACTTAGTGAAAGAAATAATTTTTTTTCCAGAATAGAATTTCACTTCGTGTTTCTCAGCTTCCTTGAATTTAAACTTTTGATTTGTATCTAACTCACTTGAAGCAGTAATTTTAGGATGAAATTGAAAGATGAATTTAAAAGTTTTATTCTATACAAGTAATTCATTTTTTTTTCTTTGACATGCATAAGATTAAGAATTTTTTCGAAAAATACGTATTGGCGTCTGTTTTTTTCTTACGCTTATAGGAAAAAAATACATAAATATTATTATGAAGTTAGTAGGCAACGCTGTCGGAATTAATGCGTTTCTTGATTTATGAATTTATGTTGTTTTAAATATAAGCGATGTTTTCTATATCGGCTATTCCATTTTTAGCTCGGTTTTGAAAATGAGCTATGTTTGCATTTTAATGTCTGTTTGTCTCTAGATATTCAACTTTTTTTGTTTTTGGAGGAAATTTTTTTTTTTTCAATTTGAGAGGTACTAATGAAATATTAGCATTTGAATTTTACGAAACTCCTAATAGTTTTGATAGCTCACTCTAAGTGTGAAAATGTTTCCAAAATGTTAAAATTTAAGCAATTATTGAAAATAATCTTTTTATGCAATAAATTTGAAGCTTATGTATGGTGTCATAGGATTTACATTGACAGCAGCGATTTCCTTCCTTACTCCTATAGAGGTGAAACGAAACATTAAAAAAAAAATAAATAATTTTAATAATAATTTTTACATTTGAACATATAGGACAGAAAAGAATCTTAGAAGCTACTCCTAGCTTTTACAGACCTCATGCAAGGACATGCCCTGCTAAAACCGAGGTCACTGCTGACCACTGCCTTAATTAGAGTTAACACAACATACAAAAATGAAATATTATTGTTGGGTCGTATAGGCTCTATGGTATTCTACTCTTTTTTAATTTCCGAATCATCCATTAGTTCGAATTTACACTGTTGGAGGATGCTTAATTTAGAAAATGACAAATTCCCTTCTGTTTGAAAACAAGCACTCCATATTCACCAAAGGCGACATGTGATTCTTTTAGTTTCTTCTTGCCCTGCAGCCTATGGTTTCACATTGTTTTAGATTTGCTTTTGTTTAATTTAAAAGTAAATAGCATTTAATTCAGTATATACACCCGGAAGAAATGAGTAATTAAAATTCGATAATACGTGCTTGGATATCTATAGGTCCATCCTGCCCTCAGGCGTCAGAAAATTCTCTGTTACTACAATATGTGCATCTGACAATGATATACAATACTTATCCTTTCCTTATTACTGGAAATTTGATCGTGGAAAACCCTATTAAAAATATTTTAATATGATAATATTATTGTTCTTAACCATGATCCCTGGCTTACACACTGCCAAAACTATTTGACTTTGACCGGTCAAAAATTTAATATATATATATATATCATCATCGTCCTCAAGCAGCCATGGGCTACGGAGGTCCAACCAGATTGTGCAATTTAGTTCTCCAAACATATCCTGTATATATCTGGTATATATCTATATATCTGGCCACCGTCACCAATTCTAACAAGGTCCTGTTTGACATTGTCTGCCCACCACGTCCTAGGTCTCCCCCTCTTTCTGAGGCCTTTAGGCACACTGTCCATAACCTTATTCGTTAATCTATAATTATGCATACGGGTAACATGGCCAAACCAATGGAGTCTCTCTCTCTGTGCAATATGCTGCTTAAACGAGGTTGCTGACTCCTTTGCCTAACCTCATCATTACTTACAAAGTTGAACCACCTAATGTCCAATATACTGCGTAAGCATCTAAAATCAGAAGCATCAAGTTTCTTGTTATCTTGTTTACAAAGTATCCAAGTTTCACTACCATAACTAACTCTAGAAAGAACCAAACTATTATAAAGTCTAATTTTAGTCTTTAGATGTATACGCATATTTCTCCACACTCTCTGTAGATTCTTAAATGTCCCTGCAGCAATCCCTATTCGTCTTTTAATCTCATGCCGCACATTACCAGTATCTGTTACATAGCTCCCAAGATAATTAAACTGAGACACCTGCTATTCAGATTAACGGAATTGAAACTATTCAGATTAACTGAACCACAGCCTTCCTGACAAATTTTCATCACTTTAGTTTTCTCTCTGTTTATTACTAAACCTATTCGACTAACAGCTCGAATGAAAGAGGAAGGAATACACATCTCATCAACATCAGCTCATCAACATCGTTTGCCAAAAGGGCTAAATCATCAGCATAATCTAAATCAGAAATTTTCAGATCTCTGGACCATTTAAGGTTAAAATCTTTCTCTTTACAAAGAATTTCACATAACATAATCAGTAACTAAACTAAAGAGAAGGAGACCAAATGCACCTTGTCGAACACCAGAAGCAATGCTAAACGAATTGCTACAAGCCTTACCTAAAACTCACACACGACTCAGTGTAATTGTTATTATAGAGAGCTTTCATTATGTTACCTATAAATATATATAAAAATATTATTATGTATCTGATTAAAAAGTAAAAATATTAAAAATAATAAAATGATCTTTCTTAGTAAAAGTACTGTCATTTTAAATATTTGATAATTTTGTTTATTTGACCATTTTTGTACAACTCGACCCACGGCTGAGAAGTTACGATGCAATAAAAATTTTGCATTCTGTTTTAAACAGAAGTTTTAAAAACGAGTTCCGCGAAATCGGGCGTTTTTTTTCCGATTTTCTTTTATGAGAACTGAAATCCTTCAAAGTGAAAATATTGTCGCATTCCTTCAAGTTTGTGAACCTTTTACGTTTCGAAGTAAATGTAAGCTTCACTATTAAAACGGTTTATCAGTTATCATCCGAGATGCCATTTCCGAATTTATCGACAGAAAAGGTTCAGTCACAATAGTAAACGTATCCGCATATTTAATCTTCCAAATCTGCGTGTGATTTTGAAGAATATCTTCAATGAATGGTAAGAAACATAAAGGCAACTTTTTAATCATCCGTGTTTGTATATAAATGGATGATTTTAATGACTTTTGCACTGCGAATAGAATATATTGATAGTCTCTACTGTTCTGTTGTGCTTCTTTTTTTGTTCGTACAATGGAACTTTGTCAAAGGAAAGGAGAAAAAAAAGATATCGGAAATAGAATTATTGTGAGATCTGTGGATCTTTTTTCTTTGCACTGTTAATTCAAGAAGGAGGAAAAAATGTTAAAGTATGTATATAGGGAATTTAAAGGAGCAACTTTTCTTTTTAGCTGCCTCTAAGACCAAAGTTCGTTATTCAGATCCTCATTAAAACACCTCATGCGAAGTCCAAACAGTATGGAACGAAAATTTTCCACCGTTTTGTTCACGGTCTCGGCGAGCTTCATTTATTTCCTCGGAAACGGAAAAATCGATCGTCAGTGCTCGTTCATTGGAAGTTTTCCCGAGGAGCCATTTCAATTTCGACCGTTAGAAAGGAAAGAATAAAACAAAATAGAAGCTAAAAACATAGTCTACAAATTCTCTACTCCATAATTATTTTTCCTCAATGAACTTGCATAGGTAGGGAAATATATTTCTGAAAAATTTCTATCTAAACCTTATACAGCTTCACCACTAAATTATTGTTGTATTTTACAAGCGCGGCGTAATGAAGGGAGCAGAAATTTCTAGTCTAATCAGATAAAGTGTGCTTCATTGGATAGCAGAGTCTGTATTGATTGGAAGGTGTTATGGAACGTAGTCAGCTGAGAATTAAGAATGAACAGTAGGTAATTTGCTTAGCAATGATTTTTTTTCCTTTTACTCTAGATTAATGAAGCTTAAAATATATTTAATACTAGTACAATTAGTTCGGCTTAGTTGTTGAATGGTTCATTAGGTTCTGAGTTACATGAATGCAATTGAAATTCTTTGTGAATAATTTTCTGAACGAAGAAAGTAAACATAATTTGTCAAATGCAAATAATTACTTTGTATTCCTTATAAAACTTGTTTAGGAGAATATTAAAAAAATTAAACCAGCTTATAACATTTTACTTTAAAATTAATATTTAATGAAAAAGTGCAATTTAAAAAAATACATGTGTCATTTCAATATACTAGCAAATATCTAAACCTATGTGCTCAAGAGTATCTTTTGCTGAAGATTTTCTTTGATACAAATGGATAAAATAAAAATGACAAAATGGATAGTAAAAATACGAGACGATAAAATAACATGGGCGATGTAGTGTAGGTGGAATATGGAAGGGAGAAACAAATGCGCGATATAATTGACATAAAATTATAGGATAAATTGAAGCAATGCAGTGTAGTTCAATAGGGTGGCAATTTAAGTTACCCGGAGACACATTCGGTCATGCACGAGAGTTCAGTAAGATGTCTAATGATCCCTGAGAGCTATAAAAGTGTCACATCGATGTTATATGTTGTTGACGAGCGCAGTAAGAAAGTCCTGCGGAATTAAATCCCACTCTTGTACAAAAGCAGATTAGAGCTCTATGAAAATTCAGGGAGAAGGTTGATGAGCTGAAATCGTTCTCCCCAATACATCCCAAACGTGTTCTGTAGTGTTGAGGTCCGCTGAAAATGCTGGCTATTGGATACGCTGGATGTCTTCATTTTCAAGGAAATCATCCACTAAAGCAAGCCCATGTGGACGCACGTTATCATCCATAAACAGGAATTGTGCGCCAACAGTATCCTGAAAAAGCCTCACATAGGGTTCGAGGATTTCGTCTGTATATCTGAGGCCTGTGAAAGTTACTGTAGGAAAAATATGGAGCGGTGTGCGGTCATGTGAGATAATGCTACCCCAGAGTAGTAAACCACCACTTCTGTAATGGTGCATTTAACTGATGTTTGAGGGGAGATAATAGGTTCCGGGTTCTCTACAGATGACAACACGACGATTATCACTTTGTAAACTGAATCTGGATTCGTCACAGGAGAGAACATTAGCCCATTGGTTTGAGGTGGCAGTTACGTTGTTGTCTGCACCGAAGAGAGTGGACTTTTTCTCCCTGATGGAGTGAGTGGAATGCAAATTGTAGGTCGTCTCGCATACAGTCTTTGTTCATGAAGCCTTATGTATATTATTTGGTTCGAAACTGTTCGTTCATGAAACGCAGCTCTACACAGAGTTCTCTCGCTAACATGTGTCTGTTAGATCTCGCTGTTAGTGCCAAATAGCGATCATCTTGAGCCGTTGCAAGTCGTGGTCGACCCTTCACACTTGAACAACTAACGTTTCCTGCTCTTGGTACCTTCACTACAGTCTTGACACCACGGATTAGTGCACACCTATTGCCCTGGATGGATCACTCTGTGTTGGGCCTTATTCTACATCCCTATAACACAACAACATGTAAAGACATCCATATGCTGTCTGTGTGACATATTGTTACAGCAACAAATCGTTTCGAACATAAACAGAATGCGCTGGTAACAAGAAATGAGGTTTTCCAGATCTATCCCATTATTTAAACCATAGTTAACACTGCTTTGGTGTCATTGAATATCATCCTGCAATTTATGAAGTAACTCTTTAGGTGGTCTTGCGAATCATCGCAATGACACTTATTCTCTTATTTAGAGAAGTATGGTTAACATTCAAAGTTATAACCGATTGGTCTGATGTTTTGAAAGTGTATTATTTAGTATAGATAAAAAGTGTTTATTAAGTAGTCTAAAGTTGGCGCTTGAAACATGTTTCAGATCCAAAGCGATAATTAGTTTTTCTCTATAATCTTATTGCTCTTTGCGTGTAATTTATTGTTTCATTTCTTTATATTTTGTCGGTTTGTGAATTGGTCAAAACAATTGTACCATCATTCCTTATCAACTAGGGCAGATTGCAATCAGTTATGTACCAAATAAAAGCTTGTGATATAGGGTGGGTTGTTTTACCACTAGCGGCTTTCTTTTTTGCAGACAATGGGCTAATTGCCCGATCACAAGGGCATGGGGGTCTCAGAGAAGTTTGGAGGAAGTGAGCCCACTGGATAGCTGTTAGAAGACAGATGTAGCCTCCCGTCAAGGCCATTCAACGTGTTCTTTAACGCGTACAGGGTATAGTTCTCCCACACACACGGATCCACGGCTTTACATCTCATCAAAGGGACGGCGGCCTTTCCAAGCCCATCGGTGTCCCCTATTGACCGAGAGTAGGGCGGGGGTGTAGCGGAATTAAATCTCAACCTTGACACAAGTTGGAGGCTGAACCAGGGAATTGCAGATTACGAGCCTGGCGCGCTACCGACTGAGCCAACCCCCGCCCCTTGTGATATAGGAAGTATCAGGCTATAAAAAATTTTATTCCATTCTTTCACCTTAAAAGGAGGAAATATGTAAACGATTGCCCATTAGATCTTTCCAACACAAGATCCGAGCGGAACTAGTTATATATCAAATAAAATCGTATGACGTGGACAGTACCATGGACTAGCAGAAATTATTTCCCCCCTTTCAACACCCTTAAAATGGACAGAAAAATTTAACAGGGTCAGTCGTATTAGTCGTATTTTAAAGCCTAGGAATGTAAAAAAATGTAGGAAATGTTGAATTATAGTATACTGCCTGTATCATGGCTCACTTCTCAAATTTCAAAGTTTTCAATTCTCTTCTCATAGTTCTCGTTTAAATGGGTTTTGAAGTAGTGCTAATGGTTACCTCTCTGAGCTGATGAACTTCAGCAGCTCTGTTTTGCCGTACAGTTCGTGCCAACAAATGCCTGTCTCTCAGAGCCGTTTTCCTCCCGCATTTGCCACGATTGGCGAACGTTTTGGAGACCGTTGCCTTTCTCTATATAGTGGAATATTATGCCCATGATTTTCCGCTGAGTTCCATTACTTCAGTTTGAGATACTCCTCTATCGCTCTCCAACGATGAGCTCCGTTTCGAAGTCAGTCAGATCGCTCTTTTTACCCAAGAGGATTCTATCATGGTTAGGTGAGCTGAGCATTTCGGTGATGTTCTAAAAATATGGTTAGTTCTATTCCCATTGTTTCTAATGATGATAGATGCATTACTGGCTTTAATGTTGGCACTATATCACAATCTGAAGTTATTTTGACTGTTTCTAAACTTATACTACACAAATCACCAGGGGTAGATGAAATTATTACAGAAATGCTTAGAGCTGGGAGTGTTTCGGTTACCACTTGGATGACTGAAATTTTGAATAACTTTTATGATAAATGGGTTGGTTCCTAAGGATTTTACCAGAGCTATTATTATCCCTATTTTCAAAAAAGGTGATCGCAGTTCTTGTGATAACTATAGGGGTATCAGCCTACTTTCTGTTCCAGGTAGAGTTCTTTGCATGATTGTGCTTAATAGAATTAAGAATCTGGTTGACAGGCAATTGCGTGATGAGCAGTGTGGATTCAGAAGTCGTAGGGGCGTAATGTGTAAATCAGATATTTTCACTCAGGCAGATATTTGAGAAATGTTTAGTTTCAGAAACCTTTGGTTGCTAGCTTTGTTGCTTTCAAAAAGGCTTTTGATTCTGTTAATCATCATAATTTGTGATTGATTGTGAGGTCGTATGGCATATCAGGCAAGTTTGTTAACATAATGAAAGCTCTCTATCATAACACTGAATCACATCATAACACTATCATAACTCTTATCATAACACTGAGAGTTGGTAAGGCTTGTAGCAATTGGTTTACCATTGTTTTGGTGTTCGACAAGGGTGCATTTTGTCTCCTTATCTCTTTAGTTTGGTTATTGATAAGTTATGCGAAATTCACTTCAAGGGAAAGATTCTGGCCTTAAATGGGCTGGAGATACTAAAATTTCTCATTTAGATTATGCTGACGATTTAGCCCTTTTGGCAAATGATGTTGATGAGAAGAACTCTTTCATTGGAGCTGTTGATGAAACTGGTAGTAGAGTAGATTTCGTTATAAACAGAGAGAAAACTAAAATGATGAAAATTGGTCAGGCAGGCTGTGATTCAGTTAATCTGAATGGCTGCAGTCTTGAGCAGGTGTCACAGTTTAATTATCTTGGAAGCTACATAACAGTTACTGGTGATGTATGGCATGAGATTAACAGACGAATATGGATTGCTGCCGGGACTTCTAAGAATCTTTGAAGAGTGTGGAGAAATATGCGTATACACCTAAAGACTAAAATTAGACTGTATAATAGTTTGGTTCTTTCTAGGGTTAGTTATGGTAGTGAAACTTGGACACTTTGTAAACAGGAAACTAGATGCGTTTGATTCCAGATGCTTACGCAGTATCTTGGGCATTAGGTGGTTCAACTTTGTAACTAATGATGAGGTTAGGCAAAGGAGTTTGCAACCTCCTTTAAGCAGCATATTGTGCAGAGAGAGACTCCGTTGGTTTGGCCATGTTGCCCGTATGAATAATTATAGATTGGCGAATAGGGTTATGAACAGTGTGCCTAAAGGCCTCAGAAAGAAGGGGAGACCTAGGATGCGGTGGGCAGACAATGTCAAACAGGACTTGTTAGAATTGGTGTGCAGTGGCCAGATGCAGTAGATGTAGCTCAGGATAGACTTGCTTGGAGAACTAAATTGCACGGTCTGGTTGGACCTCCGTAGCCCATGGCTGCTTGAGGATGATGATGGTGATGCACTTGACTTTGCTTTCCTTTTTGCTTTTATAAAACTTCCTAATGACATACAGAGTGATTCAAAATTTACGCAATCCTTATTAGAAAATTTCATTTATTCTCAATTTTCCTTTACAAATTGTTAATAAAGCGTTACAGTATGTTATTTGTCCTCACTGTTCTTGAATACAACAGCGAACCCTTCTCATTATGTTTATCGCAACCTTACGCAATGCTTTACCACTTATTTTATATTTTAGAAATTTCAGCTTCGATATTGGCTCCGATCTTGGGTACCGGAGAATCAGAAAGCTGTTCATTGGAATCAACTTGAACAGTTAAAAATGATTTGGTTATTAAATAACGTTCGACTGTGTATACACATTCGACCTGGGAAAATTTCGTTATGGGCAACTAGTACAATATACATCACCAACAAAGAACTGACAGCATGAGAACTAAACAGTGTTGCATCTGTCAGTGACTGCAAGGTTGTCAACCTTAGAATCGGTATATAATTCCATTCAGTTGGCGCGAAATAATAAGCATTTGCATTTCAGGTTGTGCGAATTTTGAATCACTCTGTAGAATAACTTCAGGTAGCCGTCCCTTGGTTTGGCGCGAATGGTTAGCACGCTTGGCTGCTGATCTAAGGGACCTGGGTTCGAGCCCCGGGTAAAGCATGGATGTGTGTGTCATTTTTCTGCTGAGATCCTGCCATCCTCTCAGACCTTCTACTATGGCATATAAACTGACAGGCTCCTATCAGACCTCTGTGGCAAGCAGCTGCTTGAGAGGTATTTATTATTTTTATTTTATTTGGAAATTTTGTAAACGTTGGCATAATTTATAGTACTTCGCGTATGATAATAATTTGCCCAAGCATTGTGTATTATATATGGATTAAATTATTAAAAATATTACTATCTTCCCATAGGTACCTTTAAAGTAAAAGCAAAATATAATATCAATGGGGATATTACTTGCTGAATTCGTATTAATTTCGGAAAAAAAGCGTCAAAAATATTTCTCTTAGCAATTAAAAAAAATTGTCCTGCCTCCTATTTTCCTTTGATATATATGATATGAATTGTGAAAGTGATTTCACTTTGGCATTATGATTTACTTTTATTTTTTACCTTTTAGAGCACATAAAAAGTAAATAATTTTTTAAAATTTATTTTCATGTTTTAATATATAACAGAAAACGAATTAATGAAACTGCAAAATTCTTCAAAAAGTTCAATTGCGTACTTATACGCTCCACTATCTGTTCTGCCTGGGGACATTCTTAGGTATGTACGAGATAAATAACTGGGTTACCTATTCATTTTACGTTGAAGTTTGAACTGTTAGAAACAAGTGCTGGCATTGATCTGGAAAATTGTAAAGTTTTCGTATGCTAAAAATTTCCTATACTCTGCTCATCGTGTGGAAACAGCGAATTAAACATCATTACCATCGACCATAGCTTAAGAGTATACCGTTCCTTTTTAGGTTGATTTTCATTTGGGTAGGGAAAATTTGTCAAACACCAATGTGATCAAGAACTGATTAGGTTACCATCAAATATTTTAGACGATTTCTTCATTAAAATCAAGATATGATAGTCCAAGGGTCACTGAAAAAGTAATGTCCACAAATTTTTATACAGGTAAATATTTATTCTACGTCATTTTTATTCTTACAGTATGTAGATAGATCATTTAGGAACATAATTCTATTTTTCTTTGAGCACCGTCACACTGATTCTGAAGGTCGGCTTGTCCGACCAACTTGTGTTGTAATTAACAAGCATCGACCCCATGCACATTCTAACATCAAGGTTCAAGGTGCGAGTGGAGCATGGGAAAATTAGCCTCCTATTTGTGGCTTCCTACACGAGTCCAAATGAGAAGAAGAAAAAATTAGAGGTAATTTGAAATATCTCTAGATCACTGATTCTCAACCTTTTATGCTTCACGTACCCCCTGGAAATGTGTATGTAACTGGCGTACCCCTTATATAGATAGATAAAACTATAGTTATAGTATAATAATGGTTATTTTTACTTTGTTACTGGATCTAGCGACTTTTGAGCTCTCATGGCGTACCCCAAAAAATTTTACCGCGTACCCCACGTTGGGAACCCATGCTCTAGATAATTCTTCATGGTCTTCTAAAGAAAAGAATATTATACGCTGTAAACAAGAAAAGTGTACATTTTGCAGAAAAGGCCAATATTCTTGATGTATTCAATGACAAATAGTTATTATCTGATGACAAATATTTTTTATACGATGACAAACATGTATTCGATAACAAATTTTTGGACGAAAGCACGTGCGTTGCTTACTGCTGTTTCTTCTGGGTACCAAGAATGGACGAGATGGAGCAGTCGGTAATCCCGATGGGGCTGGCTTCTGAAGGAATTTACATCTCTGTTCAGAGAAACGCTGTGATTGAGGAGGATATGAGATACGCTTACAGGTTGGCAAATTCCGAATATTGATCCTTCCAAGGGTGTGTAGAGTAGAGAGTCTGTACGCAGTTCCAAAATGGAAGCAGATGAAATAGGGCTCAGATCTCAGAAGCCCTACGAAGTTCACCGGGAAGAGAGTAGAATCTACAAGGAATCTGAAGAAAGAGTGTCCAGAATCGTGGCCAGTGGATTAGGCGAAACTGCTTCATGGCCTGTGAAACAAAAACTTTATAGTCACTGGGGAAAAGAGGATAATTAATAACATGGTTAAATTGTGGGCCTCTGCAGTATGTCTACTTGCTCTTTGCCTGGGGTCCTAACGTTGGAAGGGACCCACTGTGGCTCGCAAAATCGACAGAGACGAGTACTATATTGATATATATGTAAGAATGTATACGTACTTCGACTATATTCTGGATTAGGAAACAGTCAGGTACTCGTCTATTGTGCTTGGAATGCTGTCTTCGTGATGTTGAAGACGACAAACGTGTTATTGCCAAGGCTATGGATGAAGTTCACTACCTCCAGGATGGCACTTAGCTCAGCACTTGTAGAGAAAGTCATGTGAGGGAGTGAAGCTTCTGAATGTGTTGCTGTCAGGAATGGCGAAGCAAAGCCATTTACGAGAGTTTTTCTAGATCGACAGATCCTTCAGTGTAGACTTGAGTACACATGTAGTAGTGAGCGGCGATAAAGGCCATGGTCATGGTTTTGATGATGACAGTATCCGAATTACGCTACGAATTACGCTACGAATTACGCCAATGCCAATGTTTGCAACAGTCTCCTCACACATCAAGAATTCATTAACTTCGTCATTGCTTCGACTGATATCCGTTAGAGTTGCTATGTTTGATTAATGCTACAGTAGCTCCACCTGTGGGAAAACGGTGTGCTTATGGTAAAAAGCGGTGGGAATGTCACCTTTACTACCGGTAAAAGTGGCAGTGTTGTAGAAGAAATACTGATCTGTAAGAAAAAAGGAGGTATTACGTTCTTAGTGACCCTCGTATAATGGTAATAAACGTTTATTCCGATAGTTACAAATTAGAATAGCGTGATATCGAGGTCTAACATGAGCCTGTCTGTTTAGTACTCCATAGAGATCAGGGAGAAAAGCTTGACCTTAGCAAAAAGAGACATTCAGAAACGTTTTTAAGTATGTTTAAAATCGTTATAAAAGTGTGAAATATAAACTACGTTGTTTTAATAAATAATATAATACATCGTTAGCTTTTATACTGATTGCAAAAAACAGTTTATTGTTTTTAGCTCCAAAGTAGATTGCTATCGGTGAAATTCACTGCCTCTGTGATAGTAAGTAGCTCAGCACTTTAATGGAATGCAAATCTTTAGTCGGTAATTCATGGGCAAATAATGAAGATTAGATAGAATTTGTGGTTAAATAATACTACACAAAACTGTGAAAGAGCCTTTTGTACTAATAGTTCAATTGCGAGTTTGGAACCTCTGAAGCGGTTTTATCGCTGATTTACATATTATCTCTTTAATATCCCATAAATAACTCATTACCGATTTTTAATTCTGTGTTTTTTTCGAAATATTAAAGAAAACCAATGTGCATTTTAAATTTGCACTTGAGTGTATATCATGAATGATGCACTTATATTTCCATTTAACTTTCATTCATTTTGTTTATTAGTACAAGTTTTTGCTACCTCAGATTTAAATTCGGAATGTTGTAAAGAAATTAAATTCCAGAAATATTATTGTAATAATGATGAAAATTCTCTAAAGGTTTGAAAGATAATTGATGATGTGGAAGTAAGTAATGTTGGAAAGTTCTAAAAATATTTCTCTTCTAAAAATACTTTATCTTTGTCATCAAAATTCGAAACTTTTGAGTTGGCTCTTCAGGTAATCACTTTATATTTTGTTGTAAGAAAGCATCCTTTGTTTTGTGAATTAATAAAAGGTGTTTTTGTATTTTTAAATTAATGCACCTTTAAATTGGATTGCAGCTTTCCTCAAAAGTTCAGACAACGTTTTCAAAAAACAAATTCCGCTATTATCGAGTAAAGAAAATGTAAGCTTTCAACACTATATTATGATGGTTTAACAGCGATGAGGTAGAAAACCGGTCTGGAGCAAACATGATGAGTAGTGACAGCCATCAAATAAATGCAGGCACTACATTTCCTTACACAAAAGAGCGAACATTTCCGAGAAAATAGTTTCGTGCTGGAGTAGGCTGTTTCTTTTCCCATCTTGTGCCTAGAAATATACACCACCCCCAATGCTTCTTCTAATATATAAAAAATATAAATATATATATCTGAAGTACCAGTAATTAGCGGTTGAACTTAATATGGTGATGCGTTGTGTTTTTAGTAAGGTTAATACGAGGTATTAATGATTAGATTGTTTGTTCTTAATTGGTAGGATATACATTATTAAGAAAATTTCTTGGAATTGATAGAAGAAAACATCAAGAAGAATTTACTTTGAACAATTCGCTTTTAATGCTTATAGACTTAAACGGTGTATTAGAAATTATTTTAAGATAATTCAACTTTTCGAATAATACCGATTTCGTTTCGCTTGTTGAAATGGCAATAGATCTGTTACATATAGGGGTAATTCATAAAATTTCCACTTGCTATCACCTTTTGTTTAATGAATTTAATTGGAGTGTACAATTTTCTGTTATATATTATTTTGTACATAATACGAATAATTAATAACAGTATCGAAGAAACGAAATTGATGTCGAAGAAACGAAATTGATGTCGAAGAAACGAAATTGATGAGCATTAAAATAATTATTCACATAAACTTTCAGAATATTAATTTTTTCCTATTAATTGGTTTAAAATAATGCTTATTTTAAAGATCTAATTGACTTTTGAGGTAAATTCTTGTCTGTCATTCCAGCTGTTCGATATTCAAACTACTTTAAATATTAATTGAATAATTTAAAAAATCGAGATTTCATTAGATGTAGTTGAGATCTACAATTTATCATTAGTGATATTTTACCACCAAAAACTCATTTTAGAAGTTATCGTGCATCGAAATTAGCTTTCCATAGACATAACATGGAGTGGATATGATTTAATGAACACTGAGTGTATTTAGTATTGAATACACTAGACAAAGGGCGGGCAACCTTTTTAAGTGTGCGTGCCAAAATTGCCAAATATTTGATGCAAAATTTTCTCACATACCAACCGAAATTTTGGGAGCATATTATTATTTGGTGTCTTTTAAGTATTGGGAGAACCTTTTCAAATAATCAAAAATCACACTAGAACGGTTAAATCAAAGAATATTATAAGAGTGATTATTGTAAGTCATGTAAGATTGACTGAATGTAAAAATTAGTGACGGAATTTTACTTAAAAGTCCTTCTACTCTGGGGCGGGGTGGCTCAGTCGGTAGCGGGCCAGGCTCGTAATCTGTAGTTCCCAGGTTCGAGTCCCAGCTGGGCAAAATTCCCCGCCCTGCCCACGGTCAGTAGGGGACACCGATGGGCTTGTAAAGACCGCCGTCCGTCGGATGGGACGTTAAGCCGTGGCCCCGTGTGCGGGAGAGCCATACCCTGTGCACGTTAAAGAACACGCTGGATGGCCTTGACGGGAGGCTACCATCTGTCTCCCAACAGCTGTTCCAGTGGGTCCCCTCCCCCAACCTTCTCTGAGCCTTCGGGGTCCATGTGACCTGGCCATTTAGCCCATGGTGTGCAAAAAAGTGCCGCTCAGAGGTAAAACAACCAACCAACCAACCTTCTACTCTGTTGATAGTGTGGATATTTTTTATTAACCTTTAAGTGTAATTCTAGCTGCCATATACAGCCACGCAAGTTAAAGACGCAATTTCTCATAATCGTTTTACTTGCCTAAAGCGCAATAAAACAAAAGAAAATTAAAGATATTCTTTTATTAATTCTTAATCCCTTACGAGTAATATATAAAAATTACAGAGAAAATAAAACGTTATTTTACCTACATAATATATTAAACAGAAGTTAATCTTTACCATTTTTTAGTAGAAAACACCAAATTAAAACTAGAGAAAGACGTTTTTATTTATTTCGCATCAATGAGACTTCTGTTGCTGCATCACTGATGACAGATAATTTATATCAGATTTATATTTTGTAACCTTTAGAGACAGGCACTGAAAGGCTACTCCTATTATGAGACTTAACAAAGCTCATCACTGAGAACAATGATTCACAAGAATATGTAAATGCAAAAATGGATAGTAATGCTGTTGCAAAGGTTTTTAAACATACAAAAGTTTCTGGAATAATATTCCAAATCCTTAATACCTTGTTTTCCGCACATCTCTCTGTTACTCCCTTCTCTAATCGCTCCTTTTCAATATTTTCCAAGTCAACATTGAGGTCAACAAATTTCTGCTTCCAAATTGAGCTGCTTTGAAAATCAATCAACTGCATTTTAAAATCATCCATAGTTATCCACGAAAACATCTGCAAGTTTAATTCATCCAGTTTTATAGTGTCTGGAAACTTAATGAATTTTTCAGTCTCTTCTAATAATCTGAACTTAACAAATCTTAGAGAGAACTGCTCAGCAGTTGACTCATTGACGTTTAAAAGTAGCTTTTGAATACATTGGCGGTCTGTTTTGTCATTCGTTTGGAGAACATTGATGTGTTTTTTTAGGTTTGGAAAATATCTAAATCTCTCACTGTCTACATCCCTATTAAAAACTCCTAGTTTCATTTCAAATGCGTTTATGTCATCAAACATAATATCAAGAATCTTACCAGAGTTCTGTAGTTTAAGGTTCAAATCATTTAAATGTTCGCAAAAATCTGCAAAAAAACATCAGTTTACAAACACACACGAGGTCATACATTTCTTTAAAAGACATTTGTTTGAATAGTCAAAAAGAGATTATCTCCTCCAGGAATTCAACAAATCGTTTCAGAACAAGACCTCGACTAAGCCAACAAACATTGTTGTACATTATTAGTCCTTTGTACACCGAATCCAACTAATTTAATAGATTTGGTCATCGCCATTCATTGATGGTAAAGGAGTCACGCCACGTCTGGCTGCCTGGCGACTGCTGCAACAACTGAACGGACAAAACTTGTACGTCAGTATATCGCGGAGATAGATGGCTTGGAAATAGGATTTTGTTTCATTTTCTTATTCCTTATTATTGCTAAAACAGTTGATAGTGTTTGTTTCTTTATTGCTTTTTCATTTGATATCGCTCTACTTAATAAAGTTGAATTCTATTAAGTTAAAATATACAACTCAGCGAAGAAGTTGGATATTTATTTTTTTATTTATTAAGGTGAACCCTGGGTTGCGTGCTGGAAAAAAGTCGTTGGCGTGTCACATTTGGCACGCGTGCCAAGGGTTTCCCACCTCTGCACTAGACTAAGGCAATTAAAATGGTGATACGCTGTTCAATAATATTCGAAATAGATTGTGCTAAAAAGATAAACGGGTTTAAAAAAGGAAACGTATTAAATACATATAAATAGAAAGTAATAATAACATTGGCACTGCATTTGAGCCAAAACTACTTTTGTTGACCAACTTTTTAGTTTACTTGTGTTATAAGTTTATTCAAAACTAACGACGTAATGGAGGTAATGCACCGTAGTTTAGTGTCCGTTTATAGATTACCGGATTAGAACAGTTTCCAGTTCGAGTCCAATTGCGCCAGCGTTGAGTTTTACCTCTGCTAACCCACTTTGCCCTCGATGAGAAAAGGGACACCGATAGATGAGCTGGGAAAGACCGAAATACATCGGACGAGACGTTAAGTAGTGGCTCCGTGGGCATGAGAACTATACCTTGTGCACGTTAAAGAACACGGTGGATAGTCTTGACAGCAGGTTTACCTGTGCACGTTTAAGAACATGAGCATGAGAGCTTTAGCCTTGCACGTTAAAGAACACGATGGATGGTCTTGACAACAGGTTTTCATCTCTCTCCTAATAGGTGTCCAATGGGTTCCCTTCACTAATTTTATCTGGGCCGTTGGGATCCTCATTGCTCCTCATCCCATCAGCTCATTGTGTGCAAAAAGATACCACTCAGAGGTAAAACAACCCATAGTAATAATTGTTAATAAATGTAATTTAACGACGTGTAGGTTGACTCTAATCTTAATATATTCAAAATTTTTATTTGATGTTATTCGGAATGTAATGCTTTACTTATATTTTTATTCAGAAAATAAATCTTAGGCAGCAGATTTTCAGATATGTCGTTTAATGTCCTAAAATTAAAATAAAACTAATTAGATAAAAACAGTGACCATAAAGAAAGATATTTTTAGAATCCATGCGAATATAGAGTATTTGAAGAAAAAAATCTGTATTCAGTGATTCGCAAATCTATACGAATTTTGCCGTGGACGGAAGGCAAAAGCAGATTTTCAAGTTCACAGCTTATTATTTTCACTTATATGCAATTTTTTTTGGTCAAATTCCAGGGGAGGGGATGTTTCTTTTCCTCCTCTTGGAAACTTTCAAGGTGGCTGTCATCTTATTTGTCTAATGCAAGAATTTTGTGTCTAGGTATTGGTGATATATTTCGTTCTCTGTCGTAAAAAGAAGTTGTACTCTGTTCATTGTGTACTATCTTTTGTTTACCAATTCTTGTTTTGAAATATAGCAATAGTGTACTTTGCATAGGTTGTGTTAATTGATTTTAAGGATGCAAGCGAAACATTAATTGCACACTTTTGTAAACTGCTCACCAAACAAAGTAATTACCTACGATTAAAATGGATTAAATTTTGCCTCAACTTTATTTACTCAACACAATTTTACTTAAAACATTTTGCTTTAATATAAGAAAAGTATTTACGTGGAAATAAAATCCAACTAACATTAAGAATTTAAAAGTTTCGGTCGTTCCTAGAGGCTGTTTTCACAACATAAAATTGGAACTGTAATTTAAACAAGGAAATATGTGAATGCACATTTAGAGCCCTTCTCTTTTTAAAACGTAAACATTTTCTAAATCTAAAAGACAAACATTTTGAACTTGCTCTGAAACTTTCTTTGGAAATGCTGCGGACAAATTTTCGTTTAATATACTCTTTTAATTGTGAAATATTAATAGGTAACTTACCCTCTCATTTAGAGTAAATTTGTAATGTGGTTGGTTTTATAAAGAGCTGTAGTTTTTGTATTCCTAATGGTAATAAAGGTGACATTGTGAATATGCTTGACACCACAGATATTGCTTTTGAATGTCTCAGAACAAAAAATATCAATCTCTATGCCTCCTTTGTCATAACCTGTGATAATCAAAATCTAGATTATTTCTTAAATCCGAATTTATGGCCGAAAGGAGCTTTTATCACTGAATTTAAAGGGATACCAAGACACATTATTACGGAACCTACGTCGCCTTCCAATCAAACGGCTGTTGGTTCAGGTTCAAAATTCAACAGCAACCAATGTCTTTCCAATAATTTTGAACAGTGTAGAGCTATTTTTATGAATCCGCGCAGCATATGCAACAAAATTCAATCTTTGCATCATTTTATCTATCCTCACAACTTGGATATATTGTGTGTCTCAGAAACATGGCTCGATGATACTCTGACGGTTGTGTGTATCCTAAAGGTTTTTCAATATTTCGTAAGGATAGATTGAATGCTGAAGGTGGTGGAGTATGTATATTCATAAAAAAAATCCAATCACTGCACTGCAATATCAATGCCTACTCGTTTCAGCAAGTATGAAAATATTGGCGACGTTTTTTGATCTCACAGTCGTTTAGGTCGAATACTCACTGCCTACATCCCTCCGTCTAATTCTAGCAACCATTGTTATATAAATGGCTTTCTCAATTGTATAGAATATGTTACTAGTGGAAATATTCCAGTAGTTATCACTATATTATT
Source organism: Ryuthela nishihirai (assembly GCA_038380435.1). Taxonomy (NCBI): domain Eukaryota; kingdom Metazoa; phylum Arthropoda; class Arachnida; order Araneae; family Heptathelidae; genus Ryuthela; species Ryuthela nishihirai. The sequence goes on along the minus strand of JAWZYU010000019.1, from coordinate 31,049,334 downwards.
TGCCAATATAGACTGGACAAATCCATTCGCTGCAAATAATGCTCAAGGGCTTGCTATCTCACGACTAAATTTCCTAGGATTCCAACAACTTGTTACCTCCCACACGAAGCGAAAATTACCTTGACTAGGTCTTCTGCAACCGCGATATGTTCATACTGAACATAGATAGATAATAGATAGATAATTTATTCTCAGAATATGAAGTACTTTACATTTACATGTTTTTTTTACCTTAGAACGGAAGTTATAATGAAATATATATAATGTTGTATTTCTCAGATACACAATTTTAAAGTATTACATTTTCTAATATATATTCTTCTTTATACATAGTTTGTTCAATAAAAATCGTATATTTATTCATACCATATATATGGAAAATTTTAATATTATATTTCATTAGTGTTTTATATTTTTACCTACATTTTTCAGTACAAGTCTGAGAAAAAATGTTGAGTCTTTCACGAGAGTAAAAACTCGCTTGTGGAAGAAATTTAATAGTTATGTTGTAATAAAATGAAAAGGCAACATGCTTCAGTTTCACATTTCCTCACACTTTGCTAGCTTGATCAAAAATCTAAGTAAATATTTAACTAATTTATAAGTTTGAAAATTATCATTAAGAATAAATGAAATAAAAAAAATAAAAAGACTACTGGGTAGAAAAACAAAAAAAAATATAAAAATCTATATTGAACTGTGCGTTAGTAAGTGGTTCAGTTGAGCACCTTAAGGGTAACTCAGCATCAAATGAAATTATATTACATTTAAATCTCTTTTATTTCTAAAACATAGTCTTAATATTTACCACATTTAAAATCCATTTTCTTAATTCCTTGTAGAAAAAGTTATCATTCCTTATTCCTTTGATGACTCTGGTAAGCAGTTAAAAAACTTTGGCGACAAATAAACATAATGTTTTTCAACAATAGTTTTGTTCGCTTTTAAATCAAGTAAGAAAAGGTTTTTTGACAGTCGAGTATTCTTTTCAAATATCCGTAAAGTTTGAACATTAAAATCCATCCTTATGTATTTCAGTACCTGAAATACATATTATTTCCTTATTTGTAAAATACCTAATTCATTGTATACATTTGCAACGCTTTCAAATTTTCTTAGTTTCATCATGCATCTAATTATGTGATTCTGCACATAGTATAACGGTTTGATTGTTGTCAAATAGACTCCACCCCACGATAATAAACCATAGAGCACATAAGATTTAATCCAAGAAAAGTAAATAATTTTCAATAAAGATAAATTTACGAATTTCCGGATATAATAAATTTTAGGTATAATGCAGTTAATCTTTTAAACAACATCAGATTTGTATTTCCAGGACATCTTTCTGTCAATAAGAATACCCAAATATTTATAGCATTCAACCCCCTCAATTTTGTCACAATTGCAATTTTTTCCAGCACAAACTTCAGATTGGAAAATGATCCTGTCACGAAAAAAATCAATCTCATTTTCTCTTGGTCTAATAAAAATGTATTTCGTCTTCTTTGTATTTAAAAAGAGTTTATTTTAGCCACGTTCTTATTTCTATCCAGTCGCTATTTATGTTCTCTAAAATTTGCTTTTCCTCTCCAGAATATATTAGTGCAGCATCATCTGCAAATGAAATTATTTTACCATTGAAATCCAATGTACAGAAGTCATTTATATAAAGTAAAAAAAAAAGGTCCCAAAACAGAACCCTGAGGGACACCAACTTGAACATTTGTTTCTTCACTAAAATATTTTTCAATTTTTACTTTTTGCTTCCTATTCATTAAATAGCTCCTAATCCATGAAAGCAAACTTCCCATAACACCACTGGTTTTTAACTTTTCTAATAATATATCATGATTCACTGAATCAAAAGCTTTTTTCAAATCCAAAAAATAACAACTCTTTTAACATTTTGATTTAAATTTCTGTAAATTTGCGTAGTCATTTCTAAAATCGCAGTTTGAGTATTCAAACCTTTTCGAAATCCAAATTGGTTTAGGGCAAATAAATTGTGCATATCCCAAAAGTTAACAATTTTTTTTAACAATTTTTTTCAAGAATCTTAGAAAAGGTTGATAGAAGCGAAATCGGTCTGTAATTTTCAATTGCCTTAGTATCACCATTTTTAAACACTGGAATAATTAAGGCAGTTTTTAAAATTTCAGGGAACACACCTTCTACAAAAGAAAAGTTTACAAGTTTACAAAATATAGTTCTAATTTCCGGAATCATTCTGCCTTTTTTCCACCAGCGATATACCTCCCCGTATTCCTGTTGCTTTAAACCTCAACCTCCGCACTTCTGCACTTGCCTATCCTGAATCACTGGATTTTACAAATGCAGATTACGATATTTTATCTGAATTCGTCAGCAACACGTTCACTCAACATGGTTCTGCTCTTTCACGATTATTTGACCAACTGGCAGCTGAGTTCTCCGATACTATGCATTCATGTCGGCAACTAATTCCACGTATTTCTGTACTAAGTAAGACCTCCAATCCCTACCTATGAAAATTGGCCAAGTTTAAATTGCGAACTTGGAGAATGCTTCGAAACGATAATAATTCTACTAATAAAGCAAATTATAAAGCAGCATCCAAGATATATTCAGATGCTTCACAAGAATGTTCTTCTAAAGCACTTTCTTCAGCTTTGCAACGCTAAAAATTCAAATGCGTTTTACATTAAAGATGCAAGAGATAAACTAAAAGGTACATCCCTCCTTTGAAACACCACGATGGTTCAACTGTCACTTCAAGTTATGAAAAGGCTTCACTGTTTTCGACCACTTTTGCTAGATTCTATGTTACTGATGTACCTACATTATTTACTTCCTGTGACCAATCAGTCGACCCTCTGTTATCGGTTATGTTCGACCCCAAAATGTCAGCACTGCTATTTCATTAATTCCTATCAAATCATTACCTGGACCAGACAAGATTCCGCTAACTTTTACAAGCAGCTACTCTGTTGTTTGCGAAAAATTATCTATCCTGTTCAACTCCTACCAGGGATCTGGCTGGGTTCCTCCTGACTGTACTCAAGCCATAGTCATTCCAATTTACAAGAAAAAAGGTGATCCCATTGATCGTACCAATTACCGTCCAATCTTACTGACGAACGTCGTTCCCAAAATAATGGAACTTTGCATACTATTCAAGCTTCTTTACTTTATTCAGGTGCATATCATTCCATAGGAACAGTTTGGTTTCATGGCAAGCCGCTCGTCTACAGTGCAGTTATTTTACTGTGTTAATAATTGGGCTACTTCAATTGACCCTGGCAGTCCAATCGGCGTTATTTTTATAGATTTCGAAAAAGCCTTCGATAAAGTAAAGAGATCGTTCGTCTTTTACACACTTCTTCGACTGGGAATCCCCCAGATCATCATAAGATTTGATAATTAGAAAACTCTTTTTTAGTTTGATTGGTAGTAATGAAATATAATTCGCATTTTTCAAATACTTAGTAGTTTTGATATATATCTTTACAGTCACTAAATACGAAACGGCAGAGCTGTTACCGAGTTTTACAAATAATATGCATAGAACAGAAATTTGAAAAATCGATGGTAGTTTTTAAGAGATATTCCACTAACAGCAATAATCTACCCACTTTTCTGATAGAGTTGTGGGAAATGCAACTTTTTAGATTTAAGAATTAAAAGACGAATATTTTTATGTTGTATAATTACTATTGAAATACTATTTGCATTTTTCCCCATCATCCACTAGCTCAAATTAAAACATTTAAGGAATGAAACAGTAAGTAAAGGAAAAACTTCATTCTCTTTGAAAATGAGATTCCCATATGCGCCAGAGGCGGTATGCGTTCTTCTAGTTTTTCTATCAATCCGAAATTTCATCTCAAAGAATACCGATTTACTTTAGAATTTCGTATATTGAATGTTCGGAAGTGTGACTGTGAAGTGTGAGTGTTTTATAAAAGGTATAGCATATCTATTAACACATTTATTTTTATTATCAAAATAAATATCAGCAGTTTCTGTTTATTTTTCTTAGTTGTTGCTTTTGATGTTGAAGTGCTAAATCTTATAAACTCACTCTTATTTTTCTGCATCAACGGATAACGTTTTCCTTACGTGGAAAAATTAATTCCGCTTTATATAAAATTATAACATAAAATATTCTTTTATGTTAAGATGAAACGTTATATTATTTGGGAGATAAGTTGGTTATCGAAATAATAAAGAATCTCATTTTATATACCATTTTAATAATATATCTCTTTTCTTTCCACGCACTGATACCAAAATAAAGCGCAGAATATTTTGCCGTTAACTTCATTAGCTTTATCGCATAATAAGATAAAAAAATATGACATTGCCACTGAGAGCCATCCTCATTTTGAAACTTCGTTAGATCTGAAATGTTGGCAATGTCAGATTTTGCTTCCAATGTCTTTCTAATTTTACGCTTCGTAAGTTTTCCCGAAGCAGAGTACAAGTTGCCCTGTTACTTGGTGGTAACGCTTGGCTGGCTAATGTGATTAACTGGAAAGGCACTGCATTTCTGCTCAAAAATTTTATGGTGTGTCACTTGACTTTTAAAAACTTAGTTCTTGTTCATTTAGATTCTATGTGTAGTAAGCACTTGCATTCGCCTGCAATGGAAAAGCAAAACAAAAATCTTTTCTGTCGTTTAGAAACTCTTCAAATTGATTAAGTTAATTAAATACTCATGCAATGAATATGGCAGATACCTAAGAGCATCCGTATTCGTCTTAAGGGTAGTTTATTAAAATAGTATATGGCTTATTCTTTAAGATTTACGTAAATTATTTTTTCAAGTTTCTGTTTTGGGGGTTGAGATTTATTCCAGAATTTACTTTATTTCGCGTCGTGTTTTACAGCATTTTTTAAAATTGTGGTGGATGCCAAAGTAAACGTAGACGAATTTCAAAGCAGAACGTCGAAATGACATAAATACGATAAAACAATAATAATGTGAGCACTACGGATATATATATAAATACCTCCTCAAGCAGCTGCTTGCCACAGAAGTCTGACAGGAGCCTGTCAGCTTATACGCCATAGTAGAAGATCTGTGAGGAAGGCGATACCTCAGCAGAAAAACACACAAACGTCCATGACTTACCCGGGGTTTGAATCTAGGTCCCTTTGGTTAGTAGCCAAACGCGCTAACCCTCGGCCAAGTGGGTTAAACCTCGCACCATAGTGTAAAATATTTTAAAAATAAATACCTTGTTGCACGAAGAGTATTAGAAGACAACAAAAGTAAAATGTATACAAAGTTAAACAGTAACTTAAAATACTGTTTTGGTTTTGTTTTTTATAGCACAATTTTGAAAGCCATAACGAAGGAAAAAAGTGCAAGTTGTTAAAATTGCTATAGCGAAAAGTTAAAATTTCTCGTACGAAAGTAATTCGGTCGTTTCTTATTTTTCCTTTAATTTTAAGACAGAAAAATTTATAAGATCCATTTCTATTATGAATGAATGTTCAGCTTTCTAAAATTGTAATTAGAGTTCATGTTTGTTCAACACAATAATAAAACACAGCATCGCTTTAATCCTCTTCCGGCATAGCATGAATAAAAGAAGACTAATAAGCATGAAAAAGAATGCAACTAAGTGGAAATGAAGAGCTGAAAGCACTATCGGTAGAGAAAAAAAAAATTAATAACTTACATATGTGGATGTAATCTTTATGTTAGTTCTATCTCGATACAAAATAGGAAAAGGAAAGTTCCTTGTAATCCGATTATTTCACACTTTTTTTTTGTTCATTCTCATAGTGTCGTAGTAATCAATTTTGTTCAGCATAATTCGTAAAACATAGAAACGGCTTCCTTTTCCTTTGTATGTGCATTGACACTTAAGGTTTTTGTGAACTATTTTCTCTTATGAACCACTTACTTACCATGTTTAACTTTTTGTTGTTAAAGGAAAATCAATTTTGATCCACTTTGGATGCGAATTCACATAGGAATTATCTTTAGGGTTGCTCTTTGATTCAGTAGATAAGGATACCAGATGTGTCTGTGGGAAGTCATAGGTTTGTATCACGAATGGCTCAAAAACTCTTTTCTTTACTGGCGAAAACATTTTAAGAAAATAAGGTTATAAGTTGCTACAATTAAATTTCTTTTACAGTTAATTCCATAATCGACTATCTCGTTCATTATTTTAATCTGAGCAAACTATCTCACTGATTTAAGGGACCTTGGTTCGAGCCCCGGGCAAGGGCGTGAATGTATGTGTTGTTTTTCTGCTGAGATCCTGCCATCCTCACAGACCTTCTACTATGGCATGTAAACTGACAGGCTCTTGTCAGAACTCTGTGGCAATCACCTGCTTGAAGGAGTATTTTATTTTATTGAATATTGAAGTTTTAAACTTTTGTTTTATTTCTATATAAGGTATCGTAATTTTCTTTTAGTCACCAGTATGGCTATAACCCTTGGATACACATATTGAGATAAGTTTTATTTGTTCTGTCTTTTCTTTTAATTTCACTTTTTCTTTGGTGTTTCACTGATTTTTGCAATTATACATCCATTGCTAATTTATATACACCGAAGAGTCAAAACATTGTGACCACCTGCCTAATATGATGTTGGTCTCCATGTGCCGCCAAAACAGCTCTTACCCGGCGAGGCATGGATGCTACAAGATTTCTAAAGGTATCTTGTGGTATCTGGTACCAACACGTTACCAGCTGATGCTTTAACTCTTGTAAGTTACGTGGTTGAATCGCCGAAGATCGGATATGCTGTTAATACAAACCACAGATGCTCGATTGGACGGGGGCGGGGGTGGCTCAGTCGGTAGCTCGCCAGGCTCGTAATCTGTAGTTCCCAGGTTCGAGTCCCAGCTGGGTCAGCGTTGAGATTTATCTCCGCAAAATTCCCCGCCCTGGCCACGGTCAGTAGGGGACACCGATGGGCTTGGAAAGGCCGCCGTCCGTCGGATGGAACGTTAAGCCGTGGCCCCGTGTGCGGGCGAGCCATACCCTGTGCACGTTACAGAACACGCTGGATGGCCTTGACGGGAGGCTACCATCTGTCTTCCAACAGCTGTTCCAGTGGGTCCCCTCCCCCAACCTTCTCTGAGCCTTCGGGGTCCATGTGACCTGGCCATTTAGCCCATGGTGTGCAAAAAAGTGCCGCTCAGAGGTAAAACAACCCAACCCAACTCGATTGGATTGATGTCTAGGGAATTTGGAGGCCAGAGCAATACCTGGAAGTCTTCCTCAACCGTTCCATGAACCATTCTCAAACAATCCGGGCAGTGTGGCATGGCGCTTCATCCTGATGAAGGAAGGTGCTACTAGAGGGATATACCGTTGCCATGAAAAGATGTACGTAGTCTGCAATGATATTTCGGTAGATGGTAGACGTCATAGTTTCCTGCACATGAATGACTGGACCTAGGGTTTCCCAGCAGAACATTTCCCAAAGCATTACACTTCCTCTACTGGCTAGTTTTCATCCCACAGTGCATCCTGGTGCCAACATTTCCCCAGGTAAACGATGTACACATATCCTGCCGTCCACATGGTTCAACAGGAAATGAGATTCATCGGATCAGACGACCTTCTTCCAGTCATTCAAGGTCCAGTTTTGATGTTCGCATGCTCATTCTAGGCACTGTCAATGGTGAACTGAGACTAGCATGGTCACGCATAGCGGCTTGCAGCTATGCCACCCCATTTTCAGCAGGGTTCAATGTACTATATGTTGTGACACATTACCCCCATCACCAGCATTCACATATGTGCGAGTTGCGCCAGTATCCCTTCTTTTGGCTCGTACCATATGGGATAGCCTTCACTCACCTCTAGCATTGATGAGCCATGGTCGGCCCACACCTTGCCGGTGGTTCATGGTTTTCCCCTCCTCGGACCACTTTTTGAAGGTACTAGTCACGGCTAACCATGAGCACCTCCACAAACTTACCAACTCGGAAATGCTCTGACCCAGTTGTCTGGCCATTACAATTTAGCCTTTGTCAAACTTACTCAAGTCCGCTGCCTTTCCTATTTGAAGAACAAGAATATCACTGATTAACAGAGCTGAGTATCAGGTGTTATTTGTACCGTTTCATGACCTTCACATGTGCCATCGTTTCCTTGCAGTTGCTTCGATTTGCATAAAGACGTGCTGGTCATAATGTTTTGGCTCTTCGGTGTATGTATGTATAATATATAATCTGTTGCATTTATATATATTATCTGTGCAATGTTACTAATATTGTATGTATATATGTAAAAATTGAACAATGGGTAGTAAATTTCAACTTCAAAATTTGAAAAAAAAGACAAAAATCTTATAAATTAATCATAACACGATGTTGAAATGTAAGGTTGTTCCTTCTACTAATTTAATGCTCATTTGATTGATCTCTAAAATCAGTTTTTTTTTCTCTGTGATCTATTGAATGTAGATTAAGTTTGATTCGAATTTTCAACAATAGAGTTCAACTAAATTTTACGGCTTAGCGGTTAAATAAAAAGCCATTTAATAAAAAACTAAATCAAACCAATAATATCGTAGATAAAGGTATTTACAAATGATTTAGAGTCGCATCCCACGCTTGCCAGTGTAAGTACATATGCAAAATATATTTTTATAGTATTTTTAATTGCATGAGAGAGAGGGAGACGAATGTGAATATTTAAGGAAGTTTGTGAGGTTGAAGCAGTTTCTAAAACTGTTAAAGCAACTTTGGTTAAAACGCGATAATCGTGTATTAATAACAACCTTTGATTGGGCTTGAATTCTTTCTCATTAGAAGGTTGCCTTTCTTCGTCGGAAGCTTTGAATAACGCATAGAGGCTAAGAACCTTTTTTTTTTCGCAAAATGTTGCCATCGATAAGGACACATTTAAGGTTCGTGTCTTCCAGATAATCTGTTGCATTTATATATATTATCTATTTATTAAATAGATAATAATTTATATATATTATCTAATGTCTTTTTCAGGCCACTAAAATTTTATCAAGCACTTATCTCGTCATTTTAGCAGTTATTAGAGCACTTGATGAATTAATCTCTCTCGAATCTTGTTGACATGGATGCTAGATTCGTTGCGCCCTTTTTTACCCGCCACTTTAGAGACCGACGTACCGTCTCTTAATAAGTTCATAAAAGCCAATTTTTCCTCCAGCGTCAGAACATTTATCTATTTCTTCGGTTCTAACCAGATGAAACAATTGGCTTGCATTTATTGGCCCTGTACGAAAGTATCTATACTGCTGGCCATTAAAGTGCAACACCAGGAAAGACAAGGGATATGAAAGCCATATTTAGTGAATACATAGCTAATGTTACAAGGATCAAATGATTACAAATACAACTCGGTTAGACTTGTGGAATACAAAGAAATCAGTATCTTGTGTAGCCACCATCAGCGGCAATAACCGCTGCTACACGGTCCAGCATTGAGAGGATGAGACGTTGAGACGTCAGATGAGTGTTTGGGGAATGTTAATCCATGCAGTTTCGATACGTAGCCAAAGTTCATCTGTTGTAGCAGCTGCTGGTGTGTTAGTCGTCGTGAGATCACGGACCAGACATGTTCAATTTGGGACAGATTCGGTGAACGCTCAGGCCAAAGCAGAAGTGTCACATGGTGACTATCCAGGAATTGTTGGACGATGCATGCCATATGTGGTCGGGCAATGTCCTGTTGGTAAATGTCACCAGAGAGCCCCTGAAAATAAGTTACGACCACAGGCTCCAACATCTCAGTGGTGTAACGCTGGCTATTCAAAGTACCGTTAATGCTTACGAGGCACATGCATGAGTGGAGCCCAATGGCACCCCATACCATAACACCAGGGACCTGTATGGTGCTGCATCATGCATGTCTCACTGAGTCTGTTGCCACGGTACCACCAGTTACGGATTCGTCCATCATGAACGCTGCATACCGAAGCAGGATTCGTCTGAAAATACGATGTGATGTCATTCGCACATCCATGCACAACATTCTTGGCACTATTGCAGTTTCATACGCCTGTGTTGTAGAGTCAATGGTAGCCGAAGCAATGGCCACCTAGCAAAGATGTCCTGATGCTGCAGACGACGTTGAACCGTACTTGCGGACGCTGGTTGATATGTAACACACCCTAACTATTGAGCTAATGTGTTTGATGTGGCTGTACGATCATTTATAGCCATGCACACGAGATGTTTGTCCTCTCATTCGTTTGTGTGGCAGGGCCATTGAGTTCACTCACGTCGGTGAGTTCGTTTCTCCTCTACCCACTGACGCCATATATTCATCACTGTTGCAGCATTCCGTCTAACACGAGTACCGATGTCTTGGTACGATAATCCGCCTTCCCGTAATCCCACAATTGCCCCTCTATCAAAGTCGGAAACCTGGTCATATGGATGCCGTGTTCTTCGACGGGGCATACTTGATCTTTAGCGTGCGAAAACTGCGAGCAAACACAATTCCAATGCTTTACACCGGTTCTTTGTAGTCTCCTCTTATACCACTTCCAGGGGTCGTTATTGTCACACATGATGTGCGTATGTGCAGCGCTTTAAATTATTTACATGTTCTCTCATAGGCTACCTATCTTGCATATTTCGGGACAATCTGATGAGTTCTTCCTGGTGTTGCACTCTTAATGGCCAGCAGTGTATTTTTAAATACCAGACTCTCACTCAGTGCGGGAAAATGCTCACAGAATGAGCGGTACGCGGGAACTGAGACCGACTGAGAGAATAGGAGATTCACGTCTCTCATCTCACGCTAACTCAGGAGCCGCTGATTGAGTGGAAGGGAGAGCGGGATCGTTCGCAATAAAATTGATATTTTTCGTTCTTTCTTTTGCAGAGTTCCTATAGTTGAATTCGCTTAAGTTAAATGTGCGTATGATGCGACCCCACTGTGTTTATTTTCTATGGTTTGAAAATAACATAAATATTCTCTCTTGCAGCTGTTTTGTGTTTCATACGTCATCTGGCTTCTACGGTTTAGGCGGGATTAAACGTTCGATTGTTTAGCTACATTATGGAAAATACGTTCAGTTTATACGACATAACAGAAGGTCTGCGAGGAAGGCCAGACCTGTGGAGAAAAACAACACAAACATCCGTGCCTTACTCAGCACTCGAACCCAGGTCCCTCTGATCAGTAGCCAAACGCGGTAACCACTCTGCCACGGGACGGCTTCTACGTTTTAGCCGGGATTAAAACGTTCGATGCTTTAGCTACGTTAGGGAAAATGTTTTGTAGTTTATACCACTAAGCAAAAAATTCCCTGTTTCATAAAACACACTGAGACATTTACTGCAAGCTATTTTGAAGCTATGAAAATATAGTCACCTTACTAAAAGGGGATAATTAACTTTATTCCATATACAAGGGAGTATACAACCATAGCCATACAACCAAACTAGATAGCCACCGTATAGTATAAAAATATAGCCACCGTATAGTGTTAAAAAAAACTCGAACTTACCTAAATTGTTTCGCTAGAAATACGAAAGGCAACAGAATCTCGTGTAAATACGAATTCTTTTTTAAACTCTGAACGTGATATTGTCAAAAATCAAATTTAGTAAGTGAATTCGTTTTAAATGTGTAAAGATCTTCATTGAACCTCCAAACATCAGATGATTTTTAAAAAATAAATAGCAGTATAAAATTAGCTCGATTGTGTATAAACAGGGTTCAATTTCTGATAAACATTGAACAAATTCATTTCTGATAGGAAATTTCGGAATGACAACTAGGAGAAAGAGTACATTACCAAATTCGTTGCCACGAAGGACAAGAGTTCTGTAGGAATGGCATCTACAAACTTGTAGATGGTTGGAACATGGGCAAATATACTAATGGTAATTCAAGTTCCTTGATTAAATCAGACACATCGATAGGCTTGGAATGGCCCCCATCTGTTGGATGAGATGTTAAGCCATGGCCCCGTGTGCGGGAACACCATACTCTGTACACGTTAAAGAACACGCTGGATGGCCTTGACGGGAGACTACATCTGTCTCCTTACAGCTGTCCAGTTGGTCCTCTCCTCCCAACCTTATCTGACTCCTTGTGGTCTTTGTGACCTAGCCATTTATCTCATTGTGTGCAAAAAAGTGCAGCTCCGAGGTAAAACAATCCGAATAAATAACATATTGATTAATCATGGGAACTTTTATTTTTGCATGTCTGGTGTTTTCTCATTACTTTTGCATCAACCCAATAGTTTTACTTGTGAGCTTTCCGACTTAAAAAATATCGAACTGCAAATGCATTCAAAAGTAAAATCCATTTAGTGAGTTGGGTTGGGTTGTTTTACCTCTGAGCGGCACTTTTTTGCTCACCATGGGCTAAATGGCCAGGTCACATGGACCACGAAGGCTCAGAGAAGGTTGGGGAAGGGGACCCACTGGAACAGCTGTTGGGAGACAGATGGTAGCCTCCCGTCAAGGCCATCCAGCGTGTTCTTTAACGTGCACAGGGTATGGCTCTCCCGCACATGGGGCCACGGCTTAACGTTCCATCCGACGGACGGCGGCCTTTCCAAGCCCATCGGTGTCCCCTACTGACCGTGGGCAGGGCGGGGAAATTTTGCGGAGATAAATCTCAACGCTGACCCAGCTGGGACTCGAACCTGGGAACTAGTAATTATGAGCCTGGCGCGCTACCGACTGAGCCACCCCCGCCCCTCATTTAGACCCCCGCCCCTCATTTAGTGAAGTTTCATACTTCCCCCACCTATATTCGTAAGATTCTTTCGCAAAAATCGCTTTCAGAGTGTAAAAATGAAAATGATTAGCAATTATGATATTTTTTTATCATTTTATTGGAGAAAGCAACTTTTTTAATTTCTTAAATTTCTTTTAATGTAATGTATTTTAATTTAATACAGTACAGACAATGTACGTTTGTTATTCAAAGTATGTCAAGTTTTCGAAAGATTCTGAAATTATTTTTCCCTTGGTTTAGTATCCAAAAGTAAATTATAATTTTGAAATGGGCAACTAACCTCGAAGATCTATAACTTCTATAATAAGCTTTTCATTTAAAAATATGACTTGAGATAAATATTGCAAATCAAATCGCTATATTATTTTTACCTATCTTCCTATTGTTTTTGGCTTTGACATTTGTCGTTTGGTCGGTTGGTGGATTTGACAAAACGTTGTTCCACCATATTTTTCGTGCTTTTTCCCCCCTAAAAAACGACAAATCTGAAAGTGTTCCTCTATATCATCGGAACGCGAGGTGTAAAGTTACGAGTTAGGTGTCAAATGAAAGCTCGTAAAATGACGGTCATAAACTATTTCGAATTAGTCCCCACTATTCCCCCTGATAAAATGTGGGTGGCGGATTTTCGCGGGAGTCGAATTAACGAGTCGTATCTCAAATTAAAGCTTGTGATGTCTCCAATCTCGTAGTCTTCCTCAAACGTGACACCAAAAGGGGGGTAAATGTGCTCGATGTTTATGAGTCGCATATCAAAGTTTTGGAAGGTAGGTGTTTTTAGTGACAACAACAGCAAAAAAATATATAGGTTAAGAAAATTAAAAAATACCTATCTTTCTATAGGGTCCTAGAAAGTAGAAAATAAACCTAAAGCTTATCGATGGTACAATTGATTCACTTTGAACGAAGATAGTACGCCGATTTACCTATTCGACAAGATTGCCGGCGCCCTATTTTCCTTTGAAGTGAATACGAACTCAGTGACTGATTGCACCATCGATATGCTTTAAGTTTATTTTCTACTTTTTAGAGCCCTAAAGGAAGATACGTATTTTTAAAATTTTTTAATTTACATTTTTTTTTCTAAATTGCTGTTTTCAACCATATTCTTTCAGTATTTAAAGAATTATGAAAGTTTGATTATTAACAACAGCAATGCTAGAGAAAACATTTACCTCAGAAGTTACTTAAATTTAAATGATGAGCATTATTTCAAACCATTTCATTAAATGAGTGTATATTTTGAAAGTGTGGGTAAATAATTCTTTCAATATTCGTTAATCATGTATGAATTTTTTTCCCGGTGTTGACAAACGGAATGAAAATCGTTCCGTTGTGTTTTTCGTTGCAACCGAAATATTCATATCTTTTTTCTTTATAGCAAAACTTAAATTTCGTTTCCGTTACGTTTAACGTTATAACGCAATATTTTCAGTAGAAATGCAAAATAATGAAGTTATTATTTTAATCTACACCTTTTAGAATCTTTGCGACCTTCTCATGAAGTCAAAGGAATAGTCGCAACTTTAGTAATTTCGTTGCATATTCTATGTTTAAATAATTTCTTTATATAGTCTCATTCCAAAACGGCTTATTAATAATTTATTAATATTGTTTATTATTGAATATTCTTATAGTAACAAACTGAATTACGACCAGAACCGCTTTAAAAGTCCGTTTAGGCAAAAAAAAGAGGCAAGGAAGGCGATTTATGTTCCTTTGTCGTGGTTTAATTATTAATGTTAGATTAGCGATAAAAAGTTAGTTACTAAATTTCTGTCTTGTAAGGGGTCATTATAGAATTGCACATTTTTCCTTTATTATTTTTGTCCTTTGAAGCATAATGAACTCAAAATAATACGTAAATTTAAAACTCAACTTTTTTTGCCAGTTAAGGAAAAAATTTATTCTAGGTGACACTAGTCTTACCACACGAGAAAGAGATTTTTCGACAGTAACAAAAAGTTGTACTTAAAAATGATTTATTTTTCCTCAAAAGACTTACTAGCTCACTTGCCTTTACCAGACAGTTACACTAGTTTTGGGTTTACAGAGGATTCTAAAGGAAATAGATTTTTCTATGTAATATTGTAAATACTGCATTATTCAACGCATATACTGGAATTTTATTGTCACGGAATATTATACATTATGGAACATATGCCTCTCATAAAATTTTTATGCCTTAGGCGACTACACAGTTTACTTAAAAAGTTTAAGGTTTACTTTTAAGGAAAAGGTGATTCAGTTTATGTGGCGATGAACTAGACTGTTTAAGAAAGGATCTATACGCAACTTAAAATGGGGTAATAGAATAAAAATAAATGATTGATTTATTAAGATTCCGATAATCATTAAAATATGAAATTATAATTGTTAAAAGCAGAAATTACACATAGTTGTTATTTGTTTGTAGTTCTGGCCAGCTTTTTCTAAACTGAAACTTTTTTCAGACTGTGTTACAAAACTGAAGAAATTGAAAAAAAATTCAGAAAAAATTCGAGAGGGAAACTGAAATATGTGTTATATGCCACAATTTCACTAAATGAGCTTTAAATTAAAAAAAAATTTTTGTGGTCTACTCTATTTTCGATACTGTAAATTTTGAGTTTGCGGTTTCAAAGTTACGGAATTGTAAATATTCAAGAATCTTGTTTTCTGTTTACTACAGAGTTTTCTTTTGCAGCATTTTTTCAAATATAATCCCTTTCAGTGAAATTAAAGTGTAAAAGTATATTCTCAGATTTATTTCTAAAGTTTCAAAATTTCTTAACTGTGAAACAGGTTAGAACTTCAATCTGATTTTGACTTTTCTAAAATGAACTCTTTTATAGTGGAGTTGGAATCTAAAATTTTGTTCGTTTAGTTTTTTTTTAAATGTAAAATTTCATAACCCTCCAGTTGGCCGAAACTCTTAAATGTCCCTTACTGTTATTCAAACTTTTTGTATATAACCTCTGTTACTGAAATCGCAGGCTGAAACCATCTATCCCACACCCAAACCACCAACCTACAGAATTTCTTCTACAAGCTAAAGTTTATAAATACAAATAATCCTGAAAATAACGAAATTATTTTTTCCATTATTTGTAACATTTTATCGTTATAAATATTTTGAAATTCCATTAATGATATTCATTTCATTACGTTAACATTTTCCTACTCTGATTTTTTCACACGCAGTGTTGCTGTTAAATATTCCAACTTCCATAACACTTTAAATATCTAATAAATACTATTGAAAATCGAGATTGAGATAGATTTGATTGAGTATATTTATCTACAGTCCTTTTTCCCAGAAGAAGCTTATTTTAGGAGTTATGGAAGTTAACTTCCCGTTGAAGAACTTATGGTTGTAACTTTATGGTACCTGCATATTAATATCATTCTCATGCAGAATGAATGTTATAACGCAAAAATTTATGCAAAACCTTTCTAAAAAAGGTTAGCTAATTTTAGTGAGGTATCCTTTCTTTTATTCTTTGCGTGAATATTGCATAGCTTTTAAAATATTAAACCTACATTTAAATCCCTTATTATCTCCTCAGGCAATATTGTAGAGATAGCAAATAAATACGCTATTTTTATCATTAATAATATTGTTTTTGGGAAGAAATGGTTTACGAAGTAGGAAGGGAAAGTTGCTCAAATTGCGTATTTTTTAGGATTATTTCAAGCGTTAGTTTCATTTTTGTTCGTACCTTTATGAGAGTTCCAGTCCATTCGGTCTTTGCGTGGGAGCTTCAGGAGAAAGAGAAAACAACATAGAGTATAACTGTCAACGTACACATGTGTGAGCTAGTGAAAGAGATCAGCCTGATGAAAAAAGAAGCCCACTCGTAATCCACAGAACGTCGGTATTTATTCGCGGACAGAAAAGGAAGAAAAGTGACGAAGATTTCCTGGGCGGAATTTTCTGCTGTTTCTTCCGACGAATTTGCGCGTTTACTACATCGTCGTCCGGAGAAACACTATTAAAGGAAGGAAAGAATAAAAATGTGACCTTTTTTTTTAGGTCATTAGAGTACGAATGCTCAGTTTTACGGCGAAATAAGGAAGAAACGTGAAAGAGGAGCAAAATTCCTTAGACATAAGAGAAATGTGTTGCATTTTCTTCCGAGTATCACCCTAAAATTGAACGGTGGGGTGTAAATCTTTCATGTGTAATTTACCATTGAACTACGAATCGATATTTCAGAAACGATGTTTACGTTCTTACATTCGTAGCACACTGAAACAGTTGAATTGTGTTGCAGTTCTAGGTGGAAGTTTAGAATTAAATGCGCTTTGTTGAGTAATAAGTTATAGAAATTTAATATTAAAACAACTGTGCGAATGAAAGATGATTATTTTAAGCTTAATGTAATATTACATTTTAAGTGGAGAAGTTTCTAATGAATAAAATGATGAGAAATAATCTAAGTTTATATCAAATTGTTCTCTAACGTAAAATAGAATATAACGAATACCACAAACAATCAGAATATGAAAAATACCACCATGCTCTACATGGTTACTGTGAAAGTGTGAAATCCATATGATTTCAGTTGTGTAGTGGAAGGAAACCATTGTTCCATCCCATAAATTCTTATTGGGGTTCTGATCAGATCGCTACTTACGCAGTGGAAGGTTGGAGCTCAGGTTGGAGCTCATTGCTCTAGCGATTGTAAACTGCTCTAGAGCATTGTAAAGCCTAGTGATACGGCGCATTATTCTTTTGGAATTAGCCATCACTCGAGGGATGAAGTAAATGACATGTAATGATGTATTTAATTCAAAATAATGTTTAGAAAGGAAGT
Source organism: Ryuthela nishihirai (assembly GCA_038380435.1). Lineage (NCBI taxonomy): Eukaryota > Metazoa > Arthropoda > Arachnida > Araneae > Heptathelidae > Ryuthela > Ryuthela nishihirai. Next base: position 31,031,827 of record JAWZYU010000019.1, on the reverse strand, counting down.
TTCATTCAGGCTTTTGGGCGTCTGATATCATGGCTGCCAAGTTGGGTTCGATTGTTTTCCCTCTGAGCGGTACTTTTTTGCACACAATGGGCTAAATGGCCAGGTCACAAGGACCCCGAGGGCTCAGAGAAGGTTCGGGGAGGGAACCCACTGGAACAGCTTTTGGGTGACAGACCGTAGCCTCCTATCAAGGTCATACAATGTGTTCTTTAACGTTCACAGGGTATGTCTCTCCCACACACGGAGCCACGGCTTAACGTCCCATCCGATGGACGTCGGCCTTTCCAAGCCCATTGGTGTCCCGTACTGACCGTGGGCAGAGCGGGGAATTTTTCTTAGATAAATCTCAACTCTAACCCAACTCGGACTCGAACCTGGGAACTGCAGATTACGAGCCTGGCGCACTACCGACTGAACCACCCCCACCCCCATGGCTGCGAAGATGATATGCACCACCTCCACATACTGCACCTGATACTACAGAGCTGCCTCCACCGGCCTGAAATGTTCACGCTATATACGATTTCTTCATAGACTAATGCTGTGTTCTTATGTCTTAGTCCTACCATGAGCATAGTGCAATTGTTATCTGGATTCATCGGATCATACGGACTTTCTTCAATCCTCTACCGACTACTTACGGTGTTCATTGTCTCACTATTGTACCACAGTTATTCCTTAGAAGAACTTCATAACGAAACAACTATATGTCGTCATAACGAAACAACTACAACAGAATCTAGACAACTATAGTCCACAGTTGTATTCATTTGTTATTTGTTCTACTGTGGTTCTTTGCAGTTCTCATTTTGCCTGAGGGTAGTACCTCTTTTTAGCCTTTATAATCTTTTGCTTGGCGCATTGTAGCCTAATCTGCTGATGCGTCATAAAACCCTAAACAATGAATCAAGTGTATACTAGCTATCGGTCAGTGGGAGTTAGGTGATTGTTTAGCTTTTGAACAGGTTTTTTTTTAATACACAATCACGAAACATTAAGTTTTAGAATTTGGGAGTTGAGAAAAAATGAATATCTCTTATTATCAGTGAATTACTTTTGTCAAGGTCACCCTACCTTTTTATGTGAAAAGTAAGCCTCTCTCGTTGCCACGACTCCGATTAATGTGTCGTCTTTGCTTCAAGTCGTATCTGACAAAGTGTCGCCTTTTGAAAATCACTTTATCATTGAGGATATAGATTTGGACTGTTTCGTTCCTTACACAGTTTAAATTCAGACCTCAAGCGCAACTATGTGGATTTGTAATCAGGCATCGATTTTTTTCGTAGTTATCAGACTTAAGAACTAGCAGCTTATCTGCAGCACATTGCAGGAGAAGTAACCCTGGATTCGAACTTGGATCCTGGCAGAACATCAACCAACGCGATATCCCTGCGCCAGCGATGCTGCCTATCTTGCAGAATACAGTCATTCTTACTACTCAGATCAGACCAGAGGTCAGTTTCCATCTACAACAAAAAATAAATTGGAAAGTTTTATTGAGGCTACAATGTGATTAATTTCAGAAAAAACATTGATCCAAAATACAACTATGCAACCAAGAATTTCATGCAATCAAATAACTTTTCAAGAAAAAGTCAAATAAATATTATCAGACTCAATTTTGGACACTGCTTACTCAATGAAAAGCAGTACGTATTCAAAATCATTAACTTTCCTGACTGTATACACTGCAAAACGAAAGAAAATGTTGCCCATATTTTATTAAATTGCTCACAATATGATGAAGCCAGAGCAAAACTGTTCAACTATTTAAAAAATCTCAATATCCGACGATATACTCTCTCCAAATACTCTCATATTACGACAAAAAAGGGAAAAAATATATAATAAAATCATCCTATTCTTGCAAGAGAATGACATCTTTCACCATATCTGCAGAAGCGAACATTCATATACTCTACTAGGTAGATTTGACTCATATAGAAATGGGGCGGGGGTGGCTCAGTCGGTAGCGCAGCAGGCTCGTAATCTGTAGTTCCCAGATTCGAGTTTCAGCTGGGTCAGAGTTGAGATTTATCTCCGCATACTCCAAGCCCTGCCAATGGTCAGTAGGGGACACCGATGAGCTTGGAATGGCCGATGTCCTTCGAATGTGACGTTAAACCGAGGCTCCGTGTGCAGCAGAGCCATACTCTGTGCACGTTAAATAACACGCTGGATGGCCTTGACAAGAGGCTACCATCTGTCTCCCAACAGCTGTATCATTGGGTCTCCTTTCCCAACCTTCTTGGGAGAGGAAGGCCAACCTTCTTCCCCCAACCTTCGGCGTTCTTCCTCAAGCAGCAGTGGGCTATAGAGGTCCAACCAGATTATGCAATTTAGTTCTCCAAACATATTTGTCCTGAGCTACATCTGCTGCATCTGTCCATTGTACACCAATTCTAACAAGGTCTTGTTTGACATTCTTTGCCCATCGCGTGCTAGGTCTTCCTCTCTTTCTGAGTCCTTTAAACACACTGTTCACAATCCTATTTGCTAATCTATAATGATTCTTACGGGAAACTAGCACTATTTTGCAACCTTCATCTATGCTTCAACAGACACTGATCTTTAGATCCTTAAAAACGGAACAGTATCTAAAATTCTTGAAAAAGCACTACGCGGGTTGAAACTTAAGGGTATTTTTCTTGCATGAACATTAAAGTACTATCTTGTTGTCCTTTGAAATTTTATTTACGGACGCTATTAGTTATGCCGTGGTATTTTTCTGCCCATATTAAACTCTAGTATTGATTGTCAGTCTTGAGTTATCAAGTATATTTTTAAATATGCTGGGCCAGTATAATTCTTAACATTCCTTATGTGTTAAAAAAAGATGGAATATTTATTATTTGTTCAAGGTAAGTATTTTTAGATTGCTTTATTTCTTAAATTCAATATTATGCTTTTCTGTCGCCATTTATTTCCATTTCTTATATGTAAACACTAAAAATAAAATCACAAAATATTCTTAATTGCAAGCCTGTGTCGTTAATGAAACTCTGGAAAAGTGATTTAAAATAACATGAAACATATGCCATTTCTCTTTATCATTTGTTTCTTAATATTTTTTTCTGGTTCTTCGAGGATTAATGCGATATGTTCTTGAGCCTTAGACTTTATTTAATAAAGTGGGTTTCTTTTTATGGTATTTGCGGCAATGTTCTTCTGTTTCATCGTAATAGTAGAAGAATGTAGTTTTATTAAGTAACAGTTTACGAGATTAGGTACTACCTCCCTGTGTAAGATGTAATTAAACTTTTAAATGGAAGCTATTTGTTTACTTTTTACGGAGGAGCAAATTTTTCTAAAGATGTAGAATCATTGTAATTACTCTTTTTATTTAGATTTAACTTTAATAAACGAATTACAACGAATTGTTTTTTATCACATAAATGTAATTAGTAAATATGCAACAAATATTGCAAAAGGAAGTATTAAAGTAGGATAAGGAAAGATCTAGGTGAAACATTCATTATTTTCAATTGATGGAGAATGTGCTAGAGATTAAAATTCGTCTGTCCGAAAGAAAAACTCAGAAGTGATGTTCAATTAATTTTACACAAATGGAGAAAACTTAAAAAGATCGAGCCATACAAACTTTAATGACAGAGGATTTTCAACATTTTTTCTCAATTTTTTTTCACCGTTAAAACTATATGAAACTGTGATCAATTAGTAGAATAGTACCAAAATGCATTTGTATCATTAAATACCAAATGCATTAATGTTATTTCCGAAGAAACTTTTGGTTACTTAGCTTTCCCTTAGGACAGCAGAATATTGTCACGTGAATTTGTTACCATAATGCTCTTGAGTAGCCGAGTTTTTTCTCAGTAACTAGACAATCGCAGATAAACTGCTTATTTAAGTCCGTTATGTAAAAAGTGAGACTAGATGTAGTAACTTCTACTTCGCAGAAACAACACCTTCTAGCCAAGCACGATGGGGACAATAGTAGCTCTTCACTTTTTAAAATTATATAATGTACCGTATATTTCCGCAGATAAGACAATAGTTGAATCATAAAAAAGGCCCCCAAAATCCGGGTCGTCTTATAGGACAGATACAAAAAAAATTAGATTGAAATATATATAAATTGAAACCATTATAAAATAAAACAAATCACTCACCACCACTGATCTTGAAAATTACTACAACTTATCGAAAAATCTATCATATTATTTAAATACGCTATATGATAATACATTACATTGTAATAGTAAATAATACATTACATTGTAATAGTAAAACAATACTAAAACAAAATAAATATTAAAAGTTATGTTTATTGAGCTACTGAGGAAAAAACGGACAAACCGTAATTATTTACTAGTACAGAGTAGGGTATGTCCACAAAATAGAATAGCCCATACGACGCTTTTGTGAATAGTCAAGGTCATTATCCGAATGCCCGAATCAGTGCGAATGTTTGCGAATAGGACACAATTCCGTATACGCTATACAGTATTATTATCCAGATGATGATCACCGATCTAAACTAAATTCATAGGCCGTTGATAGTTTGGGGTCGTCTTATAGGATAGATATATGCTAAAACTATAAAACTTTGACGAAAATTTATACCTCATCTTATCTGCGGAAATATACGGTAATTAGAACCTCTGTTTTTTGCAACCAATAGTTTTCAGTGCAAGTTACCGGCTAATCCTGGAAAGCATTGAAATCAGAGCATGTCGAACTACATCTTTTCTAACCATTTGTAAAAGTTTATTTACCTAAAGCAAAGTACAATTTCTGTTTTTATTTAAATTGTTAAATATTGTGAAATATACTTGTTACAGTATATTGCTTGGAATCAAAATTTCTGATTGCACTACTAGGGGTGTAACTTAAGTTTTGAGCTTCGTTTCATTAAAATCGATCGATCTTATGTATCCATAAATCGATAAATTTCCTTGTGTAAACCATAAATTTCGCTGTGTAAATCCATAAATTTCCATGTGTTTAACAATGGCTCTCACGAAAGGGGAACCGTGCGAGTTCGCGTGATAGTGCATGTGGGAAAATAGGAATCTATCATGAGATCCTTTCTCAAACCGTTAAAAAATTAGAACTCTGGTGAATATGTTTGAAATTGAATGTGGTCTATTGATCTAATTTTTCACTTGAATAAACTAATAAGTTATAATCAATATATATTTAAATAAAAGGCAAATAATGCATAGACTGTAAATGAGACTAATTCTTAAAGGTGATATTGTTTTGTTGTTTTTATTATTATGTACTTACTGACGAAGTCTGTTATTTTTTGTCGAATTAAAATCTACGAATTTAACCTGAAATATGAACTGAACTTTTCGAACTCTATGTTAACTGTTGCATTGATCATTTATGTTAAAGTGATTCAGGCGCGTATCCAGGATTTTTTAGGAGGATGCTGAACCGGACATCTTTTTTCTCTCAGTATCCTCGAAGAAAAATCTTGCAACATCACATACAATAGCGTGGTCAAGACATTTGTGTTTTCGGCGGGGAGGTTTGTATATATTTATTCGAAACAGTATGTGTAGAAGAAACTTATCTTTTAGCCACATAAGTTAGTTGGCTAAACACCAACTACCTTACGTGGTTACAAGCAACGCTACAGATAGGTTTTTGAAAACAACGCTACAGATAGGTTTTTGGAAACAACGCTATCTGTAGCGTGCCAGATTGTTTTCGAGGCTATTAAAAAAATTAGGTTTTAGCACCCCCTAAAAAATCCTTGATATGTTCCTGATCGCACCGTATTTGGCAATCTTAATAATAATATTTCCTCAAGCAACTACTTGCCACAGAGTTCTGACAGGAGCCTCTCAGTTTAATACGCCATAGTAGAAGATCTTGTGAGAATGTCGAGACTTCAGCCGAAAAACTGCACAAACATCCATGTCTTACGCAGGGCTCGAACTCGGGCCCCTTTATTCAGTAGCCAAGCACGCTAACCACTCGGTTACGAGACGGCCATTTGCCAATCTTGACATCAGCATAAATGACTCCATATTTTGGGTTGGGTTGTTTTACCTCTGAGCTGCACTTTTTGCACACCATGGGCTAAATGGCCAGGTCACATGCACCCCGAAGGCTCAGAGAAGGTTGGGGAAGGGGACCCACTGGAACAGCTGTTGGGAGACAGATGTTAGCCTCCCGTCAAGGCCATCCAGCGTGTTCTTTAACGTGCGCAGGGTATGTCTCTCCCTAACACGGAACTACTGCTTAACGTTCCATCCGAGGGACGATGGCCTTTCCAAGCCCATTGGTGTCCCCTACTGACCGTGGGCAGGGTGGGGAATTTTGCGGAGATAAATCTTAACGCAGATCGAGCTGGGACTCGAACCTGGGAACTGCAAATTACGAGCCTGGCGCGCTAACGACTGAGCCACACCCGCCCCAAATGGCTCCATATCCATTTCAATAGTGTAGTTCGGAATTATTTTTGATCCTCAATTAGAGCTAAAATGGTGGCTCAAATAACAAAAATTTATTAATAATTTAATTTATTGCTGGTTAAGAGTTTTGTGCGATCGCCGTGATTGAGTGATTTGAGACTGCTCAATATTAGGTTCCTTAACTACTATACCAGTTAAAGCGTAAGTTAAAAAAACTGTATTTGTCTTATGTTTCAGGCTCAAATAACAAAAATTTATTAATAATTTAATTTATTGCTGGTTAAGAGTTTTGTGCGATCGCCGTGATTGAGTGATTTGAGACTGCTCAATATTAGGTTCCTTAACTACTATACCAGTTAAAGCGTAAGTTAAAAAAACTGTATTTGTCTTATGTTTCAATAATGTTCATTTTACAGCATGCTACACATTACTCAACGGATGTGTTCATGAAAAGACACCCAAAAGCCAAAACATTATGACCACCTGCCTAATATGATGTTAGTCCTCCATGTGCAGCCAAAACAGCTCTTACATGACATGGACACTACAAGATTTCTAAAGCTGTCTTGTGGTATCTGGTACCAACAGGTTACCAGCAGATCCTTTAACTCTTGTAAGTTATGTGGTTGAGCCGCCACAGCAGTAGGGGACTCCGATGGGCTTGGAAAAGCCGCCGTCCGTCGGATGGGACGTTAAGGCGTGGCCCCGTGTGTGGGAGAGCCATACCCTGTGCACGTTAAAGAACACGCTGGATGGCCTTGACTGGAGGCTACCATCTGTCTCCCAACAGCTGTTCCAGTGGGTCCCCTCCCCCAACCTTCTCTGAGCCTTCGGGGTCCATATGACCTGGCCATTTAGCCCATGGTGTGCAAAAAAGTGCCGCTCAGAGGTAAAACAACACAACACAACTGAGCCGCCACAGATCGCATATACTTTTCCAACACAAATCACAGATGCTCGATTGGATTGATATCTGGGGAATCTGAAGGCCAGGGCAATACCTGAAAGTCTTCCTCTTGTTCCGTGAACCATTCTCGAACAATCTGGGCAGTGTGCATGCCGCATTTTGCTGCTGAAAAAAAGGCACTACTAGAGGGATATTCCGTTGCCATGAATGGATATACCTGGTCTGTAATGATGTTTAGGTAGGTGGTAGACGTCATAGTTTCCTGCACATGGACCCAGGTATATCGGCACTGGACCAGGGTTTCCCAGTAGAACATTGCCCAAATCATTACACTTCCTCCACCGGCTTGTTTTCGTCCCACAGTGCATCCTGGTGCCAAAACGTCCCCAGGTAAGCGATGCACACATACCGACTGTCCACATGGTGTAATAGGAAATGAGATTCATCGAACCGAACGACCTTCTTCCAATCATTCAAGGTTCAGTTTTGATGCTCCTATACCCATTAAAGGCACTGTCGATGGTGAACCGAGGTTAGTAGCATGAGCACGTGTAGCGGCCTGCTGCTACACGTGCCCATTTTCAGCAGGGTTCGATGTACTATGTGTTGCGACACATTCCTGTCACCAGCACTCAAATTATAGTCGATTGCGCCAGAGTATCCCTTCTGTTGGCTCGTACCATACGGGATAGCTTTCACTCACCTCTAGCATCGATGAGCCGTGGTCGGCCCACACCTTGCCAGGAGTTCATGGTTTTTCCCTACTCGGACCATTTTTTGAAGGTACTAGTCATGGCTGACCATGAGCGTTTGCACAAACCTTACCATTTTGGAAATGCTCTGACCCAGTCGTCTGGCCATTACAATTTGGCCTTGTCAAACTCACTCAAGTCAGTTGCGTTTCCCATCTGAAGAACAAGAGTAACACTATTAACAGAGCTCAGTATCAGGTGTTATTTATACCGTTTCATGACCTTTACACGCGCCGTCGTTTACCTGCAATTGCTTCGATTTCATAAAGACGGTGGTTCTTCGGTGTATGCTCATATTATAAAACTCTTTGAAACGAACCCTATTTTTTCATGCAGTCCCAAGTTATAAATGGAGAATCATTTATAATTTTTTATTTTGATTCACAATTGGAATAAATCACCATTTTTCCATTAGAAATAATATGCATATAAATAAACTTAAAAATTTTTAGTGAATAAAGTCTTTAGTGGTGAGTGAACAGATGGTTGAAAAATTCTGCAGCAAGGTAATGAAGGGTAGGCCAAGCCCCACTTTCTATACCCTGACACAGGCTGCAACTGTTCTAGTATCATTTTACTTAATTTCAGTTAATTCGGCGTTTTCCTCAACCCTTTGAGTCACCCTGTGAATAGTTTTATCACTTTCAATTTTCAACTTTCAAAGTTTAAGGTGTGTGTTGTATCACTCTATGCACTCTCTGAACGCGCACCTGGTTAATAGTATTCAATACTATATTTAATTATTTTTAGATTACAAATCATTTGATAGAGCATAAAATTAATCAAATGATGTAAAAAATTTTTGTATTAATGAATTTTATTAACTTTATAAATGTTTCGGAACAGACACGTAATTATTCAAAAATCTCCAAAGTAAAGTTGCGATAGCTATTAAATATTAAGAAAAAAAGTTATAATTTGCAGGATGAAAAATATTAACTAAATGATGTGACGACGTGGGGGCAGTAATATTACAAAGAGTGCAATTATTATTATTTTTAAAAAATGGGCGTGGTTTGTCAGAATACGATTAATCATATTTAGTGCCATTTTTGTTAACAGTTACGGAAAAAATATAGCAATACCCCATCTTGCCGATGTCCATATTTGAATATGAATTTTATAAGAAATTCGAAGCTGAAAACTGGTTACAAATTACATGATTAATTTGGAAGACGAAAAACTGAATATCAGATTAAGTTCAAAATAACTTGAATTTAAAAAAGTAAAGGGCAAAACTAAATTACGAGTAATTCAATGTTGTTCAAAATAGCTGTAATGTGCAAAAGTTTTCAGCATTCAAATTTAGCATTAAACATTCATCGGAATTTATTTACATGGTGTTGTATACAGGAGGCGTGTGAAAGAGGTGCCTGATCAAGTCCCTAACTGCAATGGAACGCCTAAATAATACCTTTGGAAATGTGGGGAATCTGGCAACGGCAGCAGATTTAAATGCTATTTTAACTCTTTTCTTTCAGAGTTAGGGAGCAGTAAGTGGCAACAATAGATTTGACAGCGATTATTATTTCCCGTAGGAATAGCATGGTAAATATTTTTGCTGTCGATCTGAAATTTGGCACTGCAATCTGGACCACAACCTGAAACAAACATTCTTGAAAATATGGAGCGTGTACGTTGATTTCCCGATGCGTTATGGCTGCCACATACAGACAGACACACACACACAGACAGACACCTTCTTTTATTATATAGATTTTTGATTAGCTGTGTATTATTTATTATTTTATTATTTGTTATAAGAACAGTCTTATTTAAAATTAATGTGTGACAGGACAATGAAATTTAGTTTATTTTGTGATCCTTCAAGCTAAAATATGCAAATTAGTAAAACGTGCCCGAACATGCAGGTGTTTAGCTGTTTTATTCAGAAGTTTGACGTTTTCCGTTTTTGATTGTGAATAATCCTTTACGAAATATCAATTATTAATATGTTAAACCAAATTCATGCAGGTGATAATCAAAAACAAATTTCAGCCTACAAAGGCGAGATTTATAGTTGTGTTCTCCCTGTAAAATATTCGTAGATTACTGCTTCGTTAATCGCGCGAAAAATATTAATCTATAACTCTGTTCTTCATGTTATTCCAGCATACATTGTGAAATAGGAATGCCTTTTGTTTTTGTTTAGGAATACTGTTCCAAATCAGTTTCTAGTTTAAACAACTCTGCTATATATTTTAGAGGTTGTTACTCTGTCTTATTGTCTGTTTGTTCAAGAACTCCGTTTAAACGGTAAGATCACCATATTCTCTGTACAACTTCCTCTCATCATTTTATCTCCCTGTCCTCGGTCAGTAGAGGACACCGATATGCATGGAAGGGTCGCCGTTCGTCGGATGGGACGTTTAGCCGTGGCGCAATATGCACGTTAAGGAACACGCTGGATGGCCTTGACGGGAGGCTCCAATAGGAAGGAGGGGCTCCTTCCTATTGGAGCCTCCCTTAATGTCTCCCAATAGGAATCCATTGGTCTCCTCCCCCAATCTTCTCTTAGTCTTGTGGTCCTTGCAATCTGACCATTTAGCTCATTGTGTGCAGAAAATTGCCGCTCAGAAGTAAAACAGTCCATATCATCCTAAGTTAACGCAATGTAAGGGCTTGGTCACCAAAAATTCCTCCAGAAAAACTACGTAAATTTTTTTTATCTTAACGGTTATCGTCCTAGGACCACCGAAATCAATTATACAGCCTTGCGATAACTAGAGGCAACCTAAAGGTTTGACCTCCCAGACTTTCTTATCTCAGAAAAATCCTCCCCCCCCCCCCCAAAAAAAAGGGGAAAAGTTGGGGACACCGATAGGCATGGAAGCATAACAAGATATCTCAAAAGCTTCTGATGTGGGTAGTGACTTGCTATCCTAAATTATGTACTTTGATACCAGTCTTCCCCCCCCCCCCCCTCTCCAAAAATGGAAGTTATATTTCATACGGGAATGGTGGTTTTGACACATGACGAGTTATGTGCCAAATGAAAGCTTACGATGTGGGAATGCCATCCACTATATGCTTTAAAGAGTTTGAGTTAAGGACTAGAGCCACGCCGGGTGAATCTGCTAGTATCTTACATGTCGTAGAAAATTATCAAATGTTTTCAGAAGTCCAGAGTATTTTAAAATACTGTGGAATTTTTCATCAGCTCACATATTTAATTTCTTTTATATATTTGCATTGCAATACATTTGCCAATTTGTATTATTTCTTACGGAAACGGTACTGTAAGCCTCACCGATCGCGGGGCATACTTTGCTGATGATTGCCGCGAACAGCAAAGTTCTGAGGGTAAAGGAGGGGCGTGAGATTAGGGACCAAAACATTATACACCATCAACATTGTACACCATATGAGAGTGTCTAATGTTTATTTCACTGTTTATTTCATTTTACACTAAAAATAACAAATTAAAAAGGTTTATAATTAAGTATTTAGGTGAAAAGGTGTTTAGTTTTTTGATTGTTAAAAATGAAATGCATAATTTATAAATAATAATTATTGGGTTATTTTACCTCTGAACGGCACTGTTTTGCACACAATGGGGTAAATACCAGATCACAAAGACTCCGAAGGGCTCAGAGAAGTTTTGCGTAAAGGGACTACAAAGAAGTTTGGGGTAAAGGAAACCAGCTGTTGGGAGACAGGTGGTAGCCTCCCGTCAAGGTCATCCGGCCTGTTCTTTAACGTACACAGGGTATAGCTTTGCTCTTCCGCACAGGAGGACCACTGCTTCACGTCCCATCCGACGAACGGCGGCCTTTCCATGCCCATCGGTGTCCCCTACTCACCGAGTGCAGGACGTAGAGTTTTGCGGAGATAAATCACAACTCTGGCCCAGGCTGTACTCGAACTTGGGAACTGCAGATTATGAGACTGCTCCACTACCCACTGAGCCACTCCCGCCCCATAATAATAATACTTGATTGATTAATAATAATACCTGATATGATGATGGGCCCAGTGATCGGGTTGAAGGAGGTTATCAGATTGAGACTCCCTGTTTAGTGTTATTAACAGACAACGAAAATCTCTGCGAACTTGCAGAGGCTAGCAAGTTTAGACTGGGACCATTGGACTAGAGGAAATTAAAGGCGAGGTCTTTCATTGTTTAGCATGCTGACCTTGCGAGCCGTTACATTTCGTGAGGTTTCACGAGAATTACATCCTGTAATGCAAAGAACAAAAATATTCCACAATTATTTTCCCGCAGGTTTTAAATTAATTTCACTGGTGGTACGAATGTCAAGTATTTGTAATTAACAGTAACGTTATGTGCAGTTTTTAATTGCAAAATCCTTGAAAAAGATTACGAGCTACGAATGATAAATGTTCATAAATAAGTTTTCTATGGAATTTTTACTAAAGTATTTAAGCCTGAGTTATAGCTACTAGATCACCGTGAGTTGTTTAGTTTCCATTCAGATAGGAACATAGTTGTTTTATAGTAGCTATGTGTTTATTAGCACCTAGGGCGATAAATAAATATTTGTGAAATATTTCTGTATTGCAATATAAATATATAACAACAATATAGTAACAGTAAGAATCCCCTTTTTCATCCGTAATTTTGATACTTCTCGACTAAAATGGATAATATAGTTTTACGTATTAACACATAGCAATAACACAAGTTTTATATAAATTTTATCGCCCTTTTGACAAATAATAAATAACATGGAAATGATCCATGTTTTTATATATTAAAAGAATTTAAGTAATTGTTAAATTCGACGAAAATTTCAGTGATAACTGTAAATTAATGTTAAAGAAAATTTATTTAAATAATGTTTTGTGATTAGGACAGGGATTGGTTCAGTCAGTAGCGGCTAAGCTCGTAAACAGTAATTCTAACTGGGCAGCGTTAAGATTTATCTCCCCTGAATCCTTACCCTACCCTAGGTCAGAGAAGGAATACCGATTGGCTTGGAAAGGTCGCCGTCCGTCGGATGAGACGTAAAGCTGTGGCTCCGTTGCAGGAGGGCCATACACTGTGCACGTTAAAGAACGCTCTGGATGCCTTGACGGGAGGCTTCCAGAGTGTTCTCCTAATAGCTGGCCTGTGGATCCCCTTCTCCAACCTTCTCTGAGCCCTTGGGGTCCTTGTGATCTAGTCATTTAGCCCTTTGTGGCAAAAAAAGTGCCGCTCAGAGGTAAAACAACCCAACCAACTCAACTATTTTGTATAGTAGCGTTTCTCGAATAGTCGCTTCCCTGGCACACAATAGTGAATGAGATCTCAAAACATTACCCCGAGTAGTCCAATTAGGAAACGGCAGCCCGCAAAAGGTGACATCCTACTGTACTTTCTAGTAAATAATAATATTCCCCTTTGTAAAATACTGTGTTCCCCCTTTGGAAACTAGAACTAAATGAGATTTTTTATATAGCTAGAGTTTTAATCTACATTTTTGTATCACATGTAAGGTTAATCCCCACTTAACGGGATTGTAGTGCATACTGTCTATAACGCGGCGTTAAAAATGTTCATTTCCCCCTCTCAAACTGTTAAAAACTAAAAAAAAAATCTCCAAGAATTTCTTACGCACAGCTTAAACGAAATGGTGAAACAATCTATCCATAATGCGTTGATGTCTTGAGCGAGAGATCTCATGAAAATTTTGAGTATCGAAGTTATTGGAGAGGCACTTTCATAATCAGTCCTTGATTTTGTCGGAAGAATCTAACCATATGTTCACACGAACTAGTGCCCAGAAATTTAGTTGTGGCCATTGTCTGAGTGCTATAAACAAATATTGCATAAGAAGAGGGAGAGATTAGAAAAAAACAAGTAGTCGATCTTGGACTCGATTTTTAGATGACAGCCATGCCCTGGGCATTTAATTTGGTTTAAGCAGCGAGCTCCGAGAGATTTCGTGGTAATTTTTTTGTTTATCTTTCATTTTATATATAAATAAAAATTTTACCTTTTTTTTTATTGTGTCCCTGAGTACATATTTTGAATTATAATTATTTTTTGGGTGCTTTGTCTTTGGCGCCGATATCGTATCTTACTGAAATACGTGTTATAATAATACCCCAGAGGAAAGCGTGATTTTACTTAAGTAAAGTTTAAGGGAGTTGCAATGGAACTCATCCACCGCTTTAAGCGGGGTTAGTTGTAAGTATATAATAATATCTAATTCAGCTATTCGAACTAAAGATTACTGAAGTTGGAAAGTTTCTCAAAAATGAAATCACCAAGAAGTACTGATTTTTAAGTGTTGCTTTTAATTTAAATACAAAAAGTATCGACTTTTTTTTATCTCTTGAATGATTTCCACAAGCTTTTGCTTGCCTCTACCCTCTATAGTACTCACAAGAAATGCTTGCTTCTACCTTCTATAGCTTCGTAATTGAATTAAAAAAAAATACTGTACCTCTATAGTATTTTTTTTAGTCTCCGTGAAATTTCGAATTTGAAACTTACTAAGAATAAAGTGACATATTTTATTTTCACTGAATGTGTCGTAAATTCCTTGATTTAGTCATTATTTACAGATAAGTTACGAAAAGTTATAATGGCATTTTTCATCCTCAATTTTTCTTTTGCGTTTTAGTTTTCTTTTACGATCCATCCAAGCATTGCTAAATATAATCTCCTTCCTAGTTTCATATATTTATAGCCTTCTCTTGTTTGGCAAGGAAAAACAGACGGAAAAGCCTCACCTCTTTTATGAATTAAAGAGTCATGTCGAGAAGCTAATTCTGGATCCTTTTTCAAAGCGACGTTAGAAACTCGTCTTTTATAAGAGGAGGTTTCCGCGTAATTTAGAATGATGCAAGTACTAATGTAGCTGCATTTACTTATGATGCACAGAAGCAAATTTTGGTACATCGACATGGTTTTTAAAAATGTAAACATTTAATTTTCCTTGTAGTATATAATAATTTTAGTTGCATACAAATATCTTCCATAGTTGAAATAAAAATGCTAATATATTATGCAAAATTTCATGCAACTCTATAATGGAAACAGATAAACAAATAACATGACGAAACTCAATTTTATAACAAACTATTAAGGTAAAAATGACAAAGATTATTAATATTTCGGTTAATGAATATTAATAGGCGAAGTCAGGTTTCTTATATTTTGTGCGTGTTAGCTAAATTGAAGAATAGTCTTATATCCGATATTCAGGTTCAGTAGAACTCTAATTATCCGAGATATACGGTGTGTCGAATAAGTGAAATGTTTGTTCGCTGGGAAAGCGAATAATAATAATATACACGTAGTATGTACAAAAGCGCCATTTATGATTTAGCCTTTTAAAAACATCTGTTGCGAGTTACATTGACTCCTTTCTGAGGCGAGATTTAATTTAATTATATTGCTATTGCTTCTCTAATTTCTTTTTAATGTTTTGAAATTTTTTACTCACTTTTAAGTTTATAGGAACATTTAATGCAATTTCATCCAACGTTTAATTTTTTTGTTTTCTTCATGTTTTTTTCTGCCTTATTTCTCTCGTAAGCAAATACTTTTTTCTTTTTTTTTTGCACATTTAAATGTAACGGTAAATAAACACATAAGTATAATATGGATAAAAATTATATACATTGTAAATGAATTCGTTTGTTGTATGCAGACGTCCGTTGTGTTTTGTATTTTAATTCAATAATTTTGTCGTTGTATAAGAAAGTTGTCTGAAGATGGCTGATGCGCGGAAATTCTAATTAAAAATAACAAGCTTCGTAATTGAATTCAGGAGATAGTTTAATCGAATTTCGCAACCTTTCGTAGTATAGAGCTCTCTTGTTCCTATAATTGATATTATGTAACTAATTTTTTCTTTCCTTTCGATTAATATCTCTTCGTCCAAACGTTTTTCTCCAAGCATATTTTTTTTAATTTTTATATCAGAGGCAGTGCTGCTATAAATTAATAACGTTTTGGTAAAAAACAGAGTGAATTAGATGTACTTCAGATTGAAAAGCTTGGTCTTCGCTATAGGTAGCTAGTAATTTTCTTCTTGATGCAAATTTAGATTGAAACTATGCCTTCGTGATAATTCGTTTTTTTTTTTTCATTTTATGACCTTAAATAACTGTTGAATGTGAAAAATAAATATATAAATTCTTTAAAACCATAACTTCGAAAGAAAAGGAATTGTTCATCTTTTACTTTGGTTGTTTTAACTAGTTATCCTGATAAGAAGTGCTGAGAACTGTTAATAATGTTGCTACGTCTACGAAGGAAGCAATTGCTTTTAGTAAAAACCATTTACCTCCAACGAATCGCATTAAAATAGATAAGTGTTTGTTTTTATAGCTCTTTTCCGAAATAATAACAAATAAATAATTTTAATTTTGTCGTCTTTCCGTCTGTCTGTAGACATTTAACTCTTTTTTTTATCTAATTAATCTCTGTTTTAACTTTTTTTATTTAGGTTGTTTTACCTCTGAACATCACTTTTTTTTTCGGTTTACATTGGCAGCAACGATTTGCCCTCTTCCCCCAGGGAGAGGGGAATACATCTTGTGTGTTTTAAAAAATGAGAAGCGAAAGATACTTTTTTGGTTGGATAATAAAAATAATATGTGTTCACATTTTTCGAATCGTCTATTAATTCGAATTTCCATCTTTAGAGGATGCGATAGTCAGGAAATAATAAAATTTATTCTCTTTGGAAACGAAACTTCTATATTCGCCCCATGCTATTTGTCTTTTTAGTCTTATGTTTTTGCCACTTGTGAACGTTTAGCCGAATGTGTGGTTTCTGCTTTTTCTGCTCAGCGTCTACTTTAATCGATACAGTTCCATGTTATGCCAATAGTAATCAGATAAATAACTTTTATTATTATTAAATCAATTATTTATTTATAGTAATATATTATGATTTTATTTATTAAAAAACAAATATCTTTTATTATACGAAAATGTCTTTAACTCCATACTATTATGTCTTAGACAAAATTGTCATCATCATCATCATCATCATCATCATCATCATCATCATCATCATCATCATCATCATCATCATCATCCTTAAGCAGCCATGGGCTACGGAGGCCCAACCAGACCGAGCAATTTAGTTCAATTTAGTTCTCCAAGCAAGTCTGTCCTGAGCTACATCTACTGCATCTGGCCACTGCACATCAATTCTGATAAGGTCCTGTTTGACGTTGTCTACCCACCGCATCCTAGGTCTCCCCCTCCCTCTGAGACCTTTAGGCACACTGTTCATAACCCTATTTGCCAATCTATAATTATTCATACGTGCAACATGGCCAAACCAACGGAGTCTCTCTCTGCACAATATGCTGCTTAAAGGAGGTTGCAAACTCCTTTGCCTAACCTCATCATTAGTTACAAAGTTGAACCACCTAATGCCCAAGATACTGCGTAAGCATCTGTAATCAAAAGCATCTAGTTTCCTGTTATCTTGTTTACAAAGTGTCCAGTTTTCACTACCATAACTAACCCTAGAAAGAACCAAACTATTATACAGTCTAATTTTAGTCTTTAGGTGTATACGCCTATTTCTCCACACTCTCCCTAGATTCTTAAAAGTCCCTGCAGCAATCCCTATCCGTCTGTTAATCTCATGACGCACATCACCATTATCTGTTACCTAGCTTCCAAGATAATTAAGCTGTGACACCTGCTCAAGACTGCAACCATTCAGATTAATTGCATCACAGCCTGCCTGACCAATTTTCATCACTTTAGTTTTCTCTCTGTTTATAACGAAATCTACTCTACTACCAGTTTCATCAACAGCTCCAATGAAAGAGTTCTTCTCATCAACATCATTTGCCAAAAGGGCTAAATCGTCAGCATAATCTAAATGAGAAATTTTAGTATCTGCAGCCCATTTAAGGCCAAAATCTTTCCCTTGAAGTGAATTTCGCATAACATAATCAATAACCAAACTAAAGAGAAAAGGAGACAAAATGTAACCTTGTCGAACACCAGAAGTAATGCTAAACCAATTGCTACAAGCCTTACCAACTCTCACACACGACTCAGTGTTATGATAGAGATCTTTCATTATGTGAACTAACTTGTCTAGTATACCATATGATTTCACAATCAACCACAAATTATGATGATCAGCAGAGGCGAAAGCCTTTTTGAAATCAACAAAGCTAGCAATCAAAGTTTTCTGAAACTCGAAACATTTCTCAAGAATCTGTCTAAGTGAAAATATCTGATCCACACATCCCCTACCACTTCTGAATCCACATTGCTCATCACGCAATTGACTGTCAACCAGATTATTAATTCTATTAAGCACAATCATGGAAAGAACTTTACCTGTAACAGAGAGTAGGCTTATCACAAGAACTGCGATCACCTTTTTTGAAAATTGGGATGACAATAGCTCTGGTAAAATCCTTAGGAACCATGCCTTTATTATAAAAGATATTCAAAATTTCAGTCATCCAAGTGGTAACCGAAACATTCCCAGCTCTAAGCATTTCTGTAGTAATTTCATCTACCCCTGGGGTTTATGAAGTCTAAGTTTAGAAACAGCCAAAATAACTTCAGATTGTGTTATAGGGCCAGCATTAAAGCCACCAATGCATCTATCATCATTGCAAACAATGGGAGTAGAACTAACCACATTGTTTAGAACATCACTGAAATGCTCAGCCCACCTAGCCGTGACAGAATCCTCACCTCCTATAATCATACCTTGTTTATCCTTCAATCCCTGTATACCTGTTCGTTTTCTACCATACAAAACATTAATTATCTGGTACAGCTCTCTGCTGTTGTGCTGTCTAACTGCTTCCTCGGCTTTGTCAGCTAAGCCATCAAGCCAAAGATTCTTATCAGCAGCTAACTGATCTTTTACACGTTTATTAAGTTCTCTGTAATGCTTTCTATTAGGACTAGTAGGGTATTGATTAAGGACATTCCTGCAGTTCTTTCTTTCTGAAATAAGCTCAATTGCCTTATCACTCAGATAATTCTGTCTCTTCTGCTCCTTTTTTCCTAAAAGAGTACTGTTAGTGTCCAAAAAAGCCTGTTTAAAATGGTCCCACTCTTCCTCAACTTCAGTAGTAAGCAAACCATGGCTGTCATAATGACTAAGTAACCTATCATGGTAAGCTTCAGCCATAACAGGGTCGTTCAGAGCTTCAGTATTATAGGTAGATTTTTTAATCCTAGCACAACATTTTTTAAGTTTAAGTTGCAAGACACTTTTAACAAGGTAATGGTCAGATCCAATTTCAGCTCCCTTATACGCCCTGGTATTCCTAACAGAAATAGCCCATTTACTGTTAATTAATATATAATAAATCATATTCCTATGCAGCCCATCAGGTGAAACCCATGTGTATTTATGTATGTCGCGGTGTTTGTAATAAGTGTTAGTTATTCTGAATCCATTGAGTTTACTTACCTCTAGGCGACGTTGCCCATTGACATTGCAGCTACCAATACCAAAAGGCTTATTACTCCTCCCCAAATGTCAGAGTCATTACTAACTTTGGCATTGAAATTACGTAGAAGAGTGATATCTCCTCTCTTGACAGAATTCAAAATATCCTGAAGTTATCCATAAAACCTATCCTTCTCATCCTCATCGGCATCCTCAGTGGGGGCATAACAGCAGATAACATTCAAGTCTTTTACGCTTGTCTGAAATTTTGCTGTAAGAAACCATTCATTAATGCACTCATATCCCAGAAGAGCATCACTAGCGTGTCTGCTGAGAAGCAGACCCACGCCTTGGTGATGCTTATTGTCGTCCCTCCCTGAAAAGAGAAATTTAAGATTATTTTTAAGAATCTGACCTTTATCTGTCCATCTGGTCTCTTGCAAGCCGAGAATATCTAAATTATAACGGTGGAATTCTTGTGTGAGGACATCAAGAGAAAAAACTCTGTGCAGAGTCCTCACATTCCAACTAGCTATGGAGAGAAAATGGTTAGTGGGATGTTTAAAGAAACTATGTTTATTGAGAGAGGGAATGCCGACAATATCAAACAGCCCCCTAATCGCAGACATGGGGCAAAGACCCGTTCCCCCACCACTAAAGGCTGAAGCCATCTACAGTGGAAAACTTCCTCCAATATAGAATTTGCCGATGGCAATAGAAGCAAAGAGTTCAGGTGCCTGCGATGACCTCTGCTCAGGATTATTCACCAGCTGATAAACATATCCTGTGAATCTATTCTCTTGGGGCTGTCAACCCACAAACAAACAGAAAACACAGCGGAAGATTTTCCCTCCATAGAAGCCCACCAGTGCAGCAAAATCAGGATCCATAATCAAGCTCAATGCTATAATTCCGTTCAGGTTGGTATATATGGTCAGCACCAGTACCCTGTGTGGTTGACCACTCCTCAGCAGGGTAGAAAAAAAGAAAAATAGCCATAGTTGTCCAGATCAGTAGGCCACACTAATCTGGCAACCCTCTCCTTCTGTTCACTTCCACAAGAGAGTATCTCTTTTGAAAGGTACTAACGGTCTGCACCACGAGAAGGCGGGATCGGACATTAGGTGCTAGGCCTGGCCGGTTCTGTGCATCATCACAGGGGATTGATGCATAGCTCTCCTTCCAGTGACTACCTAGCTACCATTTACAGATCAAATTGTTATATCTACTCTTAATTGTAATATATATTTATTACTCAACATTAATGCTCTAATATTAAAATAATTTAACTTAATTAAATTATTATTTAACCTATACCATTTTTCATTTAATTGTTTAATTTTACATTAAATATTATTTTTAAAAAAATTTTATGCAGAGAATAGCATCTCATTTTTGAATGAGTCAGGTTAAAGGATTATTAACCTGAAAAATTCAGTATGGATATGTTGAGAGATAGAGAGTAATTCAGATATAGGACTCAGTAACTTCTTAAAAAAGCTTTTTATGAAAAATGTTTTAAAGATCTCAATCAAATCTATGTCAAACTCGATTTCAACAATATTCTTTTTATTATTAAGGAGTTTTGGAAGCTGAAACATTTAACAGGTTAGTTCGTTTTGCAAAATAAAAAAAAACAAAATTGTCGAAAATTAAAGTAGGTTTTACGCGAACTGCTAAAAACACATAAGTTAGTAAAGTTTAGTATAATGGTAATTGCTTTTGTTTTAACTTGTTTTTATTAAATTTTCAGCTGAATTATTAAAACTGCTTAAATATTCTAATTTCCGTTACTCACTAAATACTGGACGAATAATGCTAAAAACTGAGATTTAAATAGATTTGATTAAGATCTTATCTCAGTCAAAAAAACTTTTCTTTTGTCATAAAAAGTTTATTTAAGAAACTACTTTATTACATACACTTTTTACGGCCATTTTATGTACATTCACTATTGTAATAAAGTGACCGTTGAGCATATACATAAGTAGAGTGGGTTTTGTATTTCATCTTCTGTGACAAATAAGCGACTTTGCACGGATAACAGCTTATACGTAGCTAAAACTTATTTATTTAGTTCCAGTTTTTATAAAATGAAACTGAAAACAAACACTAGTATAATTATCCCTTTAGTTTAGCGGTATTAATATATGGTAGTAGTTTATCAACTTGGGGACCGCAATGTGGGGCGGGGGTTTTCTCAATCGGTGACACGCGTGGCTCGCAATTCCTTGGTTTGAGTCTTGCGTGAGTCAAGGTTGAGATTTATCTCCACTAAACCCCTACCTTGCCCTCAGTTGGAAAGGGACAGATGGGCTTGTAAATGCTGCCGTCCATCGGATGGTACATAAAGTTGTGGCCCATGTGCAGGGAGGCGGTGGTGCTCAGTCGGTAGCGCGCCAGGCTCGTAATCTGTAGTTCCCAGGTTCGAGTCCCAGCTGGGTCAGCGTTGAGATTTATCTCCGCAAAATTTCCCCCGCCCTGCCCACTGTCAGTAGGGGACACCGATGGGCTTGGAAAGGCCGCCGTCCGTCGGATGGGACGTTAAGCCGTGGTCCCGTGTGCGGGAGAGCCATACCCTGTGCACGTTAAAGAACACGCTGGATGGCCTTGACGGGAGGCTACCATCTGTCTCCCAACAGCTGTTCCAGTGGGTCCCCTCCCCCAACCTTCTCTGAGCCTTCGGGGTCCATGTGACCTGACCATTTAGCCCATGGTGTGCAAAAAAGTGCCTCTCAGAGGTAAAACAACCCAACCAACCCATGTGCAGGAGAACCCATATCCTGTTTGCATTAAAGACCATGCTGAACAGTCTTGACAGGAGGCTTCGATCTGTCTCCTAATAACTAGCTGTCCAGTGAATCCCCTTCCCCAACTTTTTCTGAGTCTTTGAGGTTTTTGTGTCCTGGTCATTTAACCTATTTTGTGAAAAAAAGTGCCGCGTAGAGGTAAAACAACCCAGTCCAACCGCAACGTACCAGAAAGACAAAAATATTTCAACCATAATAATATAAAAAAAGCAAATAAAAGCTCCTGTGCATATAATAACCATCGAATAAAAAAAACTATGTTTTGGCGCAAAACACTTTATCTTTGTCTCTGTATTTCCTTCCTTCCGTCCCACCGCTGGCTGACTCAATCGGTATCACACCAAGCTCGTAATCTGATTCCCTCAGATTCGATTCCAAACTATGCTAGCATTGAGATTTATCTCTGCTAACCCCCATTGTGCCCTCGGTGAGAAAGATCACTGTTTGGCTTCGAAAGTCCGCCATCCTTAGAATGGGGCTTTAAGCATGTGTGTTCTGTGGACATTAAACACGCTAAATGGCCTTGACGGGACCTTCCATCTGTTTCCTAACAGCTCTCCAGTGTCCCAAATCATCTCTGAGCCCTTGAAGTCCTTGTGATCTCCCATTATTCCCATTTTATGCAAAAAAAAAAGCGTCACTGGAAGGGAAGGTTAAACAATCCAACCCTCCTGTCGCACCTGAAAACAAACCTATAGCTTTTGCAACAAAGAGATATTATGATCTGTCAGAAGAAAAGGTTGAAGACTATTGATATTTTTCTTAATAAATAAAACCTAAGTCCAGAAATTTCTGAGACATAATTTATTGCAGACAAACCAAGAATAACCGGCCAGTTCTGTTTCTGTGGCAGTAAAGTAGGATTATTCTCCTACTGCTGCGCAAGTTTTGATATGTTTAGACCTTCACCTCTACTCGCTGAAACAGCTTTCGATTATGCTATGTGAGATGTTTCCACGGGCAGTTAGCTGTCCCACTGTGCGCTTTATGCCACTCTACTCTGCACTTTTTTTTTTATTTGGATGTCGTACGCACCATGTTTCATCTCCAGGGATGACGGAAGAGCAGAATATGTCGTCCTTGCTTGCAGTTTCTAAATAGTCGGCACAAATTGCAGAACGATCCTCATTTTGCTTTGAGCCGTTGCAACAAGTAGCAGTGCAGGTCTAAACTTGTCAAAACGTGCGCAGCTTTAGGGGAATAATCCTATTTTGCTGCCGCAGAAACAGAACTGACCGGTTGTTCCTGGTTTGTCTCCAATAAATTCTGTCTCGGAACTTTCCGGACATAATTTTATTACATTATATTAATGTATTCAAAAGTGTAATAAACTTCTAATCAAATATAAACATTTATCGATAGAAAAATAATGCACTGTCCCCTTATTATATTTATTTCGCCTTTGTACAGAGTGTCCAGTAAGGCGGAACCTGAGCTGACATACATTGGTTTCCATAAATTAAGGATAATCTCTATGTTAAGTAAATGAGAAGCTAACGTCAAAACTCTATAACTTCTAAAATAAGTGTTTTTGTTTTGAAAAATGTGATTGCAGATAAAGATCTCAATCATATAAATCAATATCTCGATTTTCAACAATTCTTTCAATATTTAAGTTTGAATGTTTAACAACTGCATTGCCAGTCTTAAGAAACTTATACAAAACTGAAGAATAGTGAAAGAATTCTTTACACAAAGTTCTAATACAAACTTATTTTATTTAAACACATTGATACAATACTTATTACTAAGTTTTAATTAATTTCTGAAGTCAATTTTTGTGGCTGTCATTGTTATCGCTAAAAACAAATTGAGTAGCTTCAGTGAGTGATATTCGCTTAGGATCAATTTGAAAATGGAAGATACGAAGGTGTAGTTTCGCCATTTTCTGCTCTTTTTTTTCAGAAGGGTAAAAACGCAACACAAACCGGAAAAATGATTTGTGTAGTGTACGGAGACGATGTGACATAACGTGCCAGAAGTGGTTCGTGAAATTCTGAGCCGGAAATTTCTCTATGGAAGATGTCTCACGTTCAGGAAGGCTCTCCACGGTTGACAACAACTAAATCATCAGATTAATCCAAACTAACCAGCGCAGCACCACAAGTGAGATTGCAGAGACACTAAAAATATCACAAACATCAGTTGTAGGGCACATTTGGAGCAGCTTGGATACGTGAATCAGTGTGATGTGTGGGTGCCACATCTATTGAGCAAAAAAAATTTATCTCCCGCGTCTCTGCTTGTGATTCGCTCCTGTGATGCCACGAAAACAACCCATTTTTGAAGCGATTAGTGACGGGCGATGAAAACAGTATCCTTTAGAGTAATGTTCAACGAAAAGATCCTGGAGTAAGCGAGTTGAGCCTCCTTTACCGCAACCCAATGCCGGTCTGCATCAAAGAAGGTCATGCTCTGCGTGTGGTGGGATTGGAAGGGAAACCTTTATATGAGCTCTTGCCAAGCAATGAAACGAATAATTCAGATCAGTATTGCTTGCAATTGGATCCGCTGAAGGCAGTGATTGATGAAAAACGTGCGGAATTGACGAATTACAAAGGAGTTGTGTTCTACCATGACAACGCGAAACCACACGTGTCCTTGACCTCCTGTCAAAAATTGTTGTAATTGGATTGGAATGTTTTGTACCACCCGCCATATTCGCCTGACACTGCAACCTCGGATTAGCATTTATTTCGGTGACTGCGAAACTGTTTTAACGGTAAAGAGTTCCAATTATTGGAGACCATCACAAACGTTCTTATCGGTTCTACAACGAAAAAACAATCATTTTTACACCGACGAAATAATGATGCTGCCCCACAGATGGCTTAAGATAATCCAATAAAATGTGGATACAATATTGATTAAAGGTATTTTTTACTTTTTAATATTTGGGTTTGAATTTTTGCCCAAAATCCGAACGAATTTTTAGTTCGAGCCAACATAAGAGCAATTGCTCCATCTTGTTTGAAAATAACCTAGCGTCAGATCCTCGTCATCCAACGTTCAATAGATTCTTCAAGGATCAGGTGATATAGCGCTGTAAATTGATTGTTTTTTTCGAAACAAAATATTCCAAAGATGCACCTAACTCGAAATTGCACATCAAACATTAATTTTTTTGAGCATGTAAGAGAATTTCATGAACTGCTTCGGCTTCTTGTCTGATCGGTATTCATTGTTCGGTGAATTCACATATCCTGATAAATGAAAGAACTCTTTATCAGTAAAGAAAGTTAAATTTATAAGTTTGGCTGCCATAGTGTTTTTAAACTAAATTACAAAAACAGTGCGCTTTTAGATGAATAATATTTATTTTGTAAGCTTTCAAAGGTAAGAAATGAAAAAAAAAATGAAATAAAATATAAACCCTTTAACGAAATAAAACTATATTAAAATTAGGTTATGTTTGACAGTGATTTGGCATTTTTCTGCTTGAACAGTGATACCACTGCTCAGAAACAAATTATGTCACGAATGATTACAGTTAATGTCCAAACTTTCTTATATATATATATAGGTTCCTTCTTAATCTCGTCACCCGGTATTTCCATTTGATTTAATTTAAAATTTAATTAAAGTGAAATAGAGTATTCAGTCTCCTTCTAAGTTTGCAACCAGAATTTCGCATATTCGAGTCTCAGCTGTGTTATCGCTGATATTTTATCTGCTTTTCAAGCAATTCTCTTAATGAGAAAGGAATACAGATGTGCTTATAAGCGACAGCGCCCGACGGTAGGACATTAAGCTTTGTCCTCACGTTAGGTACTCTCATAATATGTACATGTTAAAGAAAAGTGGCTGGTTTTGCTTGATGTAAAAGTCCTATCTGCTTCTAACAGCTATCCGGTGGATCTCTTTCCTCGATCATTCCCTGAGCCTTGAGGACCTCGTGATCTTGCCATTTATCCATTACGAAGCAAAAAAAAATATTCAGTGTATGAGGTTGGTCATGTTTATTGGAAACTAAGTCGTAATGCTCCGGTGAGATCAAATGACCAAGGCTATCAATACCAATTTTTCAGAGAGCGAACAGAATTTATTCCTGGCATGGATATGCATTTTGTTCCCACCGCGGCTAGTTCATTTTACAGTTTCTCTCGTATGACTATACTGTAGTTCCCCACAGCGAGAAGAAGCAAGTAACTTGTACTTCTTTTATCTAGGTTCATTGCTCGCTCTAAATGTAAGTAATATTGTAATTTAAATCCAAGGACTTTGTTGGTTATGCAATAAGATTTGCGGCAACTTGTGACCGTTGCTCTTTCATTCGTAGGAAATTTTATTCTTCAAAATCGATCGAAATATGCAAAATAAAACCGTATGTTGCAGTTTATTTAGTATTACAATGTTTTTCTCATAGGCTTAATGTAAAGAGTTTGGATTTCTAATATTTGTAGTTTGGAAAAATTAAAAAGCAAATATTTTATTTCAGTTACTTGCAAGCTTGAATATGTAAAGTCGTATCAGAATAATATGACCACCTATCATACATTTTGGTTAGTTGTTTTACCTCTGAGTGGCACTTTTTTTGCACACAACGGGCTAAATTACCAGGTCACAAGGACCCCGAAGGCTCAGAGAAGGTTGGGGGAAGGAACCCACTGGAACGGATGTTGGGAGACAGATGGTAGCCTTCCGTCAAGGCGATCCAGCGTGTTCTTTAATGGGCACAGGGTATGGCTCTCCCGCACACAGAGCCACGGCTTAACGTCCCATACGACGGACGGCGACCCACCTTTCATACATATACTATGGTAGGTGGTCATATTATTCCGATACAACTGTGTATATTTATCTGTAAATTTTGCAATTATATTGATAAATTCATTTGCAATTATATTTGATAAATTCATTCGGACTCGGATATTCAAGAGTGTATTAAACAATGTCAATAGATACTCTGTTATGTTCTTTAATATTTTTCGCTAAAAGTTACCAGAATTATTTAGAACTAATTAATGGAACTAACTATTATTAATTTGCAGATTTATTTTTCTTATTTTTTTTTAATTAGTCCTGTTGCAGAAAGATGAAAATTAAAACTGTTTTTGAAATGTATGCGCTATTCTGTTTAATTGTAATATGTAAATTTTTAATTAAAGATCTGTTGCTTTAACTTCTAAGTACCACTATTTTTCACACAATGGATTAAGTAGCAATATCACAAAGGTAAGGGAAGATTCCACTAGACAGTCTAGAGAGGTGGAAGCTTGTCGTTAATTCCATCTAGGACGTTTTGTAATGCAGAGAAGATCATGACTTAACATTCTATCCGACCGACGGTAGCCTCACAAAAAGCTTTCTATATCCCCTTTGTCCGAGGGCAAAGCAGGGGTTAGCGGATAATATCTTAACTCAAAATTTGTTGCAGAGGTTTGAAAAAAAAAGAGGTTGGAGAAATTGGGAAGAGTAGTGGACATCAAGTGACGAATCTGGCTCGTTAGGGTTTGAGTTCTCCCTCCCCAACCCAATTTTTAATGAAAGCTACTGAAAGTTCATTTAGATCAGTTATTCTCAAACTGAGGGCAACCCCAGTTCTTCCAGCGGATACAAAACAATTGCAGTTTGAAAGAAACAAAAATAAAATATATCAATTAAGAAAGTTAAAAAATATTTATTATGCTGTCTGTGCACGACATAAAAAAATGAAAGTAAAGCATACCAATTGACGAAAATATTTGTTGAATTCTTATTACCTTCAAAGCAAGATAGGGCACTGGCAATGTTGACAATGTTTGTTCAGTCGGTAAATCAGGTAATTCCTACGAAATTCCCGCCCCTTTCTTGGGGGAAAGAAGGTTGGAGCAAAACTGAGGTAACCCACGATAGTCCCCCATCACAAGCTTTATTTGACAATCAGTTTTGGCGTCTTATCTTCCTTTGATGCTAATACGACTTCAGTAAGTGATTTCATCATTGACATACTTTTATTTTTTACTGTTTAGGACGCATACAAAGAGATTGTTTCTTTGCATATACACTTTTCGCTCGGTTTACGAACATTCGCTTCACAAATTTTCTCAATAATGAACAAAACAAATTTATACCTATTTTTCGGTATACGAAGAAATTTTCACAATAACGAAGAGAATGTGTGCAACACAGAGGACAAGCTACAAAGGTGTACTTTTCCTTTCTGAGAAGAGCCAGATTTTTTCACCACAAAGAAATTAATGTACACTGGCGGAAATTGAAAAAAGAACACCATTAGCAATTGAAGCATAATCTATGAGATTTATTTAGTAGAAACAACTTGCCTAGAAAGGACAGTGATTACTCGTGTGAAGTGATTCAATGTTTATTTTACCTTTTAATGAGTATTACATTTTACAGAAGGCACATTTTAATAAGATGTTGAACCTCCTCGAGCATCAATACAAGTTTCCAATCTGGCATGCAATCGGTCGTACAAATGCTGAATATCATGCTGGGAGATACCATTCCATGCACTTTCAATTTGGATGTGTAATTCAGTGATGGTCGTTGCCTGATGTGGTTCGCGTAAGAGTCTGTCCGATCCTGTCACATACATTCTCTATTGGAGACAAGTCCGGAGAGCATGCTGGCCAAGAATGTTGGTGGTGCACTGCCTGAAAAGTATGTTGAGTTGTCTGGGCGGAGTGTGGGCAGATGTTATCCTGCTGGAATATTGCATTTGGAATTACACTCAAATATGGCAGGACGATAGGCTGTACGATGTCGCTGATATATGTATTGCTATTCAGTGTACCCTGTACAAACACCAGACACGTACGAGAGTGATAGCTAATCGTTTCCACACCATGATGCCCGGCATGGGCTCTGTGTGTCGCTGGCGGATGCACAATTGAAGAAGCCACTCACCTTGTCGCCTTCAGACGCTTAAACGACCATCAGACGCTCCTAAGCAGAATCAGCTTTCATCACTGAAGACCACAGACATTCTTCCTTCCAATGAACTCGTTCTTGACACCACTGCAAACATGCTCGACAGTGACGAGGTGACAGTGGTAACCCTGCCAGCAGCACGTGTGCCCGTAGTCCTGCTTCCAAAGGAAGCTGCATATCATTCTTGTAGACATCCTTGGTACGACAGAAGATCGAATTTGCGATACCGTAGCCGTCCACCCTGCCACCCTCCTGATACGCCGATCCTCTCGTGCGTCCATAACTCTGTGTTGCCCGGAACCAAGTGTGCGAATGCTCTTCGATCATCAACACCACCATCGTACCACTGCCGATACCTCTCATCCAGTGCGTTGTGCAATTTGACGAAAAGACCAACCTGCCTCCCGAAGACCCACTATACGACCTCACTCAAACTCCGCTAACTGAACAAATGTTGCGCTCCTGCATCGTCCAAGCATGGTAGTTTCTTCAAAGACCACTGAACAACACTACACAAGACGAATAACTTCTTTCTTCACGCCCTAGTCCTTAAATACGCGCTGCGTACATTTGGATGTTGTCGTCCTCAGTGACGTCATTATTTCATTCAATGACTTTCAATCTTGGATCACTGTTTGTGCTGACCTTAATTATTAACGTATTATAATATGACGTTCCTAAAAGAATTGCGTCTTGGTGTTGTATTTTTAATTTTCGCCTATGTATATACAGCCATCGCAAAATTTATGTAGTGGTTTAGTTTTAAATTGTTTTATATTTATACATTCCAAGCGAAACTATGACAACTCCTATATTATTTTGAAACATCACGTGACAAGAGTTTACAAATCGAAGCACTCGAGTTCTCCGCTATGAGAATCTTCGAACCCTCTGTACCTATTTACTGTGTGGTTCATTACTGTGACTCTACTGACAACGCGCTCCTTCCACCTCAGCACCCACACAGACGATGTCGACTTCATTCAGCGAGGGTTACAAGCTTGCATTTTCCTTTTTCATTAGGCTTACGCCATTTAATCTATGATAATCATAAAGCAAAACAAGAATCATTTTTACATTGTTTAAACATTAATGCATTTCGGATTTTTTCATCTAAAATGCTGTCTAATGTTATAAACAGAATAATATGTAGTAATGAGGGGTGCGACTGTAGATGTTTACCCATCTATGACAGACAATATTTTATTTTGTTTAAATTTTCAAA
The DNA here is from genome assembly GCA_038380435.1 of Ryuthela nishihirai. Taxonomy (NCBI): domain Eukaryota; kingdom Metazoa; phylum Arthropoda; class Arachnida; order Araneae; family Heptathelidae; genus Ryuthela; species Ryuthela nishihirai. The sequence continues at coordinate 31,001,517 of JAWZYU010000019.1, read as the reverse complement.
TGCTGTTATTTGTACTTTTTAAAAAGGGGAAGAAGGTGCTCTCAATATACACAGAAAGGAGATAACTTAGAAGCTCTATTGGACAGCTATGCTTGCCTGGTTCTCATACAACGTACAAACCCATACACAGGGTATTCCACCTAGTTTAGTAGTCAGGTACATTAACCACTGAACTAGATATGGTCTTTTTTTTAATATATGATTTGCATAGCATTTGCATAATTTATTAAGCACAAAAACTTACAGTTGATTTAAATGGAAGGATTCCATTTTAATTCTTCTGCTTGCTTTAAAAATGTAAAGGAAGTTAATTTCCTTTAGCTTTTTTGAAATAAGCCGTCCCATGGCCGAGTGGTTAGCACGCTTGGCTACTGATCTAAGGGACCCGGGTAAGGCATGGATGTGTGTGTTGTGTTTCTGCTGAGGTCTTGCCATCCTCTCAGACCTTCTACTGTGGCATATAAACTGACAGGCTCCACCTCTGTGGCAAGCAGCTGCTTGAGGGGGTATATGTTTTTATTATTTATTTTTTGAAATAAGGGAATTTTGATTTTCAATTTTAATACCTCACCGAAACATTTTGCTGTATAATTTCATTTATAGGAAGCCAAATGCTCACAATCCTGTGTGGAAAGATTATAAATTCAGACATGTTAAAACAAATGAGAACCTTTTGTGTATAGCACATGAGACCACGCCTTAACTTTTTTTGCTAACCCGTTTATCTCCTTTTCTGGCCAAGGGAATAGTATGAACAAGTGGATAACCTCTCGCAGTTTAAGAATGGAATCTGTGTACTTGTTACGAGCCTTTCACACACATAAAGCATCCACTGAAAAAGAGTGAACATGAAAGAGTATTTTTACGATTATGTGAATGTATTACTTGAATAAAATATTGCAAAAAATGCTCTTCAGGTTCACAACTAAAAGAATTGACACAATGTAAAATCATAGCCCAAAATATATATCGGTATGTATAGCGTTATTCATTTACAGCTTTTAAGCGGTTCTTTGCTTCGATGAATAAAATTAAGCCAAACTTAATACAGAAAAGATGGCAAATAATTTACAATCGATAGCTCTTTTTCATCGTCTTAGAATCTTGTTACTTATAATGTTAAATGATGTAACATTTCACGTTTTTCCTCTTTCTTGTCAATTTTATTCACAAAATGCAATTACTTGTTATACAGACTTTGCTGTAACAGCGAAACAAGGAAATTTTTAAATACTGTAAAGTTAATGCCACTATATCGCAAATGACATTAAAGGTTATGAAGTTAAACGCTTTTGTCACTAATAATGATTTCCCTAATGGAGCACTTAAAATACATTAACTGAGCTGCATACGATCATTTAGTTGCTATTCTCTCATCCCTACTAAACAGAATTAGCTGTTTATAATTAAAGAGGCAGAATTTTATCAAGGAATTTCAGATATTACTGATAAAAAGCAATTTGATGTTTTTAATGCGATTTTAGCAATGTAATAAACTTGCAAAAAGCAAACAGAAAATATCCTTTAAGTGTTGTTTTATATTCTCGTGCCATGAGTTTTTGATTTATTTCAAATGTTTTTAGCATTACCACAGCGCATGTCTATGTGATCTGTGTTTTATTAAACTTTTAAGCCATGCATATAAATGATGCATAATGAAAGAATGGCGATTGAATATTAATACCTTTTGCTTAACTAATTTATATATTTCTGGTAAATTGCACGAAGTACGCCTTCTAGTTCGCAACTGAAGTTAATAAAATCGTAAACTATAAAACGCAATCATTAATTTATGTACATTCTTTTATTTAGTCTTTTTTTTTTCATTCGTTTTATTTAGAAATATTTTATATTCATTTTAAAAACGTAATGTTGTTTTCTCTTTCAATCCTTCATAAAATCTCTATTCGCATCATCCTTTTTGACCATCTGGGTTTCTTTCTTGGTTAGTGATAGGCCTTAATTTTATCTGCTTTCAGTGTTGTCGAATTATTTCTAACAGCATGAATACTTTTTTGTGAAAAAACTTAATTTTACCGTGAGTGGGACTTGAACTCACGTCTCCTAGTTACATGCCAGCTGTTTTAACCACTAAGCTATCAACGGCTAATGTTTTTTCAGGAGATCGTGATCTTTCCGTTTTTTGTCGCTCGAGGCACCATACCTAATTATCACATATATGAATATGTGAATAAAAATGTCTGAAAAAACTTAATATCTATATTTATATGTTGGTGGATAATTAGACAGGCAATCACGCCAATAGCGTTATTAAGGCAAGAATCAATGTAGGGGTACAGAATTGCTGTAAACATGGAATTCACGAAACTCGCTCTTTGTTCTATTTAGTGATTCTTGCAGTAATAACGCTGTTAGCGTGATTGACTATCTAATTACACACCATGACGTGGGGAATGATGTGGCAACTAGGTTGCCCATTCCTGATCACAGATGACGTCATGAGCAACAAAAATTGGGAAGATTTATAGTCGCAATTTGCTGGAAAAAGGTTAACCGTTGAAAATTTAGTGGTTAGAACATCTGTAATCAGCAGATGTGGGATCGAGTTTCACCCATTGCGAAACTGAATTTTTTTCAGCAAAATATATTTGTTTATTGGCAATTCTGTGCCCTTACTATTGATTCTTGCATAAATACTGTTTACAATGAGGGCGAGGGTTGGCTCAGGCCGTAGCACCCAGACTCGTAATCTGATGTTCCCGGGTTCGAATCTCAACTGTGTCTGCATTGAGATTTTTCTCTTCTAACCCACTTTTTGTCCTGAGTCATAAAAGAGACACCGTTGGGTTTAGAAAGGCAGCTGCCCGTCGGAACGAATTTTATAAGCCATACCCTATGCACATTAAAGAAAACCTGGGATTACTTTGACGAGAAACTTCATCTGATCAGTGCATTCCCTTCCCCAACCTTTTTTAACTCCTTGGAATCAAACCAAAGCAACTGATGCATAGTCGGGCTGCAGTAGAAATTACTCTGATTGATCCGTTTAAACAGTTTACATTATATAAATTGAGAGTGATACAATATAAATTGAACTTGCTAGAAATGTGGATAAATTTTAATATTTTTGCTTCAAAGGTGCTCTTTCATATCTGCTGCTTGCATTTATGCGATTTCATCTATTATCGATTAATTTTATCCCCTAACAGTATATTAAAAAATAAAGTCTGAATTATGAGAATTTAAGGTACACTGACGGATTAGGAGATTGAATTGCTTTACTTCTGAGCGGCAGTTTTTTGCACACGAAAGGCTAAATTGCCAGATCACAAGGTCTCCAAAGTGTCAGAGAAGGTTGGTTAAAGTTACCCACTGAACAGCTGTTAGGAGACAGATGGTAGCCTCCCATTAAGAAGCTTAATATCCAGCGTGTTCCTTAACATTCACAGGGTATGGCTCTCATGCAAGTAGGGCCATGGCTTTACGTTTCATCCGACGGACTTTTTGAAGGTAGCCCATGACATTGGAGACGTCACATGTTTTTAATTGAGATATAAATCGTTAAGGTTGATCCTCGTGAAATTTCCTTCCCCTTTTGGGAGAGAGAATGGTAGGTGACATAATTTGAAGTAATTACGATGGTCATCATATGCGCTTTCATTTGACTCCTAAAACGTAACTGTAGGACCTCGCTATCGGAAGATATAGTACACGTACGACTTTAACATTCCCTCTTTTTGAGAAGGGAAGAAAGCGGGGAGTTATATTTTTATTTTCCACATCACTCCCCACGTCACGTGCTTCCATTTGACATACAGCTTGCTACGTTTGGCAGTCGCTTTCGAAAGATATAATGAAACAGTCCTTTACATATTATCCCCCTCTTTTTTTGGGGGGAGGGGTAGAAAGCATTGAGATAGTTTTTATAATTTGTGGCTCCCTATGTCACAAACTTCCATTTGAGGCGTTGTTATTTTCGACTTCCCATTTCAATGATATAGTGGGACAATCGTTTTCGTATTCCCCCTTTGCAGGGGAAGAAAACATGAGGGGGGGGGGTAAATTTTTATAGCCCCTTTTCGGAGAGAGAATTGTAGGTGACATAATTCGAAATAATTACGATGGTCATCATATGCGCTTTCATTTGACTCCTAAATCGTAACTGTAGGACCTCTCTATCGGAAGATATAGTACACGTCCGACTTTAACGGGACTTAACACGTACTTTTAAATGTGCAACACCAACAAATTAAACGGGTAAACTTAATGATTTATGTGTCAAATGAAAACTTGTTACGTTGGGAGTGTTATAGCCTATAACACTCCCTGCGTAACAAGCTTTTCATTTGACACATAAATCATTAAGTTTGCCCGTCGTGTTTGAAAGATATGATAGAATAACTGTTTTGGCAAACGTACAAATTGACAAATCGACAAACCAACAATGACGAGCGAAAAGCAATAGAAATAGAGGTAAAAAATAACAAACAGAGAAATCGTAGCGATCTCTCATATGGTTCTCACGTGAAATACCTTATTTCCATTTAGGTTCGAGTCCCCATTGTACCTGGGTTGAATTTTTTCCAGTAACCCCGGTTTGTCCTCGGTGAGGAAGGTAAAACCGATTGACTTGGGCGGGGGTGGCTCAGTCGGTAGCGCGCCAGGCTCATAATCTGTAGTTCCCAGGTTCGAGTCCCAGCTGGGTCAGCGTTGAGATTTATCTCCGCAAAATTCCCCGCCCTGCCCACGGTCAGTAGGGGACACCGATGGGCTTGGAAAGGCCGCCGTCCGTTGGATGGGACGTTAAGCCGTGGCCCCGTGTGCGGGAGAGCCATACCCTGTGCACGTTAAAGAACACGCTGGATGGCCTTGACGGGAGGCTACCATCTGTCTCCCAACAGCTGTTCCAGTGGGTCCCCTCCCCCAACCTTCTCTGAGCCTTCGGGGTCCTTGTGACCTGGCCATTTAGCCCATGGTGTGCAAAAAAGTGCCGCTCAGAGGTAAAACAACCCGATTGACTTCGCAAGATCGTCGTCCATCAATTAAGCATTTTTCAGCTATGTCTTCGTGTGTGGGACGGCTATACCTCGTGCACGTTAAGGAACGCTGGATGGCCGTGACGGAAGTTCCCATCTGTCTCATAGTAGCTGTCCAGTGGATCTCCATCCCTACACATTGTTGAATCTTTGGAGTCTGTAACTTAACCATTTAGTCCATCCGTTGTGTGAACCCAACTCTTATAATATGAAATCGTTATCAGTATGGTGAATAAAAAAATAAACAACTTTAACACTGTGCATTATTTAACGCGGAATCCTTTAATTTCCTGTTTTATTGTTGTTGTTTTTTTAATAATTTTTTGTTTTTAAGTTCTTTTACTTTATTTCTAATTTGTAGTGGTTTTATAAAAGAATATGCATTTTATTCCATCCGTAAATTTCTCCAGAATAACATATAAAGCATAATTCTCTTAGCAGCTTCAATTGAAACCCTTTATTTTCTTAGCAACTCGATTAATTTATTATTCCTACATTCATTTACTGAAATAATATGCATTCTTAATTAATACATTAGAACTGATATATATTCCCATTTTCTACATCTTTAATGCTAATTAACTTTCGCAGTCAGATTATTTAAACAACGTTTTGTAAATTTTGCATTGATATGATAAATATGTTTTCACGATTATACTTATTTAGAAATAAAATTAGCTTGCATAATTGGACGAAGCCCTTGAAATCAACAAGCAAACTAGCATTCATATATATATATAGTGGAGAAATGCTGATTAGAGTCGTTTGTCAATGTGCAGTCGTTGCTGACACGAGGGAATTAATGAGATGTTGAAACGACTAGCGATGTCCACCGAATATATGAAGCCCTCTCTATGTAATGCATTGATGTTGTGTTGCTCCTAATAATGCTGCACAGTCTGCGTGGTCGCTTCAGAGTTTACGAGCCCGCCGTACACATAACGATCGCCCAGAGGCTAAGCATATTTAAAGGAAGTTTAAACCAGAACTATGTGTTATTCTCCTCTGCTGCAGTCTTAGCTGAATGTACGAGCAACTAGTGTAGAGAATGTATGGTTTCGCATGAGGAACATAGGAGAGGAATTAATTGAACTTCTCTTCACAAAGTTGGCCCAATTCGCCAGCTTTTGATAAGAGTTTCTGCACGAACAGACTTCGATGACATCTGCGAGTTTAACTTCACAAAACGTAAACAAAGGAGATACATAATGAAGTTAACGGCAGTTGTAATGGTTCAAAGGGAGCATTCGTTATTGAGCTAAATGATTTAGAAATGGTATCGTGCGATATATGAATTGTGCACAATTTTCCCTGGTACGGAGCAACTGTGGTAAAAATCCAGTTAAATAGTTATAAACATTATAAATGTAACAAATTGACAGTATAATTATTGGAATATTAGATTTTTCGAATTAATTTCTCTTTTCTTTTTTACCAGTTGGAAAAATAATAACCGAAATTTCGTTCTTCACTTATTCTGTTAGCTATCATATTATATAAATTGTGGCTTAAGAGAATTTTGTTGGGACCACAGATATACACTGCTGGCCATTAAAAGTGCAACACCAGGAAGAACTCATCAGATTGTCCCGAAATATGCAAGATGGGTAACCCATAGGAGAACATGTAAATGATTCAAAGTGCAGCACATACGCACATCATGTGTGACAGTAATGCCCCCTGGAAGTGGTATAATTTAGTTCTTGCGCACTAAAGGATCAAGTATGTCCCGTTGAAGAACACGCATCCATACGGCCAGGATTCCGACTTTGATCGAGTGAGAATTGTGGGATTACAGGAAGGCGGATTATCGTACCGAGACATCGGAGGTCATATTGGATGGAATGCTGTCACAGTGATGAGAATATGGCGTCAGTGGGTAGAGGCAAGGCCACCTAGAAGACAAGGCTATGACAGCAATATTGTGAAGTCATCCCTCCAGGTAGAACAGGCGAATGAACTGCACTGTATAAAAGCTTGTTTGCTGTGTTGACTTTAACGGAGATACCTCATTCGCCTGTTCCCCCTCCGTCCGTGACGTCACAGTATCGCTGCCATGGCCTTGTCTTCTAGGTGGCCTTAGTAGAGGAGGAACGAACTCACCGACGTGAAGGATCGCAACGGCCCTTTCACACAAACGAACGAGAGGACAGACATCTCATGTGCATGGCTATGAATGATCGTGCAGCCACATCAAACACTTTAGATTAACAGTTAGGATGTTTTGCCCATCAACTAGTGTCCGCACATACAGTTCGACGTCGTCTGCAGCATCTGGGCATCTTTGCTAGGCGGCCATTGCTTTGGCTACCATTGACTCTACAACACTGGCGTATGCGACTGCAATGGTGCCAACGACATCTTGCATGGATGTTCGAATGGCATCGCATTGTCTTTTCAGACGAATCCTGCTTCAGTGTGCAGCGCCATGATGGACCAATCCTTATCTGGCGGTACCACAGAGACAGGCTCAGTGAGACATGCATGATGCAGCGCCATACAGGTCCGGCCCCTGGTATTTTGGTATGGGGGTGCCATTGGACTCTACTCATTCATGCGCCTCGTATGCATTACCAGTACTTTAAACAGCCAGCATTACATCACTGAGGTGTTTGAGTCAGTGGTCGTACCTTATCTTCAGGGGCTCTCTGGTGCCATTTACCAACAGGACAATGCCCGACCACATGTTGCATGCATCGTCCAATAATTCCTGGATAGTCATCACGTGACATTTCTGCCTTGGCCTGCGTGTTCACCGGATCTGTCCCCAATTGAACATGTCTGGTCCATGATCTCACGATGACTAGCACACCAGACACCAGCAGCTGCTACAAAGGATAAACTTTTGCTACGCATCGAAACTGCATGGACTGACATTCCCCAAACACACATCCAACGTCTCATCCTCTCAATGCCGGACGTATAGCAGCGGTTATTGCCGCTCATGGTGGCTACACAAGATACTGATTTCTTTGTATTCCACAAGTCTAACCGAGTTGTATTTGTAATCATTTGATCTCTGTAGCATAAGCTATGTATTCACTAAATATGGCTTTAATATCTCTTGTCTTTCCTGGTGTTGCAGTTTTAATGGCTAGCAGTGTATTTTTTTTTCTAATTCGAAGGAAATCTTCAAAGTTGCTTTTCGAAAATTTTTAACGGAGTTTTAATTTAATTTTAATCCTTCATATTTTTGAGTTTTTTTATATTAGTACTCTAAATAAAATTGTTAGGACATAAGATTTGAAATTCATATATGTGAATGATTAAACTAGGTCAATCTAGAATTCTCAACAAACAAAAACACCACTAACAAAAAATGTTTGACTTTTTAGTGGTGTTAATCGTATTTCATATGTTTTCATTCGAGGACGTATTCCACTTCAGTGTTTAGTAACTAATGATCTCTTGTGTCCTAAGTTGAACCTTAGAACACGTATCTTCAAGGGTTTAAATGATACGTGTTCTTTCCACTGTTTAGAAGGAGCTAAATTTGGGGAAAGAAAAATAAATCCGTTACTGTAAACGAACTATTCATGCCAGAAATGAGAGGTTTATGCAGTAGAGTGTGGCGTTGAAGCATTTATAGTGACAGCAGCGATTTGTCCTCTTACCCTCAAGGATGATGGGGAAACGCATTCTTTTTATTTTAAGAGATAAAAATTATTTTTCGATTGTATACTTACTAATGAAATATGACCATTTGCAATTTCCTAATTGTCCATTAGTTCGAGTTTAGAAGGTGAAAAGTTGAAAAATGGGAAATATTATTCTGTTTGAAAACGAACATTCCATATTCACGATAGGTTATATTCTTCTAATGTTAAAAGTGTGTGAATTTTTGAAATATGGAATATTACATTGTATTCATTCATTTATTAGTAGTTTTTGTAGTTCAACAAGCAACATGAAAATAGATACCTAGTCCATATAAAAGTAATTTTTACCCTAAAAAATTTGGGTTAGGCTTTTAAAATATCACTCACTTGACTGGTCCAAATATTGTCAAAAATTAATCGAAACCAGTCAAAAACAGCAACTTGTATTTTAAAATAAATAATAATAAAATGAATAAATATAAAAATAAAATATAAAATGAAAATAATTATATATAAATGAAAATAATAAATAATAATATGGTAATATGTAAAAACAAAAAAACAAAAAAATTCCCCTGAAGCAGCTGCTTGCCACAGAGGTGTGACAGGAAGGAGCCTGACAGTTTATACGTTATAGTAGAAAGTGTTGTGAGGATGGCGGGACATCAGCAGAAAGACAACACAAACATCCATGCCTTACTCGGGGTTAGAACCCAGGTCCCTTCGATCAGTAGCCAAGTGCGCTAGTGAACTTCTTGTGGCCACGAGTTGGCTTTTAGTAATATGCAATGAATTTAAGAATTAAACTTAAGTATAGAGATAAATGTAATCACTTAAAGTTCCTCTTTCTCGTTAGACAAAGTCACTGGTGTCGATTCTTTAACAGCACAGAGGAATTTGTATGACTGCATGATGTATCGTACATATGAACCACGATGACTGTAGATAATCCCCCCCAAAAAGTAATGAAAGTTTCACATCGGTAAAATTTATGTATAATGGAGCTTTATAACAAAAATATTTAATGACTGATAAAAGCTCCCTGCTAAATTTAAATAAATTGTTTGTTGTAATTATTAATAAAATAATGTGCATGTTTAATCGAGTAAGGCATGCATCAGTTCATGCTCTGTATTCATGGTGGATACTACTGGTGCAAGCACATAAAAGACTCGTTTTGCAAATGAGATTGACTCTCTTAAGACCATTTTGACTTAAGAACGTTATTCACAGTGTACATTAATAAGTAGGATTGAAAGCATTGCTTGAGTGGGGGACGGAATTGCCTCAGCCGGTCGCCCGACAAGCTCGTAATCTTCATTTCCAGGTTCGAACTTCCACCTGTGGCAGCGTTTGCATTTATCTCCACGAACTCCCACCCTCTCCTCTGTGAGAAAGGGAACACTGGTGGGCTTAGAAGGTTAAATCCGTGGGACAGCTAGTCCCTGTGCACTTTAAAGAACACTCTTGATAGCCTAGTGGGAGGATTCTATCTGTCTCCTAGCAGCTGTCCAGTGGGTTCCCTTCTCTCAACTTTCTCAGCTCTTGGGTTTCATGTGACTTGACCATTTAACCCATTGTGTGTACAAAAGAGCCACTGAGAAGTAAAACAATCTAGCATTGCGTATTTTTTCTCCTATGTGTAGCGGTCATTAACAGTGTTGTAGAGTGGAAAGCCCAAAAGTGGAAAACAAAATATTTGGATTGCTAATACTGATTTAGATAAATTTTAACAAGGATTGCTAATATATTTTTGGCCGGTCAGTTGGTTAACTGGCCTTATACGTTTATATTGTATAATTATTTAGGTTAAAAATTAAATCTCCTCAGGTAGACCACTTGCGAAAGAAGCCTGAGAGGAATCGACCAGCATAATATGCTGTAGATATTTATGGGGAATTTATATAATTTTATTGGGAATATTTAAATCTTTATGTGCCATAGTAGAAGGTCTGAGAGGATGTCTGGAACTCAGCAGAAAAACGACACATACATCCATGCCTTACCCGGAGCTCGAACACAGGTCCATTAGATTAGTAGCCAAGCGCGCTAACCACTCAACCACGGGACGGCAAGGGCAATATAAATTTTAATAAATAATAAATAAGAAAAAATAAATACCCCCTCAAGCAGCTGCTTGCCACAGAGGTCTGATACAAAGTTCATGCCTTATCCGGGGCTCGAACTCAGGTCCCTTAGATCAGTAGCCAAGCGCGCTAACCACTTGGCCACGGGACGGCTTAATTAATAATAGACCTCACTAAATGAAAACTATCAGTTATGGGTTGCAAGGTGCTTATTTGGTAGGCTTAGGTTTGCAATTTGGGTTATCATGTTCAGATTCTTACTGTGTCAGAGTCGAGTTTTCCTCGCTCCTCCATTCATGTGATTAAGCTTTGACCCCATGTGCAGAATACCTTGTTTTGCTGAATATCGGGCTGTATTACCTTCAGCTATATATAATTCTAACAGCTGTGAGTGCTCCCGTCTTCCCAACCTGCTATTGGAGATCCTTTTGATTAGACCACATATTTCATTGTGCAACAAAATGGTGCCTCTCAAAATAAAATAGCAAATCCCAATAATTATAAGTTACAGCATTCCCACAATATCAAGTTAACGTAATGAATTTTATTATGCATTTAAAAATTGCACTGTGTTGAATCATAGTTTTGTTAAATCATTTGCATATTTCAAACACAGTACACAATGTCCTATGCAAATGAGATGACTATATGTTCATATTTGTAAATCGGGATATTTACAAAAATGTTCCTTGTTCAGTTTTGCTAAACCTGTAAGGCCGTTTAGACATTATATGAAAAAAATCAAATCAAAGCGTTGTTCCTGACAAGAAAAAGTATTAAACCTTCACTAATATTAATATGTCTTGATTATTAATATGTCTTGATTGATAATCATCAATCAAGACATATTAATAATTTTGATTGATATGTCTTGATTTGATTGATATGTCTTGATATTTTAATATGTCTATAATATACTACTATTGATATGTCTTGATATTTTTATATGATTGATAATTTAATATGTCTTGATTGTGCATTACCAATTAATTGCAAGCAATTAATTGGTAATGCACAATCTTATGTATAGAGAAAAAATTGTCTTGAGCAGGATGGGATACAAACCCACGATCTTCTGTAACTGGCTAAAAAAAAACATCAGGTAACACTCGAGGTGGTCTGGTTGGTCCAATAGTGCACATAACCAAGAGTTCTTGGTCAATCGGACTCCTCAATTGCATTTAAAATTATTTCTTTGACTGACTCCATCGTATGAGGGTTACAACCATCAATACAGGTTTACGTCAGCCAGTAACTGAGCAGTAGAGCATCTAACATGTTATCAGGATATCACGGATTCGTATCTGGACCTGCTCAAGACAATATTTCCTTTGTACTCCATAGCCTTCACTAATTACTTTTATTTTTGACACTGAAAATAGTAAAAGTTTCATTTTTAAAAGCAATAATGTTCTTAAAATTGCTCTGTAACAGAGTCATGGTAATTTATACTATACCTAAAAAACAGAAACGAAATTGCTCTGCATTCAAGTAATTATAAAAAGAAAAGCTGATTTTAGCGTAATCATGAGAACACTACAGAAGTAAGTCAACGTGAAAAGAAAATAAGAAAACATTGTTTGGTTAGATTAGAAAATAGCACTTATTGCGCTGTGCCTAATTCCAGTACACGATTAAGATGGATTGTTCAATTCATGCCTTTTTATAGTGTAATTTTTACATTTTTTATATATATTTTTCTACATTGTAAGAAATGGTACATTTTAATTATATGTTATATATATATACTGTCTGGCCAAATTATTATCTACAACTGCCTAATATTTCGTCGTATGTATTATGGTAGCTTCCAAATTTCAAAGTTTTCAATTCTCCGTGCCTAGTTTCTGTTGAAATGGGCTTTAAAGTAGTGCTAGAGGTCATCTCTCTCAGCTGATGAAATGTAGCAACTCTGTTTTCCGTACAGTTTGTGCCAACAAACACCTGTCCTCGTCTGTCAGAGCCATTTACCTTCCGCACTAGCCACGATTGGTGAGTATTTTTTGAGACATTGCCATTCTCTATAGACTTGGAATATTCTATACCGTGATTTTCTGCTGAGTTCCATCACTGCCGTTACGGATGAACCTGTCCATCGCGCTTCAACGATAAGACCCCCTTTCGATGTCAGTGAGATCAGCCGTTTTTTATTCTTATCGCACTTTTGTTTTCCACCATGCCTTTACCGCTTCTATAAGACTCCTTAATGACGTAGAATACTAACATCAGGAAGAAATTTTTCATATATTGTATGTTTCATGGCGCTTCGTGTACGGTGTAGTGTTTATGATAATTTGAGCAGGCGGTGTACCTTTCAAATTTGACAAAATAGAAACAAATCAGATTCTAGAGTACTTGTTCGGCACACTAAGACAATAATTCGAAACAGAATCGTCTCACTATCCTTTTCGTGAATCGTGTAATTTTACCCGCTTTGAAACTTGCGATTCAAACATATTTGATAATTAGAAGTATGGATACGAGAAATAAAATGAAAAGTTGTATTAAACACTGCTGGAAAACAAAACAAAATAATACACACATGATAAGAACTTGGCATGGAACTCTATAAATGTAATGGAAGCATTTTCCTTCTTTACATATAATTGGATTAAAGGATATGTATAATGCGATTTTTCAAGGGTAATTTTGTGTTACATTCCCTTTTGTAAAAATATTTATAACGATAGTTGGAGAATTTTTCACGATTGCTCATCACTGTGAACTTCCGAAGTATTTTATTTTTATTATCATGCATACATCTGTTTATCGTAACAAATGTCTGTATTTTGGTAAGTGCGTTATGTTACATTCACATTTTATTATTGTTTTAGGGCTTTTCCAGTATTCACTTTGTTCCCTAATTTATTATTTTAGTCATGTTTATTTTCTGTCTTTTTAAATGTGTTTAGGCTTTCATTATTTTGAGTTCTTTTAGGTTGTGTAATACAAAATTCATCCTTCTTTTAAATCATAGCAATGCTCCTGAATCTCTTTTTACCACCGACTCATCGTTTCATACTTTCTAGTTTTGCAATTCCATCTTCTCTTCAGCCATTCGTAAAACACCCATTTGGGAACAAATGTGTTTCTTCCATTTCACTCATCGCGGCTGTTGCGAACTGCATTCAATTTCTTTGTCGTTATGTTCTCTGTTGTTCTCTCTAATACACTTTCAATTGTAGAAGAAGAAACGAGATTTAGTGAGCTTCAGAGAAAATCATCTTCCACCTTTCGCAAAAATGGGTAACTTTTTTCTGGACGTTTGCAATCAATCACGCAAGAAAATCATCAGTTCACAATTGTTTGAACTCAAGCGTAGTATTAAAAACTACTGACCAGCTTTAAGCAGATCTTTTTTTATTTTGTTATGTAAACTTGTTAACCTCACGCAAAACCGATGGGCTTGGAAAGGCCGCCGTCCGTCGGATGGGACGTTAAGCCGTGGCCCCGTGTGCGGGAGAGACATACCCTGTGCACGTTAAAGAACACGCTGGATGGCCTTGACGGGAGGCTACCATCTGTCTCCCAACAGCTGTTCCAGTGGGTTCCCTCCCCCAACCTTCTCTGAGCCTTCGGGGTCCATGTGACCTGGCCATTTAGCCCACGGTGTGCAAAAAAGTGCCGCTCAGAGGTAAAACAACCCAACCCTCACGCAAAAGATTGGTGCAACATTCGAGAGCTTTTTGGTTTAAATTAAACTTCTCGTAACTATTGCTTAATAAGGGGCTGAGAGGTAGAAATCTAGAAGATTAGCGTCATTCTTGTAGTATACAAGGTGTTTCCAAAAGGTCTAGTCAAACTTTGGGAACGTGTTCTATTGCGCTTAATGATGAAAAACATTCCTACGAACATTGAATCAGAAACGCTTCTCTTACGATTATAGCACATTTCGAAAGTTCAAATAAGGAAGCCTTTCAAAAGGTATGATGCTAGGTTGGGTTGTTTTACCTCTGAGCGGCACTTTTTTTCACGCCATGGGCTAAATGACCAGGTCATCAAGGGCCGCGAAGGCTCAGAGAAGGTTGGGGAGGGGACCCACTGAAACAGCTGTTTGGAGACAGATGGTAGCTTCCCGTCAAGGCTATTCAGCGTGTTCTTTACGTGCACAGGGTATGGCTCTCCCACACACGGGGCCGCGGCTTAACGTCCCATCCAACGGACGGCGGCCTTTCCAAGCTCATCGGTGTCCCCTACTGACCGTGGCAGGGCGGGGATTTTGCGGAGTTAAATCTCAACGCTGATCCAGCTGGTACTCGAAACTGGGAACTACAGATTACGAGCCTGGCACCTACCGACTGAGCCACCCCCGCCACACGATGCTAGGTAAATTTGCATCATTTATACATCTGACTACACAAGCTGTCCGAGAGTGGATCGTGGATAATCAAAGATTCCATAACACTTTGGAACTTTTCGAATGTTTCTGACTGTTGATGAGAAGACACTGCGAGGGGTGTATTGCTGCTCAGGGAGGCCATTTCATACACTTGCTGTGATGTAGATTTGCATAATTTTTCTCATCGATCATTTACAGTGTGTTGTAATAACTGGAATAAAAACTAATTAACTTCATAGGCTTTCGTACTTGAAGTCTCAAAATGTGTTATAATCGGAAGGGAAACCTTTCTGGCCCAATGTTCCTAGGAACTTTTCCATCACTATACATAGTAGAACACGTGCCAAAAGTTTGACTATACCATTATGAAGCATCCTGTATAACGGGTAGCTTTTTTGCTATGGAATCCACAAATACTCTTGGATCTCTGCAAATATATATGTAGAAATTTAATCAAATTTCTACATACTGCATCCATATGACGTATGTTATCAACAAATGTTGGAATTGGCTTGGGTTGGGTTGGGTTGTTTTACCTCTGAGCGGCACTTTTTTGCACACCATGGGCTAAATGGCCAGGTTACATGGACCCCGAAGGCTCAGAGAAGGTTGGGGGAGAGGACCCACTGGAACAGCTGTTGGGAGACAGATGGTAGCCTCCCGTCAAGGCCATCCAGCGTGTTCTTTAACGTGCACAGGGTATGGCTCTCCCGCACACGGGGCCACGGCTTAACGTCTCATCCGACGGACGGCGGCCTTTCCAAGCCCATCGGTGTCCCCTACTGACCGTGGGCAGGGCGGGGAATTTTTCGGAGATAAATCTCAACGCTGACCCAGCTGGGACTCGAACCTGGGAACTACAGATTACGAGCCTGGCGCGCTACCGTCTGAGCCACCCCCCGCCCCATTGGAATTGGCCACCTGCATTGTCCAAGCAGAGTATTATTATGCTCTAGGAGCATATTTTCGTATATTCTGCCCCAAATGTCCACATCGAATTCCTATCTATTCACGCCAAATGATTTTTGCCTTCGTGTATTTTGACATTCTGTAAGTGACTTTGTCTACCAATAAGTTTTCAGTGAAACACTTTCGTCCTTAATTTCAGTGTCCTTAATTTCACCTCGTCCTTAATTTCAGTTTTTAGTTTTCAGTGAAACACACCTCGTCGTTTTAAATAGTATTCACTTAATTGTAACCTACGTGAAACCTGCCTACATTGAAAAAGACACAGCGCTGAAATGGAAACACCTACGCGAAAGGTTAGAACTTTCAGGTACTATGGTCACGTGATCACAAATTGTTTCACATGTATCGAAATACGTTGTGTGAGGGTTTTATTGATTTCAATGCAAATTTTGTGGAGATATACCCTTATTGGTTTGTTTCATTAAAAAAATCTGCATAAAATAATGTGTGGTCTATGTACAGAAATAGCATAGAATTGTGCTGAAGAATAATGTCTACATTGAAATACGTTACAGAGAGAGTTCATATGTTTGGCACACCTATAACTAAGTATATGTCTTTCAAAATCGGAATCAGCATTCATCACTAACGCATTTTATAATTTTAATCGTTTTTAAATAAAGCCTATAAAACAATCTATATTTATATTTCAGTATTTGCTCTGATAATGTCGTTTCAAATTTCTTACTCTTTCTATGTACTGAAAAGGAATATATTTTAGCACTTGTTAGGTAGAAAATTTATTAACACTTGGTGGAGAAAGTTTTGAAAATGCAACTATTTTTACTCTTCCTCCATCTAAAAACTCAATTCCATTAACAAGAAAAATCTAAAAAAAAAATTCTCAAAAGAAGTTACATTTGTAGCTAAGAAATATTAAATTTTACTAGTCTGGAAAAATTACTTATTAAAGTTCTTAGGAACTGGTTGTAAAGATTGATGTTCTTTAAATGGAACAATTAGCTATGACCCCATGTATTGGGGGCGGGGGTGGCTCAGTCGGTAGCGCGCCAGGCTCGTAATCTGTAGTTCCCAGGTTCGAGTCCCAGCTGGGTCAGCGTTGAGATTTATCTCCGAAAAATTCCCCGCCCTGCCCACGGTCAGTAGGGGACACCGATGGGCTTGGAAAGGCCGCCGTCCGTCGGATGGGACGTTAAGCCGTGGCCCCGTGTGTGGGAGAGCCATACCCTGTGCACGTTAAAGAACACGCTGGATGGCCTTGACGGGAGCCTACCATCTGTCTCCCAACAGCTGTTCCAGTGGGTCCCCTCCCCCAACCTTCTCTGAGCCTTTGGGGTCCATGTGACCTGGCCATTTTAGCCCATGGTGTGCAAAAAAGTGCCGCTCAGAGGTAAAACAACCCAACCCCACCCCATGTATTGGAGAGATCATCGACAGGAAGCTAGCATTTGCTCTTAACTGTTTAGTGTATCTTCCTCTCTAACGCTATTCTGATCCTTGCAGTCTTTATGATCTGATTAATTAGTTAATTGTGCAGCAAAAAATCTGAGCGCAGGAGTGCAACATTTAACCCAATATTTAATATATTTGTAATTACTGTTTAGAAGTTAACTCGTTGCCACATCTCCTTTTCTCAATCAATTCATAACTCTCGTTCCCGCTGTTGCATTTTTTGCAAATATTTAAAAATTATTTTTTATTTATATTAGTGTTTTTGTTATTTTTTAACGGCCTAAATATTGTTTCTTAAATTCTGCAGTTAAAAGAATTAAAAGGGATTTTTAATTTTATTTTTAATCCCAATTTTTTTTAATTGCTTAGTTAGCACCCTTCAACAATATCTTTAGATTCCTGTGAGACCTAAAGGTTAAGTGACTCAAAAAGAGTAGATTATTTTATTATTAATAGCGTAATAAATAATTAGATCCTACACAAACGAATTGCTTCGTCTTCCATTAGTAAGGGCATTCAAGTTATAAACACTCTTGTCTGTGCTAACAGAAGTCTGAACTGAAAAGAGACTGTTTTTCTATATATAGGGAGTCATAAGTAATCGTAAAATACACTACAGTGGACCTTCGTTATAGCGCTGCTCGCTATACCGCGCACTCGGTTATAGGGCGGGCGATGTTCGCGATAAGTTCAAACATGTTTATACAGGTCCGTGCGGCGTTAGTGAGTATCGCATTTTATTGTTACTGCGTATTGAGTAATTGTGTATGTATTGAGTTTCTGCATGTATTTTGAATAGTGTTTAATTATTGTATGCATGATGACTAAAAGAAAAGCTTACAGTGTGAAATTTATTGTGTCGCCACCGCGCCGCTCGGTATAACGCGGTTCACCTTATAACGCGGGTGTTGTTTCCCGCCCGACATGTGCGTTATATCGGGGGTCCACTGTACTATATTGCAGTATATTAAATATTACTATAAGTTTAAGGCAAAATAATTAACGAATTAAACAGTAGGCGTTTCACATTACTTTCGTAAGAAGAGCAAGATTTGATTATCGTTAGTGACTAGCTGTGTAAAAAAAGATGTAATTTTGCTATTTTTCACTCATTTAAAAAAACTGTTTTCACTTTATCTGTATTTGTCGGCCTGTAGACAATCAACTTTGTTGCTCCTAGAGTTAAATGAAAATTCTATTTAGGTTGGATGGGCGTTCAAGAAATATTTATGATTAACATTTTTCAAATTTCCCTGTATTTTTAATAACACCGTCTAGCAGAAGAAAAAAGTTGAAAATGCCAAAACTTTTAATGAATATTGCAAACGATCTATTTATGCTAGAAATTTGAAATTTTGATGGTAGAGTGTGGTGGTCAAGAGGGTTATATTGGCAATGATGATTTGCCCCTTCCCTCGGATGGGGTAGGAAATCGCAACTTTTTTGTATTAATAGTTAAACTCTATTGTGTTATATAACTAATAATAAAATATTACGATTTGTATTTCCGAATCATCCATTAGTTCGAATTTCCAGTGCTAGAGGGTGCTAAAGGCCGAAAATAAATTTTAATACTGCTATTTAAAGGTGGAAGCATCCTAATTTTAAACGAGTATTTCAAACGATGAGTGGCTAAAAATTAATTAATTAATTTTAAGTTAAAAATTTGAAATTTTTCTGTAGTAAAGTGAGATATCCAATTTACATTGGCGACAATGATTTGCCACCTTTCCCCGCAAAAAGTTTTGCAAAGAAAAACGCAACTTTTTTTGTTTTAAGAAATAAATGAAAAAAAAATTAATGTTTTATAAGTACTAAGATTAAAATACAGATACAGATAAAATATTAGTATTTTCGTTTTTCCCGTCATCAAGATTCACTTTCTAACTGTAACAGTGGATATTCAAAAATTCAATTACCACTGGTAGGAGGTGCTAAAGGCGGAAAAATAAAAAACTTAATTCTCTTTGAAAACGATCTTTTATATTCAACATAGGCGTTATGCTGTTTTTCCGGTTACTTGTATGATTGATGGCTTGCCTGTCAGCACACCTTCTAGTTTGCACAGAGTTTGCTCAGATACATAAATGTTTCCTTTGGCACATTTCGCTTGCCCTTGTTAGAACCGACCATGACGAGCCAGCGTTTTTTAATTCCTGAAAGATTATTAAGAAACAAAATAACAGAGATAATTTCATAGTGCCGATAATCACATTGGAGCGGGGGGGAGGTTAAATGTTTGAATGTTTTTGTGTAAAAAAATTGTTTATCAATTTTTGTTAACAAAAAATTCAATGGCTGGTAATCTGATGTTCCCAGGTTCTAGATCCAACTGTGACTGCATTGAGAATTTTCTCCGTTAACCCTCGTTCTGCCCTCGGTGGGAAAGAGGACACCATTGAGCTTGGAAAGGCCGCAGTCCTTTGGATGTAACGTTAAGCCCTGCCCTATGTGCAGAGTGTTATGCCATATACGCGTTAAAGAATACTTTGGATGGCCTTGACAGGAACTAATCATCTGTCTCCCAAAAACTCTCCAGCTTCCAACCTTCTCTAAGCCCTCGGGATCCTTGTGACCTGTCCCAACCGTTCAACCTTCCGTTCAACCTTCCGTCCCAACCTTCTCTAAGCCCTCGGGATCCTTGTGACCTGTCGATTTATCCCATTGTGAGCACAAAAGTGCCGCTCAGAGGTAAAACAACCTAACTGACAAAAGCCAACCAGTGCTTTTTTAATTCCTTGGAAGATTATTGGGTAACGAAATAACTAAGCTAATGACAAATAGTGACGTAGCAACGACAGGGGTAGGTGGGTTTAAACCACCCCCTTGAACATTTTTTATTCTTAAAAAATCATTAGTTCATTTATTTATGTTAACAAGAATTCAACATCTTCTACTACCATAATCAAAAAAACTCTGACTATACCACTGATTTGTATAATACCAATGTACACTGGTTTTTATAAATTAATGTAAAATGAGAAATATTGCGATAATTCGCCAAACAAATTGGGCGATCCTCACCAAACTTGTTCATGTAACCAGTAAAGTAATGCCGAGTGAGCATTTGTATGCAAATTAGTCTAGGTTGCGTCAGTTTAAATTTTTTTAAATTTTGTCGAAAAAGATACAACTGATTGTCTTTCTTAAAATATGCTAAGAAAGTGTGCAAAGAAATCTTGCTTTTAAAAATTGTTTAAATAGTTGAAAATTGCTGAAGTAAAATTTATAAAGCTAATCGGATAGCGGCATAAAAACAGGTGTTTTGGAGTGGATCGTTATTTTGTGTTGTAAATGTGAGTAAAGAAATTCGAAATAGCCATTTTGTAGGAATGACCTCGAGACATCATTTGCTAAATGAACTGCGGTGGAGAGCTATTGGCCGGCTCGAAGCAGGCCAAAGTCAGTCAGACTTGGCACGATGGTTTAATGTGAATCCTTCTATGGTCCATAGACTGTGGAATCAATTTCTTCGCACGGATTCCGCGTCTGTCTCGGAGGTTTAGCCGAGGAAGAGCTAGTGTTACGACCGCTATACAAGACCGATATCTGCGATTAACAGCACGAAGGATCAGGAAGTCTACTCCCTCTCAGCTACAATCCTCTCTTGCAGCAACCACTGGGAGGGTTGTATCAGCTTCTACTCTGCGACTAGCTGACATTCATCGCAAGTACTCAAGGAGTACAAGTTTATGGTGAGTACGCAAGGAGTACAACTTTATGGTGAGTAGGCAATGAACAGACAAAATGTTGCATAATAGTGTAGATTATTTAATTATGGAAGAGAGTCAGTCGAAGATAAACCAAGAAATGGCAGGCCACAAACAATGACCACTCCGAAAAACGTTACGCATAAACCATAAACGTACTCACCATAAACTTGCAATAACTCACGATGAAGGTCAACTGATTTAGTGTTTTTTGCATTGATAAAACGAACTAACTGTACGCATTTTCAAGTTAAACGAATTTTTAACCAACACTACAATTTTCAAGGGGCATACTCAACGATACGATTACAACTGCGACAAAGACTGATAGGCACTCTATTTGAACATTTTTTTAATTTAATTTAATAGTAATAAATGGGAAATAAATATTATTTGCACTAACTCCATTTGGGAGAATTAACAAACATAAAATGAATTCAATGATTGTGTAAAACATCACATATAATAAAAATGGACAACAATCTTGAGATAAAAGCAAATGAAACCTTTAAAACTTATATCATTTAAAATATTTACTTAAGTCCATGCTTCGTAAATGCTTTTTAAAAACGGCTGTGGTAGGAGAGATGACTAAGTCCTCTGGAAGATAATTCCATACTCTTCCTACTCTACAAAGAGAAATGGTATTTGGAATCTCTTCTATCAAATGGTATGTCAATACACAACGGGTGTTGTTTAGTCCTGCTGTTAATTAAGCGAAAGAAAGGTTTTTCGGGATTAAAGTACAAAAGTCCATGGATGATGGACTTTTCTCCTAACTACAAACAGTTTCAATATGTAGGCTCTTATTGGAAATTGGAGGCCTTGCATTATTACTTTTTTAACAACCACGTAATAATAAATGGAACAAGATGCAACTATTATCTCTCCTGCAGAAAATCTGTTCGTGGGATATTTGTAAAGAGAAATGATTTAAACTGAAAACAAAAATTGTTTGAATACAATTTTTTTTCCCTTTAGTTTATCTAGTAAGCCGATGCTACTTTTAGTACCCATAGTAACTTATTGGATAGTGTAAAAACTTTTGCTTCATTGTATTTTTGTAAGGTACTAAGATTGTCGTAAAAGATACAACTGATTGTCTTTCCTAAAATATGCTAAGAATGTGTGCAAAGAAATCTTGCTTTTAAAAATTGTTTAAATAGTTGCAAATTCCTGAAGTAAAGTTTATAAAGTTTAATATCTATCAAATTCCTAAATAGATTAAATGAGTTCAAATGCTCACCATACTACAATACATCTCTAGAATGATTAGTAAAATCATTTTATTTTTATATTATTTTTATAAAAATAAATATCCTCACAAGCATCTGCTTTCACAGAAATCTGACAGGAGCCCGTCAGTTTATACGCACCACAGAAGGTCTGTGAGGATGGCGGGACATTAGCAGAAAACGACACGATCATCCACACCTTATCCGGGGTTCGAACACAGGTCCCTTAGATAAGTAGCCAAGCGCGCTAACCACTCGGTCACGGGACGGCATAATCCGTACAAGCTTGTGCTAAAATGTATACGATATAACCGATATATTCAACAAAAATTTTCTAAAGAATACAAATTAAAATTGATCACTGAGATGCAAACCTGAGTGTTTTGCTAAGCTCATTGACCAAGACGATACAATTTGAAGAGACCATTTTGTAACTCTTTCACTGGTAAAACTAGACTAGATTTTTTAGTTGAATCTTGACTATAGAAAGTCAAGATTCAACTAAAAATCTATACAGCTTAATTACATTATGAAATTGTAACGTATGAAAATAGGATCGCACATATGACTATTTAGATTACGTTGGGCTGTTTTACCTCTGAGCGACAATTCTTTTGCACACAATGGGCCACATGGCGTAATCACAAGGACCCCGAAATCTCAGAGAAGGTTTGGGGAGGGGACCCACTGGACAGCTGTTGGGAGATAGATAGTAGCCTCTCGTCAAGGCTATCCAATGTGTTCCTTAACGTGCACACGGAGCTACGACTTAACGTCCTATCCGACGGACGGTGGCCTTTCCAAGTCCATCGGTGGCCCCTACTGACCGTGGGCAGGGCGGAGAATTTTGTGGAATATAGATTACAAGCAAAATGCAGAATCTTCCAGTGTCATGCTAACGGAATGCCACATTCAAGGCATCGTGATTTCGAAATCAAAGTTGATCCGATAAAAGTTTTCTAAATCTTAATCTGCAGTAATTCCGGATTACTATTCAAAAAATTATGGGAGCTTGAACATTTAATTAAAGCACTGTCATCCATGCGAATTCATTTCAAAATTAAATAAAATATAAATATTAAAGTTTATTAAAACAATTATATATAACTTTTTTAATAAAAATATGTATTTCGGAAAACTGTGTAATGATTTCTTTGCGTTCCATTAATATTAGGCCAATTTTTTCAACGTTGCTATTGTTAACTTCTTCAGTTTGCATAGCTTTTCAAATGCTAAAACAACACAATGTATTAAAAATAAAGTTGTAAAGATATTTTATTCAGATTTAGAGAGAACTTTAGTGATATTTTTGTATAGATATCTTATTTTATAAGTTACCTTCTCCCTAATTTGAATTTCTATTGACAAAGCGTTGGAAGTTTCATTTTCTTTTCTCTAATATCTGTATATAAAAATTTATACACATATCTCTGAAACGTGTATCAGTACATTTAGCAATCGCAATGATTTTTTTATAGTGCTTGAGCATCCTTATTATTTCCGTACCATAAATTTTTAGACATCGATAGGAATGTAAAGGCACCATTCTTTCGATGAAACTTTAAGCCATGGTTCCCTGTCAAGAGAGCGTAACATGTTAAGTTAAATAATACTCTGGATGTGCTTGAGAATTGGCTCCTATATTTCCGTAACGAATCTCTAGCCATCTCTATAGCCCATCTAGCCCTGTAAAAAGGACCGCAAAGCTGAAATTTATATCTCTGCACTAGGGATAAATGGCAGGTTTAAAGGCCTTGGGACCTTTCAGACATGCCATTTGTCTCTAGCGAAGTCTAACTCAAGATATCAGGATTTCTTTTTATTTCTTTGTAACTGACAAAGTCTATTGAACTAAGCTGCGTTTTCGTCAATGCAGTTTGAAGTTTAATCGCTAAATAACATAAGTTGCATACTGCAATCAATTAAATTCATTTTTTTTTTTAGATTTTTACATCAGCAGTGCATATGATATTCACGATGAAAATAGTGACTTAAAAGCTATTAAACTTGACTAGGTCCTCATAACACTATGCCTTGATAATAATGATGAGAATTAAAATAAAAGAAGCAATGTTTGTAAAAAAATAGTTCATAGTAAAGAAAGAAATTGCAGAAAAATCACAAAAATTAAACAGAATTTTCCATTTGATTCACTTTATTCTTTAACAAATTTTAGTCACATCTTTTACATCCTTCGTTATACAGTTTATTCTGTCGACCCTGTTAATGTTAATGATAATGATTTGACGTCTTAATTGTTAATGACCTCAATTAAATGAGTAATGCGGCCTTAAAAAGAATTTTCTTGAGGGGTGTTTCAAGAAATCATTATAACGTTGCATCCTTTTTTCCTGGTTTCTGTGTTGTAGAATTTTGTTACAATAATGTTCCTGAAACCAAAACAATTGACCATGCTCTCTGAATCAATGTGCTGTCTTTCACACACTCATAAATATCATTTCCTTTTGCTACATTATAATTTGTACAATACATCAAAACCTATCAGTATCGTATTTGAATTGCATGATTATTACTTTTAAAAAAATTGACGAAAGTAAGCCGCGTAAAGGGAAACGTTTTTATATCACTAAAATTATTCGTATTCATAAACTTACCTCTTTAACAGCGAGACTCACGCTGACTAGTGATACAAGCAACAGAATAGGCAGTAATCTTGCTTCCGTCATGTTCTTGCGCGTCACTGCTAGCTTGCAGTTCGTGTTGCCGAAGGTTCGATGTGTAAACAAGCACAGCCGGAGAACACGGACGAGTCGAGCTTCTAGCAGCTTCAGAACTCGAGTGGCTTAGAACGCAACGACTGCAGCTGAGATATAGATGGCGCCAGGTAGCGTAAGCTGAAGCCCATTGAAAAGAATGGGTGAGAGAACTGTGTTCTTTAGTAGAGCAGGAGATGGTGCATTCGGATGAATTTATGTTCTACCATAGGAACTGAAACGAGAAGGTAATGGTTCCAGTAACAGAATGCAAAGCAAAAATATTTTTTTTAAATTCAAACGTGCTGAGATGAGACTGTGTCAGTCTTCTTATTGAGTATTTAGTGATTTAATGTTGGAATTTAAGTCTCTAGTTTTAAGCATAATGTTTAATTAAAATTCCACTCACTCACTATTTTTTGTCTCTCTGACACGATATTAAAAGCTTATATTATTGTAAACTTTTTATATGTTTAAAAAACTTGTTTCACAGTAATGAGTTAGGTGAGCAAAGAGAACTGAAAAGCAAGGAAGATTTGCGAACCATTTTCAGTGGCTGAAACAATGATTTCTGGTTATCTTTCTCCTTCGGAAAAAATATTATAATCTTTTGTTCGAAAAGCTAATATAATGTGATAACTTTATACAGCGCTTTATTAAAATGAGATTTAAATCTATATGCAAGTAATATAAAACTCGAAAAACAGCATATCGCCTCTAGAGGAATATAAATCCCTATTTTCAAAGAGCCTCTAATGGTAGGAATTCAAATTAATAGATGATTCGAAGAATGCAGTTAATAACATTTCATTAGTGCTTGTCCAATCCAAAAAAAGATTTTTTCATTTATCTCTTAAAGTTGCATTCCCCCCTTGATCAGAGATATGCGTACTTATGCACATTAAAGAACATTCTGGATGGTCTTGACGAGCGACATTCATCCTAATAGCTGTCTAGTGGATTCCCTGTCCCTAACCTTCTCTGAGCCTTTGGGATCCATGTGACATGCCCATTGTGGGCAAAAAAAAAGTGCTCTCAGAGGGAAAACCACCCAATAACAACTGTAAGGGGAGGTAATTGCTGCCATCAGTATAATCACAATGTGCCACTAAAATTTATAGCCTGTGTATAAATTATAGCCTGTACCAAGTGCGCTAACCACTCGGCCATTGACCACCAAAAATACTCATCGTCAATGCAGACTTACACAAGCGAATTTAAAGACGAAATTTGGAAGAAGAATTAACTAGAAATTAAACGTTTGTACTAATACTTTAAATATTCTGCAAAATATAGCATTATGTGATATTTTATGAAACAGTGCACTTACAAATCGTCTATTTTTAGCCTATATAATATAATTAATTTACAAAGTTAAACTTGCTGCTGAAAATGAGATAAAACGCGGTTTTTACTACTCTGATGAAATAATTTATTCTAGAAAGCGCAGATGTAACTGCCGATGGAAAAATAAATTTTACTTTATTAAGATGTCGCGAGACAGGCTGCATTACAATGGCAAGAATACAATTTTTGCGAAAGAATATAAATGCAACTTCTTACAGACTACGATTTTTTCTTATATGAATTTACTATTATCTATTATTGAAAAAACGATATGAACTAAAATCATTTAGTTGATTTTAATTTGGGAAGACTTAATCTAATAATCTCCTTTGAAGGTGTGCCGCTTCTACAATACTTTTAATATGTATTATATCATTATTCAAAAAACATATAAATCCTTACTGTGTAAACCTAGTCTATCAGCGTTTAAAATTAAACTGGTTGCATTTTCTTGATCATGTAAAACCGCAACCGTATAAATTGAGGAATGGATGTATATTATAAAGTGTATTGATTACTCATATTACATATGTCTGTGTGTCGATTGTTCGTTAAATGCTCCTCACTCACAGAAAGGATTTTAGCAGATGATGATATGTTGGAAAGTTTTTTTTGTGTTTGTGTGTGTGTATGTTAAAAGCTAACAGCTGAATATTATTTATCCGATTTTTTAAAAAAAAATTGGTATAATAGAAAATGTAAATTTCCATGGCCAAAGTTAATATGAAACCTTGCAACAATACTCAGTTTCTGTCATAACGATTACATTATTGCAAACAAATACAAGACATTACAAATTGAGGTATAACAATATAACCGATGAAATCAAAAGATTTGCATTTTACTGTATTTTTTAATTGTGGGGTTAACAAAAAAAAGATAAATATGTAGACTCCTTTTTTGTTAGTTGTCTACACTAATGTCTCTAATAGTTTGCATTCAAAATTAGTCCGTTGAATTTCGAAGAATATATTAATTAACCTTTATTAAGAAAACCATTATATTGAATAACTCATATCTTATAGTCTTAGCTGAGAGTCGTAATAAACTGTGTTAGGAATAATATTTTACTGTGAATTGAAATGTAATAAACGAACCGTGATTTATATCGCTTATTTAAGTTTTAAAGCTGATACATTAAATATTTGGCTGAGCTACTACTTTTCTCAGCTATTTAAGATCGGGGTTAAAACTAGTTGAATATTTAAGTGTTTCCATAATATACTTGTAGCTTTCTTTTTATTTCAATTTCGTTACTTTTACGTATCTGTTCTTCTAAAGCTCTAAGTTTCTTGTTTCGCTCTTCCTTAATTACTTTTTTTTTATTCTAGCAGAACTCCAAGTCTACAGATTATACCTGTTACGTTTTTTGCTACACACTCTGTTAAATATTTCATGAATTAGCTCTTTTTATCTAGCTATTCATTTATTCTTCCTAAGTTGGCAAAAAAAGGTAAGAGAGGTTAGAAACACAATCTTTTTTTTATTCGCATATACATGTTTGATATTGCTGCTGGTTATAAACGATATATATCACAACTTCCTTTTATCATTAGCATTTTTTTCTATGTATTGAAATATCTCGATTCTGTATAAGTTGCTCAATCATTAGATTGTTTTTGCTGATTTTTCGGCGACATTTTATTTTGTCTTTCTATGACCGTTCTGTTTTTTAGCTGTTAATTAAATTTCAGCAGTTTTTTTTACATTTATTTCATTGAATACTATGTTTTATGGTTGAAAGTATTTTTCCACGTAGTTGAAAAATATGACGCATTAATTTAATTATTTTTATATATTTGCGTAAGCTCCTGAGAGGTGATTTTATAAATATTGAATTTTTCTAATTGTGTAGGTTCATCACCTATGCAAATTATGCTTGAAATATATATGTAGTAGATTCCAGAACACTGATTTCAATAAATGAATGCCTAATATTAACTAATACTAGTTATTAACCTTCATTTTCCACTGTAATATAGTTGCAAGAAACTAAAATAATTAAAGTTGATTTAGAATCGTGTTTGTATCAACATATATTAACTAATCTTAAATGAGGATATTCTTTTTTACAAAAATTTCTGCACTTTTGTATTATGTCAGCTTGAGTGTTATTCACTGCTCCGTAACTTCTGTAAAAAAATATGGAAAAATGACACAAAATAAAATAAGAGTTGTGTTGTTTTTTTTCTCAGAACGGCGCTCTTTTTTGCATATAATGGACTAAATGTCTAGGTCATAAGGATCCCAAGGGCTCAGAAAAGATTGAGGGAAGGGGCCCCACTGAAGAGTTGTTAGGAGATAGATGGTAGCATTCCGCCTAAGGTTATCCAGTTTGTTCTTTAACATGCACAAGGTATGGCTCTCCTGCACACGAGCCAAGTCTTAACGTCCCACATCCGACAGACAGTGGCCTTTTCAAGCCCATCGGTGTCTCCATTCTGATTGAGGGCAGTGTGACGGTTTAGAGGAGATAAATGTCAACACTGTCACAGTTGGAACTTGAACTTGGGAACAGCAGATTACCAGCATTATGCCGTTACCAGACTGGGCCAGTCAAATAAAGATATAAATAATGAAATGTGAATATAACTTATCGATGGTATTTGTTCGAAATTTAAAGATATAACAGTATATATGCTGAAATATTTAACAGCAGCTTTCCCCATTTCTATTTTTTTTTATTTCAGAATTCGGAAAAGCGAAACAATCATTACCAAATATCTCTCAGAATATACTTATTTCAATAAACAAATATAATAGTTTTAAGTTTGAATCAAGTGTTCAGACATATTGTTGTGATTTAGCAAAGCTACTGTTAAATATTCCAAATTCTATTTCTTTTTGAATATGGAACAAAGCGCTTTTATGAATAAGATTCCGCTAAATTTGATTTGGCTTTATATTACAAATAGCTTATTTCATTAGTTACGGATTTTCGACTTTGTCTTTAAACTGAAATTGCACCGACTGTCAGAATAATTTTCATAGGATTGAGTAGCATTTCTAAACATTTTTTTTGATATCACGATACATCTAAAAGTTGAAAATATTTTCACGACCTACCTGACATGATGCTTTTATCCGTTTATTTTATTAAAATTGTGTAGAATGAAAATTTTTTGCATTCTTTTTGATATTTCGAGGAACTTGTGTTTTCCTGAGGGAATGGAGGGTAGGAAGCAGTTATTGATCTCAAAGAAATTATTGGAAAAAAATAATTGTGGAAAACGCCTTCTGTGGTTACTGATAAGCAAAGACAGTTAGCACCTGCAGGTTTGGATAATCTTGAGTGTAGAAGAACAATTGTCTTGTGTCGCTTATAAACCATAATCTTCCTGATGATGTGAGTTGGTATCCCGCTCGGCTCAAGACTATTTTTCTTCTGTACTCAAGCCTACTTTAGTCATCCGGAAAACAGGTTTGAGACAATGCTGTCAGATGCTCGGACACACAATACTCGCCACTGAAAAAGTATTAACGCCATAGAGGAAATCACGAGGAGTACACAACCTTCCCACACTGGGATATTGACGCCAGGGCTACGCTTGCATAATTAGTTGGACTGAAAGTGACATAACTGAGCCTTCTTTGATAGCAAACAAGTCCGATCAGGAGTTGTAGAGGATAATGAGGCGTATAGTAACACTTGAAGTGAGAACAGGAAATTCCCCATGGCACACTCAGGCTGTCGACAGATTCGTCAAGGTTGTAATTGATGCGGCATCTGCGGTATGCGAGGATATGATGCATAATTTAATTATTTTTATATATTTGCGTAAGCTCCTGAGAGGTGATTTTATAAATATTGAATTTTTTTAGTTGTGTAGGTTCATCACCTATGCAAATTATGCAATTGTTCACCACCTATACAAATATTCCTATAGTTCATCAACTATGCAATTACCAATTGTTCACCACCTATGCAAATTATTTTCTTTATCCTGAGCATATTTTCTCTGTCATTTGCATAGGTGGTGAACAATTGCATAATTGCTAGTCCATCACCTATGCAATTATGCAATTGTTCACCACCTATGCAAATTATTTTCTCTATCCTAACAATTGCATAATTGCTAGTTCATCACCTATGCAATTATGCAATTGTTCACCACCTATGCAAATTATTTTATTAGATTTTTTATGCAAAAAAATTTTTATTAGAGAAAATAATGCCTTCATTTAAGTATAAAGGGCAATATTTCTCAACATATGCCAGAAGGAAATAAGATGTAGATCGTCCACAATGCTGGGTGGTTGGAACTCACTGTGTTTCTTTTTCCTGTGGCGAATTCTGTTTTTATTCGGTGATTATAAAATCGTGTAAAAGAGGTATATTTCCAAGTATATAAGCTTACAAAAATAGTGCATAGCAAAATAGCAGTAGCAAAAATAGTCCAAGTATATAAGCATAGAAAAAGTGGTAAAATTTGTTAAATACTACGAAATTCCTTCTTTGAATGTTAAAAACATACCGAATTAAGCGAATGACCTTGTCCAAAACAGTGCAAATGTTATAACGTGGTCTAATGGTACATTTTAGAATGAATTCCCGATAATACGCCTAAATTAAGTTGATCATCGAATCCCTTACTACACATAAGAAATTTAATTGATTTTGATCGATATTTAGCCGCATTCCGCAGGCTTAAAAATGACTGTTATACGACACGTATAGCTATTTTCAAAAAAAAAAAAGTCGAGCATATCGATGAAATCTTTTGTGTGTAGCAAAGAAAGCGATAGTTACTATTTGCTTACCACAAGAAATTCGAACTCTAAGAAATGGGCTTGTCAGTTGGTTGTTTTACAATGGTCTAAATGGCCAGATCACAAGAACCCTAGGGATCAGAAAAGGTTGGGGGAGGAGACGCACTGGACACCTGTTATAGGAGGCAGATGATAGCCTCCTGTCAATGCCATCCAGCGTGTTACCTAACGCGCACAAGGTATGACTCTCCGCATACGGAACCACGGTCTTCGCAATACCATTGGTGTCCCCTACTGACCGAGGGCAGGGCAGATTTTTTGCGGAGATAAATCTGAACGCTGGCCCAGCTAACAACAAACCTAGGAACTGCACCCTATTCCCAGGAAACCCCACTCTTAGGAAATTTTGGTTAAGCACGTTTGGCAATATATGGAATTAGTGCAAAAAGAAAAGCATTTTGAAACAGTAAATGGTGAGATCTTATCGAATTTTTTCCCGCTTCAATCCTTTTTTTCCGTAGATGGGAACATGCACAACTAAAAAATATTAAGGTATCACATTTATACTGTTGTTTTAAGAAATTAGGTTAAATGACAATCTTTAATCTTTTAACAATTAGATTATATATGTATGATTTGAATTTAGTTGAGCTTAGAATAACTCAACGCCAGTAAGTTAGAAATTTAGAGCTGTTTACAGAAGATATTGCTGTGAACATTAAATTGTTTCAGAGTTTTTATATTCCAATATGTTTTATTTGGTAATTATTTTTAACTCGTTTTCAAAAAGAGTGAGCTGTTGTTTTCATTTTGTCTTCTGTTTTACATTTTAATAAAAAGATAAAATATAAATGGATAACATGAACTGAATGTGGAGAAGGTGATCTGGATTATTTGAAACTTGTCTGCTGATGTTTAATAAACTTTTGCTAAATGTATATACTTTTAATGGTATAAAGTGAATAATTAAAAACTGGCCGAGCTTTACTGTTTAGAAATAAACAAAAATTAGGTGTATATGTTTGTCAGTTTAACACGTCTCTGGCTAAATTATTCTTGACTCATAA
Organism: Ryuthela nishihirai; assembly: GCA_038380435.1. NCBI lineage: Eukaryota > Metazoa > Arthropoda > Arachnida > Araneae > Heptathelidae > Ryuthela > Ryuthela nishihirai. The sequence goes on along the minus strand of JAWZYU010000019.1, from coordinate 30,969,330 downwards.
AATTATAGTCCTTTTTTTCCTGTTTTATGCGATAAATAAAAAATTCTTTTTGTGTTGAATAAGTATTAATAAAATATCATGATTCTCATTTTCGAATCCTCCAGTTGCCTGAATTCAACCCCCCCCCCCCTTAGAGGGCCATAATAGTTAAAAGAGTGCCAGAACTTTAAGTGAATATTGTAAACAATATAATATATTCATGCGAGAAATTTCAAATTTTGGTGGTAGTGTTGTAATTAAAAGATTTACATTGACACAAGCGATTTGCCTTTCATTTCCCTGGGGATGGAGGAACAAAACTTGAGAGATGCGTGAAACATTATTTGTGTATTGGATATGTAGTAAAGAACATTGCTCTTAGAAGTTTTATCATATTTTAGTTCGAATTTCCACCATTAAAGGGCTGGTCATGGGAAATGTCAAATGTTTCTCTTTGAAATCTTCCACATTCACCAAAGGTGATTGGACTTCTTAGTTTGTAATTAAACTGTGTGTATTTTTCCTTACGAAACAAAACTCTTGGCTTCACATCTTTCTACAAGTCAGTCAATACTGTGCATTAAGAAAGGAAAATTAGCCAATGTATCGCCAATATGTGGCAAAAAAGTATGAAACGTTCGAAATTATGACGAAAATAAATGTAGCATTCTATGTTTTGTTCTTGAAGTTGATAATTATACTGCGATTAAGCAACTTACAGTATGTGGTTAATAAATAGCGAAGACTTGAAAAACATACTGTTACCATGTTTTACCATGTTTTGCATTTCAAAAGATAAAATTAAATAGATAACATGAACTAAATGTTGAGTAGGTGATCCGAATTATATGAAACTTGTCTACTGATGTTTAATAACCTTTTTCTAAATGTATATATTTTTAATGCTATAAAGTGAATAGTTAAAAGCTGGCCGAGCTTTACTGCTTTAGAAATCAACAAAATTCTGTGTATATCTTTGGCTAAATTATTCTTGACTCATAAAATTATAGTCCTAAATTCCGATAGAAACAATTTAAACCTATGATAATAATCAATTCAGCTATTTTCTCCTTTATGTCGAGCAATGTATGAGCTGAGAAGTTTATGCAATAATGAGCATTCTCACTGTATGTTTAATATTTGATAAGACTTCCATTTATATTCATATTTTGCAACTGACTTTAGGTTTAATTGGTATGTCTTCACATTCATGAATGATATACAAATTAGTGTTAATCTTAGTCTGGCATAGCTAATTAGATACATAAAGCAGAAAGGCTTGCTTCAATTAAAACTTATTAGAAATGAAACGAACATCATTTACATTAAGAATCTTTAACGAAGTCTTACGAAGCTTTCTAAATAAGCCCTTATACAGAAATCCTCCGCATCTGCATTTTGTGATTCTTTACGGAAATGAAAATTTTAGAGTTAGCAAAACGTGAAAAATTAATGCTGGAGTTAAACTAAATTTATTATGGTACGTTCAGACGGCAACTGAACCATAACTTTTGCAAGCACTCAGTCATGCGAATAAATCTCTGCTTGAAGTTGTCAGGAGTTTGTTAAAGTTGGGCTTCTTAGCACTGCTGTTTGTGATATGCACGGACATATTTTGTCAGTAAAGAAAAAGCCTTCTCAAAAGTTTGCTAAATACTGTAATCTGTGCAATTAAAATTGGCTGCTTTATCTCTGAGCTTTTTGCTCTTTTGTTCGGTGGAGTAAATATCTAGAGTATCCTTTGCAGAATATGATAATGGGTTGAATGTATATACAAATGTTATACACAACTAAGTGGTATTAAGTTAGTTATGCTTATTGTCATACGACAATCATTATCATCTTTGTCTGAATCATGCTCATTCAGCTATGGTAATGTAGATAAAAGGTTCAGAGACTTTTTAGGCATTATTAGCTCGTTTTTTTAAATAATAAAAACGGGCTATTATTTTCACTTTGTAATCCGTCCGTCTATAGACTTTGATAATTTTTTGTTCTGTCTAAAGAGAAAAATGGAAATTTTTCTTTGAATAGGTAGGTAATAATCGTTGAATACTAATTATTATTTATGACAATATTTATTAATAATATTAATGTATTCTGAAATAGCTACACTGCTGGCCATTAAAAGTGCAACACCAGGAAAGACAAGAAATATCAAAGCCATATTTAGTGAATAGATAGCTTATGCTACAGAGATCAAATGATTACAAATACAACTCGGTTAGACTTGTGGAATACAAAGAAATCAGTATCTTGTGTAGCCACCATGAGCGGCAATAACCGCTGCTATACGTCCGGCATTGAGAGGATGAGACGTTGGATGTGTGTTTGGGGAATGTCAGTCCATGCAGTTTCGATGCGTAGCAAAAGTTTATCCTTTGTAGCAGCTGCTGGTGTCTGGTGTGCTAGTCATCGTGAGGTCATGGACCAGACATGTTCAATTGGGGACAGATCCGGTGAACACGCAGGCCAAGGCAGAAGTGTCACGTGGTGACTATCCAGGAATTGTTGGACGATGCATGCAACATGTGGTCGGGCATTGTCCTATTGGTAAATTGCACCAGAGAGCCCCTGAAGATAAGGTACGACCACAGGCTCAAACACCTCAGTGATGTAATGCTGGGTGTTTAAAGTACTGGTAATGCATACGAGGCGCATGAATGAGTAGAGTCCAATGGCACCCCATACCAAAATACCAGGGGCCAGAAGGCCGGGGGTGGCTCAGTCTGTAGCGCGCCAGGCTCGTAATCTGTAGTTCCCAGGTTCGAGTCCCAGCTGGGTCAGCGTTGAGATTTATCTCCGCAAAATTCCCCGCCCTGCCCACGGTCAGTAGGGGACACCGATGGGCTTGGAAAGGCCGCCGTTTGTCGGATGGGACGTTAAGCCGTGGCTCCGTGTGCGGGAGAGCCATACCCTGTGCACGTTAAAGAACACGCTGGATGGCCTTGACGGGAGGCTACCATCTGTCTCCCAACAGCTGTTCCAGTGGCTCCCCTCCCCCAACCTTCTCAGAGCCATCGGGGTCCATGTGACCTGGCCATTTAGTCCGTGGTGTGCAAAAAAAGTGCCGCTCAGAGGTAAAACAACCCAACCCAACCAGGGGCCGGACCTGTATGGCGCTGCATCATGCATGTCTCACTGAGCCTGTCTCTGTGGTACCGCCAGATAAGGATTCGTCCATCATGGCGCTGCACACTGAAGCAGGATTCGTCTGAAAAGACAATGCGATGCCATTCGCACATCCATGCGTGACGTTCTTGGCACCATTGTAGTCGCATAGGCTTGTGCTGTAGAGTCAATGGTAGCCGAAGCAATGGCCACCTAGCAAATATGCCCCGATGCTGAAAACAATGTCGAACTGTATGTGCGGACACTGGTTGATGTGCAACCAGTGGTAAAAGTAGATTTTATTTCTTACCGGGACAATTCAAAGCATAGCTATGTGTGGAAAATCACACACAGTTGGTCACTCCACTAAAGACGTCTTACAGGGATTAATAAAATGAAGTGTGTGGCGACGAAAGTATAGTGCTCTTAGATTTTCTCATTTTCCATGTGTTTTCCGCAGATAATGAATGATTTAGCGTTTTTTAATGTGAAATGAATATTAATATATTGGTACACAGCTCTCCTTCCAGTTTATGCCTAGCTACCATTTACATACAAATAAAAAAATTTAAATTAGTATACTCCAAAATTCTTTTTTTAAATATTCCAAATAATTTCAGTCGTAGAGTTTAGGAGTGTGCGAATTCTCTTATTGTGTGTGTATACTCTGAATACATGTCTGTTTAGAACTCGCAGATGTTTAGGAGATGGCGAAACAGACCACCAGTTTTTGAAATGGCTAGGAAGGACAACTTAATGTTTAAAATTCATAGCAAATATTTCCTGCCTTAAAATTAAGGGACCTGTGCTAAGCGAATATTATGTTTTTAAAAAAAAATGATATGCCAACTTTTGTGGGACATTAAAATTAAAAGAACGTGTATTAGTTTTTCTATTATGGTTACTCCAGTAGCGTTATCTAAGGTGATTAATTGATAAAACTAAATTTTAAAAATCTGTTTTTCCATTAAAAAATCCACCCCCTTCAAACTCATTGCTTAAATTTGGGGAAGCATGTGCCCCATCGCCCCATTAAACCGTTATTCTTCAGAATAACGGTTTAATTAAAATTAAAAAAATTCCTTCCGTTATTCCCAGAAATGTTTAGAATTTTCAGTTCAACAGAATATAAAAAATATATATATTTGCAAACGAAAATTTTAAAACCACAGGTACACGCTGCTTTGCAATGTATTTCAACGTCTAAGGGAGTTCATATCCTTTCTTTGATTTACCACCCCGTTTTCCCAGTTCTGCCTCCGGTAGTAGTTAAGACCGAACCCAGATAGCTACGGCGGATGAGAACGTGTTATACGACTCCCCGAAAGACGACTTTGGTTGGACCTGCCTTTGTCTGTTTAGTTCTGCTGTCTGTACCCGATTTCCTTGCTAATCGTTCAAAGAGAGAAAGCACTACTTCCAATTTCTAGCACTCCCCCTTGGCACTCCCTGTCGGCAGAAATGGAATCTCAAGTATCCGGTTTCTAAACGTCTTGGTATCTGAAAGGTTAAACTATAGTAATGTAGTAATTACTGTAGTAATGTAATTAAAAACCGACTAGTTTTTCTTAAAAGGAATGGTCCGCTGTTAAAAAAAATTTAATTCTCGGTTGAAAAGTATTAAGGTGAAAAGGAAATTGTTAACGGAACCACTATTGAAAAATGTCGTACCGGCCTACTTTCGCCACTGTGTGCAACACACCCTAACTGTTGAGCTAAGGTGTTTCATGTGGCTGTACGATCATTCGTAGCCATGTTCACGAGATGTCTGTCCTCTCGTTCGTTTGTGTGACAGGGCCGTTGAGATATCTCAGGTCGGTGAGTTCGTTCCTCCTCAACCCAATGACGCCATATTCTCATCACTGTGGCAGCATTCCATCCAACACGAGCACCGACGTCTCGGTATGATAATCCGCCTTCTCGTAATCTCACAATTCTCCCTCGATCAAAGTCGAAAATCTGGTCGTATGGGTGTCATGTTCTTCGACTGGGCATACTTGATCCTTTAGTGCTCAAGAATTGCGAGAAAACACAATTCCAGTGGTTTGCACCGGCTATTTGTAATCTCCTCTTATACTACTTCCAGGGGGCGTTACTGTCACACATGATCTGCGTATGTGCCGCGCTTTGAATCATTTACATGTTCTCTCATGGGCTACCCCATCTTGCATATTTCGGGACAATCTGATGAGTTCTTCCTGGTGTTGCACTTTTAATTTCCAGCGGTGTATTACCATTTCCCGAATCTCCCATTAGTTTGAATTCACACAATTAGAGGGCGCTGAAATTGAAAAATTGCATTTATTATTTTAAACAGCCCTTTTATGCTGGAAATTTAAAATTTTTGTTCGTAGAGTGTGGTGATCAAGGGCAGCCACTACTTGCTATCGTACCCTGGGGCTAGAGGGCAAGTTGCAATACATTCGTTTTTGAAAGCGAACATTCCATGTTCACCAAAGGTGTTTGACTTTCTGTATAGTTCATGATTTTTTACTTAGCTAATTTTATTTTGCTAATGCCATCGCCATCTTGGGGCGCTTTTATGAACATATGTTCGGTTGTATTCTACAAATGTCCACACTAACACTGTACCTGGTTTGAGATTTATCTCTACTCACCCTGTCATCGATAAGAAAGAAGACACCGTTGGGCTTGGAAAGACCTCCCTCCTTTGGATGGTTATGTAAAGCTAAATTTCGCTGGGCAGTAGAGCCATACTCTGTGCACTCTAAAGGACAGGCTGGATGGTCTTGATGGGAGGCTCCCATTTGTCTCCGAACAGCTGTCCAGTGACTCTTAACCCTTGAGGTTCTTGTGAACTGGCTATTTATCCAATTTTGTGCAAAAAATGTGCTGCTCAGAGGTAAAACAGCAACCAACTTTCCCTACCAAAGCATTGAGAACTCCGGCTACGAAAACAATGCATTTCGGCCAAGAATTCGGATTCAAAAAGTATCGATGTCCTGCAATAAGAGGAGCATTGACGCTTCTGACGAATGTTGTCATTGCTTCTTTATTGCGATTACGTTACATTACTGGACAAACTGTTGAAGAAGTAGGTTTAGTTTTACCTAAAAGGGCAAACCATAAGTCATAAGGGCTAACAGTAAGATAGGGGAAGAGAATCCATTAGACATATTTCACACGATATGACATACGAAACCACAGCTTTAGCAAACGGGACCAGAGCTTCACGTCCATTCGACGAACAGTGGTCGTTAAGTCCATCGGTATCCTCTTTCTCATTGAGGACAGAGCATTATTTATTGGAAAAAAAATCAGTGCAAACTCAATGGGGACTCTCACCTGGAAATATCGGGTCATGAGTTCAGGACGCTGCCGACTGAACTAATTAATTTAAATTGGTACGCCATTTAAGTTAAGAAAAGTTTCAGTTCCCAGTGGATCGAAATTCATTCGCATTGCAGTGCCAATCAATAAATCGAAAGGCCAATTTCTTAAAGTGGCTGGAATCGATTTGAGATCAGGATGTTTCACACATCGTCAGCTTTTAGTAGCGACATCAAGAGTTGGAATTGAAACAATTTATATGTGTTGCCTCCTTACCGAAAATCAAAAAGCATTGTTTACTATTAAGCTTTAGGTGAGTGCAAAATCTCTTTCATTAATTTTTGTTAAAGCTTTACGTTTTAATAATGTGAATTAAGCAGAAACTTTAATAACATTGAAAAGTTTTTAACATTTTTTTTCCAAAATCCTGGTATCCTGGATATTTCTGTTAGTAACGTGTATTATTATCTCCTTTACAGTGACGTTAAGAAAATAAAATTAAAGTTAAATATCTTAATTTATTTTAGAAACGTTTTCAAACTGGTAATATTAGACGAATGCTGGATATTTTTTGCAACATTAGTCACTCTGATGGCTATAATTATCAAATAAAGGGCTTTTGAAAAGTCACTGTGTAGTTAATTACTTAATGCAGTGTACAGTGACTTTTCAAACGCAACTGCAGGGGACTTTTTGGAACACAGTATATATATAGTAAAATATATTCTCTTAAATTGAATTATATTCAACTGTGCTGTTAGAAATCTAATACGTAAATGGATACTGATTTATTCATGGGACAAATCACTATGATAAAGTTACTAACTTATTTTCTGCTAATAAATTAATATACTATTTGCTACCCTTTATATAGGCGAAATTTCTGTATTTCACAGTAATCGTCATCGAAATGTTTAATATCTTAAGAAGTAACTAACTTTCATTTTAATATAATTGGTGTTCAAAAATAAAGGGCAATGTATTTCAAAAATGGAAGACTATGAAATTTGGCTTTGTGCATGTAATTTTTGCAGTGCTAAAAAATGAAATGCTTGCATATTTAACCGACGCGATCACCCAGCCTATATATTGGACTGGAAATTTGTATGAAAGGGTGCGTGGTTGCGGTCGCCACTCAATTTCGTCCAGCCAGCCTGGCGTTAACTTGGATAGCAATTTGATTTCACCACATCACAAAGACTATGTATGGATGATTATTTACAGTGGAGAGCGATAGGTAAAGTGGAAGGAATCGATACCAGACCGACGTCTAGGACTTTAAATGTACCATCTCTGTGGACAATTTAAGACTTCGGAGATATCGCAAGAAACAGGAATGGTTAGTCGTGGACCAGGACAATGTTGTCTCAAGGTCACAATGCTCAGGACGACCGATGTATAATATGACAGCAAGACTACATACGAAAATAACAGCTAGCAATTGTCTTGCTAACTGTCTGTAGACGTAGAGACTGCAGTTTTAAGATGTACTGTTTAGAGGAGGCTGCATGAACGAGTCTTGTACTACAAAGACCATTGTTTTCATTTTCATCACCGCTGTTTTCAAAGACCAATGGTTTGTTTTCTTATGCCCTTCAACCGAAGAGCTCCATTTAACGTGGCGGAAGACAGCATTGCCTTTGAAGCTCAGGACAATGGGAAAATTGCTCTTCCTAGCTGAATCCAGATTTAGTTTGAACACCAATTCTCGACGTGTGTTCATCTGGAGAGAACAAGGAAGTAGCAGAGCCGCTATAACGTTAGAGAAAGGAACCATTTTGGTGGCGGTAGTGTGATGCTTTGGGCTGACATCATGTATAGCCGCGCATAATTTCACATCTTTCAGGGCGGCGCTTTGACTGCCCAAGGATCCAGAGATGAAATTCTTTCTCCATATATGGGGCTTTTCAAGGGTGCTTTTGGCCCTGAATTCATCTTTATGACCAATAATGCCTGTCCCATTACAACTCGTGTGGTCGACGATTTTCTTTAAAGTGATGATTTTCAGGGATGAAGTAACCAGTTAGAAAAAATTTCAGGGAAAAATTAATCTAAATAAACATATGTGAGACTCTTTGTGGAGTCAAATTTGGCACTCCAACCTCATTCCAGAACCTTCCATGAACTCAGATTTGCTCTTGTGAAAGGGTGTGCTTTGCTAGGACAAAACCTCATCGACCGCCTCATCAACAGTATGAGAACTTTTTACGTGAGTAGTATGGCTATCAAAGTATGATCATACTCCTAATGAACATCTTTCCAAATTCCAGCATCTGCATTGTGGAAACTCATCTCTCACATCCACCAATCATGCATATTGAACGATTTCTTTATTACTCCACTTTCTATTTCTCAGTCATGACACAGTACCTTTCCATACGACCTTTAATTGTATTTGCTGAGAACTTCTTTTCTTTTTTGATTATATACACTTTTGTCCATTATCCTTGATTTCGAGTACCGGTGAATATCATATAATAAAGGTTTTTTTAAATACCAGTTTAAAAGAAATGTCGTTTAAAAACAAACTCTTATCATGTTGCAAAAAACATAAATGTATTTTTCCTACTAAAGAATGTGGCAACCATATATATGTATATTTACAGATTAACTAGAATTTGAAATCTCTATGTTAGCATCTCGTGCTCAGCATGTATGCATGAAACCATAGACATCGTCGCATATAATATGTGTGCTATTGCATTTCGTAGTACATCATAAGTATAATATATAAGTGATCAGTCCATGTTGTAATATGTATATATAGAAACCTTTCATTTTATTTGACTTGCAAAAAAGCTCTTTGTGTTTACGAAAGGTTATTTTTGTCTATTTTCTTAATAGTTTATAGGGCTTTGTTTTATTTCCCTTCTAGCTAATTTTTATTTCTTTGTATTTAGCCTTGAATTTGATTCAATAATAAAATGTTTTCCATAAATTAAGGAAAATCCCTATGTTAAGTCAATGGGAAGCTAATGTCAATGCTCTGTAACTTCTAAAATAAGTTTTTTTTTTTTTGTTTCGAAAAATGCGATTGCAGATAAAGATCTCAATCATATAAATCAATATCTCGATTTTCAATAATATTCGTTCAGTATTTAATGAGTTATGGAAGTTTGAGTATTTAACGACAACAATTCCAGTCTTAAGAAACATACAAAACTGAAGAATAATGAAAGAATTTTTTACATAAAGTTCTAAAATTAAACTTATTTTATTAAACACTCTGATACAGTACTTATTACTAAGTTTTAATTAACTTCTGAAGTCAATTTTTATGGCTGGCATTGTTATCGCTAAATATTCAAACTTCCATAACTCGTTAAATACCGAACGAATGTTATTGAAAATCGAATATTGATTTATTTGATTGAGATCTTTATCTGCAATCACATTTTTTTAAAATAAAAATACTTGTAGGGACTCGGCAGAAGAAGTGTGGGCCAGACTCGCCATTTTGGCGGCAAGGCTTCTCGTCTAGCGACATAGCGCTGGCGGCGGAACCGGTTTTGGGAGCCAGATGAAGGAAGGCGACATGAGTCGGCCTGGCACTGCGATCGTGTCCGTCCCTGATTGGCCGAGAACCCCTAATGTCCCCGAAGGACACGTGACATCATCCGGCGGATGGTTTGAACTAAGACTTGCGCGCGGACCACGAGACTGTACGGATGTGAGACTGTTCGTTGGCAGATCTTTTTAAGCTTTGTCTGTATCTAACGGTGGGACCGCTGAGGCTCGTTATAGCCTGTTTTTTATTCGGTGAGTTTTATTTACAAACACTATAACTATATAGTGTTTGTAAATAAAAAAGTGTACATAGTTGACATACATGAGTTTGTGTATTCGGCCACCTGAGTGATATCCTGACAAGATAAGGGCAGGTACCCTTCTACAAAGCTCTCACACACATAGTTTGTAAAAGAACTCAGCCCAGACAGGCACAGAGTAAGAGTGCCGTCGACAATACTTATTTTAGAAGTTATAAAGCTTTGACGTTAGCTTCCCATTGACTTAACGTAGGGATTTTTCTTAATTTATCGAAACCAGTGTATTTTAGTTATTTATTACAATTAGTTATATACATTTGGGGGTATTTATAAATAAAAAAAATGCTTTATAGAAGAAAGTTTAATGAAAGTTAAAATAAAGCATAAAAAAGCCCATTTGCTATTTCTCGTTTATGAGCTACAAACACTTAAAGTTTTGCCATGAAAACTTGAAACTTTCTATCCATAAGAGAATACTTTTTAATGGCAAACATTGCATTAATGAATGTTTCAGTAATAAAAATCTAAAACTTGTTTTCAGCCATCATCAAACACTACCAGACAATGAACTAATCCGCTTGAGTAATAATGTTTCTTACCTTGCATTCGCTTAAGTGCACCATAATCTGTAAAATGGAAGAACAGAGTGTCATCATTCCTTTTTACTTACTTTGCTTTGACAGGTATGAGAAGCAGAGAATGTTTTTAACAACTGATTAATTTGCGTCCGGAGGAGATAACGAAGACATCCTTTGGTAGCGGAAATGCTTTTATCATTGGATGATAATTAATGTCGACATAGTTTGTCGTCATTTAAAGCGACCGCTCCCTTTTTTAGTTCAGGATATGCTGTTATCTTTGTAGTTCTTCTTTACGAATTCTAAACTTGCCGAACAATCTTAATCATGGTAACCTGTGGTTGTTAACTTATATCGTAAGAGTGACAAAGTGCTGCATGTTATTTAAAATATACTGATATTTCAACAATGTTCGTGTTTTAACGAAAGATAAAGCTATAATTTTTTTTTCTTCTTAACTACACAATCATTTCGTGATCATTTTCCTTAATACATGGTCAGCAAAGGCACGCAAAAGTTGGAAGTAAAATAAAATTATCAGATTTTCCATTTCATTATTTATCGAGATAAGATCGTGTTTGACTTGTTTTAGTGAACTTCGTATGAGAATTGTCTGCTAGCAGCTTTACTAATCTTAACAAGTAAATATAGGTTATAAGGGTTTAATATAGCCAGATGAAGAATGTATAGAAAGTCCTTTGGATGGTTGTTCTTATTACGTGTACAGAAACTTTCATGAAACATATTACTTTAATCAGCACATTTTAGATATAATCTAATTTGCTCATGATTCAAAATGATTGTCTCTAAAAACTAATTAGTACTACAAAGCCCATATGGTGGAAGCAAGGGCAATTGGCCTTGCTTCGCCCTCCCATGTGGCTTTCCGCTTAGGGAGTCGCGAATAGACCTCATTGTAAAATTATATGTCAATAAATGTTAATAATGTGTAAATTGGAAAACGCTATAAATCATTTTTATTGCGTAGTTTAAAATTTCTTTTAATAAATGATAGAAAATTTAAATTTTGTAAAGTAGCTATTAAACATATTCATATTCATAGGTGAATCAAAAAGTAAGGTTACCAGGTCTGTATATCACAAAGAAATCCCGGTAACATAGTAGAGCGTTAAATATATTATAGTGCACCAGATTGGTAACATGGCGGGGTTTACAGACACATAGCGAATAGGAGCGGAGATATGGCAGTTATTAGTTTTTTGTGGGCGAGAAAAGTTTGTGACGCTGAAATCCATAGACTGCTCGTTGAAGGTTACGGGGAAAGTGTGGTGTTGCGTCAACATTGCACCAAATGGTATCGAAGGTTTTCGGCAGGCAATGATATTGTGAGAGACAATAATTGCAGTGGGCGTCCCAGCAGCTCCACAACGGAAGTGAACGCAACACGCATTGAGATCATTCAACAGGAAAGACGTGTCACTTTGGGGTGCATTGTATCCGAGCTGGGTCTGTTTTATGGCGTCGTCCAGCTTATCGTCATGGAGCAGTTACAGTACCATTAAGAAGTGTGCAAGTTGGGTTCCATATGCATTAATGGAGAACAAGTCACAATGAATGGTGGCCAGTGTCATATTGCTGCAACGTTATGCGAAAGAGGGAATCAACTTTCTTCATCGAGTGGTGACAGGCGACAAAACATGAGTTCGCCATTTTCACATCAAACAATAAGTGCACATTGATGGAGTGGAAACACCAAACATCACGAACCCGAAAGAAGTTCAAAGTCACACCTTCCACCGGAAAAGTGTTGGCTACAGTCTTTTGGTTTCCTGTGCTATGCTGTTGGGGGAATTCGCACACCCCACAGACACACGTTACCGCTGAACGATACTGTAACCAGTAGTGAAAGTAGTCTTGCCGGTACGGTGTACCGTTGCGTACCGGCAAGAAATTATTTGCTGGTAGTCATACCGGTAAAACATTTTTCAGTAATAGCTCCGTTAACGATTTCCTTCTCACCTTAATGCTCTTCCAACCAAGAATTTAATAAAAAAAAAGCGGATTGTTCCTTTTAAGAAAAATTCCTCGATTTTTAATTACTTTACTATGGTTCAATCCTTTAGATACCAGCTGCTTGAAATTCCCATACTTGAGACCCGACAGGGAGTTGGGTTGGGTCAATACCTCCTAGAGCTGAAAGCCAAACACCTTCGGAATACGTCACAACAATGGCGGTCCGTGGCCAGCGAGAGAGACAGGCCGCGGCGCACTCAGCGTTTGCTAAAGTCATGTGACCAACTGGGTCTGAGCGATGGCTCCGGTCTGAGCGGTCGTGGTGGAAGATCGTTTCTAGCGTTATTTCCATTGCAAAAGTTTTTTTAAATTTTATTCTTTTGAAATGTCTTTATTAGCAATATTTGAACGTGGATGATAGAAAATACGTAATGAAAAGCAAATATTATCAAAAAGCTTTAAAGATAATCATCATCATCATCATCATCCTCAAGCAGCCATGGGCTACGGAGGTCCAACCAGACCGTGCAATTTAGTTCTCCAAGCAAGTCTATCCTGAGCTACATCTACTGCAGCTGGCCACTGCACACCAATTCTAACAAGGTCCTGTTTGACATTGTCTGCCCACCGCATCCTAGGTCTCCCCTTCTTTCTGAGGCCTTTAGGCACACTGTTCATAACCCTATTCGCCAATCTATAATTATTCATACGGGCAACATGGCCAAACCAACGGAGTCTCTCTCTGCACAATATGCTGCTTAAAGGAGGTTGCAAACTCCTTTGCCTAACCTCATCATTAGTTACAAAGTTGAACCACCTAATGCCCAAGATACTGCGTAAGCATCTGGAATCAAAAGCATCTAGTTTCCTGTTATCTTGTTTACAAAGTGTCCAAGTTTCACTACCGTAACTAACCCTAGAAAGAACCAAACTATTATACAGTCTAATTTTAGTCTTTAGGTGTATACGCCTATTTCTCCACACTCTCCATAGATTCTTAAAAGTCCCAGCAGCAATCCCTATTCGTCTGTTAATCTCATGCCGCACATCACCATTATCTGTTACATAGCTCCCAAGATAATTAAACTGTGACACCTGCTCAAGACTGCAACCATTCAGATTAACTGAATCACAGCCTGCCTGACCAATTTTCATCACTTTAGTTTTCTCTCTGTTTATAACCAAACCTACTCTACTACCAGTCTCATCAACGGCTCGAATGAAAGAGTTCATCTCATCAACATCATTTGCCAGAAGGGCTAAATCATCAGCATAATCTAAATCAGAAATTTTCCTATCTCCAGCCCATTTAAGGCCAAAATCTTCCCCTTGAAGTGAATTTCGCATAACATAATCAATAACCAAGCTAAAGAGAAAAGGAGACAAAATGCACCCTTGTCGAACACCAGAAGTAATGCTAAACCAATTGCTACAAGCCTTACCAACTCTCACACACGACTCAGTGTTATTATAGAGAGCTTTCATAATGTTAACTAACTTGTCTGGTATACCATATGATCTCACAATCAACCACAAATTATGACGATCAACAGAGTCGAAAGCCTTTTTGAAATCAACAAAGCTAGCAACCAAAGGTTTCTGAAACTCTAAACATTTCTCAAGAATCTGCCTAAGTGAAAATATCTGATCCACACATCCCCTACCACTTCTGAATCCACATTGCTCATCACGCAATTGCCTGTCAACCAGATTCTTAATTCTATTAAGCTCAATCATGGAAAGAACTTTACCTGGAACAGAGAGTAGGCTGATACCCCTATAGTTATCACAAGAACTGCGATCACCTTTTTTGAAAATAGGGATAACAATAGCTCTGGTAAAATCCTTAGGAACCATGCCTTTATCATAAAAGAGATTCAGAATTTCAGTCATCCAAGTGGTAACCGAAACATTCCCAGCTCTAAGCATTTCCGTAGTAATTTCATCTACCCCTGGGGATTTATGAAGTTTAAGTTTAGAAACAGCCAAACTAACTTCAGATTGTGTTATAGGGCCAACATTAAAGCCACCAATGCATCTATCATCATTGCAAACAATGGGAGTAGAACTAACTACATTGTTTAGAACATCACTGAAATGCTCAGCCCACCTAGCCATGACAGAATCCTCCCCTTCTATAACCTTACCTTGTTTATCCTTCAATCCTTGTATGCCTGTCCGTTTTCTACCACACAAAACATTAACTATCTGGTACAGCTCTCTGCTGTTGTGCTGTCTAACTGCTTCCTCGGCTTTGTCAGCCAAACCATCAAGCCAAAAATTTTTATCAGCAGCTAATTGATCCTTTACAAGTTTATTAAGGTCTCTGTAATGCTTTCTATTAGGACTGTATTGATTAAGGGCATTCCTGCAGTTCTTTCTTTCCGAAATAAGCTCAAGTGCCTTATCACTCAGATAATTTTGCCTCTTCTGCTCCTTTTTTCCTAAAAGAGTACTGTTAGTGTCCAAAAAAGCCTGTTTAAAATGATCCCATTCTTCCTCAACTTCAGTAGTAAGCAAACCATGACTGTCATAATGACTAAGTAACCTATCATGGTAAGCTTTGGCTATAACTGGATCTTTCAGAGCTTCAGTATTAAAAGTAAATTTTTTAACCCTAGCACAACACTTTTTAAGTTTAAGTTGCAACACACTTTTAACAAGGTAATGGTCAGATCCAATTTCAGCTCCCCTATATGCCCTGGTATTCCTAACAGAACTAGTCCATTTGCTGTTAATTAATATGTAATCAATCATATTCTTATAATAAATTGAAATATCAATTCTCTTTATTTCTTTTACGTTTACCACCAACAATCAGAAATCACTGAATTATGACCTCTCCTTTTTATGTCTATGGGAAATTAAATTCGGAGCTCTATAGCTCATTCTACTTCTAAAATAAGCATTTTTAATGAAAGTCCTCAACCAAGCTAATCATCGATTTTCCAGAATATTAGATTAGTAGATATTATGGAAGACTTGAAATACTAACAACAGCGACACACAAAAATTTACCAGAAAAAAATTACAATTTGAATAAAGAGTATTTTAAACCATTTAATACAGGTGTATATTTCTGTACATAATTCTTTCAATATTTTAAAATGATCTTACGACTTGCATTGTTTTCACTAAATATTCAAATTTTCCATAACTCATTAAATATTGAGTGAATATTGCTGTACAGGGAGAATTAGATAAAGTTTTCAGCAAGTCTATCTTCGGTCAAAATTACTTCTAAAACGTTTATTTTCGAAGTTACAGAGCTACTAATTTAGCTTCCCATTGATATAACATGGAAAGAATAGTCATAATCAATTGATTTTGATTTTAACTTTAAAAAATAACAATTGACACCAAATAAAATATAACTTAATTTCTTTTATTCCCACAATCACACTGCATGTAAGGGAAAAAATATTTATCTAGTTTAATACATATATCAGTGAGTTACAAGAAATCGCCTAATAAGCTAAACTTGAAAGGCAAATCACCAACAAAAATGTTACTAAATGATATGAATATTTCAAATAATATGAATGATAACCAATTATATGAATACAGACTCTATCGTCTAGGATAAGACATTCATTAAAATGCACCAGAATTCTTTATGCATGGAATTCACACTATTCTATATATGTATTCTAATATGCGATGAAAAATGCTACATTAATGACATTACTTATACACTAATATAAGAATTTTTTTTCTCTATATGCTTTATGATGCAAATAATCAAAACTAAATTGAGATTGAAAAGACTGTTTATGCAGAAGCTAACACACTTAACCAAATGAAATGTTTATAGGCTTCCTGATAGTTGAGAAAATATATAAAATGTCAGTTGAAGAGGACTCATGAATCAAAATAACTAATGCTATGAAAGATTAACTTTATACTAATGCATTTCTAAAAATGATCTGATTATAGGTTGCTTGATGCTTATAGAAATAGCTAAAATGCAATGCTACGTAAGTAAAAAACTGAGCAAGTAAATTATTTCTAATAAACCAACCAGTGCTGTGAAATGAACTAATTTCTATGGATGAAACTATATAACCAATAAATCAATTATACTATGAAATAGACACAGTGGACCTATGTTAGAGCAATACAGTTAGCAAAATATAATTATTGACTCTTTTACGCTTTTGAAATCCCCCAAATAAAATGCTAGATAATGTAGGATTTGTATTAAACAAATAAATGCTATCAAATATGACATATGATCTCTATTACAGCAATGCACTTAGCAAAACACATAATCTTTAGTACACAATGCACTTAGCAAAATATGATTACTGTCTAAATGATGCTTAAGAAATATTTAAAATAAAATATTATATAATGCAGAGAAATGACATGGGGAAATGATTTGTATTTGACCAATTAATGCTATGAAATATAACACATGAGCTTTACTACACAATGCACGTAGCAAAATATGATTACTGTCTAATTGATGCTTAAGAAATATTAAAAATAAAATACCATATGATGCAGAGAAGTGACATGGGGAAATGATTTGTATTTGACCAATTAATGCTATGGAATATAACACATGAGCTTTACTACACAATGCACTTAGCAAAATATGATTACTGTCTAATTGATGCTTAAGAAATATTAAAAATACCATATGATGCAGAGAAGTGACATGGGGAAATGATTTGTATTTGGCCATTTAATGTTATGAAATATAGCACTTGAGCTTTAACTACAGAATGCACTTAGCAAAATATGATTACTGTCTAATTGATGCTTAAGAAATATTAAACATAAAATACCATATGATGCAGAGAAGTGACATGGGGAAATGATTTGTATTTGACCAATTAATGCTATGGAATATAACACATGAACTTTACTACAAATGCACTTAGCAAAATATGATTACTGTCTACTGTCAACTGCTGATAGTATGATCTGCTGAACAAGAAATTTTAAACTATCACACTCTTGATAATTTGGTAGCATTTTTAAAATTGCAACAGCAAAATCTAAAATATTTTCAACATTAGCCGTTACTTTCTGCTCTTCAGTATGCTTCATAAGTTCCTCCAGCAATTTAAATGAGTTTAAAATAGCATTTTTCTTTGGTAACTTAGAAACAGATATTTTTACTTTATCAACGTAAACATTAAATTCTAAATTTCCACTGATATTTATACATCCAGAAACACAAGGGTAATCAGATTCAATATCCATGAAACATAACACAAGTTTACAGTTTGTCCTAAAATATGTCCATTTTTTTATGTCATTCAACACTTTTAGATTTTAAGTAGTGTTCGATATTATTTAGACAAATAATGGTATCATTCTGAATATAGTTTCTGTAATCCAGAATGCTTTGCTCCATTGCCTTTTGAAGATTTTCTTCTTTGGCATCAGAAAGCCTTTTAACAGATGGGGTAGTGGAACTTAAATATTTAGGAAGATGTTTAAACATTGTAGGGATTGTAATTTGAACAGCACCCACTAACATTACAACGACGTGGCATGCTGATGTGGAAAAAAGCAACTGTACTATCAGCAAATTTTAAAGATGCACTGAAACACAAAAAAAATTGTTGTGAGAAATATATCCCAATGTGCATGTAGCATATGTTGCTTAATTATGATAGAAATCTTAGGTATGATAGAAATCTTAGGTGCAAAATCACTACAGCAATAATGGTGAACCCTGCTAACTTTTAATGATATTTAGTTTCTCGTCTAAATTAAATATTTTTATCACAAATATAAAGAGTACATTTTGTCAATTGTTAGCATGACATGTAAAGTACCATAAATAATTTGTTTCATAAAAAATGGCATACCCTTTTAGAACAGGTTACCTCCTAACTGCTGTAGTTTTTTTTTATCATATTAATTTATTTGTACAAAATACAATAACTAGGCACAGAGAAATTTACTTTGAGTGACCAAAAAATATTATTGGCCAAAATTTATACAGGTATTTTGCCAAATTCCACTCTTAAATGCCATAATTCTTTTGGCCAATTAAAGCAATTTCAATATCAAAAATTAGGAAGATTACAGTAACTAATTTTTTTTAATGTGTATTAAATCAACAACACAATTTATTCAGTACTCTTGCAGCAAAATATTTTAAAAGTACTGTAAATATAAACTGCTTTAAATTGAATGCCAGTTCCCAATTGCACATGAATATTAATACCTATTAACAATCACTCAGGAGGTAGGATAGAACCTGCTATTTGTATTGTATGTTTCACATCTCTCAGGTACTGCACTCTTACAATATATCACCAAATTGTGTTTTTCTGTCATACATTTAGTTCTGTATAGGATGTCAATTTATGGTACTTATTTTTTTGTATACAAATTTTCTTTTGAGAACTTGACTATCAAATATTGAGTCTAGATTTTGAATTGAGTTCAGGCACAGAAATATATTTCATAAATTTTAGTGGGCTATATAATTTTGTTCCCAATAGATACAAATTTAGAATAATAATTATATATATTGCATAATTTGTTTCCACTGATATAACACACAAAGTGGCACGTGTTATATCAATAATAATATTTGAAGTGGTTCTAACCAGCGCTTGCATATGTATAGAAACTTTAAATACTTTAATTAGCAATATTTTAATTTAATCTTTTTTAGTAATATTTAAAAGTTAGGTAAATGTTTACCATTTCTATATAAAAAATATTACTTTGGAGATAAACTTCCAAAAAAAATCAGTCTTTTAAATATCCACATTTCAGTACTATCGAAAAGGACTCATTTTAAACTTTTTCATGTTAATATGCAGGTAATATATATATGTAGCTTACCCCTAAAACACTAATAAAAGATCGAAATTTATTGCTTTATTAAAAATCCTCTGAAATGTAGATTCTAAAAACCACAAGTTTCAACCTCCATTTTTTTTCGGGCCGGAACTCAACTTGTCTTGAAAGACAAATTATAATAGCAGAAAAGTATTTAAAAAATATAAAGAAGTGTAATTAAATATGCACACTTTTCCATATAGTGATATACAAAGTAAATCATATTGTTAATAGATTTAAGTGATTTTTGTGAAAATAATTTCGATCAGAATTTCATCGTCGCTTTCAAGAGCTCCCAAGGTAAATGGAATTTTGAAATTTTTAATAGGTAAGTGATTTGCTTTACAGTTAAAATCTCAATGATATCCGAATGATAAAATTATTTGGTTTTTAGTTGACATTCGCTGATATTTTAGTGGTAAAATGATTTGGTTTATAGCTGATATTTCACTGATATTTTAGTGCTAGAATTATATATATCAACTGTAATTCGTCACTATTTTAGTGGTAAAATGATTTGGTTTATAGTTGATCTTTCGCTGATATTTAAGTGGTAAAGTGATTTAGTTTGAAATTGACATTCGCTGAGATTTTAGTGCTAAAATGATTTGGTTCATAGCTGGTATTTAAGTGGTAAAATGGTTCGGTTTATAATTTATATTTCGATGATATTTTAGTGATAAAATGATTTAGTTTATAGTTCGCATTTCGCTGATGTTTAAGCGATAAAATGATTTGGTTTTGCAGTTCATATTTCGCTATCTTAATGATAAAATGATTTAATTTACAGTTAGCATTTTTCTGATCTTTAATTGGTAAAAATGATTCTGTTGTATAGGTCATATTTCGCTTATAAAATGGTAAAATGACCTAAATTTGCATTCGCTGATATTTTAGTGCTAAATTGCTTTAGATTAGAATTGACATACCACTGATATTTTAGTGGTAAAGTAATTAGACTTTATAATCGTTACATTTGAACTGATTATGTCATTGTATTTTGAATGCAAAATGATTTCGTTCAAGCTGGCATTTCATTAATACCTAGAGTGAGGAAGTATATGCCATTAAATGTGATTGAAATATTATGAATAGTTGGGGTTTTTTAGCTTAATTTGATAAATGTTACTAAAAACATAAATTTATATGAGGGATAAGCAGTCTAATTATGACAAGGCAAAGATGTCCGTTACCTAGTCCCCATTATTTATCTGAATCACCATTTTCAGGTACCTTCTATGCTTGTCTATTGACATATCTGATAGTCTATGTGTTAGTGTATACCATTTATCTGAATCACTATTCTGCAGCTTTTGTGTTATGTTTTCTGGATATATCAAAAATTAGTTTCTTCATATGATTTAATTGAATCACTAATCTTGTCCACTCTATCGTATATACATATAATGCACCATTTCTTATTTCTAAGAAAGCACATATATTTCTTCATCTAGTTCAAAGTATATAATAAAAATGTATCACTGAATTTGATAACTTTTACTAACTTTTATTTCCATCACTCATAGAAAAGTTAATGTGTATTTTAAAGCTATTTGAATATATATATATACACACACAGTTGTATCAGAATAATATGACCACCTACCATACATATACTATGGTAGGTGGTCATATTATTCTGATACGACTGTGTATATGACTTGTTCGTTCTAGGAGGTATTGGTTGGGTTGCTTTACCTCTGAGCGGCACTTTTTTTGCACACCATGGGCTAAATGACCAGGTCACATGGACCCCGAAGGCTCAGAGAAGGTTCAGGGAGGAGACCCACTGAAACGGCTGTTGGGAGACAGATGGTAGCCTCCTGTCAAGGCCATCCAGTTGTTCTTTAACGTGGACAGGGATGGCTCTCCCGCACACGGGGCCACGACTTAACGACTCATCCGATGGACGGCGGCCTTTCCAAGCCCATCGGTGTCCCCTGCTGAACGTGGGCAGGACGGGGAGTTTTGCGGAAATAATTCTCAACGCTGACCCAGCTGGGACTCGAACCTGGGAACTGCAGATTACGAGCCTGGCGCGCTACCGACTGAGCCACCCCCGACCCACGGACAAAAGCAATTCTAACCGAAACCGTGCCTCGGGGGTTGTAAGTGGTTCACGAAAAATGTACATTCGCATGCGCCGTAGTTGTCTGGGTTCGGTCTTGATTACCACCAGAGGCAGACAGGGGAAAGCGGTTGACAAATAAAAGAAATTAGACTTGGAAATGTAATTCATTGCAAGATAATAACAATGTATATTTGCGGTTTTCAAATTTTCATATTCCAAATACACTTTTTGCAAATAATTTATATTCTGCTGAATTGAAAATTGTAACATCTCTGAGAATAACGGACGACAATTTAATGAGGATGATAGCGCACATGCCTCCCCAAATCGAAGTAATGAGTTTGAAGGATGGAGGGGATGTTAAAATATGTTGATTTTTTTTATTACTACAAATTCGTAGAAAAATAATTTTTTTAAATTCAGTTTTATCGCTTAATCACCTAATATTACGCTACTGGAGTAGCATAGTGCAGAAACTAATACACTTTTCTTTAATTTTTACTGCCCCACAAAAGTTGTTACATTATTTTTTAAACATAATTTTTGATTAGCACTGTAAATATGGCTGCCACCTTCTGAGATTTAAAGCCATGTTTACGATCTCCGGATATTTAGGTAAATTCTACTCCACCCTCCCTTCCCCCCCAAAAATCCAGATAATAGCAATATATTTCTTCAAAAATAATGGGCATAATCATTACTTTTATTTCAAAACTTTATTGATTAAAAATATATTATTTTTTTAATTTAGATTAGTACTTTTAATTGTCTTTACAACTTTCTAACAAACTTTTTGTTCCGGCTTCGGAATATATTCCAAAAATTTTGCACATTTAAATTACTCTTAGTTTTCGTGCATAATTCTGCTTTCACTTGAATCTTGTTTTTTTTTTTCAAATTTAGCATTAAAAATTATAGGAATTGATAATAGGTTTTTTTAAAAATGTCTTTAGTATTGATTTCGAAGGGAAGTGCAATTTTTTGGAGAGTTGGTTTTTCCAGCCATTTTAGCCGGTTGAGCTTGGTTGAACCTGGTGGTAATCGTGCATACAATCTACGGATCTACATATTTATAACCTGCGTAGGCCGTGGTAATACAAATGGCAGCATCTGTTTGATCATTTCAAAAACGTAATTGGAAAAACTTCGCACTCAAAAGAACGTCTCGCATCTTTTTTTGGCAAAAGTCACTCAGCCAACCGCATTTTCGATGCGCGAACCTTGCAATTTTGCATCTATTGTCTGGATATCGCAAAAGCGAAATTTCGTTACTTAATTATGATTAAACTTTATAAATTAAATATAATAAATAATTATAATTGAATATAAAATATAATTAATTTATGATTAAACTTTATAAATTTTAAAGTTTACACTTAATCTTCGATAAATGTTATTCTGAAAAAATCCAATATTTGTCATTTGGGTTTAGGTTATGCAAGTTGAGTGATCATAATTACAATATAAGTCAAAAGTTATTTTTCTTTCTAAAAATTGCTTTTAGTACTAAAATAATTTAAAAAACCTTTTTATATTATTATTATTGTTATATTTTTAATAAGGATAAAATTCAATAACACAACGGAATTAGCAAGTATTTAGGTATATTTAATATCTTTTCATATTAAAGACCCATAAATCATTCGTTATATGCGGAAAACATAGAGGGGGGGCACAAAATACAGGGGCAATGTACTTTCGCCGCCACACACTTCACTTTATTACCCCTGTAAGATGACTTCAGTGGGGTGTACGCCTATATGTGATTTTTCCACACATAGCTATGCTTTGAAGCGTTCCGGCAAAAAATAAAATCTACTTTCACCACTGACTGTGAAACGCTTATGAGAGGCCATTAGGAGGACACGCCCTTGTTCCTTTAGCCGAAGCATCGTTCTCATTCACAACAACGCCCTTGTTCCTTTAGCCAAAGCATCGTTCTCATTCACAATAACGCCCTCGTCACCTTAGCCAAGACATCTTTCTCATTCACAACAACGTCCTGGTCCCCTTAGTCAAGGCATCATTCTCATTCACAACAACGCCCGCCCGGTAAAGACTTGCTGCTGCATTTTCAGTGAGTGGTTCACGTTCATCCCGCATATAATCTCTTTCTGGCTTCATGCGATTTCCACCTCTTTCCACACTTGAAAGATCACCTGGGACGACGTAGTGCCCTAACTGGGTGGTTGAATCACCAGGCATAGACTTTTATGCTGACGGGATGGATAATCTCATTACATGTAGCGACAAGTGTTTGAATGTTTGTGGTCATTAAGTTGAAAAATAGTGTATTGGTTGAGGTTTCACTTTATATGGTTGGTTGTGTACATTAACATTCAGGTCTTTAATGCTTGTCTGAAATTTTGCTGTAAGGAACCTTTCATTAATGCACTCATATCCTAGAAGAGCATCACTAGCGTGTCTGCTGAGAAGCAGACCCACGCCTTGGTGATGCTTATTGTCGTCCCTCCCTGAAAAGAGAAATTTAAGATTATTTTTAAGAATCTGACCTTTATCTGTCCATCTGGTCTCTTGCAAGCCGAGAATATCTAAATTATAATGGTGGAATTCTTGTGTGAGGACATCAAGAGAAAATGCTCTGTGCAGAGTCCTCACATTCCAACTACCTATGGAGAGAAAATGGTTAGTGGGATGTTTAAAGAAACTATATTTATTGAGAGAGGGAATGCCCGATAATATCAAACAGCCCCCTAATCGCAGACATGGGGCAAAGACCCGTTCCCCCACCACTAAAGGCTGAAGCCATCTACACTGGAAGCCTTCCTCCAATGTAGAATTTGACGATGCCAATAGAAGCAAAGAGTTCAGGTGCCTGCGATGACTTCTGCTCAGGATTATCCACCAGCTGATACATATCCTGTGAATCTATTCACTTGGGGCTGTCAACCCACAAACAAACAGAAAACACAGCGGAAGATTTTCCCTCCACAGAAGCCCACCAGTGCAGCTAAATCAGGATCCATAATCAAGCTCAGAGCCATGAGGATGCCGATGAGGATGAGAAGGATAGATTTTATGAACAACTTCAGGATATTTTGAATTCTGTCAAGAAAGGAGATATTACCCTTGTTCTTGGTGACTTCAATACCAAAGTTGGTACTGACTCTGACCTTTGGGCAGGAGTAATAGGCCCTTTTGGTATTGGTAGCTGCAATGGCAATGGGCAACGTCTCCTACAGGTAAGTAAACTCAATGGTTTCAGAATAACTAACACATATTACAAACACCGCGACATACATAAATACACATGGGTTTCACCTGATGGGCTGCATAGGAATATGATTGATTATATATTAATTAACAGCAAATGGGCTAGTTCTGTTAGAAATACCAGGGCATATAGGGGAGCTGAAATTGGATCTGACCATTACCTTGTTAAAAGTGTCTTACAACTTAAACTTAAAAAGTGTTGTGCTAGGGTTAAAAAATTTGCTTTTAATACTGAAGCTCTGAAAGACCCATTTATAGCCAAAGCTTACCATGATAGGTTACTTAGTCATTATGACAGTCATGGTATGCTTACTACTGAAGTTGAGGAAGAATGGGATCATTTTAAACAGGCTTTTTTGGACACTAACAGTACTCTTTTAGGAAAAAAGGAGCAGAAGAGGCAGAATTATCTGAGTGATAAGGCACTTGAGCTTATTTCAGAAAGAAAGAACTGCAGGAACGTCCTTAATCAATACCCTACTAGTACTAATAGAAAGCATTACAGAGAGCTTAATAAACGTGTAAAAGATCAGTTAGCTGCTGATAAGAATCTTTGGCTTGATGGTTTGGCTGACAAAGCCGAGGAAGCAGTTAGACAACACAACAGCAGAGAGCTGTACCAGATAGTTAATGTTTTGTGTGGTAGAAAACGGACAGGTATACAGGGATTGAAGGATAAACAGGGTAAGGTTATAGAAGGTGAGGATTCTGTCATGGCTAGGTGGGCTGAGCATTTCAGTGATATTCTGAACAATGCGGTTAGTTCTATTCCCATTGTTTGCAATGATGATAGATGCATTGGTGGCTTTAATGTTGGCCCTATAACACAATCTGAAGTTATTTTGGCTGTTTCTAAACTTAAACTTCATAAATCCCCAGGGGTAGATGAAATTACTACCGAAATGCTTAGAGCTGGAAATGTTTCGGTTACCACTTGGATAACTGAAATTCTGAATATCTTTTATGATAAAGGCATGGTTCCTAAGGATTTTACCAGAGCTATTGTTATCCCTATTTTCAAAAAAGGTGATCGCAGTTCTTGTGATAACTATAGGGGTATTAGCCTACTCTCTGTTCCAGGTAAAGTTCTTTCCATGATTGTGCTTAATAGAATTAAGAATCTGGTTGACAGTCAATTGCGTGATGAGCAATGTGGATTCAGAAGTGGTAGGGGATGTGTGGATCAGATGTTTTCACTTAGGCAGATTCTTGAGAAATGTTTAGAGTTTCAGAAACCTTTGGTTGCTAGCTTTGTTGATTTCAAAAAGGCTTTCGACTCTGTTGATCGTCATAATTTGTGGTTGATTGTGAAATCATATGGTATACCTGAGAAGTTAGTTACCATAATGAAAGCTCTCTATAATAACACTGAGTCGTGTGTGAGAGTTGGTAAGGCTTGTAGCAATTGGTTTAGCATTACTTCTGGTGTTCGACAAGGGTGCATTTTGTCTCCTTTTCTCTTTAGTTTGGTTATTGATTATGTTATGCGAAATTCACTTCAAGGGAAAGATTTTGGCCTTAAATGGGCTGGAGATACGAAAATTTCTGATTTAGATTATGCTGATGATTTAGCCCTTTTGGCAAATGATGTTGATGAGATGAACTCTTTCATTCGAGCTGTTGATGAGATGAACTCTTTCATTCGAGCTGTTGATGAGATGAACTCTTTCATTCGAGCTGTTGATGAGATGAACTCTTTCATTCGAGCTGTTGATGAGATGAACTCTTTCATTCGAGCTGTTGATGAGACTGGTAGTAGAGTAGGTTTGGTTATAAACAGAAAGAAAACTAAAGTGATGAAAATTGGTCAGGCAGGCTGTGATTCAGTTAATCTGAATGGTTGCAATCTTGAGCAGGTGTCACAGTTTAATTATCTTGGGAGCTATGTAACAGATAATGGTGATGTGCGGCATAAGATTAACCGACGAATAGGGATTGCTTCCGGGACTTTTAAGAATCTATGGAGAATGTGGAGAAATAGGCGTATACACCTAAAGACTAAAATTAGGCTGTATAATAGTTTGGTTCTTTCTAGGGTTAGTTATGGTAGTGAAACTTGGACACTTTGTAAACATGATAACAGGAAACTTGATGCTTTTGATTCCAGATGCTTACGCAGTATCTTGGGCATTAGATGGTTCAACTTTGTAACTAATGTTGAGGTTAGGCAAAGGAGTTTGCAACCTCCTTTAAGCAGCATATTGTGCAGAGAGAGACTCCGTTGGTTTGGCCATGTTGCCCGTATGAATAATTATAGATTGACGAATAGGGTTATGAACAGTGTGCCTAAAGGCCTCAGAAAGAAGGGGAGACCTAGGATGCGGTGGGCGGACAATGTCAAACAGGACCTTGTTAGAATTGGTGTGCAGTGGCCAGATGCAGTAGATGTAGCTCAGGATAGACTTGCTTGGAGAACTAAATTGCACCGTCTGGTTGGACCTCCGTAGCCCATGGCTGCTTGAGGATCATGATGATGATGATGTGTACATTAATGATATTGGGTATGACATATCGACCTTGTAACCTTACTTTCTGATACATCAACGTATTTATATGGCTTTCGGAGTGTGATGGGGACCTTCACATTTTGACTGGTTGGGCTCCATATTTTCCTCTCTCAGGCTCGGAGCACTGCACACATTAATGTACTGGCTCTGGTGTTGCGTCTGTTATTGAAAAATGGCTTGCCAGCAATAAAAAATGTCGCCTTAAAAATGAGTTTTGTTTTATGTTTAATGCTGACGATGAGTTTCATTTTAAGGATAATCTTTGTAAAAAAAAAAGTAAAAAAAAAACTAAAGATGACTGACGTTTCCAATTAATGTTTAATGCTAAATCAAAAGTTAAGGAAGATTAAATAAAGACCATTGTCCTCATTCATGTTTTATTCATAATTTATAGTATTTTATTAAATATTTTTTTTCATTCGGTGCTTAGTATCTATCTAATATGTAATATATTCCTAGTAGTATTAATCAGAACCTTAGTGTACTAGTTTCGTAAATTTTATATTCATTATTCCGAATTTTAGGCACATTTTCTTTTGAAAGAAAAATAATCTGATATTAAGTAAATAAATTTGCAGTAGTTTTGCGTCTAATATCGTTTTTAATCATAATTAATCTTATTAACACTTTGGATGCATATGTAAAACCAATATTTGTCCCCGAATTTTAAAACGTAATGAATTCAAGAAAAGATTGATATTCGCAAAGTTTTGAAACCCTTTTTTTAAAAAGTATTACTTTTCATTTACAGATATGTATATTATTTTCCAGAATTTACATTCTTTATTTTTATGCAATAATGTAAAGTTTAATAATAAAATTATTAGAAAACGCAATTTTATGGTCCTGTCAGATTTTATTTGTGACATATAAGTATTTAATATAAATACATAGAGAGACTTAAATTCTCATTTAATTTTTCCAAGGAAATAAAGTACTCTAGCAAACAACACAATTTTTAACTAAAAATGGCAAAACAAAATCTATTGCTGAGTGTGAATAAAACCTAGCGAAGCAAACGTTATGGCATATGAAATATGTTAATGATCTACGTCCAACAATAATAGAGCTTCTCGCAATCACTATACTTGTACGTTAGTTGAAAGTCATTTTATCTCATTTTATTAGCTTGGATATTTTGGTACAAATCCAGTAAAAATACTTCTCTATTTGCAGCATCTATGTAGTTTCGGAAAACTCGCTTGAGTTGACAGAAATTAATGCGGTTGTGTTGCTCATTCATCCCGGTTCTGAAAATAGCGGAGATCGCAGATCGGGCATTCCTTCATGTGGATGACTTGTTAAGAGAGAACTGCGGAATAGTTATTTAGCTTAGTAAAGGTGAATCATGCGTTCAAATTTGTCGTTGCAATAGTAGAATCGAAATTTTAAGTGGTCTGGCCGGGAAATTATTATTATGCTTATGATTATTAATTACCTCTGAACTTAAAACATATTCTACCTCTTATTTAATATACAAAAGAGGTTTTATTCGTAAATCGTCGACTTTCATTAATATTGCACTAGAAATGTTATTTATGTTCTAATTTGAAGTAATAAAAGCTATAAATGTATTAATAAATATGTAATGCTAAAATAACTATATTCTTATCCGTGATACAAATTGTCCATGCTAAGACCGTTTTGTCCGAAAACATTAATGTTCGTGAAATCATCTTCCTGTTTGGAATTTTAATAAATTAGGGATTTTGGCGTTACTTTAGAGCTAAAAATTTTCACAATGAAACAAAAAACTCTCTTCATCCATGGAATATAGGTGGCTCAGTAGTGCGATAGGTCTCTGCCACTCTTCTAAGGAAATAGACATCGATTGGGCATGGAAAGGATTGTTAATGTACAATTTCGCTGGAAGAGTATCATATCCACTATACGTTTATTTAATAAACGATGTTTTTGTGAATATATGCGGCAGTTTATATGTAAACCTAATAGATTGTGAAAGATTAAAAGCTTTATTCAAATGGAGCAGAGCGCAATGATTTCTTGGAACTCAAAAGTCTGACAAACAGGGTTCATTTTAAACTAATTATTTGTCGTGTATGTCTATGTTATTGGGGAGGGATTGGCTTAGTGGGTAGTGCGCCAGGCTCGAAATCTGCAGTTCCCAGGTTCGAGTCCCGACTGTGCCTGCGTTGAGATTTATCTCTGGTAATCTCCGTTTTGTCCTCGATGGCAAAGAGCACACCAATGAACATGGATGGGAAAGGTTGCCGTCCGTCGGATGGGGCTCTAGACTGTGGGTCTCTGTACACGTTAAAGAGCCTTTGGGGTCCTTGTGACCTGGTCATTTACCTAATCGTGTGCAGAAAAGTGCTACTCGGAGGTAATATTCAAAATCATGTTTATTTCAACATTAAAATACAATTCTTAAGGTTGCAAAATTTTACAAAAATTTAAAAGCAAAAACGGTTGACAACATAGCTCATGCAAGTAAATATCAGTATTTTCCAATTTCATAAGCCGCTTGAAGTGTGTTTTTTAAATAACATTTCACCATTTAAAGATCTGAATCATTATTATCTGATATCACTATTTAGAATGTTATATAATTTAGGACCACTATACAGAACGTTTTGTTTAAACTTGCTTTATATAATATTGGAATTAATTTTTTGGTTTCATTTTCTCTGATCTAGTATTCAGATGCTTTCATTCGAAAATTAGAATTTTTTTATAAATATAAATTAATAGCCAGTAGATGTATAACGTTTTCAACGGTAATATTCCTAAATCTAAAATAAAGGTACAGAACTGGTCAATTTCGATTTTTAACAACTCAATCCAAATCTGTGTCATTAAGTTGGCAATATGACCCGTCTCATTTAGCTTTACAGTTAGCAACAAAATAGGTGAAATCTTTTCTGGTGAAATAATATTCTCAAAAATATCATTAAGCCAGAAAAGCATTTAGGCTTTTCTGGCTTATTATATACATATTCATGTTTGAATTCAAGATGGTATTCAAATCTTTTTTTGATATTCAAATCTGAGCTCTTTACTTCACAACTAAACACAGTAACTACTCAGTCTCTGGGATAACTGCATATTATATAAGAAGTAGGTAATGTCCTTTTTTTAACAAGAAGAAACTAATGTAAATTAAATGAATTTAAGCAATAACTAGCAAAATAACATATCGTCTCTGGCGAATATGGAATTCTAATTTTTTTTGTGTGTTCATCTTATTAATATTGTTTTAAACTAATCAATTATGATCTTTTCGTAATTTTTGTTTTGTAACCTATTTTCTTTAATAAATTGAAATATATTGAAAGTGTTCTCTTAAATTATTTTGGGAATTCACGAAGACTGATTTACCATTTGTACGTTATGTTTAATAAATAAAGAAAGAATTCTCATTTCCAAAGAGAATGAAATTTGTCATTTTCCGACTAAGTACCCTTTAAAGTTTGGAAATTCTAATTGTTGAATGATTCGGAAAACGCAGACGGTAATATTCCATTAATACTTGTCCAATAAAAAAAAGCATTTTTCATTTGTCTCTCAAAACAAAAAAAGTTGTATTTTATAGTTAATCCTCTGACGGTAGGGGCAAATCGCTGCTGTCAGTGTAAACTCCTTGACCACCACACTCTACACCCAAGTCTCAAATTTCTGAAATTAGTAGATCATTTAACGTAGTTGATTAAAGTTTTAGTTTTTCAGATTTCGCGAGGAAATTAAAACTATTAGATTCGGAAAATGCAAATGCTGAGGATTTATACTGCTCACAAAAATTAGGGGATATTTCAAAAGGAATATGAAGCGATGAAATATCCCCTAATTTTTGTGAGCAGTATATTAACATCTGTCCATCAAAAGAGAAATTTTCATTTATCTCTAAAAGGAAAGATATTGAATGCCTACAGAGGAACAGACGAACTTAATTTACAAAATTAGCGAAAAAGTTCTCAGATTCAATCTC
This sequence comes from Ryuthela nishihirai, assembly GCA_038380435.1. Classification (NCBI taxonomy): domain Eukaryota; kingdom Metazoa; phylum Arthropoda; class Arachnida; order Araneae; family Heptathelidae; genus Ryuthela; species Ryuthela nishihirai. Next base: position 30,938,056 of record JAWZYU010000019.1, on the reverse strand, counting down.
GATTTTTGTAGCATTAGTATTTGATTTGTGTCTCTGTCCTTGGTCAGAGAATGACTAACCGTGATAATGCAGTGCCGTGGTCCGGCCAATGAATAATAAACTTTAATACTTTGTCTTTTTTATAAAAAAAGCTTTTCTGTATTGTGCTACTATACACTATATTCCAAAAGCGTTTGGACATTTCCGTGTTATTTGAACTTCAAACCACAATGAAATCTGCCAAACTTTAAAAATGAACTTCATACAAAAAATATCAATAGAGTTAAATTGATTTTACTCAAATAATGAATTTCAGCAATAAGTTTATTATATAATAACAGATCGGAACTAAAATACTTAACAGCAGCTTCTGTTTTTAGGTTCGTCTTAAATACTTCAAATTTTAAAAAATCAAAATTCCCCGCCCTGCCCACGGTCAGTAGGGGACACCGATGGGCTTGGAAAGGCCGCCGTCCGTCGGATGGGACGTTAAGCCGTGGCCCCGTGTGTGGGAGAGCCATACCCTGTGCACGTTAAAGAACACGCTGGATGGCCTTGACGGGAGGCTACCATCTGTCTCCCAACAGCTGTTCTAGTGGGTCCCCTCCCCCAACCTTCTCTGAGCCTTCGGGGTCCATTTGACCTGGCCATTTAGCTAATGGTGTGCAAAAAAGTGCCGCTCAGAGGTAAAACAACCCAACCGAACCCAACCCTTTAAAAAATTGATTTAGAGAGATTTGAGTGGGTTGGGTTGTTTTACCTCTGAGCGGCATTTTTTTTGCACAGAATGTGCTAAATGACTAGGTCACAAAGACTTCAAAGGCTCAGGGAAGGATTGGGGAAGGGGACCTACTGGACAGCTGTTAGGAGATCCATCGAAATCTACCGTCAAGGCTATCCAGTGTGTTTTTAGTGTATACAGGATATGGCTTTCCTGCACACGGGGCCCACGGTTTATGTTCCATCATTAATTCAATCAGTTACATCCTAAATTACGGATGGCGCACCTTTCCTAGCCTATCGGTGTCCCTTTTTTGACCGAGGACAGGGTATGGGTTTAGCCGAAGTGATTTTAGTGAGATCGTTAATTTTTTCCCCAGAAACATTGTTTTCGTAAAATGCTTATTTTCGAAATCTGAATGTAGCTTTCCATTCATATACATAGAAGTGTCCGAAGACTTTTAAAAATATAGTTCATATGTATTCTGTATTTCTAACGTGTTGTACTAGCTGCGTCGTTCAAATCATTGCACAGCATATGGTTTAGCGTTAGAAGTGTTCAGCGCATTCCTGACAGATAATGTTAAAACAACAAATAAGAAAGAGTATATAATCTATTTACATAAAAGATAAACATGAATATCTTTCACATGAGGGATAGAGACTAAATCGACAGCTGTTTCGGAGGTTCCCATTTGTAACAAACAACTCTCTACTTGATATCTATCACTTACCTGTCCTAACAGCTTGCTGTGTTTCGAAATTTGCTCCTTATGCAGTAAAAATTTGTTTAGCTCCTTATGCAGCAAAAATATGTTCAGGGATAAAGTAATATAGTGAGAAACGTCTTGTGAATTTAATGAGAATTTGACAAAATCAAGTTATATTGCAGTGGGATTTCTTAAGTTTTTGATTATCGCTTACCACTTGACTGGATAATGTTCTTACCATTAGTATTGATACTGTGGGACTGCCATTCCAATATTTACGTCTCCATATTCTTCACTGAGCGAGAATTTCATATTCACCTGATGCGGCATATTATTCTTCTAGTTAATAACTAAAAACACATTTCAGACTAAGATGCCATTATCATATATTATTTTCCATCGAACTCTGTAAATCTTTTGTTTTCATTTGTATTTTTTGAGTTTATATATATTTGGTTCTCTCTCTAGCTCTCTTGATCTAATTGGTCTAATTTCGTTTGTCTGTCGTCTTTGCAATTATTGGGAATTTGAAATCAGTTTGTTTATAGCTCGTTAAAGTTGAACTAAATTCCTGTGATGGGGCTTTCCTGTGGACGTTTCTCATCCCAAAGCTAGTGAATTATGGCCTTCGTGAGGAAACTCCCCATTCCTCTCAACTCCATTAAGTTCCCCCAAATCCCAGTCGAGTAATTAGCTGTTGCGCAGTTCTCAATTAATTTAACTTTGAGCCTGAATACCTAATGCACTTTGTCGCATGAATAAACAAGCGAGAGAACTAAAACACTATTGCAATTTTTTCGAGACTGAAAAAAAAAAAGCAACGCATTTAACATTGTAAATGACTTCCTTGACAAACAATATACTGCATAATGTTAAAGCCAAGGTATGATTTTACTGTATACTTATTTTCATTCCTTGTTGTTTTGGTTCACAATTTATGGACATATAAGCCTGTATAAAGTTAGATATTGTTATATAATTTTTAAGTAAATGCTTTCGCCTTGATGATATGTCCTTAGATGGCCTTGTCAGGAGTGTAACAGCTACTTTACTAAAATTCAGAACTGGATTCAAAGGAGATATTTTCTCCGTTTGTCCATGCTTTGCACTAGTTCGGAAAGAAAAGAAATTCACGAGTTGCCGTCCGTCATCTAGAATGTTAAATCTCAATTTGTTTTTAATACTGTACGTTACAGAACATGCTAAAATCCTTAAAAGGAAGGCCTTCTCTTCTGTTCCTTTCATGTAATCGTTCTACAAGCTCGTATCCTAAGTCTTGATTTCCTGTGATCTGATCAATCAGCTCTTTGTACAAGAAAGAAAATGTGAACATTTATTAAAAGATATAATTGTTTTCATTTTTAAGAAGAGTGATATTTTCTATCCTGGTAAGGTCCTTTTTGTTATTGTTTTCATCAGAATTAACAATTTGTTTGATGAACAGTGTTTAGAAACGTTTAAGAGTTATATAAAAATATTTTACCTCTAGAGATTATTTGAAAAATATTTAATTTCAAAAATCTATGCTTGCTATTTTTTTTGGATTTCAAGAAAGCTTTCGGCCCTCTTAATAAATGTTGCTATAATAATGTGTACTTTAATATTCTTATTATAGTGAACTGGTCGCATTTCATCCGTACCTAGCAGAAGAATAAAGGATACGTCAAATTTGGATATATTTTTTTAGTAATAGCGAAGTCCTATTTACTTCCAGAAAAAAATAGATAGCATAATATAACTTTTTATAATATTGAGTTTTATATGAGAGGTTCTGAAGCCTAAAGTAAGTGGTTCAGCATTGCAAAGAATTGAAACAAGGAATAATTTCGCCACTTTTCCTGTTTCGTTTATTGATTATGAGTTAAGCTGGGAAGAAGAGACTTTTACATGAGCTAGTCTAGAGCAGGACTATTCAATTTAGTTTCAGGTGGCTTAAAATGCTTTTAATTTGAGTTCTTTTGTGGACCAGAGGTGAAAGCAAAAACACACAATTATAATATTAACAGGTGTCTCATGAATACCGCAGAAATTCGTCAAGTGTGATTCCTTCGCCAAAAGTAAGATGAAAAAGTTCTCGAACAGTTTTCCGTATGGTTAACGAGTAAAACGGATTTAAAGTTTATTGACTTCATTTATGATTCTCGAAAAATTGTGTTTAACTGTTCAATGGAAAATTTAATGCTGGACATACTGAAGATGGTATATGAGTACACGAAAAACGTGCGCTCGAAATTGTGATTCATTAAAAACGCGCACATGTAGAAATGCAATCATAAATAACATCAGCCTGTGACATAAAGTTGTTTTTACCAAATAACAGGAACGAAACAGCGACGAAGCATTACAAAGGCATATGTTCGAAGTGTCCACCATGCTTCTCAAGCAAGCCCGAGTTATGTTGTTGGGATGCATGCTGTAAATCAGTTCCTTGAGATGGGCTTACCGGAATTCATTCACTCCAAAGGAATAAGTTTCGGAGATATGGCACGCCACCGTACAGTTCAACATCGCCAGATCCACCGAACAGGTCATATGCAACCATTGCCTTATCTGAAAACCAAAATACACTTTAGCTCCGCAGTGAGACCCCAAAGCCGTCAACACAATGCTAGTGTCATATCATTTAAGATCACTGGCACCTTGCGAAAATACCATGCAACCACCAACACGCATGCGGTTAGGTAGCAAATATAAGGTTATTATGGAGTCCCTCGGGTATAACCCGACCCACACGTTGATACGCCACCGAACCTCGTGCTGATGTTCTTAAGTAATATGTGGGTTTTCATATTCCCCACACATAACCGCTGTGAACGTTGAAGATTACTTTCCATATGAACTAAGCTTTATCCATCTATAGTATTACCTTGTGGAAGGTCCGATCTGCATTCAATAATTTAACAACCACTCAGAGAAAGAAATGCGACACGTAGAATTTTTTTGATTAATCCTATACAAGAAGATTATTTTGAGTTATCCTATACAGGGCGCGAGGCACCCCTAGCTTTCTTGCGATGTTATGTGTGCTATTCATTGAGATATCACGTACTGTCTCCAGTACAGTCTTCTCCAGAGCGGGTGTATGTGCTTGGCATGGATGATTTTCTGGTCTGTTTTGTCAGCATCACGTGATCTTGGTAATCTATTCCCTGTTTCTATGATTTCTGATTCTGATGATTGATTGATTGATTGATTGATCTTTGATTTCTGATGATTTGTCCATCCATAGAATCACCTATGGCGGGAGGAGGAAGGGAGGGTCCAGTCACTTATAGTCGAGATGATGCCATGAAAGATACCGCTAGGAATGTTCCTGAGCAGTGCACAATGCATTGCCGTGACATTCTCAAAGTAAGTAGATATCACAGACTCTTGCCGCAGAAACTCTTGCTTAAGACTCTTGCGTGAGAAAACCCCAAACAGCCATCCCGGTTATGGCGAATACACTATTTGATCATAGATATGGTGTATGTACAGAGCAAACTTCTTGCCATTCGTTGAGTGCCTTCTAACGTTCGATGCGACGACTTTGGAATTTAAACGAACAATTGAATTTGACGAATGCAAATAACTCCACCTCTGATTCTTGCGCATCAAAGACGGATGCAATCAAGGATGCAAATAACTCCGCCCTTTATGCTCAAGAAACAGCAGTGGGGTTTTTTGCATACATGATCGGTGATGTTGCTCTCTGCGGCTGTTGATTCTTTTAGTAGCAGCATGCCAATCCTTTTCGGCAACCCGCGATGTTGTTCAGCATCACGTTTTATCGACTAATGTTTTTAGATCTTGCTGATACATAAGATTAACATGTAGCTTTCTTCTTTGAAATATATGAACACTAAATCTTCGAAACATGGTGTATTGTGAGTTCACCAGATTTGCCATTTGCTAAGTTCCTTCGCTGTTTCTTATTTGACAATCGCGACCAACTTTTTATCGTAGCCTGATGTTATATATTTATTCATTCATTTCATTTCTTCCTGTGTATGTCTTTTTCCGGGTCATAATTTGTTCACATATATCTTCGTATGTCAGATCTATACTCTGTTCATTACGTCTAGCTTTGAACTTTCCAGTGCGCATTTTTTCGATAACCAGAAATTATGCCAATCAATTTGAACCTGTTTTACTCGTTAACTACGGCCTACATCTGAAAAATTTCTCAGAACATTTTGTTTTATTGTTTCGATTATTTTTGTCCAAGGAATTACACAATAGAGAGATTGTGCGGTGTCATGACACCCTATGCAAAATATTTTATGTTTATTTTACAATTAACATTATTAATCCGGCGACTATGCATAATTGCCAGAGATAAATTTCACTTTTTCATCATTTTTATTGCTTTGTTTATCTATATATTTTCCAGTCATATTATATAATAAGCGTAACTCCTGGCGGGCGGACACGTGTGACGTCATCGGTGGCAGAAATTGGCAGATTTTCCGTGGTTCCGCGGCTACATGAGCGATCGGTTCCAAATTTGGTGGGGTGGCCCCATTTAGTTCTAACCCTCTTGAGGTAACTGATCGCGTACCTAGCTGCCGTAGTCGGGAGAGATTCCTGGAAAAGACTGCAAATTTTTGCTGCCGTCGCCTGCTTTGGGAATGGAGTTGCGAGTAGTACGGAGGAAAGCTTGAATGAAGTTATCAATGGGCATACATTCGGCTGGATTTAATTGCGACTGGAGTGGTGGAAAGTTGTGAATGAACTTATCGAAGGGAAGTGTTATCAATGTATTTCTCGCGAAACTTTTGGCGTGGGTTTAATTAGTATTATATAATAGCGGTAATTCTGGGCGAACGAAAGAACAGATAGGGTTGGGTTGGGTTGGGTTACCTCTGAGCGGCACTTTTTTGCACACCATGGGCTAAATGGCCAGGTCACATGTACCCCGGAGGCTCAGAGAATGTTGGGGGAAGGGACCCACTGGAACAGCTGTTGGGAGACAGATGGTAGCCTCCCGTCAAGGCCGTCCAGCGTGTTCTTTAACGTGCACAGGGTATGGCTCTCCCGCACACGTGGCCACGGCTTAACGTCCCATCCGACGGACGGCGGCCTTTTGAAGCCCATCGGTGTCCCCTACTGACCGTGGGCAGGGCGGGGAATTTTGCGGAGATAAATTTCAACGCTGACCCAGCTGGGACTCGAACCTGGGAACTACAGATTACGAGCCTGGCGCGCTACCGACTGAGCCACCCCCGCCCCCCAACGGATAGGCGAGCGGAGTGGCGAACGAATGTGTGTGAAGTCACCAGTGGCAAATATTGTTAATTTCCATATGGTTTAGCAGATACCTAAGCGATCAGTCCCATATTTGGTAGTGTGGTCCCACTTAGTTCTAGCTCTGTTTGGGTAAAGGATCGAGCTCCTAGCTGTCGTGGGTCGCGAGTGATCCCTCGAAAAGTGCCCGAAAATTTTGAAGGTGCTGTCGTCGCCTGCTTGGTGAATTGGAGTAATACGTTGTGAATAGTACATTACCGTGGAAAGCTTAGAATGAACTTATCGAAAGGAAGAGTTATCAATGGACATAAGCTTCACGTCAAATAGTATATATACACAGTCGTATCAGAATAATATACCATACATATACTATGGTAGGTGGTCATATTATTCTGATACGACTGTGTATATTGGTAAGTGTAATAAGTTTTTTCGGTGATTTTACTCTGTATGTTTTTAAAGCGAAACGTTGTGATCATTCAAAATAGCAAAATTGACTCTTTACGAGTCAATACAGGATATGACAGTTTGTACCCGATTCTACACGAAAAGGAAGCTTATGTTTTTGTAAAGAGGAAAGACTGATTAATTGGCAATGAACACTCAATCTAACTAAAGTGCCATTTAAAACAGAACATAATGAAACATTTTTTTTTTTCATATTATTGCAATACATACTTGATAGAGCTAATAAATCGCCCTGCATTATAAATGAAAGCACCCAAACAAAATTAGTTTTGTTTGTTGAACCCTATCTAAGATATAATTTTCTTGAATTTTCTTGTATTTTTCTTTAAGGTTAGTACGGTTTTTTGTTTCCGAGTGAATTTACCTCTCTGACTTAAATAGAATAAAAATAACAAAAGTTTACTGCATTACTAAAATACATTGAGAATTATATAAAATAATCTGTTAAAACTGATAACGTCAAATTTATCACAAATGTGTTGAGAACTATGCAAAATTATTAAATTTGGTTCATTAGTTACGTAAATTTATAAAGTAAATAAAAGTAAATGATAATATTGAAAAATTATCATATTAACTAATATATGTTGTTGATTTGTTTTACCTCTGAGTGCCACTCAGAGGTAACTCTCTCTGGGGGCTAACAGAAGGTTTGGGGAGGGGATCCACCGAACAGCTTTTGGGAGACAGATGGTAGCTTCCCGTCAAGGCGATCCAGTGTGTTCTTTAAAGTACACAGGCTATGGCTCTCCCGCACACAAGGGCACGGTTTTACGTCCCATCCGACGGACGGCGGCCTTTCCAAGCCCATCGGTATCCCCTACTGATCGAGGGCATGGCGAGGAGTTGCGCGGAGATAAATCTCAACACTGGCTCAGGCTGGACTCGAGCCTGGGAACTGCGGATTACGAGTCTAGCGCGCTACCGACTGAGGCTCTCCCCTAGCCCCGCCCCCCCAATATATGTTATAAATTATATAAAATAGCAGGTAAAAGTAATATATATGTAGTCAAATTTATTCTATTTGGTAATTATGTATAATCGTAAAAAATACTACATATATATATACACATATAATAATTAATAACATATATTGAACATGTTGCATAGTGTTCAGTAACACATATTTTTCACTCAGTTCATTTGTATGTTTTCAGATTTATTTTTCGAAAACCAATGGATTTCTTGTTATTGGGGTTTCTATTTTTTCCACATTCTCTATGAATCGCAAAATCTTTTTAGCTGACCGAGTATGCACCGTCAGTAGATATTTCAATTGCATTGGCCTAGAGCAGTGGTTCCCATTTGGTGGTTCGCGAACCCCCAAGGAGTTGTCGCTAAAAATTCTGTAATGGCGCCTTAAGCAGTAAAGAATAATCCAATTATGTTAAAAATATATTTTTTCTCTGTAACAACAAGCATGCGCACATTTCAAGCATTATAGGTTTATTTTTGCATCGATTCTAAAATTTAGAGGTTTCATAATTATAGTTAGTAAAATTTTATGTTTTATAGTTATAATTATATAATGTAAATTTTAATTTGTAGTTTTTTTTAGTCATTATTACCTTGGGAACTCACAACACTTTTTTTTAAAGGGAACTTTTAGTTCGGCGATTCCCGAGGTATTTAAACACTCTTACGCTGTTGAAGTATGCTGATATCAGTAGGTACCGAGGAAATATTATCTTGAGCCGAGTGAGAGCCGAACCCCGAACCACGATAACATGTCAGGTACTCTGACCGCTGAGCTTTGATCATTGATCAGCGACCGGTAACTAGGCGGTCAGAACATCTGCGATGTCACCAGGATATCGTGGGTTCGAATCCCATCCGGCTCAAGACAGTATTTCCTTAGTACTCACTGACATCATCATGCTTCAGCAGCCTTTATAGTGGTAAGTACCTTATGATTTCTAAGCAATTCATGTAATACAGTGCTAGTGCTGTCCAACTTCTCTAAGACCGCGGGCCATTTTTCCTTTTGCCAATATTTCGCGGGCCAAAAAAAAAGAATAGGATAGGATAGGTAATTGAAAAGTCAGTTCATGTCACCTCAAAAAATTATTTTATTTATGCGAAAAATAATAAGTAATAATAAACCTCAAAAAGTTTTTTTATTTATACGAAAAATAATAAGTAATAATAACCTCAAAAACCCCAAAATATTATTTAATTTATAAGAAAAATACTAATAATAATAAACCTCAAAAAATTATTATATTTATACAAAAAATAATAAGTAATAATAAACCTCAAAAATATTTTATTTATACGAAAAATAATAAGTTATAATAAACCAAGATAAAATTTCTAACCCTTATCAAATGTTTAATAAATTTAATGGGAGCATTGTGGCCGTAGTTGTTGGGCAATAATTTGTTTTACGTCCATATCGATATTTGTTGTTGCGAGCCGAAGTATATGTTCAAGTGTAGTCTTTCAAGCAGTTTCTGTATCTTGATTTTATATGTTTCATATAAGAAAATGCGCGCTCACAGATATATGTACTTCCGAACATAGAAATTATTTGGAGTCCAAAATCTTTTATTTTTGGATATTTTGCTTTAGGTAAAAGTTTGAACAATTCTATTTCAGTTTTTCTATTAGATGTAATAATTGGGTCGTCTGAAGGTCACACGATTCCGTTTGATATTTGGGATCTACTGTGCTAATATCAATATTTAATGGATTACTGAGTAAATTTAAACTTTACTTAAGGTCATCAAATTGAGAAAATCTTCTATTAAAATCCTCAATTAGAATATCTAATTTAGGAACAAATTTTTCAAAATTAACTGTTTTGCTAAGTTGCTTCATTTCTTCGAAGAACTCTTTACAAGTTTCAAAATGAATGAAATTGTTTTCCTGCAAATTTGACTTCAACAATTGTAGTTTGTTTCTAAACCCAGTAACATGATTATAAAGACACCACACGTTTTGATCTTTTCCTTGTAAGGATTTATTCAAGACATTTAAATAATCTGTAATGTCTGTTAGGAAAGCAAGTGAACATGGAAAATTTTCATCAACAAAACTTGCAATTAAAATTCATCGGTGCCCACTTCTGTGAGAAAAAAATGAATTTCTTTTTGAAGTGTAAAAAATCTCTTGGCATTTTCCGGCGCTTTACCAGCGAATATTACTATGTAAAAGCAGATCGCCATACTCAGCATGCAGTTCGTCGAAAAATGCTTTAAATTTTCTGTGTGTAAGAGAACGATTTCCGCCACGAATTAAATTGGTATTTTTTTTTTAGATAATGTAATTTTGGTTTCAGATAATGTTTAACAGCATACAAAAGCTTTTGAGGTCTCACAAGAGTAGGCTCTTTCCTGAGATCTGCGTACAGAAACAATTTAAATTGAAAACATCAGTCGTCACATTGAATATAATACATAAAAAACGAAAACAACTCAAAACAAAAAAAATCTAGTAATCCAGAAGAGTAAAAGTCAGAAATGAAGAAACATTTTGAAAACCTTTTCCATTACGTCGTTTAGTCTCAGCGAAATGCCACATAATGTCTCCTGGTGCACAATACAGTGCAGCATTCGACAATGCTGCTATATGCATGCGCAGTGAGAGCGAGTCGTGCTGTCGTTAGATGCTTCTTATTACTGCAGCTTCATAAAAACTTTTGTTTGATGACGCCGCACTGCTCTTAAAAGGTTTCAGAAGTTTGCCGAACGGCTTAAGAATGTTTTGTAAACTATATAGAATGAGTAAGTTGAAGATTGCATATCAAGTAAAGTGATATAAGTTGACAAAAATTTATAAGATGGATTACAGATGTTTATTTAAAATTTCAAGTAAAAAATTTATTTTGTTCACGGGCCACAAAAATCCTTTTGCCGGCCGTTAGTTGGACAGCGCTGATGTAATATGTTAAGAGTTATGGAAGCTGAAACAACATCACTTCTATCAGACGAAATTATCTCAAACGTCAAAACACACAGAGAAAAAGCAACTGACAAAGAGTTTACTGAATATAATCTAATTTTAAAAGTTTGTGTATTGCTTCTTTGATTTTTGATTTTTTTAATTGTGATTTTTAATTTGTTCGTGAATTTTGATGAAAGGTAGGTAGGATGAGATAACAACAGTATCTGCTGCTAAATATTCCAAGTACAATAACTTTTTAAATATTAAACAAATATTCGTCGTTTCAAAGTGTAGAAAGCTTTGAATGAGATTTTATAGTCACAAAACATGGAATTGTCTCACTACATGTTGGAGGATAATGTCTAATAGTATTTTAGGGAAGATCCATTATTATATCTGAACTTGTCGGCTGGATATTATTTTCTAGTAATCTGTTTTAAAGGTCAGTCGCTGCACGATACTATGACGGCAAATATAATTTGGTTCGTAAAATAATTTTTGTCACTGGCAGTGGGATTTATATGCTTTTTTTTTTTCATTTACTTCTCTTTTATTTTATTAAATAAAAAATAAAATTACTCCTAAAATAACTTTTTTTTTATAAATTTAGGTTCAAAAATTGCATAAACTCTTAATACAGTAAAATTTATAAAAAATACTTATGGAAACGAATTCAAAATTAAGATTAGTGAAAACTAGAACTACTTTAATAAACTTTTAAAAATGATCGATCACAGTAAACATGCAATTCCCAGATTTGGGCAACGGGACATAATATTTTCAAGAATTTTGTGTGCGTCTCTCAGTGTTAGGAAATGTTGCCACCCTTTAGTAGCTATTAATTCTCATCTCCCAGAAGCAAGGCTGAAATGAGACCAGAATACTCACCAGCAGATGCAAAGCTAACTCTCACAGAGTAAATTGCTGTAGTGTATTTGTGATGCAAGAGAGAGAAATGTTGCAGCAACTCTGAGAGAATACTATTACTAACACCAGCATTTGCCATGGGCACTGAGTGCCGAAGTTATTCAGTACCTGTCACTGAGCAATTGGTTTGGTAAACTAACGTGACATTGTCAACATCAGACCACACAATCAATCCCCATGCAGTGCTTTTCGCATCATCTAATTTGTATACCTTTCGACTGGGCCGTTTCTGTCCAATTAATTACTTGCTACGCAATTAAACATGGAAATTTGCATTTGAGATGTTTTTGCAGAGTATTTTATTTGAAATTACAGCGTTTAAAAGGTTAAAAATATTATTTAAATCTTATTTTTCTTTAATATTTATGCACATGCATACGTGTACACAGTAATATGCACACAGTAATTGCATTATATTTGTGAAGACGTTCCTTATTAGCTATTTCAATTTAAAGTTATTTCTCTTTTCTTCGTGCAACATCTCTATAGTGTATTATATATACTTTTATGCTACTATTAGATTTGCATGGAAGCTGGACTTTATGAGGATTTGTATATATATACATAAGTACGTAACATTTAAAAGTCAGAGTTGCGCTGAATTGTTCTACCCCTGAATTGCACCATTTTGCCTCATCAGATCACAAACACCCAAGGCTCTGAATGGGGCTAGAGAAAGGATTCCATTTTGGTTGTTAGGATAAATGGAAGTTTATGGTTAAGGTCAAATAGTGTGTCTTTAAGTGTTCTTTTTGCGGCTTTCCAATACGCTGAGCCATCGTTTAACGTCACATATGAAGAAAAGTGGCCTTCCAAATCCAGCAGTTCCCCTTTTTTACCGGAAACGGGGCTCGGGCAAGTGGAAAAGTAAGGACGTTCATACAATTGGAACTAGAACCTGAGAACATCAGATTGCATATTTGAAGATTTAATACATGGGAACGTTTATGCAAATTTTGGAACTTTGGAATGTCTTAATGCCTTAAAAGGAACAGGCTTTGAGATATCTCTTTCGGAAAACTGCGTAACATAGGTATTGCCAATGACAGATTTTAATACGTAAAACAGCAGTTGACAATAAGAAGACTGCAATCTAAGTCCGGATTGAGTGATATGTTTGGGATTTCCCACAGTTTCGACTTCATACGGAAAACAGTAGTTTTCAATAAGAACTGGGGTTTAGTCCAAACTACTTGATATGTTCAGGATTGGTCACAGTTTCGCTCAGAAACATTTTTTTTCTGGTAAATGATTCGTCTAAACACAGTAGAAAAATGCATAATTTCAGAGATATATCATGTTACTAGTAGTGACAAGACAACTTGGTACACTCCATAGATAGTACTTTACCCCCTATGACGTCACTGGCCATACATCCTTCCGGTTACTCACTTCCGGCCACGCCCCTTTATGCGCCCCCCCACTACTACACCTTCTTAATATTCGTAACCGACCGCACCCACTTATTAATATTCATGATGCGTTTGTTAATAAACTCTTTATTAATTAAAAAACTTCCTGTTATTAAAAAACACCTTATTAATTGAAACTCTTATCAAAGTCCCCCCCTCACCCTATGGCGGCCATCTTCGATGGCCAACCTATAAAATCGTTATTCATTGGAAAGCCCCCTTTATTCATATGCTCCCCCTTTAATTAAAACGCTTATCGAAAGTTCCGCCCTCTCATTAATGCGCCCCCCCCCCTTATTAAAACACTTATCAAAAGTTCTCTTATGATAGTTCTTATGATCAAAAGTTCTCTTATTCAAAATCACCTCTTATGATAAGAGGGTGAAGATTATTTCCAAAACATGCCGTAGCACACCATATCTGCTGCGATGGTCTGAAACAAAGGGGGTTGAAATGGGGGTGACAATGCGGGTTTGACAAGAAGGGTTGTTTACTGCCAACAGGTGACATCATCCGATGTCTCTGGATTTAGAGATATTTTGAGATGTGTCCGAAATGGCGCTCAAGGGTCTGAGGGGGATGAAGAACTTTTCCAAAACATGTTGTAACACATCATGTCTGATGCAATACGGAAGCATAAGGGGTTCGACAGTGTGGTGGGTGACGTTATCCAAGATGGCCGTCGTGGGTCTTAGAATAATTTCGAGAAAGGTTGGTCATTCAGGATGGCCGCTCCTGGGGGTGAGGGGGAGAAACTTTTGCTAAGAGTTTTAATTAAAAAAGGATTTAATGAAGGGAAAGCTTTTTAATGAATAACGAGTCTATAGGTTGGCCATCGAAGATGGCTGCCAAAGTGATGAGGGGAGTGGAACTTTTGATATGGGGATGAAGAATTTCCAAATTGTGTTGTAACACGTCATGTCAATACGAAAGGCTGTGTAGTCCGTGACGTATCCAAGATGGCCGTCGGTGGATATTTCGAGTGTAAAATGTTATTTTTATACTAATATATATATGTACAACTTTATAAGTTGTTCAGCGACGTCATCCAAGATTGTTCTCGCTGTACTTAGAGAAAGGTTGGCCATCCAAGGGGGTGGAACTTTTATAAGTGGGTGAATTAATAAGGGAGTTTTAATAAAGGGTGCCGGAACTTTTGATAGGTGTTTGAATAAAGAGTAGCGGATTTTAATGAGAGGGCAGAACTTTTGATAAGCGTTTTAATTAAAGGAATGTCGCATATTAATAAAGGACAGCTTTTTAATCAATAACGAGTTTATAGGTTGGCCACCATGTTGGTGAGGGGGCGGAACCTTTGATAAGGGGGACTTTTGATAAGAGTTTTAATAATAACGTGTTTTTTAATAAGTGGGGATATTTTTAATTAATATAGAATTTATTAATAAACGCTTTATGAGTATTAATATGTGTGTGCTGTCGGTTATGAATATTAATAAGGGGGGCGTATAAAAGGGCGTTGCCGGAATGACGTAGCTGAAAGGGGGCGTGGTCAGTGACGTCATAGGGGGAGCATTGTTTGTGGAAGGTACCGGGTTGTCTTGTCATATACTTTTACCATCCCATACAGTTTTGAGTGGCATCCCATACAGTTTAGGTGTGAACAGGCCTGGATCTAGGAAAAAATAAAAGGAGAAGTGGGCAAGAGACTAGATTTCCATTCCAATGAAATATTTTCTCTTTCGTTTTAGGGGTTTTAAAACGTATTTCTTGAAAAATGCATGAAATATAAATTTAAAAAAATAAATAAATGTCCCCTCAAGCAGCAGCTTGCCACAGAGGTCTGACAGGAGGCTCTCAGTTTATACGTCATAGTATAAAAGTCTCTTGACAACGTAAACATCCATGCCTTAGCTTGGGCTAGAACCCAGGTACCTTTGATCAGTAGCCAAGCACGCTAACCACTCGACCACGAGTGTGCAAGTTTAATAGTTTTTTGGCCTTCATTGCCCTTACTAGCATACTCAAAAACATATGCCCTCTCCATATCTGGCCCTGGGCATGAACATTTATTATCTTATTCCTGATATGGCTAAAATGATCAGCCAGCAGTTTTTTACCACAAATCAGAACAATGGTGTATATATATATATATACCAGTGGTTCTCAACCTTTTATGTTTCACGTACCCCCTGGAAATGTGTATGTAACTGGCGTACCCCTTGTATATATAGATAAAACTATAGTTATAGTATAACAATGGGAATAAAATAAAACATATATAATAATAATAATCTTTATTTTATTCCGCCAGTCAATACAATATACATTTACATAGCATGATTATCTAATAACAATTAATATACATGAGAAAAATTGAGAAGTGAAATAGCTGAGAAATATCAATTGCATCAGAAAAGGTAAATAACAATCATATTAAATATTAGTGATTAATAGGAAAGGCGAAACAAAAAAGGAGAGCATAGTAAGCTGACGCTTATTTTTAGTTAATGCTCCCTATTTCCTTTAAAGTTCAATTATGACAACAGTAATGTATACAATAATTCAATAGTATAAAAGGTCAAATGGTTATGAGACATATTATACTGATACATAGAAGAAGGTTTCATTGCTTTGTAAGAAGAAACGTTCTACATTTGATTTTAAATAATTTTAAAGATTTAGCATTTTTAACATCATCTGGAAATTCAGACCAAATTTTTACTGCATTATATTTGATAGATCTGTGACCAATTGACAATCGACACATAGGTATACTCAGATCCTCTCTATGACGTGTTTCATAATTATGAAAATTCGAAAGACTGAAAATAGTTTTTAAATCTATCCAATTTAATCAATCTCATTCTAATCGAATACACAAAATTTCCTGATATCAGTTTGTAATTATTATAGACATTAAGAATTTTAACCTCAGAAAATAAATGTGCCACGGGATCATAATATCTTTTACCAACAATATATCTGACAATTCTTTTCTGAAGACGATATATAGCATTCGGATTATAGTCAAAAGTATTACCCCAGACTAAAATTCCATATGTTATATAAGAATAAATGAAAGAGTAGTATAAATTTGTCAAAATTTGTTTGTTAACCAGATGACTTATTTTACCAATCATACCAATATTCCTTGACAGAGTGATTCTCAGCTGCTTTACGTGAAATGACCAGTTCAGATTTTCATCGATCCATATTCCTAAGAATTTATATTCAGTGCATCTCTTTAGCTTAATTTCATTAATCTTCACATCGAAACATTTCTCATCGATATTTTTGTTTTTATTTTTATAAATCATGTGTTTGCATTTCTTGACATTTATTAATAAATTGTTATGTCTGCACCATTCAGATATAATATTTAGAGAGTAGTTAACACTGCTAATCAGGCTTGCAGAATCTTGGTTGAAATCGATAATACTTGTATCATCAGCATATAATAACATCTTTGAATTAATGTGTAACTTTGCTAAGTCGTTAATGTAAAGTAGGAAAAGGATCGGACCAAGAATCGAACCTTCAGGCACACCTCTGTAAATAAAATGTTCATCTGATATACTACCATTTACTTCTACAAGAGCTTTCCTCTGAAATAAGTAGCTTCTTAACCAGTTATTTATTTTACCTCTCAGGCCATAAAATTCAATTTTCTTTAACAAAATTTCGTGGTTAATACTGTCAAATGCTTTTGTAAAATCAAGATATACAGCTAATCCAATGTGACCTGCATCCAAATGATTGACAATATGCTCATATAAATCTGCAATGGCTGTTTGAGTAGATTTTTTATTTTGAAAACCATATTGTCGTTGTGTGATAATTTTCATATTATCTAGGAATTTAGTAATACGTGTACAAATTAGCTTTTCAAAGATTTTCGAGAAGATTGGCAAAATTGAAATAGGTCTGTAGTTTTCTATATTTTCTTTATCACCTGATTTATGTATGGGAAGAATTCTGGAAATTTTCAGTTTATCCGGGAAACTTCGTTTATTATTGATAAAATAAATATATAGCACAAAGATTCTTTTATTGTATGTATAACCTTTTTAATTACATTAATATTTATGTCATCTATACCTGGTGACTTATCAGCTCCTAGATCATTCACTATGTTACAGATCTCTTGAGTAACAATTGGCATGACATAAAATGTCTGGTCTATGCACTCAATTTGATATTTATATTTTCCATGAAATTTTTCAGTTTGGTTCAGTATCAATTCGTTAACGGTATCATGAAAATAGCTATTGAAGGCATTGGACTTCGCATAGTCATCAGCAATAATTGCATCATCAGAAGAAATGTCTCCTACTATTGACTTAACATTTATTTCTACCCAAAACATCGTTGAGATATTTCCATTTCTGTTTAGAATTTTTGCTAGAATCAAATCTACTGTTATAATAGGCGTTCTTTGTTTGTCTGATTTGGGCAGTAACGAAATTACGAAATTCTTTATATGCAGAACTGTCATCCTCTAAATGGGTATCTTTTGCTTTTTTGTATAAATTATCTCTTTTAGTTATTAATTTTTTCAGATCTTTCGTCATCCAAGGAGCATATTTATTTGGCCTTTGGAACTTCTTAATACCCGTGGGCAAATATTTATTATAGTGATATATAAAAATATTCATGAAATAATTATATGCTTCATTTACATCGCTGATTAAGTAAAGGAATTGCCAATCAATACGATTTAATTTATATTGCAATTGCATAATATTATTATCATTGATTTCTCTCTATCTATAACTGCTAGGTAGCATTTGAAAATTTGTCCTTTGGACCAGAAGAAATGTGGGGAAATGATCTGTAATTTTTGACATCAGAACTCCATTTTGGCAATCTACATTCGAAATTCCATAATGAATTAGTGTAGAACTTTGATTTCCAACTCTAGTTGGTAATCCACTGTTTAAAACAAAATAATCATACGAATTAACTAGGTCTATTAAATTTAATATATTTTTATCTTGGTTCATAATATCAAGGTTATAGTCACCCATTAATATAAAAATCGATTTCAGTTTAAGTAATGAGTTTAAAACAAATTCTAGATGTGACAGAAATAATTATACATTACCTTGAGGTGGTCGATGAAAACTGCCCACAATCAGATTTCCTGATTTAGCAAGCAAAATCTCGTAATCATCAGTAATAACTGACAAATGGTTTAATGTTTTGAAAGAAAAGCTTTCTCTGAAATAAAGTCTCTGAATATATATCTAGCGACTTTTGAGCTCTCACGGCGTACCCCAAAAATTTAACCGCGTACCTCACGCTTAGAACCCCTAGTATATACTAACATCGAAAGCGCATTGTTTTCTGCTTTTATATGCATTAAAATTATATCATTGATTTTAAAGAGGAGTGCACTAATTTATAATAATTTGTTATAATTAATTAACACCCGTACATGGTCATCTAACAACGCAGGAAATAGTTATGCCAAAATAGTTTTGAATATGACTACTTGATGAATTTTAAGCTTCTTGGTTCATATGAATAACCCCTATATATAGTCATTTTTTTCCTTGTCCTTATTGATATTCATGCCTGGCTAAACAATTCTGGCTAAGAGTATGCAACGAAATTAAAGAAACTGCATTTAAAGGTGAAAGTTGATGTTCTTATCCCTAGAAAATACTGTTGATGATTTTTAAAGCCTTGAAGGCAACGGGTAACGCCAGTAAATTCTCTCACTGTTGGCCTTGCCGATAGTTGTTTTGAGACTCACTGCTGTAAACCAGTGAAATTCTCATCGAAATCGCAGATATTAAATATATATTATATCAGTGCAGCTTTATGTTAGATTATTAATCTATAATAATAAAAGACATATATCTGTACGGAATACAGTTTCAGGAATACTCTTTGCAGCTTTCCAACTACTGCTAGTGACTCATTATTTTAGAGAACTTAATTATCACACAAACTATTGGAACATATTTAACTCTTTTTTTAAACACATTTCGCCCCCCCCCCCTCCCGTAATTCCCCAAATACCGCTCGACCGCAGTTTTCATACTTGGGTTTCCCTTATGCCACCACCTGTTACATTAAAACTTTAAGTACCTACTTATGATAGAACGCGATTTAAAATATCGACCAACTTTTCCCCCGTTTTAAAATTTGGAATATCGAAATTTTGTATTTAACACTCTTTGATCCATTTCTCCTGTCACTACCCAAATACTTCAACGTTTGGTCCCAATTATCCTGACGGTTTTCCACCTTGCCATCCCGTGTTTTGTTAAAAATTCAAATCTTTACTATAATAGGACCCAAATTCGAGTTTAGAACAATTTTAATTTATCCTCTTCATTGGTGGGGAGAGGGGGGGGGGGAATTTCAAACGAATATTTGTTGCGTTAAAATTTCAAGTCCCCTATCTATAATTGCAGGCCCGGATTTAGAAATATATAATGAAGGAGAGAGGGGAACAAGTGACGAAATCGAGTCTGAAAAAAAATGTAGAAGGGGATAGATAAGCCAAAAGAGTGGGTTTCCGTTGCGGTATAACAATTCCCTCTCTGTTTTCGGGGCTTTAAAAATTTTCTTAAAAAAAATGCGTGAATATGCACTTCTAATAATATTTTCTCCTCCATTGTTCTTGCTAACACCCTCAAGGAGGGAGGGGGGAATGGCCACCTCCTTCTTCTTTCAGAGTCACTTCTCCTAGATCCGGCCTTGTATAATAGAACCCGATTTCGAGGCTTGGAACTATTCCCCCATCCCATTCTCTTTAGTTTGCCATTTCGAATTTTCAAATTTCGTCTGTCGATGCTCGACAGTGTTTTTACTACTTAAAAATGTAATCATAAAAAATAATAGATTGCTTGTTAAAAAGCTTACTATCGTATTTTGAGTTTAATCTGCTCAACTTTGAATTTTTTGATCATTGAGTTATTTTCGATAACATTATTTTTATCTCCTGGTTATAACGGCAAATTCGCATATCGTTTAAATCAGTTTAATGCTAAGTCTAACCTTTGTCAGAAATATAAATCTCAATGGACCAAATACAATCGGGACTGAAATGTGTATATATATATCACGCATGTCATTGAACCGTTCCGTTCGGCAGCGAGCTCGGATGCTATCTCAATCTCTGTTGTTACTAACACTTGCAGTGGTCACAATTGTACTAGGTGTTGCTGTCATAACCGCTAGATGAAGTGAGCTATGTCATAAATACAGCTGTCATCAGGAGCTCTGTGCCAGTGAGTGACTATCGATAAATCTGCTGTCGCTCTGACAGCAATGATAGTTGTGCACCGCCGATTCTCGCAGATTCTGTCTTGCACCAACAGGAAAGTGAACTGAATCCGTCAAGACTGCTTATCACTGAACGTTGGTCTGTGTGTTTTCTTGCTCCGTCAGCAAAATGAGAACTGGAGATGACGTAGAACTGTCAGTTTTTCAGCGATAGTATCTTTTTGTTATTTTTTGCACCGTTTTTGGCATGGCAGAATGAAATAGCACCTTTTGTTAGAGACAATATTTTTATTGTTGTCTACACAGTGAGAGCCCCTAAGCCATGGAAATGTTTTGTATGCATTTTTCACGTGTTCATAGCTTTTTTTGTTTCGCAGATTTCAGGAACAGATTTATTTACATAAACGTCTAAATAAAAGTTTCTCGACGTTATTATTGACTTTAGCAACATTTTGGAAAGAAAATAGCTTGGAAGCTTTTAATAAATAATTAAGTTACACATGAAAAGTATCTCAATAAGTTAGAGCGCCTGACGTGTTTTTGAGAGGTTGTGGGTTAGGCTGAAATTCTTTTTCAGCTAACTCTTTACCCTAATTAGCTTTTCTTGTCAAGCTAGTTATGCATTTATTTAGTTATTAGTTATCATATATATATATTTGCAGATAAACAGACAGACCTCATAAAACTTACTATTGTTATATATAATGCTGTATTCTTCGTTACAATATTCTGACACGTCTTATTTTCACAGATGCAAAGTTTGCACAATGACAGTAAGAATTTCGATTGCCAAAATTTAATTTGTAGTCGCCACCGGCATCAAAACGACAGTGTTTGTTAATCCCTGGAATATTTAATGCACTATTAACTGTGAAATTTAAAAAGTTCATAGCCTTACATAGAATATTATCAAAGCGTGATTTCCTTGCTGATGTCGTGTAGTTCCGGGTGCCGTTCAGCTAGTGCAAAATATATTTTTTTATATTTTCGTGTAGTCTGTTGCCATAGTTAAAATGTGAGTTTATACATGCCGCGGCTGATGACACAATTTTTTTTCTTGATAATTGGGGATAGAAAAATTCTTATTATATACCTTCTTATTGCCTTTTGTTTGTCAGTCGGTTTGGGGTACTTGAGAAAATATTTTTTCTACCATATTTCCCCGACTCGATAGCTGATCATAATGAGTTTTGCAAATTGAAAGCTTGTTACATGGCGAGTATCATAAGCTACAAAACGTTTACGCACATCCTTTCTACAAAAAAGGGAAAATTCTGTAAACGATTGTTCCAATATATCTTCCAAACAGAAGCATATTGTAAAAAGTTGTATGTAAAATGATAGCTTGTGAAATGCAGTGTGTCAATTACTATCTTAAATTATCCATTCCTTCCCCTTTCCAAACAAAAGGAGGAGAGAAATTTATTGACATTTGACCGTAAAGAATTATTTGTCAAATGAAAGCTTGTGAGCGGGAGAATGTCTTAGGCTACCTCAAGTTATGTTCCTTCTTTCATCCCTTCAAATGTGGTGTGAAAATTTAACGAGTGTCAATCATTCAAGTCATATGTCAAATGAAAGTTTATGCCTTGCAAATAGCAAAGAAATATAATAATTCTCTTCTTCGAAGCAGAGGAAAGTGGGAGTTTTAGTAACAGTATTCCCTGAGAAGTTAGTATTAAATCGCAAAAGAGTAAAATATATAAATTAAAAAAATTCGCAAACAATTTTTTTTATGTATGTGCTTTGTAAAGAGAAAAAGTAAAAGTAAAGCATAATACCAACGATGCTGGTTTGTCCCATTCATATAGGGCGGCTCAGTCGG
Source organism: Ryuthela nishihirai (assembly GCA_038380435.1). Taxonomy (NCBI): domain Eukaryota; kingdom Metazoa; phylum Arthropoda; class Arachnida; order Araneae; family Heptathelidae; genus Ryuthela; species Ryuthela nishihirai. The sequence continues at coordinate 30,915,704 of JAWZYU010000019.1, read as the reverse complement.
TAGAGCGCCAGGCCCGTAATCTGCAGTTCCCAGGTTCAAGTCCCAGCTGGGCCAGCGTTGAAATTTATCTTCGCAAAATTCTCTGATCTGCCACGGTCAGTAGGAGACACTGATGGGTTTGGAAAGGCCGCCGTATGTCAGATGGGACGCTAAGCATGTGGCTCCGTGTGCGGGAGAGCCATATCAAGACCGTCTCAACTACAGGCCTGCTCCAAGCTGCATATCACGTAACGTGTCGTCAGTACCATGGGCTTACGCTTTTCGGTTCCAGACGATCAATTGCTGTAGTAAAATCTGTATTAAATAATGAGGCTGTTTGTGTATGTGGCATTTTGCTAATACATTATTACAAAAAAGTATTGATTGTGTTTCAAGCATTTTGCTAAATAATTATAGCAAAGTGAGGAATGTTAAAAACTATAAAATAAGAAAGTTATCAGTGTTTACAAGTAAAATGACAAAATCTTAGAATTATCTTTTAAACATTGAAAGTAGTTACTTATGTCCAACAGTGTCAGCATCATAGATGTTGCAATATTTGTTTTTTTTTTCTCTTCGCTTCCCGGTATGTGTACGCAAAATATATTCAGACTTCATTTGAAAAGAAATATTTTGTAATGATAGATGTAATCATTGTTGAGTGAGTAATTCAAATTACTTAGTAGAATCTCATACATGATTACAATATTTTTGTCTGTTAATTTGCTTAGTTGTGTGAGTAAATATCTTTCAGCAGTCATTTTTAAGCAAATATTAATGTGTCTTTGTCGATCTGTGAATGTGTCTCTCCTGAAGTGTCTCTACTGAGCCAGCAATTGAAACAGAATAGAATATTTTTTATTGTGTTTCTTTGCTTAGTTGTGTGAGTAACATTCACAAGTCATTTGCAATCAAATATTGATCTGATGGCTAATGCTGCATGTCTTGAAACAGCAGTTCAAAATATTGTTTAAAAGAAACTCATGGCTTATTAGAATATTTTGTCCTGTTTATTTGCTGAGATGTTTGAGCAAATAATGATCAAAGATTTTTTATTCAAACATTTATTATTTAGTTCCCCTATTATTGAGAAATTATTGCTTAAAAGCAATTCATAATTCTCTTTTTTGATGTGCAAGAATAAAAAGCATTAATCCTTGGGGATAGGTAAATGTTATGTAACATTTGCATCATTTCTGCTGTGTTTGCAATTTTGTATCATAAACCTTTGCTTTTATATAAAAATCAGGTAGAAATATTTGGTATTTTTATTATAAGATAGGAAACTGCGTTGCAAAAGTTTTATTATTCATCTGATTTTGAATAAAATTATTGAAATATAATCCACATTCGTATTTTAATTCCACAACTATCAGTAGTAAAAAACTTTAAAATTTATGTTATTAAATAAAAGTAATTGAAATAAATATACCGTTTAATTCTACAAGTATCAGCAGCATAACTTTAAAATTTGATTTGGAAAAATTTCATTGAAAAAAAATTAACTTATTTATTTTTTAATTCATTAGGTGTCATTTGTAAATGTTTTCGAACATATTTGCGAAAATGTATCGAATATAAAGGAAAACAGAGATTTCCTAGAGCATACTTCAATGCTCTATGGTGAACGTAAGCCCACGCCATTGACGTCACGATTCGTTGTAGCAAGTCCGTTCCTTCACGACGGCCCCGACCATACCCTGCGCACGTTAAAGAACACACCAGATGGCCTTGACGGGAGGCTACTGTCTCCCAACAGCTGTTCCAGTGGGTTCCTTTCTCCAACCTTCTCTGAGTCCTCGGGGTTCTTGTAACCTTATCATTTAGCCCATTGTGTGCAAAAAAAGTCTCTCAGAGGTAAAACCACCCATACCAACCCCATTCATATTAACTCCAAAGGCAGAGTGTCGAATTTTGTAGATGTTGAAAAAAAAAGTGCTGACGCCCTATCTCTTTTGAAATTAGTATGAAGGAAGTAAGTAATTTCGTCATTGCCATTATATTTTGCACTAGCTGAACGGCACCCGGAGCTGCCCGGATGTCACTTTTAATCTGTGTATTCTTATTTTCACTGCACTAGATGTAAGTTTTGTAACCCCTGCCCCTTCCCCGACACTTTAGCACATATTGAACACAAAGAAAATTTCCCGGTGTGTGCTTGGGTCGTTGCTGGCGTCTGCCCGTGACTTAGTTTCTTCCTAAACTATTGAGATTTTTTTTTCGTTACGACAGAATTTGCTGCCCTATGGTTCCCGTGATACTTGACCTCATGGTCCAAATTTCCTGCACTGCTTCCCCGTGTGGTTGGATGAAAGTAGATGCCTACTTGACCCGTTGCTTCGTTTCCACGCAAATTGTCACACTCGGGTTTCACATTTAATCTGCATATTCTGTTTTTTATTGCACTGAAGGTTAGTTTGTGAGTATCCCCCCCCCCCTGACATTTTAGCAACTAGTCAACATGCATTTAGTCAACATGAATAATTTTCCGGTGTTGCAAAGGTTCATAGCCGGTTGCTTCGTCGCAAACTATCAAGATTTTTATTTCGACGGAATTTGGTATTCTAATTTTCCCGATGTACTTGACCAAAAAGTCCCAAATTTCGTAGGCGGGTTCATCCTACCTGACCACGTGTTGGGTTAAAAAATCAGGTCCTTAGGTACAATGGGACACTTTAAAATAATAATGTCTTTGGAAATGTGTGGAATCTGGCAACGGCAGCAGATTTAAATGTTATTTTGACTCTTGATTAGGAAGCAGTAAATGGCAACAATAAATTTGACAGCGATTATCATTCCCCGTAGGAATAGCATGGTAAATATTTTTGCTTGTAGCAAAACCCCTTTTGGACTTTCGACTTGAATCCGGAACCGGACCAAAAACATTCTCTGAAAATGTGAAGCTTTTACTATGATTTGCCGATGAGTTATGGCTGCTACAGACACACACAAACAGACAGGTGCACGCAGAGAGAGAGAGATTTTGGTAGAATCATTAATGGACCTTTCACCAGATATAAATGTAAGAGATATGGATCAAAGAACACAAATTAATGCTTTATAATATTGAAGGTTTTAACAAATTTTACCAATGTGGATATGTAAATAGATCAGGTGGGAGTATTAGTTTTTGTTAATTCCAAGTTAAAGCTACCCAAGTAGATTTTAATTGTAATAATGCAGATGTAGTGTCCCTAAAAGTTAAGATTAGTAATATTCACTATAACATTATTTTAGTATATAGATCCCCTAGACTAGATAAGCAATGTTTTATTGATGAATTTTCCTCTCAATTATTACGAAATAACTATAAAAATGTCCTATTGATCAGAGATTTTAATATTGATATATTAGGTAATAAAAATATTAATTCTAGTTATTGTGATATGTTAGTAACGTTAGGATTTCACCAGTGTATTATGCAACCAACTACATTTTTGGGTAATACATGTATTGATCATATTGCTATAAGGTTATCTGGTATTAAGAAAGTTGCATCAATAATTATTAAAAGGACCTTGACGGATCATTATTTGATAATGCAGCAACTAAAAAGAGACGCAGTAGGAAAATAGAAAATATGCTACCAATTTTAAAGAACTTGAATTAAAATTAAAGAATATAAAGTTGGATACAGATATTATTAACGATGATCAAAGATATTGCGAGTCTGTTTTTGATCAAATTAATATGTGTGTTAGAGAATGTATAAAGTTAAAATATCCAGGTAATAATGAGGAATGCAATAAAATTAAGGATAGATTCACTCTTCTCCATAACAGCTTACCTAATAAATTAAGAATTGCTAAAAATAACAATTTCAAATATAAGGTTCTTTCGGCAGGTAATACTCTAAAGAGTAGTGTAAATTATTAACGAATTAACTGGTAAATATAATTATGAAAATCTGTTAAAATAAATCCAAATTGGTGAAAGAATATACGATACCTTTAATGATAAAAAGGCAATTGCCAATAAAAGGCGCCAGGCTTGTAATCTGTAGTTTCCAGGTCCGAGTCCCAGCTGGGTCAGCGTTGAGATTTATCTCCGCAAAATTCCCCGCCCTGCCCACGGTCAGTAGGGGACACCAATGGATTTGGAAAGGCCGCTGTCCGTCGGATGGGACGTTAAGCTGTGGCTCGGTGTGCGCTGTGGCTCGGTGTGCGGGAGAGCCATACCCTGTGCACGTTAAAGAACAAGCTGGATGGCCTTGACGGGAGGCTACCATCTGTCTACCAACAGCTGTTCCAGTGGGTCCCCTCCCCCCAATTTTCTCTGAGCCTTCGGGGTCCTTGTGGTCTAGCCATTTAGCCCATGGTGTGCAAAAAGTGCCGCTCAGAGGTAAACCAGCCGATGCCTATAATGATTATTACATCAATATGGTAGTTCTAATAAAAATCCTTACAGAGGAAGACACCTGTGCAAATACATCAGATGATGTGAAATATTAGAGAGTAAAATGACCTTGTTACCAATTAGTGAAAGTAAATTAATTCAGGCAGCCTTTAGGCTTAAACAAATCTTCAGGTGATGATAACTTCTCAGTCTACATGTTACAGAGAGTGATCAGTGTAATATCTGGAATTTTACTGAAGTGTTACAATTTGTCACTTGGAGGTGGATTTTTTCCATCTTCGCTTAAGAATTCGGTGGTTATCCCAATTTATAAAAACGGTAATTAAAAAGCTTATGAAGAATTATAGGACTATTTCAATATAAACTGTCTTCTGAAAATTATTTGAAAAGTTAATGCATATAAGGTTAACTAATTACCTTATTAAATATACTATACTATTGGAACACCAGTATGGGTTTAGGAAAAAAAAGGTAGAGCTGATGCTACAGCTGAAGTAGTAAAATTAATTTATAATGGTCTCAATGACAATGTAAGAGTGGTGGTTTTGTTTATGGGTATGTCTAAAGCTTTTGATTCCCTGTCTTATATTTTACTAAATAAATTAGAGATTATTGGTATAAGTGGGCTGTCACTGAGATGGTTTGATTAGTATTTGAAGGGTAGAACACAAGTCAAAATAGGAGACGTTTCGAGTGAAAAAAAAATCAATTCGTTATGGTGTTCCATAGGATTCTGTTTTGGGATCACAGTTATTCTCAATATATGTGAATGATCTATTACACACTAAATTCAAAGGTAAGATTATTTCGTTTGCAGATGAAACTGCCTTGGTTTACTGTGATAAAGCTGATGAAGAACTATTAATATTGCTGCAGATTTAAGAACACTTCAAATTTGGTTCCAAAAAATAAATTATTAATAAATGTAAATAAAACGAAATATGTGTATTTTTAATACTGTTAGGGGAAAGTATAGAGATCTTGGAGATTCATTCTATCATATGAGTGATTGTGAGTTTTTCGAACAAGGTAAAATTGGGTTTCTAAACTGTGCTTGCCCAAGGATTAAAAGTATTAAAACAATAAAATATTTAGGAGTTAATTTCGACTGTTATCTAAGCTGGCATGATCATGTTCAAAACGTAGTGTTAAAAATCAAACAAATATTTCCCAAAGATGTATCTTTTAGGAGATATGATGAATATAAAAATATTAAAGACCATATATTATGCATTAGTCTATTCCAGAATACAGTATGCAATTCTAATTTTGGGAGGAGCATCTTCATGTTGTTTAAATCAATTGCAGCAATTGCAGAAATATATAGTAAAGATTATGACATTTAAAAGAAAGTACGACTCGTCTGAACAAAGTTTCAAGAAACTTGAAATACTCAAGTTAAAACAAATAAACCAAATGGCTTTATCGATGCATGCATTTAATAATAGAACAAATTTGATGTAGTGGTTAACAAATATTTTACAAGAGTGGTAGTGGCTCAGGATTTTTGCGTTCCAAAATCAAACAAAGAATTATTAAAAAATATTATGAATATAGTGGCTTAAAACTATTCAACTCACTACCAGATAACCTGAAAATTATAAATAATAAAATACATTTCTCTAAAGAACTAAAAAATGGTTGTTGAATGGTGGAAATTGCGACTGATGTTTTCTTTTTCTACATTAATTGATTGCATTAAAATGAGATATGAGTAGTAGGAGATAAGTTTATATATTACAGAGGCTGAAATTGCTATTTTTCTGTTGTTTACATATTTATATATTGATGTACTCAGGATTTCAATATATATATGTTTTGTAAATATCCACTTGCGAGTTAAACACTAACTCTTGTGGACCTTGACTATGTATTAGCTATGTATTTAAATTTAAATATTGTACCTTCCTTTATTTTATAGCTTTAATTTTTACTCTTTAGCCGATTGCCTGGCACTCATATCACTGATGTAAGGCGTTACTTCCTCGTGCACTCCTTGCAACACTTGCAAACGATTTTATTAGACTAGAGAACAAGGTTTTACTAATAATTAATGATATTATCAAGCGGTATTCTTAGCTGCAGCTTTGGAGACTTTTTTATTCTTGAATTGCTTACAAAATTTTAATCATTTTCAAAATTATGACGAATATAATTATTTTTACATCAAATGATGGATTATCGTTGAAAATATTTCTACATTCCTTCGTATATTGTAGTCGATAGATTTTACTTTATATCATATCTATTATATCTCCATATATTTATTTTTCATTGGGGACGGGGGTGGCTCAGTCGGTAGCGCGCCAGGTTCGTAATCTGTAGTTCCCAGGTTCGAGTCCCAGCTGTGTCAGCGTTGAGATTTATCTCCGCAAAAATTCCCCGCCCTGCCCACGGTCAGTAGGGGACACCGATGGGCTTGGAAAGCCCGCCGTTCGTTGGATGGGACGTTAAGCCGTGGCCTCCGTGTGCGGGAGAGACATATCCTGTGCACGTTAAAGAACACGCTGGATGGCCTTGACGGGGGGGGGGGGGGGGGGGGCTACCATTTGTCTCCCAGACAGCTGTTCCAGTGGGTCCCCTCCCCCAACCTTCTCTGAGCCTTCGGGGTCCATGTGACCTGGCCATTTAGCCCATGGTGTGCAAAAAAGGGCCGCTCAGAGGTAAAACAAACCAAACCAAAATGTATTTTCCATGTTATTTAAAAAAATAATAATAAAACTGGCTTCTGTTAGCTATTGAAAAATATTGCTGGTGCACTACCTTCCTACACGGAGTACAAGAAAGAAGAGCCCTCAGACAGAAGAACAACACAAAAAAGAAAATATCCATGTCTTATCCGGGCTCGAACCCTAATCATTGTTACCACCAAACACGCTAACCACTCAGCCACGGATAACCTAATAATTTTAATTGAGAAGTATAATTTTAATAGAGAAGTGAGAGAGAAATGCTTTTGTTTCAGTATATGAAATATGAACTATTAAAAATCAAATGTCTGTTCTTGAAATGGTATAATCTATCAAATCACTAAAATTGATTTTGTCAAGCCACTAAACTCCTTTTGAAAAGTGTTTTTTTTTCCAGTTTGCAGGCTGAACAAACATGACTGTAAGCAGCGTTTTTAGTATTTTGTGCTGAATAATGAAAATAAAAACGCAGAAAAACCAGTTTGCTACTTGCAGTTTAGCGCTTATCATCTTGCAGTATCCATGGTAGACAAGTGTTGATCCAAGATCTAAAAATAAACGAGGGTAGTGTAAAGTGAAAAAGACAGCTACGCCATCTGTTGCCTTTATTACATACTACAATTTCTCTCTATTTATTTTGCTTCCTAATTTTCTTCACGATTTCTTCCAAAACAGTATTTATTATCTGTGGCAGGCCAGAATCTAGTCAAAAATAAAGGAGGGTGGGCAAGATCGAGCCGGAATGCCGTTCCAGTGTAAAGATCTTTCTTATTTTTTTGTGGTCTTTAAATTTTTTTTTTTTTGAGAAATATACGTAATTATTTACAGTACAAAAGGGTTAACACGAAAGACAGGGGAGGTGCCACTCTAAAATTTCCTGTTATCAAAATTTTGCGTTAACAGTTTTTTTATGAATACCTTGAATTATTGACTCCTAAAGCTATTCACAGCCTACTCCGCATTTTGAAAGTGAAGTTTAAGACAAAAATTGAATGAGACCTTTGTTGATTAAAGATGGTATCTGAGACCATTTTTAATCATTTTTTTAATTCCTTGTGAATGTTTTTCCTGATGAAAGGTTAACAAGTCGACAATCTGAATGGAACGTAGGAAACTACCATCATAATCGGCAGGAAAAATTATTAACTTGCGTTCCAGGTGTCGAATCTAAAACTCACTAGCGTATTTATAAAAAATAAAAAATTAAATAAATGTTCCGTTAAGTAGCTGCTTGACACAGAGGTCTGATAGGATCCTGTCAGTTTATACGCCATAGTATAAGGTCTGTGAGGATGGCGGGACCTCAGCAGAAAAACTACACATGCATCCATGCCTTATCCCGGGGCTCGAACCCCAGTCACTTACGGCTTAGCGTATTTATAGTTGCTTGTTAAATACCTAATTAACAAGAAATTTGAAGCTGTCCAAAATTTATCAAATAGTGGTTGGAATTACATCCAGGACAGAGTGACTATTTTTTTCAAGGACGCAATTGGGGAGGGGGTGGCTCAGTCGGTAGCGCGCCAGGCTCGTAATCTGTAGTTCCCAGGTTCGAGTCCCAGTCTGGGTCAGCGTTGAGATTTATCTCCGCAAAATTCCCCGCCCTGCCCACGGTCAGTAGGGGACACCGATGGGCTTGGAAAGGCCGCCGTCCGTCGGATGGGACGTTAAGCCGTGGCCCCGTGTGCGGGAGAGCCATACCCTGTGCACGTTAAAGAACACGCTGGATGGCCTTGACGGGAGGCTACCATCTGTCTCCCAACAGCTGTTCCAGTGGGTCCCCTCCCCCCAACCTTCTCTGAGCCTTCGGGGTCCATGTGACCTGGCCATTTAGCCCATGGTGTGCAAAAAAGTGCCGCTCAGAGGTAAAACAACCCAACAACCCAAGGACGCAATTAGGCAGGGGGGTAAAAGATAAAACTTGATTTCAATTTTTTACAAAATATTAACTGTTATTCTCTTGACAGTTCGTACATATTGCTTAAAGATTTTTTCCCCAATTCCGTGGAACTTGTGTGGAATAAAAATTTTATTGTTGTAAAGCAAAAAAAAAAAATCTTGCTCGTGTGATGATATGGGGATTCGAGACATTGAAGGCACAGGACGCTACAGTGCCCAGCAGTCTTTTCCAGTCCGCGCCTAATTACATCCGCCAGTCTTCTATAAATTTCGCGTTGAAAGAATATATTTACGTATAAAAAAAGTATTTCGCCAATACGGACAAAACTGTAGTTTCGCGTTAACCGATATTTCGCCTACTCTGTTTCTGTGTTGTTTTTGACTAATTTTTTCACCTCCATTCTGGTTACGAGCATTCTCAGGGGAGGGGAGGGGGGCGTGGGAGGCAAGGATCCTTGAGAATGGCCTTTGCATCCTACATTTCCCTAGATCCACATTTTCTAGCAAGGAACTTATATCCACCTTTTCCCTAGATCCACATTTCCCTAGTCTCTGATCTATGGTATATTCTCCGAAGCATTATTATAACCTACAGTAGCTGATGTAGCTGTTCTAAACGTTAGATTAATATATAACTTCTTCCGAAATGTTAGCCAAAAGTGTTCTGTGCCCAAAATATTTGACTGATGACTCATTTTTATCTAAAGAATACTTACATTATTAAATAATTTAACTTTTAAACCAAATGCAAATGATTAAATACATAATTCTACAGAAAGTTAATGCCTGCCTACGCTTGATAACAACAAACTACCAAATATGAAACTGCCACTTGTATTGCCTTTGTGACGAGCCCAGGTTAGCAAAATCTGAAAGTGGTTCATCTTTGTCTATCGGTCGTGTTTGTGTTTTCCGAAAATGAATCGTATTCCGTCGATGCACATGCATAATATTTATTTTGTGTTAGTGTTACCAGCCGTACTATATGGTATTTGTAATAAAATTCCATCCATGTACTATACAGGGTGTCCCTGAATTTATGGCCCAAACGTGAGGGGATGGTAGTACACACCGAACCCACCAATATTCGTCATAGAATATGCGGCCGCAAATGCAGTGAGTAGTCGGAAATGAAGGACGGACACAGAGGTTTCCAGAGTGACATTTATTGGAGATCATTACAACAAATGCTCAAACGTCCGCCTACCAACGTTGACACAGACGGCACAACGGTGGAGTAGTGATCGGTGTACCTGCTCGTAAACACCTGGTTTGTCGAGCACATCGGCGGCTGCGACGGACAGTCGGGCTACCAGATCCTCTGCGGACTGCACAGGCGTCTCGTACATGACACTCTTCAAATGTCCCCACAGAAAGAAATCGATACAAGAAAGATCGGGCGATCTGGGGGGCCACGGGATGGGACCACCGTGCCCAATCCATCGGTTCCCAAATGTGGTATGAAGATATTGACGCACGTCCATGCTGAAATGGGCGGGTGCCCCATCGTGCTGGAACCACATAAGGGGACGGATTGCGGCTGGAACATCCTGATGCAATTCCTGCAAAACCTGTTTGCAGAAAAATACGGTACGTTTGCCCATCGAGGCGGTCCGGGCAGTAGGTAGGGTCTAATTAAGTAGTCATGCACGATCCCCACCCAGACATTGACGGTGAACCATTGCTGGTTCGAATTTGGACGTGTACCATGGGGGGTCTGGGCCGCCCACAAGTGCGCATTATGGACATTCATTACGCCTTCACGTGAGAATGTTGATTGATCGGTAAAGAGCAAATGCGCGGGGAAATCGGGATGTGCGGCACTTTGCTGCAGTAACCACTGGGCGAAATCCATGCGCAGGGGATTTCGCTGTCAATGCCTGCACTCGCTGCAAGTGATAGGAGTGTAGCCCTTCTTCATGCAGTACTCGCCAGACACTGTTCCGATGCACACCCAGGCTCCGGACGGCGGATCGGAATACCTGGGTATTCATCACCATACGCAAGATATCCTCGCTCATAGCTGGCATTCTGACCGTCCGTGCTTATCCAACATCATGTCGACTGACATAGAAGGTGCATGCCTCAGACAGCTGGCGGTGCAGTCGCGCAAACATTTTATGATCGGGCACACGGCGCATAGGATATTACTCACGGTAGAGTCTTTGCGCCTCTCTACCATTGCCCTCGCTACGCTGTACATCAGGTGCATATCAGCTTTCTCTGCGTTCGTAAACTGCTCCATCTAGTGTCCGGTCGACGCTGAGAATGCTGGGGTTTGGCCGATCCAGCGCTTTTAAGCCGTGCCACCTCGTCTGCGCCCCCTAACGGGCTGCGTTTGCGGCCGCATATTCTGTGACGAATATTGGTGGGTTCGGTATGTACTACCATCCCCTCACGTTTGGGCCATGAATTCAGGGACACCCTGTATATGCTGACCGAGCTATAGTACGTAAAAATGCTATAATTTTCTAATCCTTGCTATAAAATGTAATATAATTTGCAAAAATAATAATTGACACTATAAATTCAAAGTCAAAGTGCAAACGTTAAAATTATTAATACCATATAGAATGAAAAAAAAACAGTGAATAAAATGACATTTTGATGTGAATAATTTTGTATTTGACTAGTAATTCAACGAGTTGTAAATCGGTGTCAGGAATTTCAAAAAAATTTTCCGGGTGAAGACTTTGAATTAGGGTATTTAACAGAAGTCTATAAAGATGAATTTCAAATAATCATTTTTTTGCATTTGGATTGTTATTCAATATCCTATTTTTCTTTTTCTTTCCAGATTGCATTCAATGAATTAAACCCCTTTCCAATGAGAACAATCAATTCTAAAAGAGTCCACCACATGCTAATGGTTAAGGTAAAACACTTTTATTATATAAATGATATATTCTTAAATATAGAAAAACATTTTTAGTTAGTGTCAAATAATGGCTAAAAAATGGCTATCTGTATATATTTTCTGTAAAACTTAGATTCTACATCATCATCATCATCATCCTCAAGCAGCCATGGGCTACGGAGGTCCAACCAGACCGTGCAATTTAGTTCTCCAGGCAAGTCTATCCTGAGCTATATCTACTGCATCTGGCCACTGCACACCAATTCTAACAAGGTCCTGTTTGACATTGTCTGCCCACCGCATCCTAGGTCTCCCCTTCTTTCTGAGGCCTTTAGGGACACTGTTCATAACCCTATTCGCCAATCTATAATTATTCATACGAGCAACGTGGCCAAACCAACGGAGTCTCTCTCTGCACAATATGCTGCTTAAAGGAGGTTGCAAACTGCTTTGTCTAATCTCATCATTAGTTACAAAGTTGAACCACCTAATGCCCAAGATACTGCGTAAGCATCTGGAATCAAAAGCATCTAGTTTCCTGTTATCTTGTTTACAAAGTGTCCAAGTTTCACTACCATAACTAACCCTAGAAAGAACCAAACTATTATACAGTCTAATTTTAGTCTTCAGGTGTATACGCCTATTTCTCCACACTCTCCCTAGGTTCTTAAAAGTCCCGGCAGCAATCCCTATTCGTCTGTTAATCTCATGCCGCACATCACCATTATCTGTTACATAGCTCCCAAGATAATTAAACTGTGACAGCTGCTCAAGACTGCAACCATTCAGATTAACTGAATCACAGCCTTCCTGACCAATTTTCATCACTTTAGTTTTCTCTCTGTTTATAACCAAACCTACTCTACTACCAGTCTCATCAACAGCTCGAATGAAAGAGTTCATCTCATCAACATCATTTGCCAAAAGGGCTAAATCATCAGCATCTAAATCAGAAATTTTCCTATCTCCAGCCCATTTAAGGCCAAAATCTTTCCCTTGAAGTGAATTTCGCATAACATAATCAATAACCAAGCTAAAGAGAAAAGGAGACAAAATGCACCCTTGTCGAACACCAGAAGTAATGCTAAACCAATTGCTACAAGCCTTACCAACTCTCACACACGACTCAGTGTTATTATAGAGAGCTTTCATAATGTTAACTAACTTCTCTGGTATACCATATGATCTCACAATCAACCACAAATTATGACGATCAACAGAGTCGAAAGCCTTTTTGAAATCAACAAAGCTAGCAACCAAAGGTTTCTGAAACTCTAAACATTTCTCAAGAATCTGCCTAAGTGAAAACATCTGATCCACACATCCCCTACCATTTCTGAATCCACACTGCTCATCACGCAATTGACCGTCAACCAGATTCTTAATTCTATTAAGCACAATCATGGAAAGAACTTTACCTGGAACAGAGAGTAGGCTGATACCCCTATAGTTATCACAAGAACTGCGATCACCTTTTTTGAAAATAGGGATAACAATAGCTCTGGTAAAATCCTTAGGAACCATGCCTTTATCATAAAAGATATTCAGAATTTCAGTCATCCAAGTGGCAACCGAAACATTCCCAGCTCTAAGCATTTCCGTAGTAATTTCATCTACCCCTGGGGATTTATGAAGTTTAAGTTTAGAAACAGCCAAAATAACTTCAGATTGTGTTATAGGGCCAACATTAAAGCCACCAATGCATCTATCATCATTGCAAACAATGGGAGTAGAACTAACTACATTGTTTAGAACATCACTGAAATGCTCAGCCCACCTAGCCATGACAGAATCCTCCCCTTCTATAACCTTACCTTGTTCATCCTTCAATCCATGTATGCCTGTCCGTTTTCTACCACACAAAACATTAGCTATCTGGTACAGCTCTCTGCTGTTGTGCTGTCTAACTGCTTCCTCGGCTTTGTCAGCCAAACCATCAAGCCAAAGATTCTTATCAGCAGCTAACTGATCCTTTACAAGTTTATTAAGGTCTCTGTAATGCTTTCTATTAGGACTAGTAGGGTATTGATTAAGGGCATTCCTGCAGTTCTTTCTTTCCAAAATAAGCTCAAGTGCCTTATCACTCAGATAATTTTGCCTCTTCTGCACCTTTTTTCCTAAAAGAGTACTGTTAGTTTCCAAAAAAGCCTGCTTAAAATGATCCCATTCTTCCTCAACTTCAGTAGTAAGCAAACCATGACTGTCATAATGACTAAGTAACCTATCATGGTAAGCTTTGGCTATAACTGGATCTTTCAGAGCTTCAGTATTAAAAGTAAATTTTTTAACCCTAGCACAACACTTTTTAAGTTTAAGTTGCAACACACTTTTAACAAGGTAATGGTCAGATCCAATTTCAGCTCCCCGATATGCCCTGGTATTCCTAACAGAACTAGCCCATTTGCTGTTAATTAATATGTAATCAATCATATTCTTATGCAGCCCATCAGGTGAAACCCATGTGTACTTATGTATGTTGCGGTGTTTGTAATAAGTGTTAGTTATTCTGAATCCATTGAGTTTACTTACCTGTAGGAGACGTTGCCCATTGCCATTGCAGCTACCAATACCAAAAGAGCCTATTACTCCTCCCCAAAGGTCAGAGTCAGTACCAACTTTGGCATTGAAGTCACCAAGAACAAGGGTAATATCTCCTTTCTTGACAGAATTCAAAATATCCTGAAGTTATTCATAAAACCTATCCTTCTCATCCTCATCGGCATCCTCAGTGGGGGCATAACAGCAGATAACATTCAAGTCTTTAACGCTTGTCTGAAATTTTGCTGTAAGAAACCTTTCATTAATGCACTCATATCCTAGAAGAGCATCGCTAGCGTGTCTGCTGAGAAGCAGACCCACGCCTTGGTGATGCTTTCCATCCTCCCTCCCTGTAAAGAGAAATTTAAAGTTATTTTTAAGTATCTCACCTTTACCTGTCCATCTATGATTTCTTCTAGAAGATTCTAGAAGTTGACCATTTATGATTAAACTTTATAAATTTTAAAGTTTACACTTAATCTTCGATAAATGTTATTCTGAAAAAATCCAATATTTGTCATTTGGGTTTAGGTTATGCAAGTTGAGTGATCATAATTACAATATAAGTCAAAAGTTATTTTTCTTTCTAAAAATTGCTTTTAGTACTAAAATAATTTAAAAAACCTTTTTATATTATTATTATTGTTATTTTTTTAATAAGGATAAAATTCAATAACACAACGGAATTAGCAAGTATTTATGTATATTTAATATCTTTTCATATTAAAGACCCATAAATCATTCGTTATATGCGGAAAACATAGAGGGGGGGCACAAAATACAGGGGCAATGTACTTTCGCCGCCACACACTTCACTTTATTACCCCTGTAAGATGACTTCAGTGGGGTGTACGCCTATATGTGATTTTTCCACACATAGCTATGCTTTGAAGCGTTCCGGCAAAAAATAAAATCTACTTTCACCACTGACTGTGATACACTGAAACGCTTATGAGAGGCCATTAGGAGGACACGCCCTTGTTCCTTTAGCCGAAGCATCGTTCTCATTCACAACAACGCCCTTGTTCCTTTAGCCAAAGCATCGTTCTCATTCACAACAACGCCCTCGTCCCCTTAGCCAAGACATCTTTCTCATTCACAACAACGTCCTGGTCCCCTTAGTCAAGGCATCGTTCTCATTCACAACAACGCCCGCCCGGTAAAGACTTGCTGCTGCATTTTCAGTGAGTGGTTCACGTTCATCCCGCATATAATCTCTTTCTGGCTTCATGCGATTTCCACCTCTTTCCACACTTGAAAGATCACCTGGGACGACGTAGTGCCCTAACTGGGTGGTTGAATCACCAGGCATAGACTTTTATGCTGACGGGATGGATAATGTCATTACATGTACCGACAAGTGTTTGAATGTTTGTGGTCATTAAGTTGAAAAATAGTGTATTGGTTGAGGTTACACTTTATATGGTTGGTTGTGTACATTAACATTCAGGTCTTTAATGCTTGTCTGAAATTTTGCTGTAAGAAACCTTTCATTAATGCACTCATATCCTAGAAGAGCATCACTAGCGTGTCTGCTGAGAAGCAGACCCACGCCTTGGTGATGCTTATTGTCGTCCCTCCTTGAAAAGAGAAATTTAAGATTATTTTTAAGAATCTGACCTTTATCTGTCCATCTGGTCTCTTGCAAGCCGAGAATATCTAAATTATAAAGGTGGAATTCTTGTGTGAGGACATCAAGAGAAAAAGCTCTGTGCAGAGTCCTCACATTCCAACTACCTATGGAGAGAAAATGGTTAGTGGGATGTTTAAAGAAACTATGTTTATTGAGAGAGGGAATGCCGACAATATCAAACAGCCCCCTAATCGCAGACATGGGGCAAAGACCCGTTCCCCCACTACTAAAGGCTGAAGCCATCTACACTGGAAGACTTCCTCCAATGTAGAATTTGACGATGCCAATAGAAGCAAAGAGTTCAGGTGCCTGCGATGACTTCTGCTCAGGATTATCCACCAGCTGATAAACATATCCTGTGAATCTATTCACTTGGGGCTGTCAACCCACAAACAAACAGAAAACACAGCGGAAGATTTTCCCTCCACAGAAGCCCACCAGTGCAGCAAAATCAGGATCCATAATCAAGCTCAGAGCCATATATCTGTCCAGTCCAGTAGGTTTATATGGTCAGCACCAGGACCCTGTGTGGTTGACCACTCCTCAGCAGGGTAGAAAAAAAGAAAAGTAGCCATAGTTGTCCAGATCAGTAGGCCACACTAATCTGGCAGCCCTCCCCTTCCGTTCACTTCCACAAGAGAGTATCTCTTTTGAAAGTTACTAACGGTCCACACCACGAGAACGCGGGGTCGGACATTAGGTGCTAGGCCTGGCCGGTTCTATGCATCATCACAGGGGATTGGTGCATAGCTCTCCTTCCAGTGACTACCTAGCTACCATTTACAGACCAGATTCTACATACACACACATTTATAATCCTCAAGAAGTCATAGGCTATGGATGCCCAACCAGATTATTAATTTAGTTATCCATACAGTCTACCCGGAGTAGCAGCTCTGCATTCGGCTGCTGTAGCCCAATTATAATTAAATCTTGTTTGACTTTGGCCGACTGCCTCATTCTAGATTATCCCCTTTTTCGTGAGCCTATCGGAATACTGTTCAAAACTGTTCTCTAGTGTATAAATATTCTGCATGTAGGCAATGTGGCCAAAGTAATGCAAGCTCTCTTTAAATAATAATATGATGCTTAAAGACAGTTAATTTTTACTTAATCCCCCATCATTATTTAAATAATTCAACTCCTAATACCCAAGAGCTTCTTATTATTTTGCTTACAAAAGATCTAAGTTATTGACCTTGCAACTGTAGACCAGTCAAACATTTATGTAGTCAAGTTTAGTCTTCATGTTCACTTATTTTTCTACACTCTCCCTGATTTGTAAAAATCCCATTGATGTCGCCAGTTCTGTCTTCTGTTTGCTTCATGTCAAACATTGTTCAAGTTTGTCACAGAATTTTTAGATGAATTGAGAACTTGCTCAAGAGTGCAATCAGTCAAATGAGCTGGTACACCAGCTAGGCTGGATTTTTTTTTCTTAATGATTTTCATTTAGAACAAGCACCGGAGTACGTTGGCAGACATAATTTTTTAAAAGCACTGATTGATTTGAATTTGGAATGATCGTTATGCACTCCAAATTTGAATCACTTGGTCGAGAAGACTCAAAACTCAAAAGTCACACTGATGAATGACAGATTTTTTTAACAATTCTTTTTAAGAGTTTTTTGTATAAATTTGGATATACCCATTTTAAAGGTTACGTTATAAGTACCTCTCTCTCTCTTCGACCTTCCACGGATTTATATCTGGCTTCTGTAGAGAAATGAGGCCAAGAAACCCATATGTAATAAGTATTGATTTCCACACAGTAAAAAATAAAAAATTTTGTTAAATTTTAAAAAAAGAAGGAGTCAGAAGGATTGTGGTAATTTATGGGAAAGGATTTAGCAACGTGGAACAAAACCAAAAGGTGAGGCAAAACGGGAAGGGAAGGATTAAGTAGCGAACAATTCGAACCACGCAGAGATCTATGTCTTGGGAATCACACTTTTGGGCTGCGTCCTGTGCGGCCCAATTTGGTAAAGCTGTCAAAGTCCTTTTTGGCTTCTTTTTTTCTCGTAGAAGGGAATTTCAAATGAAGCGTTATCAATTATACATTCTGGACCTTCTTTCATGAAGAATATTTAACATGACTGGTTTTAGTTCAGCGTGATATTTCCTTTTAGTTCAGCGTGACATTTGCTGTGGAGAGTTTTTTTTATAGTCTTACTATGGGGTTTGAGAAATGTTTTGTTCTTACGTTGAATTTTTCTTCAATTGCTTTAAAAAATATTTCAGCATTTTTAATGTGTTTTCTTCTGCATCTTTTTTGTTCTACACTTTTCTGTTTTTTTTTTATTCTGGATGACCAAAAAAAAAAAGACTGGTCTGCTGTATTTTCTTCGTTTTCTTCTTCCCCTTCTGATAATTCTCCTTGGGATTCTAGATTTGGGTCTATCTCGTTTCTTATGTTATTTTCGTTTCCTTCACTTTTTTGAAATGTTCCAGGGTGCTTTTTGTTTCTTCTTTGATTCAGGGTTGACGATGAGGTTGATTGGACGGTGGCCATCCAAAGTTTTTCATCCTCTGACAGTTTAGCTTCTTGACTGGTAAAATAAATTTCGCTTACTTTTGTTGTTTCATTCCTTTTTTTTATTATTTGGATTGTTCCTCACTTAGCGCTTCAGTTATTACTTCAGATAATGTTGAGGGCTCTTTAGGAGTAATTCCTAATTTTTGACTCTTAGTTGGCATTTGGCGATGAAGTGGCCAGCCTTTTGGCATCTTTTGCAGTCTCGTGACTCCTTTGTAATCTACTGTAGCCAGAAAAGTGCAGAATTTAATAAAATTCGGAATTTCCTGTTTTCGTTTTGTTCTACAGATTTTGATTCCTATTTTGACGTCTGTTAAATCCGGATGAGTGTTCCTTTCGTCATCAATGGACATTATTTCTCCATAATGTTTAAGAACTTTTCCAATTTCTTCATTTCGGATGAAAAACAGGAACTTAGATATGTATACCGTTTTAATTGGACATCCGACTTGAATGATATTGATGTTTGTTGCTTCTGATATGGAGAGTTCTTTCCATATCAGTAATTTGTTGGCTGTTTCTTCTGTTTTCATGAGCAAAATAATAAGATGCTTGTTGATCAGTTGTGCTATTTCTGCAGATCGTAAACTTCATTTTTCCAATATTTCTTTTATTAAGTCCAGAAATTCGACATTCTTGTCGAAATTTTTGAAAATGTGCTGTAAATCAGCGTGTTGTATATCTGCTGGTTGACTTCCCTAATGCTAAGAGATGAAAGTTCTAACTTATTAAACTTAAATTCTTTCTATTAAACTTAAAGTTTAATAGAAACTATCCTGAGCTAAGGAGAAATAGATCTTTTTTCAATGCTGACCGAAATCGAACTTTGCACAAAACCAGTATAACACTTAATAACGACTGCAGGGAATTGTCTCAGCTTGAATCAGCTTCCCTGCAATAAAAGACAGTTCATTCGTTTTGTTTAATTGTTATCATTTTATTGTACATCGGGCTATATTTTGTTCATTTAATTGAAATAGTTTGGAACATTGATAAATAATAATTTAGCGCATTATGTGTTTGCATGTACCATGGTTTATTCACTAATCAAGTTCGAGTAGTTCGATGAAAGGGAATTTTTTACCAGGAATTCTGAGAGGTGCCGTGCTTTTCATTTGTTTGTGGGTTTTAGCCATAAATATGTGGATAACGCAGGATCTTTTATATCAGCTTATGGTTGATCCTAATCAGGGACTATCGCTGATACATAAACTCTTCTAAGAATCGGGCATCGTTGACCCTAAACTGTAATAATGTGTATCAGGTTATCTGTTCAGGTGCTCAAAAGGGCTGACTTGTATGTCTGAAGATCCTAGTGGCTTAATCACCTAGAGAGTTAGTAATGGATATTTGTACAATGCCTGCTTTTAGGGGTCTGTTTAATATTGTTGCTTTACCTCTAACTTCGGTTATTTTTTTAGATATTCTATTTATTATTTTTTCATTCTTCTGGTACATGGAATGTGAGAACTCTAAATTAAGATTGATCTTGTAGTGTCCTAATGCAAAAATTTCCAGAGTATACAATATTTCAACAGCAACCGAGACTCAGAGTTTGAAAAAAAAAATATCAGGTGGACAAGTATAGAGGATATTCGTATTATCTTATCAAGACGTGATGATGTTAAGAATAGTCAAGGTGTAAGTTGACTATCCAGCAGGTATGTCAGTGATGTTCTTTTAGATTTGATTTTTATGAGTGCATTAATGGAAATTTATTGCATCAGAATTTAAAACAGAGATTAAAAGCCTGCATGTTATCTGCTGCCCCATTGAGTATTCTGATTAGAACATTAAGGACAAGTTTTACAGACGTCAGGGGGATATTTTGAATTCTGTCAGGAATACAATTTCTTTTGTGTGATATTTTTTTGTTATCAATATGTTATCTGATAACATAAAATGTTGTCACTAATACTGGTCTTTGCTCTGCAGCAATAGGACATTTTTTTACTTATAGTACACTGAAAGGGCAATTTATTATATACACCCACCTAATAACGTGTGGATCCACCTTTCGTCCTCACAACAGCAGCAACACTTCATAGCATGGACTCTACCAGTGTTGGAAATGTTCAGGTGATATTGTAGTTTGTGATTCCAGGACAGACATCCGTAAAGCACTGAGAGTTCATTGTGGTGGTTGTCGGGTTCAAATGCATTGCTCCACTTTGTCTCACAGATGCTAAATAAGATTCAAATTCAGCGAGGACAATTCGAGGGTTATGAATTCAATGGACTGCTCCTCTAACCAGTATTTCTCCAAACAGGACATTGTCTTGTTGAAAGAAGGCAACCTGCTGTGGGAACTGGATAGCCATGACAGATGTTGGTGGTCGGCGAGTATGTCAACATAATATGAGTGGTGATAGTGGTCTCAGTAGGTACAAGGGGCCCAGGGTGGCCCACGTAAACACGTCCCAGAACATCATGCCTTTACCAGCTTGTAACACCCTGACTTGACAGTTGGGATGTTACCATGGCCTCGTGTGATCTATACCTCACACGCAACCTCCTGTTGAGATGTTGTAGGAACCTCGATTCTTTGGACCAAGATAACTGTTCAATTTTTTATAGTCCATTGGCAATGTTCTTTCGCCTACTGCAGCCTCATAGCCCAGTGATGTGCTATTATCAAGGGTACTTGATATGGGTGTCAGCTACCATAACCCAGTTGTGCCATCGTGTTTCGAATAACCTTGGCACAAATTTCTCCTCTCATTGAATGCTGACATTATCATCTGCACTGTGGCCTTCCATTCTGATGTTATGACATTGGAGAGGCTGTGCTCACCTTGAACATCAGTGGGCTGGTTACGGCCACATTTTCCTAAGTAACTGTAGATTTTGCCACTTTTGATGTAGTCCTGGTACACGTGTGATGGTCACATGCAGAAATCCCAGACGTTCTACAGTCATGATATCGAACACCCATCATCTTCCTGACACCGATTATCTGCCCACAATCGAATTTGCTCAGGTCGCCATACTTACCTATCATAACAGTCGCAGTTTCGCCATGCAGGAGGTAGGTATCTGACCTATTTAAAGTCTGCAAGGGGTTTCGGCTGGTCGTATTATTGTTGTAGAGTAGGGCAGGTTTGTGGATGAGTGCGGTGTGTGTAACAAATTGTGCGTTTCAGTGTATATATAATGTATATATACTGAAAGATATAGACGGTGATTATCATAGTAACAATGCTAATCATCTTCTATAAGTAAATTTTATGGCGTGAGGTTACGTTTGACTTTCTTAATAGACAAGAACAGTTTATTAACACATGAGCTTCACTTGATGAATTACATAGGAATGGTGGTAATAAATAATATACCATAATAAAAAATAATACCAGGATGTTCTTGCGTAACGCTCACACGCCTAGACATACTGTATGCACATTTCACCCGAACAGTAAGCATTTGAGTGCGAATATTTACATCTGGGCCTTTTTAAGATATAAGTGCAGTAATGAAAATTTATTATAGCGAAATTAAAAAAAATAATAATATAAATTGCCTTTCAAGCAGCCACTTTCCACAGCTGTCTGACAGGAGCTTGTAGGTTTAATACACCATAGAGGGCTACAAGGTAAGCGAGATCTCAGCAGAAAGGCTACAGAGAAAGAAACGCTCATACCTTATCTGGGGAGCGAAGAAAACATGCTAACCACTCGGCCATTGGGAAACAGTTATTAAAATCAATAATAGATGCATGAATATAAAACACCTAAACAGTGCAAAATCGGCGCTGCAACTCTTAAGAAAACCATAATACGGAGTGGTCCAAAAGTGACGCCTTTTTTATATTTACCCTTTGTTCTTTCGTTAAACGGTAATCTATATTCACTTACAAAATCGGAAATAAAATAGAATATTAAATCTGAAATAGAAAATTAGAAAGTTATTAGAAACTAAATTTAACGTTATTAGACGTTATTAGAAAATTAGAAAGTTATTAGAATATAAAATTTATAAAATAAATTACATAATTTAAAAAAAATTATATGCGCAAATATAAAAATAATAACATAAATAGGGCGTTACTTTTGGACCACCTAGTATATACTATGGGTCAGTCTGTCAAATAGTCATAGGGGAGAAATTATACTCTCTCCCCTACCGAAAAAAACAAAAACACACAAGATTCGAATATTCCAAAGAAAAAGAAATTAGCGAAAAGAAGTTAACCGGGAAGTTAATGGCTAGCTATTACTACAAATATTGATCTAGACTACTGAAATATACACAAAATGTTATACTATAAGTTATTTCTCGGAGATCTGGGAAAAAAAATCAGTTGAAGGCAAGGAAGGATCTATGGGAAAAATCAGTAGACAAGCAAATTTAGTAGAAAAAGCAATGGCCTTAGTGCAAATACAGCTGTGTGCAAGATTAGTATAATGTTAAAACCAATTAGGTACTTAGGAATCTAAATTCATGCACAGAAAACTCTTTTTATCCGTAACTGTAATAAATAATTCGAGATAGCACGCATATTAGAGAATATTTTACATTTTAAGAGCTAATTAGTACAACAAACTGTTTTGTGCAAAAGATTGATTTGAAAAATAATATAATTACCATATTTAAACATGATTTTATTTTTGCTTCTTTGAAGCAATGTAGAATAATGTTTTAGTATATTATCATTCGCTTTTGTGAGGCGTCTTCACAATATGATGATTTGTGTATTAACTAATAATAAATGAATGATCTTTTGTAACTTCGCGATAAACCCCATTGGGTTCATTGTTATTCATTCAGAAATTCAATTAAAAAAAAGTAGCATGTGAATTTATCTTTCTGTATTAACATTTCAAATAAAAGATGTGGGCAAAAAAATAAGTTCGCAATTTATTTTATTGTCAAGTAAACAAAAATTCTTTAAATATGAAAAAAAAAATCAATTAATAAACAAAAATTCTTTAAATGGGAAAAAAATCAATTAATAAACATTCTTTACCGTGCTTAAATATTGTTTTCTGTTCCTCGAAAAAAAATTTTTTTCATAATTTTTTATAATTCTTCAGAATAGAAGAATTACTCATAATTTTTTTTCCTGAATGATTTGTCTACATGTAATGGGAAATTTACACGTTTTTTTTTTTCATGCTTTCTTTAGTTTCACATTTATACGTTTTTCTTTTCTTAATAATTGCTACTAAAAAGTGATAAAATACAGAAATTTGGTAAAGAAATTTATCCATTTATTTTTTCAAAGTGATTCTTAAGAAATAATGTGCGAAA
The DNA here is from genome assembly GCA_038380435.1 of Ryuthela nishihirai. Lineage (NCBI taxonomy): Eukaryota > Metazoa > Arthropoda > Arachnida > Araneae > Heptathelidae > Ryuthela > Ryuthela nishihirai. The sequence continues at coordinate 30,891,969 of JAWZYU010000019.1, read as the reverse complement.
TCTTCTTGTTTATCCGTGAAATATTTTCTCTGCCTAAATTGCTACGAAACCACAGTTCAAGGTTCAAGGTGTTAGTTCATGGTGAAAATAGTCTCCAATGAGGGGCTCCCTGTACCAGCTGAATCCTTTAATTACACCAAATAGATGTATGCAAAAAAGTGCCGCTCAGAGGTAAAAAAACCCAATCCACGAATAGACTGTCTATTTATCCGGATAATGACTTTTATGTGTCAGAGACTTGTGTCACCGTTGCATAGTTGCGCCATCTATGATGTCTTGTTGAAATTAAAATGTGACCTAATAACATCAGAACATTTCTCAACCTCTTTAGACAAAAATCAGTAGCATTCCTCAATAAATTTCCATTTTTTATTGCTTTATTCCGTAGAAGTTCTTAACTATTATTTATTTACTGATTTATTTGCACATTACCATGAAATCATTTTTATATCAAACAAGTTGTCCATCACAGTAGACGTAGTTTTTGTCTTTTGGATGAATAGATATCAAAAATTTTAACATTTGTGTTAAAGCTCAGAAGAAAAAAATACTGAAATGATTTCTCAAAAGACGAAACAGCTGAAATTTTCATTCGAATGATTTTTATTCTCATATATACTTATATTAAAGCCTATTTAAGTTAAAAGTTGAAAATTATTGAAGGTAATCCTTGCATTTTAAATCATTTGATTGATTTGCATTTTTGCATTTTGATCATTTGATTTAATATTCTCTAGGGTTCTATTGATCTAAGTACCTTAAAATAAAATAGAATGCTGTAATTATTTTTAATGTTAATAACTGATTGAAATAAGGTAATATTAAAATGGTTGATCTGATTTTGAGTGGCCAGTATTAAAATTAAGTTTGTCAGATTAATTATTAGCTTTTGAGGACCAGACAAGAGGGAGCTGGACTCCTCTCCCTTTGAGAATGCCAGTAAGTGTAATGTTTAAAAATTGCACAAGAACTTCTAGTTCTTTGGAGGGGGCAAATGTTACACTGCAATGGAAATTCAGTCACCTTACCGTTTTTTAGCTCGGTTGCTTCGCTTGACCCCTCCCCCTTCAGTTATTTTTTCCCCTAGATCCAGGCCTGTTATCAGTCATTAAATGCATAAGAATGCAATTCATAGTTGACCACCAAATGCATAAAGCCGTACGAAATGCCGTATGAATATAATTCATAGTTGTGCATCAAATGCCTAAAAATACAGTGCATTAAGTAGCCATATACGATGGTGTGGATATAATACATATTTAAACTTAAAATTTCGAAGAAAATCTATCGCATTGCTAAATTTTCTGAAATCTTCTAGCATAAACATTCTTTACCGTGAAGTAAAGTTAAGTATTGTTTTCTGTTCCTCGAAAAAAATTTTTTTTTTCTTCATAATTTTTTGTGATTCTTCAGAATAGAAGAATTACTTATAATTTTTTTCCTGAATGATTTTTCTACATGTAATGGAAAATTTACACGTTTTTTTCATGCTTTCTTTAGTTTCGCATTTAGACATTTTCTTTTTACAACTATTGTTTATGCGGCGTATAAATATACATAAACATACATTGCTGGCCATTAAAAGTGCAACATCAGGAAGAACTCATCAGATTGTCCCGAAATATGCGTGACAGTAACACCCCCTGAAAGTGATATAAGAGAAAATTACAAAGAGCCAGTGTAAAGCACTAGAATTGTGTTTGCTCACAGTTCTTGCACATTAAAGGATCAAGTCCGTCCCATGGCCGAGTGGTTAGCGCGCTTGGCTACTGACCTAAGGGACCTGGGTTCGAGCCCCGGGTAAGGCATGGATGTATGTGTCATTTTTCTGCTGAGGTCCTGCCATCCGCTCAGATCTTCTACTGTGGCATATAAACTGACAGGCTCCTATCAGACCTCTGTGGCAAGCAGCTGCTTGAGGGGGTGTTTATTTTTTTTATTTTTTTATGCCTAGTTGAATAACACGGCATCTATACGACTGGTTTCCGACTTTGATCGAGGGAGAATTGTGGGATTACAGGAAGGCGGATTATCGTACCAAGACATTGGTGCTTGTGTTGGACAGAATGCTGCCACACTGATGAGAATATGGCATCAGTGGGTAGAGGAGAAACGAACTCACCGACGGGAGGAATCTCAACTGCCCTGTCACACAAATGAACGAGAGAACAGACATCTCGTGTGCATGGCTATAAATGATCGTACAGCCACATCAAACACCTTAGCTCAACCGTTAGGGTATCTTGCACATCAACCAGTGTCCACACGTACGGTTTGACGTAATCTGCAGTATTGGGGCATCTTTGCTAGGTGGCCATTGCTTCCGCTACCATTGACTCTGCAACACAGACATGTGTGATTGCAATGGTGCCAAGAATGTCGCTCATGGATGTGCAAATCGTCTTTTCAGACGAATCGTGCTTCAGTATGCAACACCATGATGGACAAATCCATAACTGGCAGTACCACGGCAACAGGCTCAATGAGACATGTATGATGCAACGCTATACAGGTCTGGCCCCTGGTGTTATGGTATGGGGTACCATTGCACTCCACTCATGCATGCACCTCATACACATTACTGGTACTTTGAACAGCCAACACAGTTCCATCACTGAGGTGTTGGAGCCTGTGGTTTTACCTTATCCTCAGTGGTTCTCTGGTACCATTTTCCAACAGAGGACAATGCCCGACCACATGTGGCATACATCGTCCCACAATTCCTGGATAGCCACCATGTGACACTTCTGCCGTGGACTACGCATTCACTGGATCTGTCTCCAATTGAACATATCTGGTCCATGATCTCACGACGACTAGCACACCAGACACCAGCAGCTGCTATAACAGATGAACTTTGGTTATGTATTGAAACTGCATGGACTGACATTCCTCAAACACACGTCCGACGTCTCATCCTCTCAATGCCGGACTGTGTATCAGCGGTTATTGGCGCTCATGGTGGCTACACAACATACTAATTTTTTTGTATTTCACAAGTCTAACCGAGTTGTATTTGTAATCATTTGATCCTTGTAACATAAGCTATGTATTCACTAAATATGGCTTTGATATCTCTTGTCTTTCCTGGTGTTGCACTTTTAATAGCCAGCAGTGTATATATATATATAAAACTTCTTTATATATATATATAATATTTTTTTTTTACTTTCCTATCTGTCAGTTTCCCATTGATAACTATACGAATATATTTCTTCTGTTTATACGAATTCTTTAGCAAAGTAAACTTTCATTTAGAGATAAAGCTGCACATTCAATACAATACTAATTACTTTAGCAAAGGTTACTTGTTTTTCTGACGAAGCTAATTAACTATTATACTACTAAATGCCGCTTTATTTAATTGTAGCAAACTGATAACGTTGCACTAATACTATAATACTTTATGCACTTTTTCAAGAACACCATTTAATAGCTATAAGAGATCCCAATACACCTCACTAAATTGAAAACAAAACAGTTTCACTACTTTGTAATTTAGGACTTTAAAACCAAGATACCTTAGCTTTGCTCTGCAGCTAAACATTGATCAGCTTTGCATCAAAATAAAATTAACTGCATGGCGGCTAATTTTATTTTGATGCAAAACTGATCAATGTTTTTGTTATTTTTTTCTCTTAAAGAACAATATTTTTGTAACATTTCCTGAAATTGTCATTCGGACCACCTACCGTCTATGTTTTTAGTGGGATAATAAAATAAATAATAACTATTCTCTCAAACAGCTGCTTGTCACAGAGGGCTGGCAGGATCCTGTCAGTTTATACACCAAGGTCTGTAAGGATGATCTCTTTTGTTACGATCTTATGCAACCACGGCAATTCCCGGTTCCGTCTCACGACACTACCTAGTTATGAAAAGCCGTGCTTATCTAGAGCCGGGGGCAAGGAATACGCCCTATAGGCGCACCTCAACCCCAGCCTCACATGGCAGCAGTCCTATAAAAGGAAAGCTGACCACCGGAAGAAACCTTACTTTAATCTATTCCCCGGTTAGCCATGAACAAGGATATATAGATCCAAGTTCGCTCGTCGTCCGGGGTGGAGACTCTTAGTAAGACCCAGACTTTTTTGAGGACTCGTGCCTACTAGGCGACTCAGACCGTTCAGCAGAGCCCTCGAACTGCTCACCCAGAGCACCTGAGGTTGAGGCCGCGGACACCGTCACCATCCGACCGGTCAGCGGCATCGTTGGCCTCGGTTGGCCTTGGCTATGTCCAACCGGGGGACCAATCCGGTCGGCACAGCCTTCGACCGGTTTGCTGGGGTCCAATCTCGGATTTCGTGGAAGCAACACGTTTTTTTTAGCTCTCTCGTTTTGGATATCTGCTCTCTGGATTTCTTTGTCTCAACATGGATTACAAGAGTGATGTGCGTTTGAAATGCTCCTTCAGAGTGAAACATCCTGGTCTCAAATTTGAATATATTGTGCAACATATAGCTAACTATGTGACTCCTTCTGAAATTGCCATCGCACAGCGAATCAACAGCTCAACCACCATAGTCACCTTTTCGTCAGAAAAAAGTGCTGATGCATTTGCTGCAATCCCACGTGATTTCTTTCAAGATCACCCAGTGGAATGTACTCGACTGGGTTTTCCTATCAAGAAAATTTCAATCTCTAAACTGCCTTTCTTCGTCAACAACAAGGCCATTGCTGCAGCCCTTGAACCTTTTGGAACTGTTACTAGCGTCACTGAAGAATATCTCGGATACCCGGGACTGGAGTCCATCCAATCGGGCACAAGGCTGGTGCACATGGAGCTGAAGAAAGCCATCCCAAATTTCATCCAAATTGAAAACTTCTCAGCTACTGTCTATTACCCTGGCATCACTCTTCTTTGCAAATGGTGCAAGACCTCTGGCCACTTTATTAAGGACTGTTCCTCATTTCTGAATCGAACAAAAATAGCTGCTTCCCAACCAGCACCTTCTATCGAGCCTTCTGCGGAAGCAGACAAGTCTCTCCCTATCCCTCTATCGCCTTCAAAAGTCACTACCCAAGTAAGTACCTCCCTTCCTTCTCTTGATACCTTGCCTCCCTCCGCACCCCAGATTACTGAGTGCGAAGTAATAACACAACTTAAAAGGAAAAAGCCTACCACCCCCCCGAATCACCCCCTAAAGAAGACCAACAGAAAAAACAAAAATCAACAGACAACACTAACACGTCAACACTTTTCACCAATATTCAAAATTATATCATTAACCATACTTGGATTCCCCAAACATCTAATCAAGAAGGTCCCGAATTTCTACAGGCCTTTGAGGACTTCCAAGATATACTCCAATTCATAGCCAACCCTAATAACGCCGACTACGATTGGGATATTCCCCCAGAAATTCTCCCACTCAGACAAACACTCTCGAGAACGGGACTTATCCTACGAAAATATCAAGACCTCTATCTAACAGCTTTAGAGAAATGCCCTAAACAAATATGTTTCGATGTGTTCCACTATCTACAAATTGTCACTAAACATTACTCTTTATTCAAATAACTTATACTTTGGCCATATTATTTCATTTTCCTTTATTAATTTCTACCACCTTATTCCAATTTCGCTACTTACAATTCCTTTTCGATCTCGCTCGTTTCCAAATTGCCTCCATCTTGGATTCAGCGCTCAGCCAATACCAAAATTCCTGCACTCTCATTGGCTGAGACGATTCTGACTGGATCCAGCAGCTTGCCCTCGTTTCAGCTCAGCTCGGCTGCTTCAACACTTTCTAAACTTAAATTTCATCAACACATATTAATTATTTACTCTTATTCCCCACAAAAATAAACATTTACACTCTCTTGAACACACAAAACTATCCTCACACGAAAACGACGCTATTTACCATCTCTGGATCATCTTTAGATCTGCCTTCCTCCGTCCCTCTCTCGACCTCTACTCAAAATTTGCAATTTTAATTTAGCACTCACCGATGAATTTGGCTTGTGGTCCTGATGATAAGCGGGCCGAGGCCCACTTTACAAATAGGACCAGGACAACGATGGATGTGAAAGAAGAAGACCGGTTTGCTGGGCCCTAGGCCCCCCCACCACTACAAGGTGGCCCCCTATTGGGGAGGGGGTCTGTGAGGATGGCGGAACCTCATAGGAAAAACAATATAAACATCCATGCTTTACCTGGTGTTCGAACCCAGGTCATATTATCAGTAACCAAGCACGCTAACCACTCGGCCACGGGATAAGTTTATTGATAAAAATCGAACTTCGCTTACAGTAATGATTAGTGGTGCCATCTGTTGACAAGTATTGCAACCAAAACTGTGAAACAAACGTTCTGTAGGAATCAATAAAAAAAACTGAGTTAAGGAGATATGGAGTTAACTAAGCTAAGGACTTATTTGCAGCAAAAATTTAAGCTAGTAGAAAATTTTCAATGTAGCAAATAGAGATGCATACCAATGGGATTAAAGTTTATTTTTTCTTTAACTGAAAAACCAAACGATCTTTTGTCTGTGAGTCTTTAGATCAAATATTATTTACTCCTTTTGTTTACCCATTCAATAACAGCAGGTACTGGTACTAGGATTTGCACATATATGGATTTTTTTATAACCGATGTTATCGAATTTTTCTTAAAAATCTTTAAACTATAACGCTTGGTTTTCGGAGATTCGTCTCGTTCTAGTCTTACAATTAATTCTTGTCATGTTGAATTTGAAAATGTGAAAAGCTCTAACCAAAGTATGACAGACATATAGACACTTGAGAATTATATATAAGAATAAACATATATACTATACACTGTAATTAGCGTTATAGATGGACTCGAAAAGAATAGAGCAATTCGATACACTCAGCAATGACCAGCAAACATGTTTTTCTGATAATAACAGTTTATCAAATTCCCCCCCCCTCCCCCTCCCCCTTTGATTTCCTCGTTTTAATCTTCATGCAATGCTTTTCTTATCTGATGCGGTTTTTTTTGTTTGTTTTTTTTTTTGAGAATAATATTCGTGAAACCTAAATAAAAAATTACAGTATATCTCCTCAAAACGAATTTAATTCGTTCCACGAAAGCTTTCGTTATGTGAATTTGGGAAATTCATGTTAAGGCTAATTCGCTCTAAGACCTCCGCAAGTTAACATTTTCAACTTTAAAAACGCAATTTATAAAATTTAAGCAGTAATTCTTGACAAGGAACAGTATAACAACATGGTAAAAGATTAAAATTAATAGAAACGTAGTAAAATATAAAATATCACAGTAAAGGCATGAATCAGTTTGGTAGCTTTCATTTTGTCCTTGTTAGCAGGATAGTGGAAATGGTTGATTGAAACAAGCTATACTCCGTAGTAAGCACATTTGTTTCGACCTCTTTTCAGACTTCTCAAAGATTTATTGCTTTATCTCAAGGGTTATGCATTTCCTACCTTATCCTTTTGCGAAATACCTTTATGGGTCATTGCAATCGATATTAATTCACTTTTAAATAAAAAAAAATCAATGAAAGCACAGAGAGCTCTTTCCATAATTAAAAATACAGCAAACAATGCCAATAGAGATAATTGAGCTCCAGACGCTCATAAATGGGCATTACTAATTGGCTGAGTCATATTGAGTCTACTTAGGAGCGTTCTGATTGGTCGAAATTTACAATCGCGTGATTTCGTCAGCAGTTCGTTTTGCTGGAAATATTCGGTTATTTGAGTCAATAGTAGCCTATTAAAGGCAATTCGTTAACCGATGACTTCGTTATGCTGAGGTCCACTGTACTTTGGAATAATGTATTTCAGTGATTTTATTGTTTTCTAGTCAAACATGATCTTTCAGATTTGGGGGTGTGCTTGCCTCACCCAACGTCACAGAACCACACCAGTTTAGACCTGGATATGAAATGAAAATGATATGGAAGGAGCCAGAAACATGCTATCATGCCACAATATCCTTGAATGGGATATTTATGGTGGTTCGTGGTTGGAATGGGATATCTTTAGGTGGCTGCATAGATCTGTACATGTTCCAACAGGCTACATCACTAGTCACAGGTTCAAGGATGAAATCTTCAACTCCGTTGTGCAAACGTATGTGGGTGCAATAGCTGATACCTTCCTCCTACAGGACGATAACGCCCTCCCTCGCCGCTGTTTCCTTCTCGATTGCTATCTGGAGAATAACGTTATTAATTGTATGGAGTGGCCAGACCGATCTCCTGACCTAAATCCAATAGAATATGCATGGGATGCTATCGGGAGATGGGTTGCTCTCCTGAATCCCGCTCTTGCAAACCTCCTGGATTTTTGACGTGCTCTGGAGGAGCAATGGTGATTACTACCTACAGCGCTGCTGGACAGTTTTATCAAGACCATAAGAAGACATCAATGTGAGACCTTCGTAGTGGTAAGAGGTGACCAGACTCTAAATTGAACCACTTGGGATATCTCAGTTGATCTTCAACTTTTCACCATGTGACTGTATTCGTATATAATTGGGAATTAAAAGTGTTATTCCATTTTTCAATTGTTATTCTTACGCGCAATGTTTATATACACCTATCTTCCGATTCACATGCAACAGATTCAACGTGTCTTCGAGTAAAACCAGGTTTTGATATTGTTCTATAATTTATGAAAACCAGTATGCATATGGAGAGCTATAATAGATCACACAGTCTAGTTGGACCTCTGTAACCTCTAGCTACATGAAAATTATATAGTACATTACACGGAACTTAAATGGTACATTATACGAGAGTTATTTCAGAAAATTTGCGAGATAAAAATTGTAGATTTTTTTTTTCTCACACTGTACATTTGTCTTTTCTGTAATGAGAGCTTATTTTTGTTTCTGATAAGGACATTAAATATTAGTGCTTTCTCATCTAAAATGTAGAGATATTGTTCAATAAGATTGATGTGGCACTTTGCCAACTTTTGTTTATACTGGACTTATTTTTTGCGGCAATCCGCTGATATTTACAGTTATTTTATATGCGCATACAAATGAAGCATGATTCGATTAAGTATTTTTGGTACGCTTTAGTTTAGTTGCTGTCCTATTTTCGAAGCAGCGAGCTTCAACTATCCTCTTGACTGTATTTTGTTTCTGTTTTTAAAAAAGGATTTTCTACATACCTCACAACTAGTATTACTAAGAAGTCACTTATTCAGGAATATTTTTCTTTCTCGTAGTATGCGAAACTAAAATTTGCTGCCTGCTCTTGAGTGTACATATAATAGATTCCTTGCATTATTTCTTTTGTTTTTGTAACTAGCATTGAAAATATAGGTAAATCTCTGTGATTGATGCAGCTCAGTAGAATACTAATGCCTTTTTTTTTCTTTATAAAGTTTTCTCAGGGACGAAGCGTGGTTATGTGCTTTTATATCTCGTGCTAAGCCAATAACAGTACGCAAGTCGGCCCATTTAGCACTAGCAGCAGGAAACAATGAATACTTTGTGAAAATGATACTCCGCCCGACAAAAAAAAAATATGAAACCAAAAAAAAAGAGCAATTTAATGGCTCATATTTCATTATTGGCGCATTTTAATTGTGGTTTATAAAGAAAAACTGGTAGTTGCGATTTGGTGAATATCAGAATTGGTTACGTACCAGGGTTCGAAATTTTTAAGTATCCGAAAGGTGTGGCTCAGTTGGTAGCGTGCCAGGCTCATAAACTGCAGTTCCTAAGTTCGAGTCCCGTTTGGGAGATTGGGATTTATCTCCACTAAACCTCCGGTCTCCCTCAAACAATAAGAGACATTGATGGGCTCAGAAACGGCGCTGACCATCGGATGGGATGGAAAGCCATGGCCTCCTTGTATGGGAGAACTATACTGTGTACATGTTAAAAAAACACACTGAATGGCCTTAACGGGAGGATACCATCTGTTTCCTAATAGTTGTCCAGCGGGCCATTCAGACCATTTTGTGCTAAAAGGTACCTCTCATAGGTAAAAGCAACCAAATCCATCTTATAGGATGGAAACAAAAATTTTAACCCGTACTCCAAAAATTCCCGTTTTGTACATAAAATCAATAAATTGGCTTATATGATGCCAAATATTTAATTATATTTATTGTTATTTATAGTTCAATTGAAAACAGATTTATTCAAAATTCCTTTCTGTTTAAGCATTGAAATGACAATTCAAATTAAAGTGTATACAAATAATCTATGTAGAAAAAAAAATACAAACACATCTATCTTTCCACTATCTGACTTAAAGTTCTTAATTATCATCCTTAACTCGTTAACAGCACATAATATATATTACTCATGTCCACAATATGATGAATTCCTATGCCAGTACGAATCTAATTATTCACAGCTAGAATTGGCCCCGTGGCCGAGTGGTTAGCGCGCTTGACTACTGATCTACGGGATCTGGGTTCGAGCCCGGGTAAGGCATGGATATAGTATCGTTTTTCTGCTGAGGGCCTGCCATCCTCACAGACCTTCTATTATGGCATATAAACTGACAGACTCCTGTCAGACCTCTGTGGCAAGCAGCTGCTTGAGGGGGTATTTTTTTAGAATTGAGTGAAAGTTACCCAGTTAAACATTATTTAAATTTATTTCCCTAAATATGTTAAATGTTTCTTGTGCCATGCAAGTATGGATAAACTTCAGTGGTAAAAGCAAGTAGTATCCCCCGTTCTTGAGGGGTGAATAAATATATCGCACTGATTGTTTTCCAAGAAATGTTTTCCACATGTATTTGAGGTGTACGTTAGAAAATTTCCCTTTTCCTGGTTTGTGGTTTCATCCTGTTATTTTTGTAGTCTTATTATTTTCGCTAAGAGAATAAGTGGAAGAAAAAAAAACAAGAATGCTAATAATTTCTTTAAACAAGGCGAAAAGTTTGTAATAAAAAAAATATTATGAAATCGTCCACGCGGATGTTAATCTTTATTTTTCAATCGTCTACGGTAAAATGTAGTCGTCTTCGACGGTCGATTTTTCAATCCCTGTTATGTACACTTAATTATAAGTTTATCATCATCATCATCATCATCAAGCAGTCATGGGCTACGGAGGTCCAATCACACCGCGCAGTTTAATTCTCCAAGTATATCTGTCCTGAGCTACATCTGCTGCATCCGGCAACTGCACACCAATTCTAACAAGGTCCTGTTTGACATTGTCTGCCCGCCGCCTCCTAGGTCTCCCCCTCCTTCTGAGGCCTCTAGGCACACTGTTCATAATCCTATTCGCCAATCTATAATTATCCATACGGGCAACATGGCCAAACCAGCGGAGTCTCTCTCTGCACAATATGCTGCTTAAAGAGGATGCAGACTCCTTTGCCTAACCTCATCATTAGTTACAAAGTTAAACCACCTAATACCCAAGATACTACGTAAGCATCTAGAATCAAAAGCATCTAGTTCCCTGTTATCTTGTTTACACAGTGTCCAAGTTTTACTACCATAACTAACCCTAGAAAGAACCAAACTATTATACAGTCTAATTTTAGTCTTTAGGTGTATACGCCTATTCCTCCACAGTCTCCATAGATTCTAAAAAGTCCCGGCAGCAATCCCTATTCATCTGTTAATATCATGCCGCACATCACCAGTATCTGTTACATAGCTCCCAAGGTAATTAAACTGTGACACCTGTTCAAGATTGCAACCATTCAGATTAACTGAATCACAACCTGCCTGACCAATTTTCATCACTTTAGTTTTCTCTCCGTTTATAACTAAACCTACTCTAGTACCAGTTTCATCAACAGCTCGAATGAAAGAGTTCATCTCATCAACATCATTTGCCAAAAGGGCAAAAATTCACTTCAAGGGAAAGATTTTGGCCTTAAATGGACTGGAGATACGAAAATTTCTGATTTAGATTATGCTGATGATTATCAGCATAATCTAAATCAGAAATTTTCATATTCCTTTTTTTCTGAAAGCGTAATGTTAGTTTCCAAAAAAGCTTGTTTAAAATGGCCCCATTCTTCCTCAACTTCAGTAGTAAGCATACCATGACTGTCAGAATTCTTAAGTAACCTATCATGGTAAGCTTTGTCTATAACTGGGTCTTTCAGAGCTTCAATATTAAAAGTAAATTTTTTAACCCTAGCATAACACTTTTTAAGTTTAAGTTGCAAGACACTTTTAACAAGGTAATGGTCAGATCCAATTTCAGCTCCCCTATATACCCTGGTATGTCTAACAGAACTAGCCATTTTCATTTCCCTTGAAGTTAATTTCGCATAACATAATCAATAACCAAGCTAAAGAGAAAAGGAGACAAAATCCACCCTTGTCGAACACCAGAAGTAATGCTAAACCAATTGCTACAAGACTTACCAACTCTCACACACGACTCAGTGTTATTATAGAGGGCTTTCATTATGTTAACTAACTTGTCTGCTATACCATATGATCTCACAATCAACCTCAAATTATGATGATCAACAGAGTCGAAAGCCTTTTTTGAAATCAACAAAGCTAGCAACCAAAGGTTTCTGAAACTCTAAACATTTCTCAAGAATCTGCCTAAGTGAAAATATCTGATCTACACATCCCCTACCACTTCTGAATCCACATTGCTCATCACGCAATTGCCTGTCAACCAGATTCTTAATTCTATTAAGCACAATCATGGAAAGAACTTTACCTGGAACAGAGAGTAGGCTGATACCCCTATAGTTATCACAAGAACTGCGATCACCTTTTTTGAAAATAGGGATAACAATAGCTCTGGTAAAATCCTTAGGAACCATGCCCTTATCATAAAAGATATTCAGAATTTCAGTCATCCAAGTGTAACCGAAACATTCCCACCTCTAAGCATTTCCGTAGTAATTTCATCTACCCATGGGGATTTATGAAGTTTAAGTTTAGAAATAGCCAAAATAACTTCAGATTGTGTTATAGAGCAACATTAAAGCAGCCAATGCATCTATCATCATTACAAACAATGGGAGTAGAACTAACCACATTGTTTAGAACATCACTGAAATGCTCAGCCCACCTAGCCATGACAGAATCATCCCGTCTATAACCTTACCTTTTTTATCCTTCAATCCCTTTATACCTGTCCGTTTTCTACTAAACGAAACATTAACTATCTTGTACAGTTCTCTGCTGTTGTGCTGTCTAACTGCTTCCTCCGCTTTGTCAGCCAAGCCATCAAGCCAAAGATTCTTATCAGTAGCAAACTGATCCTTTACACGTTTATTAAGCTCTCTGTAATCCTTTCTATTAGGACTAGTAGGGTACTGATTAAGGACATTCCTGCACTTCCTTCTTTCTGAAATAAGCTCAAGTGCCTTATCACTTCAATAATTCTGTCTCCTCTGCTCCTTTTTTCCTAAAAGCGTACTGTTAGTTTCCAAAAAAGCCTGTTTAAAATGGCCCCATTCTTCCTCAACTTCAGTAGTAAGCATACCATGACTGTCATAATTCTTAAGTAACCTATCATGGTAAGCTTTGTCTATAACTGGGTCTTTCAGAGCTTCAATATTAAAAGTAAATTTTTTAACCCTAGCATAACACTTTTTAAGTTTAAGTTGCAAGACACTTTTAACAAGGTAATGGTCAGATCCAATTTCAGCTCCCCTATATACCCTGGTATGTCTAACAGAACTAGCCCATTTGCTGTTAATATATAATGAATCATATTCCTATGCAGCCCATCAGGTGAAACCCATGTGTATTTATGTATGTCGCGGTGTTTGTAATATGTGTTAGTTATTCTGAAACCATTGAGTTTACTTACCTGTAGGAGACGTCCATTGCCATTGCAGCTACCAATACCAAAAGGGCCTATCACCCCTCCCCAAAGGTCAGAGTCAGTACCAACTTTGGCATTGAAGTCACCTAGAACAAGGGTAATATCTCCTTTCTTGACAGAATTCAAAATATCCTGAAGTTGTCCGTAAAACCTATCCTTCTCATCCTCATCAGCATCCTCAGTGGGGACATAACAGCAGATAACATTCAAGTCTTTAATGCTTGTCTGAAATTTTGTTGTAAGAAACCTTTCATTAATGCACTCCTATCCTAGAAGAGCATCACTAGCATGTCTGCTGAGCAGCAGACCCACGCCTTGGTGATGCTTTCCATCCTCCCTCCCTGTAAAGAGAAATTTAAAGTTATTTTTAAGTATCTCACCTTTACCTGTCCATCTGGTCTCTTGCAAGCCTAGAATATCTAGGTTATAGCGCTGGAATTCCTGCATGAGGACATCAAGAGAATAATCTCTATGTAATGTCCTCACGTTCCACGTTCCTGCAGAGAGAAAATGATTAGTAGGATTTTTAAAGAAATTAGGTTTATTGAGATTGGTAGGGCCAACAATATCAAACAGCCCCCTGATCGCAGGCATGGGACAAAGACCTGTTCCTGCTCCGCTAAAGGCTTAAGTCACCGATGCTTGTAGGAACTTCAGGCACCAGCTTTTCAAGTGGACTTTTTAAAGAGTCATATGGCCTGCCTGAGACACATTACTCCAGTTTAGGTTTGACGATGCCCAACTAGCTAAATAAGGTTCAGGTACCTGCGATGGCCTCTGATTAGGATTATCCACCAGCTGATATAAGGTATCCCATGCCTCTGTTCATTTAGGGCTGGCAACCCAGAAGCAAACAGAAAACACAGCAGCAGATTCTCCCATAACAGAGGCCCACCAGTGCAGCAAGTCCAGGATCCATAATCAAACTCAAATCCATAAACAAGTCCAGTCTAGTAGGTATAAATGGTCAGCACCAGGACCCTGTGAAGTTGACCACTCCTCAGCAGGTTTGAAAAAAAAGAAAAACGTGAGATATTCTGCATTTGATAGTCCAAGTAGCAGAAGTGTTTTTCCCTGCAAAGTTAATACACTTCAATATGAACACCCTTTGTGTCCCAGCGCACTTCTAACCGATGTTCAAATTCAAGCCATGTGCATCGCAACATACCTTCATTAACTGCGTCAGTGATACTAGTTTTCAAACCATCAAATACTTCGCACCTTTGATGTGTACGCTTTGTCTTTGACATGTCCTAACAAGAAAATAATCGAGGGTTATAATGTGTAGGGAACGTGGAGGCCAAAGAAAAAACTCTGCCAGTTTCCAATGCTGTTTTGGATGGTGAGTCCCTTGTTCAACTTTGCCTGAAATTTCGCTGTACTTGAATGTTCGATTTGGCTTCTGAAAACTAATTTACGCAGGTAGTTTTCTCCTTGTGTACTTGCCAGTTTAAAAACTTACTTGTATGCATCTATAAAATTACTGCAAGAACTCAAAAAGAAGTTGGGTTGGGTTGTTTTACCTCTGAGCGGCACTTTTTTGCACACCATGGGCTAAATGGCCAGGTCACATGGACCCCGAAGGCTCAGGGAAGGTTGGGGGAGGGGACCCACTGGAACAGCTGTTGGGAGACAGATGGTAGCCTCCCGTCAAGGCCATCCAGCGTGTTCTTTAACGTGCACAGGGTATGGCTCTCCCGCACACGGAGCCACGGCTTAACGTCCCATCCGACGGACGGCGGCCTTTCCAAGCCCATCGGTGTCCCCTACTGACCGTGGGCAAGGCGGGGAATTTTGCGGAGATAAATCTCAACGCTGACCCAGCTGGGACTCGAACCTGGGAACTACAGATTACGAGCCTGGCGCGCTACCGACTGAGCCACCCCCGCCCCTCTCAAAAAGAAAGAAAATAATCTTTGAGTTAGATTATCTAATCAATATCCCTCTGGTCTCTGAAGAAGGTAGTTTTTTTAACTCAGTTTCAAAAATTTCCATTTTGTGTAGGGACTTTTGGCTCATCCTGTATTTAGCAGTAGCATATGTGATCGTTGTCACTATTGCCTTTGATGTCAAAGATTCATTGTACAATTATTAATATTTGTATGCTAGTACTATTTAATGCTTTTGTATATTAACATGATTTCTGACTTCGATATTTGTTTATTCTAGGCACAGCTGGAAGAACTGGATGCAATAAGGAGAACTCTTCCACGATCAGATGAGCGAGAACCAAACATCGATTATCCCAGCGAAGAGGACTGATATTTCTGAGAAATAAATGCTCGATGTGAAACCATATAGTTCAACTTATTTCCTCCACTATGTTCGAAACTTTATTCTATCATTTTGTTTATTTACTTTTTGTTGGAATATCGTATAATGTGTGTTTACTAACTAAAGGGAAATTTGAAGCTTTTCTACTATCGTGAATTGAAACTATTGCTAATAGAAGCCAAACAAACTATACTTTGCCAAACTGAGATTTTTAATTATTAGCTC
Source organism: Ryuthela nishihirai (assembly GCA_038380435.1). NCBI lineage: Eukaryota > Metazoa > Arthropoda > Arachnida > Araneae > Heptathelidae > Ryuthela > Ryuthela nishihirai. The sequence goes on along the minus strand of JAWZYU010000019.1, from coordinate 30,875,741 downwards.
TACATAGTTAAGTTTAACAAACATTGATTAAAATATCATATAACCAATTAATATATTTTGAGAAAATTCCGTTAACTTTTTTTATATAAGGATTTAAGACATCTAACTTATAGTTTAATTCACAATTAGATGTACAGTTATAATGAACTACTTACAATTAAATAAAAATTGAAGGATTTTAATAGGACAGTTTTTCTCTTCTTTGTGTCAATAAAACAAAACATTTTTTTTTCGTAATAGGCTAAGCACATCTTTTGCAATCAGAAGTACTAATTCAATATTACAAATGATGTGAAAAATAAGTGCATAGCAATTAACCAATTTATAATCATTAGTTTTTTATAATATACAGCTGTGAAATAAATAAAATAACTTTGCATCTCTTAGAAACGTTGTTTCAATATCTTATGATAATTGATATATAAATATACAGGGTGTCCCTGAATTCATGGCCCAAACGTGGGGGATAGTAGTACACACCGAACCCACCAATATTCGTCATAGAATATGTGGCTGGAAACGCAGCCCGGTGCCGGTAGGGGGCGCAGACGAGTCCGCGGAGGATCTGGTAACCCGACTGTCCGTTGTGCCGCCTGTATCAACGTTGGTGGGCGGACCGTTTGGACATTTGTTGTAATGATCTCCAATAAATGTCACTCTGGAAACCTCTGTGTCTGTCCTTCATTTCCGACTCCTCACCTCGTTTGCGGCCGCATATTCTATGACGAATATTGGTGGGTTCGTTGTGTACTACCATCCCCTCACGTTTGGGCCATGAATTCATGGACACCCTGTACATTATTGCATTATACGTTATATTCTATAATACTATAACGGCAATGGTTTTTGACTTTTCGACATTATCATAAACTGAAAATTGAAGTTTTTGCTATTTATATTCACATTATGACTAATTAATACTCTTTAATCTTAAAATATGCGAACCTACCCCAGTCTGTTCTGGATGTTGATCTTTGTGAAGTAGCTTCAGGGACTCATTTTTTAAAAACGGTATTTTCAGGTTATGGCCTCCTTAAAGATGAGTCCCGTGGGCGAAGATAGATGTATGTGAGTTAATGCTAGATGTGCTCAAGCTAGTGTGGTGCCTAAGAAACTTGTCAGCAACCAAAAGTGTGTTTCGTTTAAAATTACTTATTATTAAGTTAATGTTTTGCGGTAAGCTGGGTAATTGATGGTTCTGAAAAATTATAGTTCAATTTTATCCCATATAAAATAACTTTATTTTAATTTTGTGAACCACACTTAATATTTATTCTTACTTTGGTGAAATTCTCCTAAGAAATTAAAGCTGTAAACAAAACATAACCAATTATTAAAAGTGCTGTATGAGCTAAATGATTAGATTTAGGGTAAACTGTAAATGAATATGACTTTCATAAATTTCAGTCGAGACGTCAAGTGATGAAAAATTTTTTATTTAATCATTAATAAAATGAACTTAAGAGTTTTTTAATGATCACATAAACCTTTTTTAATGAGATTGGACATTAGGCGTAGTCCCACACTTACAGAAGAATCATATACAGGTACGTTAGTAGTACACATTTAAAAATATTTGTCCACTTATTTATTGAAATGGGTTTTGAAGTCCTGTTAGTAGTCCTCTCTTTCAGCTGATTAACTGTGTCAGCCCTTTTGCCATACAGTTCGTGCCAACAAACGCCTGTCCTTGTCTGTCAGAACATTCCCTTCCACTATCCCCCCCCCCCGCATTTCCAATGATTGGCGGACTTTTTTTGAGACCATTGCCATTATCCATAAACTTGGGAATCGTGCCCCGTGTTTTTCTGCTGAGTTCCATCACCTCCGTTATGGATGCTCCTACCCGTCGCGCTTCATCTATGAGCCTCCTTTGAAAATCAGTCAGATCTGCCTTTTTACCCATATCGCAATTGACGTTGTTTTCTACCATGACTTTATGGCTTTCATAGGAATTCGTAGTGGCGTAATTATTTTATATGTTTCATGATACTTTGTGCATGCTGCGTTCATAATAATTTGGCCAGAAGGTATATGTGAATGGTAAACCGAATTCAAAACACCGTAGTTTCAAAATTTTATGAAAAAAATCGAACAGAAATAAAGTAAAAATATAAATTGGATCTAATCTATAAAAATTTTGATATTTAACATTTCTTCAGTAAGTATGATTCAAAAGGCTGGGCAACAGGTAAAACATGCATTAGAACCATGCTTTGGTCTACAAGTGATATTACGATAATTAAATGTAATTAATAATAATGAAAATAATTTGCGCATTTTAATAAACTCGTTCCTCTTTTAAATCACACTATATTTGAAGTTATTGAAAATATATTTAACTCTAGCATTGGCAGTTAAATGGTCACAATGACAGTCACAAAGAAAAACACAACAAACATTTCGAACAAAGTCAAAAATGATAGTCAAATCTCCCAAATTATAAAGTGGAATAATAACTTTTATTATCCATTTACCAAAATATGGGCATTTTTGCAAATTGTGGTAGTAAATCATTCCATTTTTGTAATTTTTAACGAAAAATAAAGTCACACCGATAATGAATTTTTTATCTCCCATAACTAAATACCAAGCCAATGTTGTTGAAAAACAAGATTGAGATAGTTTTCATTGGGACTTTCACAACATTGAGATTATCGTACAAGTTCGGTCAAATCAAAGGTAGACATTTTCTTTCTCACACTCTTAGAAGCAGATACGATGATTTAAAATATGGTTTAATAACTGAGCTTTCATGTCAAACTGTATTTTTAATATTAAGTTTTAATCATACGTCACTATGATGGGGAGGGGGCTAATATGGCCACGAATCTCTCAGGGCCCAGATATCCGTAATCCTTGCTGAATACACATGCACCTCGATTGACAAAGTAGTATGATTCCAGGAACACTCCCCGTAAATTAAGACGACGAATTTATAAAAAATGAAAGGCTATGTTCCCTCAAAATGTTTTCTGAAATTCCCTTTTTTTTAAAATCCTAAGGAGACAAAAAGAATTTAGCGAAAAAATGATGCAAATAAGACTTAAAATTAGAATTTGTTTTAAAAATTAATTTGAACATTTTTGTATTTGCTATACGTTTTATTTAACTTTTATTGAAACTTAGTTAATTTTATTCAAAGGCACTAAAACAAGAAACTCTCGATAATGAATAAAATACCTATCAAAATGCAAAAATTATTTGGATTACCTTATATATATATTTTTTTGACGCTAGGACTTTTGACGTGTTTTATCCCTTTGCTTATTCTTTCACCTTGTGGTGCTTGATCATAGGTTAAATCGGTTTTACCATAGCAACAATATATTGCCTATTTGTAGCAAGCTAACTGCTTTTATGAAATTATAGAAGTTTTAGGTTCTTTCAATGTAAGTTCTAATGCATCTTCTTTCGTACAATAAGCTTTAATAGTTTTATTTAAAATATCAAGCAGAATTTTAATTTCTTCAATGGCATTAAAATCATTGTGATATTGCAGTTTTTATATCTCTCGAACTTAAAAGAACACAGTCATAGTGATTAAAAAATCAAAGACAATTGTAACAATTTTGTGATAGCAAATTAGTTGAAACTTAGTAATAGAGCGTGTAAAAGTGGCTTATCTGTAGTGGAATAAAAATAAATGAAAAAATTAAATCATATTAAATGAAAGCGATAAGGGTTGCCTAAAGTAATTACCAGATTAACTAATACATAATGTTCTACTTCTGTGTAAAAACTTGAGGAATAACTTATTGCCCTGGTGAATATAGGAAACCTCTGAACGAGAATGAAGTTGTTTTATTTCGGTTATATCACCCTCTCACAGTAGAAATTGGAACTATTAAGAAGTATAAATATATTTTAAATAGTATTTTTTTAGTATCTAATTATAAATAAATAAATAAATACCCCCTCAAGCAGCTGCTTGCCAACAATACTAAAAATATTTTTCATTTATCTCTTTAAAAGTTGCGTTTTCCCACACACTCCAGCGAATAAGAGGGCAAATCATTTCTGCCAATTTAACCTTTGGACTCTCTCACTCTGCCACCAAAATTAAAACTTTTTGACAAATAGGTCATTTGTTCAAAGATCAGGCATTTTCCAAAAATTTCCACAATTAGAGGGCGATGTTAAAGCTATTGTAAGATTCGGAAATGCAAATCGGAATATTTCATAAATCCTTATGTGGCCCAAAAATATTTTAAATTTATCTCTAAAAATAATTTTTTTTAAAGCTAAAAATTGTAGCTTAAAGTAACAAATAGTGTTTTTAGATCTCCATGATGATTTTTTTTCACCGTGTTATGAACTGAACTGTATTTACACTGTGTTAAAACGCAAACCATCTAAAATAAAAATGTTGCATTGACAATGCAAAACCAGATTCCTGTAAATCAAAGAATAGATGTAGATCTTGTGCACATTATTATCGCGTTGAATAATTTTGGGAAAGACCTCCATTTGCCCCAAATGCCGTCCAGCCAGCCTGTTATCAAACCTGATCTTTAGGGTCCTTGTGATTTGCCATTTAACCCTTGAGCAACGAAAAAGCCACCCATAATTCACTATGCTCTAGATGACCTTGACAAAAATCTTCATTCTGTCTTAAATAGTCGCCCATGACATGTGAAGACACTTTTTTTATCTTCCCAATTCATGGATCTATATGAATTTGTGTTAAAAATGTATTAGGAATATAATATTCTTTCACTAATAATTATTAATCTAATAATTTTTTCAATAGAACGCTAAGCTAGTTCATTATAATTGTGCTGGTATTGTGTTTATCGATATTTTTTGAAATGCAATTACATTTTCTAACACTAATCTTTATATGCTATAGTCTCTTACACAGCTGTAGGTTAGAAAGTAAATAGTTTTCGAATGATGCTAGTCAATTTATATTAATCCACTTACTGTATACATGAATTCCAGGTTTTATTCAAATAGCATTAATGAATGCATGGGTTAATGTCATTGAAATTTACGCTTATCAAAATATTAAATCATACATAGTAATTAAAATAAATATCAATATTGCCCACTTAGAGAAACAAAGGTGTTTTTAACCAATATTTTAATACTTTTAAGTTATTTTGATGCTGATTAAATTGAGAAAAAGCTTAATTTGATGCAGATGCAGTGACTTTATAAGTCCTTCTCCAATTAGCTTTTTAGCTCTTTAATTGCATCATTGCATAAATCAAAAATGACTTTTATAATATTTAATTTTGAAATATTCATTATGAATTTTGAGATAAAAAGTAAATAGAAACATGTTGTTTTAATCGAAACATTAGTAATGTAAACTATAAACTTTTAGATGAGTTAAAATTTAACTTCAAATGCTAAAATCTCCTTTTTATTTAATGAAAATGATTGTTATGTTAATAATTTTAAATAAGATATGTAGACACACCTATAATGAATTGTTATTTTGACATAATTTAAATCGTATGAAATATGCTTCCAAAGATATTTAATACATTGCTCAATCTTATCATGTAAGCAGGCTCCAAACACGTGGTGTTAACTGTTGTTTGCTTTGCACCGGAATAGTTAGAAAATACAGCTCTTCCTTTGTAGATTCATTACTGGTATTGTGCTTTTTGGAAAGTATGTGTAAAAATGTAAGCATTTGCATCTGTTAAATACAGATCTAAGGCTGATCAAAACATAATACGGTATTTTTAAATTCTGTATCATTGATGCTTGTGCTGCAGTTCTTTAAATAAGTGTTTAAGCATCGCCCCATCAATAATGAAGTTGTAATGTTTTGCATCTTTCTATGCTGTGATTCTACTGTAGAATAAATGAACTAGAGTACAATACTTTCGATATACATATATTGGGAAATCACGGTAAATCAGCCTTAACTGCGCCTTTTGTATTATATGTATTGTATGTTGAATGTATTAAAGAGTTAATTTGTCTTTAAGTCACAAATAATTGTAGTCATAAAAATCAGTTTTTCTGCCAAATCTGTGTTTAGCATTAAAAGTAAAATGTAGATTTAAAGTTATATATTTTCATTATGTACTTTCTTGCAGTGGCGCGTCCAAGTTGCGGAGTTTTAACTACTTTTTTGAAGATCTTGATGATTTGTATCATCCGAAACTGCTACAAAAAATAGTGTCTGTTCTTTATTTTGATAATCCCTTACCTTTTCTATTATTATGTACCTTTTTGCAGTAGCGTGCCCAAGTTATGGGGTTTAAAGACCTTTATTAAGATCTGGATGATTTGTTTTATCCAAAACTCAAAAAAAAATTAGTGCCTGCTCTTTATTTTGCTAATCCCCTACCTTTTCTACTAATCTCTGGGCACGCTACCGTGTTCTTGATGAAATTTTACTGTGATGGATAAAATAACAGTAATGTGTATTTCATCAAAATAATTAAAACCTGCAAGCATTAATAATTTCAGCAGACATCACCCTTATTCAGTAGAATAACATAAAATTTATCAATAACTAGTGTACAATAACTGTAGAGATTTACTTACGAAATTAAATTGTTGTTTCTGTTTAACGATGTTATAAAGAAAAGGACAAAAAATAAACTTGAATGGAAATATTTCATTTTCATAATTGATCTTTTGTTATCTAGATAATAAGTAAGTTAAGTAAGTAGATATCTAGTAAGTTTTTAGTTTTCTTCAATTTAGTGAACAATGTATCTTGTGGACCAGAATATCAAATATTTGGTGATTTGCCCTGCAGTTCTATAGTAATTGACTCCACTCAGCTTTCTCATAAATATGTGTGTTCATTAAGTTGATAATGAGTAATAAATAAATAAATACCCCCTCAAGCAGCTGCTTGCCACAGAGGTCTGACAGGAGCCTGTCAGTTTATATGCCATAGTAGAAGGTCTGAGAGGATGGCAGGCCCTCAGCAGAAAAACGACACAAACAGCCATGCCTTACGCGGGGCTCGAACCCAGGTTCCTTAGATCAGTAGCCAAGCGCTTTAACAACACTCGGCCATGAGACGACTAGATAATGAGTAGCAGGTGAAAAAAAAAGGGGATGTGATACCTTTGGACATTATTTTAAAGAGTGTCATCGAATGGAGCTTACGTAAACCAAAGAGTTCATTAAGTTACCAAGATTCACTTAGAGCATGATCTTTATAGAAGAAATCCGGTTGATAAAATTCTAGCAGCTATGTTATAGACAGTTACCTTATATTTGTATTCCTTTAGTTTTCTGCAATGCTTGCTTACTTAAAACATTTGACTAGAGAGCGCTTTAGGGGGTGATATTAAAATTATTCATTCAGTGTAAGGGAGAAGATGCTTCTGTGTATTTTTATATTATTAAGGGCCGGGGGTGGCTCAGGCGGTAGCGTGCTAGGCTCGTAATCTGCAGTTCCCAGTTTCAAGTCCCAGCTGGGCCAGAGTTGATATTTATCTCTGCAAACTCTTCGCTTTGCCCATGGTCAGTAGGGGACACTGGTGGTCTTAGAAAGGCCGCTGTCTTTCGGATGGGATGTTAAGCCATAACACTGTGTGTGGGATAGCCATACCCTGAGCACGTTAAAGAACACACTGGATGACTTTGACGCGAGACCCAACAGCTATCCAGTGAGTCCCCTCCTCCCAAGCTTCTCTGAGCCCTCGGGATCCTTGTGACCTGGCCATTTATCCCATTGTGTGCAAAAAAGTAACACTCAGAGGTAAAACAACCCAACCTACAGGACACCATGATCTTTTATGGACAACATTATCATAAATTATCCACTTTTCATCCCTATAATCATTCTGTCAAGAAAATCATCGGCCTTTTCCCGAGCAAGCAATGAAACACATGCGGTATATCGAGCCTCCATGTTTTGCTGTTACAAATGATGTGGAATAGAGGTATTCAGTTTTGAGAAACAACCCAGCTTTTGCAGATGTCGAACGATAGAGAACTTATTGGTGTTCAGTAGCTGCGCCAATTCTCTGGATATCTGACATGAATTTCGTGCAGCATTCCCTTTAAACTATCATCGTTCAATTCCACTGGCTGGTAGCTTCGAGGTTCGTATCGGAGCTGAAAGTCACCTGACTGGAACTTGTCATAACACCGGTAATAGGTGCTTTTTGAGATGACTTTGTTCCCATAAGTTTGCACAATTTGCACAAACACTCTTAGACACCGACACCATTTCTGAATTTGTACAGCATGATGGAACGAATATACACAATTTGCGTCACCATTGTGAAATGCTTGTTTCCGCTAGTACAGACTAAATGTATTTGCAGAGCGGTATTAGATACTGGAGCTACGCATGCTCTGTCTTTTTACGTTGTTTACAAGACCGTTGCGCATTTCCTGACAATGGCAAACCCCAGGTGGGACTCGAACCTGGGAACTGCAGATTACGAGCCTGGCGCGCTACCAACTGAACCCCCATCGCCCCCGTTTATTAATAAGAATATTTGTTTTAATGGAAGCAACAACATGAAGTTTTATTTTATAAATATATGAAATTTGATGTATCAATCACATTATGTTCATAGTTCGTCGCTAAAACTTATGCATCACATTTCTTTTTTCCACAAGCTTCACCCAACCTAATCCAATTGTATATTACATAACATATTCTTGGATCATATAACATTTCGTAGGATTAACATAATATCCCACTAGAGTTATATTTGCTTATAGGTTAGTTAATAGGTTACTGATTAACTCTAAAATTATATAGTTACTAATTACACCTTTATATATTTATGTATAATTATATAGTGAACTAAATTATATAGTTAGTTAATAGGTTAGTTATTAACTCTAAAATAGTTCCCCCGTCTAAGCCCGTGTACGAAGGTATGGTATACGTATAAATCTGTAAAGGTATACATTTGCAAATCAAGGTTTCATGTTACGGAGCTAATAGTATTTAAATTAATTTAAAATTGAAGTACGAATTCCTTAAAGAGAATATTGAATCTAAAATAGAACTAATTTCGTATTGGGTTGTTAAGCTACTGAAATATCTTGCTGAAGAGGGTTAAACCAATTGAATTCAATATCTTCTCCAAAGTTAAATACACGTTAAATACTATATGCATAAAATTATATCGTATTTGCTCTTTAGGTAAAATTTTTTAGGTAAAATGCTTGGTAAATTAGGTAAAATGCTTGGACCTGTTCCAAGAAACCAATGTGCAAAACAAATGATCAAACATGGAAAAGTAAAACTTTAAATTCGAAGCTTCTCTCTTTAAAATTAATGTGCATCGTAGCAAAATTTTAAAGTAAGTTTATCGTGTATTGACGCAACATATGATTAAGGTGATTTTTAAGATGAGCATTTAGACGGAGTAAATAGCTCTGCTAAATAGCATAGTCCATACAGGTTGTAATGAATGTTTAATCGCAAAGTTTTCAGATTATTAAAGCTAATTTTAATAACACTAAAAGTACCGGATGTAGGAAAAATGAAGAGAAGGTGGGGAGAGGGAAGCAAATGCATGGATTGAGTCAGTATGAGCAAGAACGCCATTCGCCCAAAAAGGGGGCGGGTGTGGCTCAGTCGGTAGCGCGCCAGGCTCTTAATCTGTAGTTCCCAGGTTCGAGTCCCAGCTGGGTCAGCGTTGAGATTTATCTCCGCAAAATTCCCCGCCTTGCCCACGGTCAGTAGGGGACACCGATGGGCTTGGAAAGGCCGCCATCCGTCGGATGGGACGTTAAGCCGTGGCCCCGTGTGCGGGAGAGCCATACCCTGTGCACGTTAAAGAACACGCTGGATGTCCTTGACGGGAGGCTACCATCTGTCTCCCAACAGCTGTTCCAGTGGGTCCCCTCCTCCAACCTTCTCTGAGCCTTCGGGATCCATGTGACCTGGCCATTTAGCCCATGGTGTGCAAAAAAGTGCCTCTCAGAGGTAAAACAACAACCGAACGCCCAAAAAGTTTTCATTTTAGTGGACTTAAATTTAAAACAAATATATATGTGCGATATGTTGGAATATCTTTTTCGTTTCCTTTCTGATTATTAGCATTCTCAAAGGAGAGTGGACATGGCCTCCTTTCCCCCCATGCACCTTGCTGGATAGTTGTTTCGTTGTCTAAGTTATCGTACGACCAAACTCAGCCAATTCTAAGGATTAAATTTCTTTTCCAAATATCGAAGAACGATCTGCACCACAACTTTTAAGCTAATTTCCTTGAAAGCATTCCCATGAAGGTTAAATGAGTCGACAAGGGCAAGTTAGATAATGAAAGTGCACCCTATTCAGCTTCAGGAACCGCGTAAACAAACGCTAGAGTACAAAGTTTACAACTGACGTAATTTTCTTTCCTTACTAATTTCAGTATTTAAAACAAATTGTTTCCGTGCCTTTTGTCTGAATACTTCAACTCTGTCGTTATTGCTTTTTAAAAGTAATTTTATTTCTTAAATATATTTTCTTTGTTCTCAAAATATTCCAGAATTAAGAATTATAAACTACTTCATTCGAAATTATATTCTGGATTGATACAAGCTTCTGTCCGCATTTAAAAAACCCATATTGGGATATATTACGAGTTGTGTGCAGCGAATTCTATCGGTATTTATATAAGTAAACTGAATTTCCCAATATATGAATATAGGAATTAATCGGCCGTTGTGCAAAAAAAACGTATTTTTTTAAGATCGAATTTATTTTTTATTAATATAAAAATGACAAGCTACTGCATTATTCACGTAAAGTAAGTTCTGTCTCTCCCTCTTAAACGTATGCATCTTATTGAAGAATAATAGCATAAATGTATATTTGATGCAAGTTTAAATTTTGTTAGCGATTTTAGAAGCACTATATATATATTTTTAACGATTTATCGATTCAGCTTTATTTTTTTCAGCAACAACTGCGATCGATAACATTTGTGATATCTACACTCGTCCTACCTCATAAACAATTGTGATTTGAGGTATTCGTATGACGTCAATTAGAACCGCCTGTCGAGATGTTGCAAAGCATCTGGACTAATCGCAATGCACTTATTAGTCCTTTCCTGAACAATTTAAGGATAGGTATTTTTTAAATATATTAAGTTTTCAGTAGAACGGTTATTAATCAGTTCTGTTCACTGGGTGGGGGGGTCCAACTGTGCCAGCGTTTAGATTTATCTCCACTAATCCTTGCTTTGCTCTCAGTGAGAAAGGGGATCCAGATGGGATTGGAAAGGCCACCGTCTGTTGGATGGAACGTTAAGCCGTGGCTCCGTGTGCAGGAGAGAGCCATAACATGAACGCCCTGAAGAAGACGTTGAGATAACCTTGACGTTAATTGGTCAATTACATCAAACGGTATCAATTAATTAACTAACGGGGCTTCCCAAGCTCAGGAGAGGCTTCCATATGTTTTCTAGCAGCTATCCAGTGGATCCCTGTCCTCAGCCTTCTCTGAGTCCTTGGGATTCTTGCAACCTACTTGGTCATTTAGCCCATTGCATGCGAAAAAGTGCTGCTCAGAGGAAAAACAACCCAACTCTGTTCTCTGGTTATCCGCAGTGATTGTATGCAAAAAAAAGGTAACCTCAGAGAGGAAATAACCCACTCTTTCGCAGTCAGTGTCTCTGCGGAAATAAGCAAAAGGAACATGGTGTTCTTGATCTGTGCATAGTGCCTATATGAAATCTATAGGAAATACGTAAACTGAATGTTCTTTCCTCAGAGCATCATTTTCGTATGTACTTCCACCCCGCTTAGTTATTTGATGGCGGACGCTCAAGACAGTAATTACTGCATTCACAACCAAAATAATTTTCGTTATAGAATACTGGCTATAATATGAAACTAATGTCAATATAAATCGGCTTATTGTGATAAATTTTGAATTTCGAAGCGGCTTTTGCTGACACTGATTGGAAAAATGTGGCTTCCACTTTTCAATCTCATATTGAGTTTATCAGAATGTTAATATTTTAGAAATATCCGAACCAGTAGTAGATCAACTCTTGCAAGTTCCATAAACTTGAATGAGGAAAATTTCTAGAAACACTCACTCTCATTAGGGAATACCGTCCTTTTCTAGGAAAGTTTAAGCATTCCGACAATCAAATTCTTACATTCGTGAAGTCCTTATTCTTGAAAACTTAATTTTTGCGTATTTGAATGTGAAGCATTCATTGTTCCTTTACCTAAATTAACTAGGTTTAGTAAATTATGTTGCATAAATTGAGAGAACTTTTCTGTGGCGTTACGTATGCAAAGTAAAAGTAAACAGCAATTTTGTTACAAAAATAGTCTTTCAGTATTACTTCTACTTTAAATTCTTTGTATATCTGTCAACATTATAAAATGCCATTTCCGATTTTATATAAGTAATGCAGGCTTTATAATTCTGCAGTTGTGCTTTTTTGTGTGTATGATGTTAAAAATGCGTATTTTTTACAGGATATTTCTTCGAGCTATTTCTTGTTAACTATATATATTAACCAGCCCTCAAAATTTATCTCTCTTATGACTAAATAAACTTCTACTGTTACTAGAATTTCTTGTATTTCGATAGCGAATTTCCTGCCGCTTTTAAATCCAAATTAATTGGATACAAAATCATATTTCAAATACGTCAATATTGAAGAAACTAACATTTAAAGGAAAAATTGTAGAAAAAGTACTAAAATCTTGGTATTTAAAATTTTAGGAATAACATGACAGAGGAAAATTAACGTGCAGAAAATAGATATACATTATCAAATGTCTTGTACTATTTTTTTGGTAAATACAAAAGTTTCTATTTTAATCTTTTATATGCCGAAAGTGAATTTTTTTAAGTCTGATATACCGAAAAATTGAGGAGTTCTAAAGCAAAATCCATTTGTCATTTCCATAAATTTAAACTGGTAACTCGAGAGGTTGAAATCTCCATCTTTGTCATGGTACCTAAAGAAATTTAAATAAAATCAGATTTGTATAGTTTAGGAGATATTGAAAATTAAGTTCTAAAAACCCGATTTTCCAGCAATTATTTTCTTTTTTTCCTATAAAATTATTTCGCACTAACAAATGGGATTTTTTTCAAGAAATGCCTCAATTTTTCTTTTCTTTAGCATAACCTACGTATAGATAGAATATTTTTACAATGTTTAAACTTGCATATTTGTTAATGACACTGTAATAGCCAATAGGTTACTAAGTACAGAATTTATATTTTTAAATTTTATTTTTACACTGATATGTTCCAGTGTTTTAATATTTTGTTATGTTACTGACAGTTTTATGTTTCATGAGTGAATATGTAATCGTAAACATGTAATGTAAAGATAAATGACCAATTATATTATTGCAGTTCAAAGTCAAGTATTTAGTCAGTTTATAAGAAATCTTGCTTTTAATATTGTAAAACTTGCATTTTTAATAAACAATGATTTCTTATTTTACCCTCTTCTTTAAAGCTTATTTTAAACCATACGTACACACTCATCCACAACAGTTGATTGGTAGAATAATGGCTACCTACTTTCATTTTTTATCCACATTGTAGACGACATTTACGACCCTTATTAGTCTGCATTTGGTGAGGGGCGGGGGTGGCTCAGTCGGTAGCGCGCCAGGCTCGTAATCTGTAGTTCCCAGGTTCGAGTCCAGCTGGGTCAGCGTTGAGATTTATCTCCGCAAAATTCCCCGCCTTGCCCACGGTCAGTAGGGGACACCGATAGGCTTGGAAAGGCCGCCGTCCGTCGGATGGGACGTTAAGCCGTGGCCCCGTGTGCGGGAGAGCCATACCCTGTGCACGTTGAAGAACACGCTGGATAGCCTTGACGGGAGGCTACCATCTGTCTCCCAACAGCTGTTCCAGTGGGTCTCCTCCCCCAACCTTCTCTGAGCCTTCGGGGTCCATGTGACCTGGCCATTTAGCCCATGGTGTGCAAAAAAGTGCCGCTCAGAGGTAAAACAACCCAACCTGCATTTGGTGCATACTCCTATTTCAATGTTGAAAGTCAAGCTTAATGTACTGAGCGAAGTGGAATACAAGATCTTCTCTGATCTCTCGGTATTCGCTTCTGAATGGTTGCTTCAATTATTGCAAATTTTGGTACACGGTTTTTTTGTCTATAAGTCTCTCAAGTTCAAAGATGACTCAGGTTCGCCAGGTAAAAAAAAAAGGCAATTATTAAAATTCATTTGTGTATTATTTCATTCGCAAACAGTAATGGACTATCTCTTATCAAATATGCAATTCATAAATAGATGAAAAAAAATCATGTTTTAATTCGTTATTTGTTTCAGTTTCGATATTTTTGTTGTATGTCCAGCTATTACATAATGACAGAGCATAATAATATCGTAAATATTAGTCATAAATATTAATATATAACTTTTTATGTATACTGTGAATTGTACTAGTTTGGAGTCAGTATCATTTCAAAGAAGTTTTTTTTTTTTACCTTCGACCTAAATACGTTGAGAGTTTCAACAGCTATATATGTATATGAATGCATCCACATACACGCATATATAAATAGGTCCTAGTGAATAGGGGTTGGCTCGTAAACTTTTGTTCCCAGGTTTAAGTTCTTCCAGTATCTGGGCTGAGATTTTCTCCTCCTCAATCTTCTCTCTCCCCCACTCTACCTTCGGTGATAAAAGGAGACAAGAGATGGGCTTGGAATAGACTGCCATCTGTCAGATGGGATATACATAGGAGTCCCGTGCATAGGGGAGCCAAACTCTGTCTACCTTAAAAAAATGATGGATGACCTTAACGGGGGACTTTTGTCTGTCTCCTATCAGATGTCCAGTGGCTCTCATTCCCCTACCGAGCTGTGAGCCCTTGAGGTCTTTGTGACCTGGCCATTTAGCCCAATATGTGCAAAAAGTGCGTTTAGAAGTAAAACAACCAACCGTATATTATATAAAATAACCAACCAAATACCTCAGTTGGGAATAGTAACCTCAAAGGGTTGATGAAATTCTAGAAACATAACACAGACTCTTATTCCATACAAAAAAGACGAATTTTGTGTATAGAAGGACACAGAGTCCCGTAGTCACTAGAGAGATTGCCCTCAATGCTGAGAATGGTTTTTGTAAGAATATGTTTAGTCCGAACCCTTCTTACGAGTCTTTAAAAATTTTAATTTTGTTATTATTCTTATCATAATAGATTACGTTTTTTTTTACTAGTATTGGAGGCAATAATTAAGAGAGCCAGCACGGACCAAGGATAAACAAACTATAGATTCCTTATTTCAAATTAATCGAGAAAATTTTAGATCAAATGCATGTTATGCTCTAAGCGGATTTTTTTTGCCGTCGGATGGGACGTTAAGCCGTGGTCTTAGTGACCTGGCCATTCTGCCCATCGTGTGCAAAAAGGGCCCCTCAGAGGTAAAACAACCCAGCCTCTGACCGGCAGTTTTTGCACACAATGGGCTAAATGGCCTGACAAAAAGACTAAGTGGTCGGAGGTGTGGTCAAGGGGATCTGCTGGATAAGTATTAGAAAGCAGCTGGTAGCCTCTTGTCAAGGCTATCCAGCGTGTTCTTTAACGTGCCCTGGTTCTCTCTCTCTCCTGCACATGGAGCCACGACTAACATCATTAACTGCATCATAGAGCCATGACTAACACCGTCATCTGACTGACGGCGACATTTCTAAGCCTATCGCTGTTTCCTTTCTCACCCAGTGCAGACGGGGGTTAGCAGAAATAAATATCAAAGCTGGCCCAGTTGGGACTCGAAACTGGGAATTGCAGATTACTAGCCTGACGCCTACCGACTGAGCCAACTGATAAAACGCCCAAAATATTAATATAGCTGTAAAAAGAAATTTTTCTTTAATAAAATCTATGTGAATTGATCCGTAAGTGAAAAAAGTCCGAGGAATAAGGCTTCAGATCGTGCTAAATTATTATAGGATACCGTTAAAGTCTGAATTGAAAAAAAAAGATTAAAAACTATTTATTTCTTTTGACGAAATCGAATTTTTTTAAAAAACTATTATTTTACTAAAATTAAGGAAGTGTAATACGTAAAAACAAGTTTTACTTTCATTTTATCCGGGAATCCGTAGATGATTACGATAAAGCAGATTCGTTGGTGTTAAAGTGAAGTGGATTGGTAACTATCAAGATAAAGAAGGATATATCAATACATTAAATCCGTTGATAATTTAAAATGTCTAGTGAATGATGTCGTTGATCATTTAAAACTAGGTGAAGGAGTCGAGGTGCAATTGCGTTGTTAATAATTTTTAAGAGCCAGTTAGAGATTCTTTCTGTTTGTGATGTATGATGACAAAGCTTCTAGCTTCTGCCGCCTTCAACATCCTATTACCACAATGAGTGAGCATATCGCTAAATTTACACCAATGCTACTCGAAAACCTACGATGGTTGTGACGGGTTAATTGGTTGATTTGTTATTTAGCACGCGCTGCACGTTTGGAAATTTCGGTAATGTACTCTAGGTGAAGGAGTCGAGGTGCAATTACGTTGTTAATAATTTTGGAACAGCAGAAATGTGAGAGGCAATGGGTTGGTGATTTACACACTCTCTCTGTGAAGTTTAACTTTCTCCAACTAAAGAATATTTTGTCACAGCTTTTTTATCCCACGATTTCTCCGCAAGAGGGTAATTACTGCGTATTTTAACTCGCCGGAAATTCTTTATAAAATTATTTATATAGAATAATACTATAAAAATTATTTTATAGTATAAATATATTATACTCTAAAACGCAGATCGGTCCAATCCCCGGCTTATAAATCAAATCATCAAAATACTGACTTTGGCTCATTTATTCCCATTTCTGATTAAACATTTTTAGATGAATAAACGATTTTTCTAATTCATTGCACTTATCAAAACGCATATTTTTGCTTTTTTAATTTAAAATAGTTTCTTGATTCCTTAAAATATATTGTTTTCCAATTCATTAGGTATGTTTTCAATAGTGCAGAAAATCAAAGTGTAATCCTAGAACTCGTGAATGGTGTGCTTGGGGAAAAAATGAGTTTTTTCACGAGTTCTTTGGGTTGTTTTCCCTCTGCACCGCACTTTTTTGCATATAATGGGTTCAATGGCCACGTCACTAGGACCCTGAGGGCTCAGAGAAGTTTGGAGGAAGAGGGCATATTGGACCGCTGCAAGGAGACATGGTAGTCTCCCGTAAAGTCATCCACATTGTTCCTTAACATACACAGGGTATGGTTTAACATCCCATCCGATTAACAGTGACATTTTCAAGGCGATAGATGATTTCTACTAAACAGTCCAGAGTGCGTAGTTTTACGGAGGTAAGTCTTTACACTGGCTCAGGTGGTACTCGAACCTGGAAATGGCAGATTATGAGCCTTGCACATTACATACTGTCACTCCCGCCCCTTACGAGTTCGTAAATTTTAAGATTTTTTCCTGGGGCTGTTTAAGAATGTTTAAGAATATATTTTTCTAGTGGCCCTTCACTTAAGTTGGGTTGGCCACGCTTGCTGTAAAGCAAGGCAAACAATCTTATGCCGTGATACACACCTTCTTTTGGACATTTAAGAGATCTTGATATAACAAAGCAAATGCATCAAATCCATGGTCTTCAGAGAAAGAAGAAAAAGGGATATGCGACTTAGAGGATAAAAAAAATAGATATTAATTTAAAATCATTCTCGATCTTCAATCTTATGGAAAGATATTTTGCACCTTTGGGCAAAAATCTTGCCGACGATTTCGAATAGTTCTATAAAACAGCTTATAACTCTGTTTCTCAACTCGGGGTCCGTGAGTTGAGTAGATTCGGTTTACCATCATGTTAGTTTGCCATCTTTGTAATAATAAATATATTTATATCCTTGATCGTTAAAAACATTATTTACAAATAATGTTTTTAACTATAAATGTTACTTTTTTTTCTCCTTTTTACTTCGATATTAGAGTAAAAATCGTGACGAAAAAATTGATATCTATCTGTATTCATATTTTATACCTTATTTAATCAAAATGTGTAATTTTAGGTAGGGTGTCTACAAAAGAGCGGACTTGGCCAAGGGTCCCCACTACAAAAAAGATTGAGAAACACTTTATAGTAATAAATTCTGTAATTTTGCTAGATATTTTCTGAACAGCTATAGTAAACAAAATTATATATTTTTTATTCAGTCAAAACGATATGATGTACTCTAAACGTAGTTCCTATAATGTTTTGAATCGGGATGCTCTTCTAAACATGTATGAGGGCTGTTCTTATTCTTTGTAGCATGTGAGTGGCCCCTCTGATATCGTATTTTGTAGTATGTGAAAGCTCTTCCGATTATATTTCGTAGTATGTCTTCTGATCGTATTTTGCAGTGTGAGGGCTATTCTGATCATATTATGTAGTGGGTGAGGGCTGCTCTGATCACATTTTTCAATTGTAAGGGCAGCTCTGATCACGTTTTGCCGTGTGTGAGGGCTATTCTGATCACATTTTGTACGCGAGGACTCTTCTGAGCATATTTTTTTAGTAAGACTACTGTTGTCAAAATTTTCTTACTTCATTGTGTTATAGTTTCGAAATTTCAGTTTTCAATTTTCTGCTCACAGTTCTCGTTGAAATGGGTTTGAGGTACTTCTAGTGGTCATCTCTTTCAGCTGATAAACTGTAGCCGCTTTGTTTTGCTGTACATTTCATAGGAAGAAACGCCTTATCTTTTTCTCCCCGCATTTGGAGCCTTTTTCCTCCCGCATTTGCCACGACTGACGGACGTATTTTGAGATCGTTGCCAGTGAGATCGAATCCATACATTTAGGATATTGTCCCCTTGATTTTCCGTTTAGTTTCATCATCCTCCGTTACGGATGCTCCTGCCTATCACACTCCATCTATGAACCCGTTTCGAAGTCAGTCAGATAAGGCTTTTTTTATCCATGTCATTCTTGCCTTTGCTTCCCACCATGCCTTTGCGGCTTTCGTAGTGACAGAATACTTATGCCAGTAAGAAATTTTACAACAGTGATATGTATCATGATACTTCAGGCACAAGTTCTTAATAATTTCACCAAGCAGTTTATATACCTGTGTAAACTACCGAAAAACGTCTAAATTTGCATCGTCCTCTATACGACCATCATACTTTATTAAAGTAAAAATATATATTATTTTCCTATCCATAACAAAATTCTGAACACCACTATTCGAAACTTTAGAGAAAAAAAAAATTATTTCTGGTATCGAAAGCTGAGAAATCAATAAAAGACACTGATACAGAACAAAATAAATATGTTTATTTCTGAAGTCTTTTTTTTTTACATTACACGCAGTTTAAAAATATCCCAAACAAACACCAAGAACCGACCACCCCAACTCATAGCACACTATAAATAAGAAAGCGCTGAGAAGCCTTGAAAAGCTATGGGGAGGAGGCTGCATTGAAAAGAAGTTGAGACCAACACAGTTGGCGATTCTCACGGCTTCTCCGGTGATTTAGGCTTGTGCCGTAATAGTGTACTACAAGGAGGGGTGCGACAGTTGCTTAGAAACTTCACCTCCCACCCAGATGATGCGAAATATGCTCGTTAACGTTTATTCAGTTCCCTTTATGTGGAAAGGGAAGCAATTATGCAAATGAAACATGCTGAGCTTGAGTTATAAAGACCACAGAAATTCCTGAGCAATTAAAATATTATGCACTTTTAACGTTTTGCGTGATGAAAATCAATTTATAACGTCATTTAAAAATCGTATGGCCAACTGTTCTATTCTGTAGTTTTTTAACATCTGTAATGCCGAATATTCATCGATGAAGACATTTTTTTGTGAGGGCAATAAGTATTTTGATAATTTTAATATTTTTATATTGTAGACAAATCAGTGTGTTTCGTACAAATTTCGATATTTACTTTGCTAATCATAAGGATCAATGATATTAATTAATTTGCAGTGGTTATATTAATTCCAATGCTTATTTCCCAATTTAGACTTTTGAACCCTTTTTCTATGAATTAAATGTCTAATAAATAAAATAATTCTAAGGGCACATAATAACTTAATGTTCATATGCTAATAAGTTCCCTTTGTTTTTTTCAATATGGTTGGATGATTTTGCATTTTAGCATTTTTGTTCATACAAATAATAAGTCATAAAAATAATAAAATTAAAACTCAGACACTAGTAATTCCAGTTTAATAACGAAGGAAGATTGCTTAAAAGAATTAACGCAATCGCAGTCTGTATCATAATCCTATCAAAATTTCATTAGTCTTTCTTTCAGTAATAAAAAAATAAATTAAAATTTCAATGCAGAAAATTGAAGCTTTATACTTTATTTTAGCGAATTCCAAAATCTGAAAATAAGTTACCGAATGAACACTTTTTTTCATTGCTTTGTGCAGTCTTTTTGAATCATTTTATCTTCCTAATACTTTGTAATTAAATAATTTTTCGCCAGGTCTTATACAAACAACTTAAATTCACACAGAATAATAAAGATGTGGAAGATTATTTTTCTGCATGTTATAAAATGTTTTTTTTTTTCGTAAAAGTAGAACTTCTGATAAATGAAAGCCAAAGTTCAAGAAAGACTTTTTATTGCAAAGAAACATCTTATTTCCTTTTCTTTGAGATGGTAATTTGAACTTCTAAATGGTGAATTACACACATTCAGTTTTTTTTATTGATTCTTTGAACCCTTTTGCGTCATTTAAAATCCCACCTGCAGTAGACAGAAGCAGCTTAAATATGGCTTTTTGATATATCTCATTCTACTACTCAAAGGCTTAGTGTAAATCCCATTTCAACCCATATATTTGGTGCAAATTCCATTTTCCTAGTTATATAATGTGCAAATTCCTCCCACTCGGATATTGATGCAAATCCCATTCACCTACTCGGTTAGGGCAAATCCTGTTCTCTTTACTAGAATATTTGGTGCAAATTCCATTATCCCACTCGACTAGTTGGTGAAAATCCCATTATCCCACTTCACTACCATGCAAATCGCATTGTCGCATAAAGATAGTTGGCGCAAATTTCTTCTGTAACTGATGTCAATCCATATTTACATTAAAAAATATGGTGTAAATCTCATCATTCCAGAAATATGTATTGCTTCTACCGCAATTGTTTAAAAAATATATCTTTTAAATGAATATAGCTCCTTGAAACTAAAACTAAACAGAATTTATATGATAGATACTAAGTTATCAATTCCAGATATTAACACATATTTGCTCCAAACCATCCTACCTTTCCCACATTTCATACCTGACGATTTTGTAAGTAATATGTATATGTGTAGCTATTGATTGGATACGGTTAACACATTTCGGACTCATCTACGAGATATGAAGTGAAAAATTAAATCAAGATTTTAAATTTTTTAAAAATAATATTCGAGTGAATTTACATGTTTGACTCAGCCAATACAATAACGTTCGAAATATATTTTGGGCAACTATTGTCATTTTGCCTTAATTTTTTGTCACAACTTCCCAATACCTGTTAAATCTGTTCTTCTTTTGTGACATGTAATCGCCAATACGAAGCATCAACCAAAGAAACAAATACTAAAAATATAAATAATGCATAAAGATGAAACCCGAACTCATTTGGACATGACGTAGGTACAGAGCAATCCCACACACACATCGTGTACAAAGGTATAAAGGAACAGCAGTTGGCAGCTTATTTATTGCCGAGTCACTCTCCCTAAACGAGACTCTGCATGAGTCATTTCACTGCCAACCAAAAAATCAAAGGAGCCCTGGTTTTTTTTTTTTCTTGACTTGTATTTTGGCCTCAGGTGTACGTGTCACCACCTGTTTTTCTATCTTTAAATCATCATTGTGAGAGAAAAACAAAATCCGTTTTCTTTTTGTTCACACCACACACACAAAATGCAGAAAAATCACTCAAAAAAGGAGCAGTGATTGTCTTGTGATCTTGTTCACAGCTTACACATCCAGCATGACTGTACAGGAGGTAGTCACAGTTCATGCTTTCCATCAAATTCCACTGCTTTTTGCACTGATTTTCTTCACTCTTTCTAGGACTGTTTAAATCTTACACGAAGGTGCATCACTTTTATTATCAGGTTATGTATTTTCTCCACCGTTTTTCCGTGCACCTTCGTGATGGGCATTGAACAGCTGTGTTGCGTGCGACAGTCTTTCTTCTCTTCTTCACGTTATACCACGTGAAACGAACTGTAAAATACACAAATCAATTATTAAACATTTACCATAATAATTCTGAATTATACGAATTAAGTGCAAGGTAATAAGAAATGTAGCTTTACAAATTCAAATAGTGTTTAGTAAATTTTTTTGGCATGTAAGTGTTAGGGTGTTTTTACCTTTGAGCGGCCCTTTTTTTTTGCACACAATGGGCTAGTTAGTCACAATGACTCAGAGAAGATTGGAGGATTGGTTGGATTGTTTTACCTCTGAGCGTCACATTTTTGCACACAATAGGCTGAATGGCCAGGCCACAAGGGCCTCGAGGGCTCAGAGAAGGTTTGGGGAAGGGGACCACTAGACAGCCGTTAGGAGACAGATGATAGCCTCCAGTCTAGGCCATCCAGGGTGTTCTTTAATGCGCACAGGGTATACCCCCCGGCACACAGACCACGGCTTTCAATACCATCAGACAGACGCCGGCATTTTCAAGCCCATCAATGTCCCCTACTGACCGAGATCAGGCAGAGAGTTTTGCGGAAATGACCCATGGAGGATGGGGACCCACTGAATAGCTCTTAGGAGACATGGCAGTCTCTTGTCAAGGCCATCAAGCTTGTTCCTTAACGTGCACAGTTGCCCCTCCCCTGCACACGGGGCCATGGCTCCGACGAATAGCGGACTACCCAAGCCCATTGGTGTTCCCTTTCTGACCGAGGGTAGGGTGGGGGTTTAGCGGAGATATATCTCAACGCTGGCACAGCTGACTAGAATCTGCCAACTGCAGATTACGAGCCTGGCACACTACCAACTGAGTCAACCCTCTGCCCCTCTTACGAAATGGAAATAACTCATGAGAATGAAGAGAAATACATCGAGTTCACAAATGATCTATATGGGCACCACTCCAAGAGATGATGCAGACACCCCAATGAAATCCAATTTCCTAGCATACCAGGAGTTGTTAAATTTTTATGTCATTCTCACACTGACGGTCTGCTTATTCCCATTCTAATGTGCAGGGAGCATTTGCGTTGTTGTTTTACTTTCCTTAAATTAAAACTCATATTTTATTTCTTTACGCCTATGCTTTCTGCCATTTCTGGTCTTCTTACAGCAACACTACCCGGTGAACAAAACTGCAAGCAGAGAGAAGCGAACTCGATACATTTCACTGTTAAGCCACTTCTTTCTCTTTGGGGTGGCAAAGTATTAATAGTTATATATGTTTGAAGGTGTAAAAGCTGCTTTGTAATCACCCTGTGCTAAGTATGATGGAAACAATTCTATCAATTCTGAAAATTATTAGAACTTTTGGTAAGCAGTTGGACTGGGTTGTTTTAACTCTGCGCTGTACTTTTTTTGCACACAATGGGCTAAATGACCAGATCACAAGGAACCCGAGGGCTCAAAAAAGATTGGAGGAGGGGACCCACTGGCAGCTGTTGGGAGAGAGATGGCAGCCTCCCGTCAAGGCCATCCAGCGATTCTTTAACGTGCGCGGAGTAAGTCTTTCTCCCATACAGTATCATAGCTTAACATCCATCCAACAGATGGCGTATTTCTAAGTCTATCTGTGTCCCCTTTCTAACCGAGGGCAGGGTGGTGGTTTAGGGGAGATAGATCTAAACGCTGGCACAGTTGGACTTGCAGCAGGTAGTTAAGATGATAGTTAAAAGGTACTCATCCATCGATGCCATTTGTCTTCTCGATGGTATGTAGAAGAAACGAAAGGCCATGATAGTTACTAATGTTTAACCCATATATCTGGCTTTTCATCAAAATCAAAACCAAGCTTGACCTCAACCATGTGATCAGTACTTCCTGATATACTTCCTAGTGCTTAGACACCCAACATCTAGGGGCATGCCAACGGTGGTGAAAACAATATTAAACATTTGTTAATTTTAGTTTATTTAGTTACACAGTTCCATATTCGTATAAAACAGTGTAATAGTATATAATTTATGGCAGATATATTTATATTAGCCGCATTTTACACAAGATCTAAGTGTCCTAAGTACTAATACTGTCAGGAACTATTGATCACATGGCTGAGGGCAAGATTAGTTTTGATTCTGAAGAAAAGCCAGATATATGGGATAAACATTAGCAACTATCACGGCCTTATGGTTCTTCTACATATCATTGAGAAGACACATTGCATCGATGGATGAGTACCTTTTAACTATTATCAATGTAATTTATACCGGAATGGTGTTCTGGTTCATTCCAACTCGATGTTCCCACCCTCCCTCATCTTTACTGTTTTCTAGATTCGGACCTGAGTCCACCCGACTTATGGGCTTTGAATGTGAAAAACCCCCATAGAAATTGCCTTGAAAAGGAAGCATCATATTTTACTTGATTTGGCTTTTTTAGCCATCTACGTTACTCCATCTCTTACTATCTCAAGCAGAGTTATCTTATCTTTCTGGAACAAAGATATTAAATAATCCAGCAGCAGAGTTGATGCAATAGTAAAATGATATGAATGTCTCCAAAAAAAATCAAACTGAAATATTAGACTCTAAAGGATGTAATCTGTTTGAAAAGGATATGAAGATAATTGTGTTTCATAAACATCAGAAGGATTTAGCACATTGATTTCTACGAGTGTGGCATTGTATAATTTTTAGTGACAAATGGACTAATGTAGGCGGTGGGACAAAAGCACAATCCAAATCAATGGGGTCCTTTCATCGAAATTTAGTGTAATGGTTATGCTTCTACATTTTGGAAATGCATATCGATCTGTTTTAATAGTACAATCTGCATATTATCATAAAGGAACTTTGTGATAATGAGACTTTAATTCTCAAGAATATTGAACTACAAGATGAATATGGATAGAAGATGTATGGAAGATCTGCAGCGATGTAAAAGTTATAGCACTTAATTGATTGAAAAAGGGATTGAAGATAATATTAATTAAAATGCCCCGTGATGATAATCAAATAAGAATAATTATGGCATGTTCATGAAGGGCAGCCCTATGGATATACTTTTGAAGGCACATAAAGCACATTAAGCATGCAAAATCTCCTTAGCTGATCTCGTGACCAACTTTATCAATAAAAGTATATCTACAGCAAAGATCCCTAAAAAACTCAAAATTGCTATTTTAAGGCCAATTTACAAAAGTGGAACTAAATCCGATTGCACTAACTATAGGCCCATTGCCATCTTACCCGTTCTTCACAAAATCCTTGAAAGATATGTAGCTGATGTTCTAGACAATTTTCTTGAAAAAACATAACATTATTAGTGAAAAGCAATATGGTTTCCAAAAAGTAAAAATGCAATTACACTTTTGACGGAGTTTTCTGACGTCATTAACAGAACTTTAAACAAAGGAAAAAAGCAGCTGCTATCTTTCTGGACTTTCGTAAGTCATTTGATACGTTAGATCACGATATTTTACTTCAAATATTGTATACCTATGGTATCCGAGGTATCACCCTTAAATGGTTTGTAAATGATTTAAAAAACAGAGTGCATTTACTAAACTTAATGGCATTTTTAGTGAGAATAGTGTACACTGGTGTCCCACAAGGTTGAAATTTATGTCCGCTCCTATTCATTATTTATATTAATGATCTAGCTAACCTTAAACTGAAGGGCTCTCTTAATATATGCTGATGACACTGCCTTGGTTAACGTGAATCACAATATAGGAGACTTTTGGATTGGATTGTTTTACCTCTGAGCGGCACTCTTTTGCACACCATGGGCTAAATGGTCAGGTCACATGGACCCCGAAGGCTCAGAGAAGGTTGGGGGAGGGACCCACTGGAACAGATGTTGGGAGACAGATGGTAGCCTCCCGTCAAGGCCATCCAGCGTGTTCTTTAACGTGCACAGGGTATGGCTCTCCCGCACACGGGGCCACGGCTTAACGTCCCATCCGACTGACGGCTGCCTTTCCAAGCCCATCGGTGTCCCCTACTGACCGTGGGCAGGCGGGGAATTTTGCGGAGATAAATCTCAACGCTGACCCAGCTGAGACTCGAACCTGGGAACTACAGATTACGAGCCTGGCGCGCTACCGACTGAGCCGCCCCATATAGGAGACGCAGTCCGAGATACACAGAATAATTTTAACAAAATTATTAACTGGTTTCACATTAATCGTATTTACATAAACTCAGATAAAACCAAATGGATGAGTCACCAGGATATTATGATCTTTCATCTTATGCAATAAAAAACCACGAACCCTAGTGACCTCATAACACGATAACTCATGACCCTGACTGCTTCGGATGTGATGTTATTGAGCGTATTGAGAGTCGTAAATATCTTGAACTTTACAACGACACAACCTTCCGATGGAATGCACATATTCAAAAGTTAGCAGGGAAATTGCGTCTATGTGCATCTAAACTTTAGAAACTACAATTTGTTGCAAGCACACCTACATATATTTTGGTTTACAAAGCTATCTGTGAATCTATATTGACTTATGGTTTGACAATATACGGCTCAACTAACCTCACAAATATAAAGAAAATAGAAACTATTCAATCATCCATTGCTAAAAATATAATCCCGTACAACTTAAGAAATTAATTTCATCATAGCGAAGAAAGACTAAATTATCTAGGCATACTTTCTTTTCACAACTTTTACAAATACAGCATTACTTTAAAATATTTTTAACAGTCAATTTAAATCTAAAATCTCTCATGGGAAAAACACAAGGTTACAATCCAAAAATTATTTCAACTTCCAAAAATATTAAACAATTACGGGAAATGTACAAGGGCATATACAGTATCTTACGCGTCACTAAATTACCAAGGGAAATTATTTTATTAAACAAATTTAAAGAAATCAAAAATAAGACTAAACATTTTCTTCTAGGCACTAAAATCAATGTAAAAATTTGAACCACCACAATGGAGCTTCCACTGAAATTCACATAATTCGATGACATTGTTTTTAAACTATATCTTATGTATTTTCGTGTAACGTTATTTTTCTTCTCTCCTGCAGATAAGCAGATGCTTTGCGGGTCGTTTGTTTAAACTCTTGTATAATGAATATGAATAAATATTATTATTATACCAAGGAATTGACTGAATGTGACTTTACTGAGTTCATTAATGAGGTCAGTAAAGAGAAAGAGGTTGCTGCAATGGCTATTCTCAATGTTTCTAATGAAATAATAAGCTGCATCGGAGTTGATAGTGTTGGGTTGTTTTACCTCTGAGCGGCACTTTTTTGCACACTATGGGCTAAATGGCCAGGTCACATGGACCCCGAAAGCTCAGAGAAGGTTGGGGGAGGGAACCACTGGAACAGCTGTTGGGAGACAGATGGTAGCCTCCCGTCAAGGCCATCCAGCGTGTTCTTTAACGTGCACGGGGTATGGCTCTCCCGCACACGGGGCCACGGCTTAACGTCCCATCCGACGGACGGCGGCCTTTCCAAGCCCATCGGTGTCTCCTACTGACCATGGGCAGGGCGGGGAATTTTGCGGAGATAAATCTCAACGCTGACCCAGCTGGGACTCGAACCTGGGAACTACAGTTCACGAGCCTGGCGCGCTACCGACTGAGCCACCCCCGCCCCTGGAGTTGATAGACAAAGTGTTGGAAAGCGATTTCGTAATCGACAGAAGCTTCAAATTTAAGACGAAAATTGGGACTGCATCCCGTACCTACATTTGAAATTCAAAAGGAACTGAAGAAAACAGCAAAACATATCCATCACTTCGGTAATAAAATATTACAGGGTTGGGTTGTTTTACCTCTGAGCGGCACTTTTTTGCACACCATGGGCTAAATGGCCAAGTCACATCGACCCCGAAGGCTCAGAGAAGGTTGGGGGAGGGGACCCACTGGAACAGCTGTTGGGAGACAGATGGTAGCCTCCAGTCAAGGCCATCCAGCGTGTTCTTTAACGAGCACAGGGTATGGCTCTCCCGCACATGGGGCCACGGCTTAACGTCCCATCCGACGGACGGCGGCCTTTCCAAGACCATCGGTGTCCCCTACTGACCGTCGGCAGGGCGGGGAATTTTGCGGAGATAAATCTCAACGCTGACCCAGCTGGGACTCGAACCTGGGAACTACAGATTACGAGCCTGGCGCGCTACCGACTGAGTCACCCCCGCCCCAAAATATTACAGGAAAACATTCCATATACAACACTTGAAATGATTAGTTCGAAAAAATTGGTTGCTGTGAGTGGGATTCGAACCCACATCTCCCAGAAACATTCGGGGCGTCATAACCGCTAGACCACCAGAAATCTCCCAGAAGCATTCCGGGCATCATAACTGCTAGACCACCAGAAACTAAGCATTTCTTCAACAAAGTGACATATAAGCATTCCCCGCAATTTTTTGCTGATCCGTCAATGGCGCCATCTGTTATCAAGAATCGGGCAGCAACATATGATGGTAGCAATATTTGTCACTCACGCTCAGAGCGTTTTATAAGTAATTCCGAACTACAGTATCACACGAAAACGTCTTATAGAGAAGAAACTCATAACTGACAAATATTACTAACATCATATGTGGCAGCTTATCTGTCCAATTGCTGATAATAGATGGCACCACTGGCGAATCAACAAAAATTGTGGGAATGCTTATATGTCATTTTATTGAAGAAATGGTTAGCTTCTGGGTTCGAATCGCAGTCAGGACAATAATTTTTTTTTCAAATAACATCGCATTTTTTTTTTCATCCTAAATCCTTTGCTCCGGATACTAACATCCCGTTTCAATTCCTTTCATTAGAGGATTCAGATTGACCTTACTAGAATACTGTTACATGTGGCCGAGTGGTTAGTATGCTTGGCTACTGATCAAAGGGAATTGGGTTCGAGCCCCGGGTTAAGGCATAGATGCTTGTTGCTGTCTTTCTGCTGAGGTCCCTCCATCTGCACAAACCTACTCCAGCATATAAACTGACAGGCTTCTGTCAGAACTCTGTGGCAAGTAGCTGCTTGATGGATATTTTTTATTATAACATTTACTGATACTACCCTACCAAAATATTAGATTACCTTTGACATAACATGGAAATTCTCTAATTTCGAGGGGCGGGGGTGGCTTAGTTGGTAGCGCGCCAGGCTCGTAATCTGTAGTTCTCAGGTTCGAGTCCCAGCTGGGTCAGCGTTGAGATTTATCTCCGCAAAATTCCTCGCCCTGCCCACGGTCAGTAGGGGAGACCGATGGGCTTGGAAAGGTCGGATGGGACGTTAAGCCGTGGCCACGTGGCGGGAGAGCCATACCCTGTGCACGTTAAAGAACACGCTGGATGGCCTTGACGGGAGGCTACCATCTGTCTCCCAACAGCTGTTCCAGTGGATCTCCTCCCCCAACCTTCTCTGAGCCTTCCGGGGTCCTTGTGACCTGGCCATTTAGCCCATGGTGTGCAAAAAAGTGCCGCTCAGAGGTAAAACAACCCAACCTCTAACTTCGAAGCTGTTTAACTTCTAAAATATGCATTTAATGGGAAAATATGAATGAAGATAAATTAAAGATCGTGATCTATTCACATCTCGATTCTGAACAATATTTGTTCACTATTTAAAGAGTTATGGAAGCTGGAATATTTAACAATAAATAATCTTTTTATCGTTAAATTTCTGAGTTAAACCTTATGCCTCATTAGAGTTGTGTAGTATTTTAGCTTCCATAAATACTGAATGAATCTTGTTGATAATCGAGATTTAAATAGATTTTGTAATAAATTATCACAGGAAAAGTCTTTAGACAAGGAACATCTGAAAAATTGAGTTGAAAAAAAGTTGGTTGTCCTAACTGGATTCGAACTCCTGATAATAAATGGTGCCACTGGCGACTCAACAGGAACTTAGTTGAAGGGATGGTTTGTTCCTCGGTGGCTAACTAGCGGTTAAGACATCCGGCCTGTTCTGGGAGACCTGGTTCGAATCCCAGTCAGGAAAACTTTTTTTTAAAGTCAATTTTCAAATAGATTTAATTAAGATTTTTTTTCAGTCCGATTTTTCTATTAAATGCATATTTTAGAAGTTATAGAGCTCCGAAATTGGATTTCCATTGAAACAATATGGAAATTCTTCAATATTTTGATAGGACGGTGTACTTACCTTTTTATTTGTATTATATTTCGTCGAGCCATAAACCGAACCCTCAGTTTCAGATGATTTATGATCTCAACATCAGCAAAATCCTCATTCACGAGAGTTTATAGGAACATAATCCTCGCGAACGTTACGGGTTTACTGTATATATATATATTTTCCCAATTTAGCAAAACCTCTAAATCCTCCGCCTTTTCAATAAACCAAGTTTTGTTCATGGATCAAATGTATTTCCCTTTTCGCTGCAGCCAAACATCTTTATCCTCACCACATCAATAAAAACGGCATGGATAAATCATTTTAACCAAGCAACACACTAAAATAGAAAATTTTAAAAAAAGATCGGAATACTTAGAAAAATATGGAATTGATAATATATAAAGTAAGAATATATATATATAACCTTAAAGCAGAATTTCTTCGCTTCTTCATAGCGTTCGATTTCTTGCTTTCTTCTCCCTTCCTCGAAGTGGAAGAAAAAAGAAATAAAAAAAGAAAATCGATGCTACTTTTGTTAAGTGGGAAGGTGTTGGAGACTCCGACTCCCATTACCTGACACCGCCCGTTCCTTATTCCCTTTTGAGCAGATTTTCTTCAGACCATATATCTTTTCCCGCACTGTTTCCTTTGTTGGCGTGTTTGCGCTTCTTCCTCCACAGAGGCGCTTCGCGGATTGCATCAAATGACATCCCTTCTTCACCGCATCCTCCCGGTGATGTAGGAGAGAAAACGTTTTTCAACCAAGTTTTTGGACGTCTTCCTATAAACTCCATCGGGAAACTTTCTTCCATGTGCTGAACGGAATAACCCCCGAAAAAAGCTGTGAATGAAGTCTGAATTGCGAAGTTTTTTCTTGTCCATGTTTTTTCAGTTCGTTTTTTTTTATAATTATGTTGGTTTTTTGGTAAAGGTAAATGTTATTTGGGAGATTGTGATGTTTTACATGGCGAAGGTTTAGAGGTGTTGCTAGATTACACAACGGCGGAGGGTTTAGAAGTGTTGCTAAATTGGGGGAAAATATATATATATACAGTAAACCCTTAATTTTCGCGAGGTTATGTTTCTGTAAACAGTGGCAGTTTTTTTACACACAATGGGCTAAACAACAGGTCACAAGAACCCCAAGAGCCAGTTGGGTAACGAGGTTTACAGGAGTCTGGATGCAATTTAGTAAAATAGTGCACTCTCCACGCAAGCGGAACTTATCAATTCTCTCATATATAAAATGAAAAAAAAGAGTCCCTCAAGTCCAGCGCCCCCTCTTTTCTTTAGGGTAGATATAAAGAATTCAAGAGTTATCATCAGTAAAAACTTCACTACAACACACACAACGAAATTTATTTCAACACAGAAATATGATATAGTTATAAGAAAAAATTTTATATGGCATAAAATCACCCAAATGATGTGAGTTGTGTTGCTTTATCTCTGAGCGACATTTCTTTTTACATAATGGGCTAAATGAACAGGTTACGAGGGCTCAGAGAAGTTTGGGGGAGGGGGGAATCCACTAGACCGCTGTTAGGAGACAGATGTTAGGTTCTCGCCAAGGCCTCCAGCGTGTTCATTAACCTGCACAGAGTATGGTTCATCCGCACACGGAGCCACGGCCTCACACCTCCCCCATCCGATGGACGGCGGTTCTTTACAAGCCCAAAATGATGTGGAAACTGATGAATGGGGGGGGAAGATGTAGACAATACATGTGCTCCTATCCTGTCTGGGTGCTGCTGCACCCTCTGCACCATTATTTTACGCCACTGGCAGGAATTCACAGAAGAGTAAGAAAAGATATCCACTGGCAAGAGTTCACAGAAGACTAAGAAAAGATATCCACTAGAATGGGTTATTTTATCTTTGAGCGGCTAAACAGCCAGGTCACAAAGACTCCAAGGGCCTAGAGATGGTTGGGGAGGTAAATCCACTGGAAGCAACCAAGTCAAACATTTACTGTTGTAAAATACAGGGTGTTTATAAAATAACTATCCATTTTCATGAAAACGCTGATCATTTTCTGTTCCAGGTTTTGCGAATCTTGCTGACAACTGAAGAAAGAATAGCAGTAGTTAAGAAGACACGTCTGCGAGGTGTGTCCTTCGAAGGGGTGAGACAAGAGTTCACTCGTAAATTCCTTAAACCACCGCCAACAAGGGCAGCAATCAGATACCTGGTGAACAAATTGCGGAGGAGAGGGAGTGTTCATGATGAGAAAAGTTCTGGTCGACCTCCAGTAGCGCCAGAAACTGTGGAACGCATCGAGGATGCTATCAATCGTAGCCCTCGTACATCAACATGGAGACTGAGCAGGGAGCTTGGTGTAAAGCAAACGGTTGTTTGGAAAACCACACGTTTCACATCGATAAAACGGTGTTATCATCTACAGATGCTTCATAAGCTACACGAGGAGGACAATGCAGCTAGTGATCTTTTGGAAGGTTGGGTTGGGTTGTTTTACCTCTGAGCGGCACTTTTTTGCACACCATGGGCTAAATGGCCAGGTCACATGGACCCCGAAGGCTCAGAGAAGGTTGGGGGAGGGGACCCACTGGAACAGCTGTTGGGAGACAGATGGTAGCCTCCCGTCAAGGCCATCCAGCGTGTTCTTTAACGTGCACAGGGTATGACTCTCCCGCACACGAGACCACGGTTTAACGTCCCATCTGACGTACGGCGGCCTTTCCAAGCCCATCGGTGTCCCCTACTGACCGTGGGCAGGGCGGGGAATTTTGCGGAGATATCTTTTGGAAGGTGTGGAAGGAGAAAATACCATGAATAACATTTTGTTCATTGATGAGGCGACGTTTCACACATGTGGACCCGTCAACAGGCACAATTGCAGGATTTGGGCTGACGAGCATCCACATCAAAGTCTGTAATGGATCAGGGATTCTCCAAAGGTTAATGTTTGGTTGGACATCACAAAGACCAAGGTGTATGGCCCTTTCTGTTTTCCCTGTGAACACAAGTAATGGCGATATTTACCGGGATATGCTGGAGATCTTTTTGGTGCCACAACTTGTGTCTGATGGAATTATCGACACTGTTGTCTTCCAAAAAGATGGGCACCACCCAATTTTGCGAAAATTGTCCGTGACTACCTACATGAAACCTTTCCAGGTAGGTGGATAGGAAGAGGCTCCGTCAGATTTTGGGCTTCAAGATCACCTGACCTCACACCTCTAGATTTTGTGTGTGGGGCTATATCAAATCAGAGGTGTACAAGGTAAAGACTAACAGCATTAATCAACTGAAGGAGCGGATCACAGCTGTAGTGGCTAAGACCTGATATCTTGGAAAGGGTTTACCGTGCTACCACTGAACGTTGGATTGGGGTGTTTTACCTCTGAGCGGCACTTTTTTGCACACCATGGGCTACATGGCCAGGCCACAAGGACCCCGAAGGCTCAGAGAAGGTTAGGGGAGGGGACCCACTGGAACAGCTCCGCACAGACAGATGGTGGCCTCCCGTGAAATGGCCAGGTCACAAGGACCCCGAAGGCTCAGAGAAGGTTGGGGGAGGGGACCCACTGGAACAGCTGTTGGGAGACAGATGGTGGCCTCCCATGAAATGGCCAGGTCACAAGGACCCCGAAGGCTCAGAGAAGGTTGGGGGAGGGGACCCACTGGAACAGCTGTTGGGAGACAGATGGTAACCTCCCGTCCAGGCCATCCAGCGTGTTCTTTAACGTGTGCAGGGTATGGCTCTCCCGCACACGGGCCATGGCTTAACGCCCCATACGACGGACGGCGGCCTTTCCAAGCCCATCGGTGTCCCCTACTGACTGTGGGCAGGGCGGGGAATTTTTGCGGAGATAAATCTCAACGCTGACCCAGCTGGGACTCGAACCTGGGAACTACAGATTACGAGCCTGGCGCGCTACCGACTGAGCCCCCCCCCCCGCCCCCCTGAATTTTGGGATTTGTGTGTTGACATGCAAGGGGGTCATGTTGAATCGTATTAATATTTTGCTGTTTTCATGTTTTTGATTGATTTGTAACACAAAGAGAATTATTAAAAGTTTTGTTCACATAAATGGATAGTTACTTTATAAACACCCTGTATTTCAGCGTATATAACACTTTTAATACTGAACAAATATTGAAAATCGGGGATTTGTGATTTTCGTATTTTCGTATTTTTCCATTAATTGCATATTTTGGAAATTACAGAGCTGTGAAGTTTGTTTCCCATTCACACAACATGGAAAGTCTAATATTTTAGTAGGGCAGTGTATATGCTTATGTTTAATATAATATGTAAACATAACAGAAAAAAAAGCCCTCAAAGGCTTTAAAAAAACAAAAAAAAAAAAAAAATTAACAGAAAAAAAAAACCTTAAGGCAGTGTGCTGTAGAGGTTGACACTCGATGGCCCCTCTACATGGACTGTGCCACTTCAAGAACACAGGATATGACGCTTCTGCACGAGGGTTTACTGTTTAACGTCCTATTCGACAGATTGGTTCTTTCCATGCTTATTGGTGTCCCTTTCTGATCGAGGGTAGGATTGGAGGCTATCGGAGATAAATCTCAACGCTGACAGTTGGTATTTGGACCTGGGAATTACGGATTAGGAGTCTGACGCGCTATCGATTGAGCAAAATCCCGCTCCCTGATTGGTGATATTTTCCTTTTTATGTCTCTGTATAATGCAAATTGGAAGATATAAGGCAAAGAATCGATATAACAGATATCCTAGTGGTTGAATGATTAATGTGCTTGGCTATTGATCAAAGTCAGTGGCGTTTGATCGCCAGATAGGGAATAGATGTTTTCAGTTGACTCTTCGGAGATCTCGTTTTTCCCACAGATCTTTTCTATCGAGTACTATACAGCCATACTCTTGTCACATCTCTACAGCACCCTGCTACTTGAGGTTTTTTTATTTTTATTAAATATACATATTATAATAAACGTAAGCATATACACTGCCCTACCAAAATATTAGAGACTTTCCAAGTTGTGTGATTCGGAAACGAGCTTCACAGCTCTGGAATTTCCAAAATATGCATTTGATGGAAATATACGAAAATCATAAATCCCCGTTTTTCAATATTTGTTCAGTATTCAAAGTGTTATATATGCTGAAACATTTTACAACAATAATGTATCATAAAAGTTTTCCGCAAAAATTAATTAAAACTTAATAAGTATTGTTTAAAACCATTAATAAAATAAATTACATTTTAGACGTTTTCGGTAACGATTAGTTCAATATTAAAGAATTATGAATGATTTTTATAAAAGAAGATAATTTACTGATCATTACTAAAGAAACTTCTAGAACTTTCAACTTCTAGAACTCTTTGAATACTGAACGAATACTGCTGAAAATCGATATTTAAATAGATCAAGATCCTCAATTCACATTTTCCATTAAATGCATATTTTAGATGTTATAGAGCTTCGAAGATATATTTTCATTCATACAGCATGGACATTCTTTAACATTTTAGTAGTATGACCTATTAAGTAAATTTCCATAAGTCAGCGGGATCTCTTGGTAGAGCAGCAGAGCCTTCCAATAAATTTGTAAAAGTCAGTTATAGTTCTATGAGATATAAGATTGCAAATTTTAATTATTATCAATCACCAATTTTAGCAACTGAAATTCAGATAGTGCTTCTGGAGGCAGGCCATTTTTTTTAGATCAGTTCTTATACCAATTAAGCTATTCCTAAAATTAGTAATTACGATCATATATAAATGAAGAATATGATATTAATCTGGTAAATAAGATTAAGTTATCAACGAATTTTATTATATTGAAATTTAGGGCAAATATGTAGATTCACTTTTATTTTTAGAGAATTATTTTTTAGATTTTAAACTACACGCTACCCTTGTGTGAATCGTACTTCTAATTCTTTGATTTGAACCATCTTACCTGTACAGAAACTGCCATTCAATATTGCCTGGGCAGACTCATGGGAAGACTGTATACTGTGTCATAAGGTGCTATGTCGCCACCTCTGTATGGATTGTCCACCCACTCCGTATGTGTCAGTGTAACTGCTCTCTCCTGAAAACAGAAAATAGAAATATTTAGCTATTCATTTTATAAACTCTTGATAATTCACATTATATTCACGAGTTGTTGGGTTGTTTTACCTCTGAGCGGCACTTTTTTGCACACCATGGGCTAAATGGCCAGGTCGCATGGACCCCGAAGGCTCAGAGAAGGTTGGGGGAGGGGACCCACTGGAACAACTGTTGGGAGACAGATGGTAGCCTCCCGTCAAGGCCATCCAGCGTGTTCTTTAACATGCACAGGGTATGGCTCTCTCCCGCACACGGGGCCACGGCTTAACGTCCCATCCGACGGACGGCGGCCTTTCCAAGCCCATCGGTGTCCCCTACTGACCGTGGGCAGGGCGGGGAATTTTGCAGAGATAAATCTCAACGCTGACCCAGCTGGGACTCGAACCTGGGAACTACAGATTACGAGCCTGCGCGCTACCGACTGAGCCACCCCCGCCCCTTATATTCACGAGACCAGAGTTTTATTTCTGATAGGAAATAGGTCCTTATATCTATGGGCGTCGACAGGGGGAGGGCAGTTGCCGTCCCCTGTAAACCTTTATCAAAAATTTGTTTTTGTTTTAGCTAATATCAGGTGTACCAAAATTTTTATTTTGTGTTTACCTTAAAGAAATGTAATTTTGACTTTTATTTTAGGTTAATAATAAGTAACTAAGCATTTTAATGCATTACTTACATTTTTTAATAATTTAATTACTTATATATTTATTTGTTTTCGGGAGCATATCATTTATTTTTATTTATTAATATGAGAAAACATATTTTACTTGTATTTTCAATAATAAATTGTTTTTTTTCGTTTTGCTTTCGTGCATCCTTAGTTGTATTATGGTATGATTTTTTTATCGATGTGTTCTGAGAAGTTTATAAAAAAATGAAACAAATATTGAAAGAATTATTTACACACATTAAAATATGTAGTTACTTATGAAATAGTTTGAAATAACACTTATTTCAGTTTCAATTAGCTTCAAAAGGCAATTTTTTTCTAGCAACTGATGTTGTTAAATGCTCAAACTTTCACAACGCTTTAAATAATTTTTTTAAGTATTCAAGCCCGTATATGGAAAAACAATTAGATGTTGGGGTTTGTGGGGGGGGGGGGGAGGCAAGAGGCACAACCGAACCACAAAAATATAAAAAAGTGGGGGGAATAGACAGATTTTCAATGCAGTATAACATTTTTCCATCTGTTTTACAGGTCTTTAAAAATTTCTTGAAAAACGCACGAAATATAAATATGTTTAATAATATTTTGTCTCTATTACCCTTACTGCCATTTTGAAAAAAGGGGTGCGACTCGACCTTATTAATCTTGAAATATTGGTTTGTTTTTTGCCCTTTGGAATTTTTTTTGCCTGCACCTGAAAAGGGGGGGGGGGTAAGGTTGGCTTAGTCTGTAGACTGCCAGGTTTTTAATCTGTAGTTCCCAGGTTCAAGTTCCACCTGAGTCAACGTTGAGATTTAGCTCCTCAAAACTCCCTGTCCCTGCCAAGTAGGGGACGCCATCCGTTGAATGGGATCTTAAGCCGTGGCACTGTATGCGGGGGAGCCTTATCCTGTGCACGTTAAAGAATATGCTGGATGGCCTTGACGGGTATTTTCCATTTGCCTCCTAACAGCCGTCCAGAGGGTCATCTTCCCCCAACATTTTCTGAGCCATAAGGGTCCTTGTGACCTGGTCGTTTAGCTCATTGTGTGCAAAATAAAAAGTGCCTCTCAGAGGTAAAACAACCCAAACCACTCCTAAAAGCATTTTTGCTCCCGCCTAAAAAAAATTCCTTCAGACTCCCTATTTTATATGTATTTTGCATTCATATGGTACTATGTATTTTGCATCCATATGGTACTATGTATTTTGCATTCTGATAAGTATTTTGCATTGTACTGTGTACGTATATTTTGCATCGTACTATGCTTATTTACATTGCACTATGTATTTTTGCGTTATGCAGTAAAATGGTGATAAAAAGAAGGCTGGAATATACATATATATATATGGAACGTGGAAATATAAACTATAACGAATTTTTTTTCGACCTCGGCTTATTTAACGAAATAAAAATTTTTCCCAATACGAAAAAAAAAATATTAAGTTTAACGAAATTTCGGAAAAAGAAAAATCCTTGAACGGTATTTATAACGCACATTTTTCCATCTTTAGCTGCTTTGGTTTTTAGAATCTGGCAACGATGCAATGATTTAAACACTGATGTCTATCCAATCACAGCGTTATGCATAACGAACTATCATAGTGTCAGGTTTTGATGCGATACATAGATATAATTTTCTCATTTCATGCACATATTTGTACTTGACCTTGCATTATAATCCTTTATGTGAAACTGTTTCCTTTCTCCCACCACTGACTAAAGGGGCGGGGGTGGCTCAGTCGGTAGCGTGCCAGGCTCGTAATCTGTAGTTCCCAGGTTCGAGTCCCGGCTGGGTCAGCGTTGAGATTTATCTCCGCAAAATTCACCGCCCTGCCCACGGTCAGTAGGGGACACTGATGGGCTTGGAAAGGCCGCCGTCCGTCGGATGGGACGTTAAGCCGTGGCCTCGTGTGCGGGAGAGCCATACCCTGTGCACGTTAAAGAACACGCTAGATGGCCTTGACGGGAGACTACCATCTGTCTCCCAACAGCTATTCTAGTGGGCCCCCTCCCCCAACCTTCTCTGAGCCTTCGGGGTCTATGTGACCTGGCCATTTAACCCATGGTGTGCAAAAAAGTGCCGCTCAGAGGTAAAACAACCCAACCCACTGACTAAGGCTGTTTATGGCTAACGTGTCTTGCTGTAATCAGCAAGACAGGTTTATGGTACCTGATCAGTGATCGGTCTCTTTTCCGGCCTGACTCCTTGATCGGGGAGTGCTGGCCAGATGACCGTCCCTTGGGACAGGGAGGTCGGCACAGGATGCCAAACGTCGGACAGCCCATGAGAAGGTCAGATAGTTCTGTGTTAGTAACTCACTTGAGCAGACGTAGACGGCGGCTGCTTGGTGAATAGATAATTCACAAGGTGAGAGGTTTTTCCTCTGTTAGGTGCGTAGAGTCGCAACCTATTAAGCAATCCGCACGATTGTTTGTAGCCAACTTAACCAGTAGCCAACGTCAGTACTCGCCGAGACTCTGTAAATATCTTCCGAAATAAATCTTTTTGTTACTGTTTTGAACTTGGAGTTCGTTATCATTCTGCATTTCTCAAACGTCGAAAGCCCAATACAGAACGAACCAAAATCTTACCTCTTTACCTGTGGGCGCCGTGGACCGATTACATTCTACCGACCCCAGGAACCGACATATAGCACGTTTTTTCATTGCAGTTCACTGTAACGAAACTTCAATATAACGATGCGGTCACTCACACCACTTCGAACTTGCAGAAATTAAATAGTTGATTGTCGAAACAATTTTAAAAAACTCAGCAAGAATAAAAGAGCACAAAGCTGCGATCAAAAAAAAGATTGGATTAGACAGAGGCATAACAAAAGAAACAATAAAATT
The DNA here is from genome assembly GCA_038380435.1 of Ryuthela nishihirai. NCBI lineage: Eukaryota > Metazoa > Arthropoda > Arachnida > Araneae > Heptathelidae > Ryuthela > Ryuthela nishihirai. The sequence continues at coordinate 30,836,038 of JAWZYU010000019.1, read as the reverse complement.
AGTTGGATTGCAAAAAAATTGTGAAGAAGAACAAAACACATTCATAACAAAAAGAGTTGGGTTGTTTTACCTCTGAGCGGCACTTTTTTGCACACCATGGGCTAAATGGCCAGGTCACATGGACCCCGAAGTCTCAGATTAGATTGGATTGTTTTACCTCTGAGCGGCACTTTTTTGCACACCATGGGCTAAATGGCCAGGTCTCATGGACCCCGAAGGCTCAGAGAAAGTTGGGGGAGGGGACCCACTGGAACAGCTGTTGGGAGACAGATGGTAGCCTCCCGTCAAGGCCATCCAGCGTGTTCTTTAACGTCCACAGGGTATGGCTCTCCCGCACACGGGGCCACGGCTTAACGTCCCATCCGACGGACGGCGGCCTTTCCAAGCCCATCGGTGTCCCCTACTGACCGTGGGTAGGGCGGGGAATTTGCGGAGATAAATCTCAACGCTGACCCAGCTGGGACTCGAACCTGGGAACTACAGATTACGAGCCTGGCGCGCTACCGACTGAGCCATCCCCGCCCCACACACGTAAGGGAATTTCTATCTTAAGTTTATCCTAAATTGAAATTAACTCCCTATCCTTAGAGCCACGAATTCAATTTTTCTCCTTATTTAGTTTTCCAAACAATTGAAAACATTCAGCATCAGTCTGTTAAAGAACTAGCAGACAAATAGTCAATCCTTCATACAATCTGCAAAAACCAAAAACTGAGATGAAGTCTTCCTAATATTTCAGAAGTCAACTCTCTTCTTTTTCCATCTACCCAGAGAGCGAATTTAGAGAGAGAATTTTGTTGAAATTTCAAAAGTAACACTCAGTGTTAACCTCCTACAAAAACTCACTCAATCTCTCTGATCACAATTTTATGCAAGTTCGAAGTATCTCTCAAAGTATTTCAGCAGACAACCCACAGCAACAATTCTGCAGAAATTTAGAATGTCACTAAATTTTAAACACCTGCAGAATCTCCCTGGTCACCCCCTTATAACGATTATGTAGAAACACAGATGAGCTGTTGAATATCAGACCCCCACAGTAATTAACAGTCGAAAACTGAACAGAATTTGTCAGAAAACTCAAAGTATCAATGCCAACCGATCCTTCCAATAAAAGATTCTTTGTAAACTCAGAAGTGTCATTCAAAGTCGGATCTTCACGAAATTTTGCTGAAACTCTGAAGTGTCACTCAATATTAATATTCCCCTCAGCTGTCAGTCAATCACTATATTCATCAGTTGCTAGAAAAAAATTACCTTTTCAAGTTAATTGGAACTGAAATAAGTGTTATTTAAAACTATTTCATGTAACTACATATTTTAATGTGTGTCAAATAATTTATATTCCCCTCAGCTGTCAGAGTTAGAAGGATGAAAGATGTCTCTAAGGTATTTGTAGAAACTTAGAATTGTCATTCAATACTATGGCCACTGTGATTGGGCATACTCTTCCTCTCACCCTACACATTTATGTGAAAATTTGCAAAATGTCATTAATATCATAATTCATGTTAATGTAATAATTCGGCAGTCAACTTCGAATTGAATTTTGCAGAAACTCTAGAGTGTTTCTGAGCGACATCCCCTTACCTTTTTTTTTACAATACACCGAGAATGTTTTTGGGAAACTCAGACAATTTTCACTCAAAATCCCCCCCACAGGGGGGGATTTTGAGATTACACCAATCGTATTCCACTCCTTCCGCCAGAAAAGAGTACTTTCGAAAAACGCCACGCATGTACAAGTATTTACAACCGGTGCATGAAAAATCACAAGATTCAAATTAGGTGCGCTGGGTAAGTACGTAGACGATTAAGAACACTTAAAAACACAGCCGAACCTGTTCATCGACATTACCGTGATAACGTCACGTGATAAGTGACGTATTCGTGAAGGACATGGAAGACTACACATACGAGGAATTGGCGGATATGCATCTGACGTACGGCCAAGCAGGTGGTAATGGACGTGAAACGCAAAGATTGTACCGTGAGAGATTTCCGAATCGTCATATTCCTTACCATTCGACCTTCGCCAGTGTTGATCGAAGACTGCGTGAAATTGGCTCGTTGGCTATCTCAATGAGTGATACTGGACGTTCGCGAAGTGTGCGGACACTGGAAATGGTAGAACGTGTCTTGCAGCGATTTGCAGAAGTTCCTTCCACAAACTTGTCAAACCTCGGTGTGGAATGTCTTACATGAGGCACGGATGCATCCCTTCCACGTGCAGAAGGTCCAAGCTTTGAACGAAGATAACTATTCCCGCCGGGTAGAGTTTGTTAGGTGGATGCTCCAGATGAACAATGTTAATCCGCAATTTCCCGCTTTAGTGTTATTTAGTGATGAGGCCACGTTTACCCGGGAACGCATTTTCAACAATCACAACCAGCTCGCTTGGGCTCAAGAAAATCCATACGTCACTGACCTTCGTAAACACCAGCAGAAATTTGGCGTCAACATCTGGGCCATCCTGGGTGATTGTCTGGTGGGACCTTACCTCTTGCCAGAACGACTGACTGGCGCAGTGTACCTTGTGTTTCTGGAGCAAGTGCTTCCCAGTCTTTTGTAGGATGTTCCGCTCACCACGCAGGACATGTGATTTATGCATGATGGGGGCCCCAGCACACTTTTCCATCGAGGTCTGATACTTCCTAAATGCAACATATCCCGGGCGGTGGATTGGACATGGTGGACCTGTGGCTTGGCCTCCACGCTCCCCGGACCTCAATCCACTACACTTCTTCTGGGGGCACATGAAAACACTTGTGCACGAGACACCTGTGGACTCCCTGGAAGATGTCGTCGCGAGAATCGGAGTTGCAGCGGACAAGGCCAACACCACACCAGGAGTCTACGAGAGGGTGCGACAGTCCTTCAATTCGCCGGTGTGGGCTGTGCAACAACGCCCTCGGACGCCACTTTGAGCAGCTACTTTGAGTCTTTCTCTGACGCGAATGTAATTAAGCAACTCCTAAATTAGTTAAGTGCCTTTGTTTTCACTGTTGAAGGATCAACGTGGATAAGTAACTTTACACTTCTCTGGCGGAAGGAGTGGAATGCGACTCTAGGTTCCATTGCAGCAATTATTTGTCTTGATGTGTACTATCACCCCTCTTTCTTTGTTGAGTTTACAATCACCCTGTATATACAACACATCATTATTTTTCACAAATTATTTTAAAAACCATAAAACAAAAAACAAAAAAATTGTAATTTATAAAACGAAAGGCAAAATTTTATACCTGAACGGAGTTCCGGCTCGATCTTGCCCTTACACCCACCTTTTACTAGGACACCTGCTCCTCTCCCTAGTCTCCGCAAAATTCCCCGCCTTGCCCACGGTCAGTAGGGGACACCGATGGGCTTGCAAAGGCCGCCGTCCGTTGGATGGGACGTTAAGCCGTGGCTCCGTGTGCGGGAGAGCCATACCTGTGCACGTTAAAGAACACGCTGGATGGCCTTGACGGGAGGCTACCATCTGTCTCCCAACAGCTGTTCCAGTGGGTCCCCTCTCCCAACCTTCTCTGAGCCTTCGGGGTCCATGTGACCTGGCCATTTAGGCCATGGTGTGCAAAAAAGTGCCGCTCAGAGGTAAAACAACCCAACCCTCTCCCTAGTTTATATTTTATTTCAATTTTAGATCCCGGCCCGCTTATTAATCTTGAGAAAAGATTAGGTCTATTTTAGATCACTTACTATTGCCATATGAAGAGATCATTGCTACTTTTTGTTACTTACTTCTGCTATGAGAATAGATCATGTCTATGCTTCGATTGTTTTCTTTCCGTAACTTGCTTTTTGTGTGAGATCTCTTGTGCCAAATAAATGCCCACGTGAGCAGCACAACCAGTTGAGCCACCAAGAAGAGGGAACACGAGACCACCAGACCAGCCATGTTCAAACAAGCAGAAGATTCGCTATCATCTGAATGGAAAGAAAAAATACATTCGTCAGTTATTGTAGTATCTAAGAATCTTTTAAGAATACATATTTTATTAAATACAGTAGACCCTTACGAAGTCGTACGCAGGGGGTCTGTACCCCCAGGGTATGCCCTTGTCTACGTGCTTCGAAATCAAAATCAGGTGTCTTTATACAATTCTATTTTAGCCCCATATTAATACTAAATGTAGATTTAAAAATGTAAACTAATTTTTTATCCCATATAGATTATCATTTTAACACTTTTCTGTCTAGTAGAGTATTTTAGCAATTTGCAAACCCTACCCAACTGTTATTTTTCCACCTCCCCCCGAAAACTAAATCCTGGGTACGTGATTGGATCCTCACCCTTTCAAAGCAGAGGAATCTGTTCATAAAATATATGTTTAATAAGAATCCACCTGTAGGATCTTGCGTTGGGTTGTTTTACCTCTGAGCGGTACTTTTTTGCACACCGTGGGCTAAATGGCCAGGTCACATGGACCCCGAAGGCTCAGAGAAGGGGACTCACTGGAACAGCTGTTGGGAGCCTCCCGTCAAGCCATCCAGGGTGTTCTTTAACGTGCACAGGGTATGGCTCTCCCGCACACGGGGCCAGGGCTTAACGTCCCATCCGACGGACGGCGGCCTTTCCAAGCCCATCGGTGTCCCCTACTGACAGTGGGTAGGGCGGGAAATTTTGCGGAGATAAATCTCAACGCTGACCCAGCTGGGACTCGAACCTGGGAACTACAGATTACGAGCCTGGCACACTAACGACTGAGCCACCCCCGCCCCTTTAGGATCTTAAGATTATATCTAATACATAAAGAGTTTGTCTGTCTGTCTATTATACACTCATCCCGCTAAAGATTTAGAGCATTGGTTCGAGATATGTTCTTGTGGCTGATAATCACGGCAACGAGAATATATCTCCCGTTTTGAGGAATGGCTTTTCTCATTTTTGACACAAAGAAAACCATGAAATATGAAATAGCTCCTGTTCGGCCTCCATACATTATATATTTTTGGTTAAGGACAGGCTTTTACAATGAAATAATGAACGTTTTAACTTTGAATATATAATAATGAGCTTGTTTGAAAAATTTTCTTTTGTGGAGAATCTGTATGATAAAAAAATTAACGATAATTTTTATTTATTTCAATTATTAGAATTTTTCTGATGGCCGCATTTGAGAACCACCGAGAGTCAAAGGCACCAAACTTTTTCTTCACTCACCGGAACATTATGCAACGTGTAAAAACTAGCTAGGGTCAACCAAACCTGTGTGGACCGGGTTGAATTCGCCGAAATTCCCATAGACTTAGCGATTATTGAAAATAAGAATATTCGCAGATATATTGAATAGAAATTGTTCAATTAATTTCCCAATTAACCACTTGTGATGGAATAAATTTATTACCCTATCAATTATCTCTAATGATTGGATTTATTCCAGCAGTTTAGCTTGATGGGTGGGATTACCTCTGAGCGGCACTTTTTTGCACACTATGGGCTAAATGGCCAGGTCACATGGACCCCGAAGGTTCAGAGTAGGTTGGGAGAGGAGACCCACTGGAATAGCTGATGGGAGACAGATGGGAGCCTCCTGTCAAGGCCATTCAGCGTGTTCTTTAATGTGCACAGGGTATGTCTTTCCCGCACTCGGGGCCACGGCTTTACGTCCCATACGACGGACGGCGGCCTTTTCAAGTCATCAGTGTCCCCTACTGACCTAGGGCAGAGCAGGGAATTTTGCGGAGACCTGCTGACGCAGTTGGAACTCGAACTTGGGAACTACAGATTACGAGCCTGGCGCGCTACCGACTGAGCCACCCCCGCCCCAGTGGGAGATTTGGGTTGTTTTACCTCTGAGCGGCACTTTTTTTGCACACCATGGGCTAAATGGCCAGGTCACATAGACCCCGAAGGTTCAGAGAAGGTTGGGGGAGTGGACCCACTGGAACAGCTGTTGGGAGACAGATTGTAGCCTCCCGTCAAGGCCATCCAGCGTGTTCTTTAACTACACAGGGTATGGCTCTCCCGCACACGGGCCACGGCTTAACGTCCCATCCGACGGACGGCGGCCTTTCCAAGCCCATCGGTGTCCCCTACTGACCGTGGGCAGGGCGGGGAATTTTGCGGAGATAAATCTCAACGCTGACCTAGCTGGGACTCGAACCTGGGAACTACAGATTACGAGCCTGGCGCGCTACCGACTGAGCCACCCCCGTCCCGTGCCCAGTGGGAGAGGACGGGGGGTTAATTTAATTGATCGGTCCCTAGCATTCTGCAGTCCTGCTTCGATCCCGACAGGTAAAGGTTGGGTTGTTTTACTTCTGAACGGCACTTTTTTGAACACCATGGGCTAAATGGCCAGATTACATGGACCCCGAAGGCTCAGAGAAGGTTGGGGGAGGAGACCCACTGGAACAGCTGTTGGGAGACAGATGGTAGACTCCCATCAAGGCTATCCAGCGTGTTCTTTAACGTGCACAGGGTATGGCTCTCCAGCACACGGATCCACGGCTTAACGCCCATCCGACGAACGGCGGCCTTTCCAAACCCATCGGTGTCCTCTACTGACCGTGGCAGGGCGTATCTTGAGGGGAGTTATTGGGACTGCATAGCTGATGCTGTGACGGCTTTTGTAAGACTGGAGTGATTCAGTTTCACCTTACATGGTCGAAAAATAAAAAATACATTGAAAGGACAGTTTATTATACATACACACACACCTAATAACTAGTGGGTCCATCTTTTGCCTTCACAACAACAGCAATGTCGTGGCATGGACTCTACCAGATGTGGGGAAACGTTTGAGTGGTATTGCGGCCCATGATTCCAGGACAGCCATCCGTAAAAGCGTTGAAAGTTGCCAGTGGTGAGTTTAGGACTCGAATACATCACTACACTTTGTCTTACAGATGCTCACTAGGGGTCATATCCTAATAATGAGAGTAACAGAACCATTTGAGGGTTGTGAACTCACTGGATGCTCCTCCAACCGGAACTTGAAGTCCACCAAACGAGAGCGATGAGATGATGTTTCAAAGTTGGTGGAAGGGACCCACTGGAACAACTGTTGGGACACAGATGGTAGCCTCCCGTCAAGGCCATCCAGCATGTTCTTTAACGTGCACAGGGTATGGTTCTCTCGCACACGGGCCACGGTTCAACGTTTCATCCGACGGACGGCGGCCTTTCCAAGCCCAACAGTGTCCCCTACTGAGCGTGGGCAGGGCGGGAAATTTTGGCGGAGTAGGGCAGGGCGGGAAATTTTGGCGGAGTAGGGCAGGTTTGTGGATGGATGTGGTGTGTATAATAAATTGAACTCTCAGTGTAGTACAATGCTAAGATTGATTATGCAGAGTGGGAATGACTCAATATGCAACGCGCCAGGCTCGTAATCTATATTTCCCAGGTTCGAGTCCCAGCTGGGCCAGCGTTGAGATTGATCTCCGCCCTGCCCACGTTCAATAGTGGACAAGAATCGGCTTGGAAAGGCCATTGTTCGTTGGATGGGGCTTTAAGCCGTGGCTCCATGCGCGAGAGAGACATACCTGTACACGCTGGATATCCTTGACGGGAACTATCATCTGTCTCCTAACAGATGTTCCAGTGGGCTGTCTTCCCCAACCTTCTCCGAGTCTTCGGGGTCCTTGTGACATGGCCATTTAGCCCACTACGTGAAAAAAAAGTCGCGCTCAGAGGTAAAACAACCCAACCTTTCGTTATAGCTAACGATCATATTTTAAATATCGATATTAAATACTTTTCTAAATGCATGTTTTTAATTATATACGTATTCATCTCCAATGCTTTCCTTGAGACAACAAACAGCCCATTTTAAGCTTAAAGCTAAGCTCTTTAAACAAAAAAGTTATTATTTTTAGCTTTGTCGTCATGTAAATATTCAGCTTTTTGGTTTTTAGAGATAAATAAAAATATTTTTGGATTGGATTGTTTTACCTCTGAGCGGCATTTTTTGCACACCATGAGCTAAATGGCCAGGTCACATGGACCCCGAAGGCTCAGAGAAGGTTAGGGGAGGGGACCCACTGGAACAGCTGTTGGGAGACAGATGGTAGCCTCTCGTCAAGGCCATCCAGCGTTTTCTTTAACGTGCACAGGGTATGGCTCTCTCGCACACGGGGCCACGGCTTAACGTCCCATCCGACGGACGGCGGCCTTTCCAAGCCCATCGGTGTCCCCTACTGACCGTGGGCAGGGCGGGGAATTTTGCGGAGATAAATCTCAACGCTGACCCAGCTGGGACTCGAACCTGGGAACTACAGATTACGAGCCTGGCGCGCTACCGACTGAGTCACCCCCACCCCCCTAGCTGTGGCAAAAGCTGAACAATCTCCAAACTTCAAACGAATATTGCAACCGATTTATTTTGGAAATTTCGTTTCACGTTTTTCACGTTTCGGTGACTAAGTTTTAATTCACTTTCGGTGAGATAGTGTATTAACTCATTCAAGCATCAATATACAGTTCCATATCAAAATATTAGAGGATTACGATGTTATATCAATAGTATTCTAACATCGAAGCTCTATAACTTTTAAAATATGCATTAAATAGTAAAATGTAATTTAAGATAAATTAAAGATCATAATCAAATATATTTAAATTTCGTTTTTCGACAATATTCGTTCAGTATTTAAGAGTTATAGAATCTGGAATATTTGTATTTTTTCAAACAAACTTTTTTTCATTATAATTTGTAATTATTCTATCGTTCATAAGACTTTAAATACTGAACGAATATTGTTGAAAATCGAGATTTAAATATATTTGATTATAATCTATAATTTATATTTAATCACATTTTTCGGTTATCTCCGGTCACATTTTCTTGGCGACTTTTTTTGGGAAAAAAATGGCAGTTTTTGATGGAGTCAGGAAGTACATTATTGAGTAATTTAGAGGTGGGTTATTTGAGCTATAAGTTGTTTTTCTGTTGTTGCCTCCGATGAGATTTAGTTTCGGGGACTTTTTCATAATTGTGGCGGCAGTACACTTTTCATGTTTTTCGGTTTCTGTTGTCTGCGAGGACATTTAGTTTTGGGGGCTTTATTTATAATGCCGGTCGGCAGTGCACTGTTTCCGATTTTCATTCTTTTTGTTATGTGTTGTCTCTAATGAGATTATTTAGTTTTGAGGGCTTTTTTATAATGCCGGTCGGCAGTGCACTGTTTCCGATTTTCATGCTTTTTGGTATGTGTTGTCTCCAATGAGATTATTTAATTTTGAGGGCTTTTTTATAATGCCGGTCGGCAGTGCACTGTTTCCGATTTTCATGCTTTTTGGTATGTGTTGTCTCCAATGAGATTATTTAGTTTTGGGGGCTTTTTTTTATAATGCCGGTCGCCGATATACTGTTTCCGATTTTCATTCTTTTTGGTATGTGTTGTCTCCAATGAGATTATTTAGTTTTGGGGGCTTTTTTATAATGCCGGTCGGCAGTGCACTGTTTCCGATTTTCTTTCTTTTTGGTATGTGTTGTCTCCAATGAGATTATTTAGTTTTGGGGGCTTTTTTATAATGCCGGTCGGCAGTCCACTGTTTCCGATTTTCATTCTTTTTGGTATGTGTTGTCTCCAATGAGATTATTTAATTTTGGGGGCTATTTTATAATGCCGGTCGGCAATGCACTGTTTCCGATTTTCATGCTTTGTGGTATGTGTTGTCTCCAATGAGATTATTTAGTTTTGGGGGCTTTTTTTTATAATGCCGGTCGCCGATATACTGTTTCCGATTTTCATGCTTTTTGGTATGTGTTGTCTCCAATGAGATTATTTAATTTTGAGGGCTTTTTTATAATGCCGGTCGGCAGTGCACTGTTTCCGATTTTCTTTCTTTTTGGTATGTGTTGTCTCCAATGAGATTATTTAGTTTTGGGGGCTTTTTTATAATGCCGGTCGGCAATGCACTGTTTCCGATTTTCATGCTTTGTGGTATGTGTTGTCTCCAATGAGATTATTTAGTTTTGGGGGCTTTTTTTTATAATGCCGGTCGCCGATATACTGTTTCCGATTTTCATGCTTTTTGGTATGTGTTGTCTCCAATGAGATTATTTAGTTTTGGGGGCTTTTTTATAATGCCGGTCGGCAGTGCACTGTTTCCGATTTTTATTCTTTTTGGTATGTGTTGTCTCCAATGAGATTATTTAGTTTTGGGGGCTTTTTTACAATGCCGGTCGGCAGTCCACTGTTTCCGATTTTCATTCTTTTTGGTATGTGTTGTCTCCAATGAGATTATTTAATTTTGGGGGCTATTTTATAATGCCGATCAGCAGTGCACTGTTTCCGATTTTCATTCTTTTTGTTATGTGTTGTCTCCAATGAGATTATTTAGTTTTGGGGGCTTTTTTATAATGCCGGTCGGCAGTGCACTCTTTCCGATTTTCATTCTTTTTGGTATGTGTTGTCTCCAATGAGATTATTTAATTTTGGGGGCTATTTTATAATGCCGATCAGCAGTGCACTGTTTCCGATTTTCATTCTTTTTGGTATGTGTTGTCTCCAATGAGATTATTTAGTTTTGGGGGCTTTTTTGTAATGCCGGTCGGCAGTCCACTGTTTCCGATTTTCATGCTTTTTGGTATGTGTTGTCTCATATGAGATTATTTAATTTTGGGGGCTATTTTATAATGCCGGTCGGCAGTGCACTCTTTCCGATTTTCATTCTTTTTGGTATGTGTTGTCTCCAATGAGATTATTTAGTTTTGGGGGCTTTTTTTTATAATGCCGGTCGCCGATATACTGTTTCCGATTTTCATGCTTTTTGGTATGTGTTGTCTCCAATGAGATTATTTAATTTTGAGGGCTTTTTTATAATGCCGGTCGGCAGTGCACTGTTTCCGATTTTCTTTCTTTTTGGTATGTGTTGTCTCCAATGAGATTATTTAGTTTTGGGGGCTTTTTTATAATGCCGGTCGGCAGTGCACTGTTTCCGATTTTTATTCTTTTTGGTATGTGTTGTCTCCAATGAGATTATTTAGTTTTGGGGGCTTTTTTACAATGCCGGTCGGCAGTCCACTGTTTCCGATTTTCATTCTTTTTGGTATGTGTTGTCTCCAATGAGATTATTTAATTTTGGGGGCTATTTTATAATGCCGATCAGCAGTGCACTGTTTCCGATTTTCATTCTTTTTGTTATGTGTTGTCTCCAATGAGATTATTTAGTTTTGGGGGCTTTTTTATAATGCCGGTCGGCAGTGCACTCTTTCCGATTTTCATTCTTTTTGGTATGTGTTGTCTCCAATGAGATTATTTAATTTTGGGGGCTATTTTATAATGCCGATCAGCAGTGCACTGTTTCCGATTTTCATTCTTTTTGGTATGTGTTGTCTCCAATGAGATTATTTAGTTTTGGGGGCTTTTTTGTAATGCCGGTCGGCAGTCCACTGTTTCCGATTTTCATGCTTTTTGGTATGTGTTGTCTCCAATGAGATTATTTAATTTTGGGGGCTATTTTATAATGCCGATCAGCAGTGCACTGTTTCCGATTTTCATTCTTTTTGTTATGTGTTGTCTCCAATGAGATTATTTAGTTTTGGGGGCTTTTTTATAATGCCGGTCGGCAGTGCACTGTTTCCGATTTTCATTCTTTTTGGTATGTGTTGTCTCCAATGAGATTATTTAATTTTGGGGGCTATTTTATAATGCCGATCAGCAGTGCACTGTTTCCGATTTTCATTCTTTTTGGTATGTGTTGTCTCCAATGAGATTATTTAGTTTTGGGGGCTTTTTTGTAATGCCGGTCGGCAGTCCACTGTTTCCGATTTTCATGCTTTTTGGTATGTGTTGTCTCCAATGAGATTATTTAATTTTGGGGGCTATTTTATAATGCCGGTCGGCAGTGCACTCTTTCCGATTTTCATTCTTTTTGGTATGTGTTGTCTCCAATGAGATTATTTAATTTTGGGGGCTATTTTATAATGCCGATCAGCAGTGCACTGTTTCCGATTTTCATTCTTTTTGGTATGTGTTGTCTCCAATGAGATTATTTAATTTTGGGGGCTATTTTATAATGCCGATCAGCAGTGCACTGTTTCCGATTTTCATTCTTTTTGGTATGTGTTGTCTCCAATGAGATTATTTAGTTTTGGGGGCTTTTTTGTAATGCCGGTCGGCAGTCCACTGTTTCCGATTTTCATGCTTTTTGGTATGTGTTGTCTCCAATGAGATTATTTAATTTTGGGGGCTATTTTATAATGCCGGTCGGCAGTGCACTCTTTCCGATTTTCATTCTTTTTGGTATGTGTTGTCTCCAATGAGATTATTTAGTTTTGGGGGCTTTTTTTTATAATGCCGGTCGCCGATGCACTGTCGTTGATGTTCTTGGTTTACTTTGGTGTTTATTTTTCGTCGCCAAGAAAATGTGACCGGATATAACTGAAAAGTACCAATTTTTCTAATAAATGCATACTTTAGAAATTATAGAGCTTTGAAATTAGATTCGATTGACAGAAGACGGAAATCCTCTAATCTTCAAAAGCATTCTATACATATTTAAATGAAAGGTTATTCACCTGTGTTATTCACAGACACTGAGTTAGACGTTTCGTGATTTACCCCATCTTGGTCTAATTTATCAAAGCCAAACTTGTCAGTGATGCGTATGGTTTGTACCACGACCACTTCATCCTCCTCCGTTGATCTCCTCCTCCTTTCGGTCAAAGACGATCTTTCGTGACTCGTCACTTGACGCTTCCTCCTCTTGCCAAGAGATTCCATTCGCTGCGAGTTCCCTTCGTACGTCCTTACAGAGCACTGAGCCTGAGAGAACGGAAACAAAAAAAATCGACACATTATTCATTTTTATAGAAATTGACGTTTACTTTACGATAAATGAATTACATGAAAAGCACCACATTATAATAATTCGCACGAAGTAAGTAGTTACAATTTACATTTAAAATAAAGCATACCTGACTAGTTTTGAGGGACCAGTTAGGTAAAAACAAATCAGCTGAGATACTTTGGTAAGAGTTGGGTTGTTTTACCTCTGAGCGGCACTTTTTTGCACACCATGGGCTAAATGGCCAGGTCACATGGACCCCGAAGGTTGGGGGAGGGGACCCACTGGAACAGCTGTTGGGAGACAGATGGTAGCCTCTTGTCAAGGCCATTCAGCGTGTTCTTTAATGTGTACAGAGTATGGCTCTCCCGCACACGGCACCACGGCTTAACGTCCCATCCGACGGACGACGGCCTTTTCAAGCCCATCAGCGTCCCCTACTGACCGAAGGCAGGATGAGGAGTTTGGCGGAGATAAATCTCAACGCTGACCCAGCTGGGACTCGAACCTGGGAACTGCAGATTACGACCCTGGCGCGCTACGGACTGAGCCACCCCCACCCCACTTTGCAAAGAGTGGGTGCTACTATAACAAATTAAAACATTACTATAAAAAGAATTTAAATAGAGGATTGGGTTGTTTTACCTCTGAGCAGTACTTTTTTTTGCACACAATGGACCAAATAGCCAGGTCACAAGGACCCTAAGGGCTCAGAGAAGGTTGGGGGGATGGAATCCACTCGGCAGCAGCCCACTGAGCATTGCGAGACATGATAGCCCCCTGTCGAGGACATCCAGCGTGTTCTTTAGCGTTCACAGGATCTGGCTCTCCCCGCACACGGAACCACGTCTTAATGTCCCATCCAACGTGTCCTTCAATGTACAAAGGGTAATAAAGTACACGGCGGCCTTTCCAAGCCCATCGGTGTCACCCTACTGACCTAGAGCAAGGCGTGAGGTTTTATGGAGGTAAATCTCAACGCTGGTTCAGCTGGGACTCGAACCTGATAACTGCAGATTACGATCCTGGTGGGTTACCGACTGAGCCACCCCCGTCCAAAAATAAAAGGTACATATTATACTAGGGTATGTCAGAAAGTTAGGTCCCAGTTCGTTCTTGCCAAACTAAGAACTGGCTGTGCCGCCGCCACCACATGCAAGTACGAAATAACGCCACTAAATCGCAACAGTCATCACTGTTACACACTAGCTCTGTGATCGCAGAGTCGGAACCGAGCAGTAATTCGATTTCTGTGGCACTGAAAAACTAATTAGCGGAATCCACCCCTAGCTTGTGGCTGTGTAGCGCTCTGGTATCAATACACCATGTGAGGAAATGGTGTCTGAATTCGAAAATGGTCATGTTACTCTTCAGGTTTGGGTTGTTTTACCTCTGAGCGGCACTTTTTTGCACACCATGGGCTAAGTGGCCAGGTCACATGGACCCCGAAGGCTCAGAGAAAGTTGGGGGAGGGGACCCACTGGAACAGCTGTTGGGAGACAGATGGTAGCCTCCCGTCAAGGCCATCCAGCGTGTTCTTTAACGTGCACAGGGTATGGCTCTCCCGCACACGGGGCGACGGCTTAACGTCCTGTCCGACGGACGGCGGCTTTTCCAAGCCCATCGGTGTCCCCTACTGACCGTGGGCAGGGCGGGGAATTTTGCGGAGATAAATCTCAACGCTGACCCAGCTGGGACTCGAACCTGGGAACTACAGATTACGAGCCTGGCGCGCTACCAACTGAGCCACCCCCGCACCTACTCTTAAGGACGAGGATCTCTACACCACAGGCAATGGACAACTGCTGTTCACCATCCGCCATACAGTTCATACCTGGGGCCATATGATTTTCACTTGTTTGGGAAGCTGAAGAAGCATCTCCAAGAACGACTCTTTCGATTGAATGGCGCAGTCAAAATGAAAAGCACAAAGTGGCTTCAAGAGCATGACGTCTCCTTCTATCAGCAGAGCTTCAATAAGCTGATCGGCCCTTGCGCCAAGTGTCATAACAAGTCCGCTGACTATCTGAAAAAATAATAGACGAATATGGGGTCATTCCTGAATATTGTCTCCGGGGTAAATACCTGCCCTCCACAGAAATTAAACAGGGAACCTTACTTTCTCACCTCTCCTCTTACACTGTATGACTAACTCTAAAAGCTAGCAGAATCTGAGCAGTCGCAGAATTTCTTTTAATCTGCTGATTACTTACATGCCACTTGAATTTTCTACTGCTTCCAAGAAATATCATTAACTTATTCTTATGCTTTTTACGATGAATTTTAATTCAATAAAGTCTCCAAAAAGACAGCACCAATGTCCTTAAAGAGTCACAATTCGAATAATCATTTAAACTTACACTTCCTGTAACAACCCAAAGAAAATTCAATAGTAAAAAAAATTAAAGATAAGAAATTTCCTGCTGTTTCCGAGCAGAACATCCATTATCATCTCTTATCTGTTCGCTTGAAGCATTACATTCAAGCCAAAGCTTCAATGTTTTCGTTTAAATTCAAGCCAAACTTGAATGTAATGCTTCAAGTTCATTCATCTGCAAATATTATTCTCAAACGAATAAAACGGAAATAAAACCGACTACAAAGAAGCATTAATGTACACGACATCTGAATCCTCCCTGTCACGTCTCGATCTTGTAAACAGCGATCTCTTTTGAAAATGTCGCAAACTAGGTTAAAAACTTCTGAGGTGGCCTTTCTGTAAAGTAGCGCGAACAAAAAAATCCTAGAGGAGGAAATGTTGACATCGGACCGTAATTACAGAAACTTGATACTGACGCACAAGTCTCACTTCGTTGCCATGGTTACGACAATTAGTTAAACTCCGCGCTTGTGTTGTGATCCTTAACATGTCTTCATTTATCTGCAGAGACAGAGAGGAGCTCCCTGTCTCTGACAATCCCCATTCGTCTAACTGCAATCAGCGTTAGTGGAAATCAGCAAATGGAAGATCTAACAGACGCTCGGATCCTTATGTCTGTGTTTTCTTTTTCGTTTTGTGTTCGTGGCAGTGGGAGATAATCTCTTTTTTTCGGCGTCTCGGGCAATTCAACTTCAATTAACTCTCGCAGCTACACTTTTAATAACGGAGCAAATTGGGGGCGAAAGTATTCTTTACGAAGGGTCAGATTATATACTTTGTGCCGTAATCGTTCGCCACGAAGCTAGAGCACCGACCGAGTTATATTTTTATACGTATTTTTTTATTTTTAGATCCGAGGTCACAGAGAATTATGGGTTGGGTTGTTTTATCTCTGAGCTGCCCTTTTTTTTGCACACAATGGGCTAAATTACCACGTAACAAGAGTTGGGTTGGGTTGTTTTGCCTCTGAGCAGCACTCTTTTGCACACCGTGGGCTAAATGGCCAGGTCACATGGACCCCGAAGGCTCAGAGAAGGTTGGGGGAGGGGACCCACTGGAACAGCTGTTGGGAAACAGATGGTAGCCTCTCGTCAAGGCCATCCAGTGTGTTCTTTAACGTGCACAGGGTATGGCTCTCCAGCACACGGGGCCACGGCTTAACGTCCCATCCGACGGACGGCGGCCTTTCCAAGCCCATCGGTGTCCCCTACTGACAGTGGGCAGAGAGGGGAATTTTGCGGAGATAAATCTCAACGCTGACCCAGCTGGGTTTGGTTGTTTAACCTCTGAGCGGCACTTTTTTGCACACCATGGGCTAAATGGCCAGGTCACATGGACCCCGAAGTCTCAGAGAAGGTTGGGGGAGGGGACCCACTGGAACAGCTGTTGGGAGACAGATGGTAGCCTCCCGCCAAGGCCATCCAGCGTGTTCTTTAACGTGCACAGGGTATGGCTCTCCAGCACACGGGGCCACGGCTTAACGTCCCATCCGACGGACGGCGGCCTTTCCAAGCCCATCGGTGTCCCCTACTGACTGCGGGCAGGGCGGGGAATTTTGCGGAGATAAATCTCAACGCTGACCCAGCTGGGACTCGAACCTGGGAACTACAGATTACGAGCCTGGCGCGCTACCGACTAAGCCACCCCCGCCCCCCACGTCAAGACCCCGAAGCCACAAGGACCCCGAAGACTCAGAGAAAGTTGGGGGAGGGGACCCACTGGACAGCTGTTGATAGACAGATGGTAGCCTCAGGTTAAGCCAACCTCGTGTTCTTTAACGTGAACAGGGTATAGCTGTCCTGTACACGGGACCACGGCTTTCCGTCCCATCCGACGGATGGCAGCCTTTCCAAGTCCACTTACCGAGGCAAGGTGGGGGATTTTTGCTGAGATAAATCTTATTGCTGGCCCAGGACGGACTCGAATCTGGTAACTTCAGATTACGAGCCTGGAATGCTACCGATTGAGCACTCTCCGCCCCAGAGAATTATGGAATCGTCGTCATGGGGAAAATCTGTGATAGAAATTATTTGCTTTGATCGGAATCTCCATTTCAATATTCTCTATTATCGCGCAAGTTCATCATCGGAAATTCAGCTTTAGTCATAATATCATTGTTAAGGGCTGCGAAATTAATTAAACGATAACGAAAATATCATTGCACGTGAAACTAAAGTGCCAAAATTCTCAGCTACAAATCGTCTTAGAGTCCCGTCTGGGGTGAAGATTTATCTCCGCAAAACTCCCAGTACTGTCCTCGGTTAGTAGGGGACACCGATGGGTTTCGAAAGGCCGCCTTGCATCAAATGGGACGTTACACCGTGGTCCCGTGTGCGGGAGAGCCGTACTCTGTACATGTTAAAGAAGACGGTGGATGGCCTTGACGGGAAGCTACCATCTGTCTCCTAAGAGCTGTCCAGTGGGTTCCCTTTCCCTCACCTTTTCAGAGTCCTTGCGGTCCATGTGATCTGACCCATTTAGCTCACTGTCTACACTAAAATCTCAGAGGTAAAACAACCCAACTCTTTCGTCTAACTTCCTATTTACTTACATAGTGCAACCATCTAATGCCCAAGATACTGCGTAAACATCCAAAATCAAAAGCATCAAATTTATTGTTACCTTGCCTACAAAATATTACTACCATAAGTCTACTATTTTCACAATCTCCACAGATTTTTAAATGTCAAATTCTTAACGTTTGAAATCGCAAAATGACTTAAGATCACTCCAATCAATGGCTATGGCAAATCAATGGCTATGGCACTTCTCAATCTTGAAATTGAGAAAGAACAATAGCTATCTTGAAAGAACAATAGCTATTACTTGCCAATATATACTGTTGGCTAGGTTGGAATAAGCTAAATCTGATGGAGAATGAAGTTGTGGCTATAAATGTGAAGAGATCCTATGACAGTTTTTGGAAAGCAGTTGTTCCTAAAGAACATCAACAAGGACGACATTCAAACCATTGCAGATACTTTTTATAAAAATAACAACAAGGTTTGTTGCGAAGTCAATTTTTTTCAATTTTTTCAATTGTCACTTATAAGTGACAATTGAAAACACAATTCTGAGATTCAAGCAGGTTGTTGACATCGCGACTCATCACACTGAACAGTTTCGGGGCCTTAACTTTATTTTGGGCGCATCAGACATGAGTGCAGCTGGCGCAGCTATTCACTAATCTGGCTTCTTCCACTGACAGCACTTTGGAAACTTATTTTTTTCTTCACTTCATTCCTCATTGCCTGATTATCCTTCATTCCAAATTTCAATGGGGTGCCTCAATCACTTGTGCACCAGGATCTCATTCTTCAGTTCCTAGGTTCGAGTCCTACCTGTGCCAGTGTTGAGATTTTTCTCTGCTTCCCCCCCCATCTCGGTTCGTAGGGAGCACCATCTTGGAAAGGCCAAGATATCGGATAGGATTTCATAATAATTATTTTGCAGTGTGTAACTATTATAGTACATTTTTATTGCATTTCAGTGTAACGAAATTTCAGTATAGCGAATACATATTTGGTCATCCTTTCGCTTTCGTTACACCGATATTTCACTGTATATTCCAAAACCTTCCTCATTTGATATAATTAAAGACCTTGCACATACAGCCTATCTCATAGGAATAAATTTCAACAACTCTCACATGAGCAAATTCCGTATATAGAGTTCCATACTCCTGATTTGTATTTCAATAAATAAATTTCGTTTCTCATGCAAAAAACGTTCTTTAGGAACATTAAATGTATGGTGTAACTGTTCGTAAGCAGCCACAACTGTCTGCAGCTTTGGTTGTTTTACTTCTGAGCGGCACTTTTTTGCACACAATGGGCTAAATGGTCAGGTCACAAGGACCCCGAAGACTCGTAGAGGTGGAGGAGGAGACCCACTAGAACGGCTGTTGGGAGACAGATGGTTGCCTCCCGTCAAGGCCCTCCAGCGTGTTCTTTAACGTTCACAGGGTATGGCTCTCCCTCAAATGGGACCACGGCTTAATGTCCCATCCGACGGACAGCGGCCTTTCCAAGCCCATCGGTGTCCCCTACTGACCGTGGGTAGGGAGTTTTGCAGAAACAATCTCAACGCTGACCCAGCTGAGACTCGAACATGGGAACTGCAGATTACGAACCTGACGCGCTATCGATTGAGCCACCTCCTCCCCGAATGAAATCAAGATTAGTTTCTTATTGAAAAATGAATTGAGCGTTTTCGATAAGAAAAATAAACGCAATGTCGACGTCTGATTTTACGACGTAAAATTAAATATTCCACCAATACTTACTAACCTTAATCTCTGATGTATTTGCCTAACGTATAATCGGAAACTTGAAATGAATGTGCATTAACTTCAGACACTGCAGAAACAGGGAGGAGAGGCATATTGCACCCTAGAGACTTCTAAGCTTTGACTAAGATGACTTTCCAAATGTGAGATTAGAGGATTCTTTTTTTCATTCTAAACCCAACGTGAACTTCAACCGAGTCTTTATTCCCAAGTGACTGAACTTTATGCGCTGCGAGAGAGTTGAGCTCGAAGCGATAGACTTTTAAGCACACGTGATATCTCTGATCTCTGGGGAATGGGAGGATGCGTAAGAGATTCAGCCTCTTCTCGAGATCCAAAATGCGGATGAATCTGAGCATCTCTCAAACTGCGATTATATTTTATTCACTGCGTCTTAAGGGAAGTAGTAAAGAAATATTAACGACACCTTGAACTTTTATTTTTCTCCTTCTTTAAAACGAATACGACATCAACGATTTTTTTGTTCCCTTTTTATTTCATCGTGGGGAATGTTCTCAGGAGCAACGCAAACGAAAAAAAAACGGAAGATGGATTGAAAAAGAAAGTCACGTGGAGGTTAAGAGAGATGGAGAAACGTTAAAAGAGGATGAAAGAGAAGAAAGAGCTATTACCCTAATTACAAGAAAAGAAGAGGATAGTGAGCATCCTGCCATAATTGCCGGCGAAACAGCCCACGATGCGCCAATTACCTCTGAGGAGGAAAGGGTCAGCAATGTTCATTACCGTCGCGAAAAGTCTCGTGCTCCCCGATCACTCTCTTGGGACATCTGGCACTTTCATCTGAATCTTCAGCTTCTTGTTCTCTGTCGCATCAGTCACCCGTTCTCCATCCTCTTCGTAGAATCGGTTGGGATAATTTCTAGTGTGTCAAGAAGCAGCAGAAAAATATTGAGAGCAATTTATTTTTTAATCTCTTTTAGATGATGGCTTAAAAGTTTCACCAAAGCCAGGGAACTTCTGGTTGTGAATTATGTTGAAGTGCGTGTAATGCGTGTGAAATAATCAGAAACTGCGGTGAATGCTTTCTGAAGTAATCTATTACTGGTAACAGTTCTGAGAGAAAGTTTTGAAAACTTTTAGTGAAGATTTAAGAGGGCTTTTTGCACACATGGAGTAATTATTAACACATGATTGAAGAGAATCGGAAAGGAAAAACTGACTATAAAGGACAAAATTAACAAAAAAAAATGGAAGACAGTTCCATATATTTGTGCGCTTTTTTGCCTTTTATGTTCGTCAGATAAAACTGTTTAATGAAATTGTTAGTTATTTTTTATTTGAAACGCATTGGATATAAAAAGATGTTAAAAACTAGGGGGGAAGTTGGCTCAGTTGGTAGAGCACCAAACTCGTAATCTGCAGTTTCCAAGTTCGCGTCCCCACTGTGCCAGCATTGTGATTTATCTCCGCTAATTCCCCACCCTGCCCCCGGTCAGTAAGGAGGGCTTGAAAAGGACGCCGTGACGCGGATTGGACATTAACCAGTAGTTCCACGTGAAGGAGAACCATACCCGGTTCACATTAAAAAACACTCTGGATAGCCTTGAACAAGGGCACATTCTGTTTCAAGATTTTTCTAGTGGGTCTCGTTCACTAACCTTTTCTGATCCTTTGTGATCTGGACATTTATTCTATTGCGTGAAAAAAATGTGTCGCTCCGATGTGACCAACCAGCCAACCTGAAACTATTCCCCTACGAGACTGAATTGATCTATTTGAGAGCAAACACAATAGAGAAAATATGCTTATTGGAACAACAGCCAGATAATAATATATAGATATTCTAGATAATAATATAGATATTCATAATATCTAGATAATTGTTTTGGTCAGGAACAATAGCTCCCTAAACACTAAGATATTATAGGCCATTTACTATAAGGTTGCAAATGTAATGGCGATGAATATTTTTTGATGGAGCGAAACATCTTTTGCCCATGAATCTTGGAAATACCCCTTTCCTTTACCGCACAGCTGGTAGTAGTATCGAGGTATCTAAGTGGAGTTTATTCATTTATTATTATTCAGTTATTTTATTATCAGAAAATCATGTCTCTTAATTATCAATAAAGGTCCATATTTTGGAAAAAGGAAGCTAAAAATATTTGTCAGAAATTTTAACTTCGATTATTAATATTTCATTTTTGAACCCATAAACAGTTCTTCAGAAATTTTTTGATATCTGTTATTATGCGAATACAGCCTATTCCATTAACAGATTCCCATGATTTAACTCGCACGAATAAATTCCTAGAACTTGATTCTTATGAGTAAATTCCAAGAGTCTGATTAACAGGAGTAAATTTCGAAACCATGTCCATTTCGCTGAATACAAATATTCTGTCACACATTTGAAAAACAGGATTCTCATGATTGAAGTCCAAGAGACTCAATCTAAATTGACTCTGCGAATTTAGTCATGACTTTCGGAAATTTCTCATGTGAATCGTACTTTCCTGAACTTCAGTCATGAGAATCCATGTTTTTCATGAGTAGTTTAAAAGTGACCTCATTCTCTTAAGTAAACTCCAGCTTGATTTTCCTGAGGAAATTCTAAAAGCCGTGTTTGAATTCATATGAATAAATTCAAAAGACATTAAATTTATATGAGTAAATTTGAAAAGGCATGATTAAAATCTCACAGGTCAGTTTAATTCGTGATTCGCATGAGCAAATTCTAAGAACCTGATTAACACGAGTCAATTTTCTAAGAATATGATTCACACAAATACAGTGAAATGTCAGTATATTGAACGCCAGAATAACGAATTTTTTCTGACCCCCTGTCAATTTACTATATATCTCTATGTAAAAATGCTTCATTTTAACGAATACCAGTAAAACGAAAATCTCAGTTTAACGAAATAAAATTTATCCCGATACAAGAGTGACCAGTATAACGAAATTTGTAAAAAGAAAAATCCTTAATATTTGCAACGCACATTCTTCCATCTTCATGTATTTCGGTTTTAGCATCTGGCAATGGTACAATGACTTAAATTCTGCGAAATATCTAACCAATCATAGCACTATGAAAATCACGCGCTATTGTATATCGCCTGATGTCATGTCCCTCTAATTTATTTATTTACTTATGTATTTTATTGTATTTTTGTTATATATTAAGTGTGTTCTTGGAAGTGCTATTGTGGGGATGTGACTCATAAGATGTTGTTTTCGGGTCTAAGCTGGCTGCCTGTATGAGATTGCGGGTTCCAGAAGTCTTTTATGGCCTTTTAACGACTAGCCTGGGGCACGAAGTCTGTGCAGGAGGCTGAAACAACAGTTTGGTGCGAGGCTGTCGATCGAGAAGGTCGTTTCGATACGTGTCAAAAGGGCGCTGCCCTTACTCGAAGGAAATCCTTAACGAGAGAGTGCAATTCAAAATGAGAATCGAGATTCTTGGTGAACCTGATTATAGTCTTGTGGATTCAGAGTGAACCACATTGTAGGCAAAGGTTAATTATCCTTTCGCTGAGTTTGAGGTCTGTAAAGCGAGAATCTGCAAAGTGTGCGGTTCTCCACCTCATTGTGTAATCGTTTGCAGCAGTAAAGGCCTACGGAGTTGAGAGCATCCCCAGCACGTAATTGAATATAGTGTTAAGACTCTGTGTCGTGCCTATACAACTCTCGTGCAGTTAATTATTAGACGTATTTTTATTCATCACTTA
Source organism: Ryuthela nishihirai (assembly GCA_038380435.1). Lineage (NCBI taxonomy): Eukaryota > Metazoa > Arthropoda > Arachnida > Araneae > Heptathelidae > Ryuthela > Ryuthela nishihirai. Next base: position 30,812,939 of record JAWZYU010000019.1, on the reverse strand, counting down.
ACGCAGCAAATCTGAGACATAAGGCGGTGCACGGGCGTTGTTGGGTTGTTTTACCTCTGAGCGGCACTTTTTTGCACACCATGGGCTAAATGGCCAGGCCACATGGACCCCAAAGGCTCAGAGAAGGTTGGGGGAGGGGACCCACTGGAACAACTGTTGGGAGACAGATGGTAGCCTCCCGTCAAGGTCATCCAGCGTGTTCTTTAACGTGCACAGGGTATGGTTCTCCCACACACGGGGCCACGGCTTAACGTCCCATCCGACGGACGGCGGCCTTTCCAAGCCCATCGGTGTCCCTTACTGACCGTGGGCAGGGCGGGGAATTTTGCGGAGATAAATCTCAACGCTGACCCAGCTGGGACTCGAACCTGGGAATGCACGGGCGTAAAAATCCGCGAACCTGTCATTTCACCGAAGGGTGAAGATAATTAAGTAACAAATTCATCGTCCTCGACTGGCGTACGATTAATCGTCTCTCCTACCGGGGGCAGGTCATCACACCTGGCACGCATATTTGCCGATCACACCTGGCACGCATATTTGCCGATCACACCTGGCACGCATATTTGCCGATCTCACTGCGTCGCATAAATGTTCTTTTCACGTGTCCGCATAATGCTTTAAAGCAGCGTTGCCATATTTTCCAAACTTAAAAGGAAATTTCAAACTAGGAGATCTACGCGATTCTGATTGGATGGAACGGTAGCCTTAGAGGAAAGTCCTTTCAAAGCAGTTCCAATCCTCTCGTTTAAGCTATTGTCACATTTATTCGTCATTATCACTGTTCTACTTAAGTTCCTTAATTAGCATAATTTCGTTATGAGTAGCCAATACGGCGAAAAGTTTTCGCCGTTCCGATTGGATTGTTTTACCTCTGAGCGGCACTTTTTTGCACACCATGGGCTAAATGGCCAGGTCACATGGACCCCGAAAGCTCAGAGAAGGTTGGGGGAGGTGACCCACTGGAACAGCTGTTGGGAGACAGATGGTAGCCTCCCGTCAAGGCCATCCAGCGTGTTCTTTAACGTGCACAGGGGATGGCTCTCCCGCACACGGGGCCACGGCTTAACGTCCCATCCGACGGACGGCGACCTTTCCAAGCCCATCGGTGTCCCCTACTGACCGTGGGCAGAGCGGGGAATTTCTGCGGAGATAAATCTCAACGCTGACCCAGCTGGGACTCGAACCTGGGAACTACAGATTACGAGCCTGGCGCGCTACCGACTGAGCCACCCCCGCCCCGTTTCGCCGTTCCGTAATGACCCGGAAAGATATTCGAGACAACGTGTCGAAATGTTGCAACGTCATTTAAGAATTCACGGAGAAATTCTTATTGGAACAGACAGTTTAAACTAATACACGACTTTTTTAAAAGTAAATTATTTTAAAATTTATTTCATAATGATTATTTTGTAGTGTGTAACTATTATAGTACATTTTTATTGTATTTCAGTATAACGAAATTTCAGTATAGCGAATATATATTTGGTCATCCTCTCGCTTTCGTTACACCGATATTTCACTGTATATTCCAAAACCTTCCTCATTTGATATAATTAAAGACCTTGCACATACAGCCTGTCTCATAGGAATAAATTTCAACAACTCTCACATGAGCAAATTCCGTATATAGAATTCCATACTCCTGATTTGTATTTCAATAAATAAATTTCGTTTCTCATGTAAAAAACTTTCTTTAGGTACATTAAATGTATGGTGTAACTGTTCGTAAGCAGCCACAACTGTCTGCAGCTTTGGTTGTTTTACTTCTGAGCGGCACTTTTTTGCACACAATGGGCTAAATGGTCAGATCACAAGGACCCCGAAGACTCGAAGAGGTGGAGGAGGAGACCCACTAGAACGGCTGTTGGGAGACAGATGGTTGCCTCCCGTCAAGGCCCTCCAGCGTGTTCTTTAACGTTCACAGGGTATGACTCTCCCGCAAATGGAGCCACGGCTTAATGTTCCATCCGACGGACAGCGGCCTTTCCAAGCCCATCGGTGTCCCCTACTGGCCGTGGGCAGAGAGTTTTGCAGAGATAATCACAACGCTGACCCAGCTGAGACTCGAACCTAGGAACTACAGATCACGAGTCTGGCGCGCTACCGACAGAGACATCCTTGGCCCACTGTCTGCAGCAGCCACAAACTAATGTCAAAAACAAAACTTTATTGGTAACATTGTTTTTCATCCCCGCTCAGAAACAAGGCACCTGCAAAATACGATTTAGATTTGCCTTTGAAATATATTTACTTCTTTTACGCAACCTCTTTCTCTTTCTAATTCTCGACATATGAAAAACGTTCAATTCCAACAGAAACTATACACAGAATAAACAACCGATTTGCAAATCACATCAAGAAAAAACTCGTCAAGAAACCAATTCAGCTTGCACGATCCTTACAATCCAAAATGCGTCGCCATTTTATTCAAGAACACACCAGGGGGGAGAGGAAGACATTTAAAAAGCGTCGACAGAGTGGAACAGTGTCGTCTAGATAAGTCACTTATTTCAACCGACTTCTATTTCTTTCCTCTTCTTTCTAGTCTAGAAAGACTTGAAAGATACTCCCAGATGAACATCACATACAAGGATTTCCAACAAGCCGGTTAGAAGAAACAAAGTATCTTTTCAGGTTGTGCTAACGGATCAACATTAGGGTCGTTTATTTTGGAAGAGTGGGTATTGACTTGCCTGTGAGCAGTCCATTAGATGGGCAGGATGGTTTCTCCTCACTAGAGTGGTTGTGGTGGGGTTTTGTCCTTTTCTGTCGGCGCTGGGGCGTTCACGGTCCACTGGTGATGGCCGCCCGCGACACTTGGCTCTTTTAAAAGCTTCTTCTTGGTCGGGAATGTCGCTTTTATTTAGTAGAGAGGAAAGCAGAGCGATTTGTGGGACTGGAAAGTCTCACGTTTATACTCGGCGAGAGATTTTTATGAGGAATTTAAGCAAAAATATTTTTTTTTTCCTTTTTGTATGCGAATCGATGGTCTTTGAAGGCACGCCAGGATATGAGAGGAAAATGTTAATAAATTAAGTGCAACTAATTTTTTCTGAAAGTTTGCTGAAGAATGTAAAGCTTTAATCAAAGGCTGAAGCAAAACAGAAAAGCTTGAATTGATTTTTCCTTTTTTTTCCCCAAGAATATTTATGCCCTTAATACGAATGGGTTGCACTGCATTATGAAACAAAGTTTAGAGAGACTTTCTTTTATGTTTGCTTAAATAAAATTAATAATTCAAGTTACTAAACTTCAGCTTTTCGACGGATACGGAAAAAGAAAAAATTTAATTTGTGACATTCTTGTATAAGTAAGCTGAAAAGACAACAGTTTTTTTTTTAAATTAGAGTAATCTTTCAGTTTAATCTTTAAGCGGATAGAATTTTTTTTTAATTAGGCCTAGTTATTTTATTAAAATTACTAGGCTATCTCATTAAAATTACATTATTTTTCACTTTAAAGGTTTTTCCGTTTTGCATGTAACATGGCGAATTTCGTCAGGTTAAAAAATTCTAATGTTCAGTAGTTTTTTTTTAAAAAAGCAGAGGAATAGTATATCGCCTCTGGCGTATATGGGATATTTGTTTCCAAGAGGAATTATTTTTTTTTCAGCCTTTAACACTCTCTAACAATGAAAATTCGATCTAATGTTGTTACTTTGGGCTAGTTGGGTTGTTTTACCTCTGAACGGCGCTTTTTTGATACAATGGGCTAAATGTCCAGGTCAAAGGACCCCAACGGCTCAGAGAAGGTTGTGGGAGAACCCACTGGACAGCTGTTAGGAAACGGATGATAGATTCCCGTCAAGGCCACCCAGCGTGCTTTAACTTGCACAGGGAATGCTCTCCCGGATATGGGGCCACGGCTTAACGTCCCATCCGACGGACGGTGCCTTTCCAAGTCCATCGGTGTCCCCTACTGATCGAGGGCACAGCGAGGAGTTTTGCGGATATAAATCTTAACGCTGGCGCAACTGGGACTCGAACCTGGGAATTGCAGAGACATATGTCAAGTAAAATGCAATAAGCAAAGTTAAATATTTTGTTTTTCTTATTTCACTGTCGTCCCAACCAGTGGTCCACAGCAAACATAACATTATTCTATTCGGCCCGATGCCAAAATTGTGCACCCCTGATCAAAAACATACAAAGGAATGTGACCGACCATTTCAAGGCGATAACTTTGGAGGAATTTCAAGAATGCTTTCAAGGGTTAAAAAAGAAGTAAAACAAGTGTATATACTCTCACGATGAATATTTTGAATGATTTTTACAATAAATTTTTTCTAATCATTTGCTTTTAGAATTTCTGTCTCATTACTTTTCAGACGTACTGTGTGTATCGTGGCTAACGTTTAAGCTGATACAGCAACTGGTGTCTTTAAACAAAGACCCTTAGTTGGATTTTCAAATTGCGGCTATATGATCGAGTATCAAGTCAGTATCGGCGAATTTATATCAAAGATGTACAAACTTTTCTGTACGAGGAAATTAAAATTTTCACCCTCTTATTAGTGGGTTAGTTGGCTCGTTGTTTTCCTCTGAGCTGTATTTTTTCCCACACAATGAGTTAAATGGCTAGATCCTTAGGACTCCAGAGACTCAGAGAAGGATGGGGAAGAAGGGAATCCACTTTACAGCTGTTAGGAAACAGATGGAAACGTCTAGTCAAAACCGCCAGGGCATTCTTTAACGCGCACAAAGTACGGCTCTCCAGCATACGGTGCCACGTGTCCCATCCGATGGATGGCGGCTTTTCCAACCCCATCGGTGTCCTCTTTCTGATCGAGGTTCAGGGTTGGGTTTAGTGATGATAAATATCAACCTAGAACATGTGGGGCTAGAACTTGAAACTACAGATTACGAGCCTGGAGCACTACAACTGAAGGACTAAAACAGGAAATTCAATAGCTTTTTAGTCTAACGTTCTATGACCACAAAATTAGAATTCCCGTGGTCCAAGGATTTGATAACTTTTCCTGCTGTAGAGTTAGTTTTGATCTTTAAAAGCTTATTATCATTTTCCCTCTTGCTGCGCATCATTCATTTTCTTCCCTCCCTCAGATGGAAACTTTCAGCATAATGATGTTATTAGTTCCATCTCTTGAAAACTAAATTCAGTGAATAATTTCAGAATTCAAAAGTGAAATCTTCTTACGTTTTACTTCATTAACTTGACGGCATCGCAAATTCTGCATTCCCAACAACCAGAAGAAACTTTAAACTTCTGCAAAGTGCGCCCTTTTCGTACTTATCTCCCCAAGATGATTCGTCATCTCGTATTTTTTTCCCCCAACATACACAAATCCCATCCAACTGCTACTTGAAACCATTAGCTAATGCAATTGACTCTGTTCCAAGAGGAGGTGCAAAAGTGCATAAAAGTTATTAAAGAATCCCCCGAAGATCTTTTTCCTCTTGGGGTGTGCCATTTTCAAATTAAGAATTTCCATTAATCACAACATTAAATCGTTTTAGGTAAGGCGAGCCTCAGATGTCAGGTGGAGGATAAAATAGTGTGAAGGGAGGGCAGATGATTTAACGATGCCGAGAAAATAAATTAAGTGCATATTTACTAATTTTCCAAATGCAAATGAAGGCGGCTTGTGACTGTTAATGCATACCTGCTATAGCTGCCCCTACCAAAAGGTAGCCGAGTTATTAATTTGATACTTTAGGAATTAGAACTAGATCTTATTTTTGTGTAGCAGCCATTCATTTCTTTTAAGAGTAATTAAATATGAAACGTGTCGCTATGTTAAACTTTTTAACCTGAATTATGAAAGAAAAAACCCATTAGATACTTTAAAACCTAAATGGATAATTTTTTGTTTAAATTTTAGCATTGAGAATTGTAATTAAAACGAACAACGCTGCTGTTGGATGGCATTATGCTGAAAGGTTGCATTTCGTATGAAAAATACAGATTCACCTAAAAACGGAAATATCCAAGATTTGGGTTGTTGTTTTACCTCTGAGCGGCACTTTTTTGCACACCATGGGCTAAATGGCCAGGTCACATGGACCCCGAAGGCTCAGAGAAGGTTGGGGGAGGGGACCCACTGGAACAGCTGTTGGGAGACAGATGGTAGACTCCCGTCAAGGCCATCCAGCGTGTTCTTTAACGTGCACAGGGTATGGCTCTCCCGCACACGGGGCCACGGCTTAACGTCCCATCCGACGGACGGCGGCCTTTCCAAGCCCATCGGTGTCCCCTACTGACCGTGGGCAGGGCGGGGAATTTTGCGGAGATAAATCTCAACGCTGACCCAGCTGGGACTCGAACCTGGGAACTACAGATTACGAGCCTGGCGCGCTACCGACTGAGCCACCCCCGCCCCAAAATATCCAAGAAAACCTTATATGAACATGTTTAATAATATATATCACTAGGCAAACTTCTAACAATTTTTCCATTGCGTTGTTTATTAAATTGTATCTAGAAATTTCCCCTTCGTGTAGTCTGCAGATTCGCTCAGATATTCTATTTGGTCAATGGCAGAATTTAATCCTGGGACCTTTCAGCATTGTTCAGATATTTGATTCTGAAGAGTCTTTGCCACGCATTCTAGTTTAGGTAAGTTGAAGGAAACAGTTAATCGTATTATTTGATCTGTATTTCCTAATGGACTGACGCTGTTTAATTGAAGTTACCGATCTCTTACTAATTGACCCTGATATAATGATAGATGCTATTTCTTGCCGATTCAAGCCTCCTTAGTTTTATTCATTATCAATGTTTATAATTGAGTGATTGACCATATTTTTTAACTGACCCTATTATGCCTTTAAAAAAGGATGCAATTTATCCCTTACCGATGTTATTAGCTTATCCTTCAGTGATGTTATAGTGGAACAAATAACATCATTATGCTGAGGGTTTATTTCTGAGAGATGGAAGAAAATGAATGAGTTACTTCAGTGGGTAATCCTTAGCGATTTGATCTCTTAACCCTTTTTATCCGTTACTCTCTGACTAATTATGAACCTAAAAACTTACGATTTCTGTGTGAGATCATAATCTGATGTTGTGCATAGTTTTGAGTCTCAACTATACACGTTTTGAGATTTATCACCGATAACACCCCCGCCACACACACACACCCAAATACACACAAACACATGAGTTAGCTCTCCTGAGAATCTCCAGTCAGGCTTCTGTGGAAAGCAGTTGCTAGAGAGTGCTTTTTTTTCTGTTGAGGTCTTGCCTTCTTTCTTCTCTATGGCGAATTATAAAGGCAATTGGAATACAAATCTGAAAATGGTCTTTAGCCCTTTTTGTCCCGAACCTTTATTTATAGAAAAAAGGTTTCCTTTTAAATGTTTTTATTTATGACCGAAGACATAATAATATACCAAATTTATTTTTACATTATTTGACTCAAATTTGGTATGCAAATTATGTTGAAAAAGCTTTATAATATACCGTCCTAAAATTTACGGAATTCTGAAACCTCAGAAAAGAGTAAAAAAAATATATATATAAAAGAATTTAAATTTATATGCACTTTGTCATGATAAACACACTAAATGAATTACACCTGTGAAATGCAGCAAAACTATTCTTGCTCCATGTCAGTTACAATTATCATCAATTTTATCTATAATGGCACCAAATTCAAGTCTATTCTTGTAGACTAAAGACTGGTGTACTCTTTGCAAACGTTGCAAGATCACAGGCATTCTTTTCTGTATTTAAAAACATGTTTGAAAAATAACGTAGATTGTAATGGACACAAGATTTGAGTGTGTTAAGCATTTTTTGCAGACGTTCTAACTCTAAATTCACTTCTAACATATGCTGAATTTTATACAAATTTCGAAACTAAACATCCTGTAGAACTTTCGCTTAATGGATCACAAATTAAAGCTTAATAAATGTAAAACATCCCACATATACTGCATGGCCAAATTATTATGAACACCTACCTTATATTTCGTTGTATATATTGTGGTATCGTAGCTCCCAAAATTCTAAGTTTTCCATTCTCTGAATATAGTTATCATTGAAATGGGTTTTGAAGTACTGCCAGATGTCATCTCTCCTATCTGTTGAACTATAGCAGCTCTATTTTGATGTACAGTTCGTACCAAAAAAAAGGCCTGTCCGAGCCTTTTTCCTCCCGACTATGACAAGATTGGCGGACTTTTTTTGGGTCCATTACAATACTCCGTACACTTGGGATATTGTGCTCTGTGATTTTCCGCTGAGCTCCATCACATCTGTTACGGATGCTCCTGCCCATCTCCCTCCACCAATGAGCCCCTTTCGAAGTCAGTCAGATCAGCCTTCTTACCCATGTCGCCCTTGACTTTGCTTCCCACCATGCTTTTACGGCTTTCATTAGACTTCGTAATGACGTAGAATATTTATGTCAGTGAGAAATTTTGTCCACATTGGCATCTTTCAAGGTACTTCAAGAACGATTCAGTTTTCATAATAATTTGACCAGGCAATGTAGACTTCTTAATATACGAAATGGGAAAGAAAAGGAATTGGTAATTATTGTTGAAGATATAGATCACGATTTCACTTACGGGCTCACAACTAGGAAGGCAAGGAGTGACCAAGGCCTTGAACTGGACAATCTCTGATGTGGGAAATTTGAAAGCATCAAACACAGCGTGGAGAACTTTTCCATTGTCACTCACTTTGGACATGGCTCCCATGATCAAAGTATCCGTGGGACACCTGGAACAGAACAAGCAAAATTATCGAAGATGGTTTCATCACTGAATGTAGTTAAATTTTGGATGCTTTTAGAACAGGTTCGCAATCTTAAAGATCCTCAAATTATTTGGAAAATCCGTTTTATTCTGGTTGAGAGCCAAACTAGAAACTTCACAACATCTAAACGGCGTTTTTTTTTTATGGTAAAATAAGACTGATGATAAAATTCATCTTGATATTTATCGTGAGGTGTTACAAATCTCTACACAATAGGGTCCCTAAAGCGAGATCCTTAGGAATCCACTCAGATATTTTTCAGGGGATTGATAAACACATGTTTTTATCCAACTAGATATAAAAATCAGAGAAATTAAACTTTTCCACCTTTGAGCAGCGTCTTGTTCAGATAGAAACTGCGCAGGTTTGGTCATGTTACCTGGGTGAAGAACTGCACATTTATGAATAGATCATGAACGGTGTGTCCAAATGTCAAAGAAAAAGGAGACCTATAAAGAGGTGGGTGTACAGTCGCTCAAAAAAGTATCCGAACACCATGGTTGATTGCAGAATTCAGAAAAAATATCTGGCAAGTTTTTTTTAGAAATTAGTGATCTGGCAACCTTCGTGCCACGTGACACGAAGGTTGCCAGATCACTAATTTCTGAAAAAATCGTTGCCAGATATTTTTTCTGAATTCTGTAATCAACCATGGTGTTCGGAAACTTTTTTGAGCGACTGTACAATGTCAAATTCCTTTAGGCCTTTTAAGAATTGAACTACAGTATCCAAATACAATAGCAGGAGCTCAACACAAACATGTATTGAGAACTAATTGAACAGACTAGTTGGACTTCCGTAAGACGTGGCTGCTTAAAGGTTACGTAAGTAGGTTTATTGGTTGTTTTTACCTCTGAGCGGCACTTTTTTGCACACAATGGGCTAAATGGCCAGGTCACAATGATCTCGAAGGCTCAGAGAAGGTTGGGGGAGGGGGCCCACTGGAACAGCTGTTAGGAGACAGATGGTAGCCTCCCGTAAAGGCCCTCCAGCATGTTCTTTAATGTGCACAGGGTATGGCTCTCCCGCACATGGAGCCATGGTTTAATGTCCCATCTGACGGACGGCGGCCTTTCCAATCCCATCGGTGTCCCCTACTGACCGTGGGCAGGGCGGGGAATTTTGCGGAGATAAATCTCAAAGCTGACCCAGCTGGTACTCGAACCTGAGAACTGCAGATTACGAGCCTGGCACGCTACCGACTAAGCCACCCCCGCCCCACGTAAGTAAGTAGGTATATATGTAAGTAATTTACATTGTAAGTTCTATTTATATGGAGGCTAGGGTAGCTCAGTCAGTAGCGAGTCAGGTTCATATTCTGCAATCCCACCTGTGCCAGCATTGAGATTTATCTCTGCTAATACACACCCTGTCCACGATCAGAAAGAGAATAACGATGTGTCTGGAAAAGCCACCGTTCCTCGCATGGGACATTAAGTCATGGCTCTATTTATAGGAGAGCCCTACTCTCTGCACGTTAAAGAACACGGTAGATGGCCTTGACGGGAGGCTACCACCTGTCACCTAACAGCTGTGCAACGGGTCCCCTTACCCCAAATTCCTCCGGAGTCCTTCTGACTGGCTATTTAGATCATTGTGTGCAAAAATTATCTCTCAGGGGTAAAACAACCCAAAGTTCGATTTATACAATACTATTTGTAACATACACTTGTGAAAAAAAGTTACAAATATAAAAGTTGTTATATTAACATGACAGCTGGCTAGAATTTAATGAAATTCGGTAGTGAGGTACCTCAGGCCATGACAAGGAGCATAGGTAAAAGAAGTTGGGCTGGATTGTTTTACCTCTGAGCGGCACTTTTTTGCACACCATGGGCTAAATGGTCAGGTCACATGGACCCGGAAGGCTCAGAGAAGGTTGGGGGAGGGGACCCACTGGAACAGCTGTTGGGAGACAGATGGTAGCCTCCCGTCAAGGCCATCCAGAGTGTTCTTTAACGTGCACAGGGTATGGCTCTCCCGCACACGGGGCCACGGCTTAACGACCCACCCGACGGACGGCGGCCTTTTCAAGACCCATCGGTGTCCCCTACTGACCGTGGGCAGGGCGGGGAATTTTGCGGAGATAAATCTCAACGCTCACCCAGCTGGGACTCGAACCTGGGAACTACAGATTACGAGCCTGGCGCGCTACCGACTGAGCCACCCCCGCCCCCATAGGCAAAAGAGAATGGCACGTGAAAAGTGTTTGCTCAGGCACATGCAAAACGCCATGCACATAAGGCACGTTATAAAAGAGCGCAGATACAGCGTTCGTCATATCGTACGCTCCAAAGTCTGTCAGCTTACAAAAGATATTCGAGAACTGTTAATTAACAGAATTAATTATTATACGTTATGTACTTCTACATGCAGACGAACACTCGCAGTCGCTTGAAGGATTCGGAGAGGTGGATAGCCATTGGTAGATTGCTGGCAGGACAAACTCAAGCTGCATGAGCCAAAGCGCATGATGTCTCTTGGATGATCAACTCCAGGCTATGGCAACAATATCAAGAATCTGGGAATGTGTTTCAATAACTAGTTCTGGGCAGGCCAAGGGTCACAAAATTCCAGTATTACACATATCTGGCCTTAACAGCGAGAAGGCGAAGAGTGATGATGGCCAGACAACTCACTCTCGAGCTCGTCTGTGCTACAGGCATGATGGTGTCAAGGGGAACTGTGTCCGGACGTCTTGGTGAGAAAAGTCTGTATATGCAAGGAGACTGAAGGTTTTCCTCCCCCTCACTCGCAAAATAAGAGCTTGAAGGACTATTGCAGGCAGAATCACCCATGGACTGAAAACAAATGGCCACATGTACTCTTCAAGGATGAGTCCTGCTTCAGTGTGACTAGGGATTTGCAATGTCATCTTGAGAGAACGTGGGTTGTTTTACCTCTGAGCGGCACTTTTTTCACACAGTGAGCTAAAAGGCCAGGTCACAAGGACCCCGAAGCTCGGAGAAGGTTGAGGGAGGGGATCCATTGGAACAGTTGTTGGGAGAAGGATGGGTGGATTCTCCCATCAAGGCCATCCAGAGTGTTCTTTAACGTGCACAGGGTATGGCTTCTTCAGCACATAAGCCTTTATCTCCCATTCGATGAATAGCGATCTTTCTCCAAACCTATCGATTTCTCCTTTCTCAAGGGCAGGACCAGATTTAGGGGAGATAAATATTAACGATGGCATAGCTGGGGCTCGAACCTGGAAACTGTAATAAAAGCAAGTGGCTTAGGGAAGAAATCATGCAATGTGAATAAGCATTTCGTATAAATGCATGAGTTCCCATAATAGAGGTATGCAATTAAGGAATAGGAGATATTAATATGGTCAATGATCACTCCAGACAGTTATACAACTCAGACAATGTGTTGAAATTGTAAAAATAATTGTAAAAAATCATAATGTCTTCTGGTAGTAAAGTCCACTTCTCCACAAGAGATGATCTTTCTCTCCAGAGAGCTTCCCAAACATGATTAATTCAATTCAGATCTCACTGGCCACTCAATCTTACGAATATATTCACTTTCAAGGTAATCGTCGATCACATGAACCTTACGTGGGGGGAGCATTATCGTCCATAAAGAGGAAATCAGAGTTTTGAGCACATCTGAAAAGCCTCATATAGGGCGTAAGAATCTCACCTCCGTATCGCTGAGCAGTCAGAATTTCTTCCCTGAAAGATGTGATCTGTACGGGCAGTCATCATCATCATGACTGAGCTCCAGATCATCATTTTACCGCCACTGATCCTTTGATCTGATGTTGCAGCGGTGCTCTTCTGGAATAACGGTGCTAAAACTGAATCATCTGTGAAGAGTACAATTGTCCACTGGCTTCGACTGCAAAGGTGAAGTCTGCATTATATAAGATCTTTCGTCGAAGGAGGTGAAGAGGGCACAAACCTTCACACATATACATCATCTCATTCGTGCAGCCTCCTGTACACAGCTGAGTCGGTAGTGCACCAGGCTCGTAATCTAGAGTTCCCAGGTTTGAGTCGGGCAAACCCCTTTACCGTTACATTCCACCGCCGAAATTTTTAGCATAAATGCATCGTTCGTCATATTCATTTAAAAATTTCCACCGTTAGAGAGCGCAATTAAAAATTATGGGAGATTTGGTAAGTGCGAATTCTAACAATCCTCAATACCTATCCAGTCCAAAAAGATATTTTAATATGCTCTAAAAACAAAACGAAAAGTTGGGTGTCGACAGATGGACGATAAAGTGAAAACATTTCCTAAATGTCCTTTGAAAACTAGCTAAAAATTCACTTGGGACTGGAAATCAACTTGTAGAACAATAGCATCATCATACTCGAGTAGCCATGGGCTACGGAGGTCCAACCAGACCATGCAGTTTATTTCTCCAAGCATACTGTCATGAGCTACATCTGCTGCATCCGGCCACTGAACACCAATTTTAACAAGGTCCTGTTTGACATTGTCTGCCCACCGCGTCCTAGGTCTCCCCCTCTTTCTGAGCCTTTAGGCACACTGTTAATAACTCTATTCGCAATCTATAATTATTCATACGGGCAACATGGCCAAACCAACGGAGTATCTCTCTGCACAATATGCTGCTTAAAGGAGGTTGCTGATTCCTTTGCCTAACCTCATCATTAGTTACAAGTTAAACCACCTAATACCCAAGATACTACGTAAGCATCTAGAATCAAAAGCATCTAGTTTCCTGTTATCTTGTTTACACAGCGTCCAAGTTTCACTACCATAACTAACCCTAGAAAGAACCAAACTATTATAAAGTCTAATTTTAGTCTTTAGGTGTATTCGACTACTTTTACACACTCTTTACTGTCACAGCATCAATATTTTTTTTGATTTGCGACATATAGGACAGAGAAGAATCCTGGAAGCTACTCCTAGCTTAATACAAGCCTTCTCTCATACAAGGACTGCCCTACTAAGACCGAAGTCACTGCTGACCACTGCCTTAGTTAGAGCTAACACAACACACAAAGTTTGCCTTGCTGGAACAGTCGCTAGCTACCTAACCACTATGCCAGTTAAGGCTATGCCAATATATGCATTAATATGTAAAATAACTTTTCTTTCAGTTATGTACACTCTCTGCGCTGTTTCGATCTTATTTCAATTTATATTCTTTTTATCTAACATTCCAATCTTTATCTATTCATTGTTGAAAGAAAAATCTAGTAATTAAATTTTTGTCACTGATAATAGTTGCCAATGAATGTGTTTGTTTCATACAACTGCTCGGAAATTAGGTGCCAGCAGCGGATAAAAGATAGCGAATTTCTGATCTTGGGGTAAAAATAAATCTACGGAATGTTAGATAAGAAGACAAAGCAGACTATGCATGCATGTTTTATTACTATGTATAAATTAAATTTTCGAAGTAAAAAAATTAAATTAAACACAGCTCAAAATTTTAAAAAACAAAAGTCGAAGACTTGTGTTCAAAAAAAAATATCGTTAAATAGAAGAATTTACAATTATTTTTCTCAAAGTTTATACGAATTTATTTACTCTAGAATATTCAAGAACACCCTGATTAAAACAACATGATCTAAGCAGAAGGAAAAGTACTTTTAGAAGCAAAATAATTCGTATAATTCAGTTAAGTTATTGAATCAAAGGAGGAACGAAACTTACCCTAAAGCATCAATAAGCAGAATTTCGCTGTTGTCTATTCCGTCCATGGCAATAAGCTCCCGAACAAATATTTCGTATGGACCTGCATAACACAGAAAGGAAAGTTATTCGAATTTACTAGATACCTGCATGTATTGGAAATTTAAAACCAGCATTTAAATAATGCATATATATATTTAATTTTCATATTATAAATCTGTTTCTCTCGAAATATTAGGTTTTGTCGCCTTTAAATGGCAACATGAAAGGAATGCTTTAAATAAAATGAAACAATCTGCAATTGCCAATAAGAACTACACTGACTAAAGGAGGGAAAATCAAGAGAATTTCTGTGCTAGGGGATGTTCAATTTCGGTGTTCATTAACTTACAAAAGAGGGTTTTTATGACGAAATATTACTGAAGATAAATATCTGCGTCAAGCATATGTAGAATCTAAATTTCAAAAATATTTAATAAATGTTTCAAGAGTTACAGTAGCTGGAATGATTAATATCACCAACGACAGTCTTAAGAAACTTATATTGAAGAATATGGAAAAAAATATTTATTTTTATACATAATATAAAATATGCATATAATTATAAAATAAAAAACCCCTCAAGCAGCTGCTTGCCACAGAGATCTGACAGGAGCTTGTCAGTTTATATGCCATAATAGAAGGTCTGTGAGGATGGCAGGATCTCAGCAGAAAAACAACACACACATCCATGCCTTACCCGGGGCTCGAACCCAGGTTCCTTAGATCAGTAGCCAAGCGCGCTAACCACTCGGCCATGGGACGGCTATACAAACATATAATTATTTTGTAAAATATACAGTTATTTTATTAAATATTTTGAAATGATGCTTATTATTTAGATTTGAATTAACTTCTGAGATATCTTACGATTGGTATGTTGTCAGTGGCTGTTTTTTTCTCTCTCAGAGGTACTTTTTTTTGCATACAGTGAGGTAAATAGCCAGGTCACAAGGACGCCAAAAATCAGAGGAAGTTGGGGGGTTGGGACCCACTGGATAGCTCTTAGGAGACAGATGGAAGCCTTCCGTTAATGCCATCTAACGAGTTCTTTAACGTGTTCTGGGTATTAATCCCTTGAACAGGGGAACCACGTCTTAATTTTCAATCCGATGGACGGAGACTTTTCCAAGCACGGAGCGGCTGGAGGTTAGTGAAGATAAATCTCAACTGTGATAGAGTTGGGACTCGAACTGGGGAGCTGCAGAATACGAGTCTGGCGCGCTACCGTCTGAGCCATCCCCTTCTCCCTCACCCTAGGCTGCAGATCATTTAGCTTAAGCGTTAAACTCTTGTGGAAGCTATCTAGTGATTATCTATTTTCAAAAAGTGGTTGCACAACTTTAAGATACGAAAAATAAAAAAAAAAATCCAAAGAATGAGACATTATGAGATTCTAGAAATCTGTTATATACACTCTACTGATCAACCAGTTATGTGTAAAGTGTTGTCACATCTGTCTTCCCTGCACTAATTACAGTTTTTGAGGAAATTTCTTAGTGAGGCCCAACCCATAAATTGGGTTGGGTTGTTTTACCTCTGAGCGGCACTTTTTTGCACACCATGGGCTAAATGGCCAGGTCACATGGACCCCGATGGCTCAAAGAAGGTTGGGGGAGGGGACCCATTGGAATAGCTGTTGGGAGACAGATGGTAACCTCCCGTCAAGGCCATCCAGCGTGTTCTTTAACGTGCACAGGGTATGACTCTCCCACACACGGGACCACGGCTTAACGTCCCATAAGACGGACGGCGGCCTTTCCAAGCCCATCGGTGTCCCCTACTGACCGTTGGCAAGGCGGGGAATTTTGCGGAGATAAATCTCAACGCTGACCCAGCTGGGACTCGAACCTGGAAACTGCAGATTACGAGCCTGGCGCGCTACCGACTGAGCCACCCCCAACCCATAAATGATCGGAACACTGTTTACGAATGTGAAGATGGAAAATAAGCAATTTAACATCTGGATATTGAAAAAAAAATCAGTCCAGTTAAGGTCGATATACTGGGTTTGAGTGGAAGAGTTTTCCAAGAAACTGTTTAGTGGTGCTAATAAGACGAATGGAGCCAGCACTTAAGTCAGGCGAAAGAAAAAAAGAGCCCAGTGACAAGACAATTTTGCCCAAAAAAGATCAAAGGTTGATTTGAAGTAGAGGTGCTTTAAAAAATGGGCAAATTAAAAACAAATCAAAGTGAAAATCTGTTAAAGACAAAAAAACCAACCCTGAGACTTCGATGTTGAAAAAAATCGAGTTTTACACAACAGGAAGAAGCAGTAACTGAAAATCAATTGAAACTTTTTTTTTGGCTAAAACAAAGTATTGAAAGTAAAAGAAAAAAAATAGATTCTGACACTTTTACGAAACGCATGCCTTTGCTTTTTATCTTATACTCAATGGCAAAGGCAAAAAAGCGAAAAATGGAGAAAAAGTATTTTCTGAAAAAGAATAAAGAAACTTGTTTAAAAAAGTTGCCAAATTAGAGAACAAAGTAAAATCGAAACGGAAAAGTTTTTCTTTCTGAATCGAGAGCTAGGCTAAGAGATTGGGACCCAAATCAGCAAACTTTCGGTTTCGATCTTGATACGCTATCAAATATCTTGATTCTTATTTATTTTCTTCTTGGTGGTTAAAGAATTTGATGTGATTGCATTTATTTGTATTTCGTTATATCTGAAAAACGAACTGCCTGTCCAAATCATTGTGAATACCTACCTAATACTTCGTCTCATATATCATTGTATAGTTCCCACATCTCAGTTTCCAATTCTCTGTGCATAGTTCTCTTTGAAATGAGTTTTGAAGTACTGCTAGCGGTGATCTCTCTCAGCTGATGAACTGTAGCAACTCTGCCGTACAGGTCGTAACAACAAGCACTTGTCTCTGTCTGTCAGAGTATTTTTTCCTCCCGCATTTCCGCGATTGGTGGACGTTTTTTGAGACCGTTGCCATTCTCTATACACTTGGGATATTGTGCTCCGATGATGGAAAATTCAGATTGATGATTCAGAATCAGTCAGATATGCCTTTTTTTTTACCATGTCGCACTTTTAGCTCTGCTTTCAAACATGCCTTTACTGCTTTTATAGGGACTTCTTAGCGACGTAGTAAGAAAGTTTGTATACATTGTCCAGGTAGTGTAGATTGATCGTAAAATGTTAATTTAGTTGTAAAACACTCAAATCACAATAGATTTTATAATTATCAACACTATTTTTTTTTAACTCGAATGAAGGGAGGGAGTAAATCAAATTAATTTTAATCAAGATCGTAACCACCGCGAGTTTTAAATTCAGGCTTCCAAATAACAGAAAGTCGGATTTGCATGCTCTGCGCCTTATTACATGGTGTTAAATGTATAATAATATCCCAAAAGTTTGGAAGGAGTACAAATAAAGGTAATGATGTAAATATTTCTTATAAAAACGCAAAACAATTTTACAAAAGGTTTTATGTCAATTTACTTTATTCAATGATTCACGAAAATGAAGTCTCGTGTAAAGTTGCGGCTCTACAATATATTTAAATATATTCATTGAGAAAACAATTTTTTACGTTTTTTTGCTTTCATATACACTGCTGGCCATTAAAAGTACATCAGGAAGAACTCATCAAATTTTCACGAAATATGCAAGATGGGTAGCCAATGGGAGAACATGTACAGTCGCTCAAAAAAGTATCCGAATACTATGGTTGATTACAGAATTCAGCAAAAATATCTGGCAACGGATACTTTTTCTGAGCGACTGCAAATGATTCAAAGCGCAGCACGTAAGCACATCATTTGTGACAGTAACGCCCCCTGGAAGTGGTAAAAGAGGAGATTGCAAAGAGCCGGTGTAAAGCACTGGAATTGTGACTGCTCGCAATTCTTGCGTACTAAAGATCAAGTATGTCCCGTCGAAGAACATGGCATCCATACGACCAGGTATCGGACTTGGATCGAGGGAGAATTGTGGGATTACGAGAAGGCGGATTATCATACCGAGATGTCGGTGCTCGTGTTGGACGGAATGCTGTCACAGTGATGAGAATATGGCGTCAGTGGGTAGAGGAGGAACGAATTCACTGACGCGAGGGATCTCAATGGCCCTGTCACACAAACGAATGAGAGGACAGACATCTCGTGCGCATGGATTTGAATGATCGTACAGACATATCAAACACCTTAGCTCAACAATTAGGGTGTGTTGCACATAGTTGTCTCCGCATGCACGGTTCGATGTCATCTGCATCATCGGGGCATCTTTGCTAAGCGGTCATTGCTTCGACTACCAATGACTCTACAACACAGGCATATGTGACTGCAATGGTGTCAAGAACGTCGCGCATGGATGTGTGAATGGTATCGAAAATCTTTTCAAACGAATCCCGCTTCAGCATGCAGCACTATATGGATAAATCTGTATCTGGCAGTACCGCGGTGACAGGCTCCGTGAGACATGCATGATGCAGCGCCATACAGGTCCAGCCTCTGGTGTTATGGTATGGGGTGCCATTGCATTCCATTCACACATGTGCCTTGTACGCATTACCGGTATTTTAAACAGCCAGCGTTACATCACTGAGATGTTGGAGCCTGTTATCATACCTTATCTTCATGGCCTCTCTGGTGCCATTCAAAGCCATTACCAGCAGAACAATGCCCGACCACATGTGGCATGCATCGTCCAACAATTCCTGGATAAGCACCACGTGACACTTCTGCCTTGGCCTGAGCATTCACCGAATCTGTCCCCAATTGAACATGTCTGGCCCGTGATCTCATGACGACTAACACACCAGCAGCTGCTACAACAGATGAACTTTGGCTACGTATCGAAACTGCATGGATTGACATTCCCCAAACACTCATCTGACGTCTCAACGTCTCATCCTCTCAATGCTGGACCGTGTAGCAGCGGTTATTGCCGCTGATGGTGGCTACACAAGATACTGATTTCTTTGTATTCCACAAGTCTAACCGAGTTGTATTTGTAATCATTTGATCCTTGTAACATTAGCTATGTATTCACTAAATATGGCTTTCATATCCCTTGTCTTTCCTGGTGTTGCACTTTTAATGGCCAACAGTGCAGTTGGGTCAAAAATGATTTTCTACATTTTACTTTACTCTTATTTGTTTATATGGCACATTTTGCTCCTAAATTGATCTTTTAACATGATCAATAAATATATGAAAATAAAATAAAAATTATCTCTTCTACAAAGAAAATGGTTTTCAAATTTCTGATTCTACAAATCTAAGTCAGATTACAAAATGGCGGACCGCCTCTTTATTAACCCATAACTGGTATGCGGGGTCTACCAGACCCCAGCGCTATTATTTTTCTTGATAGTTCAAATAATCAATAATTCAAATAATTTGTTAAATATCTGAAAATCAATAGTAACCCTATCAGAAATAAGTGAGATGTCATGACGTTATGTATTTTGAGTCATTAAGACTCCCTGACCCCACCTTACCAACGCAGTTCCAGAAAATGTACCATACCAGTTACGGGTTAAATTAATGCAAAATAAACAAAACTGTGTCAAAAAAGTACGCTGAATCTCTATAATCGTTTTGTGTTCACATATTTTCTAGTATTTGACATGGTTACAATAACTATTATAATGTTTGCAGGTCACGATATAACACAATAGTTAAGAAATCGTTTTGTGTCTGTGCATTTTTACTTATATGAGATACATTTAAAAAACTGGTCCGCCGGCCAGTAAATTTCGGAAAAGTAGTCTTTAGGTTTTTCTTAAACTTTGAGTTCGCCATCTCTTACCAAAATGGCTTAGATTAAAAACGATCTCAAACTTTTATTAATTATAATAACAGCTTATACTGGGTATTTACATACTTTTCACACACTCTTATTCTGTATTTATTCACATGATGACAAAGATATAGAAGAAAAAAAATGTTTTTAGCCGGAGCAGGAAGTCGTAGGTTCGGATACTATCCTGCTTAAGACAATTTTTCCTTTATAGCTTTGCCATCATATGAATAAATACAGCATAAGTGTGTGGGAAAAGTATGTAAATACTCAGTAAAAGACATAAAACATATTTTCAGAAAATTTTATATATGAACATAATTTTATTCATTACTGTCAGAATGTGGAACTAGTTCCATTTAAATTCTCTTAAAAATACTTTTTTTAACTGATGGAAAAAGCTTTTTCAACGATTTAATATCTACAATTTTTTTAAAGCTTGAAATATTCTTTATACGAAAAATCGATTTCAGACGATAAACCTTAACATTGACGCTAAAAACAAACCACCAGGAAATACGAATAAATTCTTTTCTTGTATTATTCAGACGTCTACGCTCTTTAGCATAATTCTCTTCCTACAATTTAACGGAAGAGAAAAGATAACACCATCCTCTAAATTAAAATCTCCGAATTCAATTTTTATTTCCTCTCCGCTCCATTCGCGATAGTTGAAAAATCTCTCGAAGGTTCAAAACAACCGACAAGATTTAAATTTATTGGTACACGGAACCTCCATCGAAGATGTGCACCGCGAAGTCTGCTGAAAAGTATTGGGAGTGAAGAAACTGCACGAGAGTGGAAAGAAGTATGAAATCGGCAGATTAAAAGCTGTTGGGATCAGCAGGAAGAGACGGAACTGCCTCCGAGAAAACACATTTAGGAGTGCTTTTTGGGCTAAAGACAGCAATACTTATTGAGTCGATGCGTTATGTAAATTTGGATCGCTTCGCAAGCAATCGGAAGTGAATTATATCGCCCGTGTTTCTTGAGAAAACAGGCCACGGAAACAACAACATATGCCAGCTTGCGTCTCTCTATCTTACGGTGTGGTCTCACTGTAAGCGACTTAAGCGTTATAAAGATTTTGGAAGTCTCAGACATCTTGAAACAAATCATCCCCATCAACAAAGAAGGTTCTCTCATGCCAAACCGAGGTTGTGCGCGCTCGTGCACTGCGCCGTTGTTTATTTAAGCGTTCGGATGGAAATTCAGAAACTTCAGGATTAGGAAGAAATTTCTACTCAACTACTGTCACCATAAACATTACTGAAGGTTGTTTTTTTCTTTTTTTCTTGATGCGACTTTTCTGGTGGGCATTTTATTTTGCATTGGAAATCGGAATGACGTTGGAATAAATTTTTATGTCATAAAGTGTTAAATACGAGGTCAGGGAGGCCGCGATGATATGAATTTGAACTTGATGCAGATAGAGGAGATGAAGTTAAATATAATCTCGGGTCGATAAAACACAAGAATCATCTGCTTATTGTTTACAAAGTTTGATTTCACGAAGAGATGACAGCACGTTGCTTCTATAATGATCACGGGTGTCTATATAAATATCACACTTTATTCAATGCGCCATTTATTATATTTTTAAATATAAATTTATAAGTAGTCTTATAAAATATTTTTAGCGCAGTTTTTAGTCATTTTCTTTTATAATAAAAGCGGATTTTATTACTTCTTTTGATACGGATGTGTAGAAAGTGTTTAACATTCTTATATAAAAGATAACTAATTTGCTTTCGAAAATGAAATTATTTGTTGTAGTGTCCCACATGGAATTTATTTTTGAAAATAAAATTCCTACTACTTAAGCAAAAAGATAAATATAACAGTTTTTGCAAATCTGTATTATGAGAAATAAGTAATTATTGTTTTTCTATTTGTAAAGAAAATAGTTAATAATTGTGCAAAAATATTTTCCTTTTTACTAAATTAGCTATTATTTTATGTTAGGGGAATAATATATGGGGAATAATATATAATTATTTAGGAATGTTAGGGGAATAATATATAATTATTAGGGGAATATATATTTATGAGGAATTTTATATTAAGAAACAAATTGTTTGCAAGGCGTACGATGCAGCTAGGGTTTCAAAGTATCCAGTTTTGATTCAGACACTATGGATTTTGAAATAAATAAAAAAAAATATATTATGTCATTCACACACCCAAAGTTGAGCCAACTGGTCCAGATGATCTTTATGATAAACTAATTGTTCTCGAGTTTTGCCTTCTCAGGAAGAATCCTGATGGACTAAATGGCCAGTTCACAAGGATCCCACAAAAGGATTCACAAGGACTCAGAGAAGGTTGGGGGATGGCAGCCTCCCATCAATTCCATCCAACGTGTTCTTTAACGTGCATAGATATGGCTCCTTCCGCACACGGCTTAACTCCCCTATCTACGGAGGGCGACTTTCCCAAGCCCATATGTGTCCCCTTGTGACCGTGGGCAGAACGGGGGAATTTTGTGGAGATAAATCTCGACGCTAACCCAGCTGGGACTTGCATCTGGGAACTGCAGATTACGAGCCTGACGTTACCGACTGAGCCACCCCCGCCCATCCCGAGTGTCATGGTCAAAAGGCTTAGTTTTACATTGGCAGCAAGGATATCACCTCTTACATCTAGGGCGGGGGAGGACGGGGGGGGGTAAAACTCAGCTTTTTTGCCTTAAGAAATGAATGAAAAATTCTTAACGATATTTTGCTGTCCTCTATTGCGGGAACAAATGCCTCCCCACCTCCTCTGGTTATGCCAATGCAGATTAGGAGTTTGAGGCATTACCAAACCATATCTCCCTCCGTCCCTACGAGTTGGTTTCACTGTATGGTTTATTGGCCCCCACCAGTTTAGAAGCTCATGAACTGCCAGTGACAAAATGTAATAGTCGAAGGATAAAGCAATTGTCTGAAAGTGGTTAGAATTCTTATAGTTGAACTTACTTTAGGGTTGCTTGAGATAGGCAACAATATTTATTCTCTTAAGTAATTTTGAAAGCAGCGAGTTCATTTACCACGTTTCAGTTGTGTTACGTCTTGAAATGCTCGTTTAGGTCTGATTAATTAAACGTATAGCCATCTTGGGGACAGTTTACCTCCAGAAGCAGTAAAAGAAATGCAAGATTATTCATTCTAAACGTTTCATTTGAACAATAACGATCCTGCAATAATTTCGCTTCTTTCATTTTCATAGCTATTGTCCGGAACAAACGTATTTGTAAAAGTGAGTACGAAGTTTAATTGTCGGAGTTAAAATAACTTAATATGGATGTTTATTGAAAACACCAAGAGTTAGTTTCATCAGTTTTGTTTCTACCTTTATTAATTCACATTTGCAAACATTTCCCTGTTCAAGTAATGGGCTAAAGACAGCATTTTCAGCTGCACCATATATGCTGTTCAACATTGCTTCGATGATCATATGATCTTTAACTGCGAAACTATTCGCAAAACGTAGGAAATTTTAAGCTATGAAGAATCCCTTCAAGAAGGGGGAGGGGTGCAAGGGAGAGAAGGCATTCATTGCACGTGAATAGCAGTTCTTCGTATTGGCTGAATGCAATTCCTTTTATAGATAGCGGAACTACTTTGTGAACATTGCTATGCTGACTTCACCAGATTCAATGAGATCACAGAGACGAATTGTGTACCCGATTTCAAGTATTGATTTAAAAGTCTGTGAGACTACGTGTAGTAGCTGTGAAGGCTGGCGAATAACATTATGGGCATCCTTTGATCTGGTTGATGAAGTTGCGAAAGATTAGGAGAAAATATAAAGGGAGTGAAGGCGAATGCCGACTTAAGGAAGGTTGGTATTGCTTGACGTTATCCATTAAGTGCAAGTAAAGTTTTCATAACTTCTGTTATCTAATTGAAATGTTTTCTAAAGACAGACGATTTCGAATCGATGGCCATCGGAATTGTTATGTTCTAAGGTAGATGTTTTTTTTTCCTCGGAATTATTGTGGATGATCCGTTTAAATGATTTTTATATTAGTTGCGTCAATTTACTATGTATTTTAGAGTGTCTGTAAGCAAAAGCAAACTCCAAAGCAGTAAAAACTACGACCACTAACTTTTGTATACAGCTCCATCTCATCGTAACTTAATACAAAGCAAGGATCTGGATCCTATAAAACTAAGCCCCCCCCCCCTAAAAAAAGGATTAATATGAAATGATAAGCATGTTTAAAGAGTTCTTAATAATAGTCATTATATTCAACAAGGTACAAAAATTAATGTTGACTTAACAGTTATGTCATCATCACAAAAGATGGGTTGTTTTACCTCTGATTGGCACTTTTTTGCACACACTGTGCTAAATGGCCAGGTCACAAGGGCCTAGAAAGTTCAGAGAAGGTTGGGGGAGGGAACCCACTGGAATAGCTGTTGGGAGACAGACGGTAGCCTCCCGTCCAGGCCATCCAGCGTATTCTTTGACGTGCACAGGGTATGGATTTCGCGCACACGGAACCACTGTTTAAAGTCCCATCCGACGGGGGGGGGGGCGGCCTTTCCAAGCCCTTCGGTGTCCCCAACTGACCGTGGGCAGGGCTGGGAGTTTCGCGGAGATAAATCTGAAAGCTGGCCCAGTAAGGTTACGAACCTGGGAACTACAGATTACGAGCTGGTGCGTTGCCAATTGAACCACCCCTGCCCAAATGAGGCTTGGAATGAGCAAACACAGTTTAATGTTCTCCAAAATATACTGTTCTAACAAAATATTAGATAATTTCCATTTTGTCAATGAGAATCTAACTTTGAAGCTCTATAACTTCTAAAATATGCATTTAATGGAATGAAAATGTGACTGACGTTTAAGGTCATACTCAAATCCATTTAAATCTCCATTTTCAACCATATTCGTTCGGTATTTTTAAAGAGTTAATTTATTATTAAATATTCCAGTTTTCATTATCTTATTTTATAAAATCATTCGCAATTTTCTAATACTGGTTTAACAGTGAAATTATCATTACGCAAGGTTCTAAAATGTATGATTATTTTATTAAATTGTTTGAAACAATTACTCTTTAAGTTTCAATTAATTTCTATGGCAAATTTTAATGACTCATAACGCATTTAATCTATGAATATTGTTGAAAATCGAGATTTAGATTTGATTATGATCTTTTCATCTTCAGTCACATTTTCCTAGGGGCGGGGGTAGCTCAGTCGGTAGCGCGCCAGGCTCGTAATCTGTAATTCTCAGGTTCGAGTCCCAGCTGGGTCAGCGTTGAGACTTATCTCCGCAAAATTCCCCGCCCTGCCCACGGTCAGTAGGGACACCGATGGGCTTGGAAAGGCCGCCGTCCGTCGGATGGGACGTTAAGCCGTGGCCCCTTGTGCGGGAGAGCCATACCCTGTGCACGTTAAAGAACACGCTGGATGGCCTTGACGGGAGGCTACCATCTGTCTCTTAACAGCTGTTCCAGTGGGTCCCCTCCCCCAACCTTCTCTGAGCCTTCGGGGTCCATGTGACCTCGCCATTTAGCCCATGGTGTGCAAAAAAGTGCCGCTCAGAGGTAAAACAACCCAACCCAACACATTTTCCACTTATATTATTTTAGAAGTTATAGAATTTCGAAGTTCATGAAATGGAAATTGTCCAATATTTTGATAGGGCAGTTCATTTACTTACTAGTGTTTTTATGTCAATACATTTTATTTGCATATTCACATTACAAGTTTTCATAAACAGACTCTTTAAATCGAAAATTTCCTATTATTTTGCGAGAACGGAGGCTATCTACTGCGAATAGAAACATCAATAACAAATCAAATTCTGTGTCCGGTAGTAAATAGTATTTTCACTCTACTAATAATTATTCCACTTCTCCTCTAGAAATAGGGGCGGAGGTGGCTCAGTCGGTAGCGCGCCAGGCTCGTAATCTGTAGTTCCCAAGTTCGAGTCCCAGCTGGGTCAGCGTTGAGATTTATTTCCGCAAATTTCCCCGCCCTGCCCACGGTTAGTAGGGGACACCGATGGGCTTGAAAGGCCGCCGTCCGTCGGATGGGACGTAAAGCCGTGGCTCCGTGTGCTGGAGAGCCATACCCTGTGCACGTTAAAGAACACGGTGGATGGCCTTGACTGGAGGCTACCATCTGTCTCCCAACAGCTGTTCCAGTGGGTCCCCTCCCCCAACCTACTCTGAGCCTTCGGGGTCCATGTGACCTGGCCATTTAGCTTAATGGTGTGCAAAAAGGTGCCGCTCAGAGGTAAAACAACCCAACCTCTAGAAATATCCCAATGTGCATTAGAAGTCTTCGAAATACGACGAACACCAAATCAGATTACAACGACAAGAATGCAGAGAATCGGTCGCTGCAATATTCGTCTTGAACAAAAGTGAATAGTTCCAATTCGGAAACCCTTTCTCGAAGTGTCACGTTTGTTTACAGTGGTCATTGAAATTCATTTGCTTGAAAAGCACCGAAAAGTTTCCCCTAGAAATAATTAATTACCTTGTTTTCTTGGAATTCGCTCTAATCAACTTATTGTTTATCTTGACAGCATTCTCCTAGGACTTCTGACATCTGAGAACAGAAGAGAAAGGGTTGAGGGTGGGAAGTGGAGGGTTGAAGTCGAGATTATCTTCTTTAAAATGACAATAATACAATCTTCTGCTTGAGTGAGGCGTCAGATTCCGTGTCTGACTTGCAGCATGTATTGAAGTTAAACCAGTGTTTATCGGAGATAGCAGTTCACGGGAAATCAACAAAAGCATTTGTTTGTCTGTCCCTAACAATGATAACGGCTGTCGAGTCACGAGATGAATAATTAGTGGTTTACGGAAACACTTTGTTTCATGATTGCTTGTCAGCGCAGGCGCCTTGTTGGAAGTTCCGACGCTACAGTCGTTGGGACTCACCACGCGCACGCGTCACACACAATATCGACTCTAGAATGGTCGCTGCGGCTTTCAAATTTGTATGCAGAATGTTCCAGTTAGGATTAATTCAAGGGACAATTTCTCGGCTGAGTTGTTTATCTCTTGATATTTTCTCGTAAAGGAAACTTGAATCTAACAAATTATTAGAAAATAGCAGGGTTGTTTTACTTCTGAGTGGCTGTTTTTTTTCACTTACTAGTAGGTCATAACATCAGTCACAAGGACCCTAAAAGGATCAGAGAAGTTTGTGGAAGAGATGGGTTGTTTTACCTCTGAGCAGCACTTTTTTGCACACAATGGGCTAAATGGCCAGGTCGCATGGACCCCGAAGGCTCAGAGAAGGTTGGGGGAGGGGACCCACTGGAATAGCTGTTGGAAGACAGATGGTAGCCTCCCGTCAAGGCCATCCAGCGTGTTCTTTAACGTGCACAGGGTATGGCTCTCCCACACACGGGGTCACGGCTTAACGTCCCATCCGACGGACGGCGGTCTTTCCAAGCCCATCGGTGTCCTCTACTGACCGTGGACAGGGCGGGGAATTTTTCGGAGATAAATCTCAACGCTGACCCAGCTGGGTTGGGTTGTTTTACCTCTGACCAGCACTTTTTTGCACACAATAGGTTAAATGGGCCGGTATTTCCAAGCCCATCGGTGTCCCCTACTGACCGTGGGCAGGGCGGGGAATTTTGCAGAAATAAATCTCAATGCTGACCCAGCTGGGACTCGAACCTGAGAACTACAGATTACGAGCATGGCGCGCTACCGACTGAGCCACCCCCGCCCACGTTTTACTTCTGAGTGGCCCTTTTTTTTCACTTACTAGTAGGTCATAACATCAGTCACAAGGACCCTAAAAGGATCAGAGAAGTTTGTGGAAGGGAACACATCAGCTTTTAGAAGATGGATGCTTCCCATCAGCCATGCCTTTCGTCCAACATTTGTCCATGTGACAACAGCTAATGGTAAAACTACTTTTGAGTAATAATGAATTACTAAATAATTTATTTAATCGAAAAATGCCTCTGTGGCAAGCAGCTGCTTGAGGGGGTATTTATTTATTTTTTTTATTTATGAGAACACGTAATAAATTTGTAATTAAGGAATTCTTAATTATGTATTTTAGTTTATCATTTTCTCATTTCCATTATTTTTAATATTTTGAGGAAGAAAGTTGTTTTTTTGGTAACAAATGATATCCTGCTCCGAACGTTATTTGAATAACTAAATGCAGGTTGGGCTACCACTGAGTGGCACATTTTGGTCACAAGGACCCCTAGAAGGTCCTGGATACAAATATCCTGGAAGTCAGTTCGCTGAGATAAAAATAGGAAATAATTAGAATCAGGAGAATTCTTCAAATACTTTGAAAACGAGACAGAAGAAAACAGTAAATCTAATATATCTCCAAGTGCACAGCTAGCATTAAAATGTAACAAGATAAAACAAAATCAAGTATCAAACCTGAAATTGTGTTTAAAACTAAAATAATGGAACCCACACAAACAATTTGAAATAAAAAAATTGAGTAGAGCAAGTAAAAACAAGACTGGAACAGAAGCAGGACTAGTCTTAAATTAATAGTAAACGACTTACAAAATTGGAAATAATTTTTAGCAAAACTACACTGAGATGCCAGTTTATTAGGTTTTTTTAACACTGTTTTTAAACCTAAATTTTGTTTAATTTTTAGCAAAAATTTTTTTGTTTTTTGTTGTGTTTAATTTTTAGCAAAACGTTTTTGTTGTGTTTAATTTTCAGCAAAATCTACACTGAGATGCCCAGTTTATTAGGTAGATGTCTACCAAGTAGCGTGTTACGCCTCCTTTGGTCTTCAGAACAGCCCGAATTAGTCTGGGTATGGAACTTACAAAGATGCTGGAAGATACAACAGGAATGTACAAGATTTCCGCATGATAATGTTGTATCATGCAGAAATGATTGTGTCGCGAAGTTGCTACAAATTGGACTGTAGCACAGTCTCACTGCGGACAGCCCTTTGCAGTTTATCCGAAAGATGCTCGATAAGGTTAGATCTGGGGACTGTGCAGGCCAATGAAGCAAGGAATATCATCGGCATGTTCCTGGAACCAAATCATTTTGTGACGATACGTGTATTGTGATCAGTGCATTTTCATGCTGAATGTGTCTATCCGAGTGAAGATGAACTGTAGCCATGAAGGGATGAACTTGGTCAGAAATGATGTTCAAATACGCCGTGGCGTTCAGATGTCTTTCAATGGGTGTTAAGGGGCTTAATGTGTGCCAGGAAAACATTACCCACGCCATCACAACGCCACCATCGGCCTGTACTGTGGACACTAGACAAGATAGCTCCATGGCCTCATGTTGCTTGCGCCAAATTCCGATCCTACCATCAGCACGATGTAAAAGAAGCTTTGACTCATCCGACCAGGCTGCCATTTTCCAGTCTTCAATAGTCCAGTGTCGATGCTACTGCACCAATTGGAGATGTGCTTTCGTGTTCTTCGCTGACAACATCAGCACTCGAAAAGGTCAGCCGTTGTTGTAGCATATTTGTGACAAGGTCTGGTTGGTTGGTTGGGGTTTTATGGCGCATGAGCTACTGAGGCTATAATGCGCCAAACAAGGTAAAAATATGCTAAAAGACAAATACCCTTTAACCAAAGTTAAAAACAAATGCTGTAAAAGGCAAAAAACAAGACCAACAATATATATATAACAGAAACAACAATAAAGGTGTAAAACAACAAATGTTTATATAAATACTGTAGAGACAATGGATAAAACTACCCCAGGTGTAAATAACCTAGGTCAGACGGCGAATAAATAACAAAGCAATAAAATCATAACCTGATAAAATAGCCTGTATATGTAAAAAGGCAAAAATTGGAGGTAAAAAGGTATTATCAGATAAAGATGTCCGAGTGTAAGTGACTCGGACGTAAAATCGTGAAATGTAAAATACAAACGACGTTCTATGGTAAAACATGGATATTCAATTAAAATATGTTTGATTGTTAAAGTGGTGTCACAAAACTCGCACTTAGGTTCATCGTCCGCCTTAAGAAGAAATGAATATGTGATAAACGAATGACCTAAGCGGAGCCGAGCAAGTACAATTACCTCCTTGCGATTCCTGACAAGATCTTCGCAGGAATCGCCAGTCTGATACGTGATGCTTCGATCGCAGGAATCGCAAGGTTTGATACGTGATGCTTTCGGAGATGACCTTCTGCACACTAATATTTATTTTTGCTATGATTTGCCTAGTTGTGGTCCATCTGTTCGCTTGCACGATTCTCGCCAGTCTCCTTTGATCGCATTTGATCCACAAGTTGTTTTCGTCCCCAGGATCGCAGATTACTGGTATTTTTTTGTTTTTCACATCATTCCCTGTAAGCCCTTGAAACGGTTGAGCATGAAAAGCTCAGGAAGGCAGCCATTTAAGAACTGCTAAAACAGGCACTCAGAGCACTAACTATCATGCCATGTTCAAAGTCGCTCGGGTCGCTCTTTTTGCGCGTTCTGGCGCTTAATCCAACTCTAACTGATGCTCGAAGAGCTGATCTGCCTGATTTATACCACGCACCGTGGTCTCGTGACGTATTATATGTTGGAATGAGCCATTTATGCGACGGTGAGTAGTGTACCTAATAAATGGCATCTCAGTGTAGGTGTCATAGGTAAAATGTTCCCAAAATAAAAACTGAAAGAAGAAACGCTACATCACATATCTCAAGCAAAAGATACCAAATTATCCTCTATCTCCGCTCCCTTTTTTCTTCTTCACACTTTCCTCCCACCCATTTTTTTCTTCTTCCTGCAATCTTTCCTCCCTCCCTTCGTAAGACAGCAGCTACTATTGACAAAGATACGCTGCAGACAATATTAGTTAAAGCGACTCGGTTGTTTTCTTCTGAGGGCACGTTTTTCACACAATGAACTAAAGGACCAAGTGCCAAAGACCCCAAGAGTTCAGAGAAAGTTTGGGAAAAGGACCCACTTGACGAGCTGTTAGGAGACTGATGGAAGCCTCTAGTCAAAGCCATTCAGCGTGTCCTGTAAAGTACACAGGATTGTCTCTCCTGCATACGACTTCACATTCAATGGCAACTTTTCCATTTGTGCAATGGCTATAGCATATAACGTTAAGATTCCGGGCGGTGGCTTGGGTTGGGTTGTTTTACCTCTGAGAGGCACTTTTTTGCACACAATGGGCTAAATGGCCAGGTCACAAGGCTCAGAGAAGTTTGGGGGAGGGGACCCACTGGAACAGCTGTTGGGAGACAGATAATAGTCTCCCCATCAAGGCCATCCAGCGTGTTCATTAACGTGCACAGGAACCAAGGATTGACGTCCCATCCGACGGACGGAGGCCTTTCCAAGCCCATCGGTGTCACCTACTGACCGTGGGCAGGACGGAGAATTTTGCTGAGATAAATCTCAACTCTGACCTAGCTGGGACTCGAACCTGGGTTGTTGTTGTTGTTTATCCTCTGAGCAGCACGTTTTTGCACACAAGGGGCTAAATGGCCAGGTGACATGGACCCCGAAGACTCAGAGAAGGTTGGGGGAGGGGACCCACTGCAACAGCTGTTGGGAGACAGATGGTAGCCTCCCGTCAAGGCCATCCAGCGTGTTCTTTAACGTGCACAGGGTATGGCTCTCCCGCACACAGGGCCACGGCTTAACGTCCCATCCGACGGACGGCGGCCTTTCCAAGCCCATCGGTGGTCACCTACTGACCGTGGGCAGGACGGAGAATTTTGCTGAGGTAAATCTCAACGCTGACCCAGCTGGGACTCGAACCTGGGAATTACAGATTACGAGCATGACGCGCTTTACACTGAGCCACCCGGTCCCCACATAATTTCAGAACTACTGACTTATATCAATATGTTTATGATGGTTGAGTCTGAAACAAGAAGATTCAGAATGCACATAATTATTTTAAAGAAACTTCGTCAAAATCATCGGAAATGGAGACCTTTAAGGCTTCTTTTTCTCCGATGATTCTATTGGAAAGCAAAAAATCACAAAATATTCCTTTAAATAACCCTCTTGGCTAGTATTATGTGTCAGATATACATGTATCACTGAATATTTCATTGGAAATGTTGAGAAAAGATTTTGAATACAAAAACACTGAAATGTGGGCTGCAAGCATAAAGTGTATTTCCCATAATATACTTCTTTAATTGCTATTAAGGCTCTTCCTTTATCAGTCGTAAAGAAAATACTGATTCACTTCCGATATTTCATCTCTTCCAGTCCTCCGGGATATATCTTCAACTGTTTCAATACCAACTGATGTTATTAGCAAACACAGATATTTTGATTTGCGGAGTCTTTGTAGCAGATGTCTGTAAATCTCAAAACTCCACTTGAGTTTTGTTTTCTTTTTCTATGTAAGCAAACTGCGTGTTATTTATCTTGAATTTCCATAAGCGCTTCAAAGTCCTCTAATTAAAATTCAGCAAAAAATACTCGGGAACGACTTAATTTTTTCGAATTTTGAACTGTAGGCGGAGTTAAAATATATTTTCTCCGGGGGAAATTTTATTTATATGGAATTATTAGTTAATCGATTTACATAAAATAAAAATGCTAAAGAAATTTTTAAACCCCCCATTTTAAAACAGTAAAGCAGTGGCTCATGTACAGAAGAGCTATACCGTGTTTTTGAACCCCCCCATTTTAAAACAGTAAAGCAGTGGCTCATGTACTGAAGAGCCATACCGTGTTTTTGAACCCCCCATTTTAAAACAGTAAAGCAGTGGCTCATGTACAGAAGAGCTATACCGTGTTTTTGAACCCCCCATTTTAAAACAGTAAAGCAGTGGCTCATGTACAGAAGAGCTATACCGGGTTTTTGAACCCCCCATTCAAAATGTGTGCATGTTAAAGAGTATGCTGGATGGCTTTTAAAGGAGACTTCCATCTTTCTCCTAACAGCTGTCCAGTGTTTCCCTTCCTCTCAACCTTTTGGGGCAGAGATGGCTCAGTTGGTAGCGTGCCAAGCTCGTAATCTACAGTTTCCAGGTTCCAGTTGGGCCAGCGTTGAGAATTATCTCCGAAAAAAACTCTGCCCTCTGTCAGTAGGGGAAACCAATGTGTTTGGAAAGATCGACGTCCGTCGGATGAGAGCCGTTTCCATGTGCTGGGAGAACCATATCCTGTGCACTTTAAAGAACTCGCTGGATGGCTTTGACGGGAGGCTACCACCTGTTTCGTTACAGCTATTATATATAGAAAGGTAAGGGCTTTCCCAAACTTCTCTGAGTCCTTGGGGTCCTTATGACCTGATTGGGTTGATTTTTACCTCTATGCGGTACTTTTTTTGCTCACAATGAGCTAAATGGCCAGGTCAGAAGGATCCCGAAGGCGCAGAGAAAGTTGGGAGAGGGGACAACTGGACAGCTGTTGGAAGACAGATGGTAGCCTCACGTCAAGGCCATCCAACGTGTTCTTTAACGCACTAAGGGTATGGCTCTCCCACACCCCAGGCCATGGCTTTACGTCCCATCCAAAGGACGCCAGCTTTTCCAAGCCCAACGGTGGCCCCTAGAAACTAGTAAATAGGGCAGGGAGTTTTGCTGAGAAATAAAAAAATTCAAATCTGGCGCAGTTGGGGCTCGAACTAATGGTTTTGCCGATTACGAACCTGGCGTGCTGTCCACTGAGCTACCCCACCTCCACAAGAGGCGACGACTTAATGCCCCATCTGACGGATGGCAGCTTTTTAAAGCCCATCGGTGTACGATATCTGACACAATGCTTGGCGGAGATAAATATCAACTCAGGGGCAGTTTGGATTCGAACCTGAGAACTATAATTAGAAGCCTGATGCACTACTGGCTGAGCCAACGGCCGTCCCCATTGTTGACGAGACCTTAATTATCACAAATTTTTCCCATTTAATTTTACCAGATTTTGGTTCTCTGTAATTTTCAAAATACTATAAACTCACGGTTATTCGGCATTTATGGAGAATGGGGATTGTCGGTTACATGAGAAATAATTTTATAGAAACCAAATACGGCAATACCATTTTGCATTGGGGAGGGGGTGCCTCAGTCGGTAGCCCCGCCCTGCCCACGGTCAGTAGGGGACACCGATGGGCTTGAAAAGGCCGTCGTCCGTCGGATGGGACGTTAAGCTGTGGTCCCGTGTGCGGGAAAGTCATATCCAGTGCACGTTAAAGAACACGCTGGATGGCCTTGACGGGAGGCTACCATCTGTCTCCCAACAGCTATTCCAGTGGGTCCCCTCCCCCAACCTTCTCTGAGCCTTCGGGGTCCATGTGACCTGGCCATTTAGCCCATTGTGTGCTAAAAAGTGCCGCTCAGAGGTAAAACAACCCAACCCATTTTGCATTCAAACATAATAAAAGAAAAATGAAGTATAATGCATTTAAATACAAATGTAAATATCCAAAATATAATTGTTTTTGTTTTTGCTAATTTTACTTTTAAGGAATGTCTAAATCCGTGCCCTTAACAAAAACTTAGGAAACTGCTTCAATGAAATCCATCACGGAAAAGTAATCTTCAGTTCCTAGGTTCGAGTCCCAGCTGGGCCAGTATTGAGATTACCTAGGAAAAGTCCCCGTCCTGTAGTAAACCTCAGTAGACAACCTCAGTAGAAAAACGACACAAACATCCATGCCTTCTCCGGGGCTCGAACCTAGGTCCCTTTGATCATTAACCAAGCACGCTAACCACTCGGCCACACTCTCAAGTTTTATTTTCTGACCCCCCACTGAAATTAAATCCTGGGTACATCCCCCTCCCCCCCACACACACACTCCCTAACATCATAAATAATTTAAAGCCAGCCCCGAATTTTTCTTACGGATTTCTCCCTTGCATTTTGCGTTAAAAATTAATCTCTACTTATGTTAGAGTTCGGATTCAAGAATACCTTTAGTTATCCACTTCACCGGAGAAGTAAGGTGCAAGGTCAACGTTCCCGATTATTTTCAACGCAAAATTTGTTTCGTAAAACACCTGAGGTACGACCCGATTTCCAGAATGAAAACACTTTTTTCAACCCAATTTCTTTAAGTTTGCCATTTCGAATTTTCTGTTTTGACACATCGAATTTTTTTTCATTCCTAGTCTCCTTTTGTAAGCAAAATAATTTCTTTTTTCCCCACTTTAGGAACAGAATGATAGAAAGTATTGACATTTGTTTAAACAGAGGCGGCTCCAGGAAGATGAAAAAGGACGTTTGTCTTCCATCATCTTCCCTAAGGAATGCAAAACAATCTTTCCTAGGATATTTTTTTAATTAAAATATTTAAACTGCGAAATCAAAGGAATGAAATGAATATATCCTATTTTTTTCTTTTCAACAAGATATAGAGTCGAAATAGATTTGTTTTTTTTTTTTTGTTGTTTTCGAGTTCTGTGGTTATATTCCGATGAGATGGAATCTTTACCTTGGAAATAAATAAAATGCAAAACGAACATTCTTCTTCTCCTTCAGCATGTATAATGGAAAGGGTCTAGTTTGTCGCAGAACATCATCGATTGCTGATGCGCTATTAAACCTGAAACAAAGGGGGTGGAGCTGCTCAGTCGGTAGCGCCAGGCTCGCAATCTGCAGTTCCCAGATTCGAGTCCCAGCTGAGCAAGTTTTCAGATTTATCTACGCAATATTCCTCGTCCTACGACTGGTTAGGAAAGGTCGCAGTCCGTCGGATGGAATGTTAAGCCGTGGCTCTGCATGCGGGAAGTCATACCCAGTGCACGTTAATGAACACGCTGGATGGCCTTGACGGGAGGCTACCATCTGTCTCCCAACAGCTGTGCCAGTGGGCACCCTCCCCCAACCTTCTCTGAACCCTCGGGGTCCTTTGTGACCTGACCTTTTAAACCCACGGTGTGCAAAAAAGTGCGTTCAGAGGTAACCCAACCCAATCGTCTTACCTTCCCCTTGGGAATTTATATAAAAGACAATCCTCTCACTTCACGTAATTTCATATAAAGAAAAAAAATCTGCCATAAATATGGAAACTGGCAGACGTCCATATCCGTGAACAGAAAGAATTAATTTCAAACCATTTTTTGACACACAAAACTGGAAAATACAAAAGATAGTTTTTTTATAACACGTATTGCAATTGTCAAGATTCAACTGATGGCGTCATGCACGAATGTAAATCTGATTTTGATACTTCTGTTACATTTCCTGGAGAAACTGGCAGCAAAAAGCAAATATTTTCTAAAAAAAAATAACAAAAATAAGGCGACGACAGTGTAACAGGATTTTTCTCGTTTTTTACTTCCGTTTAAATACTTTCTTTTGTGGCAGTCGTAAAAAAAACAGCCTATTCGAGACGGCAAAACGCCTTCTTTAGAAACTAACAGCAAATATTCAAAAAGTCAGAGGGTTTTTTGGTTGCAGTGTTTTTTTTCTTGTGCATTATATTTTTTTATAGGATATTTCAATTCGAAAGGCTAAACAAGATCTTTTCCGTAAATAGGTGATATCTGACTCGGTTATTTTATCTCTTAGCAGTATTTTTTTGCATACAATGGGCTAAATGGCTGTCACAAGGGTTGGGTTGTTTTACCTCTGAGCGGCACTTTTTTGCACACCATGGGCTAAATGGCCAGGTCACATGGACTCCGAAAACTCAGAGAAGGTTGGGAGAGGGGACCCACTGGAACAGCTGTTGGGAGACAGATGGTAGCCTCCCGTCAAGGCCATCCAGCGTGTTCTTTAACGTGCACAGCGTATGGCTCTCCCGCACACGGGGCCACGGCTTAACGTCCCATCCGACGGACGGCGGCCTTTCCAAGCCCATCGGTGTCCCCTACTGACCGTGGGCAGGGCGGGGAAATTTGCAGAGATAAATCTCAACGCTGACCCAGCTGGGACTCGAACCTGGGAACTACAGATTACGAGCCTGGCGCGCTACCGACTGAGCCACCCCCGCCCCACTGTCACAAGGAGTCTGAGGGCTCAGAAAAGGTTGGGGGAAGGGGACCCACTGGACAGCTGTTGGGAGACAGATGTTAGCTTCCAGTCAATGCAGTAGTGCATGCAGCGTGTTCTTTAACATGCGCAGGGTATGGCTCTACCCCACACAGAGACCCAGCTTTACGCCTCATGCGAAGGACAGCGGCTTTCCAAGCCCATCAGTATCCCCTATGGACGAAGGGTGCGCCGGGGGAAGTTTTGCGGAGATAAATCTCAACGCTGGCCTCGAACCTGTGAACTGCAGATTACGAGCCTGGCGCGCTATCGACTGAGCACCCGCACTCCAGTTAGTAAAGTAATTAAATATTAGTTAATAACCTCCATTAACATGAAAAATTTTGTTTTTCAGTTTCACGGCAGTTGATGATAAAACATTTCCAGATTAGACAAGTTATCTAATCAAATATGACAGGCACAATATTTTGTGTCACAATGAGTTGGGTTGTTTTACCTCTGAGCGGCACTTTTTTGCACATCATGTGCTAAATGGCCAGGTCACAGTGACCCCGAAGGCTCAGGGGACCCACTGGAACAGCTGTTGCGAGACAGATCATCCAGCAAAGGCCATCCAGCGTGTTCTTTAACGTGCACAGGGTATGGCTCTCCAGCACACGGAGCCACGGCTTAACGTCCCATCGGACGGACGGCGGAATTTCCAAGCCGTTCGGTGTCTCCTACTGACCGTGGGCATTTTGCGGTGGGGAATTTTGCGGAGATAAATCTCAACGCTGACCCAGCTGGGACTCGAACCTGGGAACTACAGATTACGAGCCTGGCGCGCTACCGACTGAGCCATCCCCGCCCCAAAACCACAGAGGAAGTGAAGACAGAGTAAGAAAGACCGTCGGGGTATTTCAATCGGGATATTTCAATTTAATAGATTTACGGCAGATATGTTTGACAAGAATACAACGGTCAAAAACAATATTATGAAAGAATGGTGGAATTTAAAAAAAAAGGGTGGCATTCTGTTCAGTTAAATTGGATCAGTATATGTTAATGATGGATAAAATGACGAAGTCTGTAAAAGAAATTCAGTTGCAAAAATTAAAAATTAACGGAGGAAAATAAAGAAATGAAAGCAGAGTTAAAAATCTTGGAGTGGAAAATAAATGAGTTAATATTTTTCATATACTGCTCTGAGATAATTGGTATTCCAGAAGGAAAGCGAGAGAACATCACGGATCTGATATCCAAAGTTGCAAATGTCTTGAATATTGAAAAGGAAAACGTGGAAATACAAGCAGCACACAGAATTTCAAAAAGGAATGAAAATAGAATTAAACCAATTATAGTGTTGTTCAGCTCAAGAAAAACGAAAGAGGTTTGGATCAGGAAATGGAAGATCAAAAAAAGAACTGAAAAGCACTGAAATAAATGGAAACTTTCATGAAGGGAAATTTTTCATCAGCGATCATATGACACCTGAGGAAAAACAATTACTTTATGAAGTAAAAATCAAGCAAAGGGAAAAATGATGCAAATTTACATGGGTTAGAGATTCTAAAATCTACGTGAGGAAAGATGAGGATTCTAAAGCAATTAGAAATTTAGTTATTTAGAAAAACTATGAGTGATATATTTAACATGTCTGCTGGTCTTGATCATTCAGTATACCATACTGATATTACTATGTGATAAGATGTGTTATGATAAGATGAATAATATGTGATAAGATGTGTGATAAGATGTGTGAAGATAGGTGTATAATATGTGTGATAAGATGTATAATATGTGTGATAACAAGATGTATAAAATGTGTGATAACAAGATGTATAATATGTGTGATAAGATGTATAATATGTGTGATAAGATGTATAAGATGTGTGATGATAAGATGTATAAGATGTGATAAGATATATAATATGTGATAAGATGTGTGATGATAAGATGTATAATATGTGATAAGATGTATAATATGTAATAAGATGGGATAAGATGTGTGATAAGATGTATAAATGTGATAAGATGTCTGATGATAAGGTGTATAATATATGTGATGATATGGTGTATATTATGTGTGATAAGATGTATAATATGTGATAAGATGTGTGATAA
The DNA here is from genome assembly GCA_038380435.1 of Ryuthela nishihirai. NCBI lineage: Eukaryota > Metazoa > Arthropoda > Arachnida > Araneae > Heptathelidae > Ryuthela > Ryuthela nishihirai. Next base: position 30,773,841 of record JAWZYU010000019.1, on the reverse strand, counting down.
GGTGTATAATGTGTGATAAAATGTGTGATGATTTTGATGACTGCTGTGACAATGTTAATAACATCGCCTGTAAGTAGTTTCATGACAGGATAGCATACCCCCACTAGTGCTTTCCCCCTATGACGTCACAGCAGTTATTAATATTCACACTTAATGTCCATAATTAATATTTAATAATTCGTAATTTATAATTGATAATCCATAATTAATAATTAATTAATCCCCCTTATTAAAAATCCCTCCCCTTTATGAAAAACACGTGGCGCCATCTAGTGTATATGATGAGTACTATTTTTAGAAAAACCCTCAATATTAGTCGTAATTTTTCCAATTTTTGACCTCCCCTCATTAAAAACCCCTTTATCAAAAATCCCTCCCCCTTTATTTAAAACCCGTGGCGCCCTCTATTGTGTATGATGAGTACTATTTTTAGAAAAAGCCTTCAATTTTAGTCGTAATTCTTGACTCCCCTCATTAAAAATCCCCGTATCAAAAGTTTTGCCCCCTCATTAAAAAAACCCTTATCAAAAATTCCACCCCCCCTCATTAAATAAATTCCTCTCCCTCTTTATTAAACTCCCCCCTTATTAGAAATCTCCGAATAAGTCCCAGAGTTTCTACCAACTATACTTTGGGTGGCAGCAATCAGAATGTAATTATTTTTGAGGATTGCATCAGCCAAAGTCCCAATTTTTTAATCCCCTCATTAAAAAACCCCTTATCAAAAGTTCCACCTCCTTTATTAAAATTCCCTGCCCTTTATTAAAACCCCACTTATTAAAAGTACTGCCCCCTCTTTATTAAAACTTCCCCTCACTGATCACAAACTCCCGTTCCTTGGTATCTAACCTCATCTGAAATTTTCCAAGTCCACTAAACTTTTTTTTGGTGGCAACCCACTCTCAGAACGGTTGATGCAATTATTGAACAAAGTTACATATTCTGCAAATTCGATCTTCATCAAGTCGTGTGACGTACATGTTGCAACAAACGTGCAGAACGCATGATACAGGTCTCTTCTTATTGGGTGAGGAGGTCAAGAGGGTGATTGCAGACAGAACAACCAATGCACACTATCTGCAGCGCAGTATTTGCATTTGTTGCTGATAAGATCTGAATTTGTATTTTAATATCTACAAGCTTCAACTGCGCCAGAGCGAGTGATGGTTCTTATCGCTACATTGTCAAAGGGTGAATGCACTATCTGTTTACATTTGCTACTGATAAACGATTTCCTTCATTAAAAATAGAAACTAAGTAAATAATTCAGACTGCGCTTTACTCCCAATGATTACTCCGAACTATCTCACGAGGGGCTTATCAGATATTGGTAAAGGTCGTTTAACCTTGATCATGTCGAAAGATGTATCTAGGGTGTTTATGAGATAACATTTGCCTGTATATAAGCTCGCACGCCACTTGCTACGTCATTCCTTGCTACTGGTCAGAAGTTTTTGCTCTTAGTTTTGAAGTCTGTCTTTGTGCTATTTAAGGAGTAGAGTTCGTAAGCTAATGCTTCAGAGGAGAGCCATCTAGTGGTGCTGTAAAAAACTAATTCATGTAAACAACACAGAGATGTATATCAATTTTAATTTTTGTTATTGAATATCACAAATTTTTAATACATTGTTTCATTTTAACACAAGGCATACAATATTTTTAACATGAATCTTTCATATTTTTAACACAATTCTTCAAACAGATATCTTCAATATGGAGTCCAGTCAATTAATTTCCTTTTCTTTCGATGGATGGGGGGTTGAACAAAATCGACAATGTCGTCTTGAGGCTGACCAAAAGTCTCTGATAATATTTTCTGTCTCGACAGAGGTACTGATAATATTTGCTGTGGAATGTCAACCTTGACCTCGTGGGGGGCTTCCAATTGTTGGTTAAATAATCATCTCTGTGTCTGAATCACGCACTTTTTTTCGTATGTTTTGTCTTTGAACAGCCTTCACTGAAATCATTTTCGAAATAACGATCCCAACAGAGGTAATGCAGCAGTGAGGAGGGGGAGAAAAAATTCCGATTCCTTTTGCAAGGGACGTTTCTTGTGACGGACAAATGCACGTTTGGAAGCTAAACTTCTTATGACAGTCTTGTGACTTCGTAAATTCCTTAATACTCGATGGGAGCCAGGTATATTGCCTTTTAAGAAATTGGTACACACTTCACATAGAGCATACATCTGAGGGTCAGAGATGTGCTTCAACAGAGCTGCACGTTGCTTTCCCCCAAGTTTTGGTAAACACTGAAGGAACAGGCCTTGAGATCTAACTTTCATTTGGGACATAGAGTATCTCGGGTTCTTCTGAAAGGAGGATCTTTGCACGGAGCCTTTCAGTATCTAACGTTTTGAGATGGAGGTCCACGCACAAATAGCCACAGGGAGGTTGTGTTGCTAGTCTATAAGCATCAGTCAGGAGTTTGGAATGATGTGGAAATACTTGTCTTGCCAGATGCGTTATTTGTGAAACGTCCCGACAGTTGCGAAATAAAAACATATAGTGAGCATTGAGTGATATAGTTCTCGAATGTCTTCTCTTTAAAAACAGATTTTTCAAGATCAGGACAATCGTGATATTTTTATGATGACCGCCACGAAAACACAATTGAGATATGCGTTCGCTAGCTACAGACTGTTCCATCAAGTCGTCCAGTACCAGAAGCGTAGTAGGTCTGAGGGGGTCAAATTCCAGATCTACAGGTAGTCCTTCATAAAATTCCAGTTTTCTTAAAGGGTTCAAAGGCAGGTTGCCACTCCCCATAGCAGTAAACGACACGTTAGGACGGGGGTTCGAACACTTGAGCGGATTCTTTGATGAGTTTCAGAGTGAAAGTCGTCTTTCCACACTGAGAAGGAACGGCAATCAAAATATTTGAAGGAGTTTGGAGAGCCATCGTACCACCACGCAGTCGTTAAAGTCTACTCTACACGTGTAATCACGATGCAATACTGTGGGAAGAGTCGAACCGCTCGCTCTTTTAAACAGGACATACAGACAGTGAGCACCACAAGTGTCTCCCATAGGGTCCTGCAGAGGTATCGAGGGGTGTAACACGTGACGTATGCCTAGCTGACTGTAGTATTCTTGCATGGACACATCGGGACTTGTGCCCAAGGAGTCAAAGTGATCCACATGCATTCCTTTCTTCTAAACAGCTTTCCAGTGGGTTCCAGGCAGGGAGGACGGATCAGTATTGTAGATAAACAAGGCTTCTGACTGGTCGATTCTGCGAGGTAGTCTGTCACGTGGGAACACACCAAGACTTGTAGGTAACATCGAGAGGATGGATTGTAACTGATAGGTATTCATGAGCTGTAGTCAAACAGGATTTTACGATCCAATGGGATTTCCAGCAAATTCTGGTATTCTACATAGAGGATTACAGTGACTAATGTGGATAGTGGCTTGGTAAACTTGAATTGGACTCTCACACTACCACTCTTTATTAAAGAAAACACTTGATTGCATTCACGTTGCTTGGGGGTCAATTGGAATCCAAACAGTGTAAAACCCTTGCCATAGGCTTTTCGCAATAAGTTAATACCACTATCGGATTTCCACGCGTCCAGAGCTTCCAATAATCCTTGGTAACATCGGAGATAGCGTCCATTCATAAAGTCTGGGATGTAGGACTGCAGATCACTGTCAATGTGAAGGCTGATATAGTTTAAGTCGAAATGTTGGAAGTGGAAGAGATTTGTTTTCGTACGATCCATTCAGACTGGTACTTTCCACCATACCCAGTACCAGATATACTGGAAGTTGGCCAAGAAATAAATTGTCATGGTTCACACTCGTCAGACAAGCAACGATGGAGAACATGCGTAAATCCGTTCTTCGTAGGGGGTACTTGGCACTCTCTGAACCCAGTAGACAAGCGTGTGCAAGGATGACACTGGAAGTGGGTTTGACTTTGCTCATGAAAAATTCAGTTTCGTGAATCTATACTTTGTAAGAGGGGTCTGCTTCAGTGTCACGAGATAGAATTCGGGCTTGGACCTTAACAAACACAGTCTCAGATCGACTTGATTGAGTAGGTAACGTTCTTGATTGAACAGGTCGGCATGGATCCACGAGATGAGTTCGATACCTGTTGACTTGACGTACCCCCTGCGCTGATGCCATCCCTCGTTGTCCCGACTGGTCAGTTCCATTTTACCGGGGGTGTCGAGGTACCAGAGTAACGTACCGAGCTGACTTTGTATGGCATTGTTACTGTAATTCAATAGTCTCCAGGTACACCCTGTAGGAGTACAGGGTGTGAGAAGCACTCACTAGGTGATCGTTGAGGAAGACGTCTACTTGATTGAAGAGGGCGTGAAAGAAATGATTGCAGGGGGCAATCACTTCCGACGGGGGTGTACCATTGGATTTCACAATTTTCAAGATGAGGCACAGGTGACAGCGGAATGGATCAATGTAATCATCTGTTCCTTTCACGAGGAATTCAAGTGGTGCTTTACCTTCCAGCGAAGCCACAGGTAAATAATTAACATAGCACCCTCTTTCCAGTTGTGAGACAGTGGGAGGAACCAGAAACAGGTCCAGTTCGGAACTGCTACAATCCCCAGAATCAGCGTGAATTTTCTGAATGCTCATGACGAAAACACGTCCTTTATAGTACAGAGTCTTCACTTTATGAACACTAGGATGACGACGACAGCGTTTTATCCCTTTTCCTCCCTGCAGCTTGGAACTGGAACATTGCAAGAGGTCTACACCGGCTTCACGCAACCCTGCTTTGGTGGCCGCTTTGAAGTTTTGCCCTTGGGCCATCTCTGAAACGAACCGTAACCCACCCTTACGTAGGGTGGACAGCAGCGGTCGTACGAGAGGGCTGATGAAACGTCCAATAGTGGCAAAGATGCTACCGAGCCTGTCACCTCTCTGATAACGAGGGCCCCTGAACACACCCTACCCTCTTTGGCTCTTGTAGTACCTCACATAGGTGTCTGCAGAAGAGGGAACGAATTTAACCCTCATGGCAGAAAAGTAACTTGACTAAAAGTTTACCGAATTTAAAATGCAGAGGTTCTGTATCGGTACAAAGGAATATTCTTACACTCTCAAAACTGTTTCTTGCCAGGGGGTAGTAATCAGGTTGTTGAGACACTGCAATGATTATTTTGTTATTACTGGTTCTGACGGCAAGATTCACAACATGCAACAGTTCACCATGAGTATCGCCTAACAATTGAGGTGCAATCAGGTCTGAATACAAATAAATACTGTACTTTCCTCTGTTCATATCGATGGGGTAGTCACCCATGGCTTTATTCAGTGGAATATCTAATTTAGTGATTCCTAGCATGTCTCCTAATCCGGGGTTTGAATGAGAGAATTTAATGAAATGTAACTTGTCTGTATCCATCAATACGGTGTGATCTGCCTGTTGCTTGAAACTGTAAGCTTTTCTCAACTTGTAGGGCATGACCTGGTTCATTGCATCGAATAATGATTCAGCAGTTTCGTATCGTCCGTGGGGTACCTTTCGTTCGTGGAAACTACCCAGTGGAATCACGTAGAAATAACAGTCATCATCTATCTCGAATGTTGCAGTATTGCAAAGTTTGCTAACAAATCGTTAGTGGAAGGGTTTGCCAACTTCTCCCTCGCCGACACACAGAAGCCTGCTGAAATTCGTTTTAGGGACATCAAAACGTATCCCTCACTTGGTTTGAATACCCAGTAACAATTGTTATATGACACCAATATTTCTTTGGGGAGTTGAGTGGAGAGGTGAGAGACAACAGTTCCATTCGAGTTATTTTGCCTGGTTTAAGCTTGATTTTCCAGTATTCTTCAAAGGGTGCAGGAGCATAATATTCATACGTGTCATTAGAACTATCCACATTGTACCAGCTCATGGGTAAGTGAACTTCTGCTAGTCCCACTTTCCATTTTCCACTTAGTCTTAGGGGTTATGCTAGACGAACCATGAAATCACTCTGCGAATTGTTTGGGTAAATATTCTATCTAACCGTGAAGGGTAGGGTCAGGTAGAAACTATCCATTTTTTAGGAATCCATGAAGGTTTGGGATAACCACTAAATTTGACCAGTGCGTTTTGACCTTTTCTCCCGATTATTTACTCAACAAAGTTCGGGTTCGGTCACTTTTTGAAGTTCCGATTTATAGAATGTTCCCTTCACTTCTCCCCCGGAATCCCATATGACATATACAGGAGGTTGAAGTTGTAACACCTTGTTGACTATAAAAATTTCTTCGGTCCACAAATGCATACATGCCTTCTTGAAGGGTACATGTATAATATCTCCCCAGTCTCTCGCATAGTGTGCGATTCCATCTCTCCACCAAAGCTGCTTTTTTGTCAGAGTAGGTGACGAAGAATCGAATACCTTTCTTTTTCAAGAATTTCTGGAACACTCTGTTGGTAAATTCGGTACCTTGATCCGTATTTAAATTCATGGGAGATCGCCCCTTGGAAAGGATTTTTTTGAAAGCCAACATCATTTCTTTCCTTGTTTTTGTCTTCATAGGCACCACCCACCAATACCTTGAGAACACATCGATGACTGTTAATATGTAGCGATAACAGTCATTGAAGCGAGTTAGATTTTTCACAACTACGTGATCGGCTTGCCATTGTTTGTCTAAACCTGTGATGTAAACTTTGTTATGGGGGAACTTTCTGCGAACAGGTTTATGTAGCATGTAGGCGGGTTGTTTTTCTAACCATTCTCAGACAAGTTTCAGTGGCAGTCCTGTATTTTGAGCTAACTTTTTTACACTACCGAATCCTCTTTCAGGGTCGAAATAATGGGATTCCAAAGTTTTGTTTTCTGCTGCACCCAAACGTCATATCCCAACAGGTTTTGCCATTGGTGTAATTAAAGTGCAACACCTGTAACTGTAGGGATGTCTCCTATAAACTGTCTGATGTCCACTATTAAGTTATACATGCGAATTTTGTATTCACTGCCTAAGACTTTTGACTCTCCACACTGAATATTTTTACTAGGGACCAAAAGTTCTAATACAAGCACCACTATCGTTAACACTGTTATGATTACACTTCCAACACTAGCTAACACCTTCTTTCTCCTATTCATACCAAGAATAAAATGACATAGGTTGAAAAGACAGACACATTATATAGGTTACAATTATTTATTTAATTTATACATTTCATTTTTTGCATCGTCCACAATAGTTTTACATTTCAGAGTACACACAAATCCAGAATCTACATAATTCAACAGACCTCTTTTCCAGGCTGTATCCACAAACACTTGTGTCAAGGCGTTAATGTCCAAGTCACCAGACCACCCTACGATGGTCAGTAGTTTTTCTTCAGGATGTTGTCCATCTAACGGAATCAGACGTGTTCATTCTTGTTGGAAAATGTCCACCAACAGCTGATAAACACACTCGGGTCCCTTGAAAACAGGACCCAGCAGGAAGGGTAGAACTGATTCAGAATGTTCCATAATAGCAATATGGAGATGGTGATCTTTGAGAGTTCCATACACATTATGCACGACACGCATCAGTTCATCTACATGGATAGCCAACGTAAACTACTGCAACGAGTTCAGAGTTATACTGCGACTCACAACACGGAACTGTAGAGTTCTCATAGCAGCTGATTCTTTGATGAAGTCGACACAGCATTCACCACATTCATTGCGATACATGTAGGCACGTAAACTAGGCATCACGTGCCATGTCTGCTGATCGGGACCGTTTTTCACTTGGTCCTCTATGTGGGGCACCGTGGCACACAAAGCCTCCCATTCAGGTATGGAGAGGGTAAACCCTGCAGGTGTTGGGTAGATGAGTTCACCATTTTCATAATTCTGTAGCGATGTATGTGCACAGAAAACTTATTTTTGAACAGCGAAGGCACGATGTAAACATCTTCACTGAGACACCATGCATCTGGATTGCTAGCCTGCATCGTGGACAATGACACACTCGACGGTTGCCCCCTATTTAACTAGAGACAGCGCCACCCTCTGGAATGAGGAACGATAATTATACAGAAAACCTGATAGTCCGATAGGCGAACACCTGGTGATGCAACACTTGGTGTAACATGTTCTCAATACTTGAAGCCTCGATCAATCCATGCAAAAAAAACAGCTGTTTCGGCTAAAGACCAGTGGACTCCCTCTCCTGTGTGATATCCACACTCGAAACTTTTGGGAGCTCACAATAAAAGAAACTTTTGGGAGCTCACAATATTTGGGACATCCGTAAAGTTCAAGATTAACGCTGGGAAGATTTAATTGTTCCAAGAGAATTCTTTCCACATTTCCTCCTTTGTAACCCACCACATTAGTTTCTTCAGTATGTGCAAGTTTGTAAGCATATTTCACGATGTTAGGATCGTGATCTAACGTCCATCCATTTTCGCTAGGTAGAGGATGAAAAGGGTAGGCCTAACATATGTTTAGACACGTAGTTGACTGTCTTCCTGTCCTTTGTCGACAAAGCTTGGTAATGTCGAAGATTGAACCGATAGACGCCTTGTTTACCATTCAGAGTTGCATATCCAAGTTCACGCACTAGGAAATGGCCGTTTACAGAAAACCGTTGAGATCTAGAACTATACAGATATTTTGCATGTTTCACAACCACTCTGAAACTAATTCACCCTAATTCGAATACAGAAGATGGAAGGCAAACGCTTAGCGACTTCACACAGGCAAGACTAGAGACGTCTCCGATGCTTGACGTGCTCAGGGCCGGAATGATGTTCTGCCACAGACCAGGGGGCCAGGTTTCAGGCGGGTTTTATAACCAGAGAGCGTTGTGGTCTCGGTGTTAGTAGAGGTGTCTCATCGTCAATAAGAACGGCTTGAAGCGTAGGACCACTAAACCCAGGACGTAGCTCCATTCTAACAGTTGGTGGTGGGGGTGGTGGAGGAGGAGGCACAACCACAGGTTGACGTAACAACCGACAGATATGCGGCCTGAAGTGTTGAGGCTCGCTTTCGTAGCCTGAATCCTCGTCACTCGTCCAAAATCCATTGTGACAACTATAACACGTAGCTCAGAAGAAACTTTGAAATACAGACCTTTTCCATCCGTTATATACAACCAGAACCACGACCTTTACACATCTCCTATCTGATAAATACGTGATACGATCAAAGAACACATGACACACGGTATGAGCAAAATATGGGGACCTTGTAATTATTTTTGAGGATTGCATCAGCCACCCAAAGTTTAGTTTTGTAATTATTTAGAGGATTGCATCAGAGATTCTGATCGTTGCCACCCAAAGTTTAGTTTTGTAATTATTTAGAGGATTGCATCAGCCATTCTGATCGTTGCCACCCAAAGTTTAGTTGGACTTGGAAAATTTCAGATGAGAGTAAATACCAGGGGACGGGATTTTGCAATCGCTGAGGGGGAGTTTAAAGGGGGTAGAATTTTTGATAAGGAGTTTTTTTAATAAAGGGGGTTGTAACTTTTGATAAGGGTTTTTTTAATGGGGGGGGGGTCAAAAATTACGACTAATATTGAAGGCTTTTTCTAAAAATAGTACTCATCATACACACTAAGGGCGCCACGTTTTTTTTTAATAAAGTGGGAGGAATTTTGATAAAGGGGGGTTTAATGAGGGGATGTCAAAATTTGGAAAATTACGACTAAAATTGAGGGTTTTTCTAAAAAAAATAGTACTCATCATATGCACTAGATGGCGCCACGGGTTTTTAATAAAGTGGGGAGGATTTTTTAATAAAGGTGGATTAATTTTTAAATAATTATGAATATTAATAAGGGGGCGTGACCTGTGACGTCATAAGGGGAAAGCACTAGTGGGGGTACGCTATCCTGTCTTGAAAATACTTCTGTATTGAGAATGAAAATGTATATGATAAAAATCAATACAATTGGGGTAAAGGTTTAAAAATTATACAGGGCAATATTAAGAGCGTTAGGAAAATTTTCGATATTTTTTTTTTCTTTTTCTGTACTTTGCAAATTTGCAACCTGATATGATAATATTGCCGGAGATTTCGATTAAGGAAAATTATCAATGAATTATGAAATTGAAGAATTTAATGCATATTGTAAATATGGAATCATAATAAATCTGGTGATTAAATAGTTTATATCAATAAAAATATATCTTTAAAAAAATTGTTATATGATTTTGATCATTGTTATATATTATGGATCACATTTATTTAAATCTAAGTGGAATATTGCTTATGGGTACTTTATAGAATACATAACTTTTCAATTAAGTCTTTTAATGAAAAATTGGAATCAAAATTAATTCATATATATGACATATTTGTTATTGAGACAGGAGATTTCAATATTGATCGCTTGGGAACTAGTTTTTATGTCCAAGAGCATAAAAATTTGCTAGTTGCAAATGGTTTTAGCCCTTCACATGAGGCTATCACTAGATATGACATGGGTATTTGCTTGGATCACGAATTTATCAGAAATATTAACTATTTAAAAACGTATATTGTTAAGTTAGTGCTTATAGATCACTTTTATTATTGGTCTTACTATAGATAGGAGAATAATTGCAAAACAAACGTCAATATTTCAGAATTATGAAAGTAAATCAGTAAATTTTGTTACATTAAAACAAAAATTAGCACAAAAAGAATTGGAATTTTTTGAAGAAATTAAACTTTATGAAGCTTTTAAATAATTATACACATGTTGCAACATTGTATTGAGGAATCTAAAATTAGGATTACTTGCAAAAAATAAAGAAAACTGAAACCATGGATTTCCAATGGTCTTATTATTTCCCTGAATAACAGAAGGTATTTGGGTAAAAAGTATAAATCCAATAAAATGACCAGAAGATGAAATAAATGAATAAAAATAAATTGACATTCCGTATTCGAATAGCAAATTATTGCTTATTATACGAATAGATTTCTGAACAACGATGGTGTTTCCAGGAAATATTGGAGAACATTTAATGAATTATGTGTTACAGGGAGCATCAACGAAACTTTACTTTCTCCTCAGATTTAGATGAACAATGAAACACACTCCATAGATTCAGACACTAATCGGTTGGTGAATAGACATCAGTAGTTTGTTCGCAACCTGGAGATCCCCCACTAGTGCATTCCCCCCTATGACGTCACCGCCCACTTCCGGCCACGCCCCTAAAATAATAACTAATTAATAATCAATTAATAACTAATTAATAACCCATGATTAATTTAAAAAAATTAAAAATTACTTAAAATAGGGGGAAGAAGTCTTAGGGGGAAAGCACTAGTGGGGGATCGCCAGGTTGGGAACAAACTACTGACATCACACTGAAATCATCAGTTCATTCATGCAAGAGAACATTCAGATCATATTGATTGTCAATTCATTTACATACGTTAAGAGCAAATTTTTCTGTTATATTTTTGAAAGACAAATTGCTCATGTTGTCAAAAAATTGGAAAATGATAAATCTCAGGGGAATGATGGAATGATACGAGGAAATCAAACATGTACTATGCTATTTAATGAATTATTCGTTAGGAAAAAGGATCTTTCCCGAAATCTTAAAAACAGCTATAGAGATAACGATTTACAAGGAAGGCAAAACTGATTTAATAGAGAATTACTGACCTATATTCTTACTCTCAGTTATTTATTGATTCATAGAAAAAAATCTAAACAAAAGGTGATAATTTTTTTTTAACAAAAATTATTTCCTCTCTGTAAATTAATTCGGGTTTAGGAAAAAACTTAAGTACTGAAACTGCAGTTATTGAACTTCCGTCAGTTATTTACAAAAACTTTAACGACAGCATTAAAACTGTAATCTTATTCTTGGATATCCTAAAGGCATTTGATTCAGTTTCACCTGAAACTTTTGCTACACAAACTTTAAAATGCAGTATTTTAGAGGAAAAATGCCTTTTTCATTTTCTAGTTATTTAATCGGAAGGAAGAATTTAGATTTGATAAGTGGAAAAGTGAATACGCTAACATAAGATATAGAGTAATGCAGGGATCAGAGTTAGGCCTGATACTTTATATTTTTAAATATCACTCAACTGGAAAATTGTAGTATTTGCAGGTGATGGTTGGGTTGTTTAACCTCTGAGCGGCACTTTTTTTGCACACAATGGGCTAAATGGCCAGGTCACATGAACCCCAAGGGCTCAGAGAAGGTTGGGGGAGGAGACCCACTGGAACAGCTGTTGGGAGACAGATGGTAGCCTCCCGTCAAGGCCATCCAGCGTGTTCTTTAACGTGCACAGGGTATGGCTCTCCCGCACACGGGGCCACGGCTTAACGTCCCATCCGACGGACGGCGGCCTTTCCAAGCCCATCAGTGTCCCCTACTGACCGTGGGCAGGGTGGGGAATTTTGCGGAGATAAATCTCAACGCTGACCAAGCTGGGACTCGAACCTGGGAACTGCAGATTACGAGCCTGGCGCGCTACCGACTGAGCCACCCCTGCCCCAATATATACGTATGTGTTGTTGAATAAATTTAACTGTACATATCATGAATCTTTATATTTAATCACTCATTCCAACAATACTTGTACCACTTGGGAAAGAATAATCTACTTATGGTTATTCAGGAGTTTTGTATGTCGAAATAATTATTGTATTTTATTCATTATTTTAATAAATTTACCTTTAAGAATGAAGAAAACCAAGAAGCTCATTTATATGTAGGTTTACTCAATTCCTGATCAGATTAGCAAATCTTATAAGATAATAACATAATAATTAACAATTGTTCTGTATTCCATTGTTTCATATAAGTGCTCCTATTTTTAATGTTTTGCCTACATATTAAGTAGATAGTTATAACAATAATAGTAATAGCTTCAAGTAGATAAAATTGAAGTTCTCCAAAGGAGATTTAAATCATATTATTTATAAAAATAAATTAGTCAGATAGGTTGCCTAGGCACCAATTTATTCTAGCAGAATTCCATTTCAGTTTTCCCGGTCAACCTTTAGCATAAAAAACTCCTTAATCAGATATCTTTGACAGCTATCTGCCAGTCAAGTGCATTACTCACACCCACGCGTGCAGCAGTACCATCTATTTACCATTCCTGTAGAAGGAACAGGAAGGAAGTGCCTTCGTGTAAAGAGAAGGAATTATATAAAGGATTGCAAGGAGAATAAGAATGACAAGACTAATTGCCTTAAACATATTCATAAAGAAAAAATTGTCAATACGGATGCTCCTTTTTACTCTCCAGGCAAATCATCCGTGAAAATTTACATTCATAAAAGATCAATCCACGATCTGCCTTTCAAACACAACATTTTCTGTTCGCACCGCATTGTTCAGTCCACACTCAAAATGCCCACCTGGAGGCAATCCTTTTCTGATGTTCGCCGATCAAGTCTCGATATGATGCGGATGAGATTTCTTTTACTGACGCGATTTGCATCGCATTAGGAAGCGCTTGTTTGATCTTTTTTTTGCCAGAGTGCTATTATTATCTTCCTGCTCAGTCGAAGAGAATGAGAGATAAATTAATTAGCATTTAATGTGGCGAAGAAGCAGATATTCCTTCTTCCTTTCACGGAGGAAGAATTTTTCTTCCGAGCTCAGTCGAGTGTCATCCAAATGTCTCGGCTGCATTATGCATTCCCGAACGATGTCATTGCTTATGCAACAGGCATCGCTCGAGACATTGATGCAACTCTCGCCTTTGGCATTTTGGGAAGAAGGAAAAACATCTCTTCGTTTCTGCTGAGGATGAAGAAGACTTGTTGCCTGGTTGACCATAAATATTAGATGTCTACGCATAGAATCAGAATATATGAGAAGAATCGGTCAGACAAAAAACTCTTCGTGGTGTATTGATATGTGAGAGAGGAATGCATACAATTAAAAGAAAGGCTTCGATGTGAATTAAATTTTCGTACGAAGATATAAATTAATAAGACGAAATAATCTGAGATGTAATTCACTACTGAAATATTTACAGCAGAGGATGCAAGACGACTCGAAAATTTTACCACAGGGTTAACCAACATTATGAGTTTTGTATCGTCATTTCATTTTTAACTTGTAGGCTATCCAACTTTCACATATACTCCCAAATCCCTTCAAAAATATTTTAGCATCACCAATAAGAAAAAAATTAGGCAAAAAACTCAGTCTTTTAATAAATGTACTTTCCAAGGTAGACGTAAAAAAAAATATCCCTCAAGCAGCTGCTTGCCATAGAGGTCTGACAGGAGCCTGCCAGTTTAATGCGCCATAGTAGAAGGTCAGAGGAGGGCGGGACCTCAGCAGAAAAACGATACATACATCTATGCCTTACCCGGGGCTCGAACCCAGGTCCCTTAGATCAGTAACCAAGCATGCTAACCACGCGGAAAAGAAAGACAAAAAAATTATACAAGTATATTTATTTAAATTAGTGGGGGAAATTTGGCATTGTAAATCACAAGTTATTTTCAAATAATCACAGTTCTTAATTACCAACAGCTAAATGAAGACAGTTACCAACATAATTATCAGTCAAACGTATCTAGTGTACAGAAACAAACAAAACAATAAATGATGTTTCACTGACAGAAAAGGAATTTCATACGAAATATTTTGTTAATGAATTTATAAAGAGATCGACTTAAAATTGCTTCAAAATCGACTGGTTGTCCAATCGTGTTTTACAAGGTCATAAAGTCCCCTAAGTTCATTGTTCAGGTCAGTTGCTGCTCATGAGTTTTGTCGTTGGGCTGCACAAGTCTGACCGAAGAAGACAGTAGAAGGAATGAAATATTGCCCCTACTGTAAAATAATAAAATTTGCGAAGGGCCTATTAATGATTACTTAAGATACTAATTATAAACGTCAATTCTATTTGCTGAGTAAATATTATTAAAAGAAAAATAAAAGATTAAAATTACTTTATATAATTTTTTCAGGAATTTTTTTAGAGTCTAAGAAATTCAGTTGGGTTGTTTTATCTCTGAGCGCCACTTTAGTGCACACAATGAGTTATCTCATCGTGTGCACTAAAGTGGCGCCTAAAGTGGAGCCACCAACTGGCAAAACTCATGGCCAGGTCACTAGGACCCCAAGGACTGAGTGAAAGTTGGAGAAGGGGATCCACTGGTGTCATGTCCCTCGAATTTTTATATTTATTTATTTATTGTATATTTTTGTTGTATTTTATTGTTGTATATATTTTTATGTGTTCTTGGAAATGTTTGTGCTGGGATAACTCACTGTTGTAGTTTTTCGGGTCTAAAGCTGCTCCGTGTAAGTGGTGACGAATGCCAGCAGTTGTTTATGCCGTAAATGACTAGTCTAGGGGGCGCTAGTGCAGCTACGAGGCTAGGCGGTAGATTTGAAGCCTTAGTCTTGGTGCGAGCACGTTGAACGAAAGATCGTGTCAACAAACATCGGAAGGACGCCGCCCATACTAAAAAAAAAAACTTGAAATGAGGGTGCGATTCCAAAGGGGAATCGAGATTCTTGTGTGAATCTGTTTTATTCTTGTGGTTCAGAAGGAACCACAGTGTAGGGAAAGGTTGGTTATCCTTTCGCCGAATTTTGAGGTCTTTAAAGTGAGGACTTGCAAAGCATGCGATTCTCCACCTCATTATTAATGTTTGCAGCAGCAAAGGCCCACGGAGTTAAGCGCATTTCCAGCACGTAGCTGTATATATGTTAAATAAAACTGTGTCGTCCCTATCTAACTCTCGTGCAGTAATTAATGGACTGTTGTTATTCGTCATTCGACACCGGTTTCTTTAAAGGCGTGCAGTGGTACGGGCCTAAAAACCCGAGAACCTGTAATTTCACCCAAGTGAGGGTGAAATAATTATTAAGCAACAATCGCATCGTCCTCCGGCGGCCACGGCGTTTGGCTGTCTCCACAGATCTGAGAAGGGAGGACATCACAACTGGATATCTCTTAAGTGATAGATAAAATTTCCATCAAGGCCATCATCCATCGTGTTATTTAGCGTATACAGGAGATGGCTCTCTTGCACAAGGGATCACGGTTTAACATCCCATCCGATGGATGGCGGATTTTACAATCCCAACGATATCTCTTTTCGCAACGAGGTCAGGGTAAGGGGTAGCACAGAGGTAAATCTCAACGTTGGAACAATTGAGACTTGAACCTGGGAAGTGCAAATTATAAGCCTGGTGCTCTACCGATTGAATCGATGATTGGGAAAAAATGCAGATAGTAATATTTAATTAGCACTTATAAAACACAAAAAGAAATTTTCACTTATCTCATAAAAATAACAAAAAAAATTACGTTTACCATTCCTTCTGGGGATAAGGGGTTAAATCATTGCTGACTACGTAAATTTCTTGGCCATGACACTCCGCCATCAAATTTTCATATATCTATCATAAATCGATCGTTTACAATATTTACTCGAAATTTTGAATTTTTCCATGGTAACCGGGCAGTGTAAAAGCTATTGGAAGATTCCCAAAGTACGAATGATAATATTTTATCAATATCTATTCAACCCAAAAGAAATTTTTAATTTCTTTCTAAGAGCAAAAATGTTTAATATCTACAGACATAGAAGACCAAGAGAAAATATTGGAAATTGTTCATTTCACAAAAAAAGTGAAGATTTAGATGTATTTGTGTGAGAATTTATATACATCTCCACTGACTATTTTTTCAAAAAAATTAATGACTTGTAATGTGGTTTTACATTCACATAACATGAAAGCACTCAATACGTATTAAATAATGTATATAAAGTTCCATCAATTCAGCCATTTGGTCTAATATATTTGCAGATTAGTCGACTTCTTTCTCTTTAATATACACAGTCGTATCAGAATAATATGACCACCTACCATACATACATATACTATGGTACGTGGTCATATTATTCTGATACGACTGTGTATATACAATAAGTGCCATATTTTTGTTTTTAATATATTATTCAAAAACTAGATATATATTTTTTGTTTGTTTCTGCTAATCGCATATATATTATATATGTTATATAATACTATATATATTATATAACCTATATTATATAATCGCCTACATATATATTATATATGTTATATAATACTATATATATTATATAATCGCCTTTATTTCCTTTGTCGATTTTGTCAATTTGGCAATGAAAATAAAAATCTAAATTATAGATGAAGTTTGATGAAAACAGCAATGTAAGTTCTAAAGGAAGTTTTGTGAAAGTAATAATATAAATTTCAATTGAAGTTTGATGAGAAATGACCTAAAGAATGGATTTTCAGGAAATAATCAATTCTGTTAGGTGGCCGAGGCTAAATTTCATTCCCAATGGCGTCTCTGTCACCGTTCCCATAGATAGAGACTACTCCAACAAAGCCCATTTGCAGTGAACTATTTGGGAAACAAATTGTACGTTTTGTCGCTAGAAGGTTTATGATTTTTCAGGTTTTTTTCTCTGTGTACGTGCATTTTTAAGTGCTTTGGGATGCACAGGCCAAAACTTCAACTTCCGAGAGCACTGAAGCGATGATTGGAAGATCCGGCTGCCGAGTTCGAGGAGGTTGACTACATTTTCCGGTTGTTGTTCTTTTATGTATCCGAGAGATAAAAAAAGATTTGGGTGGATGATTTGCTCGGCAAACAGGAACAAAATGCTTTCTCTACTTGAGATATGTGAAAGGATTTCACGTTTTGGCAAATGACTTTTATTATAAATTTATGTTCCGAATGTATATGTATGGAATGATTAATGCTCGCTATTTGCTGCTTGAAAGGAATCTAGTAGGAATACACACTTCGAGAATTAAAATAATTTGGGTTGTTTCATATCTGAACAGAATTCTTGCACATAGTGGGCTACGATACAAACTTACATATGTAATACATATACATACACATTGATCACAAGGACTTGGATTGTTTTATATCTGAGTGGCACTTTTTTGAATATTATGGACCAAATGACCAGGTCACAAGGACTTCAAGGACTCAGAAAATGTTGGGAAAGGATATCCACTGGACAGCTGTTAGAAGACAGATTGAAGTCATCTGCCGTCTATCCAGCGTGCTCTTTAACGTGAACAGCGTACGATTTAATATCCCGTCAGAAGGATGACGGTCTTTTCAAGCCCATCGTAGCTCCCTTTCTGGCCGAGGACAGGGGGGGGGGGGGGATTTATCGGATATAAATCTCAATGCTAGCACAGGTGGGACTCGAATCCAACCTCTTGCACTAACGATAGTTCCACCTTTGGTAGTAAAAACATAGTCCCCTGTCCCCCACAGGGGTTGCCATAAGTCTCAATCCTGAAGGGGGAGTCCATAAGTCTCAATCCATTTAGGGCATACGATGGCTTCTGTAGTGAAAAGTGTCATTTCTGAAGTACAAAATCCTTTATATTTCCTTACAATTGCCTTCATGTGGGGTATTGAAGGTGTGAGGGGTTGCCTTCTTGGAAAAGAAATTGGCTGGCTTTAGAAATGAAAAAATTTAACATTTGTGGATCTCTTGGAGCTTATAACTCCCGTGGCCCCCTCCTTACGACCGTCACTGCTCCCCCACAATGTTCTTTACTTTCACGTAACTGCGTTCTTGTCTACTGGGTAAACTCTTGTTTACGTTGACTTATTTGTACTTCTAACATTTATCCTTTTTCGAAGTCTGGTGATGTGGGATTGTTTTACTTTCAAAAACGATGGCAATGGCGAAAGCAAGAAGGAGGAAAATTTATGGAATCAAAAGGATACTTACTTTTAGGATCTGCAATTTCAAATTGAAGAGAAAGAGCGTCCCCAACTTGAGCGGTGTACAGGTCATGACCCAGACGATCCGTAATTCTCATTGTGACGTTTGGTGATCCTACATTAGCAGATTGAGTGCCATGGGTATCAACGTCTCTGAAAAATTGGAAAACAAATTATTCAGTTTCATATTTACTGTTCTTTTATTGCGAAAGTGTAAAATTCGGTTGGAGATCAAATATTTATCTTTTCCTTTGACTTATAGTTCAGTCACCAATCTGTAAATATTATTAAAAGTGTGCAAGTTTGTATGGTTTGGTGGACCAAAAAATTATAAAGTGCATCATTTTACTATTATAATAATAATAATCTTTATTTTATTCCGCCAGTCAATACAATATACATTTACATAGCATAATTATCTAATAACAATTAATATACATGAGAAAAATTGAGAAGTGAAATACCTGAGAAATATCAATTGCATCAGAAAAGGTAAATAACAATCGTATTAAATATTGGTGTTTAATAGGAAAGGCGAAACAAAAAAGGAGAGCATAGTAAGCTGACGCTTATTTTTAGTTAATGCTCCCTATTTCCTTCAAAGTTCAATTATGACAACAGTAAAGTATACAATAATTCAAATAGTACAATAATTCAATAGTATAAAAGGTCAAATGGTTATGAGACATATTACACTGATACATAGAAGAAGGTTTCATTGCTTTGTAAGAAGAAACGTTCTACATTTGATTTTAAATAATTTTAAAGATTTTGCATTTTTAACATCATCAGGAAATTCAGACCAAATTTTTACTGCATTGTATTTGATAGATCTCTGCCCAATGGACAATCGACACATAGGTATACTCAGATCCTCTCTATGACGTGTTTCATAATTATGAAAATTCGAAAGACTCTGAAAATAGTCTTTAAATCTATCCAATTTAATCAATCTCATTGTAATCGAATACACAAAATTTCCTGATATCAGTTTGTAATTATTACGTAACGGTACACAAAAAAACAGTTCTACAAGCAATTTGCAGTGTTTGACGATACGCAATTTATGTTTGGACTGCCGACAACCACATTTTCCTTTGGAGCTGTTTTTTTTCTTAACTTAGAAAAATGCCACCTTCGTGAGGCAGTGGTATTGCGTTGTTTCGCAGTGGTACTGAAACTGCTGGGGTCTGGATCCGAGTCCTGAGATGGCATGGTTGTTTGTCTGTGTTGACTTCGGTCTTAGTGAGGCATATTTTTGCATGGGAAGGCTAAAAACTACTCTTGTGTCGAGAGAAAAAACAGATCATACACTATTCAGAACTCTTAGGAGAAAATGCCCAGTAACAAGAACGCAGTTTTGTTATCGGAAAGCAAGCCAGTATCCAGAAGGAAATTAAAGGTAAGGAAGGGCTAATAGACTGGATGTAGACGAAACTGGCCGAAACAGTGTTCGGTATACAACGTTCTTTCCGTTTCAATGGTCGTTAAGAATTCTCTTCCAAAATATGGGTGTACTCTGCAAATAACAGGGTGTCCCTGAATTCATTGCCCAAACGTGAGGGGATGGTAGTATACACCGAACCCACCAATATTCGTCATAGAATAAGCGGCCGCAAACGCAGTATGGTGCCAGTAGGGGGCGCAGACAAGGTCCGAACTGTAAAATTGGTCTGACTGTCCGTCGCAGCCGCCAATGTGTGCGACAAGCCCGGTGTTTACGAGCAAGTACACCGATCACTACTCCGCCGTTGTCCGCCTGCATCAACGTTGGTGGGCGGATGTTTGAGCATTTGTTGCAATGATCTCCAATAAATGTCACTCTGGAAACCTCTGTGTCTGTCCTTCATTTCCGACTCCTCACTGCACTTGCGGCCTCATATTCTATGACGAATATTGGTTGTCGGTGTGTACTACCATCCCCTCACGTTTGGGCAATGAATTCAGGGACACCCTGTATATATATATGATATATTATGTAATATGTATATATGTTTAATATTTTCCACTCCGCTTTAGATAAAAGGGATGAGGGCATGGCTACTTCACCTTCCCTCAACTAGATCCGGTTTGCTGAACGTAGCAAATAAAACTTTGGAAAATATGATATTTTATCGTACAATGTACCTGGGATGGGTTATTTCACCTTTGAGTGGCGTTTTTACTCACACAATGGACTAAATGACCAGTTTACAAAAACCCAGGCCTGCTATTAGGAGACAAACCTCTCATCAAGACCATCGAGTTGTTCTTTTAACACTCTGAGTGGAATTTCTGAACATGAATCGTGGTTTAACGTCCCATTCTGATCAACATCAACTTTCCAAGCCTTTAGGAATATTCTTTCAACAAGGGCAAAGAGAGGAAAATTTCGACGCTTGCATAAAGTGGGCTCAAATGCGGGAATGTTAGATTAAGAGATCTGTAAGTAGGTTAAGGATGTTAATCAGATCACTCTACTACATCTTAATTTTAAACAGTGTCCGGTCATTTGGTTTTAGTGATGCTTTACTTCTGCTTGCAACTTTTGTGTTCCCTTAGGGCCTAAATGTCCAGGCCATAAGAGCAGATATGGGGAAGAGTACCTACTGGAAAACTCCGAGCAGACAGATGGAAGACTCCGATCAAGATTATCTGGAGTGGTCTTTAAAGTTTTCAGCAGGGTATGACTCTCGTGCACATTGCTTATGGAGGGGGGGTCTCAGTTGGTCAACGTTGGTCCAGCTGGGACTGGAACCTATGAACTGCAGATTAGGAGCTTGGCATGCTCCTAATCTGCAGTTCGCAGGTTCGAGTCCCAGCTGGGCCAACGTTGAGATTTATCTCTTCAGAACTCCACGCCCTGCCAACGGTCAGTAGGGGACACCGATGGACTTGGAAAGGCCACCATCCATTGGATGGGATGTTAAATTTTAGCGAAGTGTGTGGGAGAGCCATATCCTGTACACCTTAAAGAACATATTGGATGGCCTTGACGGGATGCTACCATGAAACAATTAGTCAGTGGGTCTCCCCCCAACTTTCTCCGATCCCTCGGGGTGCTTCTGACCTAGCCATTTAGCTCATTGTGTGGAAAAAAGTGTTGCTCAGTGTGTAAAGCTATGGCAGGTGGGTTGTTTTACAACCCACCTGCCATAGCTTTACGTCCCCTCTGACGGACTAAGGCCTTTTCAAGCGCATTGGTGTTTCCTTTTTGACCGAGGATAGGTAGGTGTTTCGCAGGTACATTGCATATAACATCCTACAGTACAAAACTTATAGTTCAAAACTCTAGCCATATTATTTAATAATGAAATTTCTAGCCATTTTTTTCTAGCCATTTTCTAGCCAATTGTTTTGCAAACAATGGGCTAAATGGCAAGATCATTAGGACCCCGAAAGCTCAGAGAAGGTTGGGGGGATAGAATTCACTAGAATAACTGTTAGGAGACAGATGGTAACCTCTCGTCAAGGCTATCCAGTGTGTTCTTTAAAGTGCACAGGGTATGGCTCTCCTAAACACGGGGCCGCGGCTTAACGTTCCATCCGACAGACAGCGGCTTTTCTAAGCCCATCAGAGTCTTCAACTGACCGTGGGCTGTGTGGGGAGTTTTGCTGAGATAAATCTCAACGCTGGGAACTGCACATCTCGAACCTGGGAACTGCACATTACGAGCTACCGACACCGACTACCGACTGAGCCACCCCTGCCTCTAGCAGATAGAGATTTCAGTCTTACAAACTGCGAACAAACACTATCATCGTCATAACCAGATCTAGAAAAAAATTCGAGGGTGTGGAGGGGGGGGGGGCAAGAAACACAATCGAGATGAAAAAATGCAAAACCGTGGAGTGGATGCAAAGAATGGATTTCTAATGCAGTATAACATCTCTCCCTTCTTTTTTATAGGTCTTTAAAAATTTTGAAAAATGCATGAAATATGAATAATTATAAAATAATTTTGCCTCTATTATTAGCATTCTCAGGTGGGGGGCATGCCTTCCTTGCCTGTCCCCTAGATCCGGCCTTGATCATTGTCATGTCCTTCTAATTTATTTTTATTTATTAAAAAAAAAATAAATAAATACCCCCTCAAGCAGCTGCTTGCCACAGAGGTCTGACAGGAGCCTGTCAGTTTATATGCCACAGTAGAAGATCTGAGAGGATGGCAGGACCTCAGCAGAAAAACAACACGAACATCCATGGTTTGCCTTATCCGGGGCTCGAACCCAGGTCCCTTAGATCAGCAGCCAAGCGCGCTAACCACTCGGCCACGGGACGGTAAATAAATACCTCTTCAAGCAGCTGCTTGCCACAGAGGTCTGACAGGAGCCTGTCAGTTTATATGCCACAGTAGAAGATCTGAGAGGATGGCAGAACCTCAGCAGAAAAACGACACATACATCCATGCCTTATCCGGGGCTCGAACCCAGGTCCCTTGGATACTGTATTTTATTGTATTTTTGTTTTTGTAGATATTTTTATGTATTAAGTGTGTTGTTTGAAGTGCTGGTGGGGTGCGTGACTCACTGGTGTTGTTTTCGGGCTTAAAGTTGGCTTCTTGCATTGAGATCACGATTCCAGAAGTCTTTTATGGCCGTTTACGACTGGCCTGGGGCGCGCAGTCGACGCAGGAGGTGAGAGCGGGAGATTGAAACAACAGTTCGTGGCTGTAGAGAGAAAGGTTTCGATACGCGTCAAAAGGGCCGCCGCCTCTTACTCGAAGTAACCCTTGAAGGGAGGGTGCGATTCCAAGGAGAATCGAGATTCTTGGTGAATCTGTCTTGTAGATTCAGAGCAAACCACAGTGTAGGCAAAGGTTGATTATCCTTTCGCCGAGTTTGAAGAGAGAATTTGCAGAGTGTGCGATTCTCCACCTCATTATTAATGTTTGCAGCAGCAAAGGCCCACGGAGTTGAGCGCATCCCCAGCACTTGAGTGCATAAACTGTAAATAAACTGTGTTGTCCCTTTACAACTCTCGTGCAGTTAATTGATGGACTATTTTCATTCATCATTCAACATAGCAAATATGGGTCATACGGCGCTACGGGCGTAAAAACTCGCGAACCCGTGAGAGTGAAGATAAATAAGCAATAATATCATCGTCCTCCGGGGGCCACGACATTTGGCCTAGCTCAATGCATTCCGAATACGGAGGAGGACATCACATCTGGCTCAGTCTGACAGGATCTGAGTGTCAGAACATCACAATCATACGGTGCTAATACCACCAAAGCAACACTTCTAATTTTTTTGCCGATGTTATTTACAAAGAAGCAATCTTTGGAATCAAATCTAGGATAGGGTCAACCAACAACTTTTAAAATCGGAACTCCTTTAAAATATCCAATGGTTCTATTTCTTTCTCTTAGCCTTTGCAGAGAAAGACCTTTCCTCCCCCCCCCCCACCACTTCCATCTCTCTCATGAGACAGCCACTGCATTATACATGGTCCACAAGATTTGCTTGCTAGCTTTCCGCAATAGGCAAGTGACTGATTTTTCTGTTTACGCAATTTATTCATTAGTGGAAGTATAAAACAACTGACAACAAGTCAGAAAATTTCGCTTTTGCTTCGCTGAAAAAATTAATTAAAAGAAACATTAGCTCTTTTTTTCAATATCAATTTTCTAAGATAACGAAGGAAAGGAAAAAAAAAACATTATCTTCTCATTACCGCAGCAAATTTTAGTAATAGAACTGTAGCTTATTATTAATTATGTGCCAAAGAAAAATATGTAGCCTAATTAAAATAAGGAAGAGCTTCAGTTACCACAGTTACTTGGAAATTAAAAAGTATAGATAAATGAAACTTTCCAATATATTTTTTACACAAGTAGACATTTTGAAGACGGGACTTAACATTGTTATTCATGAAGATTCAAGTAATTTCGAAAATTCTCACTGCTAAAACAAAATATGTGTGGTGAAAATATCAGCCATCACCTGGGCACTATTCCAATGTTTCAGATAGAACTTGCGTATCTTCAATACCGAAACACATCGGAACAATAATCGAGTTTTGTTTTTTTAACTTTTTCTGTAGGGTGTTACGATATATCCGTTACCAATCCCCGAAAGCCAGATCTGTACCGTTCGACTTTGGACGGGGGTTGACTCAGTCGGGAGCGCCTCAAACACGTAATTTGCATTTCCCAGTATTTTGGATTTTACCTCAGAACGTCACTTTTTTTTGCACACAATGGGCTAAATGTCCATGTCATAAGGTTGGGTTGTTTTACCTCTGAGCGGCACTTTTTTGCACACAATGGGCTAAATGGCCAGTTCACATGGACCCCGAAGGCTCATAGAAGGTTGGGGGAGGGGACCCACTGGAACAGCTGTTGGGAGACAGATGGTAGCCTCCCGTCAAGGCCATCCAGCGTGTTCTTTAACGTGCACAGGGTATGGCTCTCCCGCACACGGGGCCACGGCTTAACGTCCCATCCGACTGACGGCGGCCTTCCCAAGCCCATTGGTGTCCCCTACTGACCGTGGGCAGGGCGGGGAATTTTGCGGAGATAAATCTCAACGCTGACCCAGCTGGGATTCGAACCTGGGAACTACAGATTACGAGCCTTGCGCGCTACCGACTGAGCCACCCCCGCCCCCATGTCATAAGGACCCCTAGGGCTCAGAGGGTTGAAGGGATCAACTGGACAGCTGTTAGGAGACAGATGTTATGCTTTCGTCAAGGCCATCCAGTATGTTCTTTAAATTGCATAGTTTATGGCTATCCCGTACACGGGGTCAGCCTTAACGTCCCATCCGACGGACGGCGGCATTTCCAAGCCTATCGGGTGTCCCTTACTGACCGAGGGCAGGAGGGGAGTTTTACGGATATAAATCTCCAAGCTGGCTCAGCTGGGACTCGAACCTGGGAACTGGAGATTACGCGCCTGGCGCGCTACCGACTGAGCCACTCCCATCCCGCATTTCTCAGGAGATAAACCTTAATAACCTAATCAAATCTCTCAGAATCTCGATTGCAATGAATATTTATTTAATATTAAAAAAAATTATGAAAAAACTGATTTTTAGCAGCAACGTTGATAGTCGTAAGATTTTTGCCTCAAGAACTTTAAAACAAAAATAATAAGTATTATAACAAGTTGTTTACTAAAATAAAAGTAATTTAAAAATTATTTAATTAATCTTTCAAAGTGGCAGTTTCAAGGAAAAATCGCTTAGATTCAGTACAATGTTGATGCTGTTAAATGTTCCAGCTTCGATAGCTCTTTAAATATTAAACGAATACTGTTGCATTCCGAAATAGTTGTGTTCAAAAATTGAGATTTAGGAAAAGTTAATGCGGATTTTTATTAGAAAGCTTATTTTCAAAATTTAAGGAGCCTTGAATATGGCTTTCGGTTTGGAAGCCATGGAAGTGTGAGAATACTGTCCAAGAATGCATACTAATTAATATATTCCATTAAATGATTTAAAAAAAAAAAACGTTGTCTAAATAACAGCAATCAAGTTCCTTTGTTAGAATAAACGAGATCTCGTTGATGGCGATGCTTAATGAATAACCAGCAACTTATGGATGTCGAAGATTCTTGATCTTAGTTAAGAAAGAAAGAAATTACTTAAGAATGTTAGCACAGAGAGAGATAAACTCTCTCTCCTTTAATGGGTTCTGGTCGAACATTGCCAAAACAGAAGATTGCAGATCATGACAAATTAGGAACGCGGAAATCTGAAAGCAAATTCAGAGGCACATTAAAGCAGAACAATCATCGTGTACTTTTCCCTCTTTTTTCCAGCTCTCGAAAATATTAGTTCATTCGGAAGGAAATCTCTCTACATTGACTAGAACATTACGCTAATGTGCTTTCCTTCGTGTTAGGGAGAGATTCGAGTCTTATTTCGTCATCTGGAGATCGGGTTGCGGGGAATGTAACATTTCAAGCCATGATGTTAATATAAAAGAAGTTTTTTCTTTTGAGACGCGTAGAAGAATAGGTAAAAGGTCCATTATTTCGAAGAGAGAGAAGGACAACTAAATTGATGAAGCGTTATACGGTTTAAAACGGGGAGTAAGAGTCTGCCAAATTGATTATGGCCAGATAGCGTGGTGAAAGATAATTAGAAGTTCAATTATTTTGTTGAAAAAATAAAACTGAAGAAAACATGAACGAAAGATTCATTATTGAGAAGGGAGCTAAATATCCATTATATAGATCGGAAAGGAAACATACAGTTGACATAGTTCGAAAAAATATATATATACACGATTACATAGCTCGAGAAAAGAAATATACACGATTACATAGCTCGAAAAAAGAAATATACATAATTACGCAGATCGAAAAAAATATATATATACATGATTATGTATATTGAGAAAAGAAATATACATGAACACGTATATCGAGAAAAGAAATATATATACGATTGTGCGATCGAGGGAGGAAATATTCATTAATATATATAAAAGGAAGAAAAAATAGTATGGTTATGGGCAGGCCGGGATCTATAAAAATTGAGGGGGGTAGAGATGCAATCGAGTCGGAAAAAAGGTAAAGGGGCACAAGAGACTGGGTTTCTATTGCAGTGTAACGTTTTCCCCTTCGTTTCAGTTTTTTTTTCTTTTATTTTCATGAAAAATGGGTGAAATATGCATAGGCTTAATAATTTTCGGCCTCCATTACCTTACCATCATTATTAACAGGAAGGGGGGGGGGGGAGGATCTCCCCGTGAAACCTACCTCCTAGGTCCGGCTCTACCCCGAAGGCAGAGAAGATTGGGGGAGGGTTGGGTTGTTTTTCCTCTGGGCGGCACTTTTTTACATACCATGGGCTAAATGGCCAGGTCACGTGGACCCGAAGGCTCAGAGAAGGTTGAGGGATGGGACTCACGGGACAGTTGTTGGGAAGACAGATGGTAGCCTCTCATCAAGGGCCATCCAGCGAGTTCTTTAACGTGCACAGGGTATCGTCCGTCGGATGGGATGTTAAGCCATGGCCCCGTGTGCAGGAGAGTCATACTCTGTGCACGTTAAAGAACACACTGGATGGTCTTGACGGTAGGCCATCATCTGTTCCCCAACAGCTGTTCCAGTGGGTCCCCTCCTCCAACCTTCTCTGAGCCTTCGGGGTCCATGTAACCTGGCCATTTAGCCCATGATGTGCAAAAAAAGTGCCGCTCAGAGGTAAAACGATCCAATCAAACTTTCTAAGTCCCTAAAAATACTACTAATTTTTGTCCTTACATAATAGTACTGGTTACCTTTCTCAATACGTGCGTAAACAAATTAACTACCAATCCTTAATAGTCGCAAAGAAAAAGGAAACTAGATCGTGGGCGAAAAGAAGGGATTAAAATAAAAAGGGAAATAAAAATAAATTAAGATAGATCGAGAGAGTAAACATCTGTGATCATGTAAAGAGAGTAAAATAAAATTATGATTATGAAGATAAAGTTTCTGAAATAACAAATGATTATGTTGATTATAGGATAAAAATCCCGAAAACTGGTAGCAAGAAAAACAAAATGCATTAAAAGATGTGGATGCAAAAATCCTTTTTTATGTGTACCGAAAGAAGCAAAAATTCATGACTATTATAATTGAAGAAATTAAAATAATTTTGTGGATTAAAGAAACTAACTCCGTGATGAAGCAAATCGAGGGAAGGATTCAAGACCATGTTGATTGAGAGTCTCAATCAAAATCGATGATCATGTAAATCGAGGGCCTAAAAAAATCATTATGTTGATTAAAGAAACCAAATAGAGGAATATATATCGTGGATTCAAAATTCGATTACATGGATCAAGAGGAACAAAAAATTTTCATTTTGCTGATCGAGAAAACTAGATGATCATGCTGATCTAGGGAGCAACCATCCGTGATCCTATAGATCTAGACTGCAAATACACACGGATCTTGATATCTAGTGAACAAATATCCACGATTCTGTAGATCTAGAGTGCAAATACCCACGGATCTTGTATATCCAGTGAACAAATATTCACGATCCTGTAGATCTAGAGGGGGGGGGGGGCGCAAAACATTCATGGTCCTATGGATCTAGAGTGCAAATATCCACGATCCTGTAAGATCAAGGGAGCAAACAACCACGATCATGTGGATCTAGGGGAAAAAATCTTGAACATGTAGATTCTGGGGAACAAAGAACCACGATCTTGTAGCTCTAGGGAGCAAACAACCATGATCATGTAGATCTAGGAGCAAATATTCATGATCATGTAAACCGAGGGAAACAAACTCATGATTTTTAGATCGGTTATCGAAAAAAGTCATGATTATATAAATCGAGGGTGGCAAAAATTCATGATTATTATCTCTGTTTTACCCCAGTTGTAAAGAAACAGTTCCTTATAGGTGAAACAGGCCAATAACCCAAATCTTTCACAACGTGCTTACTTCGTAAGTCCCAAAAACACTATCAATTTTATGGCTCTACATAACAACACTCATTACCGTTCTCAACAGGCACGTAAACAAAGTAACTACCAACCCTTAATAGCTGCGAAATAAGAGGTAAAACATTTTCAAACACAGGGAGGGGTGGAAAGGTAAGTCCATTAGCAACAATCTTTTCCAAGCGTAAACATCATCTAGCAGTCTCCTAGCAACGTGACGGAAACCACGTGGGCTCAATTGGCACCTCCCTTGCCATTGTGAGTGAAGCGAGGCAATCTTACGTCCATTTTAGCCCCACTTGAGCTCCAGCTCGTCTCTATTAGAGGCACGGGATTGGGATGACTCCTCCTTCTTTCTCTCTCGCACGCGACTCTTTCAGCCGAAACCTGCAGCAAATGATTTTGTCGTTGGAAATAAACTTTCACCTCCCTCGAGGCAAAGTCGTCCCCTTAATACGACGAGAGGATAAAGAGCCTGTTTGCAGAAAGCGAGAGGCGAAGGAAGCGAAGGACAACAAAACGCAGTGAAGTCTTTCTGCACTTTCTCCTTCCGTACGCATTTTTGCATTAAGGATTTTATTTTCCGGAATGCATTCTGCCTACGCTGGTAATTGTAACAAAATGCAAAGCCAAGGAAGGAGAAGAAGAAGTGGTTTTTCTTTTCCCTTTGGCTTTGGGGAAAATGCCATCATTCATGCGATGAGCTTGAGTGTTGCGATTTCCACCTAGTCTATAGCTCCGTTGGTGACTTTTGGGTTGGGTTGTTTTACCTCTGAACGGCACTTTTTTGCACACCATGACCATGGGCTAAATGGCCAGGTCACATGGACCCCGAAGTCTCAGAGAAGGTTATGGGATAAGATATATGCATAAAATCATATAATCGACATAAATCTTAACCCACTGGAACAGCTGTTAGGAGACCGATAGTAACCTCCCGCCAAGGCCATCCAGCGTGCACAGGGTATGGCCATGATCAACTGTCTCCCAACAGCTGTTCCAATGGCGTGAACCAACAGCGTGTTCTTTAACATGCACAGGGTATGGCCATG
This sequence comes from Ryuthela nishihirai, assembly GCA_038380435.1. Lineage (NCBI taxonomy): Eukaryota > Metazoa > Arthropoda > Arachnida > Araneae > Heptathelidae > Ryuthela > Ryuthela nishihirai. Next base: position 30,743,741 of record JAWZYU010000019.1, on the reverse strand, counting down.
ACAACCACGATCATGCACACGGACTACGGCTTAACGTCCCATCCGACGGACGGCGGCCTTTCCAAGCCCATCTGTGTTTCCTACTGACCGTGGGCAGGGCGGGAAGTTTTGCGGAGATAAATCTCAACGCTGACCCAGCTGGGAACTGCAGATTACCAGCCTGGTGCGCTACCGACTGAGCCACCTCCGCTCCACATATTACAAGCCTTCTGGCCTGGCCACCTACCGATGAGCTTACTTCCGCCCCTGACATAATAGTCACGCTTTTATTGTAGAATAGGCTTAAGTGGTCATAAAGTTCTCATAATTTGGAAAGAACCACAGAATAAAATAAACGTTGACACGGGAATTATGTCAATCGTATCTATTATGTTCTTTAATGAACAAAAAATATGGCTCTATTAGCATTTTCCGGAAAATTCGAACCTTAACAACTTATTCAAATATTATTATAAAAAGATGTTTCTGACGTATGAAAACCTCAATAAAATCTGATTAACCTTTTAAGTGCCAACGATAGTAAGAGTTGCCAGAATGACGTTCAAATGCATGACCAATGGTGTTATTGGGTGAATCTTGTTGAAAAGTGCCGACATCGGTACACATTGTTGTATGAACAGCGTACAGAAGTACCAGAAATAATGCATTATTTTGCGAACAACGTCGAAAACTGCCATTGATGATGTAGGATTCTTGTCGAAATGTGTAAAAAGCTGTGTATTGTTGTGTAAACCTTGCTGAAAAGTGATAGCAGCGTTGTATTGTTATGAAACATATTGAAAAGCAACAGTGTATTGTTGTGAGCCTTGTTGAAAAGTGACAGCAGCATTGTATTGTTGTGAAACATATTGAAAAGCAGCAGTGTATTGTTGTGAGCCTTGTTGAAAAAGTGATAGCAGCTTTGTATTGTTGTGAAACATATTGGAAAAACAGCAGTGGCCGAGTGGTTAGCACGCTTGGCTACTGATCTAAGGGACCTGGGTTCGAGCCCCGGATTAGGCATGGATGTGTGTGTCGTTTTTCTGCTGAGGTCCTGCCATCCTCTCAGATCTCCTACTGTGGCATATAAACTGACAGGCTCCTGTCAGACCTCTGTGGCAAGCAGCTGCTTGAGGGGGTATTTATTTATTTATTGTTGTGAAACATATTGAAAAGCATCAGTGTATTGTTGTGAGCCTTGTTGAAAAAGTGATAGCAGCTTTGTATTGTTGTGAAACATATTGGAAAAACAGCAGTGTATTGTTGTGAAACATATTGAAAAGCAGCAGTGTATTGTTGTGAGCCTTGTTGAAAAGTGACAGCAGCGTTGTGTTGTTGTTCAACAAGTTTAACAATGCCAGCGCATTATAAATCTGTGAACCCTTTGGAGAAATGCCAACAACAGTTCATTGTCATGTAAGCTACATTCAAAAAGTGCTAACAATGATCACGTGTTGTTGAATTCCGTTCAAAAAGTCTAATAATAATAAATTATTACGTCGACTTGAAGAAATGCAGTTGTCTCTCTTTATGTGTTAATGCTTAGTAGGGCCTACTGAAGTTTCCTTAAAGAATGATATCGTTTTCAGGCTTAATCTTTATCGTTAAGGGTTAAATCTTCATTTTCGAAAATATTATTATAATATTTAATGGTAATTAGATAATTTAACAGCATATTCACCAATTATAAACTGAACACTTGGCTATAACAGCTACCTACTTATTTATTAATGGATTTTAGGAGAAAAATCTGAGAAAATTGAAGTTGCGTAATATTACAATGACCCTTTTTCTCCAGACATTCAAATAATGCTTACAAAACTGAAGATTTAGGTACACTTCAAACAAATATTTTTCCTTCGGGTGTGCTTTCCCCATTATGGAATTAGAGAAATGATCTCTCTAAGTCAATTAGAAACTTTTTTTGGGGGGGGGATTATCTTACTCGTAGATATTCTTATTTAGCAATAACACTTGGGTGACTGTGTGGAACATTTTCTTTTCTAATACATTAGTTTTCCAAGTGAAAGTAAGTTATGCTTCTGATATTAAAATAGGCAAATAATTATTTGGAAAAAAATATTGTCAACGGTATAGGCTTGTTGCTTTATCTCTGAGAGGCAATTTTTTGTATACAATGGGCTAAATGGCCAGGTTACAAGGACCCCGAGAACTTAGAGAAGTTTAGTGAGGGAACCCACTGGAACAGCTGTTGGGAGACAGATGGTAGCCTCCCGTCAAGGCCATCCAGTGTTTTCTTTAACGTGCACAGGGTATGACTCTCCCACACCCAGTGCCACGGCTTAGCGTCCCACCGACGGATGATGGCCTTTCCAAGCCCATCTTCGTCCCCTACTGACCGTGGGCAGGGTGGGGAGTTTTGCGGAGATAAATCTCAACGCTGACACAGCTGGGACTCGAACCTGGGAACTGCAGATTACGAGACTGGTGCGTTACCTACTGAGCCACCCCGGCCCTATGGTGGGTAGGTGGTGGTAGTAGTGGTGATGGTGTGTGTGTGTGTGGGGGGGGGGGGGGGTTGTTTTACCTCTGAGCGGCACTTTTTTGCACACAATGAGCTAAATGGCCAGGTCACATGGACCCCGAAGGCTCAGAGAAGGTTGGGGGAGGGGACCCATTGGAACAGCTGTTGGGAGACAGATGGTAGCCTCCCGTCAAGGCCATCCAGCGTGTTCTTTAACGTGCACAGGGTATGGCTCTCTCGCACATGGGGCCACGGCTTAACGTCCCATACGACGGACGGCGGCCTTTTCAAGCCCATCGGTGTCCCCTACTGCCCGTGGACAGGGCGGGGAAATTTTGCGGAGATAAATCACAACGCTGACCCAGCTGGGACTCGAACCTGGGAACTACAGATTACGAGCCTGGCGCGCTACCGACTGAGCCACCCCCGCCCCCGTGTGTGTGTGTGGGGGGGGGGGGGGGACTAGCGGCGAAAACTCTTAACGCAGGCAGAGTTGCGACTAAAACCTGAGGACTGTAAATTAGGATACTGGTGTACTACCGACTGAGTCAATTCCCATCCTACTGTAGTAATCAATTAGTTTTTCAGTCGTATCACATTGAGCTAACTCTTTCGTCACTAGACGCTGTGTAAATAATAAAAATAATAAATACCCCCTCAAGCAGCTGCTTGCCACAGAGGTCTGACAGGAGTCTGTCAGTTTATATGCCACAGTAGAAGGTCTGAGAGGATGGCAGGACCACAGCAGAAAAACGACACAAACAGCCATGCCTTACCCGGGGCTCGAACCCAGGTCCCGTAGATCAGTAGCCAAGCGCGCTAACCACTCGGCCACGAGACAGCCAATTGAAAAATAGTCGATCGGTATCCGAAATAATTTTATTTTGCGCAGAATATGGAACAATTAATGGACACCTCTAGGTACATCTAAGGCCAGGGCCGAATCTAGGAGGGGGAGCTCAGCAGCTCTACCCCTTTGAGAATGTAAGGGTAATGGAGGTCATAAATTGCTAAACTTGTGAATATTTTACATATTTTTCAAATTTTTTTTAAAAACCTCTAAAGCGAAAGAGAAAATATTACACTGCAGATGGAGATTCAGTCCTCCCCCCCCCCTTTTTTTGTGGTGGGGGGTGCTCAGTTGGTAGCGCGCCAGGCTCATAATCTGCAGTTCCCAGGTTCGAATCCCAGCTGGGCCACAATGAAGATTTAGCTCCGAAAAACTCCCCACCCTGCCCACGGTCAATAGGGGACACCGATAGCCTTGGAAAGGTCGTCCATCGGATGGGACGTTAAGTCATGGTCCCTTGTGCGGAAGAGCAATACCTTGTGCACGTTAAAGAACATACTAGATGACCTTGACGGGAGACTACCGTCTATCTCCCAACAGTTTTTCCAGTGGGCACCTCTTCCAATTTTCTCTGAGCCTTCGGGGTCCTTGGAATCTGACCATTTAGCCCATTGTGGCAAAAAACTGCCCTCAATGGTTAAACAACCCAACCCACCTTCTTTAGGTCCGGGCCTGTGTATAGCTAATTTCTTCCTATTTAATAAGAAATACAATTTGTAAGCCTAATTTATTTTCATTAATTAAAAAATATAATTAAGCCAAATTTCTTTATATTTATTAAGAAATAATAATAATACATACAAGAGCCTAAACAATCACGATCAGCTAAATGCCGGGATCTAAATGATCACAAATGAACAAAATATAAGAATCTAAACGATCACAATCAACTAAATGCTCTAACCTAAACTATCGCAATCATCTAAATTGCCAGAATCTAAACTATGACAATCAAACCTTCCCTATCTCAACGATCTAAACAAATCAGCATCCAGTTGCCACGAACTCTTCCTTCTTGCAACCAACCCTATTTGACAGTGATTAGAAATCAGTATAATTTGTCCCTTAACTGTATCTTTACGTTTTTTTCCACAAAGAGTAGCATTTACTCTCCCATCCATCACTATCTCTCGTTCATCTCCCTCGTTTACTTATCGGCTCCAGCATCGGCCGTATCTGCTCCTCCCCCAATCCATCACTCCCTCTACCACCCGCCGCATTCCGGGCTGAGCAGAGATCTCGGCGTTACTGGCGAGCCTGTCTCCATTTATTAAACCTATAGCGGCAAACTCCCTTGCAACTGACATCTGCCAGTTTCACCGCCTTCTACGGTCTCCCCCCCACGTACCTTTTCTGCCTATTTTACGCTCACTCAACCGCAATCGCCACAGGAAACCAGCGAGAGGCGAGAGCACGTCGCGTGCAAACCGACGCGCCTCCGGTAACGCGCGCGTTCCTTGCACATCGTGAGTTCGTTCACGGCGTTCAACGTCATCACAATTTCTAGGAGATGAATGTTTACAGCTTCCGTGATTCGAGAAATGTGCGTCACCTATTGGGATTACGATCAGATTACCTTGTATTTGACGTGCGCAGAACGAAACGAGAATACGGAACAACTGAGAGAGCATACAGTAAGAATTTCTGCTCGTTGGTTATCTCAGCTAATTGCTCTATAAACTCGATAATCTAAATCTCTGTTTCTCAGATATCAGTGCTTTTCGGTATTGTTGGATCAAAATATTTTTATTTACTGAACAGTAATTTAATAAGCAGAGGGCTTTGTGAGGGAAAGCTTAGGAAACTATGAGACTGAAATTTTCGCTTCTACTCAGATATTTATATCGATCGTCCATCAATTCCTTGTCACCTCTCGCATCTGTTCCGATTGTGTTGTTTTACCTCTGAGCGGCACTTTTTGCACACAGTTGACTAAATGGCTAGATTACAAAGATCCCGATGGCTAGAGAAGGTTTGGGGAAGGGGACCAACTCGACAGTTGTTGGAAAACAGATGGCAGCCTCCCGTCAAGGGCACCCAGCGTATTCTTTAACGAGCACAGGTCTCTTAACGTCCCATACGAAGAACGGTGACCTTTTCAATGCCCATCAATGACCTCTTTTATGCCGAGAATTTAATAAAAATAAATAAATACCTCCTCAAGCAGCTACTTGACACAGATGTCTATCAGGAGCCTGTCAGCTTAACACGCCATAGTAGAAGGATCTGTCAGGATGGCGGGGTCTCAGCAGATTTTTTGCCAATGCACGCGGTGTTGTTCCCAGGTACTGACCGCGACCAAATCTGCTTAACTGCGGTGATCGGACGAGAACCGGTCTTTTCAGCTTGGTACTGCCTTTGGCTGCCGAGAGTTTAGTGGAGATAAATTTCAACTTTGGCATAGGTTGTATTCAAATATGGGAATTACGGATTACGAGCCTGGCACACTACTGGCTGAGCGGAATTCCACCCCTGAAGACAAGAATCTGGAAATGGAACAACAGGACACGAAGAAACAACTGCGGATGTCGGATGAAATGTGTTGGTTGGTTGTTTTACGTTGTTTCGCACTTTTTTGCACACAATGGGCTAAATGGCCAGGTCACATGGACTCCGAAGGCTCAGAGAAGGTTGGGGGAGGGGACCCACAGGAACAGCTGTTGGGAGACAGATGGTAGCCTCCCGTCAAGGACATCCAGCGTGTTCTTTAACGTGCACATTGTATGGTTCTCCCACACACGGGATCACGGCTTAAAGTTCCATCCGACGGGCGGTGGTCTTTCCAAGCCCATCGGTGTCCCCTACTGACCGTGGGCAGGGCAGAGAGTTTTGCGGAGACAAATCTCAACGCTGACCCAGCTGGGACTCGAACTGGAAACTACAGATTACAAGCCTGGCGCGCTACCGACTGAGCCACCCCCGCCCCCGGATAAAATGTGAAGTGTGAGAGGTGACACCATGGGAATTCACAATAACTTCAAAAACAATTTATATTTTAACCTTCTCACGAAAAGGGAAAAGGAAAATAACTCTTCCGCCATTTCTTACGTAAATTCCTAATTGTGTCACTGTTAAGTTTTATATGCACCCTTTCCTTTGTGAGAAAGGATACACGGTTGGGCTACGAAAAACAGACGTCCATCGGTTGGGTTGTTTTAGCTCTGAGCGGCACTTTTTTGCACACCATGGGCTAAATGGCCAGGTCACATGGACCCCGAAGGCTCAGAGAAGGTTGGGGGAGGGGACCCACTGGAACAGCTGTTTGGAGACAGATGGTAGCCTCCCGTCAAGGCCATCCAGCGTGTTCTTTAACGTGCACAGGGTGTGGCTCTCCCGCACACGGGACAAACGGCTTAACGTCCCATCCGACGGACGGCGGCCTTTCCAAGTCCATCGGTGTCCCCTACTGACCGTGGGCAGGGCGGGGAATTTTGCGGAGATAAATCTCAACGCTGACCCAGCTGGGACTCGAACCTGGGAACTACAGATTACGAGCCTGGCGCGCTACCGACTGAACCACCCCCCGCCCCCCATCGGATGGGACATAAAACCCTGTCCCTCTGTGCAGGAGAGCCATACAATGTGCACGTTAAAGAAACGCTGGGTGGCCCTGAAAGTAGGCTGCCACCTGTCTCCTAACAGTATCAGAGAAGGTTCCGGACAGTTGTTCAGAGGAACCACTGCCCGGAACCTTCTCTGATACCTTGGAGACTTCGTGACCAGACATTTAGCACACACTGTGTTAAAAAAATGTGCTGTTCAGATATAAACTAACCCATAATCTCAAACCCTGCGAAAATTTCAACTTTCATTCTCATCGTGGTAGTGATTTTTCCAGCGCTTATTTTGAATCTATATTTGAAGAGAGAGCTAGACAGTAAGAACATTACGAGTGATACAGTAGAGAAGTAGACGCATTGGCGAAAGAATAATGGCACCTGGACACGCTTTGATTCACAAAATCATAGAAATCAGCACTCACTTGAACAAATGACAGCAGACGCACGAGAGACAAAAAATCTTCTCAAACTGCCAGTACTCACGTGATCAACGAACGAGCCCTTGTCCCATTTCAACCCTGCTAACAATATCTGAAAGATTTTTGAAATGGATGTGTTTCTTATGCTACGAGAATAAAAGGAAATTCTTTCGTCAGAATTTACGCATTTTTTTTCTCTCCTCTCTTCCTCTGGGAAACTATATTGAACGATATGTTTTATCCTTTCGTATATCCCTCCCCCCACCCCCGCCGCAGCTCATTGGAGACGATGGATCGATAATTCAACTTACTTTTGGGGGAGAACGGAAGTTCAGGAGCTTCGTTAGGAAGATCAAAGACAGTTGCGTCTTCGTATTCCGCATTAAAAATCATCGAAAGTGTTGAGCGAGTAGAAGTTTTGAAACTTTCGGAAAAAAATTATGGAACAGATCCTTTGCTAGAGAGAGACGACGCTTGCTTTTCCTTGTTTTAACCTCTGAAAGGGCTTTTTTCTTTACTCCGTTAAAGGGCAAATGGTTTAGAATTAAAGTTGGAAGAGGTTTTATTTTAGGTTGTTGTTTTACTTCTGAGAAGAGTTTCTGTGCACACAATTGGCTGAACGGCCAGGCCACATAGTTAGGACTTCAAGATACCTTCGTTTGGTAGGGGAAGGGATATCTGTTAAGGTGATTAATGGTAGCCTTCCATCAAGGGTATTTAGTGTGTTCTTTACAAGGCCATCCAGCATGTTAACATGCTGGATGGCCTTGAGAATATGGCTCTCCCCGTCGCATGGGGGTATGGCTCTCCTAATAGGGGAAGGGGGGGGGGTCAGTCTGAAGCGCGATAGGTCCGTAATCTGCAGTTCCCAGGTTAGAGTCTCAGCTGGGTCAACTTTGAGATTTATCTCTGTAAAACTCCCCGCCCTTCCACGGTCAGTAGGGAACACCGATGGGCTTTAAAAGGACGCCATCCGTCGAATGGAATGTTAAGCCGTGATTCCGTGTACGGGAGAGCCATACCCTGTGCACAAGAAACATAAAAATGTGCACAGAAAAAAAATGTGCTGTTCATTTTTGTTCTGTGCACATACCCTGTGCACAAGAAACCCTATGCACAAGAGCCATACCCTGTGCACAAGAGAAGAAATTGGATGATCTTGACGGGAGGCTACCATCTGTCTCCCAACAGCTGTCCCAATAGGTTTCCTCCCCCAACCTTCTCTGAGCCTTTGGGCTCCTTGTGACCTGGCCACATTTAGCCCATTGTGTACAAAAAAAGTGCCGTTCAGATGTAAAACAACCCAAGTTCATCGGTGTGTGCCAACTAATGAGTTTTTTAACACGGTGGATGGCCAATGTGGTTCAACTCTCGTTGTTGCACGGGTCTCCTGAACCCTTTCTTAACCTCTCATCTGACTGACGGCCTCATTTTCCAATCTATCAGTGTCTCCTTTCTCGCCGATGTCAGATGTGAGTAGCGGAGAAAATTTCAAAGCAGTCACAGTGGGAACTCAAACCTGGGAGCATCAGATTACGAGTGTGACCCAATATCGATAGGGCATTGTCTGCCTCGATCGGATATTGTTTAAAAGTGTAAGGTATCGTGTTCGAATCCCAGAATCTCCAGATAAATGAAATAAATGAGCTTTAGAAAAGATAAATTCATTTTCTTCTAAACAAGAAAAATGCTTAATTACGATGATTTCTTTTTGATGTACGTTGACTATTTTCGGCGAGGTCTCGCATCGCTTTTCTTACTTATGACGTCTTACACTGACTGACTTTGCAGTTCCCAGGTTCGAGTCCCACCATTACCAACTTTGAAATTTATCTTCGCTAAGCCAACATTCTATCCTCGGACAGAAAAGGGTCAACGATGGGTTTGGAGAAAGTCCATCGGATGGGACGTTAAGCTATGGGTCCGTCCGAGGAGAGCCATACACTCTGTGCGTTAGATAAACCGCTGGATGGCCCAGTGGGAGGTTTCCATCATGATGGGAGGTTTCCATCGCTGGATGGCCTCCATTTGGAGGTTTCCAACCCACAAATGGAAACCTGCCATCAAGTCCTGATGGAGAAGATGTCTGGTGGGTCCCCTTCTCTATTGGGAGAAACCGGAGATTTGTCTCCTAACAAGTGTTCGATGGGTCAACCTGTTAGGAATGCGTGGCGGCGACAAACTTCTATCTAACATGGGGGGTGGGAAACTAGATCAGGTAAAATGACCCTACCTCGTTCCTTTGACGTGAGTGGACAGAAAAGGTGTCCCTCACTCATTCATATCCCACTGGTCGTTCTTTACCGACCTCAGAAACCTGCGGCCCATCAGTGAAATTGTCTCTCGCTATTGTCCATAGCTGGGCACCTCGACGCCAGGGAAGAATATGCGAGGTCTTTGTTCGTGAATGAAGAAAAAAGAAGCACAACCGCCGAAGTCAACCATTAACACCAAGAGTTCAAAGAAGAGTGTCCAAACGCGCATTTCTCTCCAACCTCGAAGCGGGCTGGGCAAAACCATCTGGGTTGCCGTGTGAGGCGGTGATTGGTGCTCGTTTATAAGAAACGGATATCAGTCCATCTATATGGTCCAGTTGTGTACTTGCTTTTAGTTCTTGCCGAGGGATCTTCGCCAGATTGGGTCCCTTCTTGGCAGTTTTCCGTGTCCAAGGCCCGCGGGCTAATTTTTTCTTCTGCGTGAAAAAGTTCTGGGAAGGCTAGGACCTTAACAACAACATGGCGGGTGGGTTGGGTTGCTTTACCTCTGAGCTGCACTTTTTGCACACCATGGGCTAAATGGCCAGGTCACATGGACCCCGAAGGCTCAGAGAAGGTTGGGGGAGGGGACCCACTGGAACAGCTGTTAAGAGACAGATGGTAGCCTCCCGTCAAGGCCATCCAGCGTGTTCTTTAACGTGCACAGGGTATGGCTCTCCAGCACACGGGGCCACGGCTTAACGTCCCATCCGACGGACGGCGGCCTTTCCAAGCCCATCGGTGTCCCCTACTGACCGTGGGCAGGGCGGGGAATTTTGCGGAGATAAATCTCAACGCTGACCCAACTGGGACTCGAACCTGGGAACTACAGATTACGAGCCTGGCGCGCTACCGACTGAGCCACCCTGGCGAGTGGGACTTAGCCCATACAGATACGTCGTGTCCACATTTTGAAACAAATGTGTTGAAGTACTGAAGTCTTCTCTCTCTGCTGATGAACTGTAGTAGCTTTGTTTTGTCATAGAGTTCGTGCCAAAAAACGCGTCTCTATCAGGTTTTTTTATCCCTGCATTTGCCACGATTAGCGTCAATATTTCGAGACATTTATCATTCTCCATACTCTTGGATATTGCGTCCATGAATTTCCGCTGAGTTCCATCACCTCCGTTATGATTGCTTCTGCCCATCCCGCTCCAACGATGAATTTCCTTTCTAAGTCAGTCAGCCTTTTTGCCTACGTCGTACTTGACTTTGCTTTCCGCCATGTCTTTACGGCTTTTATAGGACTTTTATTGGACTTCTATAGGACTTCGTAGAATACGTCAGTAAGATATTTTCCTACTTCATGGTACTTCACGAATGATGCGGTGTTCGTAATAATTTGGTCAGGCAGTGTATAGCGGCTGCTCTCAACAGGATGACCTTGTCGCGGTTTACGATTAACTTTTCCTGTTTCTCAAAACTCTTCAAAATACACTAAGATATTTTTTGTGGTATATTTGAATCCTGAATACCTCGGTTTAGGTTTGACCTACTTCCATCCATCTCATCTCTTTCCACCGTACATAAATGTTATTTTGCTTAATGGAACAAATTTGAGTTAACTTCCTTTGGAAATGCCTCAGGATAATAAATTCTACAACACTTAAGATTTTGAAATAAATTTCTTATGAATTCCACAATTTCCTCCCGTTTTAGATCAGCACAATATGGAAACAACGTTTCATCGGAGTTTGAATCTCATACAGAAATTCTCACCGGAAATTTGGGTTGTTTTACACTCTGGCCAAGCATTTTTTCTGAACAGAGAGGGTTCAATAACCAAGTAACAAGGTCCCCCCCCCCCAAGGGCTCAGAGAAGGTTGGGGGAAGGGGATCAACTATACAGCTGTAATGAAACGAAAGAGAATTAAGACCATCCAGTGTTCTTTATTTTTACAGGGTGTGGATTGGATTGTTTTACCTCCGAGCGGCACTTTTTTGCACACCATGGTCTAAATGGCCAGGTCACTTAGACCCCGAAGGCTCAGAGAAGATTTGGGGAGAGTACCCACTGGACAGCTGTTGGGAGACAGATGGTAGCTTCCGGTCAAGGCCATCCAGTGTGTTCTTTAACGTGCACAGGGTATGACTCTCCCGCACACGGGGCCACGGCTTAACGTTCCATCCGACGGACGGCGATTTTTCCAAGCCCATCGGTGTCCCCTACTGACCGTAGGCAGGGCGGGAAATTTTTCGGAGATAAATCTCAACGCTGACCCATTTGGGACTTGAACCTGGGAACTACAGATTACGAGCCTGGGCCCGCTACCGACTAAGCCACCCCCGTCCCTTTACAGGGTGTGATTTTTCCTGTCTAATTCTTAATGTTCTATGGGAAGACTTTCTTTTCAAGCTCATTACTATCTCATTGAGTGACGAAGGGATGATAGAAGACAAAAATGAGACACAATGGGTTGTTTTAGCTCTAAACAGCACTTTTATGCACACAATTTGTTGCGTATGAGAAAGGGTTGGGTTGTTTTACCTCTGAGCGCACTTTTCTGCACACCATGGGCTAAATGGCCAGGTCACAAAGACCCCGAAGGCTCAGAGAAGGTTGGGGGAGGGGACCCACTGGAACAGCTGTTGGGAGACAGATGGTAGCCTCCCGTCAAGGCCATCCAGCGTGTTCTTTAACGTGCACAGGGTATGGCTCCCCGCACACGGGGCCACGGCTTAACGTCACATCCGACGGACGGCGGCCTTTCCAAGCCCATCGGTGTCCCCTACTGACCGTGGGCAGGGCGGGGAATTTTGCGGAGATAAATCTCAACGCTGACCCAGCTGGGACTCGAACCTGGGAACTACAGATTACGAGCCTGGCGCGCTACCGACTGAGCCACCCCCGCCCCAGCGTATGAGAAAAAAGGACTCACTAGACAGATGGAAGCCTCATGTCGAGGCCATCCATCGTATTCTTTAACGTGCGCAGGGGTAGGGTTCTCCTAAATGAGGGACACGGCTTAACTTCTCATCCGAGAGACGGCGGCCTTTCCAACCCGTCGGCGTCTTCTTTCTGATTGAGGGCAGGGCGAGGATTACCGAAAATAGATCTCAATCCCGTGGGGAAAAAGAACCAGCCGTAACGAACCTTGAGAGTGGCATTCATCCCCATGCAGACAGGAACATCAATACGCTTTACGGCAAATGGTGAAATTATAAAAAAAATAAAAATAAATACCCCCTCAAGCAGCTGCTTGCCACAGAGGTCTGACAGGAGCCTGTCAGTTTATATGCCATAGTAGAAGATCTGAGAGGATGGCAGGACCTCAAGCAGATATTGTTACAAAAATTTAACGCCAGAATGGCTGAAATAAAAATGAGTGCCATCAGCAACATTTTGATTTTTAAATATTAACCTTAATTTGCACAGCCACATTGGTTAAATGTGAACGCATATTCGTCTTTTTATTTATTGCGAATTTTGCATGTTAACCATATTTCATATCATTCCCTTATACAGTTTCCCCAATTCTTCTGCCGATTCGCGTATCTTAATTGACACCTTTATAATCACATCGATCGTATTCTTCATTTATAGAAATATCAGCATTTTAGTTCTTCAGTCTTCTTCAGTAATTTTTAATCGTAACTTTTAAACATAATACTAGGAATAATACACTGCCCTACAAAAATATTAAATAATTTCTATATTATGTCAATAAGAATCTATTTTTGGAGATCTATAACTTCTAAAATATGTGTTTAAGGAAAAAAATGTGACTGAAGATAATGAGCATAATCAAAGCTATTTCGTAGATCGTATAATCATATTCGATGTACCGGATAATGATTTTACCCCTAATCATCTCCATCATAAAGATATGCTTATTTGGCATGAGTAAGAACAAAATATATAAGTAAACCACCCTTAGGTGGCCCCTAAGGACAAACATAAGAAAAGCTAAAAATAGCAGTTGTTTTACCTCTGAGCGGCACTTTTTTGCACACCATGGGCTAAATGGCCAGGTCACATGGACCCCGAAGGCTCAGAGAAGGTTGGGGGCGGGGATCCACTGGAAGAGCTGTTGGGAGACAGATGGTAGCCTCCCGTCAAGGCCATCCAGCGTGTTCTTTAACGTGCACAGGGTATGGCTCTCCCGCACACGGGGCCACGGCTTAACGTCCCATCCGACGGACGGCGGCCTTTCCAAGCCCATCGGTGTCCCCTACTGACCGTGGGCAGGGCGGGGAAGTTTGCGGAGATAAATCTCAACGCTGACCCAGCGGGGACTTGAACCTGGGAACTACAGATTACGAGCCTGGCGCGCTACCGACTGAGCCACCCCCGCCCCACTAAAAATAGCAGTAAAATTGTATAAGAAACCTAAAACGGGTAGGTCTCCTCAGAGAACACTACCGTTTTAGGCCTCTGTACTTGTTCAAAACAGTATGATCGTAAAGAATCAGAGAAGAAATAACCTCATTGGGATTATTGCTTACAGCCTCAAAAAAACTTTTTGAGGTGCGTTTTATATGTGTACATATATGGTCGATGCCCATGTCTTTATGAAGTTGTCTGTTAATGACAAACCAGGAGGCATCGACCGCAGTTCTCAAAATCTTGTTTCGTAAGACCCAAATCTTACGAATAAGTAGTGGGTGTAGTATTCACCCATATGGGTGAAGCATAGAGAATCACCGGTCTGATCTATGAGTTGATCGTTAATGCTATTTATATCTCGATATTCAAATATAAAGTATATGTTCAGTATTTAAAGAGATTTGTGGAAGCTGGAATATTTAACAATAAATTTTCTCGTTTAAAAAAAATCGTTCATAATTGTCTAATATTGAAATAATTGTTACGAAAACTTCTAAAACACATATTTGCTCTATTAAATGATTTCAAACAATACTTGTACCACCCCGAGGAAAACCATTACACAAAAATATTACATATATTTGGCGCCAAAAATCTCCCACGGTTTACTAGAAATCATGAAAGATGAAATAAATGTTCATACGCTTTCACGAAAACTAAAAAATTGGATTTATGATTTTGAGGATATAGAAAAAAATTCTTTAAAATTAGGGGGACTGTTCCTAATTTCTAATTTTTTTATGTTTTACTTCTTTCTTTTGATCTCTCTTTAAGACGTCAAAATTTTGAATTAAATAATTGTTGGAATTACAGTTTTTTAATTAAATCTGTTGCTTTCTATGCTATTGATGTGATCATGATAGAAAGTATTTATTTTATAATGCAGTGGACCCCGATATAACGCGCATGTCGGGCGGGAAACAACACCGGCGTTATAAGGTGAACCGCGTTATACCGAGCGGCGCGGTGGCGACACAATAAATTTCACACTGTAAGCTTTTCTTTTACTCATCATGCATACAATAATTAAACACTATTCAAAATACATGCAGGAACTCAATACATACACAATTACTCAATACGCAGTAACAATAAAATGCGATACTCACTAACGCCGCACGGACCTGTATAAACATGTTTGAACTTATCGCGAACATCGCCAGCGCTACAACCGAGTGCGCGGTATAGCGAGCAGCGCTATAACGAAGGTCCACTGTATATTAAAAACGTTGCTTTTAATGTTCATTTGAGTGTTTTTTTAACTGCTAACCCACATGCGAATCTTTGAATTCTTGTGGTGTTTTATATTTCCAAAGATATCTTGTAAATGGCTATATTGTATTATATATAATATGAATGGAATAAAGACTACTACTACTACAATACTTATTATATTTGAATTAAAATCTGAGCTATATTCTTCTGAAGCATAAAAATTAATAAATATATACCACTTCAAAGGGGGCTGCTTGCCACAGAGGTCTGACGGGAACCTGCCCGTTTATTGTAAAATATATTAGCTTCTATAGTTCTTTAAATACTGAATAAGATTATTGAAAACAGAGATTAAATTTTGTTACTGTCTTGAATTTATTTTCAGTCTCATTTTCCCATTAAATGCATACTTAGGAGTTTGTACAACTTGGAAGTAGAATTTCCGTTGATATAACATGGAAATTATCTAATATTTTGGTAGGGCAGTCCAAGTTTCTCCGGTGAAGATTATACATTTAAATAATGAATATTATACTTAAGATAATCGTTACGAATAGTCGAGATTTTCCCTCGCTCTTAAATGGTTGTTTACTCTGATTTTAAAACATTTCAACGCTTTAGGGAAAGCTTCAAGACTGGCTTCAATTCTGACAATAACACGTGTTGTGCCTTTATTGCGGGCATTCCATCTGTTGATCTCATACAATGCATTATCAGAATAATGGTTTCAACGCCTTTATTTCGAATGGCTTTGCAGTTGTTGCCCACACAAAGCATCTCCTTTAATGCATTTGTTGCAGCTCATACCTCATTGTTCCATACAATACATATATGTCAATATTGGTCGACTGTTCGGTTTCTTGGTCCAACTGTTCTAGTCTATGTCATATAATACATTCAAATAATACCATTTATATCATTATTTTATATAGTACATATTAGTTGTTTCCGTATACTATGTACATTGTTATGTTAATATTTTTAATAATGTGAATAGAGAAATAAGCAGAAACATGGCCAAACGTCTCAACAGTTGCAATGTTTCAAAACTATATTGCATTGTATTTTACAGTTTGTGAATAAATAAATTATTGTGGTTATTACTCTTTTAGTATTTAAAGAGATATTGAATTTCTATTATTTAATTTGGGTTGGGTTGTTTTACCTCTGAGCGGCACTTTTTTGCACACCATGGGCTAAATGGCCAGGTCACATGGACCCCGAAGGCTCAGAGAAGGTTGGGGGAGGGGACCCACTGGAACAGCTGTTGGGAGACAGATGGTAGCCCCCCGTCAAGGCCATCCAGCGTGTTCTTTAACGTGCACAGGGTATGGCTCTCCCGCACACGGGACCACGGCTGAACGTCCCATCCGACGGACGGCGGCCTTTCCAAGCCCATCGGTGTCCCCTACTGACCGTGGGCAGGGCGGGGAATTTTGCGGAGATAAATCTCAACTCTGACCCAGCTGGGACTCGAACCTGGAAACTACAGATTACGAGCCTGGCGCGCTACCGACTGAGCCACCCCCGCCCCTTCTATTATTTAACAACATTTGCTAATCATAAGAGTTTATCGCAGAGGTTTTTTTATAAATTTAATATAGTATTGAATTTTTCAATAGAACAATTGCCTATTTTAGAAATTTTTTCGAAAATTATTTCTTACGATATTTGTCAGTTTTGTTTTTCTTAAGAGGCATTGTTGCTATTAAATATTCCAGCTTCCATAACAACGACGGTAAGTCGGAAAGTAAGGTTACCTATTTAATTTTGGAAGATTTGATTTTGAGTTAAATGGCCAGGTCACAAGGACCCCGAGGGCTTAGAGAAGGTTGGAGGAAGGGAACCCACTGAACAGCTATTGGGAGACAGATGGTAGCCTACGTCAAGACCATCGAGTGTGTTCTTTAACAAGCACAGTGTATGGCTCTCCCGCAACGGGGCCACGACACATATTTAACGTAACATATTCAAGTAACTGTAAAGAAAGCTAATAGAAATTTCGGTTTTACTGTTAGAAAAACCAAATACTTTACTAATATAAGGGCTATAATCAATTTAATTCATTAGTTCGTTCAAACCTAGAATATGAAAGTTTAATATGGGATCTCTACTATCAATATAATATTCATAATATTGAAAAGGCTCAAAAACAGTTCTTTACTACAGGGACACCGGATTTATCTTTGAGATTTTCCTACTGAACGACTTAGAAATATGAATAATGTGTGCTTATTAAGTAAGAGTAGAAAAACTTTGCATCTTTCTCATAAATTATTAAATAACACGATGGATTGCACCGATCTAGTGTTTTCAACGAGTTTCGCGTTCATAAAGCATCCCAAGAGAAACACTCCATTTTTAAGACTTCCATTTCATAAATCAAATCATTGATAAATTTTTCTTCGGTTAGATTTTTCAACTATTAATAAAGATATCACTCTGAATTTAACGTCGATCAATTTTAGAGGAAGAATTTTCTTGAACCGGGTGGGGATACGAACCCACGACTCCTGATAATATGTCAGATGCTCTGGGCCATTGAGTTACCGGCCGCCGATCAAGATCTCCTCTAATTGATGATATGAACTTTCTACCAACATTAAGTTCGTAGCATCAGAGGAGATCTTGATCGGCGGCCTGTAACTCAATGGTCCAGAGCACCTGACATGTTATCAGGAGTCGTGGGTTCGTATCGCCACCCGGCTTAAGAAAATTCTTCCTCATAAACTGATCGACGTTAACTTCAGAGCGATATCTACCTTAATATATGAATAAACACTTTGAAAAAAATCTCTTCAATCTAAAAGATTTTTTAAATTGTACGGACAGCGGCTGTCGTGTACCTGGATTTGTTTACAAATGTCTTTAAAAATTTTTCTAATCACTTTATATGATGTTACTTTGTTGTAAAATTTTATTTCTAATTCTATATGTTTATGTATATTATATACACAGTCGTATCAGAATAATATGACCACCTGCCATACAAATACTATGGTAGGTGGTCATATTATTCTGATAAGACTGTGTATGTCTTTTGACTTTTTTATTTACTGATTTGTATATATACACCTCTATTTGTACTAATTTTGAATTATTCTCTTTGTATGTTATATTAAACGTTGTGCTCACGCTACTATCAAAGTTTTGTAATCCGTAAGAAATATTTATAGCTCTTAGATAACCTACATATGTTCTTGTTAACGTTTTGTAAACTTAAAACAAGTATTATTATGCAAGCAATATCCTTGAGGATATTAGTACCAAAATTCATATTTCAACGAAACCCACCCAAAACATTGTTAAAATAATTACTATAGAAAGAGCACTAAAGCATCCTCTCCATTCACGGAATAGAAAAAGCTTTCAGGTATTACAATTAGATCACAGAGAAATACTGACATCTGCAGCGTACAGAAAAAGTCCCACGCCGAAGCCTTGATGCAAAAGCATTGACAGGTACCATCGGCGACCTCATCGTGCTGTCTCAAAACTATTGTAAACAGAACATCAAGTCTTCTCATCCAGTCCGTCGGATGGGACGTTAAGCCGTGGCCCCGTGTGCGGGAGAGCCATACCCTATGCACGTTAAAGAACACGCTGGATGGCCTTGACGGGAGGCTACCATCTGTTTCCCAACAGCTGTTCCAGTGGGTCCCCTCCCTCAACCTTCTCTGAGCCTTCGGGGTCCATGTGACCTGGCCATTTAGCCCATGGTGTGCAAAAAAGTGCCGCTCAGAGGTAAAACAACCCAACCCAACTTCTCATCCGACAACATCAAGAAATAAATTATGCACCAAAAAAAAAAACCTTTATCCCCCCCCCCACACACACACCATCTAAAGCTTCTGATTAAAGGGTGCAGTCTAAGATCCTGATGAAAATCATCCTTGGTAAGCATTAGTGACGTCATCATTATTTTCATCTCTATTTTGATCCCCTGCGACAATGATTTAGTCTGGCTGGGATGCGAAGTAATAGGAGAATTTTCCCAAATATTCCTATCGATTTTTCTTTCCGTTCTATTATCGGCAAACACAAGCTTGATGCTGCGTTGATTCAGTCTGAAAAATTTCATCACCGACAGTTGTTTTTGGTACACAAGCAGTTGATTTCGTTTCCCCTCTCTCCTCCCCCTTCCTCTTCTCTTTGAGAGCGTGTTTTTTTTTCTCGAGAGAAGAGTTCGGCTTCCTGTGATTGCAGGTTTCCCGTTCAATTTCTCATTTTGTTTCCAACTGGAGTGTTTTCTTCGGCGTTTTCTGACACACATTGTTGGTGTCGAGTTCTCATCGGTCTTTTTTCTATTTCGGTCATCATTCACTGCGATAAGAAAGAAGGAAAATGATTTCTTCTGAGTTCGGTTGTTTCATCTATGAACGGCACTTTTTTTCACACAATGGGCTAAATAACAAGGTCCCAAGGACCCCTAGAGCTCAGCGGAGGTTGGGGAAAGGGGACTCACTGAACAGCTGTTAGGAGACAATCTCCCTCAATTTTCGCTGGGGTGCGAAGTAATAGGAGATTCATCATGCCTTCCAAACGTGCCTTCCAGCGTGTTCTTTAACGTGCACTAGGTGTGGCTCTCCTACACATGTGGCCACGGCTTTACATCCCATTCGATGGACGACAGCTTTTTGAAGACCATCTGTGTCGCCTACTGACCGAAAGCAGGGTGGGGATTTTGCAGAGGTAAATCTCAATGCTGGTCCAGGTAGGATCGAAACTGGAAACCGAAGATTACGAGCCTAGTATGCTAACCAGTGAGCTAACCTCGCTCCACGTAATTTACGGCCATTCTATTAAGTATCTGGGGAATTACAGGAAGGGGTGGCAAAACCTGTCGAAATTTAGATGAACTTTCTAAAAATTTTGCGTTCTACATAAGCTACATTGCATGCGCTGACGTCAGCACGCTGTAGAAGAAACATTTATATTCTCTATGTTCACACTCCAGTTTGGATTACTTATTACGATACAAGTTACATAGTTATAGTGATACTCAAATCGTCAAGGGCCAGATCCGGGAGTTGTGTGTGTTGGGGGGGGGGGGGAGGGTAGAGGGAGTATATAACTATTATACATATTCTTCATTCACTGGCAGAAATTGAAAAAGAACACCCAGAAGGAATTACTTTAGAAACGTCATATTATAATACGTTAATAGTTAAGGGCAGCAGAAATCGTGATCCAAGATTGAAAGTCATTGGACGAAATAATGACGTCACTGAGGACGACAACATGTAAATGTACGCAGCGCGTATTTAGGACTAGGGCGTGAAGAAAGAAGTTATTCGTCTTGTGTCGTGATGTTCAGTGCACTTTGAAGGAGCTACCACGCCTGGACGACACAGGCGTGCAACATTTGTTCAATTAGCGGAGTTTGAGGGAGGTCGTATAGTGGGTCTTCGGGAAGCAGGTTGGTCTTTTCATCAAATTGCACACTGCGTTGGACGAGAGGTATCGGCAGTGGTACGATGGTGGCGTCGATGGTCAGAAGAGCATTCGCACACTCACAGACGTGGTTCTGGGCAACACAGAGTTACGGACATAGAAGAGGAACGGTGTATCAGGAGGGCAGCAGTGGCAGAGCGGATAGCTACAGCATCACAAATTCGATACTCTGTTATACCGGGTGTCTACAAGAACAGTATGCAATCGTCTTTTCGAGAGTGACGAGGTGACAGTGGCACATATGACGCTGGCACGGTTACCACTGTCACCTCGTCACTCTCGAGCACGTTTGCAGTCGTGTCAAGAACAAGTTCATTGAAGGGAAGAATGGCAGTCTATGATCTTCAGTGATGAAAGCCGTTTCTGCTTAGGAGCTTCTGATGAACTTTTACGGATCCGAAGGCGACCAGGTGAGCAGCTTCTTCCATCGCGCATCCGCCAGCGTCACACAGGTCCCACACCGGGCATCATGCTGTGGGGGAGCGATTAGCTATCACTCTCGTACGTTGGGTTGTTTTACCTCTGAGCGGCACTTTTTTGCACACCATGGGCTAAATGGCCAGGTCACATGGACCCCGAAGGCTCAGAGAAGGTTGGGGGAGGGGATCCACTGGAACAACTGTTGGGAGACAGATGGCAGTCTCCCGTCAAGGCCATCCAGCGTGTTCTTTAACGTGCACAGGGTATGGCTCTCCAGCACACGGGGCCACGGCTTAACGTCCCATCCGATGGACGGCGGCCTTTCCAAGCCCATCGGTGTCCCTAGTGACCATGGGCAGGGAATTTTGCGGAGATAAATCTCAACGCTGACCCAGCTGGGACTCGAACCTGGGAACTACAGATTACGAGCCTGGCGCGCTACCGACTGAGCCACCCCCGCCCCACTCTCGTACGTGTCTGGTGTTTGTACAGGGTACGCTGAATAGCAATACGTATGTCAGTGACAGCGTACAGCCGGTCGTCCTGCCATACTTGAGTGTAGTCCCAATTGCGATATTCCAATAAGATAATGCCCGCCCACACTCTGTCCAGGCAACTCAACATGCTCTTCAGGCAGTGCACCAATCCCTTGGCCAGCACGCTCTCCGGACTTGTCTCCAATCGAGCATGTCTGGTAGTGGATCGGACAAAGACTTTTACGCGGATCGCTGCAGGTAACGACCATTGCTGAATTACGCGTCCAGTTGAAAGCGCATGTAATAGTATCCTCTTGCGTGATATCCAGCATTTGTACGACCGATTGCATGCCAAATTGGAAGCTTGTATTGCTGCTCGAGGAGGTTCAACCCTTATTAAAATGTGCCTTCTGTAAAAATGTAATACTCATTGAAAGGTAAAATAAACATTAAATCACTTCACAAGTGTAATCACTGTCTTTCCCAGCAAGTTGTTTCCACTAAAGTTTTTTTCAGTTTCCGGCAGTGTATATTTCAAAAAATTTGTTAAAGACCATTAAAACAAAGGGAAAAAGTTTATAGCTGAATGGCGTTCAGGTTCATTGAGACTAGATTTTGCCTTCAGCCCTTTTTTACACATCATTTTTAAATTTTTAATTTAAAAAAAGAATACGCGAAGAACGGAGATAACTTGTAAGTTTTTGACTTGTATTGGTTTCTCGTATAACATAATATATATTAATATATTTAATACCACCTTTATTCAACTAGATTAAAGTAACAAAAAAATACAGAAAATCAAATACCAGAACATAAAATGCAAATGTTATACCAAGGGGTCCCCAGACTCATCCAGGTTTCATATACTTAGTATAAGTTAAAACTTGGCATCCTCATAGCTTCAATAACAGACGTTTGCGTGCCATTAACATATGATACGGAAATTAATATTTACATCTTCCTCTATTACTAAATAATATATTACTTTAAATAAACTGAATTAAGAAACTGAATTAAAAAATTAACAATATTAAAATGCAACCAAAGAGAATGAGACTAATCCGACGTCCTGAATGTAACTAAGGACTCAATATCAAAAATACTCAACAAGTATAATTTTTGTCTCAGAGTTTTGGTTCCTCAGATTTATATCTAAAGAATTAAATAATCTAGGTGCCACATAATAAAATGTCTCTACATTAGATTTTTATGTGCCATTGGCACCTTAAATAAGGAACCACCACATCTTAAATTTCTTCGCTCTTATCTTTTTGAATCCAATGTTGATTTTGACATTGGAAAACTCCAAGAGGGAACACAAATTTTACTATTCTCTTATGGAGACTATTTAATTTTTTTAAATTAGTTTTATCGATTCCACCCCAACTACGTATACCATATTGAAGTTTAGCATAGACCCAAGAAAAATATAAGGCTTGTAAAAATTTTACAGATACCATTATTTTTTTTCAGTGTATATAACTTGTATAAAATATATTTAATTTGTTCAATAGATAGTTAACATGAGTTGTCCAGTTCAATTTAGAATCTATAAAAACACCCAAATATTTGTATTCTTGTACCTGTTCAATTAATTCATAAGATAATTCATCACTACTTGGTGTGCATAATGTATTGTGGAGTTTCAGCATTAAATTCAAAGATTTAGCTTTCAAATCAAATCAAATATATTTTTTTAATATTCAGTTTACTTCTATTATTATTAAACCATCTTTCAATGCAAATAAATCTGTTCCGATTTATTTTTTTTTTTTTTTCAATATTATCAGGAGTAAATTATACCAGTATACATAAAAAAAAACGGCCCGAGTGAAAAAAGAGGCTTAGTAAGTACTCTCTGGCTTAGTAGCCAGAGAGTACACACTCGTTAAAGCTTGCCCTCTCTTTTAACTCGTATCATTTGTCCTCCCTTTCCAGTAAGACCGCTTGCCCCTCCCTTTTCACTCGTATCATTTGCCCTCCCTTTCCAGTAGGACCACTTGCCTCTTCCTTTTCACTCGTATCATTTGCCCTCCCTTTCCAGTAGGACCGCTTGCCCCTCCCTTTTCACTCGTATCATTTGCCCTCCCTTTCTAGTAGGATCGCTTGCCCCTCTCTTTTAACTCGTCTCATTTGCCCTCCCTTTCCAGTAGGACCGCTTGCCCCTCCCTTTTCACTCGTATCATTTGCCTCGCTTTCCAGTAGGATCGCTTACCCCTCTCTTTTAACTCGTATCATTTGCCCTCCCTTTCCAGTAGGACCGCTTGCCCCTCCCTTTTCACTCGTATCCATTTCTCCTCCCTTTTCACTCGGATCACTTTCTCCTCCTCTTTCACTGGAATCTCTTTCCCTTCGGACTGCTTGAACTTCCTTTTTCACTTGCCCTCACCTTTCATTCGTATCACTTTCCCCTCTCTTTTCACTCGGATCACTTGCCCTCCCCTTTCACTAAGACCACTTGCCCTCTTCTGATTTACATTTTCCTAGATCTGATACTACTGAAATCAATGCATTTATTTTATGAATGTTTTCTCTGCTGATGTATAAAAAAGTCGAATAATATGATCGTTCTGTTGTAATTAGTTGGACAAAATGCGCAAACGTAAACACAAAATTGAAAGAGATAATAAAAAAGTTAAAAGTTAAAAAAGTTAGAGTTCTTCAGAAACTTGTTTAGCCCTCAAAATAGAAATCTCTCTTTAAAGAGCTTTTTGCTTTTATTCCTTCTTTACATAATTTACGTTTTCAAACAATTGAACTTTCTAAAGAATTTAACAGCATGTAAACAATTCTCGGAACTCGAAATTCACTGTTTTTGTCTCCCTTACGAGCGTCGTATTTGCCGACTTTCGATACAGAAAAATTGAAATGAAAATGCTGTTATTATTTCTTGGTGCTTCGGTTCGTATTAAGGTTCTCTTCAGTTAGAAACCTTCGCTTATATTGTGAAACGACATGCCTTTAATCTTTACAAGCATATTCCTGTCATAAAAAATTCAATGGGGAAAAATTTCTTGCTGTTTCGGGAAAATATTTCGCCGACAACCGATGTCCATTTCCGTGCAACAAACTGCCTTTAATGAATCTTGTTTCTAGTCTTCTTACTCTTTCTATAAAGAGAAACAATTTCCGCTTGCAATAGAATATCGCCTCTAGAAAAATGCTCTTTTTCCCGCTAACCGCTCTGAACAACATCTTTGAAATGACTTCCTTTTTGCTCTCTGAAGGCTTACAAAAATGCTCGGCAATAAAGTTAACACAATACTCAATGTACTACTCGAAAATAATGTTTACGCCCTTTTCTGTGCAACAAATCTTAAGTGAAAGTAAATATTTATTTTCTTTCTAGCCATTGTTGTTGCCGCTCTTAGTACTGACTATCTGAAGTTCATTGAAAATACCCAAACAGGATTTTCTTCCAAAATGTGTTTTTGCCGTTAATGCCAATTCACGTTTTGTTCTTTTCTCCTCTATTTTAAATATTTTTTGTTTCTTATTGCATCACATTTAACAAATAACTTGAAACACTAAAGAAAAAAAAAGTGCTTTTAATCGATAAAAATGGCGTTTACCCGTAAACAGCACTATTTTGCTGTTCAGATGCCCACGAATTAGACAATGAAATTCCTCTACAACAATATTCCAAGTCAATATTTCTTCTCTCTTTTTTTTGAGGGGTTCGGATAATTTGTGAACTTGCTTGTTTATTTTACACTTTCGTGTTTGCTCCGCTTTTCCAACTCTTTGCAAATATGTTTGTGCGGCCCACATTTGTTTGTTTTGCATTCCATTTGAAGATGCGTTTATGTTTCAGGCACTCCCACATTGTGCTTGTTTCACATTCGCTTTATGAATTCTGCCCTCGGTAGGAAACGGGACAACGTTCGGAAAAGTCCGTCGGATGGGATGTTAAGCCGTGACTCCGCATGAAGGAGAAGCATACCCTGCTTACGCTAAAAACATGCTGGATAGCCTTGACGGGAGGATGCATATACCTCCTCGCAGCTACCCAGTTGGGTGGTTTTTTTCCTCTGAGTGGCACTTTTCCGTACACAGTAGGCTAATTAGCCAGATCACAAGGACCCCAAGGGCTCAGAATGTTGGTGGAAAAGAGACCCACTGGAGTGGTGTTAAGAGACAGATGGAAGAAGCCTTCCTCGAAGCCATTCAAGAGTGTTCTTCAGCGTGCACGAGTATGGCTGTCTGAACGTGGGATCACAGCTTAACGTCCCATCCGACGGACTTCTCCGAACGTTGTCCGTCGGATTGGGACGTTAAAACCTTCCAAGATCATCGGCTACACAAGAAAGAAAGGCATTTTTCCAGGTCCATTTGATAAGTAGTCATATACTCTAACCACCGAAATAATCATGTAAGCAGGGCTAGCAACCATTCGTAAAAGTTATTAGGAAATTTAATTTGTCCGTAAATGCCCGCAGAAATATTATATGTCTGAAAAAATGTTAAGAATTGTACATAAAATATGCTTTGCATTTTTTCACGAATTTCAATTCTATATTTTTTCGAAATTATTCGAAAAAATTACGTTATTGTTATATTACATGGTTTGACATTGTGAAGTTTAACAGTACAACAAGTTGTGAAAATGCGATTTTTTACACCAATAATCATCTATGTTTTCTTTTAACATAAATGATTATGTTTGGATACGTTAAATATTTCTAAAAGCAAAATAAAATCTAATTTTAGACAGCCATCAGTTATTACGAAGTACAAACAAGAATATTCTAATGACTAAAAATGAATAATACTACCATACAAATTTAAGTATTGTTTTTGTGAAATAATAATGAAAAATATTGTTCGTATGGTTCTATATTGTTATATTTCGATGCAAAAGTGCGTCCTTAAAATACAAGGTTATTACAAAAGATTACTTATATTTTAGCGTGGTAATTTTTTAAAATAATTAAGTAACAAAAGTAACTGTGTGTACAAAATATCAAGAAACTCTCAAAGTTTCCTTGTTATGAGTTCGTGGAATTAATATTCCTCGCCCGTCCCGTGGTCAGCATGCTTGACTACTGATCTAAAAGACCTGGGTTCGAGCCCCGGATAAGGTATGGATGTTTGTGTTGTTTTTCTGCTGAGGTACTACCATCCTCTCAAACATTCTACTATCGCATATAAACTGACAAGTTCCTGTCAGACCTCTGTGTCAAGCAGCTGCTTGAGGGGGTATTTATTTTTATAATTATAATGTTTTAAATACCAAATTTCCAAATCAGTGTATTGGTAGAGGTGGACCGATCTTGTGTCCCATTAGAAGTCTCGATTTCACACTTCATTGGACATATTTTTTGAGGAGAATACATTCAAAACATCTCTTATCGCAATTTACAGCATTTAAAGAATCACTGCAGCTGTGGCAAGTGTTAACCAGACATGCTTAGCTTTGTATGGAAGGAAGTTGAATATCACTCCACCAATGGGGGCGGGGGTGGCTCAGTCGGTGGCGCACCAGGCTCGTAATCTGCAGTTCCCAGGTTCGAGTCCCAGCTGGGTCAGCGTTGAGATTTATCTCCTCAAAATTCCCCGCCCTGCCAACGGTCAATAGGGGAGAGCATTGGCTTGAAAAGGCCGCCGTCCGTCGGATGGGGCGTTAAGCCGTAGCCCCGTGTGTGGGAGAGCCATACCCTGTGCACGTTAAAGAACACACTGGATGGCCTTCACGGGAACATCTGTCTCCTAACAATTCCAGTGGGTCCTCTCCCCAACCTTCTCTGAGCCTTCGGGGTCTAGTGACTTGGCCATTTAGTCCATGGTGTGCAAAAAAGTGCCGCTCAAAGGTAAAACAACCCAACTCCACCAATGGCTCGCACTTTGGGGTCTGTTGAATACAAAACGAAAAGTCGAGAATAATAACCATGCATTTGATTGTCAGCGAAATTTTCCCTTCTATAAAATGTTTTTTTTTCTACATTGCATGTAAAGTAGGGGAGAAAAAAATTGATCCTACCTACCAATTCATCTTCAGCAGCTTTTCCTGTTAATATTCCTTTCCCGCATCTACCAGGAAATGATTATTTTTATCCTCACTCCGACGTTCTTTGCCACGATGGTCTATCTCACCCTTCACCTTCCTGACAAAGGCCTTCGAGGGTCAGGGCGCCTCTCCCTGAGAGTTTCCGAGAGGCATGACCTGCACCGTTCTTCCGTGGGTGTCTCCGCCCACGTTGACCCTTACGGTGCAAAAGAAAACCGCAGTTATTCGCCGAACTTCCTCCTTGAGGAGATTAGTGAAGGAACAAGCTCTTGCTATTGACATCTTATACATTGTGCTCCTCCTATGAGGAGAAATGCTGGACGCATTTTGATTTCGTTTTTTGCGGATTTGAAGCTTGATCTTTAGTTGTTTTTCTAGATTGTATTGGATTGTTTTATCTCTGAGCGGCACTTTTTTGCACACCATGGGCTAAATGGCCAGGTCACATGGACCCCGAAGGCTCAGAGAAGGTTGGGGGAGGGGACCCACTGGAACAGTTGTTGGGAGACAGATGGTAGCTTACCGTCAGGGCCATCCAGCGTGTTCTTTAACGTGCACAGGGTATGGGCTCTCCCGCACACGGGGCCACGGATTAACGTCCCATCCGACGGACTTTCCAAGCCCATCGGTGTTCCCTACTGACCGTGGGCAGGGCGGGGAATTTTGCGGAGATAAATCTCAACGCTGACCCAGCTGGGACTCGAACCTGGGAACTACAGATTACGAGCCTGACGCGCTACCGACTGAGCCACCCCTGCCCCAGTTGTTTTTCTAAAAAAAACAGCTATTTTCACTTTATCGTCTGTAGACATTTAGCTTTTTTTTAGGTTTTAAGTATAACAATTCGCAGTTTCAAAATTTCTGAATAACTTAATGGTGATCTCTAGTATTGGAAAAAATTGTAAACGATAAATGTTTTTCGATTACTGCAAACGACCAAATGATGTGAGCAAATTTAAATTTTGATGGTAGAGTGTGATTGGTCAAGAGGTGTACACTGGTAGCAATAATTTGTCTTTTTACGCGGGGAGAGTGGGTGAAAATACGCATTTTTTAGAGATGAATGAAAAATTCTTTTGGAGTTGTAGAATAAAAGTTTTCGACTAATATAATAATTATATGAAGCTGAATTAATGAATGATTGAGAAAATGCAGTATTTAGTAAGTGTTACTAATAAAGCCGTCCCGTGGCCGAGTGGTTTGCGCGCTTGGCTGTTGAACTAAGGGGCGTGGGTTCGAGTCCCGGATTAAGGCATGGACGTTTATGTTGTTTTTCTGCTGAGATCCAGCCATCCTCACAGACCTTTTACTGTGGCATATAAACTGACAGGCTCCTGTCAGACCTCTGTGGCAAGCAGCTGCTTGAGGGGGTATTTATTGATTTTATTTACTAATGAAATATTACTGTTTGCATTTTCTCAACCATTCATTAATTTGGCTTCACATAATTATTCTATTAGTCGAATTTTTTAGTGTCAGAAAATGCTAAAGGCATAAAATAACATTAACTCTCTTTGAATACGAGAATCATACTAGCCAGAGGCGATACGTTATGCTGCGTGTTGATTTTGGTTAGTAGGGCGAATTGGTCTAATCATAGAGACTTAGATGTACTGTGCCTAAACTAAAAATCATTCCGATCGTCCGGCACCATGGGGGCTTAAATAACACCGTATTATTGAATATTCCAGACTATTGAAAGGTAGTCCTAGAAATGGCCCAAGATGTTTCAATATCCTTTTTGGTTGGGTTGTTTTACTTCCAAGTGGCACTTTTTCCCCCACATAATGTGCTAAATGGTTAGGTCACAATTACCCCGAGGGCTCAGAGAAGTTTGGGGGAAGGGGATCCATTGGATAGTTGTTAGGAGACAGATGGTAGCCTCCTGTCAAGGCCATCCAGCGTGTTCTTTATTGTGCACAGGGTATGATTCTCCCACATACGGGGCTACAGCTTAACGTCCCATCCGATGGATGGCGGCCTTTCCAAACTCATCAGTGTCCCCTACTGACCGAGGGAAGAACCAGGAGTTTTTTAGTGATAAATCTCATCTCTGGTCCGGGTAGGACTCTAATCTGGGAACTGCAGATTACGAGACTAGCGCGCTACTGACTGAGCCACCGCTATCCCAAGAAGACACTTTTTTTTTCACATTTTTAAATGTTAGACGATATTATTATAACTGAAAGAACTGTAAATAAAATAAGCAAATAAGAAATGACGTATTAAGGAAATAAAAATATCATCAGCAAAAATCATACTCAAAGGAAAGATTGTCGGAAGAAGAATGAAAATTCTCAAGCAAAAGGAAATTTAGATCTAGGGTGAAAAGAATTAAACAGGAAAGAACACATTTAGGGGGCCAAAAAATAAAATAAATACCCCCTCAAGCAGCTGCCTGCCACAGAGGTCTGTCAGTTTATATGCCACAGTAGAAGATCTGAGAGGATGACTAAAGTAAAATAGTTAAGGAAGATTAAAGCCTTAAACCAAGGAAAAAATATTATTAGGAATAAATGCAAAGGGATTATTATTAGTAATAATGAGAAAATTTCTACAATACTCACAGATTATATGAAAGCCTCACTACAGGATTGGAATCTTTGTGATATAGAATTGGATTTTAGGGAAGACAAACATGTTTTCAAGCACATTAATGGGTTGCAGTTTCTACAATCACCATGAATGCATTCACATATTGCCATTAGAATCCAGAGACGAATTAAAGAGGACAAAAATCACAGACATTTTGGATTTCTTTGTAAAATTCCTTCCAGTCTCTGAATTTGGAGTCATTCTTTTAGTACACTCATGCAGGTATATGCTCTTCTATATCAGGACCATATTCTCAATCCTAACAGTTGCATTCACGATGTGATCGATGTTGGATGGTTATCTGACAGTAACTACCGACTTCCATATCTTGTACGCACAGGATATTATTCTGTGAATCTCCATCAGTCGTCTACATAGAATATTGTCTCGTGATTTTCGCATATTATATTCACAGAGTATTGTCTTGAAAATTCTATCCACTGTGTGCACAGGATATCATGTCGTTGATTTTCATTCGTTGCTCCTCACACGGTTGGTTGGGCGTTGCCACTTCCATTAATATCCGCCAGGTATTATTGATTCTCAACTTCGATCCATTTTTAGTAGATGGCATTATTGCCTCTGAACTTCGATCCATTTTACGTAGAGGGTATTATTGTCTCTCAACTTCGATCTATTTTATACAGAAGGTATTATTGACTCGTAACCTCCGTTCATTTTATATACAACGTATCACCAATACAGAGTGGATACAGCAATTTATATACACGGTATCACCAATACAGGGTGGATACAACAATTTATATACAAGGTATCGCCAATATAAGGGGAGTGGTGAGGTTTCAAGAACCAATATATAGGAAAGTAATATACGTATTCAAGAAAATAATATTTTAGTTGAATACCTCAAAAGGTTTTGAACATAATGGTGCACCGTTCATGACCCTGCATATGTCCAATCGGTATTCTACCACTTCTTGCAATACACGCTGCAGCATATATCTTGTTACTTGCTCAGTTGCTTCTCTTTATTCTGGCTTTCAAATGATTCAGGTCTCGAATTTTATCAATGTAAACGTAATTCTTTACAAAACTCCAAAAGAAAAAAAAATGAAGACTACTTGGTGGCCTCAGAATTGGACCAAACCTGCCAAATCTGTCACGAAACGTTGCACTAATAATTTCCGTAACATCTCTTTAGAAATGCAGCTGTGTGCCCAGTCTTGTCTGGTAGCCACCAGTAAAACTGAGTTGGGGACAATATTCAATGGGATACATTTTGCGTATTTGGGGACAGTACTTCCCGAAACCTACTATTATTTGTCGGACACCCTCTATTACGCTTTCTTATTACCTTTTAGTTGAAATAATTCTTTTTTTTTTGTTGCAATCAGCGTGTAAAAAGTATTTAGAGCAAGACAGGAACATAATTTCTTCTACTCTTTGTAGCTTCTCCAAATAAGGCAAGAAATATTTATAGCTGACAGTTGAAATAGCACTGAAGGTTTAAGGCAAAAATAAGTTCTTTTATGGTCTTATTTTTCCTTGGCACTTGCCATCCAAACTAATTAAGATGTGTTGCAAAAGAATAAATAAAACTCACAAACAATATCACTCGTATAGAAAGAAAGCTTAGATGAAAAAAAAACAACCGAAATACACTTGAAGAGGAGAATCGTGTTATTAGATTCAAGACACTTAAACCTAGACATGGAGAAAGCAGTAGAAAATAAAAACAAAATGGAAAAGCAACTTGCTATTTTTCAGGTTCCTAATAATCTGATTACGTTTCTTAATGAAGAAGAAAAGCCTTAAAAGCTTTTTTCTTAATACTATCATTTACTTCTGTTCTTCTTTGAACATTTCCTTTAAGTTGTAAAACTAGGAGGATTGTTAACATTGGCTTTAAAAAGTGAAGAAGAAACCAAAGACTCCCAAGACACGGAAGTGTTTTTAAGAGACGGACAAATTGGGGCTTTATATATCACAGATTATTTACGCACGAAGTGGCACACTTCTTCTCCCACTTCATGGACTTCTGGAAAACAACAGAAACATATCAGATAACGTGAGCAGTTATTTAAAGTGTGGAAGAAAAGAAATTAAGGTTACTTTTATGTAAATTTTAGGTGAGTTATTAAATGAAACGTTTCTCATTTTTTTTGCCATTCTAAATCTATTAGATGATATTCCCAGAATTATAGAGGAGGGCAAGGAATGTCCCTTAAACATTTGAACTCGTGAAGAGTTAGTTGAAATAATTGAATTTTATTTGTTTACAAAATTCTTGCAATATCATTCAGGTTCATATTGGGCGTTTAAATCTTTGAAGTTGAAGAATACTAAAGCTATTCAGTGTTAGGGAAATGTTAATAGACTTGGAAATGTAAAATGTTAGCTGTAATGTAGTAAAACGATATTAAAAGTAGTTGCATGTTGCCAGAGTAAAGAAAATGGGCACGACGTAACCCTTATTTTCAATCTGCAACTATGAAAGAATAAACATGAAATAAGTTACTAATCAGCAAGTAATAAAATTTATGTCACTTTTTGAAAATTTGGTTTTTTGAGCCACCAGCGCAGACAGTTGTTTTCAACGTGATAATATTCTTTTGATCACAAATGGCAGTTTAACATTCAGTAATAAACTATCACAGGAAAACTCTTGAAATAATTTGCAACAGGTAATAATGTCCTGTGATACTTTTCCTGTGATATTTTATTACTCAGTTATTTATATAACTCTATGAGCGTGAATGACGAAATATTACTTCCATCATATGAGGCAGCGCGGTTGCCGATTCCCGACATAGATGGTGCCAGTAGCGAAAATCATACAAGCCAGTTTCACTTACTTCAAATGTACTTAAAGTCTTTGAAAGAATCTTAGTTAAAAGAATGCAATGGTTTATAGGGAAAAAAATATTTTGTCTGAAAATGTACACGGCTTCCGTAAAGACTGTATACTGTATACCAAAGACTGTATACTGCACCTGACTAGTAATATCTACTCTTCATTTCATAATAAAAAAGTCACAGCATCAATATTTATAGATTTAAAATCTGCTTTTGATACTGTTTAGCATGAAGGATTACTCTACAAACTAAAACAAATTGGTCTTTCTGGAAACATCATTCATTTTTTTAAATTTTATTTAACTGAGAAATACTATCAAGTAAAGTTAGAAGATACCTATTCTCATAAATATAAATATGCATCTGGAATAGTTCAAGGAAGAATTTTATCGCCTCTTCTATTTAACCTATATCTTTATGATTTACCAGACTCTATACCACAAAATATAAATTATTCTATTTATGCAGATGATATTTCTATTTGGAATTCAGACAAAGACTTTTAAAATTGAGAAAAATTTACAAACCGCCATCAATAACATTCGTTTCATCCTCATCATCCTCAAGCAGCCATGGGCTACGGAGGTTCAACCAAACCGTGCAATTTAGTTCTCCAAGCAAGTCTATCCTAAGCTACATCTACTGCATCTGGCCACTGCACAACAATTCTAACAAGATCCTGTTTGACATTGTCTGCCCACCGCATCCTAGGTCTCCCCATCTTTCTGAGGCCTTTAGGCAAACTGTTCATAACCCTATCTGCCAATTTATAATCATCCATACGGGAAACATGGCCAAACCAACGGAGTCTCTCTCTGCAGAATATGCTGCTTAAAGGAGGTTGCCGACTCCTTTGCCTAACCTCATCATTAGTTACAAAGTTGAACCACCTAATGCCCAAGATATATCTGGAATCAAAAGCATCTAGTTTCCTGTTATCTTTTTTACAAAGTGTCTAAGTTTCACTACCATAACTAACCCTAGAAAGAACCAAACTATTATATAGTCTAAGTTTAGTCTTTAGGTGTATACGCCTATTTCTCCACACTCTCCATAGATTCTTAAAAGTCCCGGCAGCAATCCCTATTCGTCTGTTAATCTAATGTCGCACATCACCATTATCTGTTACATAGCTCCCAAGGTAATTAAACTGTGACACCTGCTCCAGACTGCAACCATTCAGATTAACTGAATCACAGCCTGCCTGACCAATTTTCATCACTTTAGTTTTCTCTCTGTTTATAACCAAACCTATTCTACTACCAGTCTCATCAACAGCTCGAATGAAAGAGTTCATCTCATCAACATCATTTGCCAAAAGGGCTAAATCATCAGCATAACATAAATCAGATATTTTCGTATCTCCAGTCTACTTAAGGCTAAAATCTTTCCCTTGAAGTGAATTTCGCATAACATAATCAATAACCAAGCTAAAGAGAAAGGAGACAAAATGCACCCTTGTCGAACACCAGAAGTAATGCTAAACCAATTGCTACAAGCCTTACCAACTCTCACACACGACTCAGTGTTATTATAGAGAGCTTTCACTATATTAACTAACTTGTCAGGTATATCATATGATCTCACAATCAACCACAAATTATGACGATCAACAGAGTCGAAAGCCTTTTTGAAATCAACAAAGCTAGCAACCAAAGGTTTCTGAAACTCTAAACATTTCTCAAGAATCTGCCTAAGTGAAAATATCTGATCCACACATCCCCTACCACTTCTGAATCCACATTGCTCATCACGCAATTGACTGTCAACCAGATTCTTAATTCTATTAAGCACAATCATGGAAAGAACTTTACCTGGAACAGAGAGTAGGCTGATACCCCTATAGTTATCGCAAGAACTGCGATCACCTCTTTTGAAAATAGGGATAATAATAGCTCTGATAAAATTCTTAGGAACCATGCCTTTTTCATAAACGATATTCAGAATTTCAAATCATCCAAGTGGTAACCGAAACATTCCCAGCTCTAAGCATTTCCGTAGTAATTTCATCTACCCCTGGGGATTTATGTAGTTTAAGTTTAGAAACAGCCAAAATAACTTCAGATTGTGTTATAGGGCCATCATTAAAGCCACCAATGCATCTATCATCATTGCAAACAATGGGAATAGAACTAACCGCATTGTTTAGAATATCACTGAAATGCTCAGCCCACTAGCCATGACAGAATCCTCATCTTCTATAACCTTACCTTGTTTATCCTTCAATCCCTATATACCTGTCCGTTTTCTACCACACAAAACATTAACTATCTGGTACAGCTCTCTGCTGTTGTGCTGTCTAACTGCTTCCTCGGCTTTGTCAGCCAAACCATCAAGCCAAAGATTCTTATCAGCAGCTAACTGATCTTTTACACGTATATTAAGTTCTCTGTAATGCTTTCTATTAGGACTAGTAGGGTATTGATTAAGGACATTCCTGCAGTTCTTTCTTTCCGAAATAAGCTCAAGTGCCTTATCACTCAGATAATTCTGCCTCTTCTGTTCCTTTTTTTCCTAAAAGAGTACTGTTAGTGTCCAACAAAGCATGTTTAAAATGATCCCATTCTTCCTCAACTTCAGTAGTAAGCATACCATGACTGTCATAATGACTAAGTAACCTATCATGGTAAGCTTTGGCTATAACTAGATCTTTCAGAGCTTCAATATTAAAAGTAAAAATTTTAACCCTAGCAGAACATTTTTTAAGTTTAAGTTGCAAGACACTTTTAACAAGGTAATGGTCAGATCCAATTTCAGCTCTCCTATATGACCTGGTATTCCTAACAGAACTAGCCCATTTGCTGTTAATTAATATGTAATAATCATATTCTTATGCAGCCCATCGGGTGAAACCCATGTGTATTTATGTATGGCGCGGTGTTTGTAATATGTGTTAGTTATTGTGAAACCATTGAGTTTACTTACCTGTAGGAGACGTTGCCCATTGACATTGCAGCTACCAATGTCAAAAGGACCTATTACTCCTCCCCAAAGGTCAGAGTCAGTATCAACTTTGGCATTGAAGTCACCTAGAACAAGGGTAATATCTCCTTTCTTGACAGAATTCAAAAATATCCTGAAGTTGTCCGTAAAACCTATCCTTCTCATCCTCATCAGCATCCTCAGTGGGGGCATAACAGCAGATAACATTCAAGTCTTTAATGCTTGTCTGAAATTTTGTTGTAAGAAACCTTTCATTAATGCACTCATATCCTAGAAGAGCATCACTTGCGTGTCTGCTGAGAAGCAGACCCACATCTTGGTGATGCTTATTGTCGTTCCTCCCTGAAAAGAGAAATTTAAGATTATTTTTAAGAATCTGACCTTTATCTGTCCATCTGGTCTCTTGCAAGCCAACAATATCTAAATAATAATGGTGGAATTCTTGTGTGAGGACATCAAGAGAAAAAGCTCTGTGTAGAGTCCTCACATTCCAACTACCTATGGAGGGAAAATGGTTAGTGGGATATTTAAAGAAACTATGTTTATTGAGAGAGGGAATGCCGACAATTACAAACAGCCCCCTAATCGCAGACATGGGGCAAAGACCCGTTCCCCCACCACTAAAGGCTGAAGCCACCTACACTGGAAGACTTCCTCCAATGTAGGATTTGACGATGCCAATAAAAGCAAAGAGTTCAGGTGCCTGCGATGACCTCTGCTCAGGATTATCCACCAGCTGATAAACATATCCTGTGAATCTATTCACTTGGGGCTGTCAACCCACAAACAAACAGATAACACAGCGAAAGATTTTCCCTCCACAGAAGCCCACCAGTGCAGCAAAATCATGATCAAGCTCAGATCCATAATTCCATATTAATACTTATATATGGTCAACACCAGGACCTTGTGTGGTTGACCACTCCTCAGCAGGGTAGAAAAAAAAAGAAAATTAGCCATAGATGTCCAGATCAGTAGGCCACACTAATCTGGCAGCTGTCCCCTTCCGTTCACTTCCACAAGAGAGTATCTCTTTTGAAAGGTTCTAACGGTCTGCACCATGAGAAGGCGAGGTCAGACATTAGGTGCTAGGCCTGGCCGGTTCTATGCACCATCACAGGGGATTGTTGCATAGCTCTCCTTCCAGTGACTGACTACCTAGCTACCATTTACAGACCAATATTCGTTTATATTGTCTTAAATGGCATTTAAAATAAATATTGAGAAAACTTATGTGATGCCTTTTGTAAGGCCCAGATCTGTTATTCCTAAATTAGATATTAAAATAAGTAATAATATACTGCCAAATACTGATATTTATAAATTTCTAGGTGTCTATATAGATTCGAAATTAAATTGGAACAAACTAATAGATCATGCCTGCATCACTGGTAATAAGTTATTCAACTTTATCAAATGTCTTGCCTCCACAAATTGGGGATCCTCCCCTACTTATCTTACTCAACTTTACTGCAATTTAATTAGACCAGAAATGGAATTTGGGATTGAACTTATTGCCGGCGATGCTGAAAATAATTTAAAAAAGCTCAATTTAATTCAAAATTCATCAGATTCGCCTTGGGCCTGATGAAAAGCTCTCCTAATCTAGTTTAAATGCTGAAACCTCTATTTCACCTTTCCAGATCAGGGCACCATATTTACTACTTAATATTATTTCAAGACTTCATCTCAAGCACCATGATCATTTTCTAATCAATCTATTTAAAACTGAAAATTGTTTCGCCCTACAATTAATTTTATGAAGGAAAAGGCTGCTTTTAATTATATTCTTGATAAAAATCATAAAGGAGACATCATTAGTAATGAACCCACTTGGATGTATCATTTGCCAACCATCTTCCAGGATTCCTCACATATCCACAAAAAGTATACTGATATTTCTATATTGAAAACTTTAAGTGATTCTTATATTCACAATTCCTATCAAAATTTTACTGCTATTTATACCGATGGAGTTTTTTTTCCTGACTCATACACTGCCACAGCAGCTTTCTGCATACCTAAATTAAACATTTATAAAGCATATAAATTTATAAAAGGATGTACTATTATACAAGCAGAACTCTTTGCAATTTATTCTTCTTTACTTTGGATACAAGAACAGTATATTTTAAATAAATTTGTTATTTTGACTGATTGCAGATCTGCTTTATATTCGATAGAAAAAATATTTTGGAAAATAAATATCCTAGTTCAATCTGTGATATATTACATTTATGTAATGATTTATATAAAATAAGAAAAATTATTAAAAATCAGTGGCTACCTAGTCACTGTGGAATTGAAGGAAATGTTTTAGCCGACTCATGTGCCAAAGATGCAATCAATTTAACTGACACTACTGATATTCCTATATTAATATACAAATTAAAAATTATCTTAAGTCATCAGAAAAAATACAGCTCAACAATTATTTTAAAGTTCAGAGTTCTGTTAAACATCATTTTAGATATCAACTTGATCAAAATATATGATCATTGCTAAAAATTAAAATGTCTTGAAAGAATTTTGCAAAATATTAAGATTGAGAACTGGTATTGCAAAGTTAAACAGCTACTTGTACAAGATAAAGAAATCAGATAGTGCAAATTGTATTTACTGTAACTGTGAAGAAACTATTTCACATATTTCATTGAACTGTTCACATTATGACAAAGAACGTAAAATGTATTTTCAGCAATTATCTCAACTAGGAATAAATCAGTTTACATATGTTGAATTTTCCAGTAGATGACGTTAGAAGTGCAACCTACAACTTTCTTATTAACTTCCTGCTCGCGACTTCTTTGTTTAACAGGATATAACCAGATTTCCCCCTCAAAAAAGCTCGACCAATCGGATTTCAGTTTCTATGGTTACAGTTTTTAAATTCAATCTTTCTACTCTAACGTTCTGTAACGGAAATTTGTTCCTTCACAGCCTGACTTTGGTAGTGAATACGTGTAATATATTAAATATATCATTATTACTCAGATCTTTATTTTCAAATTTAAATTATTATTTATTTTACTATTAAGCATAAAACTATTGAATTAATTAATTATGACACTTCATTGAATAATGACAACTAATATGTTTGATATGTATAATATTTAAAATATTCTCTTGTTTTTCTTTATACTTTTTGGTACCATGGTTGTTAGGTGTATAAATAAATAAATAAATAAATAAATATCAGCAAAATATGCGGAATGCTTATATGTCACATTGTTAAGCAAACGGTTAGTCTAGGACAGGCATGGCCAACTGTTTTTGCCCCCGGGCCGGATTGAAAAAAAAATATTTTCACCGGCCGGATGAAATATTAAAATTGAAAAAGGTTAAGCAAAACACTTATTTCTTTAAGTAAACAAAATTTTATTATGAAATTTGTTTATGAATAATGTAAGTAAATCAATACAACAAATTAACATAATAACTAATGCGACGTGTTGAGGCGGTTTGCATCGCTTATTATTTTTTTTATTATCGTTCGTTTTAATACGTCGCTTGAACATCAAGCAGATTATATCGAGTACAGATGAGTATAAAAGTTTTAATTCTTTATAACGGAATCTTTTTTAAAAAATATAGATTTATCGAGAACTAATTCGATTAATTACTAGAAGTTAAATGCTAATATTGAAAAATTGTTCGCGGGCCACATAAATTCATTACGCGGGCCGGATCCGGCCCGCGGGCCGTATGTTGGCCATGCCTGGTCTAGGATGATCTAGCAGTGAAGATGCCTGGAATGTTTCTGGGAGATGTTTGTTAGAATCTCTCAGGACGAAACCAAATTATTTTCTGTAGTTTAACATGTTTCTTCTATATAAAGTGCTTCAAATTATACATACACGCCCTTCTCCTTCATACATACAGTCGCTCAAAAAATATCCTAACACTATGGTTGATTACAGAATTCAGAAAAATATCTAGCAACGATTTTTTAGAAATTAATGATCTGGCAGCCTTCGTGTACATACACGAAGGTTGCCAGATCACTAATTTGTAAAAAAATCGTTTCCAGATTTCTTTTTTTATTCTGTAATCAACCATAGTATTAGGATATTTTTTGAGCGACTGTACCTATGCAAAATATCTTGATCACCTATATAAGAAATTTTTTCTTGCACTATTAAAAACACTTATGTTCAGCACACACACACACTTTCCCCAGAAAAAATCTTGGGTACCTACTTTTTCTCTCAAATAGTTAGCTAAAACTCGGCATATTCAGCTAGTTATTCATGAGTTCCATGTTTACAGGACATTTCCTATGTTACTCTACTATTGAAACTTGAACTGATCAAACTCTGTTAAACTGTTAAAAAAGTTGTTGACTATATGGATAATCCAACATGGCAAATTGGTTGTTCATTCCCAATCATTTATAGTCACTGAGAAATGAGCCACTCATAAGAGTTCAGTGATCAAAGCATCCGGGTCTTGGGCTCGTATTCCATTAGCACTGTAACTCAACGTTTTTTAACTAACAATTTATGATATTTTCAAAGTTCTCTTTATTTAAGAAGCCAAAAAAATGATGTCATCAATATTATTGTACTGATGACATCATTTTTTTAATACTTTTATTTTTAATACTTTTTACATTTAATTAATACTTTTATCTGCGCTAATTTTTGCTGTGCAATTAACTAAACATCCATATTACAATGATCTTTAGGCAGAGTATACTATCCTCACTTAGAACGTGAACAAAGAAAGCGGAAGGAAACTTCAATGCTGTTTCAGCTGGAACTCGAACCAGCAATTTGTGTTTTGCCTCTGAGCGGCACATTTTTGCACACAATGGACTAAATGGCCAGGTCACGAAGAAACTGAAGGCTCAGAGAAGGTTGCGGGAGGGGACCCACTGGAACAACTGTTGGGAGACAGATGGTAGCCTCTCGTCAAGGCCATCCAGCGTGTTCTTTAACGTGTACAGGATGTGACTCTCCCGCACACGTAACCACGGCTTAACGTCCATCCGATGGCCGGCGGTATTTCCAAGCCCATCGGTGTCTCCTACTGACCGTGGGCAAGGTGGGGAATTTTGCGGAGATAAAACTCAACGCTGACCCAGCTGGCACTCGAACGTGGGAACTAAAAATTACGAGCCTGGCGTCCCTCAATACTGGAATAGTTGATACTCGAGCCTGGGATAACAAATTATATCAGGACTGTGAACTAAGCTTCTATAATTATATATCAATTATTGATACACCTTGGGTTATTTAGAAGCACAGCATGGATGGAAATAGCCTTATACACCACAAGCAGGCAACCATTTGATATGAAGGAAACTTATTAACTCCTTTATTGTGATAGCCATTTTTCACTAATTGCTGCAAAATGGCTATCATAGTGAAATTTATTCATTCCAATTAATTAGGAACTTGCTTTTTTTTTAAAAAAAAACGAGTTAAATAAAAGGACATTGAATAGGAAAGTAGCTGAGTAAAAGAAGAAACAGTGGCGCACTGACAACATGAGAGACGTGCATGGAAAAGAACATTGAAGACGAAGATTAAAATAAAAGGAATATAAGAGATATGCAATCGATTGTGAGTGGTTGACTGATTTGACAGCTGACGGACAGGGGATCACGATAACTTTAGCTATGATGCAAAAATGGTAGAACTTTGAAAATTTGCACTTAGGGATAATCCGGATCGTAGATCTCCGGAGATTGAATCGCGTAGATTGTAGATTGAACGGAGAAGACGCTGTTAAAAGGAAATGATATTGGAAGGAAAAGAGCGAGGTTGAAAAGAGATTGCATTGAAATGGGAAGAGATGCTGAAAGTAGATCATATTGAAATGGGAAGATGACGGTGAAATGAAATCATATTGAAAGGATAAGATGGAGTTTTATAGCAGGGCAAAAATCCGAAATGTTACTCTGATATGTCCTTCAAGACCAAATAATAATAATTTTATTTCCATTTTATTATGCAATACAAAGATGTTATGCTAGTTAATATAATACAATTCACATAAACCAGAAAAGGGACACTCAGTTAAAAAATTCAATACAGAATTTGACAAGACTGAGCACCTTAACTAAATTTCATTAAATCATAAACTTGTGGCAAATATCTACTGTATGATACATCAGTATTTTAAGCGTTTTAAGCATTAAAAATGTTAACGAGTTAAAGTAGTTAACAAACTATGTTTGAATGCAGAAAACTTTTCAGCTCCTTTTAAATTATTATCTAAATTATTACAAACTTTCGTACCATGAAAGATTAGTGATGCTTGTTCGTAATTTGTTCTGCATAATGGTAATTCCAGGTCAAGTTGCTGTCTACTTGGGTAATGGTAACACTTCTTTTGCAAATTGATATCGTATTTTTTTAACCTAATAGCATAGAATATAAATAATGCTATATTTAATTTGCATAGATCCGGAAGTTGTAGAATTTTGGCTTTTCCAAAAAATTATTTAGTATGCTCATTCAAGTTTAGATTATACAGAGTTCTGACGAATGTTTTTTGAAGATTTAGTAGATTATTAATATACTATTACTTGCGTTACCCCATATTAAAATGCAATAATATAGTAATAATATAATAAAGGTCAAACCTGGATCTACCAATGCTAGAATCGTGAAAATTGGTTCGAGGGGGCGTTTTGGGCTGTAGATGTAGGAAACGTTTAGGAATTTTGGATTCAGAGAGTCCTTCGAGGTCAAAGGTCTAATTTTAATCTATCGATCCAAGATAGCTGCAAATTGATTCCTGGTGGTCGATTTCTGAAATGTTGTTGAATTTTGGTTGCGATGAGTCCTTTGAGGTCAAATATAGATCTACTGGGTTGGGTTGTTTTACCTCTGAGCGGCACTTTTTTGCACACCATGGGCTAAATGGCCAAGTCACATGGACCCCGAAGGCTCAGAGAAGGTTGGGGGAGGGGACCCACTGGAACAGCTGTTGGGAGACAGATGCTAGCCTCCCGTCAAAGCCATCCAGCGTGTTCTTTAACGTGCACAGGGTATGGCTCTCCCGCACACGGGACAAACGGCTTAACGTCCCATCCGACGGACGGCGGCCTTTCCAAGCCCAGCGGTGTCCCCTACTGACCGTGGGCAGGGCGGGGAAATTTTGCGGAGATAAATCTCAACGCTGACCCAGCTGGGACTCGAACCTGGGAACTACAGATTACGAGCCTGGCGCGCTACCGACTGAGCCACCCCCGCCCCCTAGATCTACTGGAGTTAGAGGTCTACAAATTTGGTATCTGGGGGTATTTTGAGTCGTAGATCTCAAAAATAATGCCAACGTTTGGATGCGATGGGTCCTTTGAGGTCAAATACCGAAATATCTGGGCTGTAGAGATAACAGTTGGTGAATAGCGATATTTCTGACTGGGTTGTTTTACCTCTGAGCGTCACTTTTTTTCACACAATGAGCTAAATGGTTTGGTCACAAGGACCCCGAGGGTTCAGAGAAAGTTGGGAGAGGGGACTTACTAGAACAGTTGTTGGGAGACAGATGGTAGCCTCCCGTCAAGACCGTCCAGTGTGTTCTTTAATGTACACAGGATATGGCTCTCCCGCACATAGGTATGTGTGTGTGTGGGGGGGGGGGGGGATTTCCGGCAGTAGAAGTAAGAAATGAAATGGAATTTCAGATTAGATATCGCATTTGAGGTCAAATAGGGGTCGGAGTGACGGGCTAGAAATGTAAAGGTTCCGAAGGCACCGACTGATTTTTAGTAAGAGATATATTTGCAAAAGGAGAGGAATATAGCAGAGAATATGGGATATTGAAAATAAGAAGGGGGATATTTGAAACGGAATTGGAAGATGCATATTAAAAATGGGAGAGTAGCATCTAAAAGAGGAAGAAGGTTATATCACGAGATAGAGAGTATGTAAAAGAGAAATTAGTTGATTGCCTATTGGGGTTTCATGGTACAGGAGAAACCAAGCATGCGCCAAACATAGCAGAGGAGAGCAGAAATTTTGAAAGGGGGAGAGCAATGTGTTTTTTTTAATTATTATCCATCAAACAGCTACTTGCCACAGAGGTCTGAGAAGAACCTGTCAGTTTAATACGATACAGAGAAGATATGTGAGAAAAGCGAGACCTCAGCAATTGATTTATTGAATAAGGCAAGAGAAATAATACAAAGGGAAGAAAATATTGTAAATGGGGAAAATATTATAATGGAGAGATGATATTTAAAGGGAAAAATAGTGTTGAAAGGAGATGTTGATGTTGAAAGATGATTACATTGAAAGAGATAGAGGACGTTGAACGGAGAAGATATTAAAAGGAGAAGATCATATTGAAATGGGAAGATGATGTTAAAGCGATATCATACTGAAAGGGAAAGATGATGTTGAAAGGAGATGATATTAAAAGCTAAAGAGAGTATTGGAAATGTTAAAAAGGGGGAAGATAAATATTAAAACATTAAAGGAGAAAAGACG
This sequence comes from Ryuthela nishihirai, assembly GCA_038380435.1. Taxonomy (NCBI): domain Eukaryota; kingdom Metazoa; phylum Arthropoda; class Arachnida; order Araneae; family Heptathelidae; genus Ryuthela; species Ryuthela nishihirai. The sequence continues at coordinate 30,699,495 of JAWZYU010000019.1, read as the reverse complement.
ATTGTAAGAGAAGGAGGATATTGAAACACGAGAGGGAATATTAAAATGTTAGAAAGTATATTAAAATGACGTAAAGGAATATTTTGAATAGGGAATGATATATCGGAGAGAAGGATATATTAAAAAGCCTCAGAGAACAATCAATGAGTGATTTTGTTTACTTTTGCACTTGATATAAAATTCAACTTTTCCAAATAGGAGCATTAAATCATTCTTTATACAAAGTTCCATTTTTCATCAGCCGAACAAGATGCAAAGGAAAAAGAAGATAGACGATACATTTTCTATTAACGCTGACGGTGTCACATGATGATAAATCACCTGTTTAAATAACACTATCTTAGTGAAGAAATACACAAGACTGAGAAAAAAAAAACAAGGATTTATTTTTCTCTAGCATCAGCCACATCATTTCAGCGAAGTGGGAAGCAAGATTTGGTTGCAAGATCCATTAAGTATTCATTTTCCCAGTATCATTATTTTCCGCTTTATTTCAATCAAATGCCAAACCTTTAAAAGATAATTTTCTGCGCTTTATTATAAATTACTCGTGCAGTAAATTACGCGAAAACGTATTAGTTCGGTGAGCAGTGCAGCAAATGCATGGATTGAAAGCCCGGGCGGGAAGTTTTTTACTATTTTATAGTTTCAGAATCTAATAAGAATTGAGGTTGTCGCTGTAGGCTTCATGTCCTGATGATGCCGAATAGGAATCCTGAAAATGCACTCCACTCGTAAGAGATTGCTGTGTACATTTCATCACTTGGAGAGCAAGAATGATCATCGGAATCTGAAGGTTCTCTCTAAGTGGTGGCTATGTTTCTTCTTCGTTAAAATTTTAAGTTTGGCATTTGGCATATTTAACATTGGCATATTGATTGAAGGCACATAAACTTTGTGCTTTAGTTTCGGCTGGGATATTTTACCTCTGAACAGAGCATTGGTTTAAATAGCCAGGTCACAAGGACGCCAAGGGCTCGGCGGAGTTGGAGAAACGTAACCCATTGGACAGCTGTTAGGAGACAGATGGAAACCTCTGTTAGGGAGATCCAGTGCGTTCTTTAGTGTATGCAGAGTATGACTCTTCTATATAACGTAGCCACGACATATGTCCCATCCGATGGACTTTACAAACCCATCGTTGTTCTCTTTATCATCGAGGACAGGATGGGGGTTTAGCGGATATAAATCTCAACCCTGGCACAGGTGGACTCGAACCTGGAAACTGCAAAGTAGGGAGATAATGAGAGTTCTAACTCAGAGGCGGATCAATGTTAATCCTATGGGACCGCTTCCCATGTCTTTAGAGTGGAGAAGGATCATTGTCACATCTATAAGTCAGAACTCTCACTGTTTTAAGACTGAAGTCGTACAATGCTGAATAGAATACTTCCCTCCAGTGATGTATTAATCTGAAACTATATTATTCAGTTAAATTGGAGGCAATAATTGATATATGACAGATGATATTGAATGAAGTAAGAAAAAGGAAAAAAAACAAAAACTTGTAATTTCCAGAGACGGCTATCTTGGGTTGGGTTGTTTTACCTCTGAGCGGCACTTTTTTGCACACCAGGGGCTAAATGGCCGGGTCACATGGACCCCGAAGGCTCAGAGAAGGTTGGGGGAGGGGACCCACTGGAACAGCTGTTGGGAGACAGATGGTAGCCTCCCGTCAAGGCCATCCAGCGTGTTCTTTAACGTGCACAGGGTATGGCTCTCCCACACACGGGGCCACGGCTTAACGTCCCATCCGACGGACGGCGGCCTTTCCAAGCCCATCGGTGTCCCTTACTGACCGTGGGCAGGGCGGGGAATTTTTGCGTAGATAAATCTCAACGCTGACTCAGCTGGGACTCGAACCTGGGAACTACAGATTACGAGCCTGGCGCGCTACCGACTGAGCCACCCCCGCCCCGACGGCTATCTTGGATTACGTTACCCCACCCGCTATCGACCGCCCTCTGTTTCCGCATCAGACATGGTGTGTTACAGCATGTTTTGGAAAAGTTCATCCCCCCCTCACACCCTTGACCGCTATTTTCGGGCCCATCTCGAAATTTCTCTAAGTCCGGAGAGTTTGATAACGTCACCTATTAGAAGTTTTAATTTTTAAATAATTTTTGCCCCAATAACTTTTTTCCTTTCATTTTCTGCAGCACAACCATTTTTTTTTAGTTTCTGCGGTATAGTCCTTCTTCTAATATAAATATGATTTCCATCAGTCAGAATTCTCATTCTGTTGTCAAGACGTTGACAATTCTCTGCTGCTGCGTCTGTATGATTTTTCAACTCCTAGAAGTCAATAGCGATAGTTTTCGACGTCCTCGTGTAGTATAAATCATCTCCACTTATTTCAAAAGTTACTGTTTTGAAATGCAATCTTGTGATATATGTCAGAAGACTTTCACACTCCAAACGAATCTCACTCGTCATAAGGGATATCGTGATGGAAAAATCCTATTTAAGTGCTCTCAATGTGAATCTACATTCTCAAGGAAAGATGAAAAACAACGCCACGAGTTATCCCACACCTCCAAGAAAACCGACAAATGTGAAGAATGTGCTGTGGAGTTTGGAAGAAAAGACAATTTTTTGCGACATCAGAGAAAGCCACATAATAAAAACGAAAACGTTCTAAAGATGAAAAGTTTCCCCAGAAGAAGCAAAAACCGGACCCTGAAGACTCCTGCCATTTTACAGAAGAACCCTGTCAACAAATAAGCTGATGGCGACTGGAGAAACATCTGCTGATTGTCCGAGGGAAAGACGAGGGTTCAGTAGAGATAAATCAAAACGATAGCCCAGGTTGGGCACGGAATTGCAGATTACGGATCTGGCGCTACAGACTAAACCAATCTTCGCCCTAAAGACCATGGGTATCCGCAGTTATGTGTATAAGAATCGGCACATTCGCCCTAAGAACATCTCCAATTCCTATAGATCTAGAAAAACAACATGGAAAACATACCTTTCGATATGGTTAGCTACAGAAAACACATAGAAATTGGCCGACTTTTCACCTTGAAATATCGCCACAAGCAGCAATCATCTGAACAAGAAAGAATTTTTGAGTAGTAGGATTTTTTCCCTACAGTGAGCGTTCCATGTATTTTTTTTTAATATGTGTATCCTACGCTCTAACCTTTAAAGAACAAAAAGAACGACTAAAAATGCTGCTGGGAATTTTGAAGATGACTTGTCGAAGTAGTCTAAAAGAAACACTTAGAACAAGAACAAAAAACGAACTTCGTAAAAAGATTATAACTTTAACGTCCCTGATTTGAATTCAAAAAGACAAACCAAAAAAAAAATCAGTTTAGAAAAAAAATAAAACCTCGAACAACGGAAAAGCACGTGTCATCAATCACGGCAGTTTTCCATCTGAAAAAAAAATTAAAAAAAGGAGATAGTCATTTTTCCGTCGTTATCGCACGAGAAGCACCTTCGTATCTAACGACTCGAAACTCCATCACTACGCTTACAGGCTACGGGGTTAGGAGACGAAGAAGAAAATTAAAGAAAGTCCTGATATGCAACAGAAAAATAAGGTGGGACGGAAATTGTGTGTGTTTGGGGGGGGGGAGAAGAGACGAAGCGAGGTCTCTTAGTGTACTACAACCACTCTGTGTCCGATGAATTTCACACAAGGTCGGCAGTGCGGAGACGGAATACTTTTGACGATGTCTTCCGCATTTTACTGAAAGGCGTATTTCGGGAGTTGAGATGTTTCGCGCAGTCATTAATGTAAACAAAAAAAGGAATGAAATGATGGACGCCTTTATTCTAGTCTCGGATCGCGTGAAAACCTTCTGTTGGTCGTGAAACGCGCGCTCCGCGAGATGAAATGGGATGCGGTGTCACGCGGAGGATGATGAAGTCAACGAGCAAAGAGGGAATATTCGATGTTCTGTTTCCCCTCTTTCAGACATCTCCGGAGTTTGCTTTTCAGATTTTTTTCTTTTCTTCCTTCCTACATTGTTCTTTGCGATGCTTTTACTATAGAGCAACTGCTAGAGATGAATTGGCAGGGAAAAAAGCATACTCTGAGTTTATACTCAGAGTATGCTTTTTATGTACTCTGAGTTTATACTCAGAGGTATGGTTGTTTTATTTCTAAGCTTCACTTTTTTCAACACAGTGGACTAAATTGCCAGTTCACAAGAGTTTAGAGAAGGTTGAGGGACGGAAACCCACTGGACATCTGTTAGGTGACAGATAGTGCATTTTTTTAACGTGCCAAGGCTATGACTCCTGTACACGGGGCAAAGGCTTACTGTTCAGTCCGATGGACGACGTTCTTTCCAAGCACGTCGGTTGTTGTTTGGGTTATTTTACCTCTGAGTGACTTTATTTGCACACAGTGGATTAAATTCACAGGCCATATGGCTTTTATGGAGGCTCTGAAAAGGTTGGGGAATGGAATCCAATCAACAGCTGTTAAGAGACAGATGGAAGTCTTCGATCAAGGCTATCCAACCAAGTCTTTAGCGTGAAGAGAGTACGGCTCTCTGCTGCATACGGGTTGTTTGGGTTGTTTTACCTCTGAGCGGCATTTTTTGCATACCATGGGCTAAATGGCCGGGTCACATGGACTCTGAAGGCTCAGAGAAGGTTGGGGGAGGGACTCACTGGAACAGCTGTTGGGAGACAGATGGTAGCCTCCCGTCAATGCCATCCAGCGTGTTCTTTAACGTGCACAGGGATGGCTCTCCCACACACTGGATCACGGCTTAACGTCCCATCCGACGGACGGTGGCCATTTTAATTAATCCTAAGGAAAGTAGATTTTATGCAACAGAAAGTCGCATTGAAGATTTATGTATTTATGAATTAAAAAATTTAGCATTTCAGAATAATAACGCACTTTGCCATCGGACAAGATGCTCAGGAAGAAGTTTTGCCCTTTTTTTGGAGGAGGCTGCGTTGTGCGGTTCGTTCAGCCACCAACATTGTCTATACCCCTGAGATTGGGATCTACTGGAAATCTGTTAAAAGCAGGTTGCAATTTTCTTTCGAGTTACCTAAAATATATATATTTTTTTTTAGTTAGAGACCACCGTTTTCTTTCACCGGAGATTACAGTTTAACTTCCCATCTAATGAACAGTGGATTCTCTGTGTGTCCTTTATATGTGTTCCTTTATATGTTTCCTTTATATGTGTTCCTTTATATGTCGCACAGTACCTTAGATTTTTGGTAATTTTCTAGAAACTCTGGGCAGCCATTGTTTTAGTTCCCAAAGTAGCAGGGTAAAAATCATTTCAACCAGGTTTTCTTTTCCTTCCTCCTAGATCTTGCTCTGCGTTCTACCATATATGACAGGATACAGAGCAAAATCTAGGGAGGAGATTTTGCACACACACGCATTCTTTTTTGCAAATGCTAATAAGGGAAATGGAGCCAAAAACAATCATTAAACTTTCTATATTTCATTAATTTTTAAAGACTTCTAAAACGGAAGAGAATTCCAATTTCTTGTCCCCCCTCCTATTTTTTAATTTTTTCTGGTTCAATCATATCCCCCCACTTTTAATATTTCAGTTCAGTCGTATCCCTCACATCTTTTTTTTTCCCTCCATTAAATCATGTGACCCCATTTTTTTTTATTACGTTTCAATTGTCTCCCTCTTTTCTATTTTGTTCTAGATGCGGGCTTGGTAGAACATCTTAACAGAGACTAATGTCCGTAACCGGTATTATTAAAAAATATTGATTACATAGAAGTTATAATTAACTAATAAAAGCAACAAATTAATCGCAGTCTTCAAAAAAATTTCAATAAAGAATACGACAACAAAATATGGAGATTCGGTTATACTTAAGACATCCCCCCCCCCCCCACATAAAAAAAATTCCCTACCAGTGATGCCAAGCCCTGGTGGGAAAATTCTTTACCTTCATTTTGAAAAAAAAAAAGTTTTTTTTTTAATACAGAAATACCTTTCTTTTATCGTTTTAATAAATGTGCAGTGTATACATAGCACTAACGAGATTCATTATATGTCAGAAGTATCCGAATACCTGTTAATCCGCAATCTCCCAGTAATAGGAAAGGAATAAATATAATTTGGTTCACCCTTATAGAATAAGGGTTAGAGGAAGACTTTCCACTAGATTCTGGTATGTTGCTAGGATCTAGAGGAAGGCCTTCCACTAAATTTTGGTACGTTGCTCTTATCTAGAGCAAGGATTTTGATACATTGCTAGGATCTAGAGGAAGGCTTTCCACTAGATTTTGGTACATTGCTAGAATCTAGAGCTTTCCACTAGATTTTGGTACATTGCTAGGATCTAGAGGAAGGCCTTTCACTAGATTTTGGTACGTTGGTAGGATCTAGAGGAAGGCTTTCCACTAGATTTTGGTACGTTTCAAGGATCTAGAGGAAGGCTTTCCACTAGATTTTGGTACGTTGCTAGGATCTAGAGGAAGTCTTTCCACTAGATTTTGGTACGTTGCTAGGATATAGAAGAAGGCTTTCCACTAGATTTTGGTACTTACTAGGATCTAGAGCTTTCCACTAGATTTTGGTATATTGCTAGGATCTAGAAATTTCCAATAGATTTTGGTACGTTGCTAGGATCTAGAGATTGCCACTAGATTTTGGTATGTTGCTAGGATCTAGAGGAAGACTTTCCACTAGATTTTGGTACGTTGCTAGGATCTAGAGGAAGGCTTTCCACTAGTTTTTGGTACGTTGCAAGGATCTAGAGGAAGGCTTTCCACTAGATTTTGGTACATTTCTAGGATCTAGAGGAAGGTTTTCCACTATATTTTGGTACATTTCTAGGATCTAGAGGAGAGCTTTCCACTAGATTTTGGTACATTGCTAGGATCTAGAGGAAGGCTTTCCACCATATTTTGGTACGTTGCTAGAACCTAGAGGAAGGTTTTCCACTAGTTTTTTGTACGTTGCTAGGATGTAGAGGAAGGCTTTCCACTAGGTTTTAGTACATTGCTGTGATCTAGAGCAAGGCTTTCCACTAGATTTTGGTACGTTGCTAGGATCTAGAGATTTCTACTTGATTTTAGTACGTTTCTTGGGAATTTCCTGCCAAAATCCCACAAGAGCATTAGTGAGGCTGGTCACTGATGTCGAGCGATTCGTCCTGGCTTGCAGGAAGCGTTCCAATTCATCCCAAAGGTGTTCCATGGTGTTAATATCAGGACTCTGTTCAGGCCAGTCAGGTTCTTCCCTGCCTATCCCATCAAACCATTCCTGCACGGTCGTCAGTAGAGGAAAGGGTCTTCACCAAACTGTTGTCCTAAAGTTAGGAGCATAGAATTTAGAAATCGAGAATCTCATTACAGTCCGTGGCGTTCAGACTCCCATTTAATGAAAGAGGCATCACCTGGCCTCCTGCACACCCAGACTCATTCTTCGGACTGCCAGATGGTGAAGCATTATCACACCAGAGAACACGGTTCCACTACTCGAGTCCACTGGCGCTGTGCTTTACATCACTCCAATCAACACTTTGCGTTGATCTTGTTGACGTTAGGCTTGTTTGCGGTTGCTCGGCCATGGAAACCCATTTCCTGCAGCTCGCGACGAACTGTTATGGTGCAGGCGTTGCTTCGAGAGGCATTTTGGAACTGCGAATGTTTCAAGGAGGACAGGTGATTTTGTCGCCACACCCACTTCAGCACTCGGCAGTCCCACTCTGCCATTTTATGTGACGCAGCGGGTCGTGATTGTGCTGTTGTTGCTCCTAGGCGTTTTCACCTCACAATAACATCACTTACGTTGATCGGGGCAGCTACAGTGCCCCGAACTGACTTGTTGCTAAGGTGGCATTCTATGATCGTGTCTATTTGGTTTGACAGGCACGTGTGTCCTTTTATACCTGTAAGGGCCATGACTGTGATGTTGTTTGGGTTGTTTTACCTCTGAGCGGCACTTTTTTGCACACCATGGGCTAAATGGCCAGGCCACAAGCACCCCGAAGGGTCAGAGACGGTTGGGGGGGGACCCACTGGAACAGCTGTTGGGAGACAGATAGTAGCCTCCCGTCAAGGCCATCCAGCGTGTTCTTTAACGTGCACAGGGTATGGCTCTAATAATTTTTGCCCCAATAACTTTTTTCCTTTCATTTTCTGCAGCACAACCATTTTTTTTTAGTTTCTGCGGTATAGTCCTTCTTCTAATATAAATATGATTTCCATCAGTCAGAATTCTCATTCTGTTGTCAAGACGTTGACAATTCTCTGCTGCTGCGTCTGTATGATTTTTCAACTCCTAGAAGTCAATAGCGATAGTTTTCGACGTCCTCGTGTAGTATAAATCATCTCCACTTATTTCAAAAGTTACTGTTTTGAAATGCAATCTTGTGATATATGTCAGAAGACTTTCACACTCCAAACGAATCTCACTCGTCATAAGGGATATCGTGATGGAAAAATCCTATTTAAGTGCTCTCAATGTGAATCTACATTCTCAAGGAAAGATGAAAAACAACGCCACGAGTTATCCCACACCTCCAAGAAAACCGACAAATGTGAAGAATGTGCTGTGGAGTTTGGAAGAAAAGACAATTTTTTGCGACATCAGAGAAAGCCACATAATAAAAACGAAAACGTTCTAAAGATGAAAAGTTTCCCCAGAAGAAGCAAAAACCGGACCCTGAAGACTCCTGCCATTTTACAGAAGAACCCTGTCAACAAATAAGCTGATGGCGACTGGAGAAACATCTGCTGATTGTCCGAGGGAAAGACGAGGGTTCAGTAGAGATAAATCAAAACGATAGCCCAGGTTGGGCACGGAATTGCAGATTACGGATCTGGCGCTACAGACTAAACCAATCTTCGCCCTAAAGACCATGGGTATCCGCAGTTATGTGTATAAGAATCGGCACATTCGCCCTAAGAACATCTCCAATTCCTATAGATCTAGAAAAACAACATGGAAAACATACCTTTCGATATGGTTAGCTACAGAAAACACATAGAAATTGGCCGACTTTTCACCTTGAAATATCGCCACAAGCAGCAATCATCTGAACAAGAAAGAATTTTTGAGTAGTAGGATTTTTTCCCTACAGTGAGCGTTCCATGTATTTTTTTTTAATATGTGTATCCTACGCTCTAACCTTTAAAGAACAAAAAGAACGACTAAAAATGCTGCTGGGAATTTTGAAGATGACTTGTCGAAGTAGTCTAAAAGAAACACTTAGAACAAGAACAAAAAACGAACTTCGTAAAAAGATTATAACTTTAACGTCCCTGATTTGAATTCAAAAAGACAAACCAAAAAAAAAATCAGTTTAGAAAAAAAATAAAACCTCGAACAACGGAAAAGCACGTGTCATCAATCACGGCAGTTTTCCATCTGAAAAAAAAATTAAAAAAAGGAGATAGTCATTTTTCCGTCGTTATCGCACGAGAAGCACCTTCGTATCTAACGACTCGAAACTCCATCACTACGCTTACAGGCTACGGGGTTAGGAGACGAAGAAGAAAATTAAAGAAAGTCCTGATATGCAACAGAAAAATAAGGTGGGACGGAAATTGTGTGTGTTTGGGGGGGGGGAGAAGAGACGAAGCGAGGTCTCTTAGTGTACTACAACCACTCTGTGTCCGATGAATTTCACACAAGGTCGGCAGTGCGGAGACGGAATACTTTTGACGATGTCTTCCGCATTTTACTGAAAGGCGTATTTCGGGAGTTGAGATGTTTCGCGCAGTCATTAATGTAAACAAAAAAAGGAATGAAATGATGGACGCCTTTATTCTAGTCTCGGATCGCGTGAAAACCTTCTGTTGGTCGTGAAACGCGCGCTCCGCGAGATGAAATGGGATGCGGTGTCACGCGGAGGATGATGAAGTCAACGAGCAAAGAGGGAATATTCGATGTTCTGTTTCCCCTCTTTCAGACATCTCCGGAGTTTGCTTTTCAGATTTTTTTCTTTTCTTCCTTCCTACATTGTTCTTTGCGATGCTTTTACTATAGAGCAACTGCTAGAGATGAATTGGCAGGGAAAAAAGCATACTCTGAGTTTATACTCAGAGTATGCTTTTTATGTACTCTGAGTTTATACTCAGAGGTATGGTTGTTTTATTTCTAAGCTTCACTTTTTTCAACACAGTGGACTAAATTGCCAGTTCACAAGAGTTTAGAGAAGGTTGAGGGACGGAAACCCACTGGACATCTGTTAGGTGACAGATAGTGCATTTTTTTAACGTGCCAAGGCTATGACTCCTGTACACGGGGCAAAGGCTTACTGTTCAGTCCGATGGACGACGTTCTTTCCAAGCACGTCGGTTGTTGTTTGGGTTATTTTACCTCTGAGTGACTTTATTTGCACACAGTGGATTAAATTCACAGGCCATATGGCTTTTATGGAGGCTCTGAAAAGGTTGGGGAATGGAATCCAATCAACAGCTGTTAAGAGACAGATGGAAGTCTTCGATCAAGGCTATCCAACCAAGTCTTTAGCGTGAAGAGAGTACGGCTCTCTGCTGCATACGGGTTGTTTGGGTTGTTTTACCTCTGAGCGGCATTTTTTGCATACCATGGGCTAAATGGCCGGGTCACATGGACTCTGAAGGCTCAGAGAAGGTTGGGGGAGGGACTCACTGGAACAGCTGTTGGGAGACAGATGGTAGCCTCCCGTCAATGCCATCCAGCGTGTTCTTTAACGTGCACAGGGATGGCTCTCCCACACACTGGATCACGGCTTAACGTCCCATCCGACGGACGGTGGCCATTTTAATTAATCCTAAGGAAAGTAGATTTTATGCAACAGAAAGTCGCATTGAAGATTTATGTATTTATGAATTAAAAAATTTAGCATTTCAGAATAATAACGCACTTTGCCATCGGACAAGATGCTCAGGAAGAAGTTTTGCCCTTTTTTTGGAGGAGGCTGCGTTGTGCGGTTCGTTCAGCCACCAACATTGTCTATACCCCTGAGATTGGGATCTACTGGAAATCTGTTAAAAGCAGGTTGCAATTTTCTTTCGAGTTACCTAAAATATATATATTTTTTTTTAGTTAGAGACCACCGTTTTCTTTCACCGGAGATTACAGTTTAACTTCCCATCTAATGAACAGTGGATTCTCTGTGTGTCCTTTATATGTGTTCCTTTATATGTTTCCTTTATATGTGTTCCTTTATATGTCGCACAGTACCTTAGATTTTTGGTAATTTTCTAGAAACTCTGGGCAGCCATTGTTTTAGTTCCCAAAGTAGCAGGGTAAAAATCATTTCAACCAGGTTTTCTTTTCCTTCCTCCTAGATCTTGCTCTGCGTTCTACCATATATGACAGGATACAGAGCAAAATCTAGGGAGGAGATTTTGCACACACACGCATTCTTTTTTGCAAATGCTAATAAGGGAAATGGAGCCAAAAACAATCATTAAACTTTCTATATTTCATTAATTTTTAAAGACTTCTAAAACGGAAGAGAATTCCAATTTCTTGTCCCCCCTCCTATTTTTTAATTTTTTCTGGTTCAATCATATCCCCCCACTTTTAATATTTCAGTTCAGTCGTATCCCTCACATCTTTTTTTTTCCCTCCATTAAATCATGTGACCCCATTTTTTTTTATTACGTTTCAATTGTCTCCCTCTTTTCTATTTTGTTCTAGATGCGGGCTTGGTAGAACATCTTAACAGAGACTAATGTCCGTAACCGGTATTATTAAAAAATATTGATTACATAGAAGTTATAATTAACTAATAAAAGCAACAAATTAATCGCAGTCTTCAAAAAAATTTCAATAAAGAATACGACAACAAAATATGGAGATTCGGTTATACTTAAGACATCCCCCCCCCCCCCACATAAAAAAAATTCCCTACCAGTGATGCCAAGCCCTGGTGGGAAAATTCTTTACCTTCATTTTGAAAAAAAAAAAGTTTTTTTTTTAATACAGAAATACCTTTCTTTTATCGTTTTAATAAATGTGCAGTGTATACATAGCACTAACGAGATTCATTATATGTCAGAAGTATCCGAATACCTGTTAATCCGCAATCTCCCAGTAATAGGAAAGGAATAAATATAATTTGGTTCACCCTTATAGAATAAGGGTTAGAGGAAGACTTTCCACTAGATTCTGGTATGTTGCTAGGATCTAGAGGAAGGCCTTCCACTAAATTTTGGTACGTTGCTCTTATCTAGAGCAAGGATTTTGATACATTGCTAGGATCTAGAGGAAGGCTTTCCACTAGATTTTGGTACATTGCTAGAATCTAGAGCTTTCCACTAGATTTTGGTACATTGCTAGGATCTAGAGGAAGGCCTTTCACTAGATTTTGGTACGTTGGTAGGATCTAGAGGAAGGCTTTCCACTAGATTTTGGTACGTTTCAAGGATCTAGAGGAAGGCTTTCCACTAGATTTTGGTACGTTGCTAGGATCTAGAGGAAGTCTTTCCACTAGATTTTGGTACGTTGCTAGGATATAGAAGAAGGCTTTCCACTAGATTTTGGTACTTACTAGGATCTAGAGCTTTCCACTAGATTTTGGTATATTGCTAGGATCTAGAAATTTCCAATAGATTTTGGTACGTTGCTAGGATCTAGAGATTGCCACTAGATTTTGGTATGTTGCTAGGATCTAGAGGAAGACTTTCCACTAGATTTTGGTACGTTGCTAGGATCTAGAGGAAGGCTTTCCACTAGTTTTTGGTACGTTGCAAGGATCTAGAGGAAGGCTTTCCACTAGATTCTGGTACATTTCTAGGATCTAGAGGAAGGTTTTCCACTATATTTTGGTACATTTCTAGGATCTAGAGGAGAGCTTTCCACTAGATTTTGGTACATTGCTAGGATCTAGAGGAAGGCTTTCCACCATATTTTGGTACGTTGCTAGAACCTAGAGGAAGGTTTTCCACTAGTTTTTTGTACGTTGCTAGGATGTAGAGGAAGGCTTTCCACTAGGTTTTAGTACATTGCTGTGATCTAGAGCAAGGCTTTCCACTAGATTTTGGTACGTTGCTAGGATCTAGAGATTTCTACTTGATTTTAGTACGTTTCTTGGGAATTTCCTGCCAAAATCCCACAAGAGCATTAGTGAGGCTGGTCACTGATGTCGAGCGATTCGTCCTGGCTTGCAGGAAGCGTTCCAATTCATCCCAAAGGTGTTCCATGGTGTTAATATCAGGACTCTGTTCAGGCCAGTCAGGTTCTTCCCTGCCTATCCCATCAAACCATTCCTGCACGGTCGTCAGTAGAGGAAAGGGTCTTCACCAAACTGTTGTCCTAAAGTTAGGAGCATAGAATTTAGAAATCGAGAATCTCATTACAGTCCGTGGCGTTCAGACTCCCATTTAATGAAAGAGGCATCACCTGGCCTCCTGCACACCCAGACTCATTCTTCGGACTGCCAGATGGTGAAGCATTATCACACCAGAGAACACGGTTCCACTACTCGAGTCCACTGGCGCTGTGCTTTACATCACTCCAATCAACACTTTGCGTTGATCTTGTTGACGTTAGGCTTGTTTGCGGTTGCTCGGCCATGGAAACCCATTTCCTGCAGCTCGCGACGAACTGTTATGGTGCAGGCGTTGCTTCGAGAGGCATTTTGGAACTGCGAATGTTTCAAGGAGGACAGGTGATTTTGTCGCCACACCCACTTCAGCACTCGGCAGTCCCACTCTGCCATTTTATGTGACGCAGCGGGTCGTGATTGTGCTGTTGTTGCTCCTAGGCGTTTTCACCTCACAATAACATCACTTACGTTGATCGGGGCAGCTACAGTGCCCCGAACTGACTTGTTGCTAAGGTGGCATTCTATGATCGTGTCTATTTGGTTTGACAGGCACGTGTGTCCTTTTATACCTGTAAGGGCCATGACTGTGATGTTGTTTGGGTTGTTTTACCTCTGAGCGGCACTTTTTTGCACACCATGGGCTAAATGGCCAGGCCACAAGCACCCCGAAGGGTCAGAGACGGTTGGGGGGGGACCCACTGGAACAGCTGTTGGGAGACAGATAGTAGCCTCCCGTCAAGGCCATCCAGCGTGTTCTTTAACGTGCACAGGGTATGGCTCTCCCGCACACAGGGCCACGGCTTAACGTCCCATCTGACAGACGGCGGCCTTTTCAAGCCCATCGGTGTCCCCTACTGATCGTGGGCAGGGCGGGAAAATTTTGTGGAGATAAATCTCAACGCTGACCCAGCTGGGACTCGAACCTGGGAACTGCAGATTACGAGCCTGGTGCGCTACCGACTGAGCCACCCCCACCCCTGACTGTGACGTATATGGGAATCAGTACTCAGGAGAGGTGTCCGGATACTTTTTATCAGATAGTGTACATATCAATATCATTTTTGACATAAATATAAACATATTATATCGAGCACGGTGCCCTGGTTCAGTTGAACTATTGGAACCGAGTTAGTTAATAAAAACCCACGACTGAACATAGGAAAACAATTGTATATCGTACATCTGTGATTGGGTTGGGTTGTTTTACCTCTGAGCGGCACTTTTTTGCACACCAAGGGCTAAATAGCCAGGTCACATGGACCCCGAGGCTCAGAGAAGGTTGGGGGAGGGGACCCACTGGAACAGCTGTTGGGAGACAGATGGTAGTCTCCCGTCAAGGCCATCCAGCGTGTTCTTTAACGTGCACAGGGTATGTCTCTCCCGTACACGGGGCCACGGCTTAACGTCCCATCCGACGGACGGCGGCCTTTCCAAGTCCATCGGTGTCCCCTACTGACCGTGGGCAGGGCGGGGAATTTTGCGGAGATAAATACTCAACGCTGACCCAGCTGGGACTCGAACCTGGGAACTGCAGATTACGAGCCTGGCGCGCTACCGACTGAGCCACCCCCGCCCCACACATCTGTGATTGAAAACTACTCGTACATCAAGGCACAATAAAGATGATACATTAATCATATTATTAATGTGATTCTCTATATTCACAACATGGAAACCTAAGTTACCTCCCATCCACCCTCAGTGCAATTCCAATACATTGGCTGTAGAGTATGTCAAAAATATGAATATTTCAATAGCTAATTATTTTCTTGAAAAGTCGCTCTACACTGTGTTCACTGACTATAAAAGTACACCTTTTTTATCGCTCTTTTCAACTCGCCTTAACTCTGAAAAAAATCAAGTTAGCCAACTAAAAAATAATTTCATATTATTCATGTATTGAAAAAAAGAAATTTAAATTCATCTGCAAAACAGAGATATTTTTAGGAGTAATACGTTACAAAAAGGATATGGATGAATAAAAAAAAACCATAAGGCAGTTCTCGAACAATTTTTGTGAACTAACGACACTTTGTACTTTTCTTTTTTAATCTTAAGACATAAAAAGTTGTTTTCTTTTCCCTTCCACATGAAGAATTAACTCTCCACATTTTTCATCAAATCCCAAGCAATCCATCAACTCATAATGCGTTTATCTTCATTTTGTAAGATTTTCGCTCGTGAGAGTGTAGTCATGGAAATGCGAACGCTGCAATAATGAGGAACAAAACGGATTCTTGCGTAAAGTAATTGGAAGAGCAAACGCCTTACTTTCAAACAATGATTTCTTAGGAACAACTGTTGCATTGGAAATGGATTCCTTATTGCTCAATTCTCTTTTCATTTGCCGACTACAAATAAAAATGCAATTTTCCCGATTTAGCACTTTGTTAAAGACAAAAAAGTACAAATTTTAAACGTTTTATTAAACCAATTTTTAGATTTATTTTTTTTGCGTTGGGTTATTTTACCCCTGAGTAATCTTTTTTGCACACAATGATTTAAATGACCAGGTCACAAGAACCCCCAAGGATTCGAAGAAAGTGGGAAAAAGGGTCTTCCAGACAGCTGTTAGGAGACAGATGGAAGCCTCCCGTTAAGACCATTCACTGTGTTTTTAAACATTCACAGGCTTTCCTGCACATAAAAGAAACTTCCCTTTCTAAACCCATCGATATTCCTTTTCTGATAGAGGGCAGGTTTTCCGGAGATAAACCTCAAATTGGCAGAATTCGGACTCCGACCTGGAAACTATAGATTACGAGTCTGGAGCGCTACCGACTGGGCCTTCCCCCTCCACTTTCTTTTTTATATTCCCACTATAATTTCAAATGAAACGTGGAGCTAAACATAACTTTTTAAATTGGCTTTTTATGGGAAAGAAATGATGAAGATAGAGTAATATAGATCTTGATTCTTAACGATATTCGTTGAACGTTTTAAGCTGAAATCTTTAATTGCCTCATCGTCTTGGGTCTTAGCGTGTTCTTTTACGTGCAAACTCCGTTGTCGGCGGGGCGGGGGTGGCTCAGTCGGTAGCGCTCCAGGCTCGTGATCTGTAGTTCCCAGGTTCGAGTCCCAGCTGGGGTCAGCGTTGAGATTTATCTCCGTAAAATTCCCCGCCCTGCCCACGGTCAGTAGGGGACACCGATGGTCTTGGAAAGGCCGCCGTCCGTCGGATGGGACGTTAAGCCGTGGCCCCGTGTGCGGGAGAGCTATACCCTGTACACGTTAAAGAACACACTGGATGGCCTTGACGGGAGGCTACCATCTGTCTCCCAACCTTCTCTGAGCCTTCGGGGTCCATGTGACCTGGCCATTTAGCCCATGGTGTGCAAAAAAGGGCCGCTCAGAGGTAAAACAACCCAACCCTTGTCGGCTGTAGTTAGCAAAAACATCAAGCGTGATTAAGTCAATGCTTTCAGATGCACTGAAAATGGCGGGCTGACAATGGGCTCGTTTCTCATGTGCTCAGAATGCCGAATTTATCGGGAGTCTCGAAATATAAGGTGCTGGACTCTCGGAATTTTACTGTATTAAGAAGAATGCAAGTAAAAGTAAATTCTACAAAGGATGAATTCTGTTCAGACCCACATATATTATTTTCATGACGGATTCCATGTCATCTTCAGACACCTCTCTCTGCCACACTCCCCGCTCTGTCTACAGTGAATAGGGGTCACTGTTGGGCTTCAAAAGTCCGCCGTCCGTCGGATGGGACGTTAAGCAGTGATCCGTGCGTGGGAGAGACACACCCAGACACGTTGAAGAATACGCTGGATAGCCTTGACGGGAGGCTGACATCCTTTTCCCAACATCTGTCCAGTGGGTCCCCTCACCCAACCATCCACGACACCTTCAAACTTGGACATCTGTCTCAAATATCTGATATTTAAGTAGCGAATATCATGTTTTAAAATTAAAAGAGCTCTAATTTACCCCTTAAATAATGGTGGACTTTCGGCACAATTCATGTACAGAGTGGCAGTAATAATTAGACCATAATGCTACCTATTCATATTGGCAATAAATCAACGGCATGGTTCAAAATTCGAAAGTTCCATAATTAGAGATATGAATGAACTGACTAATTTGATAATATTAAGCCGATTTAGACGAAAGGTCCTCTCCCAGCTGCTCCGCAGCCTTAATGTCAGCGTTCCGATAGGCATCAACCAGCACACAGGGCTCAAAATTCGAAAGTTGAAAATTACAAAATGCAACGAATCAAAGATTTCGATAATACTAAAGTAATGTAAACGACAGGTACTCACTCCACTGCTTCGCAGCCTCAATGTCAGTGTTTTGATAGGCCTCAACCAGCACACGAAGGTGGAATTTGGTGCCACCCATAAGATGTAGTACTGTCCTGTATAGTGGAACATCGGATGGCATCATTCAATCATATTCAAACCTCTATTTTTGAGGAAATTAAATTAATACAATTCCCCGCCCTGCCCATGGTCAGTAGGGCACCGATGGGCTTGGAAAGACCGTCGTCCGTCGGATGGGACGTTAAGCCGTGGCTTGTGTGCTGGAGAGCCATGCCCTGTGCACGTTAAAGAACACGCTAGATGACCTTGACGGGAGGCTACCATCTGTCTCCCAACAGCTGTTCCAGTGGGTCCCCTCCCCCAACGTTCTCTGAGCCTTCGGGGTCCATATGACCTGACCATTTATCCCATGGTGTGCAAAAAAGTGCCGCTCAGAGGTAAAACAATCCAACCCTTCTTATAAAGCATCTTTCTTCTACAGCCTTCCCATAAAAGAATCCTTTCTGCAAATACCTCCAAACCCAGATATCTTATAAACCATTCGTATTGGATCTCCATAAAATTCTGTGTGTTCTCACCCCATCAAAACTCCTCTTACATCATAAAGATTAGAATATTCTTCCTTACACTTTTTTGTTTTCTATATCTACGTGTTGATGTGCACACCAGAAAAGGCAAAAGGTCACTCACCCATTGACCTCGAGGCGAACACCATGAGCGACGCTCCTGTTGGACAGATCGTACTGGCAGTGAACCGACACTCCAAGGTCTTGGTTCGTGACGATCATATCATGGTGCTGGATCACTATGTCGTTCGTGAACTGGTTGTTGCCCTGAAAATAAGTTTAAAGTGAGGTTAATGCAGCAATTAATATCAGAAGTCATTTACTTTTGCCTCTACACTAGAAAAAATTATTTCTATTTTGTCAAGTGAAGTATTTTTTACAGTATATTAATTAATATGCAAGCTCAAACTTATTTAACTTTCCTTGGTTTATTCCAGAACTTACCAATTGCAGACTGCGACACGACACCGACTGGTTAGTGAAGAAAAAATGGCGGAAAAAAATTGCAAACTATTGTTAACATTAAAAATATTTTTTCAGAATATATTCATGTTATTGCTATTTTTACTGAATGGATAAAATAATTGTATCGCAGAATTAAAAAACAAAGCTCCATCCAAAAATAATCATTTCGTAAAGAAATGTTTCGCTTTTTAATACTTCAGTCTTCTATTTAAACATTTTACGTAGCAGAGAGAATATAGGGGAGACACTGTCTACAATTCATGTACAGGTGTAAAAATAATTTCGACTGACAAACTCAGAGGTAAACTTATATTTTATAGGAATTTTATTTTTTTAAAGTTTGGTTCCAAGAAACTTTCGTATTATTTAATATTTTGCATGGCTTTAGTCAAATATGCCACATGGTATCTTTAGCTGGATTACAGATTATCAACATAATTTACAAAATTTGCAGTTGATAAGTAAAATAATTTTCAAAACTTTAGACTAAAAAATTCAAATATGTCTTTTCCTCTAAGATTTTTTCACAATATTTGAAATTTTTTTTGAAAATTAGTTTTATTTCAACAAAAAACTTGGTTATCTCGGAAAACTTAGTTTACTCAATTTTTTTCTTTTAACCAGATAAGAGCCCCAACGGAACCTACGTTGAGACTTTTTTTTCGCTAACTACCGCTACCGTCAGTGAGAAAGGGCACACCGATGGGCTTGGAAAGGCCGCCGTCCGTCGAATGGTGGTAAAGCCGTGGTTCCATATGCATGAGAAAAATACCACATGCACGTTATAAAACACGTTGTAAAGCCTTGACGGGAGACTATCATCTGTCTCCTAACAGCTATCCAGTGGGTCCCTTTCCGCACCTTCTCTGCGGCCCCTTGTAGTCTTGTGACCTGACCTTTTATTCTATTGTATGCAAAAAAAAGTACCACTCAGAGGTAAAAACAACACAACTCAGACCTACATCATCAAGTTTCAGTAGCAATTGTGCGTAAGACGAAAACTTCTTCTGCAATCCCCGTACTCTCAATGAGAAAATTGTACACCGACAGGCTTGGAAATGCCACTATTGGATGAATCCTCTGAACATGGGTTGGGTTGTTTTACCTCTGATCGGCACTTTTTTGCACACCATGGGCTAAATGGCCAGTTCACATGGACCCCGAAGGCTCAGAGAAGGTTGGGGGAGGGGACCCACTGGAACAGCTGTTGGGAGACAGATGGTAGCCTCCCGTCAAGGCCATCCAGCGTGTTCTTTAACGTGCACAGGGTATGGCTCTCCCACAGACGGGGCCACGGCTTAACGTCCCATCCGACGGACGGCGGCTTTTCCAAGTCCATCGGTGTCCCCTACTGACCGTGGGCAGGGCGGGGAAATTTGCGGAGATAAATCTCAACGCTGACCCAGCTGGGACTCGAACCTAGGAACTACAGATTACGAGCCTGGCGCGCTACCGACTGAGCCACCCCCGCCCCCCTCTGAACATGAAAGAACAAGCTGGTTGGCTGTAACTAACACCTATCCAGTAGATTTTCTTTCCCCAACCACCTCCGATCTTTTGAGGTCTGTGTGACCTGGTTATTTAACCCAAAATTTCTCAATCAGTGCGATATGAAAGAGCTTCATATGTGACCCAAAATATGTAGGATTATGCAAATTTTAATTCCTTTTCTAAAGTTGAAAAAAAATGCTTCAATTAAATTTTTATATATTTATATCACTCAATTATCTATATCCTGCTGGTCAGCTTTTTTAAAGTGAATATTTAAAAAAAATTTGTTGAAATCGAAATAGGGGATTATACGTATTAACTAATAAAATTTATTTAAAGAAGTAGCCATACATGTTTTTTTGCGGTAACAATTTTGAATTATCAAAAGTGTGCTATAGATATTGCTTTATCAGTGTTACGGATGAAAGAGTTTTGCAAAATTAAAAGTGTTTCGTTGTAAAGTGTAAACATTTACATTTTACAGGCTTTGGGTTGTTTTACCTCTGAGCGGCACTTTTTTGCACACCATGGGCTAAATGGCCAGGTCACATGGACCCCGTAGGCTCAGAGAAGGTTGGGGGAGCGGACCACTGGAACAGCTGTTGGGAGACAGATGGTAGCCTCCCGTCAAGGCCATCCAGCGTGTTCTTTAACGTGCACAGGGTATGGCTCTCCCGCACACGGGACAAACGGCTTAACGTCCCATCCAACGGACGGCGGCCTTTCCAAGCCCATCGGTGTCCCCTACTGACCGTGGGCAGGGCAAGGAATTTTGCGGAGATAAATCTCAACGCTGACCCAGCTGGGACTCGAACCTGGGAACTACAGATTACGAACCTGGGAACTACAGATTACGAGCCTGGCGCGCTACCGACTGAGCCACCCCCATCCCCATTTTACAGGCCGTTAGATTATTATCTGTTCAGAGTTTTAGTTCATCTAAGAAATTTCTTTGTAAGCATTCGCAAGCTTCAATTTGGTCGTTCTTTTGTCTTATGAAGATTACTAACGGAAAAGAATCGCAGAAGGTGGAAATTTATATTGTCTGAAGAGCAACAATGGTTGTTTTGTTAAGGGAGAGATTGTTTGGATAATGAGAAGAAACAATGCATATACATTAAAAGAATGCAGCCACAAATTAAGAGCTCACTAAAAGATTTTTTTTATCATCACTCTGAGTTGGACTTTTGTTTTTGTACAATGTATCGCACCACCAGCTCAAAATAGTCGGAAACATGGGATATAATATTTATGTTAAATTCAAAATCTAATATTTACAGTTACACTAAAGAGAACCATAATTAGAATAGTAAATATTTCATTAAACCTTAATTAAACATGAAAACAAGAAATAGTTTACCGTTATAAACTGTAGATATTTGTATAAGAAGTGCAGATTGAGGGTCCCACTGGGCAGCTGATAGTCCCACTGGGCAGCTGATAGAAGCTAAATGGAAGCCTATCGTCGAGATTATCCATCGCGTTCTTTAACATGCACAGGGTATAGTTCACCAGAACGCGGAGCCGTGGCTCAACGTTGAATCCTATGGCCAGCTCCTTTTCAAGTCCATCTGTGTTTCCTTTCTGACCAAGGACAGGGTTGGTTGGTTGTTTGGGATTTTTTGGCGCAAGAGTAGCTAAGGCTATATTGCGCCAAACAAAAAGACAAAGTGATAAAAGTCAGTTAATCCACAACCAAAGGTAAAAATTGATAGAAACAAAACAGAGGAATAAAGATGAGTATAAAAAGGAGGAATAAAGAGAATCATTTGGGTTGGGTTGTTTTACCTCTGAGCGGCACTTTTTTGCACACCATGGGCTAAATGGCCAGGTCACATGGATCCCGAAAGCTCAGAGAAGGTTGGGGGAGGGGACCCACTGGAACAGCTGTTGGAAGACAGATGGTAGCCTCCCATCAAGGCCATTCAGCGTGTTCTTTAACGTGCACAGGGTATGGCTCTCCCGCACACGGGGCCACGGCTTAACGTCCCATCCGACGGACGGCGGTCTTTTCAAGCCCATCGGTGTCCCCTACTGACCGTGAGCAGGGCGAGGAATTATTGCGGAGATAAATCTCAACGCTGACCCAGCTGGGACTCGAACCTGGGAACTACAGATTACGAGCCTGACGCGCTACCGACTGAGCCACCCCCACCCCTAAAAAGAATCAACAAGTGTATAACTCAACAATAAAAATGGGTGAATAGGACCCACTGAAAATCACAAACCAGTGTATAATCTAGGAAATATAGTAAAAAAAAATCGAAAACGTGTAAAATAACCAGTAAAAGGTAAAAACGCATAAACAGTGGTTAAAACACAGCCATCGGATAAAAGATGTCCGAGTGTAAGGGGCTCGGGTGTAAAATCATGAAAGTTAAAAAACATACGTCGTTGAAAGTTAAAAGAGGGACACGAGATTAAAATATGTTTGATCGTTAAAATGGTGTCGCAAAACTCGTACTTAGGTTCATCGTCCGCCTGCCAAGTAATTGCTCCTGATTACAACGTCACCAGGCACCCAACAGAAGAGAACAGTGGTGGTGGCTGCCAGTTGATGAAGCTGCTGGCAGATCTTGGAGAGAACATGTGAGGCCGATGCCTCATAGAGATCAAAGCCTATAGCGAGCAAAGCGAGTGGTGTAAAGCACACACCGACGATGATACTTAGCTGCTATGTGGTCCAAGGCAAGGCTGATAGCATGCAATTCTGCAGTGAGGATGGAACGCTCCAGTGGGATCTGGTCTGCAATGATTACATCACAGCAGACCATGACTGATCCTACTGATGTGCCAGACTTCGAGCCATCTGTGAAGACAGGCAAGAAGTCTGGATGCTCAGCACAATGACTGGCAAAGAGTTGCCGATACACACAGTCGGGTGTAAAGGCTTCCCCGTCCTGCACTGGGAAAATTCCCAGGAAGGGAAAAAGCGAACCACGGTGGAAATGGCTTCACTTAGGTCGTCAGTCTCAATGTAGAAACTCTGGACCAACGAAGTGAAGAAGGACTCCATGGAAACACAGAGGGCCTGATGGTGTAGAGGGTCCAGCACCTTCACCACCGAATCCCAGACGGAGTCGTACATCTAGGATCCATAGTCTAGTTTCAACCAGACAAGTGCACTGTAGAGGCAGAGCAAAGAACATCGGTCTGTCCCCCAAGAAAGGGAGGGAGGACCTTGAGGATGTTCAATGCCTGCGTGCACTTGGACCTGAGATGTCGAATATGAAGTAAAAAGGTCAATTTTCGGTCGAGTATGAGACCAAGAAACTTGGTCTCCTCCACAACTGAACTGATGTTACCC
Organism: Ryuthela nishihirai; assembly: GCA_038380435.1. Classification (NCBI taxonomy): domain Eukaryota; kingdom Metazoa; phylum Arthropoda; class Arachnida; order Araneae; family Heptathelidae; genus Ryuthela; species Ryuthela nishihirai. The sequence continues at coordinate 30,676,168 of JAWZYU010000019.1, read as the reverse complement.
CCGAGCCGCAGCTCGGGGTCCAGATGAATATTACGCTTGCGGCAAAAGTGCACACAAGCGGCCTTCTGTGGGCAGAACCGAAACCTATTGGCCGTCGCCGAAACCGAGAGATTGTTCAGGGTAGTTTGTAGTTGTCGTTCAATGACCCTCATGCTGGACGACAAGCAAAAGTTATTAAAGTCGTCAACATAGAAGGCATTGCCTACAGTCGGAGGAAGTTGCCGTGTAATAGATGTTATCTTGACAGTGAAAAGCGTAACACTCATGACGCAGCGTTGTGGCACCCCCTGTTCTTGAGGGAAATGCCACGACAGAGTGTTGACAATACGAACTCGAAAATTACGAGATATAATTGGCGAAGAAGTTCGGCATGTGACCTCGCAAGCCGAAGCTATAGACGTCACGAAGAATGCCGAATCTTCATGCTGCGTTGTACACTTTTTCGATGTCAAAGAAAATGGACACCAGGTGCTCTCGACACAAAAATGAATTCCTGATCGCCGATTCGAGGCGGATCATGTGGTCTACAGTAGACTTGTGTCTTCGAAAGCCACACTGGGTGTTGGAAAGAATGCCGTGATGTTCCAAATACCAGGCCAGCCTGGTATTTACCACTCTTCCCAATACCTTGCAGACGCAGCTTATCAACGCAATTGGACGATAATTCGAAGGAATCTTGGGATCTTTGCTTGGCTTGGGAAAGGTCAAGACGATGGCCTCCCGCCAGGAGTCCGGAAACTGCTCCTCGATGAAAATACGGTTGAAGCAGCCGATCCTTACTCGATGGTAAGAGATGTTGGAGCATAGTGGACATTGTCTGGCCCGGCAGCAGATGCACAAGAAGCGTACAAAGCAAGGCGAAGCTCCTCCACTGTGAATTGAAGTACAGCAGAGAGCATTTGGCCTTGCTCTTTTGAGCCAGAAACTCGAGGGATTAGGAGGATAAAGAAGAGATGGAGGAATTCCGTATATTGTAAAGGTTGCTGCGATTCCAAAATATTATTTATGCAGAAGTGATCTCAGAAATTTTTTTTCCTAATTACTCATGTCATCGTTACGTTGTCGACATATTGATGCAGCCACATGTCTTGTAGATCCAGTTTGAAATAGATTCGATAGAAACTGAGTTTCGCTTCTGCAAAACATCACACAATACTGCATCATCGTTCAGACTCCTAGTTAAAGACAGCAGAAAGTATACAGAACAGTAAATAATCACATATGAACAAATCCGTATCAGAACCCAATCTTGAAGCAAGCGGTAAACAGTGTAACAACCTATACTGCTACGAAGCAAGTAGCAAGCGAAACAGCTGATCGCCAGTGCCAAGTGGACGAAAACGTAACTAGCGCTGCTGTCGCTTCGCGTCTTAAAATCTGCATGCATTCCCATTACGTAGGCACTGGCCGTAAAGTGGATGACCAGAAATCTTGGGAGACAGAGAAACACACGAAGACGACGGCGATGATGATAGCGAAGACACAGAAGACGGGGGCTCCTGCCAAGCGCTTTTAGCAGCATTCTCCAGAGAATTATCTTTTTTAGGGGTCGTGTTTGTTTTTTGGGATTTAGTGCCTGTTGTCCCCACCCACCAAGGAGTCCAACAAGGGGACGCCCAAACGGACGCCAGGGCTGCCCGGCACCATACCCACACAGCCAGTGAGCCAAGCCCTCACTACGAAACAAAAGGAAAATTAAAACAGAAATGTGAGAATATCCCCTGAGGACTCACAAAAGGAAAAAGCAGAAAAATGAGGAAAAGTGACAAACAACTCGTTCTCACAAATGAAAGAAAACTGCAAAATTAAAATAAATCCATGGGGAAACTTGCAAACCATTGACCAGAAGTGGACAAGGTTACTCACCACTCTGCATGGCTGACCTTAGCAGGACCTGCCCACCAGTCGATTGATCCTGAGAGGACCACCCCAGGACCTCCTGTTCACCTGAAGCAGAGGCCAAAGTAGTGGCCCCCGAATTCACTGCCCAGCCCGACGACAGACAGGCTCCCCAACGGCAAAACGGCCAAAGAGGGCCCCACAAGTAATGAGCTGATGGAGAAGAGACGAGGACCCCGAGCAACCGCCAGGATCCTCCTTTCCAGGGACACAGGTCTCCGCATACAGCAAACACGTAGGCGAGCGTTCAGGACCTTGTGAAGGTACCCGAGCCAGCGGAACCTTCACAGGGTGGTCCCCTCACCACAGACAGAAGCTCGTAATGAGAGGCAGGGTGAGGGATGACGGAGATAAATCTGAATGCTAACATAGTTTGGATTGGAACCTCAGAACTGCAGATTACGAGCCTGAGATGGAGCCAATTCCCCCTTCCACTCGAAGACAAACCGTTGTCTTCAGAAATCTTCCCAAATCATACATGAAAGGATATCCAATATACACTGTACCTACTTTTCAAAATTTGCCACTAGTTTTCGCAGCACACGATCATCCTGAAATCTCTGTCATACTAACACAGTTCAGATCGCAATTCTCCCGAGACGATAAAATCGACGCTGTGATAGTGCTTAATAATTCATCTGATACACACTTACAATGTTAGAATAGTTTATGACAATTGTGGTGAGATTATGATCCATATCCGATATCTGCAGCCTCCATATCGCAAATAACGCATCTATTATGCAAATGTCGGAAGACAATAATGCTATCTCACGACTTCCGACGACAATACAATTGTACTTCCCGTTATTTTACTGCGCATGTCCACGAAATGCTATCTTTCTTTGTTCGATGGTTGGTCAATTACAAATCTTTGAATTGGGAAGAAACATCCTGACGCACTGAATACATTTCTCTTTGAAGAAGTCATTATCTGCAGCATGGTGGGATGGTTCTGTGCATGAAAGAGAGGTAAGGTTTTGCATACAATGGGCTAAATGGCCAGGTCACAAGGACCTCAACATTTTTTATTTCATGTATCTTAACTGCATTAGGCTTGCAATGACTTGAAACAGATTCGAAAAAATATTCATATTTATCATTTAACGACAATTATTGATATTAAAAGACAAATCTCATAATAGCAATGGACGTAATAACCTGGGTTGGGTTGTTGGGTTGTTTTACCTCTGAGCGGCACTTTTTTGCATACAATGGGCTAAATGGCCTGGTCACAAGGACTCAGAAGACTCACAGAAGGTTGGGGGAGGGATCCCACGGGAACAGCTACTGGGAGACAGATGGTAGTCTTAGTCAATGACATCCAGCGTGTTCTTTAATGTGCACAGGGTTTGGCTCTCACGTACAAGGACCCACGGCTCAACGTCCCATCCGACGGACAACAGCCTTTCCGAACTCATCGGTGTCCCCTACTGAGCGTGGGCAGAGCGGGGAAATTTGCGGAAGTAACCTGGGAGAATGTGACAAATTCTGTCAATGACGAATGGCAGCAAAAGTATACTGGAGTTAAAAGTTTTTCTGCATCTTAGAGCTATTCCACCGGTCAAAGTTACATTGACATTTTGTATACATTTACGATTTCTCTCCCAGTCCATAGAAACCTATATTGCCGCCAGTAGTGTTATTTTATATATGTAGCCTAGACAGTATTAAGGTAGAAGGACCCCTTTCTGTTGAAATCTAGTGTTTTAAATAGAAATCAATATTGTTTCCGAACTTATATATTTTGTGTGTTTTTTTTTTAATCTCTGAGCGGAACTTTTTTTCCATATAATGGGCTAAATGGTCAGGTCAGAGTACTCCGAAGGCTCATAGAAAGTTGGGGGAATGGAACCTACCGTACCACCGTTAGGAAGCAGATGGTATCCCTTTCAGGGCCATCCAGAATGTTCAGTTAACGTGCCCGTGGAATGGCTCTCCCACACAAGCCACAGCTTAATGTCTCATCCGACAGAAAAAGTGACTCATCGGTGCACCTTACTGACTAAGGGCAGGGTGTGGATTTAGCGAAGATAATTCTCAACGTTGGCACAGGTGGGACTCGAACCTCGGATGGGTTGGGTTGTTTTACCTCTGAGCGGCACTTTTTTGCACACCATGGGCTAAATGGCCAGGTCATTTAGGACCTGGGGAGGGGACCCACTGGAACAGCTGCTGGGCGACAGATGGTAGCCTCCCGTCAAGGCCATCCAGCGTGTTCTTTAACGTGCAGAGGGTATGGCTCTCCCACACACGGGGCCACGGCTTAACGTCCCATCTGACGGACGGCGGCCTTTCCAAACCCATCGGTGTCCCCTACTGACATGGGCAGAGCGGGGAATTTTGCGGAGATAAATCTCAACGCTGACCCAGCTGGGACTCTAACTCTGGGAACTACAGATTACGAGCCTGGCGCGCTACCGACTGAGCCACCCCCGCCCCCTCGAACCTGGGAAGTGCAGATCGTGATCCTGGCGTGCTACCGACCCTAGATCTTAAACAACTTTTGAAATTAGCATAGCAATAAATTTTTGAAACATTACGAGTGCATGAATCTGAAGCAGCTAAAACCTACAAAACGTTTTAATTATTTTTCTTTCAGTTGGCTATTGAAATTATTCAGTGACGGTAAAGTGTTCGAAAATTTACCCTCAAAGAACGGTGGTACTCGTAAAAAAACAAAGTTTTGCTAAGTTAATCAGTATTATTATTTATTTATTTATTTACTGATTTATATATGATTCGTGTCCAGGAGCAGAAGGATCTCAATATTCTGAGGTGCACCAGAATTGCTTAATCGGATTCTGTATGTGGCTGTTATTAATTGCCCTCATTTGGGTTCGAATCTGAATCATTTATTTTTCTTGAAAAATAATAATAGTCAGTGAAATGGACAATAATCTGTGTGCATGTTTCACAGAATGAGAAACCTTCAGTTCAATGGAATGCATTATATTTCAAATGAGTCACTGTGTTTCTGTATGACGAAATTGCTCGAGTACTAACCTCTTGTTTCACGTCACAATTAAGGTCGTGATATGCCATCCTGATCTCGAACTCCAGACTGTTGATGACGTCAGTGACGCACGAGTTTGGGCGAGACTTGACATACACCTTGCCATTGAAGAGTTTGCTGGTCTTCACGATGGCAACCATCTCTCTCGACCGACACTGGATCGTCACTGAAAGGGAAATCAGAAACTTTAAGAGTGTTAAGATAATTTCACGGCAAATTCTTAAGAGAACTTTTTTAAAGCAACAGATACATTCATTTATTATTTTTAAAGCAACAGATACATTCATTTATTATTTTTAAAGCAACAGATACATTATATTATTCTTAATAGAACTTTTTTAAAGCAACAGATACATTCATTTATTATTTTTAAAGCAACAGATACATTCATTTATTATTTTTAAAGCAACAGATACATTATATTATTTTAAATTCTTAATAGAACTTTTTTAAAGCAACAGATACATTCATTTATTATTTTTAAAGCAACAGATACATTCATTTATTATTTTTAAAGCAACAGATACATTATATTATTTTAAATTCTTAATAGAACTTTTTTAAAGCAACAGATACATTCATTTATTATTTTTAAAGCAACAGATACATTATATTATTTTAAATTCTTAATAGAACTTTTTTAAAGCAACTGATACATTCATTTATTATTTTTAAATCAACAGATACATTATATTATTTTAAATTCTTAATAGAACTTTTTAAAGCAACAGATACATTCAATTATAAAACCCCAAACATTTTTTGTTTGGTTGTTTGTTTGGGATTTTTTGTCGCATCAGCAGCAATGGCTATTTTGCGCAAAACTAGGCCAAAAGATAAAAAACGACTAACCGACAACCACAGTTAAAAGCAAACGCAATAAACGTGGAAAAGACAAATACTACAGATCTAAATGGCATAAAAATGTAAAAATCTGTGAAACAATAACATATATACAAAAATAAGATTTAACCAGGTGTAAAAGACCACGTCAGATAAAAAGAATAAATACAACAAAGCCATAAAAATCAAATTTGGATAAATGGGCAAAAACGAATGATAAAAAAAGTACTCAGATAAAAGAAGTCCGCGTGTAATGGGCTCCGACTTCATGGAGTTTAAACACCCAACAGAAAAGGATGGTGATTATAGCTGCCAGACGATGGAGCTGCTGGCGGATCTTGGAGAGAACAGGGTGAAGCCAATGCCTCGCCGAGATCAAAGCTTGTAGGGAACTAAGCGAGTCAGTGTAGAGAACACACCGACGATGATGCTTAGCCGCCACTTGGTCAAAGGCGAGGCGGCTAGCTTGCAACCCTGCAGTGAAGATGGAACACCACTATGGGATCTGGTCTGTAATATTAGAATCAGCAGACAATGCCGATCCCGCTAATGTACTGGGTTTCGAGCCGTCTGTGAGTTGGGTTGTTTTACCACTGAGCGTCACTTTTTTGCACACAGTGGGCTAAATGGTCAGATCACAAGGACCCGAAGTCTCAGAGAAGGTTGAGGGAGGGGATCCACTGGAACGGCCGTTGGGAGACAGATGGGAGCCTCCCGTCAAGGCCATCCAGCGCATTCTTTAACGTGCTTCACTTTATATTTATATGAATTTAATTCATAAAATTAATATTATGAATTAAAATTATGAAATTTTAAAGCTATTTCATGTTTTGAGCCAGATTTAGCAGCTAAGTATGTGAATTATCGTTAATCTAACCATGTGTTTGTTATGGATTTAAACTTTGCTTAATCCTCATGGGCGTCTGCATGGGGATAGGGATGTACAAAAGGACGGTTACCCCCTCCTTCCCTGAAAAAAATATCAAAAAATGAATATATGTTGAATAATATCTGATGTGTCAAAAATTAATGTCGTTTTGACCTTAAAAAATGTAATTTTGACTTTTCAATTTTTTTTTTTGTTTTTGGAGTCATGTAATTTATATTTATTAATAATAAAAAAAATAAATAAATACCCTCTCAAGCATCTGCTTGCCACAGAGGTCTGATAGGAGCCTGTCAGTTTATATGCCACAGTAGAAGGTCTGAGAGGATGGCAGGACCTCAGCAGAAAAACGACACATACATCCATGCCTTACCCGGGGCTCGAATCCAGGTCCCTTAGATTTGCAGCCAAGCGCGCTAACCACTCGGCCACGGGACGGCTTATAACTAAATAATTAATAAATAATTCTTTTTAGTTCCTTTTCTTTCGTTTTCGAGTATCCTTAGTGTAATAAGGTGCAATCGATGTAACTGCTCTTGTTTTGTGCCTCTCCCCTGAACAAAATTTGACTTACCCTAAAACATTTTTTTGTCCCTTTCTGAAAAGATTTCTGCCGATGCCCACGATATTCATGTATATTTATATACATCTTTCTAAGCCATATAATATCCATCTGTCTGCTGTAATAACACCGCAATTCACAAACATCGATTTAGAAATCGCAGCTTCATAGAACATGACAGCTAATAGAATCAGACCAGATCATTTATGAGCGATTAAACACTCACAGTTTCCTATTCTCATTATTTATTCCTATTATCTAAAGGAATGAAATATTATTTTCTGCATTAGTTTCATGTTTAAGCAATGGCCGCATCACTAGCGGTTCTGAATATCCACTAGTTTGCAATACTCCCGGATAATACATTAGAAAGATGGATTTAACCACAAATCATTACTATTAAATCAACACAGCTTTATCACCTTCTGCTATCATTGCTTCACGTAGCATCTGTTTCGTCGACGCACGGCATTGTTTGTCCTCCATTGTTACACGCTCCATCTCATTGTCAGATTGCATTAAGCCCTCATTGATTTAGTGTAACAATGACTCTTTTCTCCCTCTTCCACGCGTCACGCAGTTATTCAAGAAGGCCGAACAATCAGTCAGCCTCGCCGAAGCCTTTCTCCCATTAACTGCAACGGGGAAGAAAAGTTTCCCCGCTGCAGAAGAGCAACAAAAGGATTGTGAAAGCTACGGGTAATCTAACCCGACACGGAGACCGATCCGGTAGTTTGCGGTGGCAGGTGTCTTATCTATTTCTGGGCAAATGCACTGACAGATAGCATCGAATAACAGTGGCAACCAAGTGTTGATACTGCTATTGACATGCAGAACCAACTGGGGATAGATGCACATCGTCATGTATTTGTGGCACATCCATGTCATCGGATGGGTTATTTTACCAAACCTAGCGGTATGCCATTTCTCACAGAATAGGGTTTTTGTGATGGAATGTTTTCTCTGTCTGAGCGGCACTTTTTTGCACACAATGTGCTAAATGCCAGGTCACAAGTAGCCTCAAGGGCTCAGAGAATGTTGGTGGAAGTGGACCCACTGGACGGCTGTTAGGTTGTGTTGTTGGGTTGTTTTATCTGAGCGGCACTTTTTTGCACACCATGGGCTAAATGGCCAGGTCACAAGGACCCCGAAGGCTCAGAGAAGGTTGGGGGAGGGGACCCACTGGAACAGCTGTTGGGAGACAGATGGTAGCCTCCCGTCAAGGCCATCCAGCGTGTTCTTTAACGTACACAGGGTATGGCTCTCCCGCACACGGGGCCACGGCTTAACGTCCCATCCGACGGACGGCGGCCTTTCCAAGCCCATCGGTGTCCCCTACTGACCGTGGGCAGGGCGGGGAATTTTGCGGAGATAAATCTCAACGCTGACCCAGTTGGGACTCGAACCTGGGAACTGCAGATTACGAGCCTGGCGAGCTACCGACTGAGCCACCCCCGCCCCTAACGGCTGTTAGGAGACAGATGGTAGCCACCCGTGAAGCCTATCCACTGTGTTCATTGGTTTATTGTAATCCTAATTTGAATGGGGTGCACCGAAATATCTTGCACAGGGTGCTGATAGTATTAGAGCAGGTCCTGCGTCCCATGTAACGAACAGGGACCTTTCCAAACCCTAGGTGTCCGTTTTCTCACCGGGGCAGGCTGAGGGTTGTTGGTTTGTTTTACCTCTGAGCGGCAATTTTTTCCACACCATGGCCTAAATGGCCAGGTCACAAGAACCCCAAAGGCTCAGAGAAGATTGGGGGAGGGGACCCATTGGAACAACTGTTGGGAGACAGATAATAGGCTCCCCTTCAAGGCCATCCAGCGTGTTCTTTATGGTTCTCCCGCACACAGGGCCACGGCTTAATGTCACATCCGACGGACGGCGACCTTTCCAAGCCAATCGGTGTCTCCTACTGACCGTGGACAGGGTGGGGAAATTTGCGGAGATAAATCTCAACGCTGACTCAGCTGGGACTCGAACCTGGGAACTACAGATTACGAGCCTGGCGCGCTTCCGACGGAGCCACCCCCACCCACAGGCTGAGGGTTAACGTAGCTAATCCGTGTTATACGAATGGAAAGCAACATTCAAATTTTTCTACTTTTACAAATTATTCTTTTTTTGAAAAACCTCACTGATAATCAAGATTTTAAATTTATGCAATTTATTGAAGCTGAACATTTAACAGCGTTGCTAATCCCTCAAAATTTCTCTTTGTACTAGACGCAGAAATAATAATTTCGAAAATTTGAATAATTTTGAACTACTCAAACATATGATATACTAAAACTCAAACTACAAATTAGACGAACATCAAGAAAAAGTTATTATGTAATAACGTTTCAAATGCTGACACTGCTGGTTTTCTTGTAGAGCGGGGGGCGGGGGTGGCTCAGTCGGTAGCGCGCCAGGCTCGTAATCTGTAGTTCCCAGGTTCGAGTCCCAGCTGGGTCAGCGTTGAGATTTATCTCCGTAAAATTCCCCGCCCTGCCCACTGTCAGTAGGGGACACCGATGGGTTTGGAAAGGCCGCCGTCCGTCGGATGGGACGTTAAGCCATACCCTGTGCACGTTAAAGAACACGCTGGTTGGCCTTGACGGGAGACTACCATCTGTCTCCCAACAACTGTTCCAGTGGATCGCCTCCCCCAACCTTCTCTGAGCCTTCGGGGTCCATGTGACCTGGCCATTTAACCCATGGTGGCAAAAAGTGTCGCTCAGAGGTAAAACAACCCAACCCAACTTGTAGTGCGTCCCTTTGATTTGGGATTGTTTCGTTCAAGAAGGCAAAATATTTGTTTAGAAATTCGCTTTGTTGCAAGTCGGACTAGAGAGAATAAATGCAAATACCGATTATGTTAATTTCCGAATAATATCGTTTTATGTTATGATGGATTGTGGAGATTTCTGAGAAGTGTTGGTTTTGTTTGTTGTTTGGGAGATATTTTAGAATTGACGTATAAATCCCAAATGTGTGTAATCCATTTATTGTCTTCACCCAATTGTCGTATACACAATAAGAGATAATTATAGAGGGCATCTCTTTACCGTTATAACAAGAAGAAATCTCGTAGGATGCTGCTCCAGGTATCTCTAAGTATGGATCTTGGATGTGCGTTAAGGATGCAGAGGATAAGTGACTCAATCGACAGACGCTATTAGTTGGGTCACCAAGGTCAAATGAATGGCATCTATAGTTGACGCTTAGGCACTTCTTACGGCATCCTTCCAATGTTTTGACCTCTTGGAAGACGGCATCGACGGTCTTTAAGATCTTGCCTCCCACTTTCCGAAATTCGCAGAGTCTGACTGGTTCTGGAATCAGATAAGTAATGCGGATATTATTGCTGACATCGCAATGCAATTGTACAGTCGGCTCAAAAAAATATCCGAACACTGTGGTTGATTACAGAATTTAGAAAAAAATATCTGGCAACGATTTTTTTTACAAATTAGTATCTGGCAAACTACACGAAGTTTGCCAGATACTAATTTCTAAAAAAAAATCGTTGCCAGATATTTTTTCTGAATTCTGCAATTAACCACAGAGTTTGGATATTTTTTTGAGCGACTGTACATAATAAAAATAATTAAAAGAAAAACTGCTTAAATAAGTAAAACATATAGGAGAGATAATTCGAAATTATTGACTCCTAACTACTATTGAAACCATTCAGGCCTCTAAACTACACTGATCTGAATTGGTCGGTTAAGGTTGGTTGGATTTTTTTTTCAGCTAGGTTAAGGTTGGTTGGTTCGAGTCAGGTTAGGGTAAAATATCACTATACACACACACATATATATATACAGAACATATATATATATACAGAACACACACACACATATATATACAAAACACATATATATATATACAGAACACACATATATATATACAGAACATATATATATACAGAACACATGTATATATACACACATATATATATACAGAACATATATATATACAGAACACACACACACACATATATATACAAAACACATATATATATATACAGAACACACATATATATATACAGAACATATATATATATACAGAACACATGTATATATACAGAACACATATATATACAGAACACACATATATATATACAGAAATACAAGTTATTTTCAACTTCCAAATTTTAATTTGAAGAACATATTAAATATTTAAAGCTATTTGAAGAGAAAATATTTGTAAAAAAATTTGTAAATTGAAAATCTAGAGTAATATTATTATATACTTTAAGAACGATTCCCGAATTAAACACAATACGCCTGTTCCTCGTTTTACACGATATTTGATTTACACTGTTTCGTTTTACACGGTACAGATTAAGTCTCTTATGTATAATAATAATGCAATACACACTATGGAGTAGCAGTGATATAGCATCAAAATATATTATTTGACTGTCATCCCAAATTAAAAATCAGCAAAATAGTTTTAATTGGTAACATTTATTTTCAAGCATAAATACATAATAATAAATTTCTATATTAATAAAATCGTCATCTGTGACAAGTTATATTTATATTGTTTTGCTACAATTATAATCTTGTCATTGCAATATAATCTGTTGGGTTGTTTTACCTCTGGGTGGCATTTTTTTGCACCCAAGGGTCTAAATCACGCGTGTCCAACCTTTTGACTTCCCTGGGCCACAATGAATGAAGATTTGACTTTCCTTGGCCGCATTGAGTGAAGATGAATTGTTCTGGGCCGCACATAAAATATATAATATAGTTATTGTATATGAATAATAAAACTTCATTTATTTTTTTCTGTTTTTTATTATAAAACTGAAAAAAGGGCAACATAAAACTTGTGGGATATCAAAAACTCGCTGAAAATCACATAATCATGTTGAAAGTTTATGTCGTAAACATGTAAACTTTACGATTTTGTGGGCCGCATTACTATCTATCCAGGGCCGCGGGTTGGACACGCCTGGTCTAAATGGTCAGGTCATAAGGACCTCCTACACTGATCTGAGTTGGGTTGTTTCACCTCTGAGCGGCACTTTTTTGCATACCATGGGCTAAATGGCCAGGTCACATGGACCCCGAAGGCTCAGAGAAGGTTTGGGGAGGGGACCCACTGGAACAGCTGTTGGGAGACAGATGGTAGCCTCCCGTCAAGGCCATCCAGCTTGTTCTTTAACGTGCACAGGGTATGGCTCGCCCGCACACGGGGCCACGGCTTAACGTCCCATCCGACGGACGGCGGCCTTTTCAAGCCCATCGGTGTCCCCTACTGACCGTGGGCAGGGCAGGGAATTTTGCGGAGAAAAATCTCAGCGCTGACCCAGCTGGGACTCGAACCTGGGAACTACAGATTACGAGCCTGGCGCGCTACCGACTGAGCCATCCCCGCCCCACACTGATCTGAATTGAGCGGTAAATTGAAAGAGGAGAATGGGGGAGGGGATCCACTTCACAACTGCTGGGAGACAGATGGTAGCTTCCCATTAAAGCCATCTAGCTTGTTCTTTAACGTGCACAGGGTATGGCTCTCTCCTGCACTCGGGACTATGGTTTAATGTCCCATTCGACGGATGGAGGCCTATTCCACGCCCATCGGTGTCCCCTACAAACCGTGGACAGGGTGAAGAGTTTTGCAGAGATAAATCTCGACGCTGTCTTGGCTGGGATTCGAACCTGGGAACTGCAGATTATGAGCCTGGAGCGCTACCGACTGAGCTAACCCAATGTAATATATCTCGCGACATCTGAATGGAATGAAACCTGTTTTGAATCGGCTGCGAGATTTGACTTTTTTAGACTGAAATTTTTTAGATCATTTTTAGCATTATCTCATTTTTAGCAACAAGTTTAACTTCGTAGACTAATTATTATATAGGCTAAATACTGCTGATTCATAAAGCACGCTGTTTCATCAACTATTATATAAATACTAATTTTAGAAAATAAAGTACTAACTGCTGGTACAAATGCTTAATTTCTAAATTGTATTTTGTTAATAAAAATATCCTTTTTTTCAAATTTATTGAAATTCTATAACGTACAGTCGCTCAAAAAAGTATCCAAACGCTATGGTTGATTACAAAATTCAGAAAAAATATATGGCAACGATTTTTTTTTAGAAATTAATGATCTGGCAACTTTTGTGTGCAGTACACGAAGGTTGCGAGATCACTAATTTCTAAAAAAATCGTTGTCAGATATTTTTTCTGAATTCTGTAATCAATCATAGTGTTCGGATATTTTTTTGAGCGACTGTACGTCTACATTAACGATGTGCATTCTTCGTGACCAAAAATGCGTGTATGAGAAATTAAGCTTATCTGAATTAGTAAAAAAAAATACATTTAATGCTATTACTGCTAAACTGAAATTTAATATAAATATGCATAAATAAAGCTTTCATTGTAAGTTTTATTCATAACAAGAAATTTCTTCGGGATCTATCCTCCTTTTTTCCATATTCTGTAATTAATAACATCTATTATCGCGCATATCCATAACTCGTGTAATCGTTCATTACACTTGATGAGTTTATAAGTTACTATCAGGGGAGCATTCATTCTTAGCTTAAAGTCGATATCAAATCTAGAGGAAAAATTATCTTGAACCAGGCAGGATGCGAATCTATGACCACTTGATAATATGTCAGGTGCTCTGATCGCTGAGCTATTGGCTACCCATCAAGAGCTTGTCTTCAAAAGACAGAGTTGTGTACTGCAAGTAAGAAAGTTTATAACATCAGTTAGGTTGGGTTGTTTTGCCTATGAGCGGCACTTTTTTGCACACAATGGGCTAAATGGCCAGGTCACATGGACCCCGAAGGTTCAGAGAAGGTTGGGGGAGGGGACCCACTGGAATAGCTGTTGGGAGACAGATGGTAGCCTCCCGTCAAGGCCATCCAGCGTGTTCTTTAACGTGCACAGGGTATGGCTCTCCCGCACACGGTGCCACGGCTTAATGTCACATCCGACGGACGGCGGCCTTTCCAAGCCAATCGGTGTCCCCTACTGACCGAAGGCACGATGAGGAGTTTTGCGGAGATAAATCTCAACGCTGACCCAGCTGGGACTCGAACCTGGGAACTACAGATTACGAGCCTGACGCGCTACCGACTGAGCCACCCCACCCCATAACATCAGTTAGAGATCTTAATCTGCGGCCGGTAGCTCAGTGGCCTGAGCACCTGACATTTATCAGCATGTCGTGGGTTCGTATCCCTACTCTGCTCATGACAATTTTTTTCTCTAGATTTGATATCGACGTTAAAATAACAGTGAACACTTCACAGCTAGTTGAACGAAAACGTCGAAATATTTTTTCAATTTAAAAGTTATTCTGAATCTCCGGTATATGTTATTCTAAAAAAAGCTTAAACTTGGCATCTGGGTTTAGAATATGCAAGTTGAGTGTTGAAAATTTTGTTTTTTTTTCCAAAAAAATTTATTTCTAATTTTAAGAAATAAAATCCTTTTAAAAACATTACACTAGATAACTTGCAGTTTACTATTATTTTTCCAATAAAACTGAAATCAGAGAATGCAACAGAATTGATAAGTATTCAGATATATTAATATTTATTTCATTAAATTAAAAAAACCTAAATCATTTACTATTTGAGGAGAACATGGAGAGACATAGAAAGTTCTGGGGCACTGTACTTTCGTAACTTATGGACGAAAACTTATTTAACAAATGGACTTTATGTATACATAACTACACGTAACTTTATTATCTCTGTAAGAACACTTTAGTGGAGTGTCCGACTGTGCGTAATTTTCCACGCATAGCATTGCTTTGAAGCGTACCGGTAAGAAATAAAATCTACTTTTACCACTGTATATATCTATACTTTTAAGACCCGGCATTTTAAAGCAGTGGTCCCTGTGTCCCCGTCCGAAGTCCAGGTGCGTCGCGAAAATTTAAGAAACATTATAATACTAAATAACAATTTGTACTTTAGAACATTTTTTTACAACTTTCTTTATGATATTATTGTTTTTTCTCCCCAAATATTGAGCTTAAATATGAGTTTTGTTTAGATAAATTCAATTTTAAGATATAAAAACAAAAAAGATTACTTTTTTACCACAGGTATGTCGTGGCAAATGGGTTGGGTTGTTTTACCTCTGAGAGGCACTTTTTTGCACACCATGGGCTAAATGGCCAGGTCACATGGACCCCGAAGGCTCAGAGAAGGTTGGGGGAGGGGACCCACTGGAACAGCTGTTGGGAGACAGATGGTAGCCTCCCGTCAAGGCCATCCAGCGTGATCTTTAACGTGCACAGGGTATGGCTCTCCCACACACGGGGCCACGGCTTAACGTCCCATCCGACGGACGGCGGCCTTTCGAAGCCCATCGGTGTCCCCTACTGACCGTGGGCAGGGCGGAGAATTTTGCGGAGATAAATCTCAACGCTGACCCAGCTGAGACTCGAACCTGGGAACTACAGATTACGAGCCTGGGGCGCTACCGACTGAGCCACCCCCGCCCCGTCGTCGTGGCAAATGGACTGTTTCGGAAGTGTGTCGCGGTAAATGGACTGTTTCAGAAGTGTGTCGCGGTAAAGGGACTGTTTCGGAAGTGTGTCGCGGTAAAGGGACTGTTTCGGAAGTGTGTCGCGGTAAAGGGACTGTTTCGGAAGTGTGTCGCGGTAAACGGACTGTTTCGGAAGTGTGTCGCAGCAAATGGACTTTCAGAAGTGTGACGCAGTAAATGGACTCTTTCAGAAGTACATCGCGGTAAATGGACTGTTTCAGAAGTGTGTCAGCAAGAGAGGAAAGGTTGAAATACACTGCTTTAAGGTTTAAGAACTAGAGAAAAATAAATTGAAAATGAAAACATCTCTTCGAGAAGAATCACTTTGTTGTGTTTATTTTTCCCTTCATTTTACTACAACAACCTGTTTTGTGAACACGGAAAAGCATTGACCTTCGTCCAACCACTTATTTAATCCTTCCTGTTTGATATAGAGATAAGGAAATATTTTAGAAGGCTCTTCGACAACAAAGTTTTTTTCGCGTGTCATTCCATGAAGGTTTCTTTGGTGCGTTGGACTCCACGCATTTTCTTTTATTTCCCCTTCTTCCTCGGAGTGACAGTTGCGTGCCCATTTACAAAGGTCAACGCGTGCCATGTGACACTGACCCGGACTTTCCACTCTGGGCGGAATATCTCGTGACAAGTCTCCTTAAGCATCTCGTAGAGTGTGCATGAGATTGGGGGGGGGGGAGAGTAAGGAGAGGGTGTCCTCTTTGCGACGGAGTAACATGACGACGAAGACCTCTCACGACGGAAACTTCGTATTGCATCGAGCGTGACTTGGCAGACCAATGGCTGCCGACTCCCATTTCCGAAATGTGCCGCGAATGTTCGATCAGGGAGCGAGATGCAGATTTGTTCCTGAGGCGACGTAGAAGAGCGTGCGGTGACGATCTCTGGGATGGCTGGGAACTGTATCAGATAGACATTCATCTGCCCTCGAGGCAATTTGTATGGCGAACCTTTTTTTTTTGTTCAGCAATAAGAAGGGAATGTGGTACGAGGGGTAAGGGCTTATTTTTAATAAGGAAGAATGGGGAGAGAGATGTAAAAAAGTGCAATCTGATAGGGTGGATAGATTGGATGAGGTTTCAGATCTTTCGTGAGAGTAAGAAATTAATTTTAATGATCTTTATCATTCTTTTCATAAAACGTTTACAATTCCTAATGAGCAGTTCATTTTAACAAAAAAAAAATTGGCACCTCCGCGTCACTTTCGTGCAGTTTCCGATTCTGCCATTGTATAACTGAGTTGTTTAACCTCGGGGTGGTACTTTTTTTGCACACAGTGATTTAAATGACCAGTTCACAATGACCCTAAAGGCTCAGGAAACTGAACATTAGATTTGAGGAGGATTACACTATTATATATCTTGGTTTATATTTTTATTAGGATTTACACTATTTATATCTTGATTTTTCTGGTATAGATTTATTACGTGATTTTTGAAAGAGGATCGAATCGGAACGATCTGAATAGGACTGATCCTAGACCAATATCTGATTTTCCACATATTGTTCAGTCGGTGGATGGATTCTTCTAGACGAGATTGCAGGAATCTGAATACGAATGGGTTGTTGTTTTACCTCTATCTGCGCTTTTATTGCACACAATAGGCAGGTCACAAGGACACCAAAGGGCTGAGAGAAGGTTGGGTGAAAGTGACCCAGTAAATAGCTGTTACGAGATAGGAAGTCTCCCATCATCCAGAGTGCTCAGTGGGTAGCGCGCCAGGCTCGTAATCTGCATTTCTCAGGTTAGAATTGCAGCTGGGTCAGTGTTGAGATTTATCTCCGCAAAACTCTTGCCCTTGGTGAGAAAGGGGGACACCGATGGACTCAGAAAAGTCGTTGTCCACCGGATGGGACGTTAAGCAGTGGCCACGTGTGCTGTAGAGTCATACCCTGTGCACATTAAAGAATACCGGATGGCCTTGACGTGAGGCTACTATCGGTTTCCCAATAGCTGTCCAAGTGAGTCCACTCCCCCCAACCTTCGGGGTCCTTGTAACCTGTATATTTAGCCTATTGTGTGCAACGAATTTGCCGCTCAGGGGTAAAACAACCGAACGTGTTCTTGAAATAGCATATAATTTGCTTCTCCTGAACACGTGACACCGCCTAACGTCACAACCGACGAACGGCGTCCTTTTCAAGCAAAGGAGTGTCACCTTCCTGGCAGCGGCAGGGTAGAGATTTAGAGGAATTAAATCTCAACATTGGCACAGTTGGGACTCGAACCTGGGTTGGGTTGTTTTATCTCTGAGCGGCACTTTTTTGCTCACCATGGGCTAAATGGCCAGTTCACATGGACCCCGAAGGCTGAGAGAAGGTTTGGGGAGGGGACCTACTGGACCAACTGTTGGGAGACAGATAGTAGCCTCCCGTCAAGGCCATCCAACGTGTTCTTTAACGTGCACAGGGTATGTCTCTCCCGCACACGGGGCCGCGGCTTAACGTCCCATCCGACAGACGGCGACCTTTCCAAGCCCATCGGTGTCCCCTACTGACCGTGGGCAGGGCGGGTATTTTGCGGAGATAAATCTCTACGCTGACCCATCTGGGACTCGAACCTGGGAACTACAGATTACGAGCCTGGCCCGCTACCGACTGAGCCACCCCCTCGAACCTGGGAACTGCAGATTACGAACCTGTCTTGATAACGACTGTGTTACTACCGCCCACTGATTGGATTGCATGCAACTCTTACTTTCAAGCCGATATTTCTCATCGATTCTGATGTTGATGAATTCGTTCTTTGTAAATCCGTTTGCCTTTGTGAGGGTACAACCATGAATCAATCTATTACTCGAGTATAGGGATTTATTTTAACGGCCCATATATAATTTGTGAACTTCCATTCCGTAGATTTTTTTCTTCTTAATTATTTACAAAATTCTTTCATTTTCCCTTTGATCACTTCACAAATTCTATGAACTGCACTCGTAAGTTCAAAGTTCGAAGATTCCGACACAATAGAAGTGAACAGAAAAATCAGTCAAATATGGGTAAATTAAAACTTACAAAAATATAAGTATCATTCTTCTCGTGACATGATGAAGAGAGCTGTTTCAGCTCAGTCGTATTCAGATGTCAGAGAGATAAAAACCGAGAAACCTTGGTTACGAATTCAGCAGACAACAACTGAGCCATTGACATCAGTGAAAGCAAGCTAGTCTTGTAGAACCACCCACTCTGGGAATGAAGACTTAACAAAAGGACGCCGCAGAAGATGACATCACGCCATCGGATCTCAACCTAATAAACACAGAAGCATTAACGAAGCGTGGAACTCCGGAAACGAAAAGAATAAAAAATATGCACGAGAAGCATCACAGTTTTCCAAACAAAAGGAACAGAACACCCTCCAAAATTCTTCCCGCGGAATTGTGTGACCTTCTACATTTTCAGCTTCAATGTCAAATTTTGACCTTAGACGTACGATATAATGATACTTTAATAGCCCATCTTGGTGCAAGTCACTACTCGCCCAAATTCAAAGCAAAACAATATTATGATACATTCTGTAAAGTCCGACCTCCTTCACCTTTTATGTCATGGGGGAGTTTTAGTTGCAAAGGAATGTTACATTGGTGTCCAGTCAGAAAATAAAAAAGCTCTCTTGATGCTGGTTGGCTGATTGGTTGTTTTACCTCTGAGCGGCACTTTTTTGCACACTAAATGGCCAGGTCACAAGGACCCCGAAGGCTCAGATAAGGTTGGGAGAGGGGACTCACTGGAGCAGCTGTTGGGAGACAGATGGTAGCCTTCCGTCAAGACCATCCAGCATGTTTTTTTTAACGAGCACAGGGTATGGCACCCCCGATCAAGGACCGCGGTTTAACGTCCATCCGACGGACGGAGGCATTTCCAAGCCCATCAGTGTCCCCTATTGACCGTGGGCAGGGCGGGGAGTTTTGCTTGTTAGAAGGTAAATCTCAACGGTTATCCTCGCTGAGTATGATAAATCCCAGCGGGGACTCGAACCTGGGAACTGCAGATTACGAGCCTGGCGCGCTACCGACTGAGCCACCCCCGCCCCACTTTCTTAATGCACTAGTGTCTTTGGTCGGAAAATAAGTATCAACGTTTGATTTCGTAATAACAAACATCTCCTCATGCACTGGGCCCTAGATAAAAATTTGTAGCTCTTGATGCACTTGTGTCTTAGATAATAAGTAACAGGTTGGATTGTTTTACCTCTGAGTGGCACTGTTTTGTACACAATGGGATAAATGGCCAGGTCACATGGACCCCTGAGGCTCAAAGAAGGTTGTGGGAAGGGACCCACTGGAAGAGCTGTTGGGAGACAAATGGTAGCTTCCCGTCAAGGTCATCCAGCGTGTTCTTTAACGTGCACAGGGTATGGCTCTCCCGTACACGGTACCACGGCTTAACGTCCCATACGACGGACGGCGTCCTTTCCAAGCCCATCGGTGTCCCCTACTGACCGTGGGCAGGGCGGAGATTTTTGCGGAGATAAATGTCAACGCTGACCTAGCTAGGACTCGAACCTGGCGCGCTACCGACTGAGTCACCCCCGCCCTCCCTCGAGAGCTCAGAGAAGGTTTGTGGGAGGGTACACACTGGACATCTGTTAAGAGACATAGTAGTTTCCCGTCAAGGGCATCCAGTGTGTTTTAACATGCGCAGAGTATTGTTCTTCCGCCCAGGGGACCACGGCTTAATGTCTTATCCGAAGGACACCGCCTTTCCAAGCCAATCGGTGTACACTACTTACCGAGTGCATGGAGGGAAGTTTTGTGTACATAAATCTCAATGCTGGTCCAATAGGACTCGAACCTGGGAACTGTAGATTACAAGCCCCGTCCCTAAATAAGCAACATATTTTGATTCAATTTGATAATAAGTAACATCTTTTGATTCACTTAGCCAATAAGCAAGATATCTTGATTCACTCGAGCCTTAAATAATAAGTAACATTTGTTGATGATCTGGTGCTTTAATGAGATAATAAGTAACATCTCTTAAGGAACCGGTGCTAATACTTTGCGGAAGCATTTCTTAAATCACTTGTTCCCAAACCTTTTTATACTAGGAAATCCTTAACATTATACAAGTAGTCTTGCGGAATCCCTTGTAGTCACAGCCTTATTGTGTTATACACATGAACTACACAATATTTTCTTAGCATAAATAAGCCTATATATATTCGCAGTAAAAAGTGTAACTTTTGAAAACTGCATTATGTCTGGTCTTGTTTGGTTTATCCATTCTTGTTTCAGTGGGGGCGGGGGTGGCTCAGTCGGTAGCGCGCCACGCTCGTAATCTGTAGTTCCCAGATTCGAGTCCCAGCTGGGTCAGCGTTGAGATTTTTCACCGCAAAATTCCCCGCCCTGCCCACGGTCAGTAGGGGACACCGATCGGCATGGAAAGGCCGCCGTCCGTCGGATGGGACGTTAAGCTGTGGCCCCGTGTGCGGGAGAGCCATACCCTGTGCACGTTAAAGAACACGCTGGATGGTCTTGACGGGAGACTGCCATCTGTCTCCCAACAGCTGTTCCAGTGGGTCCCCTCCCCCAACCTTCTCTGAGCCTTCGGGGTCCATGTGACCTGGCCATTTAGCCCATGGTGTGCAAAAAAAGTGCCGCTCAGAGGTAAAACAACCCAAACTTGTTTCAGTATTTCCGTATTAACAGTCCAATGAGAAATATTTTAAATATAAAATAGATAAATAGAAACAAATAATATGAACGAGTGTATGATTAAATCAATAAGCTAATATGGAATAATACATAAACAAGAATTTTCTTCTCGACTTCTTCCGGAATTCTTTTCATACTATCACTTTTTAACTGCTTATCCGTCTCAAACACAATACTTAACAATTCACGAACAATATTACCAGATTGGGCAGTACTTAATTATTACTCTACTGATAATAAAAACAACATACGTAATACATATTAAAGTCTGGACATAAACATTAAATGCAACTAATTGCTTCATTGCAATAATAATAACAAAAGCCTGAAAACGAATTCTATTGGATTCGTCGTGAACTAACTTGCTTTTACAGGCACCGCTTTTACTATCTTGTGCTGTACTCTATTGAGTTCAAGAGCAAACTACAAGCAGTCTAGTTCTCACAACATGGGAAACCAAGTTCATTTGGGAGAATATGTTATACTTGGAAGAAAGTATATTCTTTACCTTTATGGGAATGCGACCTTTATTTAAATTTTCCGCCATATCAGTTTTTTGCTTGCTGGACCCAGGGCACACGAAACACAGTCTGGGAACCACATTTTAGGAACACTGAATATTCTCTCAGTTCTGGTTAGAAAAGGTAAATACTGGGTTGGCTTCTTTTACCTCTTAGTGGCACTTTTTTTGCACACAATGGGCTAAGAATGGCCAGGTCACAAGGACCCCGAAGGCTCAGAGAAGGTTGGGAGAGGGGACTCACTGGAGCAGCTGTTGGGAGACAGATGGTAGCCTTCCGTCAAGACCATCCAGCATGTTTTTTTTTAACGAGCACAGGGTATGGCACCCCCTAACAAGGACCGCGGTTTAACGTTCATCCGACGGACGGAGGCCTTTCCAAGCTATTGACCGTGGGCAGGGCGGGGAGTTTTGCGAAGGTAAATCTCAACGGTTACCCTCGCTGAGTATGATAAATCCCAGCGGGGACTCGAACCTGGGAACTGCAGATTACGAGCCTGGCGCGCTACCGACTGAGCCACCCCCGCCCCACTTTCTTGATGCACTAGTGTCTTTGGTCGGAAAATAAGTATCAACGTTTGATTTCGTAATAACAAACATCTCCTCATGCACTGGGCCCTAGGTAAGAATTTGTAGCTCTTGATGCACTTGTGTCTTAGATAATAAGTAACAGGTTGGATTGTTTTACCTCTGAGCGGCACTGTTTTGCACACCATGGGCTAAATGGCAGGTCACATGGACCCCGAAGGCTCAGAGAAGGTTGGGGGAGGGTACCCACTGGAACAGCTGTTGGGAGACAGATGGTAGCCTCCCGTCAAGGCCATCCAGCG
This sequence comes from Ryuthela nishihirai, assembly GCA_038380435.1. Lineage (NCBI taxonomy): Eukaryota > Metazoa > Arthropoda > Arachnida > Araneae > Heptathelidae > Ryuthela > Ryuthela nishihirai. The sequence goes on along the minus strand of JAWZYU010000019.1, from coordinate 30,653,419 downwards.
TGTTCTTTAACGTGCACAGGGTATGGCTCTCCCACACACGGGGCCACATGGAACTTACAAGGCTTAACATCCCATCCGACGGACGGCGGCCTTTCCAAGCCCATCGGTGATCCCTACTGACCGTGGGCAGGGCGGGGAATTTTGCGGAGATAAATCTCAACGCTGACCCAGCTGGGACTCGAACCTGGGAACTACAGATTACGAGCCTGGCGCGCTACCGACTGCGCCACCCCCGCCCCTGACGGGACTCGAACATGGGAAGAACAGATACGAATCTGATGCGCTATCGACTGAGCCACCCCTGCCACGGTGAAGACCGGAATAAATGGATTACACTTCCCTAACAGCTTGTAGGAACAGGTCAACGTAGAGTTTAAAGTTAGTGCTGTGCCAAGCTCCAAATCGGAAGCTTTCAGATTTAATATCAGACCTTGGCAGCTTAAAATAAATGACAAACCGAAGACCACCACCTGCCGGATAGGAAACTGGTAGTTCGATGCAATTCCTCGTTTGAGGGCTAATAATGTGGATGATCTTGGATATACCAAATGGTCCACATCTATAGAGATATAGATATACTTATTCATCATCTCACAAAACACAGATATAGAGTTTTTTTACATTTTACCAGCAAAGCTAATACAGTGGACCCCCGATATAACGCGCATGTCAGGCGGGAAACAACACCCGCGTTATAAGGTGAACCGCGTTATACCGAGCGGCGCGGTGGCGACACAATAAATTTCACACTGTAAGCTTTTCTTTTACTCATCATGCATACAATAATTAAACACTATTCAAAATACATGCAGGAACTCAATACATACACAATTACTCAATACGCAGTAACAATAAAATGCGATACTCACTAACGCCGCACGGACCTGTATAAACATGTTTGAACTTATCGCGAACATCGCCCGCGCTATAACCGAGTGCGCGGTATAGCGAGCAGCGCTATAACGAAGGTCCACTGTAGTTTATCTGTAGGAAATATAAAGTAGAATTTAGTTGAACAAACCGTAGAAGAAAATCATGAAATTGTGAGGGAAAGAAATGCATTTGTTTTTTCGGCAACAAAATATATTTTAAACTCACACAATCTATACTACAATTCGTTTACTTTTAAAGAACTTCGTGAAAGTATTTCGAAACCTATAAACAAAAAAGCTTATAAAAAGGAATAAAATCGAGTTTCCTACTTTTTCAAATGTCAAGCATTTAAATAGCATAATTTTGCGGCGACGTTAAAGTAAATCTGTCACTTACGATCGACGCAATTGTTCTCCAGGTAATCTGCATTGGAGTCTGATGGCAGAAAGTATTTCTGTGGTGGGACAGAATGTCTGTCCACATCGCTGAGCAGGCAGTCTCGGCTGTCGCGATGGTAATTGGCAGATCGACACTCAAAACCTCTCTCTTCCAGACACAGCTCCATGCACTCTTCGACACTTGAGGCTGTTGCTTTCTTCCGGGCACGGTCCAATAGTTCGTAGCTCGAGACTCGCTCGAATATCCAATCCCTGTTGCAGTTGTGATTTCCTACAGGAATACGGAAGGGAGAAATAAAAACAGAAGTTATGATGCCTGACTTTCAGTTTTCACATTTTTCTCAATCACACTACTTCAAATAGAGTATATGATTATGTTACTGATTATGAAGAGTTATGATTTAACTTTTTTTTATTGATAGTCGAATTAAAAAATTATGCCGTGGACTATTAGGAAAAAAGCTGAATGAAACATTCATTTATCGATAAAATAGCATATGTAATGCATGAAATTGTTTTATATTATTTTTCATTCAAATATTTATTTATGAACAAAATTACCTATTAATATGATAGAGCTAATTATAAGTTTTTCAATATCCAAGTGGGTTGATCTGGGTTGGGTTGTTTTACCTCTGAGCGGCACTTTTTTTGCACATAATGGGCTAAATGGCGAAGTCACAAGGACCCCAAAGGCTCAGAGAAGGTTGGGGGAGGGGATCCACTGGAACAGTTGTTGGGAGACAGATGTTCCCGTCAAGGCCATCCAGCGTGTTCTTTAACGTGCACAGGGTATGCTCTCCCACACACGGGCTACGGCTTAACTTCACATCCGACGGACGGCGGCCTTTTCAAGCCCATGGTGTCCTCTATTGACCATTGGCAGGGCGGGGAGTTTTGCGGAGATAAATCTCAACGCTGACCCAACTGGGACTCGAACCTGGGAACTGTAGATTATGAGCCTGACGCGCTACCGACTGAGCCACGCCCGCCCCAAGGTCGATCTGTAAACGGCACTTATTTTGCACACAATGGGCTAAATGGGCAAATCACAAGTACAACAAAGGCTAAGAAAAAGTCGGGGAAGGGACACTAGACAGCTGTTAGGAGACAGATTGAAGCCTCCCGTTAAGGACATCCAGCTCGTACTTAAGGAGTAAGAATGCGCTGAACTGAACGGAAATGACTTTCCTGAACACTGGGACGACGGCTTAATGTCTCATGCGAGGGGTAGTGTCCCCTTTCTCACCGAGGACATGGTGAGGTAAGAGAAGACATATTTCAACGCTGGCATAAGTGGAACTCGAACCTAGAAACTGCCGATTACGAGCCAGTCACAAACCGCCTGAGCTACCTCCCCCCCCCTCACTTTTGAGGTCTTTGTGACCTGGCCATTTAGCCAATTGCGTGCTGAAAAAGCAGTCTCTCACAACCCAAACAACCCAAAGATACTTCACCTTAAACGGCAACGCTTCAAAAACACTTATGCTTTTAGTGGCGTTTCTATTGCATTTAAGAATAACAATGTTAGGCAATGGACCTAAGCAAATGATGCCATTACGGCATTTAAATCTATTGCTTTTCGTGAGCAGGATGATATGATTATTAATGCTTCCGGCAATTCAGTAAAAATAAAAGCGTTTTCATGCAGAGCAGATATCTCAAAGTGGATTCAGTCATTAAAATATTCCATTAAGGTAGAGGAGATATCTGCAAAGTGAGTTAAAATGTTATTAACATATTCATGGTATATACATATCTTTGACGGCGAACATTCCATCGAATTATGGGGTCTGTCTACTACATAATCATCTTAACTGACGTGCACATAGAACAGAGCGAGAGAGAACGAAAAATCCTAATACATCTATTCAAACCCTTGATCCCATTTTCTTTTGCAATCTGCCAGATGCTGTCAAATGAAGAGTCACCGTTGGCGCTTCTCAGTCATCAGTAATTCTGATGGGAATGTATCCACTTAAGTGAACTTAACTTAAAAGTAGCTTTCTTTTCACAGCTTTAAAGAGAAAAAAAAAGGGAAATGTTATCTCTTTTTGCTGTTTATATCATGTACCATTTAACTTTAACATATTCCCAAAGCTTCTGAAGATGAAAAGATCTTTAATTAGACTGTCAGGTGTTAATAAAGGCCATGTCTTTTAAAACGATGAACTTGTTAGAACAATTTGATGTTTCAGTTATTTCTTGACTCTTTGTTTTAGTTTGAGCAGTTTTATGCGTAAACAATGAATAAGTTTTGCCCAAGGGTGAGCTTAAAATTTAGTAACCATTTACAAGTACATCATACATTTATATTGAAAGCAGGAAATTTAAGATATTTAATTTGAAGATGAGTTGTGTTGTTTTAAAGGGTGCTTTTCTCCCATAAAATTGGGTTGGGTTGATTTACCTCTGAGCGGCACTTTTTTGCACACCATGGGCTAAATAGCCAGGTCACAAGGACCCCGAAGGCTCAGGGAAGGTTGGGGGAGGGGACCCACTGGAACGGCTGTTGGGAGACAGATGTTAGACTCCCGTCAAGGCCATCCAGCGTGTTCTTTAACGTGCACAGGGTATGGCTCTCCCGCACACGGGGCCACGGCTTAACGTCCCATCCGACGGGCGGCGTCCTTTCCAAGCCCATCGGTATCTCCTACTGACAGTGGGCAGGGCGGGGAAATTTTGCGGAGATAAATCTCAACGCTGACATAGCTGGGACTCGAACCTGGGAACTACAGATTACGAGCCTGGCGCGCTACTGACTGAGCCACCCCCGCCCCAAGGCGAGAATTTTGCGAAGATAAATCTCAACGTTGACCGAGCTGGCACTCGAACCTGGGAACTGCATAAAATTGGGTTGGGTTGTTTTACTCTGAGCCGCACTTTTTTGGTACACAATGGGGTAATTTTTTTGTATACAATTTTTTGTATACAAAAATCACAAGGACTCCAAGAGCTCGGAGAAGGTTGAGGAAGGGAATACACTGGCCAACTTTTAGGAGACAGATGGCAGCCTTCCGTCAAGGTCATCCAGTATATTCTTTAATGTGTACAGGGTATGGCTCACCTGCATCAAATTACAGATTAACGACCAATCCAAAGAATGGACTTTTCAAGAGCACTGGTATCCCTTGTGTCTCCGAGGGCAGAATAGGTGTTTGGGGAGAAAATATGAAAGCAGCCATAGTGGAAACTCGAACCTGAGAACATCAGTCAATGATCCTGTCGTGTTTTCGCCTGAGCTAATCTCCATCCCTGAAACTATGAGCACAAAGAACGTATATATATTCCTTTGTGGTTAAATATTTTTAGCAACAGAGGTTGGAAGGAGTGTCATGCATTTTTTCAGTTGTGAGTAAAAAGTTTAACTATTTCTAGATATTTCTGAAATACTCAGAAATTCTATTTTCGTCTATGTTTGATTAGCAGTCGTTCTTCAAGCATGGTTAGTGATTAGCTGGTATCTTTGCTCAGTTAACTATTAATGAAGTTGTGAAAAATTTTGCATTTGTGATACGTGGACAGAAAAGGCGCATCACGTGACAATACGTTGTAGCTAACGAGAGCGTGATGCAATGGCGATGTCTTGTCTGCTTCTGGTGTGAAGTGTGGCTGACGAAACGAAGAACTGTCGCCTGTTGGATTGGCTTAATTGGGTTCATATGCTACGTGGCTTTTGCAGTGTTCAGTTGCTTTTTGTTTCCGTTTTGTAGTTAAGAGGAATTTATTCTGTCTAAGATGATTTGCAGTAGCTGTAATAATGAGCTTCTAGGGACGTCTGACTGTGTCAGGTGCTCACAATGTGGAAATTGTTTTCACTTTTACTGCCTTGGTTTGATAGAATTAAATTTTAATAAAATTGTCACAAGATCGTAAGAAGAAATTGAAATGTAACAGCTGCGCTAGGGGAAAAGTAGAAAACGTAGCACAGGAGACTATTGGTGATGAAACTAGACTGAATGATGAATGAATGAAAATTGATGAAATTTGGATAATAAAAATAAATAAATACCCCCTGAAGCAGCTGCTTGCCACAGAGGTCTGACAGGAGCCTGTCAGTTTATATGCCATAGTAGAAGGTCTGTGAGGATGGCGAGACCTCAGCAGAAAAACATTACTACATCCATGCCTTACCCGGGGCTCGAACTCAGGTCCCTTAGATCAGTAGCCAAGCACGCTAACCACTCGGCCATGGGACGCGGATATAAAATCATTCTTATAAGATATCCTGAAAAAACAGTTCCGTATATTTGGAGCTGAGCTACACGTTTCAAATGAAATTTTTCAAAAAGGAAACATTACATGAAATGGAGGAATTTAGGAAAAGTATTTCTTTTTTCTCAAATAAGTTTGATGAACACATAAAAATAATGAGGGAAATCACAAAACAGATGAATGAAGTACTGTGTGAGAATAATAAATTAAAGGAAACAAGCTTAATGTTGGAAAAAGAAATATTTATATTGAAGGAGAAGTTGAATGATATGCAACAGTACAGCAGGATCAGAAATGTGGAACTAGTGGGCATTCCCGAGACACAACAAGAAAACGCTCTTCAAGTAGTCGAGAGACTGGTTAAAGTTTTGAAAATTGACACATAATGTCTCGATGTGGAAGCTATTCTCGGATTCCAGTTATAAACAAGAATTTGGGTTGGGTTGTTTTACCTCTGAGCGGCACTTTTTTGCACACCATGGGCTAAATGGCCAGGTCACATGGACCCGGAAGGCTCAGAGAAAGTTGGGGGAAGACACCCACTGGAACAGCTGTTGGGAGACAGATGGTAGCTTCCCGTCAAGGCCATCCATCGTGTTCTTTAACGTGCACAAGGTATGGCTCTCCCGCACACGAGGCCACGGCTTAACGTCCCATCCGACGGACGACGGCCTTTCCAAGCCCATCGACGTCTCCTACTGACTGTGGGGTAATTTTGCGGAGATAAATCTAAACGCTGACTCAGCTAAGACTCGAACCTGGGAACTACAGATTACGTGCCTGGCGCGCTACCGACTGAGCCACCCCGGCCCCCATATAAACAAGAATAAAATAAAACCCATCATCGTTCAGTTTGACTCTAGAAAAACTAAAGAGATATGGATAAAGAGGTGGAATGAGAAAAAGGAGTCATCATCAAAAGAAATTATGAATCTTATGGTTATTCTAGAGTGTATATCAATGAACACCTAACACAGGAAAATAAGCAACTCTTAATCAAGTCAATAAAGAAACAACGTGAAATAGGTTATAAATACGTTGGGGTCCTGGATATTAAAATATTTATGAGAAAAGCAGACGGCCTCAATGCTATTAGAATTAAGAATTATGATGAGCTAGTTAAATTGAAATAATATTACTATCTCTGGACTAGTTTTTTGTCTGTGGTAGTATTTTAAATTTTAATGGCCAATTCAATTGGTTCCGAGATTAGAAATAGTATTGGGCATTCTGAATTATGTGATGTTAGTTGTATGATTTCTGGAGATGCTGGTGTCTCAGATCCATTTCTTAACAGTTATCATGGGGTAACAAACGGTTCTACTGATTATTTGTATTCTACGCAAACTTTTACTAATAACACTAACGCAAATTTTAGTGATGTTGTTGTTGATATTTGTGGCGACGAATTACGCTGTAGGGTACAGATCATCCATAGGAAAAAGGTGTATGAAAATTCATCTTTTAATTGGGTGAAATTGTGTAAATGCACTTTCTGGTAATGTAAGAAGTTTAAGAAAAAATTTTGATCACTTTATAGTTTTATTTTAATTTTTATTCTGGATTTTTACCAGATATAATCATTCTCTCAGAAATTTGGATAAAAGAAAATGAAATTCAAATTTTATCAAATTAATGCTTATAATGCTTATTATAAATGCAGACAAGATAATAAATCTGGTGAAATTATGATTTATGTAAAGGAATATATCGAAGTTTTGTACTGCAATTCTGATTTTAAAACTGCTGATTTATTAGAGTGTAGAATGAAAATTAATTTTTTTTATAATGTCTTTAGTTTTTACAGATTTCATTCTTATTCAAAAACAGAATTCATTAATGAACTTGAGGAGAAACTTAAAGACTCTTGTGATAAATATATACTATTAGTAGGTGATTTAAATATTAATTTAAAATTGCATGATGCTGTAGTTGAAAGATTTGTTCAATTGTTAAACATAAATGGTTTTTTTCCGTGTCATCATGAAGTTACCAGAGAAATGTCAGGTACTTGCCTTGATCATTTGTTTTTGAGAAATTTAAATATGGATCAGTTAACGGCTTATATTATTAAATTATATATATCTGACCATTATTTTCTTGGTTTAAATATTGAGTGTAAAGTTATTTCATATTATATTGAGAATGATAATACGTTTAAAGAACGTAAAAATAAAGAAATTATAAATAAATTACAGGAATTATTGAGAGACAAAGATTGATCAATTATACATAATGAAATAAATATAAATGTCTCTTTTGAGTATTTTGTAAAGGAATTACATAAGATGATTATAGAGGCATCTTACGTTCTCCCAAACCGAAACCCAGTTAAAAAATTAAAACCTTAGATAACGGATGCTTGACTAAACTCTATTAAAGAATGGGATAGATTATTCAAGTTGAAAGAAAGTAATAGTTCTGATATAAATTTGGAACAATATTATAAAAGATATAGAAACGTGCTAACTAGTGTTATTAAAGAATCTAAGTCAAAATATTGCACTGATGCAATTATTAAAAACAAAAAATATTTTAAAAGGCAGTGGGAGGTTATAAATAAAATGTGTGGTAAACATAGGCGTAAACTGGAAGGAGAGCTATGTACCAATCCCTAGTGATGATGCACAGAATCGGCCAGGTCTAGCACCTAATGTCCGACCCCGACTTCTCGTGGTGCAGGCCGTTAGTACCTTTCAAAAGAGATACTCTCTTTTGGAAGGGAACGGAAGGGGAGGGCTGCCAGTTCAGTATGGGCTACTGATCTGGTCATCTATGGCCACTTTTTTCTTTTTTTTTCAACCCTGCTGAGGAGTGGTCAACTTAACAGGGTCCTGGTACTGACCATTTATACCTACTAGACTGGACTTGTTTATGGATTTGAGTTTGATTATTGATCCTGGACTTGCTGCACTGGTGGGCCTCTGTTGAGGGAGAATCTGCTGCTGTGTTTTCTGTTTGCTTCTGGGTTGCCAGCCCTAAGTGAACAGAGGCATGGGATACCTTATATCAGCTGGTGGATAATCCTATTCAGAGGCCATCGCAGGCACCTGAACCTTACTTAGCTAGTTGGGCATCGTCAAGCCTAAACTGGAGTAATGTGTCTCAGGCAGGCCATATAGCTCTTGAAAAAGTCCACTTGAAAAGGTGGTGCCTGAAGTTCCTACCAGCATCGGTGACTTCAGCCTTTAGCGGAGGAGGAACAGGTCTTTACCCCATGCCTGCGATCAGGGGGCTGTTTGATATTATTGGCCCTACCAATCTCACTAAACCTAATTTCTTTAAAAATCCTACTAATCATTTTCTCTCTGCAGGAACGTGGAACATGAGGACATTACATATTCTCTTGATGTCCTCACACAATTCCACCATTATAATTTAGATACTCTCGGCTTGCAAGAGACCAGATGGACAGATAAAGGTCAGTTTCTTAAAAATAATCTTAAATTTCTCTTTTCGGGGAGGGACGACTGTTAGTTTCAAAACAGCCTGCTTAAAATGCATTACCAAGGCGTGGGTCTGCTTCTCAGCAGACACGCTAGTGATGCTCTTCTAGGATATGAGTGCATTAATGAAAGGTTTCTTACAGCAAAATTTCAGACAAGCATTAAAGACTTGAATGTTATCTGCTGTTATGCCCCCACTGAGGATGCTGATGAGGATAAGAAGGATAGGTTTTACGGACAACTTCAGGATATTTTGAATTCTGTCAAGAAAGGAGATATTACCCTTGTTCTTGGTGACTTCAATGCCAAAGTTGGTACCGACTCTGACCTTTGGGGAGGAGTAATAGGCCCTATTGGTAGCTGCAATGGCAATGGGCAACGTCTCCTACAGGTAAGTAAACTCAATGGTTTCAGAATAACTAACACATATTACAAACACCGCGACATACATAAATACACATGGGTTTCACCTGATGAGCTGCATAGGAATATGATTGATTATATATTAATTAACAGCAAATGGGCTAGTTCTGTTAGAAATACCAGGGCATATAGGGGAGCTGAAATTGGATCTGACCATTACCTTGTTAAAAGTGTCTTGCAACTTAAACTTAAAAAGTGTTGTGCTAGGGTTAAAAAATTTACCTTTAATACTGAAGCTCTGAAAGACCCAGTTATAGCTAAAGCTTACCATGATAGGTTACTTAGTCATTATGACAGTCATGGTTTGCTTAATGCTGAAGTTGAGGAAGAATGGGGCCATTTTAAGCAGGCTGTTTTGGAAACTAACAGTACTCTTTTAAGGAAAAAGGAGCAGAGGAGACAGAATTATTTAAGTGATAAAGCACTTGAGCTTATTTCAGAAAGAAGGAACTGCAGGAATGTCCTTAATCAGTACCCTACTAGTCCTAATAGAAAGGATTACAGAGAGCTTAATATACGTGTAAAGGATCAGTTAACTACTGATAAGAATCTTTGGCTTGATGGCTTGGCTGACAAAGCTGAGGAAGCAGTTAGGCAGCACAACAGCAGAGAGCTGTACAAGATAGTTAATGTTTTATGTGATAGAAAACGGACAGGTATACAGCGATTGAAGGATAAACAAGGTAAGGTTATAGAAGGTGAGGATTCTGTCATGGCTAGGTGGGCTGAGCATTTCAGTGATTTTCTAAACAATGTGGTTAGTTCTACTCCCATTGTTTGTAATGATGATAGATGCATTGGCAGCTTTAATGTTGGTCCTATAACACAATCTGAAGTTATTTTGGCTGTTTCTAAACTTAAACTTCATAAATCCACAGGGGTAGATGAAATTATTACAGAAATGCTCAGAGCTGGGAATGTTTCGGTTACCACTTGGATGACTGAAATTTTGAATAACTTTTATGATAAAGGCATGGTTCCTAAAGATTTTACCAGGGCTATTATTATCCCTATTTTCGAAAACGGTGATCGCAGTTCTTGTGATAACTATAGAACTGTTCCAGCTACTCTGTTCCAGGTAAAGTTCTTTCCATGATTGTGCTTAATTGAATTAAGAATCTGGTTGACAGGCAATTGCGTGATGAGCAATGTGGATTCAGAAATCATAGGGGATGTGTAGATCAGATAGTTTCACTTAGGCAGATTCTTGAGAAATGTTTAGAGTTTCAGAAACCTTTGGTTGCTAGCTTTCTTGATTTCAAAAAGGCTTTCGACTCTGTTGATCGTCATAATTTGTGGTTGATTGTGAGATCATATGGTATACCAGACAAGTTAATTAACATAATGAAAGCTCTCTATAATAACACTGAGTCATGTGTGAGAGTTGGTAAGTCTTGTAGCAATTGGTTTAGCATTACGTCTGGTGTTCGACAAGGGTGCATTTTGTCTCCTTTTCTCTTTAGTTTGGTTATTGATTATGTTATGCGAAATTCACTTCAAGGGAAAGATTTTGGCCTTAAATGGGCTGGAGATACGAAAATTTCTGATTTAGATTATGCTGATGATTTAGCCCTTTTGGCAAATGATGTTGATGAGATGAACTCTTTCATTCGATCTGTTGATGAGACTGGTAGTAGAAAAGGTTTGGTTATAAACAGAGAGAAAACTAAAGTGATGAAAAATGGTCAGGCAGGTTGTGATTCAGTTAATCTGAATGGTTGCAGTCTTGAGCAGGTGTCACAATTTAATTACCTTGGGAGCTATGTAACAGATACTGGTGATGTGCGGCATGAGATTAACAGACGAATAGGTATTGCTGCCGGGACTTTTAAGAATCTATGGAGATTGTGGAGAAATAGGCGTATACACCTAAAGACTAAAATTAGACTGTATAATAGTTTGGTTCTTTCTAGGGTTAGTTATGGTAGTAAAACTTGGACGCTGTGTAAACAAGATAACAGGAAACTAGATGCTTTTGATTCTAGATGCTTACGCAGTATCTTGGGTATTAGGTGGTTTAACTTTGTAACTAATGATGAGGTTAGGCAAAGGAGTCTGCAACCTCCTTTAAGCAGCATATTGTGCAGAGAGAGACTCCGCTGGTTTGGTCATATTGCCCGTATGGATAATTACAGATTGGCGAATAGGGTTATGAACAGTGTGCCTAGAGGCCTCAGAAGGAGGGGGAGACCTAGGATGCGGTGGGCAGACAATGTCAAACAGGACCTTGTTAGAATTGTTTTACAGTGACTGGATGCAGCAGATGTAGCTCAGGACAGATATGCTTGGAGAATTAAACTGCGCGGTCTGGTTGGACCTCCGTAGCCCATGGCTGCTTGAGGATGATGATGATGAAACATATGAACCGATCCAAATTTCCAAATATAATTTCAGATACCAACCATGACTGCAGTGTTAGGGATAATCCAGTAGATTTAGCAAAATGTTTGATGATTATTTTACTAGAATTTTAAAGGATTTAAAAAAATTAATTCCTGAGAATGATTGTAAAGGTTTGCATAATTTGAAGATATTGTCAAATACGTTTTTTGTTGAGGAAATACATGAAAATGAAGTTGAAGATGTAATTAAGAATTTAAACTCTGTAAAATCCTCTAGCACAGACCACGTTTCTGTATTTATCCTTAAAATGATAGGGAAAAGTATCAAAGGCATCTGAAGAACTTAATAAAACTTTAATTTCAGGATGTTTCCCTAATTGTTTAAAAACTGCCACAGTTATACAAGTGTATAAAGGTGACTGTGATAAGAAAATTGAAAATTATAGACCAATCTTGTCCGTCTTCAAAATAATATAAAAAAATAGTCAAATCTAAAATGTTAAAATTTTTATATAAATATAATTTATTTTCTAAAAATCAATATGGTTTCCGAAAAAACACGGAAACAAGACGAAATTCTAAAAATGAAATCAACCATATATAAAAGCATTAATCAAAATTTTAAAGTCGTTGTTTTATTCCTTGATGTTAAAAAAGCATTTGACTATGTCTCACATTTAATTCTATTGCATAAATTGGAAGCAGCTGGAATGAAAGCTGAAATGCTCTCTTGGCTATCTAGCTATTTAACAGGTAGAAGCCAAAGGGTTAAAATAAAAAATTGTTTCAGTTCCAATGCTAAGCTAAATTTCGATGTTCCTCAAGGATCTGTTTTGGGTCCTTTATTACTTTTGATTTATTTTAATGATCTTTGCGACTTAAAATTGTACGGCAAGAAAATAACTTTTGCAGATGACATATCTTTAACTTATGCAGGCAGAACTGGGGAATTAATACTGCAAATAAATCATCATCCTCAAGCAGCCATGGACTACGGAGGGCCAACCAGACAGTGCAATTTATTTCTCCAAGTAAGTCTATCCTCAGCTACATCAACTGCTACTGGCCACTGCACACCAATTCTAACAAGCTCCTGTTTGACATTGTCTGCCCACCGCATCCTAGGTCTCCCCTTCTTTCTGAGGCCTTTAAGGCACACTGTTCATAACCCTATTCGCTAATCTATAATTATTCATACGGGCAACATGGCCAAACCAACGGAGTCTCTCTCTGCCCAATATGCTACTTAAAGGAGGTTGCCGACTCCTTTGCCTAACCTCATCATTAGTTACAAAGCTGAACCACTTAATGCCCAAGATACTGCGTAAGCATCTAGTTTCCTGTTATCTTGTTTACAAAGTATCCAAGTTTCACTACCATAGCTAACCCTAGAAAGAACCAAACTATTATGCAGTCAAATTTTAGTCTTTAGGTGTATACGCCTATTTCTTTACACTCTCCATAAATTCTAAAAGTCCCGGCAGCAATCCCTATTCGTCTGCTAGTCTCATGCCGCACATCACCAGTATCTCTTATATAGCTCCCAAGATAATTAAACTGTGACACCTGCTCAAGATTGCAACCATTCAGATTAACTGAATCACAGCCTGCCTGACCAATTTTCATCCCTTTAGTTTTCTCTCCGTTTATAACTAAACCTACTGTAGTACCAGTTTCATCAACAGCTCGAATGAAAGAGATCAACAGATCGAATGAAAGATTTCTCTCATCAACATCATTTGCCAAAAGGGCTAAATCATCAGCATAATCTAAATGAGAAATTTTCGTATCTCCAGTCCATTTAAGGCCAAAATCTTTCCCTTGAAGTGAATTTCGTATGACATAATCAATAACCAAGCTAAAGAGAAAAGGAGACAAAATGCATCCTTGTCGAACACCAGAAGTAATGTTAAACCAATTGCTACAAGCCTTACCAACTCTCACACACGACTCAGTGTTATTATAGAGAGCTTTCATTATGTTAACTAACTTGTCTGGTATACCATATGATCTCACAATCAACCACAAATTATGACGATCAACAGAGTCGAAAGCCTTTTTGAAATCAACAAAGCTAGCAACCAAAGGTTTCTGAAACTCTAAACATTTCTCAAGAATCTGCCTAAGTGAAAATATCTGATCCACACATCCCCTACCACTTCTGAATCCACATTGCTCATCACGCAATTGACTGTCAACCAGATTCTTAATTCTATTAAGCACAATCATAGATAAACTTTGCCTGGAACAGAGAGTAGGCTGATACTCCTATAGTTGTCACAAGAACTACGATCAGCTTTTTTGAAAATAGGGATAATAATAGCCCTGGTAAAATCCTTAGGAACCATGCCTTTATCATAAAAGATATTTAGAATTTCAGTCATCCAAGTGGTAACCGAAACATTCCCAGCTCTAAGCACTTCCGTTAGTAATTTCATCTACCCCTGGGGATTTATGAAGTTTAAGTTTATAAACAGCCAAAATAACTTCAGAATGTGTTATAGGGCCAACATTAAAGCCACCAATGCAACTATCATCAATGCAAACAATGGGAATAGAATTTACCGCATTGTTTAGAATATCACTGAAATGCTCAGCCCACCTAGCCATGACAGAATCCTCCCCGTCTATAACCTTACCTTGTTTATCCTTCAATCCTTGTATGCCTGTCCGTTTTCTACCACACAAAAGATTAACTATCCTGAACAGCTCTCTGCTGTTGTACTACTGCTTCCTCGTTTGTTCCTTGAACAGCTCTCTGCTGTTGTCTAACTGCTTCCTCGGCTTTGTCAGCCAAGCCATCAAGCCAAAGATTCTTATCAGCAGCTAACGGATCCTTTACACGTTTATTAAGCTCTCTGTAATGTTTTCTATTAGGATTAGTAGGGTATTGATTAAGGACATTACTGCAGTACTTTCTTTCTGAAATTAGTTCAAGTGCCTTATCACTTAAATAATTCTGTCTCCTCTGCTCCTTTTTTCCTAAAAGAGTACTGTTAGTACCCAAAAAAAGTCTGTTTAAAATGATCCCATTCTACCTTAACTTCAGTAGTAAGCAAACTATGACTGTCATAATGACTAAGTAACCTATCACAGTAAGCTTTAGCTATAACTGGGTCTTTCAGAGCTTCAGTATTAAAGGTAAAATTTTTAACTTTAGCACAACACTTTTTAAGTTGCAAGACACTTTTAACAAGGTAATGGATCAGATCCAATTTCAGCTCCCCTATATGTCCTGGTATTCCTAACAGAACTTGCCCATTTGCTGTTAATTAACATATAATCAATCGTATTCTTATGTAGCTCAACAGGTGAAACCCACGTGTACTTATGTATGTCGCGGTGTTTGTAATATATGTGTTAGTTATTGTGAAACCATTGAGTTCACTTAACTGTAGGAGACGTTGCCCATTGCATGATGATCTAAAAAAATGAAAAATTGGTTTATTCGAAATAAATTAGTTTTAAATGTTGCCAAATCGTAGTACATAAATTTTAGATTACAAGAAAATCAAACAGATGACTTTTTCAATGAACTCTTCTCTTATGATATAAAATGCAATGAGAAATGTTATAAATGTTCAGCTATTCAGGGTGTTGATTGCTTCAGTTATTTTGGTGTCTACTTTGACAAAAAACGTTCTTGGGAAATGCATATAAATAATATAATTAAGAGCTTAAATATTATGGTTTCAAGATTTTATTACATAAGAAATTTTATAGATCTGTCATAGTTAAAAATCATTTATAATTCGTGGTTAAAATCCTATTTGAAATATGGCATTATATCTTGAGGAGGTCTATATGAGACAAATCTAAAACCATTACAAAGTTCTCAAAATTACGTAATAAGATGTATGCTAAAGAAAACGAAATTTGACAGTATAAAAAATATTATAAAAAATTAAATATCTTACCAGTTAAAAATTATATATTTATCACCTATTAGTGGTAAAATATTCGAAATTAGGATGATTCTAATGTTAAAATCTTTCCCAAATATACACGTTTATCATCTACTATGCATTTATCCATACCGTTTCCTAAAAAATACTATCATCCAAAAACACTTCCGTTTATCTGACACCATCTGACACCAAAACTTTTTATTGCTCTGCCGGCTAACATTAGAAATGAAAGAAATATTTATGCTTTTAAAAGATTAATATGGGATTGGTTGGTGGATTGTGATGATGTAGAGAAATATCTATAGAGATACAACTCTAGCTTAAATGTTTAATTTTTATAACACTGTCGCAACTAATTCTGTAAATGTCATATTCGTGAACTTCTCCACACACGAGCTCGGACTCAAGTGAAGTATTCCTATTTATTTACTTCTTTCATATTGTTCAGTTTGCTTGTTTAAAAACCTACCTATAAAATAGATTGTAATTTATACTTTGCAATATAATTTATGTTAATCAGTTTATGTGTATGAACTTTTGAATTGGAAGAATTTATGTAAAAGTATGTTTTTATTTCGGGCTTTTGTATTGAACTGTACTGGTGTTGAGAGTAGTGAATAAAAAAAATCTATCTATCTAAATATTTGCCAATACGGTATGAAATCAACTTAAAGTATTGGTGGCGCGGATGGCCCAGTCGTTTGCGCTCCATCTAGTAATCTGCAGTTCCCAGATTCGAGTCCCACCTGCGTCAGCTTTGATATTTGCGTCAGCATAACTCTCACCTGGGTCAGCTTTGAGATTTATCTCAGCATAATTCCAACTCTCACTCAGTACGGGACACTGATAGGATTGGAAAAGTCGCCATCCGTCGAATGGGACAAAGCCATGGCCCCTATGTGAGAAAGCCGTACGCGTTACTTAAAGAACACGCCGGATGGCCTTGACCGGAAGCTTCCATCTATCTCCTAACAGCTGCTGAGTGTGTTCCATCCTCCCAACTTTTCCTGAGCCCTCGGGGTCCTTGTGATCTGGCGATTTAGCCCATTGTGTAGAAAAAAGTGCCGATCAAAAGTAAACGAAACCTTAAAGTACTTGTGATTCCGCATAAGGTATGGTTTGATATAGAATGCAAGGTTTGATCAGAATAATAAAACGCGATTCGGTTCCAACTAAAGCCTGTTTCGAAATCTGATATGGAATGCTTCGAACAGGGTATACCTTTCGAGAAAACCAAGACAAAAAGACAGATTTATTAAAAGGTGAGATGGGAAGGAAAGTGTCTGTTTCAATTCATTCACCTATTCTCCCTCCCTTAAATTAGAATCATAAGAGCTTGTTCATTATTCTTATAAACCACGAAAGCAATGCATTTTCAACATATTTTCCTTGTGTTCATTTTAAATAATTAGAAAAATAAGTAATCGTATCTCTTCTTTGTTAATATTCATATCATTTTGGTTGACTACAAATAAAAATAAATACCCCTTCAAGCAGCTGCTTGCCACAGAGGTCTGACAGGAGCCTGTCAGTCTATATGCCATAGTAGAATGTCTGAGAGGATGGCAGGCCCTCAGCAGAAAAACGACACAGACAGCCATGCCTTAACCCGGGGCTCGAACCCAGGTCCCTTAGATCAGTAGCCAAGCGCGCTAACCACTCGGCCACGGGACGGCTGGTTGACTACAATTTAAGATTATATTGATTGCATCTGTTCCGTGATAAAAATCGCAGCATTTCAAAGAGTAAACATCCAACTTGTATACATATGATCTCTAACCTTACAAACATGACATTAAACAGATCGTTTTAGCATGTCATTATTATGATCTACATCCTTAATACATCCATCATTCCCCTGTAAGGAAGGAACACATCCTGGATGAATTGAAATGCTCTTCTAACATCTCAGAAATTCTGCAGTTGATATTACCAAGAACTTTTGATGGGCAACAACGACAAAGTGGGCGGTACAGGAAGAGATATCATCCATCACTGTAAGAAGAACAAATACCTCCCTAAAGATCATCCATCATGGTTTTTCGGCCGTAAATGACGCAGGAAGAACCAAAATGCTTTGGCAATTTATTGACAAAAGAAATAAACGTAATAGAGTGTTGCACTTTTATTTTGCTGCAAAGACAGCTGTTGATTCCAATTTAAGAAGGTTTATATTTTATCAGTGGAAAGCAGAGTTAAGAAGATGTGGGCTTTTAACTTTAAGTATAACTTTTTTTTTCTTGAACAATGGGCTGAAATCAGGAGGGGATTTTGTTGTTTTTACCTCTGAGAGCACTTTTTTTACACACAATGGGTTAAATGTCCAGGCCACACAGAGGTCTGACAGGTAATTAATGTAACAATAATCAAATATGATTCAGTATGAGGTTGTGTTGTTTTACCTATGAGCGGCATTTTTTTAACACCATGGGCTAAATGGCCAGGTCACATGGACCCCGAAGGCTCAGAGGTTGGGAGAGGGGACCCACTAGAACAGCTGTTGGGAGACAGATGGTAGCCTCCCGTCAAGGCCATCCAGCGTGTTCTTTAACTTGCACAGGGTATGGTTCTCCCGCAGACGAGGCCATGGCTTAATGTCCCATCCAAGCCCATCAGTGTCCCCTACAAACCGTGGGCAGAGCAGGGAATTTTGCGGAGATAAATCTCAACGCTGACCCTGCTGGGACTCGAACCTGGGAACTACAGATTACGAGCCTGGCGCGCTACCGACTGAGCCACCCCCGCCCCCAGGCCACAGGACCAAGGCTTCCTTGACAATGAAGTTGACCGCTGTTTTTATAACTCACGTATGGTGGGAATTATTTTTAAATTTTGATGTAATATTATTGCAGGTTTGTTTAATTTATATCTTATAATAAATAATTAACCACAGTAATTAATGTAACAATAATCAAATATGTATTCAGTTATGAGTTTCACTATTTTTTTAAATTTGTGCATTATTGACATAAGAGGAATACATTTAATGTGTTATTCATGTATTAGACATATCATACAACTATATTTGGCATAATATTATAATTAAATTTAAAATAATTTCCTTCCATACGTGACGTCATTAAAATAGCTGCCACGGCCTTAACCATCGAGATAACCTTGCAAGGATCTCCAAGAGCTCAGAGAAGTTTGGGTTAAGGTGACCCACTAAACAGCTGTTAGCAGAGAGGCTTCCGTCTGTCTTCTAACAGCAGTCCAGTAAGTCTCCTTCCTCCACCCTTCTCTGAGCATTTCAAGTCCTGCGATGTGACCATTTAGTTCATTGTAAGCCTCTCGTCAAGGGCATCCTCCAGTATGTTCTTTAAGGTGAACAGGATGACTCCCTTGCGCAAAGACCAATGCTTTTACATCCTGTCGAATGGACTGCTACCATTCCAATCCCATTGGTGTCTCTTTCTAACCGAGGCAGCGGAACAGTTAAGTGGAGATATATCGCAAAGGAGATACAGGTGGGACTCGAACCTAGGGAACTGTAGATTACGACATGGTGCGCTAGAGACCGAGCCTCCCCCCCCCCCACGCATGTTAGTACGAAATAGTGCGACTATGTGGCAGCTGTCATCACTGTTATATGCGCGTGTTGCGAGGCATAGAGTCGGTGCGAACACAACACATGCATACGAAGCTGGAGATCTGAGCATCAATTTGGTTACTATAAGCACAGAAGACCCATCTAGTAGAAATCCATCAACGGCTTGTGGCTCTGCATGGTTCGGATGTCCTGTAAGTACAATATATAAGTAAATGGTGCAGTGAATTTCAAAATGGTCGTGCAGATGAGGATCTCCACACCTGGCGATGAGCATCTATTCACCGCCCATCAAGCAGTACAGATCTGGTGGCGGCTCAGATGGTAGCGCGGCAGGCTTGAAAACTGCAGCTCCCAGATTCCAGTCACATCTAGGTCAAAACTGAGATTTATCTCCGAAAAATTCTCCGCCCTGCCATCGGTCAATAAGGTACACAGATGGGCTTGGAAAGCAAGCCGTTCATCGTGTGGGACATTAATTCGTGGTCACGTGGGCAGGAATACCCTGTGCATGTTAAAGAGCACATTTGACAACTTTGACGGAAGCTACCATCTGTCTCCTAACAACAGTTCAGTTGATTCCCTTGCACCAACCTTTCTTGAGGTCTAGGGTTCCTTGAGACCTGGACATTTAGCCCATTGTGTGCAAAAAAGAGCCGCTCAGAGATAAAACAATCCAATGATTCAGACCTGGCGTTGTCGGATTTCCACTTATTTCGGAAGATGAAGCAGCATTTCCGAGGATGACGTTTTCCACCTGATCAAAAAAAGAAGTCATTAAGCGGCATAAGAAGCAGGTCGTGCACTTTTATCGACAGAGTTTAGATAAGCTTATCGACGGTTAAAATCTCTTAAGAAGTCTGGTGACTACTGTGCAAAATAATGCAGGTATGTGGAAACATTTCCAGTATATTGCCTTCGGTGTAATTATCTGCCTTTTGCAGAAATTAAATAGGTAATCTTACTTTCTGATTTTTCTTGTATTTAATTCTGGATTGTAATAAATATTTCATTTTTAATTAAAAAAGTTTTTAAAAAATTTCATTAAATATTTAAGTTTAAAAAAAGAAAAGATTTTTCGTTCCTAAATAAAAGATGGAGATGTACCAACTGGTTTAATAGTAAGGTACATTGGGTTGCTTTACCTCTGTGCAGCACTTTTCTGCACCCAACAGACTAAATGGTCAGGTCACAAAGGCCCCGAGGGTTCCGAAAAGGTTAGGGGGAAAGGTTGGGTTGTTTTACCTCTGAGCGGCACTATTTTGCATACCATGGGCTAAATGGGCAGGTCACATGGACCCCGAAGGCGGGGAGAGAGCTTCAGAGAAGGTTGGGGGAGGGGATCCACTGGGATAGTTGTTGAGAGACAGATGGTAACCTCCCGTAAAGGCCATCCAGCGTTATTCTTTAACGTGCACAGGGTATGGCCACACCTTTCCAAGTCCATTGGTGTCCCCTACTGACCGTGGGCAGGGCAGGAAATTTTGCGGAGACAAATATCAACGCTGACCCAGCTGTGACTTGAACCTGGGAACTTCAGATTACGAGCCTGGCGCGCTACCGACTGAGCCACCCCCGTCCCTAAGGGGAAGGGGACCCACTGGGCAGCTGTTAGGAGATAGATGGAAGCTTCCCTCAAAGGGCCATTCAGTGTGCTCTATACATATACGCACAGAGTATGACTCTCCCACACATGAACCAATGGCTTAATGTTCCATCGGACTGATGGAGGACCTTTCCAAGCCCATCGTGTCCCCGAGGTTGATCGATGACGATGGCTCTTAGAGAAACTCACCAAGGCAGAACGAAGATAAATCTCAAGTCTGTCCCAAGTGGAACTCGAACCTGAGAACTGCAGATTACGAACCTGGAGCGCTATCAATTGAGCCAGTCCCTTCCATTAATATTAGGCAATGATGTAGTTAAATATTCAAACTCCTTTAACTTTTTAAATAACGCGAATATTGTTGAAATTCGAGATTTAATAGAAATCTAATTGAAATCTTTATCTTCAGTTACATTTTCTTATAAAACACAGATTTTTACAAATTATAGATCTTCATAGTTAACGTCTACTGATATGAAATGGAGAGTGTTAGTTGCAATTCAGTGATCCCTCAGTATATGTCAGAATATTGTAAGCCAGTTATTGTTTAGAATGGGTTGTGTTGTTGTTTTACCTCTGATAAGCCCTATTTTGCACACAATAAGCGAAATAGCCAGGCCACAAGGACTCCGAAATCTCAGAGAAGCTTGGGGAGGGGACCCATTGGAACAGCTGTTGGGAGACAGATGGTAGTCTCCCGTTAAGGCCTACCAGCGTGTTCTTTAATGTGCACAGGGTATTGCTCTCCCGCACACGGGGTCACGGCTTAACGTCCCATCCGACGGACGGCGGCCTTTCCAAGCCCATGGGTGTCCCCCACTGACCGTGGGTAGGGCGGGAATTTTGCGGAGATAAATCTCTACGCTGACCCAGCTGGGACTAGAACCTGGGAACTACAGATTACGAGCTTGGCGCGCTACCGACTGAGCCACCTCCGCCGCTTAGAAGAAGTGGGTTCGTTGTCACTCGAAAATGTGCGTTTCGCAAATTAGATGAAGGCACCGAGATATTAAGATGGATGTTTACAGGCAAATTTCGTTTTTCCTCCATATTTGCCGGTATGTTAAAACGGCGCAATAAGTTTTATGATTCCCTGTATATATTCGTAATTTGTAAGTAAGATCAAACGTTAAAAAGTTTTTGAAAATTATTATTTTCACCCACATGGATTCATAAACAATGAGTGAATAAAGGATAACCGGTATTAACAGCTAGTCTCTAATTCAAGCAAAATTAACTAAAGCGTTAAGGGTTAAGGCGTCCGTCTGATGGGACGTTAAACCGTGGCTCCGTGTGTGGGAGAGCCATACCATGAGCACGTTAAGGAATACGCTTGATGACCTTGACGGGAGGCTACTATCTGTCTCCCAACAGCTGTTCATTAGGTCCCCTTCCACAACCTTTTCTTAGCACTCGGAGTCCTTGTGGCCTGTACCCTGTGCACGTTAAAGAACACACTGGATGGCCTTGACGGGAGGCTACTATCTGTCTCCCAACAACTCTTCCAGTGGGTCCCCTCCCCAACCTTCTCTGAGCCTTCGGGGTCCTTGTGACCTGATCATTTAGCCCATGGTGTGCAAAACAGTGGCGCTCAGAAGTAAAACAACCAACTGACTTGAATCCTTTCCGTCCTCAGCGAGAAAGGGAACGCCGATTGGCTTTGGTGTGCCAAGACAATTATCTATCGAATGATAAGTTGGGTTGTTTTACCTCTGAGCGGACTTTTTTGCACACCATGGGCTAAATGGCCAGGACACGTCCCATTGTGTGCAACGAAATTGCCGCTCAGGGGTAAAACAACCGAACGTGTTCTTGAAATAGCATATAATTTGCTTCTCCTCAACACGTGACACCGCTTAACGTCACAACCGACGAACGGCGTCCTTTTCAAGCAAAGGAGTGTCACCTTCCTGGCAGCGGCAGGGTAGAGATTTAGAGGAATTAAATCTCAACATTGGCACAGTTGGGACTCGAACCTGGGTTGGGTTGTTTTACCTCTTAGCGGCACTTTTTTGCACACCATGGGCTAAATGGCCAGTTCACATGGACCCCGAAGGCTCAGAGAAGGTTGGGGGAGGAGACCCACTGGACCAGCTGTTGGGAGACAGATGGTAGCCTCCCGTCAAGGCCATCCAGCGTGTTCTTTAACGTGCACAGGGTATGGCTCTCCCGCACACGGGGCCACGGCTTAACGTCCCATCCGACGGACGGCGACCTTTCCAAGACCATCGGTGTCCCCTACTGACCGTGGGCAGGGCGGGGAATTTTGCGGATAATGATAACTTAAGCCGTGGTCCCATCTGCAGAAAAATCAATACTCATGGACATTAAAAGACACTTAGATGGTCGTGACAGGATATTTTCATGGCTCCCAGCAGCTACCCAGTGGAGTCTTCTGCCTTACCAGTCTTTGAGCCTCTTGAGGTCTTTGTGACCTGGCATTTATCTCATTGTATGCGCTCAGATGTAAAACAAACCAACTCATTTGTAACAGGCTAACGACTGACCTTTAGAAAGGGGAAGTGAGTTTTTATGTTTAGAGACAGGGCGGAGAAATGCGAAAGAATCTACGGGAGACAACTTTATGAAACCTTTCATTAAATAAGGTCACCTGTCGCGCAGGCATCGTGTAGTTTGAAGGATTACTCTCTAATTAAACGGAAAAACCGGTCTAATGAAATAAAATGCAATCCATTTTTTTTATCTGGTAGTACATAATTAAGTTGCCAAAGTGGGAAGAAATAACGGAGGATTTTTTTGCTAAACAAAATTGATATTCTAGAACTATCGGCTTTACAGACTCTTCCTGGCTGGATTAAGCTAAACGAGTTTTTTTTCCCCTTCTACGCAACCTCTGAAATTTAACAGATATAAATAAATGAAGCAAACTCTAACAGGAAGTTCTGAGACAAAAATATAATTGCACTTTAATTATGTATTGTGACTGACACATTTTTAAGCGCATTTCGATGAAATGACGATTGGGATCCGTGAAATACTTGAAACACTTTTGTTTTTAGTGTACCTAGGAAAAAGTAATCGTAAGTTTAAATTTAGAGCTCTTTAAAAAAAAACTGTTTTGAAATGGTTTCATACAAGGTGAGACATGTTCAAGCAAGAAATTGGTGCAATCAGCTTAGATCTCGTAACGATTGGTCTTTTAACCCTTCACTTGACATCCATTGTAAATATGGGTGTTATCTCTGTTCTACAAAATAATCGGAAAATTACTTTTTGATAAAACTAGGGGCCAATGCAACCACCTGCTAATATCATTAGTTGGAGTACCTACCTACAAAACCCCTTCCAAACATATTAGTTTGGTTGTTTTACTTCTGAGCGGCACTTTTTGCACATAATGAGCTAAATGGCCAGGTTACAAGGACCCCGAAGGATTAAGAAGGTTGGGGGAGGAGACCCACTGGAACAGCTGTTGGGTAACAGATGGTAGCCTCCCGTCAAGGCCATCCACTGTGTTCTTTAACGTGCGCAGAGTATGGCTCTCTCCGCACAGGGGGTCACGGCTGAACGTCCCATCTGAAGGACGACCGCCTTTCGGAACCCATCGGTGTCTCCTACTGACCGAGGGCAGGCCGAGGAGTTTTGCGGAGATAAATCTCAACGTTGACCCAGCTGGGACTCGAACTGGGAACTGCAGATTACAAGCCTGGCGCGCTACCGACTGAGCCACCCCCGCCCCTATATATTAGAGAATTTCAAAATTATGTCAATGGAGATTTCTTCGAGCATTGCAACTTATAAAAATATATATATTTAATGGGAAATGTGACTAAGATAAATTAAAGATGATAATCAAATTTATTTAAATCTCGATTTTCAACAAAATTCACAGGAATATTCAAAAGTAAATTATCATGTTTTATAAAAATCATTCATACTTGTTAATATTGAAATAATTTCTGAAATTTATATTTATTTTTATTAAATGGTTTAAAACAATACATATTAAATTTTAATTAATTTCTGAGGTAAATTCTTACGACACATTACTGTTGTGAAATATTCCAGCTTTCGTAACTTTTTAAATACTGAAGGAATGGTGTTGGAAATCGAGATTTAAATAGGTTTGATAACGTTCTTTAATTTTCAGCCACATTTTCCCATTAAATGCATATTTTAGAACCTATAACGTTTTAAAGTTAGACTCCCATTGACACAACATGGAGAATCTCCATTGTTTCAGTAGAGCAGTGTATATGCTCGTATATCAAACTTTATAGAGTTTTAAAGCTTATGTATACCCGTCCATACATTCTTCTGAAGGTATACATGGGCGTACATATCCATCCGTGGCAATTAAGGCATTCTTTTAAAATATGAATACTACAACGCATTCAGTGTCCAAATTGCAGCCCTAATTTATATATCCCTCGGAATTTAGACAAGATTTTATCTCCATCAGTCCAGTGGTAGGCGAACTCTTATTTTCAATCCAGTAGCTATGTGCAATATTATTAGAGGAGCCAAAATTTTAGAAACTGTATAGTAAAAATAAAAAAAAACTTTTTTATTTATCATTTGAGTCACACTAAGGATACAAAGAGTTAAATTTAACGCAGACTAAATATATATTAAATAAAAAAATAAATAAATACCCCCTCAAGCAGCTGCTTGCTACAGAGGTCTGGCAAGAGCCTGTCAGTTTATATGCCACAGTAGAAGGTCTGAGAGAATGGCAGGACCTCAGCAGAAAAACAACACGAACATCCATGCCGTACCCAGGACTCGAACCGGGGTCCTTTAGATTAGTAGCCAAGCGCGCTAACCACTCGGCCACGGGACGGGCTATCGAGAATAAAATAAAAAAATAAATGCCTCCTCAAGCAACTGCTTGCCACAGAGGTCTGACAGGAGCCTGTCAGTTTAATACGCCACGATAGAGAGATCTGTGAGGATGGGAATATAAATGCTATTTTTTTTTCCTGGATTCCCGAATACTTCGTTGACAGGATTAAACTGATCACATTGCTCATTACAGCGTTAGTTAGTCCTGCAGTAATTATTAAGTACTAAGCTTAATAAATTTGCTGCATTTTAGGTCTTTTTATGTTGTTTAATTACTGTTTTTTTTTTTTTATTTTACTGCAGAAAATCGTAAAAGTCCGATTCATTCAAAGCTCAATGAAGAAGTTAAAAAAATGGCAAAAAAATTAAGTAGGTAGATATGAGGAAAATCAATATTTTTACATTATCGGTTTTCCAATTAAGCACAATTTTTCAATCGATATATTGATTAAATTAACATTTTTTTCTGTTGCGCAATAAACTGTAATTGAAACTTGTGAGCAAATGTCATTGTTGTAAGCGAGATTTTTTTTTTAACTTACTATCGCTGAATATTGAAAAACAGGCCCACATCGAGAAGTAAAAAAAGTAAGGGTTGAAGAAACTTTTTTAACATATCAAACAAATATCAGCAGAAATTACTCGAGTTTTAAGAAATCTATTTGATTAAATCTTTTATTTTTTGTTATACTTCATTTATGTCAAAATATTTTGGTCAATGTCTACACATGCAGCAGTGCATTGCAACGTCCATGCGAGTTGGGTTGTTTAACCTCTGAGAGGCACTTTTTGTGCACAAAATGGGCTAAATGACAATCGGATCCAAGACTTCAAAGAAGGTTCTGGGTTGGGTTGAGTTGTTTTACCTCTAAGCGAAAATTTTTTGCATATCATGGGCTAAATGGCCAGGTCACATGGACCCCGAAGGCTCAGATAAGGTTGGGGAAGGGGACCCACTGGAGCAGCTGTTGGGAGACAGATGGTAGCCTTCCGTCAAGACTATCCAGCATGTTTTTTTAACGAGCACAGTGTATGACACCCCGAACAAGGGCTGCGGCTTAACGTCCATCCGAAGAACGGCGGCCTTTCCAAGCCCATCGGTGTTCCCTATTGACCGTGGGTAGGGCGGGGAGTTTTGCGAAGATAAATCTCAACGCTGACGCAGCTGGGACTCGAACCTGGGAATTACAGATTACGAGTCTGGCGCACTACCGACTGAGCCCCCCCCCCCCAAGAGGTTCTGGAAGAGGATCCATTGTACATCTGTTAGGAGATAGAAGCCTCGCGTCGAGGGGGTGACTCAGCAGGTAGCGCGCCAGACTCGTAATCTGCAGTTTCCAGGTTCGAGGTCTCACTGGGCCCCTGTTGATATTTATCTCCGAAAAACCTCCCTACCCTCGGTCAGCAGGGGACAGCGATGGGCTTAGGAAGGCCGTCGTCCGTTAGATGGGATGTTAAGCCCCTTGTGCGGGAGAGCAAGTAAGCCCTGTGCAAGTAAAGAACACCCTGGATGGCTTTACGGGAGGTTACCATCTGTCTCCCAACAGCTGTTCTAGTAGATCCCTTTCCCCCAACCTTCTCTGAACTTTTGGGGTCCTTGTGGCCTGGCTATTTAGCCTATTGTGTGCAAAAAAGTGCTTATCAGAGGTAAAATAACCCAACTCTCCCGTCATGGCCATCCAGTGCATTCTTTAACATGCACAAACGTGTTTCTCTTGCATACGAAGTTACGGTCTTAAGGAGACATTCGATGGACGGTGACTTTTCCAAACCCTCAGTGTTCTCTTTCTCACCGAGGGTAGAGTCAGGGTTAGTGAAGATAATTCTTAACGCAGGCACAGTGCGGACTAGACCTGGAAACGGCAGATTGCGATCCTGGTGCGCTACCGACTGAGACAACAACTGCCCCGCGTCGTGTGAACACCTAACGGAAATTACATTTACAAATCTCTTACGGGAGCATATCTAGCATCTCTTACGGAGGAGCTGAACCAGAGTTTTTTTTTTTAAGAGGAAAGCGGAGAGAGATGCTGAACCTCAATTTTTTAAAAAGGCGGAGGGAGTACTGAACTCGTTTTTTAAGGAAAGGGGACTAGAGGTGCTGAACTTCAATTTTCTTAAGGGGAAGGGTTGGGTTGTTTTACCTCTGAGCGGCACTTTTTTGCACACCATGGGCTAAATGGCCAGGTCACATGGACCCCGAAGGCTCAGAGAAGGTTGGGGGAAGGGACCCACTGGAACAGCTGTTGGGAGACAGATGGTAGCCTCCCGTCAAGGCCATCCAGCGTGTTCTTTAACGTGCACAAGGTATGGCTCTCCCGCATACGGGGCCACGGTTTAACGTCCCATCCGATGGACGGCGGCCTTTCCAAGCCCATCGGTGTCCCCTACTGACCGTGGGCAGGGCGGGGAATTTTGAGGAGATAAATCTCAACGCTGACCCAGCTGGGACTCGAACCTGGGAACTACAGATTACGAGCCTGGCGCGCTACCGACTGAGCCACCCCCGCCCCTAAGGGGAAGGGGTGTTGAACCTAATTTTTAAAGGAAGTGGAGCTGAACCTCAATTTTTTTAAAGGAAAGGGGGAGGGGTACTGAGCCTCAATTTTCTTAAAGTGATGAAGGGTGCTGAACCTCAATTTTCTTAAAGGGGGAGGGATGTTCAACCTAAGTTTCTTAAAGTGAGGAGGGGCTGAATCTCAATTTTCTTAAAGGAAAGTGTGTGTGTGTGGGGGGGGGGGGTATATAAACTGGGTCTTCCCGGGGTTGTCGCCGAGTGAATTACAGTGGGGTCGGAGTAAAATCGGTACGTTTTTTACCTCTCATGTCAGGATGAGGAATACTACTGGTGGCATAAACGTGACACTACACTTAAGTAATTAACATATACATTTATTAACATATATGTATACAAAGGCCTCACAAGAACCTATACAGCAAGGTCAAAACTCAGCCTGTGGTGGCAGTTAGACGTCCTGCCTCACCTCCAAGACCTCTTTCTTCTCCAACGACCAGCAAGACAGTCCCTCTCTCCGCTCCGTCACGTGACAGGAGTCAGGGTCAATGCAGTCTCCAATACCCGGAGGCCCCTCAGCTGACCGTCGTTCCTAGAACTGTTGATCAGTCCTGCCCGGAACTTACTTCCACGAAACAGGAATGTTTCGCCTGTGTTGTCGTTTGGAGAGGGGAGGCAATGAGATGGAGCAATGGCCATGCCAACCAGTTCTCACTCCCTCCTCTCTGCTAGTTAGACTCTTACAGAGTACTGAACCTCAATTTTCTTAAAGGAAAGAGGGACTCTCGATTGGGTTGGGTTGTTTTACCTCTGACCGGCACTTTTTTGCACACCATGGGCTAAATGGCCAGGTCACATGGACTCCGAAGGCTCAGAGAAGGTTGGGGGAGGGGCCCACTGGAACGGCTGTTGGGAGACAGATGGCAGCCTCCCGTCAAGGCCATCCAGCGTGTTCTTTAGCGTGCACAGGGTATGGCTCTCCTGCACATGGTACCACGGCTTTAAGTCCCATCCGACGGACGGCGGCCTTTCCATGCTCATCGGTGTCCCCTACTGACAGTGGGCAGAGAGGGGAATTTTGCGCAGATAAATCTAAACGCTGACCCAGCTGGGATTCGAACCTGAGAACTACAGATTACGAGCCTGGCTCGCTACCGACTGAGCCACCCCCGCCCCGGGAGGGGGTACTGAACCTCAGTTTTTTTAAAAGGAATGCTGAACATCAATTTTCTTAAAGGGGGAGGGATGCTGAATCTAATTTTTAAAGGAAGGGGTACTGAACAACAACTTTTAAAGGAAAGAGGGGAGGTGCTGAACCTCAGTTTTTAAATGGAGGGGAAGGGGGCGCTGAATCTCAATTTTTAGAGGAGGTGCTGAAAGTCAAATTTTTAAAGAAAAGTTAGAGGGGTGTTAAATCTAATTTAAAGGAAAGAGAGGTGGGGTTCTGAACCTCAGTTTTTTTAGGAAAGGAGGAAGGGCCGTGAACCTCGGCTTTTTTCCCGATAAATAAATAAATAAATACCCCCTCATGCAGCTGCTTGCCACAGAGGTCTGACAGGAACCTGTCAGTTTATATGCCACAGTAGAAGATCTGAGAGGATGGCAGGACCTCAGCAGAAAAACGACACATACATCCATGCCTTATCCGGGGCTCGAACCCAGGTCCCGTAGATCAGTAGCCAAGCGCGCTAACCACTCGGCCATAGTCCTCCATTTACCATAACGTGGCCAAGACACGTGTATGTTGGGGGGAGGCTTTTTTATATGTGCATTCGATGCAGTTAATATAGAAGAAACTTGTTCTCATCTTTTTACCATTAAAGGTTTGAGTTGTTTTACCCCTGAGAGGCACTTTTTGCACACAATGGACTAAATGACCAGATCACAAGAACCCCTAGGGTTCAGAGACGGTTGGAGGAGGAAACACTGGAACATCTTTTGGGAGACAGATGATACCCTCCAGTCAAGGCCATCCAGCGTGTTCTTTAACGTGCACAAGGTATGGCTTACTCCACACACGGGACCACGACTTACCGTCCCATCCGACGGACGTCTTAGTGTTTATTCTTCTGTGGATGCAGATGAAAGTTAAGGGTAGGCCTTGCCCCATTTTCTATACACAGACAGCCTGCAACTGCTTTAGTTTTTACTCACTTTCATTTAAAACAAGTTTTCCCCGAGAACCTTAAAAAGCGGTTGTGAAAAGTTTTTATCATTTTTTAATTCGAACTTTCAAAGTTTTAAGGAGTGTTTTTGCATCCTAAGCTCCTCTCCCTCCCACATCCCTTAACACGCGCCTTTCTGTTAAATATCTATAATAATAAAACACCTCACGTAATGAATGAATTATCACAACTGTGAAAAATCATTTCGTGACTACCATTTTAACTCAGCTATGGTTTGTACGAAAAACTACGCGTTTCTTAAGGAAATGTTCAGAATAAGCCGATTAAGTTTCTAGAGAAGAAAGCAGAAAAAGAGTCGAGTTTTAGAATACTTTGAAAAGAATGATCCTTCCCCTCTTCTTGAACTTCTGCTCAAAATAAAGCATTACGGAACTTGCGCACAATAAGTTCCAGCAATGCGCAAATTTCTC
The DNA here is from genome assembly GCA_038380435.1 of Ryuthela nishihirai. Lineage (NCBI taxonomy): Eukaryota > Metazoa > Arthropoda > Arachnida > Araneae > Heptathelidae > Ryuthela > Ryuthela nishihirai. Next base: position 30,622,744 of record JAWZYU010000019.1, on the reverse strand, counting down.
TTCTTCTAAAGTATTAAAAGCGAAAACAATTGTGAAAGTATTCCCAGAATAAGTGAGGGAGAGAATTAGTTCTACTCATTGAAGAGCTGCACAGCATCGAAATCCGATTATTTCCAGAGCGGACTCGGAACGTCGGAGATGGAAATCTAATTAGCTGAACAGCGGAAGTAACTTGAAATGACGTCTCAGTGTTTGAACTACTTTCTTCCGTTATGAGATCTGAAAGGGAATATCTTGATTAATTCGATTTTTTTTTTCTATTTTGATTCAAATCGTTTTCGAAGTCTATTGTTATCCAGCGATATATTTCAAATGATATTTATAAAGCAATGTTTTTGGTTCTGCTATGAAATCATTTCAGTTTTGTTGCATACTTTTACGATATTTGTCAGCCACAAAACAAGTTTGCTTTGTAAAATGGAATAAACCATCAGTGTGTAAGAATTCTAAGATCTCGTAGGGTTTGGATTGTTCTGCACTTGAATGATATGTCTCCGTTGTAGTTTGGTTTGAGTTCTTCCGAACGGCATTTTATTTGCATACAATGTGCTAAATGGCCATATTCCCAGGAACCCCAATGACTCAAAGAAGGTTGGGGGATCAAAGAAGGTTGGGAAGATCTCTCGGACCGACGGTGGCCTATCCATGCCCAACGGTGTCCTCTTTCTGATCGAGGGCACGATGTAGGTTAGCCGAGATAAATTTCAAAGCACACACACTAGGCGGAACTCGATCCTGAGAACTGCAGATTATTAGCCTGACTCGATATCATCTGAGCCAAGTTTCCCCTTTGTGAAACGAAATAAAGAGTCAATGTAGAAGAACACTGGGATCAGGTTGATTAAAATATTATACTCTTGGGTTGTTGTTGTTGTTGGGTTGTTTTACCTCTGAGAGGCACTTTTTTGCACACCATGTGCTAAATAGCCAGGTCACATGGACCCCGAAGGCTCAGAGAAGGTTGTGGGAGGGGACCCACTGGAATAGCTGTTAGGCGACAGATGGTTGGGTTGTTTTACCTCTGAGCGGCACTTTTTTGCACACCATGGGCTAAATGGCCAGGTCACAAGGACCCCGAAGGCTCAGAGAAGGTTGGGGGAGGGGACCCACTGAAACAGCTGTTGGGAGACAGATGATAGCCTTCCGTCAAGGCCATCCAGCGTGTTCTTTAGCGTGCACAGGATATGGCTCTCCCGCACATGGTACCACGGTTTTAAGTCCCATCCGACGGACGGCGGCCTTTCCATGCTCATCGGTGTCCCCTACTGACCGTGGGCAGAGAGGGAAATTTTGCGCAGATAAATCTAAACGCTGACCCAGCTGGGACTCGAACCTGGGAACTAGAGATTACGAGCCTGGCTCGCTACCGACTACTCGCCCCGCCCCTATACTCTTGGGTGTCTATTATTCGCTGCACAAAGGAATAAATGAATACGATAAAAGGGAATCAAAATTAGGGCCCTACCGCTATTTTTTTTTGCTCAATACACTAATTGGAGAAGTTACAAGCACAAGTTGGCTTCCTTCTCTGATAATCGGGGGCAGATGGCAAATCTTCGTGTCATAGACATCTAATTAGTTAACGCGCAAAGTTCAGTAGTAAAGAATCACAGGTTGTGTGCTCTTGAATAATAGAACTCATGAAATAATAAGCTGATAAAAAATTGGTTTTGCCGTGAGTGGGATTCGAACCCACGTCTCCTGGAAACATGCCAGTTATGCTAAATACTACACTGTCATCGCCTAACGTTTCTTCTTCGGCTGATGTGACATATAAACTTTCCGGATTTTTTGATTCGCACAATATGAGAGACACAGTTGTCCACCTTCCGGATAGATGGCGCTATAGTGCGAATCAAACAAAAAAATCCGCAAAGTTTATGTCACATCATCTGAAGAAAAAAAACGTTAGCCCCTGATGGTGTAGTGGTTAGCATAATTGGGATGTTTCCAGGAGACGTGGGTTCGATTCCCACTCATGGCAAAACCAATTTTTTTTATCAGCTTATTATTTAATGTGCAAAGGTTGGGCAAACAGGACTGCAGCTGATCTCCTCAGCCTCAAGTCTTTTTCCAAGCCTATTAATGAAAGCAGGGGAAGTCGATCTCCTGGACAATTAGGATCATATTTGAGTTCAAATGGTGCTTTAACTCTGGGCAGTGATTTTTTTTTGCATACAGTGAACTAAATGGTCAGGCCACAAGTGCCTCAAAGTCTCAGAGAAGCTGACCCTGTTAGGAAACATGAACCTCCCGTCAAGTGTGTCTGAGCCGTCGGGGTTCTTCCATTGTGTGCAAAAAAGGGCCGCTCAGAGGTAAAAATAACCCAACCCTTTCAGTGTGTTACCATGCAGACGGGGTCACATCTTTATATCGGAGTCTTTCCAGTCCATTCATGTCCCCTTTCTGATGCAGGGTGGTGTGTTTAGGGAGAGAGTTGTGTTGTTTTACCTCTGAGCTGCACTTTGTTGCACACAATGGGCTAAATGGCCAGATCAGGTGAAAGTGTTATTTGAGGGCTAAGGTTGGGGGAGGGGATCCACTGGAACAGCAGTTGGGAGACAGATGGTAGCTCCCATCAAGGCCATACCGAGTGTCCTTTAACGTGCATAGGGTATGTTCTCCCGCACACGGTCCCAGGGCTTTAACATCCTATTCGACGGAAGGATGCATAATGATCGTTATTAGAGCGCGCTTTTCAAGGATTATGATCTTTGGAATATATCGATCATAATCCTTGGAAATGATTATGATCGATATATAGATTAATTTTCCAAGGTCATCGATGTATTACCGTATAGTTAGGCAGTAAGATTTTATTAGATGCATTGTGATGGCTATTAGACGGGTTGGGTTGGTTTACCTCTGAGCGGCACTTTTTTGCACACCATGGGCTAAATGGCCAGGTCACATGGACCCCGAAGGCTCAGAGAAGGTTGGAGGAGGGGACCCACTGGAACAGCTGTTGGGAGACAGATGGTAGCCTCCCGTCAAGGCCATCCAGCGTGGTCTTTAACTTGCACAGGGTATGGCTCTCCCACACACGGGGCCACTGCTTAACGTCCCATCCGACGGACGGCGGCCTTTCCAAGCCCATCGGTGTCCCCTACTGACCGTGGGCAGGGCGGGGAATTTTGCGGAGATAAATCTCAACGCTGACCCAGCTGGGACTCGAACCTGGGAACTGCAGATTACGAGCGTGGCGCGCTACCGACTGAGCCACCCCCGCCCCACTATTACACGGACTTTCTAAGGCCATCTATCTATTACCGTATAGTCAGGCCTGGATCTAGAAAAAAGCAGGGAGGAGGGGTGACAAGTGATGCAATTGAACAAGAAAAGTATTAGAAATGCGGGAGAAGGGAACGGATTTCCACTGCATGTAGCATTTTCCACTCCGTGTTAGAAGTTTAAAAAAAATGCGTGAAATATGAAGAAATTTACAATATTTGGCATCTATTATCCTTATTAGCAGTTTCAAAGAACGTGGGAAGAGTGGGACATGGGCATCCCCCTTGATCCGGCCCTGCGAATAGTTATTTAGCAAATAAAAGCTCGCTTTATGTCATTATCCATGTTTACGATTATATCTCATCATAGTGTTAGTGATCATAAAACATCATCATAAGCTTCCAGGGTTTAAACTAATATATAAAAAAATAAATAAATACCCCCTCAAGCAGCTGCTTGACCACAGAGGTCTGACAGGAACCTGTCAGTTTATATGCCATAGTAGAAGATCTGTGAGGATGGCAGGACCTCAGCAGAAAAACAACACACACAACCATGCCTTACCCGGGGCTCGAACCCGGTCCCTTAGATCAATAGCCAAGCGTGCTAACCACTCGGCCACGGGACGGCAAAAATAAATACCTCCTCAAGCAGCTGCTTGCCACAGAGATCTGACAGGAGCCTGTCAGTTTATACGCCATAGCAGAAGGTCTGTGAGGACGGCAGGACCTCAGCAGAAAAAACGACACATACATCCATGCCTTACCCGGGGCTCGAACCCAGGTCCCTTAGATCACTAGCCAAGTGCGCTAACCACCCGGCCATTAGAAAACAGTAATTAGGTTGGGTTGGGTTGTTTTACCTCTGAGCGGCACTTTTTTGCACACCATGGGCTAAATGGCCAGGTCACATGGACCCCGAAGGCTCAGAGAAGGTTGGGGGAGAGGACACACTGGAACAGCTGTTGGGGGACAGATGGTAGCCCCCGTCAAGGCCATCCAGCGTGTTCTTTAACGTGCACAGGGTATGGCTCTCCCGCACACGGGGCCACGGCTTAACGTCCCATCCGACGGACGGCGGCCTTTCCAAGCCCATCGGTGTCCCCTACTGACAGTGGACAGGGCGGGGAATTTTTTCGGAGATAAATCTCAACGCTGACCCAGCTGGGACTCGAACCTGGGAACTACAGATTACGAGCCTGGCGCGCTACCGGCTGAGCCATCCCCCCCCCCCCCCCACAGTAATTAGGAGAAAGTCAGTTTACTAACAAGGGATATTCCAAACCCTAAATATCCGTTAGAATAAAAAGAGAGAAATAAAAAAAACCTCTAGAGCACACAAGTTTAACTTCCCATCTGGCCATATTTTAAATCTTTCCTTCATCACTGTATGTAATGCCTAGAATCTCCGAACTCTAATAACGATCATTATGCAGCGTGCAGTAAAAGGTTTTCTCATCCTTTCTCTTCCTGAAATCCTCTCCATTTGAAAGTGGACTTCGAAAACGAAAAAAAGGAAGCAGATGCAACAGCAACTTCCTGATGGAGAAGGAAGTGGCGTCAGTGAGCCTTGTGCCTGCGGGGATGTGTGTTTATGTATGAGAACTCGATGAGGAAAGAATTCGTTGCCCTGGCTCAACCATCAACGACGCCTACCTCACCCTGGATAAGAGGGGAGTGTCTGGCTTAAGGAAGGCGCAGCTGGCATCTGAGACTGGTTTAACCACCTAGAATTGATTCTTTAGGAACCAGTCAATGATCGATGGGTTGATCGAGACTGGGCCACAATTGAGTTTTGTTTTTATTCAAACTTTCTGTAAGACTGTTATGCATTCAAGTTTTTTTGCTTCTTTTTTTAGATGATATCATTTTTCGAAAGGGTAACACGGTATGGAAATGGTAGCTGGTGGTGGTTTGCTTTAGCTACTCAGAAGTAAGAGTAATCGTTCGTAGCCATCGTTTAAAATTCAACGGCTGCTACCCGTTGCGATTGGATTTCTGATCGAGCATTCCGAGTCAGCGTCGGGGCACGAGTTATAAGCAGTTTACGAAGAAATGCAATGTGACAATTATAATTAATGATTTTGATGCAATTGATGATTAGAATCGGTGCTTAATAGCTCTTCGAAGAATTTAATATCTTTAAAAGTCTGTCGATTACTTTAGTGATGCGTATAATAGAATGCAAAAAAACAAAAGTCTATCTAGAGTCTTCTTGCTTTTTTTTTTATCACAGTAATATGAAGATAATAATAACAGATATTACATTAATCATTACAGGCGTCAGCTGTATAAAAGATTGTACAATTCTGAGATTTATATATGACAGATAAGTACGTTTAATTTATAGTCATAGTACAAATGACTTTCGATGTAACGAAGTAAATAGTAGGTAGAGGTGTTCGTTAATGCCGAAAGTTCATTAAATCCGAATGTTATATGGCGATGCGCAGAGTGCTTGATCATATCTTATAATAACAATGCAGTATCATAAAATAAAAAATAAAAAAGACCCTCAAGCATCTGATTGTAAATTAATTCTGATAGGACCCTGACAGTTTATACGTCATAGCAGAAGGAACAGGTGAAAAGGAGAGACGTTGGTAAACAAAACAGCACAAACATCTTTACCTAGGGTTCGAACCCGCTCTTTGATCAGTGGCCAACCACTCGGACGGAACATCATTAAACAGACCAATATATGTATCTAATAATTGTAATAGCAATAAAAACAGTAAAATAAACAATACCGTACACAAAAGGGATCTTTTTTTTAATTCTGATTCGATGGATCAGCATCCATCGACGGATCCGGAAATGCTATCCATAAAATTTGAAATCTGTAAAATTGGGGTCTGGAGAATCGAGATTTTACTGTATTAGCTAAAAGTTTTGAAAAAAGGTATTTCTCCGTTTCTTAGTATTCAATGAATGTGATTTTATACCTTTAATAAAAAAAATAAAACCTACCTAGACAGTTCCATACAAAATTTCAAAGTTGAATTTTTTAAAATGAATCTTATTCCAATGTATTACAAAATAAACGAGAGAAAAAGAAATGTGATAAGGTTTTTACATCGGTTTGTTTTGAGCTTATTTTTATATTGAATTTCGTATCTTTAAGACTGATCACGCGATTTAAAAACTGTTTGCATTTTCGAATTCCTCACATAATCTTTTTTTGAACTGTATTTGCTTTTATTATGATGGTATAATGGATGTTTGCTTATTTGGAACTCGTCTGACTAGTTCAAAGAAACTGAATAAGTCAAAATAAGAAAATGTAAAAGAAACACCCTTATCACATTTTCTTCCTTTTGTATTTTTCGATCAATTGAAACAAAGTTTATTTCTCAAAATTCAATTGATCTATGAAACCTGTATATTGTACATATAAAAGGCTAAGGCTCTGCAACAACTAAGCTGGCTCCCACAGCTATCCTGATGATTCAGAATACCTTGGTAACATGTTTCATGTCAACAGTCATGTGATATGGGAGTGAACGTGACACTAAAACAATGCATTGGATTCAAGTCACATGGTACATAGATTAAAGGATTAAATACGAGTGTCGTGATGCTTTGAAGTTAACTTAGAAATATGTTTCAAGTGATGTGACAGTCGTTAGGTTAATAAAATGACTGTTCGTTGTAAGATTTGGCTACCTCTGAGCGGCACTTTTTCACACACAATAGGTTAAATGTCTAGATCACAAGGACCTCAAGGGCTCAAAGAAGCTTGGGGGATGGGAACACACCAGACAGCTGTTAGGAGACAGATGATATTCTCTTACAGTCAAGGCTATCCAACTTGTTGTTAAAGTGCACAGTATATGATTCTTCTGTGTTTATATGTGTGGAATTATTCCATTACACATTTTTTTTGGGTTGCTCGAGGAAAAGTTTGGAGAAACGATTTGATCTTCCTGGACAACTAAAAAACTGGGAATTCTCCTGTATCTTGATACAATCTTAGACCCTACAAACTATTTGTGATTTTTGAAAAATAACGAAAACAGAAGACATATGTAACTACTCCAGAGAGTTTATTATTTGCTTTATTTTGGACAAATTTCAATACGTGGTACCCACTCCATCTAGATTTCGGGATATAATAAGTGACGACACCCAGAAGACGTTGGCTAAAAAGGAAGGGAGGAATGATAGGAGGAAGGCTTTTAAAGAAGGGAGGAATGATAGGAGGAAGGCTTTTAAAGAAGGGAGGAATGATAGGTGGCAGACCTATTGATATTTCTTTTTTTCTTTTCATTTTTGATACGCTGTTCTAGTACAACCACTTAGTGTCTGACAGAGACGTCTCAAGTAGTTGATGTTAGCCACACCCGGTTTGTATATATCATTCTGGGATATTCAGTTTCATCCGTTTCTGTTGATGCTTCTCAGTGAAATCGCTTCATTGGTACTAAATCAGAAGGTAGTCTATTTCTTGTAGGGCATAACTTCGTCTTTCATAAGACTGAATTTTTTCATAACTTAATTTAATTTCATAACTTTCGAATGGAGATTAATTCTCAGTTCCACTCATTAAATATGGCAGTGGACGTTGTGTCTTTTTCACGGGGATTGCATCTGATTGGCCCATTGGGTTGGATGATTCCCAGGGTTGCCAGAATGATATAGCCACGCTTCGACCAGAGGAAAGATTCGGTGTGGGGTGATCGTGCTAACTGGATCAGGGTTTGGTCTTATTGCCTATCTTTCTTTCGCTTTCTTCTCTAAGTCCATTTTTTTTGTGTGGAGACCCACTGGATTAATTTTGGCCAGATTTCAGGGGGAAATTTTAAGATATATATCTCTGAATTAGAGAGATATTAAATCTATGCTTAAACTGCAGCTAGGCTAAATTTACCAAAAATTTGCATTGCTTGGGAAAAACCACGAGCAGAGAAATCTGAAGTGGGTACTTCCTATATTTGTTTCCGTGTCCACTTAGCAGTTTCCTAGCAGAATCCAGTTCTCGTTTCTGGGAAGAGTCTTCATTTACGGTATGGTTACTTTGAATTATAACTGATGTTGTCACTTCATTTCAGCTGTCACTTTACATCAACTGTCACTTTAACTTTAATTCAGATTGTTTAAGTGGAGTTGGTGTACAAAAATATGATTGTAATGTAAAATCATCCACCACTCTAAGCCTACGGTGGAATTTTATTGACTTTGAGATTTTAATAAATTTAAATTTTTTTGTTGTTGTTTTTAAACAAAATCTGCATTTTGGGCAGTTATTTAAAACCTCTACTCGTCGCAACTACAGTTAGGAAATACGGGACTGCAAATTACTAGCTTGTGGGTTGTTCCTGGTTCGAGTCTAAATCTTCTTTTGGCCACTCTTTCAAAATTATTTACTAGAAAGCAATTTTCGAAGTCAGATCAACAATAAGTACTAATATGTAGTCCTAAATATTAGTAATTATTAATATTTTAGTTTACGCGGATCATACTTAGTTCATGCCGCATGTCTCAAAGAGAAAAAGTTGCGGGTGACAGACCTCATTGCTTAACGTCTCACCGGATGGACGGCTGCCTTTCTAAGTCCATCGTGCTCCCTTTATGACAGAGGGTGGTGGTGTGCGCGTGTGTGTGGGTGGGGGGAGGTTACAAAATAAAAATTCATTCAAGCAACAGCTTGCCACAGAGATCTGACAGGAGCCTGTCAGTTTATACGCCATAATAGAAGACATGTGAGGATGACGGGGCCTCAGCAGAAAAACAACACAAATATCCATGCTTTTACCCGGGGCTCGAACCTAGGTTCCTTAAATCAGTAGCCAAGAGCACTAACCACTCGGTTAGTGATGATAACTCTCAACGCTGGCGCAGTTGAGACTCGAACCTGGTAACTGCAGATTACGAGCTTTGCGTGCTACGGAATGAGCCAAATCCTGCCCAAATGCAAGTCATGTGATATTGGAGTGAAAAGTGTAACTGGATTTTGGTCACATGATATCTCTGTAGATCAAGCGATTAGTTACATTTATCGGGGCACTCTCTTCCTCTGGAATTTAGCTTAGAGCAACTCCCCAAACCCAAAAAGATTGTTGTGTAATGAACCTACAAAACACTAGCAATAATAAAGAATTATTGTTTTAATTTCGTTGATTTAAAACTCAGTGTTTCAGTTCTATCCGGTTAAAACATTGTCTCACTGTGGGGGAAAAAATGAAATCAGTCATTTTCAATTCGCAATTTCAGAAATAGGGGTTAAATTAAAAAAGTTAAAATTTCTCTGAACAAATTACAGTGCTCTAATTTAATAACAGTAAAAGTCATTTTCTTCCCCGTCAATTGTAGGTCTATAAAATTTAACTTAAAAAGAAATTAAAGGAACGATTAAATTCCAACTCCAATATAAAATAGTCTCAATATTTGTATTTTTCTCTCCTGGCTGCTGGAGTCTGAGGCCAGTCCTGACATATGCCTCACCACTGTGGGGTAATACTACCAACACCAATGGCAGGAGGTTTCAGAGCTACCAAAATAAAGTCCTCATATCTGTACTCGGTGTTCCCTGGTTTGTGAAAAACAAGATCATTCACACTGATTTGAGCACTGAACACATACACAGTCATATTCGGAAGCTCGCGCAGACCTTTTTCGAGGAAGTGGGTTGGGTTGTTGTTTAACCTCTGAGCGGCACTTTTTTGCATACCATGGGCTAAATGGCCAGGTCACATGGACCCCGAAGGCTCAGAGAAGGTTGGGGGAGGGGACCCACTGGAACAGCTATTGGGAGACAGATGGTAGCCTCCCGTCAAGGCCATCTAGTATGTTCTTTAAAGTGCACAGGGTATGGCTCTCCCGCACATGGGACCACGGATTAATGTCCCATCCGACGGACGGCGGCATTTCCAAGCCCATTGGTGTCCCCTACTGATCATGGGCAGGGCGGGTAATTTTGCGGAGATAAATCTCAACGCTGACCCAGTTGGGACTCGAACCTGGGAACTACAGATTACGAGCCTGGCGCGCTACCGACTGAGCCACCCCCGTCCCCGAGGCAGTGGGAGATCATCCTTACGATATAATTAGATCTTTGGTTATGATCCTTTGGTTTTAAACCAATTCAAGTGTCCTAAGATATTGGTGCTTGACACTCGCATGTTTAACTTTTAGTTGCGATTTTTATAGCAAATTTCTTTTGCCCTTGTGGCCCCTTTGGGGTTAATGTGTTTTAACTTTGTTATTGCCAACAACGCACTATTTTAGACTTCGAGATATAAGCCGTAGGCTTGGAGCTCTAAAAATTAATTCGAGATGTCAGCTGTTGGAGCACCTCAAGGTTCTCTCCCAGGCCCTACTCTTTTCTCGCTTTACTTGTATGACATGCCATCTTTTGATCGTGTCCATCTAGCACAGTATGCTGATGATATCGCCCTCCTCTCCCCCTCACTTGGTCCAGCTTTTGCTATTAATAGGCTGCAGAACTGCCTTGAGAGATATAGGGGTGGTACAATGAAAGGAAAATAAAGATAAACGCCGAGAAGAGCACTGCTATCCTCTTCAGCAGAAAAAGGATAAAAAATCCTACATGTTTGCAATTTTTAGACACACCTATTGGATGGAGGAAATTGTCAAGTATTTAGGTGTAACTTTACCCAAGAGGCTCAGATGGGATCCTCATATTCACGAGATTATCTCCAAGGTAAATTCAGTGAGATGCCAATTGGGACCTCTCCTTAGGAGAAATTCAGTACTGATGATACACCATAAACTTTTATTATACAATATCGTCATTCGTTCTATTATCATATATGCCTCCCCAATTCGGGCAAACATCACTGCAACCAATATTCCCAAGATCCAGGTCTTGCAGAATAAAATATTGATATCTGCTGTCGATGCCCCCTGGTTTGTAACTAACAGACAACTCCATAAGGACTTGTGCGTCGACCATATCTACATTCATATTAAGTTGGGTTGTTTTACCTCTGAGCGGCACTTTTTTGCACACCATGGGCTAAATGGCCAGGCCACAAGCACCCTGAAGGCTCAGAGAAGGTTGGGGGAGGGGACTCACTGGGACAGCTGTTGGGAGACAGATGGTAGCCTCCCGTCAAGGCCATCCAGCGTGTTCTTTAACGTGCACAGGGTATGTCTCTCCCGCACACGAGCCACGGCTTAACGTCCCATCCGACGGACGGCGGCCTTTCCAAGCCCATCGGTGTCCCCTACTGAACGTGGGCAGGGCGGGGAATTTTGCGGAGATAAATCTCAACGCTGATCCAGCTGGGACTCGAACCTGGGAACTACAGATTACGAGCCTGGTGCGCTACCGACTGAGCCACCCTCGCCCCACACTCATATTAAGTTCATCTCAAAAAGTTTTTTGTGGCTGTTCAGAGGAATCCTCATGAGATTATTTCTGCACTGATCGACTATGATCATGAAGTTCTTAAAAGGTATAAGAGGCCTAAAATGATGGCTTTCTCTGCAGAAAGCTATCCATTTAAGGTCCCTTGTACAGTCGCTCAAAAAATATCCGAACACTATGGTGATTACAGAATTCAGAAAAAAATATTTGGCAACGATTTTTTTAGAAATTAGTGATCTGGCAACCTTCGTGTACTGTACACGAAGGTTACTTTTTTGAGCGACTGTACATGTGAAAACAAAAATATTAATTTTCTTTTACCTCGTAACAGTAACATTTCCTCACCTTCCTTGTTATAAGGGGGGTAAATCTTTACTACCAATGTAAGCCTCTTAACCATCAGATTTCATCAGCAAAATTTAAAATTTTTAGCATAGAGCTTTTTTTAACATTCGTTTAAAATTTTCATATTTTCTAATTTTTTTACCGCCAGAGAGCGCTATGAAGCTTTTTATTTTCGTACTGTACACGAAGGTTGCCAGACCACTAATTTCTAAAAAAAAAACGTTTGCCAGATATTTTTCTCAATTCTGTAATCAACCATAGTGTTCGGATATTTTTTTGAGCGACTGTACATCATATCTGCTACTTACAGTTTTTGTAATATGTTTGCCCCTAGAGGCCCACCCAAGGGTGGTTTACTCTTTACAAGTTTTACAATTGATGTCAATTAGGCTTAACGTGAGATGGAGAAGTGGAAGGGTGAATTTTTACCTGGTACTTCAAAGATTCTATAACGATCTACCTCCCATTGGCTTTTGGAGCTGTTGTGTGTGGAAGCGGATGTGATTTTGCTCAGCTCCAAGAAGTGAACTTTAGTTAGCTAAACTTTTACTTAAATTGCCTATTAGACTTGGGCGAGATCGGGTATCCAACCCCGGTGGAGCCATTGGTCGATAGGACTAGCTTAGCTTAATTTTTTATTTAAACTTCATATGTTTAGGATTTTAGAGACTTCAATTTGAAATCTCTCCATATTTTGTGAATTGCAGTCTTTTGACTGCATATTTCATTGTTCGCTCTTAATCTCTCTTGGAGATTAATTATATATTTTCTGTTTCTGTCAATTTTACAATTGTCAGATTTACAACCTTTTAAACTTCCGTTGAAGTTTTATTGTAAGTTATACTGTTGTCATAAAGGAATCTACTTCGACTAATGTAAGTGCGAATTGTTTCGAATTTAGTGTATATTTGTGTTTCTATAGTATTTTGAAACCACCCCGTGAGGTATTTGATTATACATGGTTCTTGAACAGTGTACTTATATTCTACTTTTGAATTTTACCTAGTTTCCTGTATACAGCCAAGCCTGGTTGTATACAGTAAAGTAATATTGATATTTAATCTAGCTTGAAAAAGAGTTTACAAGTTCCAAGTTTACTTGTAAAAACTTTTTGCAAGTATTTACCCTTGTTATTCTGTAAATTAAAGCTTGACCTTTGTTTTGTGAAAGTCACATAAAAAAAAATCACCATGTGAGCTACCGCTAAAATTTACAAAAAGTAGATCGGATCGCACAGAAACACCGCAATTCGAAATTTTTCAAGCGGACCGCTCAGAGGCACCAAAGTTTGAAAATTCGAACGCAATAACTGCTGCTATACCGTTCCGCACAGATGCTTCCGAAGCTATAATTTGCAAATCGGACCACCAAAAGAGCTCGGATTCTGGAAAAACTATGCATAGCTGTCAACTGCTTGATCAGCAAAAGAAATTTTTAAAAGCACTCAATAAAAACTTTAAGTTCCTTCCTCCACTTCATATTATTAATGATACGAGTAGTGAGCAAGTTGAAGAATTCAACGAGGCCATCCTTCAGCAATTTCATTTGGAAAAAGCAGTGAAAGAGCACAACTGCTCTGAAGATTGTAAGAGGGATGCTACTATGCAGCTCATTGCTGCCACCAATGTTGATATATGGAATCTTTACCTATTGAAGTTAGATGAGAGTGATGAAAGTTTCAAACCTGTTAGAAAGGGATGCAAAAGACCCTTAAATATAGATTAACCTGGTAACACTAACCAAAACAAGTATTCCTTACTCTCTAGCCAGTGTGCTTCAGAGAAATGACATGAGTGACGATGTAGGAACATCCTCACAAACACAGAAAGTTTCCTCGCTTCAGAATAAAATTAAGAGGGACAAAATACCACCAATAGTTTTGAGGCAAGCTAAAAATTGGCTGAACGCTCATAAAAGGTTGGTTACATTCGCTATGGAAGCATTTACAGCAGAAAAAAATCTGGTGAGACCTTAGAGTCCAAACGAAATGTAGTTCGTACTTCATGTTCGAAATGTTCAAGTTCGAAATGTAGTTCTTTGCATTGTATGCAAATGAAATGTTGTCCAACTTCTATAGCCAAGACTATAGAAGTTTTATAAATTTATTTGAGAAAGAAAAATTTTTCTTTTCATACATACCAGCTGAGGTCAGATAAGAACTTAAAGGTGATCATCAAGAACATTCCTGATGACATTACCTGTGAAGAATTGGCTCAGGAATTGTCCGGAATGAGCTTCATGACACAAAGTTTCTCAATTTAAGAAATACCGGGACAAGACTCCCTTATCTATATTTCTCATTGAGTTGGCAAAAACAGATGCCAGCAAACAGATCTTCAATCTGACTGATCTTTTCCACCTAAAGATCACTGTCGAGTCCTTTCAAAGGAGGAAGGAATCAACACAATATCACAAATGCCAGCGTTATGGGCACACTCAGGGTAACTGCTTCAGCACCCCTAGATGTGTCAAATGCGCCAGGACACACAAGGATGGTCCACTGACCTGTGCTAACTACGGGAAAGATCACACGGCCAATTACATAGGCTGTGAGCTCTTTCCCAAACTTTCCAATAGAGGAGTACCTTAGGAAAAACCCAAGAAGGGTAATAATAAGGTATCCCAATATGTAGAACCCAATAAGACCTACGCTCCAGCTACCAGACTTTCTGAAGAGATTCCAGGAAAATCTAACACTGCTCCACCAGTCACTAAGCCTTCAGAAAAAGGGAAGGCCACAGTGAATGTACCAACTAAAAAGAGCAAAGCAAAATGAGGAGGAAAAGTTGGACTTTGCTAAGAAAGTAAAAGATATCCCGAAATTCTTCAGGAAATTAAATTAGGGTAATATATTGTTTCTCATAATATAAATGCAAACGGTCTTTCCAAGTTAAAACATTTCGTCTTAAATTTAAGATGGCTAAGGATTAGATTGAGAGAATCTCAGTAGACATCCAAGCCTTTGATCAAAGCTTTTGATTCATCTAAGAGAGATTGCATCTCTCTTAGATGATTTATTGACCGGACTAAAGATCCTTGATGAATTACGATCCCTTGGGTTTAAACCAGTTCAAGCGTCCAAAGATAAGATGGTTGACTTGTTTTACTTTTAGTTATGCTTTTTATGGAAAATTTGTTCTGCCCTTGTGGCCTCTTTGGGGTTTATTCGTTTTAACTTTGTTATTGCCAATAAGGCAGTATTTTAGACTTCGAGATATAAGCCCTAGCTTGGAGCTAAAAAAATTATTCGAGATATCAGACCTCCCATTTCTCGATTTTCCAGTAAAAAATCTGACTGTTTTATAATTGAGGAATTTTGAAAATTAATCTCAAAAGGTACTTTTTAGATTTCAGTTTCACTGAGACAGTCACCGCAGGATCGTATTCAATTTACTTATTGTAAAGCCATGTCGGAATATGCCATCCTCGAAATCTTGAATCTGATCCGTGTAAGCTATTCCACATACAACTAGTTTTGTATAATGGAGTAAAAATTATATTGTTAAGTGTTAGGAAAAGCAAAAGATAAAAATTCACTTTCATAAAACTGTCAAAACGTTTAGCTACTACTATTCGGTACTTAAGAATAGAAAAGTCTTCCTATTTTCAAGAGTTATTTATTATTATCCAAGGCTAGTTTAATCAATTAGCGGCCAGGCTACAGCCTTCTTATCAGCGGGAAGTGTGGATTGGTTTCGAAAACATTTATTGGGAATTTTGATAATGGCTCATTTCTGTCGTAGATCTTTCGATAAAGGTCAAAATTTGCAGAGGGGTTTTTTTAGACTACACTTTTCGAATTTCTCTATTAGGATTAAATAAAGACGGGCATCTCTCAGCCGGTAGCACGTCAGGCTCGTAATTTAACGTTTCCAAGTGTTCGAGTCCCAATTGTGTCTGCGTTGAGATACTTCTCCGCTAACCCCCACTCTGCCTTTGTTCAGAAATGAAACATCGCCGTCCTTCGGATAGTACATTAAATCACGGCACCTTGTGCAGGAAACCATACCACATGAATGTCAAAGAACACATTGTAAAACCTTGACGGGCGGCTTGGGTTGTTTTACCTCTGAGCGGCACTTTTTTTTCCACACAATGGGCTAAATGGCCAGGCCATAAGGGACCCGAAGCTCAGAAAAGGTTGGGGGAGGGGACTCACTGGAGCAACTGTTGGGAGTCAGATGGTAGCCTCTAGTCAAGGCCATCCAGCGTGTTCATTAACGTGCACAGGGTATGGCTCTCCCGCACACGGGTCACTGCTTAACGTCCCATCCGACGGACAGCGGTCTTTTCAAGCCCATCGGTGCCCCCTACTGACCTTGGGCAGAGCGGCGAGTTTTGCGGAGATAAATCTCAACGCTAGTCCAGCTGGGTCTCGAACCTGAGAACTGCAGATTACAAGGCTGGCATGCTACCGATCGAGCCACCCTATCCCTGACGGGACGTTTCCATCCGTCTCTTAACATCTGTCCAGTGGGTTTCTCTCTCTCTCTCCTCCTTCTCTGAGTCTTTGGAGTCCTCGTGACTTAGCCATTTAGCTCAAGGTGTGCTACAAGAGTGCTGCTCAAATGTAAAACAACTCAACCTGAGATTATATAGTTTATTCACCTTAGATATATTTATTAACGCTCGATATGTTAATAAACTAATCCATAAATTTATTGAACTTATAAAATATATTGGCTGAACATCAAGGAGACTTTGGGTTCGAATCGTGGCAAAGCCGTGGATATTTTCTTTCGGATTTATACTGCTTTTTGCTGAGATCAAGCTTTCTGAAATTATTTCTCTGTGACGTGTCATTCTGCCAGGATCCTGCCATAACTTCCAAAGCGAGTGGGTTACTGACCATAAATTAATTTTTTATTTGATTAAACGTTTAGATAAAATGCTTGTTTCACATTTTTAGATCAGATTTTTACTTTTCATTACTTTGAGTTATCAGAAATTGTTATTCGCATACACCAGACTGTAACGCAAAATTTCACGTCATCAAATTAAAATTCTCGTTACTGATGTCATGAATTAGCAGTAGGATTCCGTTTACCAAGAAACCGCAGCAACAGAATAAGTCAGTGATTCTTGTCAGTAGGTTTCATCTCTTTGGAGTACCTATCCTTCAAGAAGCAAATGAAGCAGCAACTGCAATCGGAAATCGACATTAACTCGATTTCCAAGAAACACGAGAGCTGAAAGTGATGTTGCGAAGCAAAGAGAGCTTTGCGGACGAGTCTTGTTGACTCGCATCTAAGTTGTGAAGATGAGGAAAAAATGTTTCGCAAGCTCTAAGCGCCACTTTTGGGCACATAATAGGCGAAATATAAAGAGGTTCGGTTATTTCATTTCTGAGTAAAACTCAGTTATTTTACCATTTTTAGTCACTTTTATGATCTGTAAAATCCTATGTTTTAAAGATATAAAAATCCTTAAAAATATGTTTTTTCCCGATATGTTGTTCGTTAGAAATGTATATTTTGTTTTTAAGTACAGAATTTTTCCAACTGCTCTTTAAGAATATAGCAATTTTTCTAACTGTTCTTTAAGAATATAGCAATTTTTCCAACTGCTCTTTAAGAATATATCAATTTTTCCAACTGCTCTTTAAGAATATATCAATTTTTCCAACTGCTCTTTAAGAATAAGCAACCAATTTAAGAATATAGTTTTCAAACTTAGTGATGAGGTTTGGTTGAACGACCCTGTGCTAATTGATTATTATTGTTGATACTTGCAGAGGGATTGGATTGATTGGGAGGATCTGATTTTTTCAAAAGCTTACAAAATAAGCAATCAATAAGAAAATATTAAGAACCCGCAAATAATGTAAACAAAAATCGATAGTATATACCACATTAATGTGGAATATACTATTGGTCAACAGCTTAGGAGTTACTAAATTTCTCAAAAGCATAAATTTGAGAGGTACACCCCCCATGAGTTTGAGAGGTACGTCCCTAAATATACACCTGCTTGCAATGAAAACGATTTAATATTTATAAAGATTTAAATTATCTTGCATATTTATTTATTCAAGTAATCTCTATTTCGTAACAAAATATAAAAAGAATATGAAGGAAAAATTGTCAATAGCGTAAAGGGATCCGAACAAACGACCTCTTGATAACTTGCCAAGTGCTCTAACATCTGAACGCTGATCAAGATCTCCTCTATTGGTGGCTTAAGAGCTCTTTAACTTTATTGGTGGCTTAAGAACTCTTAAGTCTTTTAACTCCACTGGCAGTTTAAGATTATAACTGATCGTCCCAAAGCTGAATAATAATAAATTCTCAGAGTTGGGTTGGGTTGTTTTATCTCTGAGCAGCACTTTTTTGCACACCATGGGCTAAATGGCCAGGCCACAAGGACTCCGAAGGCTCAGAGAAGGTTGGGGGAGGGGACCCACTGGAACAGCTGTTGGGAGACAGATGGTAGCCTCCCGTCAAGGCCATCCAGCGTGTTCTTTAACGTGTACAGGGTATGGCTATTCCACACATGGGGCCACGGCAACGTCCCATCCGACGGACGGCGGCCTTTCCAAGCCCATCGATTAAATTCCCAGAGACTAAACTATTTAATCCAGAAAAGTATTCGGCCCTTACCGATTTTTAAATACACATTACCAAGTATGCAGTTTGTATTACGTTTTTATTTTGATTTAAAAACTTAATGTAAATGGATAAACGGATTTTCATTTTACTCGGTAACGAACGTAAGATAATACAACAGCCTTGAGAAGGAAAATATTCGCCAAAACCACGTCTTTAAGAAAAGCATCCGCTTCCAATTATAATGCAAAAAAGATCGCTATTTGCACCACACTTCACTTTTATCTGCCAGAGCACACTTTCAGGTTAATTAAAGCGAAAAATGTGCGTAACCACGAAAAAATCCGAATAAATGAAGACCACCTTAGTCGTGAGAAGTTCTTCAAGCCAGAAAATAACCGAAAAATTAATGATCGTCTGAAAGATTGTTTTCTACGAAATACGTCCAATAAAGACCGGGTGGGGAGCGTTACGGCGATTTTATTTTCTTGTGTGTATCCTCCCCTCTTATATAATTAACTCTGATAAATTGCATTCTAAAAGTTTAACGTCAGATACCTGGGCCTCTTAATAATAAATTAATTTCAGAAAAATCAGATTGTTTCACAAAAATGTTTTTTTTTCTCATATAATTTTTTGCATTTCTTAGAATGTTATATAAAAAACGAATATAAATAACATTTTCAGTTTTATATTTTAAAGTTTGGAGCATTTAACTGAATTTTTAACGAAGTGTCGGGTAAGCATCACTTACATAAGTAGTTCTTAATAGAACTGGAGCGCTATTCTGAAACAGTGTTTGCCAACTTTAAAGATAGCAAAACATCCGGTTTTGATAAGTGCTTACTAAAAGTACCTGGTTTATCCTAGTATTTCACACAGAACAACTGACTTTGCCATTTAACACAGAACATCTGGCTTTGGCACGCATTTTATGCGAGGCATTTGGATTTGTTATGCGTTTGTTTACCTAACATCTTAATAGTCCATCTACTGTAAAAATGCACACGTTATCACTGCTTGAATCCATAACATTGAACATAGACCGAGTTGTTTTACCTTTGAGTAATATTTTTCGCACGTAATGGGCTAAATGGACAGGTTGCAACAACCCCGAAGGATCTTGTCAAGGCCATCCAGCAATGTTTTTCACTTGCACAGGCTTACCTGCATAAGCGCCACGTCTTGAAAAGGCCTCCGTCCGTCGGATGGGACGTTAAGTCCAACTGAACGAGGGTAGGAAAATAGTGCCACTGGAGAGTTTTTCAGAGATTAATCTCAACGCTGGCCCGAGTAGAACTCGAACCTGGCAGCTTTAGATTACGAATCTGGCATGCTACCGACTGAGCCATCCCTACCCTCATCACTGTTAGAATCCATAACATTGAACATGGGTTGTTTTACATCTGAGTGGCACTATTTTCCATATAATTTGCTAAATTGACAGGTCACAACGACCCCTAGGGCAGCGAAGATTAGAGAAAGGGACACACTCGGCAATTATTAGGAGACAGGTCGTTAGCATTCCATCGAAGCCATCCGACATATTTTTTTAACGTGCACCGGATATGGCTCTCCTGCACATGGTGCATGGCTAAATGTTCCATCCCATGGACAGCAGTTTTTACCTTCCAATAGGTGTCCCCTTTTTCAAAGACAGGAGAATGCGGGTTAGCTGAGATAAATTTCAATGCTGGCATAATCGAACCTGGGAATTGCACATTACGAGCCTGGCCACTTAATCAAGTAAAATGCATTAATATTCTGATCGGAGATTTACAACTTTTAAGAGATACCCGGATCTAGTGAAAAACGTAGAACACTCCACATTTCTTAGACGGTGATATAGAAGCAGAGTATTTTTTTTTGTTTTGTAGGTTTGCACAATCGGGGAGAAAGGGTCGAACCCCAAGGACTGTGACGACAGAGAGGAAGCACGGTATTGTCGAACCCATAAAATTAAACTTTAATATTTCTGTGAGAGAGCTGTCCGGGCCCAGTCCTATCTAGATGGTTCGGGTTATTGATCCCATCACGGCCCTTACTCATTTCTCCATCGCATCTTTTGCTTAAGAGAATTGCAACCTACTGCCTAAGAGCTTGAATCATCCCTCAAAGCGTTTTGTATTTGAAGCCTAGTGAATGCAAAGAGGTATTACTCTTCGCGCATGGTTGAAACCAGTGTTCAATCTAGAACAGTTTGCATTCATTGCTACAGAAAAACTACAGGACAGCTTCCGAATTTAAATTTCACAGTGAATGTGTAAAATCTTCATTAGATCTGGTCGTGTGCTAAACATATGTATACACTATGTGCACACACACACTACACACTATGTGCTTAACATGTTCCTACTACAGGTAGTTCTGGATTTGTGTAGTTTTGATTTACGCAGTTTGAGGTAATTTTAGCAATTTCCGCGGCATAATTATTAAATCTGCGCAGTTTGAAACGAATTCTCAAAGCGCGACGCGAGAAATTCTGGTAACCCTTTTGATGAAACAGCCATTTTGTAGAAAAAAAGCATCTCTACGAAATCCCCACCCTCTCCTCGGTCAGTAGGGGAGATCGATCGACTTGGAAAGATCACTGTACATCGGATGGGACGTAAACCGTGACCGGGAGAGCCATACCCTGTGCACATTAAAGAACACGCTGGATGGCCTTGACGGGAGGCTACCATTTGTCCCCAACGGCTGTTCCAGCGGGTTCCCTCCCCCAACATTTTCTGAGCCTTTGGGGCCCTTGTGACCTGGCGATTTATACCATCGTGCGCAAAAAAGTGCCTCTCAGAGGTAAAACAACTCAACAAGGTTGGATTGGGTTGTTTTACCTCTGAGCAGCACTTTTTTGCACACCATGGGCTAAATGGCCAGGTCACAAGGGCCCCAAAGGCTCAAAAAATGTTGGGGGAGGGGACCCGCTGGAGCAGCTGTTGGGAACAAATGGTAGCCTCCAGTCAAGGCCATCCAGCGTGTTCTTTAACCTGCACAGGGTCTGGCTCTCCCGCATACGGGGCCACGGCTTAACGTTCCATCCGACGGTCTTTCTAAGCCCATCGGTGTCCCCTACTGACCGTGGGCAGGGCAGGAAAATTTTGCGGAGATAAATCTCAACGCTGACCCAACTGGAACTCGAGCCTGACCCAACCAGGACATTTCAATGAGTTTATGTGGGAAAATGATATTTTCACGGTAGTTTTCAAGAAAATATTAACCGCGCAAATCGGGAACTTGCTGTATTTCATGAAACCTAATTAGATAATACATTGATAGTCTGTCGTGCCAGTTTTCCTCCATTAAAGAAAAATATCCCTCCAATGAAAAAATAATTGAATTGGTTGCTTAAATTTTGAACAGCACTTTTTTTTCACACAATGGACTAATTGACCAGGTCACAAGGACCCCGAAGGCTCAGAGAAGGTTGGAAATGGGGACCCACTGGAACAGTTATTGGGAAACAACGGTAGCCTACCGTCAAGGCCTTCCAGCGTGTTCTTTAAGGCTATGGCTGTATGGTGTGTGCACAGGCTATGGCTCTCCCGCACATGAGCCGCGGCTTAACGTCCAGTCTGATGGATGGCTGCCTTTTTAAGCCCATCGGTCTTTTTAAGCCCCCCCCCCCTACTGAGCGAGGGCAAGGTGGGGGAGTTTTGCGGGGATAAATTTCAAAGCTGAGCCAGCTGGGGCTCGAACCTGGGAACTGCATATTACGAGCCTGGAGTGCTACCAACTCCATTTTAGAATGGTTATTGTATGTGAGTTGTGTTGGCCTGTTTTACATCTGAGTGGAACGTTTTTGAACACAATGGATTAAATGGTCATATCTAAAGGACCCCAAGTACTCGGAGAAGTTGCGGAAAGTGGACATACTTGACAACTGTTAAGAGACATATAAAAAGTCTCCTGTCAATGCAAATCAGCTACAATTATTTATTAAACATTAAACAAACAAAAACAAAACAAAACAAAAATAATAGTGGTATCTGGGGGTGGGGGAGATGAACTGGCAGGCAAATACCGGTCATCATCATCATCTTCAAGCAGCCATGGGCTACGGAGGTCCAACCAGACCGTGCAATTTAATTCTCCAAGCAAGTCTATCCTGAGCTACATCTACTGCATCTGGCCACTGCACACCAATTCTAACAAGGTCCTGTTTGACATTGTCTGCCCACAGCATCCTAGGTCTCCCCTTCTTTCTGAGGCCTTTAGGCACACTGTTCATAACCCTATTCGCCAATCTATAATTATTCATACGGGCAACATGGGCAAACCAACGGAGTCTCTCTCTACACAATATGCTGCTTAAAGGAGGTTGCCGAATCCTTTGCCTAACCTCATCATTAGTTACAAAGTTGAACCACATAATGCCCAAGATGCTGCGTAACCATCTGGAATCAAAAGCATCTAGTTTCCTGTTATTTTGTTTACAAAGTGTCTACATTTCACTACCATAACTAACCCTAGAAAGAACCAAACTATTATACAGTCTAATTTTAGTCTTTAGGTGTATACGCCTATTTCTCCACACTCTCCCTAGATTCTTAAAAGTCCCGGCAGCAATCCCTATTCGTCTGTTAATCTCATGCCGCACATCACCATTATCTGTTACATAGCTCCCAAGATAATTAAACTGTGACATCTGCTCAAGACTGCAACCATTCAGATTAACTGAATCACAGCCTGCCTGACCAATTTTCATCACTTTAGTTTTCTCTCTGTTTATAACCAAACCTACTCTACTACCAGTCTCATCTAACAGCAAGAATGAAAGAGTTCATCTCATCAACATCATTTGCCAAAAGAGCTAAATCATCAGCATAATCTAAACCAGAAATTTTCGTATATCCAGTCCATTTAAGGTAAAAATCTTTCAATTGAAGTGAATTTCGCATAATATAATCAATAACCAAGCTAAAGAGAAAGGAGACAAAATGCACCCTTGTCGAATACCAGAAGTAATGCTAAACCAATTAATACAAGCCTTACCAACTCTCACACACGACTCAGTGTTATTATAGAGAGCTTTCATTATGTTAACTAACTTGTCTGGTATACCATATGATTTCAAAATCAATCACAAATTATGACGATCAATAGAGTTGAAAGCCTTTTTGAAACCAACAAAGCTAGCAACCAAATGTTTCTGAAACTCTAAACATTTCTCAAGAATCTGCCTAAGTGAAAATATCTGATCCAAACATCCCCTACCACTTCTGAATCCACATTGCTCATCACGCAATTGACTGTCAACCAGATTCTTAATTCTATTAAGCACAATCATATAAAGAACTTTCCATGGAACAAAGATTAGGCTGATACACCTATAGTTTTCACGAGAACTGCGATCACCTTTTTTTAAAAATAGGGATAATAATAGCTCTGGTAAAATTCTTAGGAACCATGCCTTTATCATAAAAGATATTCAGAATTTCATTCATCCAAGTGGTAACCGAAACATTCCCAGCTCTAAGCATCTCCGTAGTAATTTCATCTACCCCTGGGGATTTATGTAGTTTAAGTTTAGAAACTGCCAAAATAACTTCATATTTGTGTTACAAGGCCAACATTAAAGCCACCAATGCATCTACCATCATTGCAAACAATGGGAGTAGAACTAACTACATTGTTTAGAACATCACTGAAATGCTCAGCCCACCTAGCCATGACAGAATCCTCACCTTCTATAACCTTACCTTGTTTATCCTTCAATCCCTGTATACCTGTCCGTTTTCTACCACACAAAACATTAACTATCTGGTACAGCTCTCTGCTGTTGTGCTGTCTAACTGCTTCCTCGGCTTTGTCAGCCAAACCATCAAGCCAAAGATTCTTATCAGCAGCTAACTGATCATTTACACGTTTATTAAGTTTCTCTGTAATGCTTTCTATTAGGACTAGTAGGGTATTGATTAAGGGCATTCCTGCAGTTCTTTCTTTCCGAAATAAGCTCAAGTGCCTTATCACTCAGATAATTCTGTCTCTTCTGCTCCTTTTTTCCTAAAAGAGTACTGTTAGTGTCCAAAAAGCCTGTTTAAAATGATCCCATTCTTCCTCAACTTTAGTAGTAAGCATACCATGACTGTCATAATGACTAAGTAACCTATCATGATAAGCTTTGGCTATAACTGGGTCTTTTAGAGCTGCAGTATTAAAAGCTAATTTTTTAACCCTAGCACAACACTTTTTAAGTTTAAGTTGCAAGACACTTTTAACAAGATAATGGTCAGATCCAATTTCAGCTCCTCTATATGACCTGGTATTCCTAACAGTACTAGCCCATTTGCTGTTAATTAATATATAATCAATCATATTCTTATGCAGCCCATCGGGTGAAACCCATGTATACTTATGTATGTCGCGGTGTTTGTAATAAGTGTTCGTTATTCTGAATCCATTGAGTTTACTTACCTGCAGGAGACGCTGCCCATTGCAGCTACCAATACCAAAAGGGCCTATTACTCCTCCCCAAAGGTCAGAGTCAGTACCAACACTGACATTGAAGTCACCAAGAACAAGCGTAATATCTCCTTTCTTGACAGAATTCAAAATATCCTGAAGTTGTTCATAAAACCTATCCTTCTCATCCTCATCGGCATCCTCAGTGGGGGCATAACAGCAGATAACATTCAGGTCTTTAACGCTTGTCTGAAACTTCCTGTAAGAAACCTTTCATTAATGCACTCATATCCTAGAAGAGCATCACTAGCGTGTCTGCTGAGAAGCAGACCCACGCCTTGGTGATGCTTGTTGTCGTCCCTCCCTGAAAAGAGAAATTTAAGATTATTTTTAAGAATCTGACCTTTATCTGTCCATCTGGTCTCTTGCAAGCCGAGAATATCTAAATTATAATGGTGGAATTCTTGTGTGAGGACATCAAGAGAAAAAGCTCTGTGCAGAGTCCTCACATTCCAACTACCTATGGAGAGAAAATGGTTAGTGGGATGTTTAAAGAAACTATGTTTATTGAGAGAGAGAATGCCGACAATATCAAACAGCCCCCTAATCGCAGACATGGGGCAAAGACCCACTACTAAAGGCTGAAGCCATCTACACTGGAAGACTTCCTCCAATGTAGAATTTGACGATGCCAATAGAAGCAAAGAGTTCAGGTGCCTGCGATGACCTCTGCTCAGGATTATCCACCAGCTGATAAACATATCCTGTGAATCTATTCACTTGGGGCTGTCAACCCACAAACAAACAGAAAACACAGCGGAAGATTTTCCCTCCACAGAAGCCCACCAGTGCAGCAAAATCAGGATCCATAATCAAGCTCAGAGCCATATATCTATCCAGTCCAGTGGGTTTATATGGTCAGCACCAGGACCCTGTGTGGTTGACCACTCCTCAGCAATATAGGAAAAAAAAACGAAAAGTAGCCATAGTTGTCCAGATTAGTAAGGCCACACTAATCTGGCAGCCCTCCCCTTCCGTTCACTTCCAAAAGAGAGTATCTCTTTTGAAAGGTACTAACGATCTGCACCACGAGAAACACCGGTACAGATGTTTAATCTTCGGCGGGGTGACGTTTGCGTAGAGGCAAACCAACGTAACTTTCCAGAATTCTCCGGTTGCTGGATGGCTCCACGGGTAGTGTGCTAGGCTCCTAATCTGCAGTTCACATGTTCGATTCCCGCCTGGACCAGCGTTGAGATTTATCTCCGCAAAACTCTCCGCCCTACCCTAGGTCATCAGGGGACACCGATGGGTTTGGAAAGGCCACCGTCCGTCGGATGGGACATTAAGTCGTGACGACGTGTGTGGGAGAGCCATACCCTGTGTTCATTAAAGAACACGCTGGATGACCTTGACAGGAGGCAACCATCTGTCGCTCAAAAGCTATCCAGTGGGTTCCTTCCTCCCAACCTTCTGTGAGGCCACGGGGTTTGTGTGACTGGCCATTTAACCCATCTTGTGCAAAAAAAAGTGCCGCTCAGAGGTAAATTTGTGGGTTGTTTTACCTCGTTTTTTACTCTCAATTTTTTACACATAATGGGTTAAATGGCCAGGTTACAAGGACCATGAAGATTCAGAGAAGGTTGGAGTAAGGGGACCCACTGGACAGCTGTTAGGAAACAGATGGTAGTCTCCTGTCAAGGCTATGTAGCGTGCTCTTTAACGTGCACAGGGTGCGACTCTCCCGCACACGTAACCATGGCTCTACTTCTCATCCGACGGACTTTCCAAGGCCATCGGTGTCCCCTACTGACCTAGAGCAGGGTGGGTGTTTGTGGAGATAAATCTCAACGCTGGCCCAAATGGGACTCGAATCTGGGAACTGCAAATTACGAGCCTGGCGCGCTACCCACTGAGCTACCCACTGAGCCACCCCCTCCCCAGTTCAGAAGTAAAAAAACCCACCCTCGCCACATTCTTAATAAAATAATAATAAAGCAGGTATATTTCAGTTTTTTTTCTCTTTTCGTCTGTTATGTGTTTCAAACTCCATCATAATTTTTTTCGCATAAGACCTGATTACCTCGAGGAATTGACGAAGAAGCATCATCAATACTGGGAAATAATTGCTTTCGACAACGACGGCCAAGTTAGGACCACAGTCAGGATTAATTACCTGGTTTTTCCCGTTGAAGCAATACCAAGAAAGTGGCGGACAATTAATTATACTTTGGGCTGTTCGCGTCCTCTGTGTGCGATGCTACACTGAATTCCAATCTACGAGCTTAAGTCTCTCTAATTAAACTTAAGCTATTGTAGGTGCTTTGCGAATAAAGAAATTTATATTTTCGTCGTCATAAAGAGGATTTTGCTCTTTCTACTCTGTAAGAGTTTCACACTTCACTGAAAACGAAATTGATAATCTCTGGTGGTGGTTGTAGTGTACACCTATAACGACTATTTCTCACAAGACAAAAAAAAATTCCTAGCTTAATCTCAATTTGGCTTGGATCAACGATATAGAGATATCGTGTATTGTGAGGTAAGTGTTAAATTACTTGCTAAAAGAGAAAGGTCTTGTCATTAAAAGTTCTTGTATAATTCTTTTCTTGTTAAAATGAAAGATACGAATTACTCTGTCACTAAAAAGGTCGGATCGAGGATAATTAATTTTGCTATTGATACAGAGTAGTAAAAATTATTAATTTTGGAAAGAACAGAGTTTTGAATTCTTCAAATTATGATTAATGGGTATGGTTGAAGTTATAACGGAAGCGGTAGTTTCATTTATAACTTTTATGATTTAAAAAGAAAAAAGAAAAATATATTAAATAAATTTCGCAATTAAATAAATCACATAGCCACTGTTGTGAATATGGTGTGCTCGTTTTCAAGGAACGTGAAGTTTATTTTTCACTTTCAACACGGTCAGTGGAATTTAGAGCTAATGGATGATAGGGAAAATGCGTATAGTAATATTTCACTAGTACAGTCGCTCAAAAAAATATCCGAACACTATGGTTGATTACAGAAATCAGAAAAAATACCTGGCAACGATTTTTTTTAGAAATTAGTGATCTGGCAACCTTCGTGTATGTACAAGAAGGTTGCCAAATCATTAATTTCTAAAAAAATCGTTGCCAGATATTTTTTCTAAATTATGTAATCAACCATAGTGTTCGGATAATTTTTTGAGCGACTGTACTTGTGAAAACAAAAATATTAGTTTTCTTTTAACTCGTAACAGTAACATTTCCTCACCCTCCTGGGTATAAATAAGGGGAGTAAATCTTTACGACCAATGTAAGCCTCTTAACCATCAGATTTCAAAATTTAAAATTTAAAGCATAGAGCCTTTTTAACATTTGTTAAAAAATTTCATATTTTCTAACTTTTTCACCGCCAGAGTGCGCTATTGAAGCTTTTTATTTTCAGCCTGTAGTACCCTATAACAGTAGAAATTCGAACTACTGCACAATTAAGAAAATTAAAAGAAAACTTTTTTTTTAGTATATTTTAAACATAAAAAGCATATTTCCCTTTATTTCTTGAAAGAGAAAAAATCGCGTTTCACCTCTTGGTGATAAGGGGGCGAATCGCGTATGCCAACGTAAACCATTTAATCATAACACTACCGCCAAAATTTCTACCGTAAATCAATCGTTTAGAATATTCGTTTCGAGTTTTGGCATTTTTAACATTTTCCCACCTTTCGAGGGTGCTTTTATAGTTGGGAGCTTCTGGAAAATGCAAATCGTAATATTTCGTCAACACCTATCCAAACCAAAAAGAATTTCTAGTTTATCTGTAAAAGGAAAAGCGTTGAATGTCTACAGACGGACAGACAAACTGACGACAAAGAGAAAAAAAATTAGTTCGTTCTTTATTTCTTTGGAAAACGAGTTGAAATAGCCCTACATTATTTATGGATGACCCTAGAACGCAGATTCGTTTTTGCTTTCCTTAATCCAAAATTATCGCTGACCAGTGCAATTAAGTTTTGTGTATCCCTTCCTCTTCGGTTATTAAAATTTTCCAAGAGGAAGAAGTGTGATGGGGGGTGGGGGTATAGACATGGATCTACAAAAGGAAAAAGAGGAGGGGGATTTGGATTGGATTGTTTTACCTCTGAGCGGCACTTTTTTGCACACCATGGGCTAAATGGCCAGGCCACAAGGACCCGAAGGCTCAGAGAAGGTTGGGGGAGGGGACCCACTGGAACAGCTGTTGGGAGACAGATGGTATCCTCCCGTCAAGGCCATCCAGCGTGTTCTTTAACGTGCACAGGGTATGGCTCTCCCGCACACGGGGCCACGGCTTAACGTCGCGGCCCCGTGTGCTCGTTTTGGCGTATCACTTGATATGCAAACACGTTCGCCGTGCAGAGTGGAACGTGAGATGCTTGTCAAGTGTTATTAAATTCCTTTCCATTTTATTTTTTCTCTTTCTGTTATTGGCTTTTGTTTTCTTAGCAAATGAGTACTCTGAATAGGTGACCGGCTCTAACGAAGAATTATAAAACACGTGCTGTGAAATTTGAAGAGCTGTTTCCGTGTTTTTTGTCAGTACCGTGGGCAGGGCGGGGAAATTTTGCGGAGATAAATCTCAACGCTGACCCAGGTGGGACTCGAACCTGGGAACTACAGATTACGAGCCTGGCGCGCTACCGACTGAGCCACCCCCGCCCCCTAAGAGGAGGGGGGATGACTATATTGCCATTGCAGTATAACATTTCTTCCTCCGTTCTAAAGGTATTCAAAAACTTTCTTGAAAACCGCAAGAAATACACATAAGTTTAATAATTTTTTGGCTCCATTACTGGCATTCTCAAAGGAGAGGGGAATGGAACCATTAAACCCCCAAATAGATCCAGCCTAGGTGGGGGGGAGATAGGACTCTGTTCCCCTCCACTTCTTTAGATCCTGTTCAACGTTATGCACAATCTCCTGTATACAAGAACAGGACATGTAACAGGAAAGAAAAACGAATAGTGCCTTTAGAAGAAAAGATTCATAGAGAAGGATGACAGTGAGATAAATGATGGATAATTTACCAGAAGTATAGATTACAGCACGTGGTATGACACAGAGTTATGTCATGACTTCTTAGTGATTAAAGGTTTAAGAGCTGAGAATACTGCAAAGAATAAGCTCTTGAAATACATGCAAGTTATGGTGTTAGGGGTTTGAAGATTCACCGAAGATTTATGAGATCACTTAGATTTGAATAAACAGCAATATATATGCATCTCTTAGCCGATTACGGAACGTTGCTATTTTTGTTTCACTTTATGGCTATTATCAGACAAATATGTTCTCTCATTTGATGCATGGAAAGCTAAAGAGCGCTCGATTCTCTCAGCAACTTTTTGAAATGTAGTCTGCCTTACCACAAAAGAATGCAGACTAACGACAAATATACATGTAAGTGTTCGCGTTTGAATGGAATTATGCCCTCAAGCCATGCCTAGAGAACAATTCTTTTACCTTCAGTAACATCCTACTAATTGTTAACTACGTAAAAACCTCGTCTAGTCAGTCATGCTTGAAACGTATATAGTCGCAAAATACATCACATAACACAACTACTCTTTTCCAAACACACAAAAGTTTCTCCTGAAGAGCAATTTTGATGCGCTACAGTGTCTTCTGACAAGAAAATTCCCTGTATGTTTCAAGACCTCCAGGGTTTCTGTCTCGATAAAACCTGTTCTGCTGCCTACAAGAGTCAGTACCTTGTGTGAAGAAAGCTTCCGGGATTCATCACACTGTATCCCGCTTTAGGGAATGGAAACCCAGCGAAAAACTCTCTAAAAATCCTTCGTACGTTAGCAAGAAAAATCCTTCAAATTAGCCACCAGTGCTCGAAACGTGGTATGTCACGTTGCAAGAGCACCCGTGCGTCGAAGATGTTCTCGGAAAAGCAAGATGAACCTTTCGACAAAAGGAAGCGCGCGGACCGACACGTGGAGGGGAACCAATTGTTTCGTCTCGTTTTGGCGTCTCACTTGATATGCAAACACGTTCGCCGTGCAGAGAGGAACGTGAGATGCTTGTCAAGTGTTATTAAATTCCTTTCCATTTTTTTTTCTCTTTCTGTTACTCGCTTTCGTTTTCTTAGCAAATGAGTACTCAGAATAGGTGACGGGCTCTAACGAAGAATTATAAAACACGTGCTGTGAAATTTGAAGAGCTGTTTCTGGTCTTGTTTGCTTAAGTGTTAAAATAAAGAATGACGACAAGATCCTCGTTTTTTTTTTCATTTTGTTTCTTTCGCTTTGGGTCTCGAATACGAAACTCTACTCTTATTGCACTCGAGTTTGAAAGATTTGTGACGTCTAGGACCGTTTGTTATATTATTTAACTGGCTATTTTTTTTTCTTTGGAGGCAACGCCTACACTTGAACTCCAATACAGTAAAATAAATGGGAACTGTCTTTTTGTAACTAGAATAAGAAGACATCGCCTCTGGCGAATATGGGATGCTCCCTTTCAAAGAGAATAAATTTTTTTCTTGTTTTTAGCACTCTAACACACTCTAACAATTGGAAACTGAAACTAATGTATTAGAAAAATGAAAATTATATTTATTACAACCTACACAACACAGAAAATATTTTCCGTTTATTTCTTAAAACAAACAACAATAATGAAAAAAGCGCTTTCACAGCCCCCTGGGAACAATGGAATAAAACTTGTCGATCAAATTTTAGCACCAAAAGTTTAAGAATTCTGGTACAAATATATCGTTTGCAATATTTGTTTAAATCTTACAACTTTTCTGCCGTTAGAGGGCTTTAATGTTTTTTTTATTTTTTGCCTTTAGCACCCTCTAACAGTGGAAATTCGCACTAAAGACTGATTGAGAAAATACAACTATTTTATTAACACCTATAAAACACAGTCATTTTTTCATTTATCTCAAAACAGTTGACTCTCTTCCCTCAGGTAAGTTGGCTAATCATTGATACTAATGGAAATCTCTTGACGTACAGTCGCTCAAAAAAGTATCCGAACACTATGGTTGATTACAGAATTCAGAAAAAATATCTGGCAACAATTTTTTTTAGAAATTTGTGATCTGGCAACCTTCGTGTCACGTGATTACAGAATTCAGGAAAAATATCTGGAGCGTGTACAACAACTGTACACGCTCCAGTTTGCTGTGAACGGTAACTGCACAAGCTCAATATTTCCGTGAGTGAGCCCACACGATCTAGTATCAAAATAATATGACCACCTACAGTCGCTGAAAAAAGTATCCGAACGCTATGGTTGATTACAGAATTCAGAAAAAATATCTGGCAACGATTTTTTTTAGAAATTAGTGATCTGGCAAAATTCGTGTGGCACGATCGTTGCCAGATATTTTTTCTGAATTCTGTAATCAACCATAGTGTTCGGATACTTTTTTGAGCGACTGTACACACCCCAGCATGAAAATTTCCATCATTAAGAGATCGTATGCAATATTCGTTAAAAGTTTCGTCATTTTTCAACTGTTTCCAGGGCTTATAGAGGGCGCCATTAAGACTTTTTGGATATTCGCAGAGTAATTGTACTATTTCATCATAAATAAAAATAAATAAATACCCCCTCAAGCAGCTGCTTGCCACAGTGGTCTGACAGGAGCCTGTCAGTTTATATGCCACAGTAGGAGATCTGAGAGGATGGCAGGACCTCAGCAGAAAAACGACACATACATCCATGCCTTACCTGGGGCTCGAACCCAGGTCCCTTAGATCAGTAGCCAAGCGTGCTAACCACTCGGCCACGGGACGGCTCCTATTTCATCAATACCAATTCAATTCCTCCAAAAGATGTTTTCATCTCTAAACATAAAAATGTTGGAAATCGACAGACGGAACAAAGTGAAAACATTAGTTCGATTTTTTTCTTTGAAAACGAACTAAAAACAGGGATTATCCTGTAAAACATGTTTTACCCTTTTAAATACAAACGCTCTACTTTTGAGGAACAAAGAATAATCTTAACTTTCATATCTTTTTCTTTTATTACGCTTGTCACGGTTCAACGAATGTAAACAAGCAGAAGAATATTAAAAAATTTACACTTGTGTTTATAATGCCATTTTCAAGGACTGCTGCGATTTGTGAAGAAAGAAGTCAAATAATGATTTGGGTCATTGTGACATTGAATAATTATAGCTTCAATACCTTAACATTGACATTGAATAATTATAGCGTTTAACAGAGTTTAATTCCAAATCTCACAGGCCCATAACCAGCCTAACTAGAAAAGGCAGTTGAAGAGGTCTGCATGAAGAGGCGGGGTTTAGCATTCCCTAGGAAGTTCATGACTCCTTCTAGTTAGCTCTTTAGTCTGCTTGGGGGTGGGGGTGGCTCAGTCGGTAGAGCGCCAGGTTCGTAATCTGCAGTTCCCAGGTTCGAGTCCCAGCAGGGTCAGCGTTGAGATTTATCTCCGCAAAATTCCCTGCTCTGCCCACGGTTAGTAGGGGACACCGATGGGCTTGGATGGGACGTTAAGCCGGGGCCTCGTGTGCGGGAGAGCAATACCCTGTGCACGTTTAAAAACACTCTGGATGGCCTTGACGGGAGGCTACCATCTGTCTCCCAACAACTGTTCCACTGGGTCCCTCCCAACCTTCTCTTGAGCCTTTGGGGTCCTTGTGACCTGGCCATTCAGCCCATTGTGCGCAAAAAAGTGTCGCTCAGAGGTAAAACAACCCAACTTTAGTCTGCTTGAATTTTTTAAAACTTGTAACTTTTGCTACTTTACAAGGATTCATTTGCATCACGGACACTAACGCAAACATTTTTTCCAGATCACACCTGTCATACGTTCACAGGGCCAGTACAGGATTTTATAAACCTTCTTTGTTTAGCCATCGCTACAAATGCTAAAGCCCATCACTCTCTGCAGTCTCATCAGTTGGATTTAGGATGCTTCAGCTGCGAATTCCTCGTTTAGATAATACATCATAATATGCCAATAGTAGACTGGGGTCTAGAATTCTACATTTTAAGCCCTCCTAGGCACATTCAATGCAGCGTTTCCTTGTGCATTGTCAGATTTCTATGAAAAATTAGAAAGCACATTGTAAATTTGTTTCATTCATTCTGTAACCATAGAGCAATTGTTGAATTGTTTTGCATTGTTTTACCTCTGAGCTGCAATTTTTTTATGCACAATTGGCTAAATGGCCAGGTCACAAGGACCCCGAGAAGCGGCTCACTGGACAACTCTTAGGAGACAGAGATAGTGGCATCCCGTCATGCCATCCAGCGTATTCTTTTGCGTGCGCAGGGTATGGCTCTCCCAGTCGACAAAGAGCGGCTTAACGTCCAATCCCAAAGACGGCGGATTTTATGAGCCCAATGGTGTCCCATTCTCACCGAGGACAGAACAGATTACGAGCCTGACTCGCTACCGACTGACTCCGTGTTATGTCAATGGGAATCTAATTTCGAAGTTCTGTTGCTTCCAAAATACGCTTTTAATGGAAAAATATGCATAAATTATTTATTAATTTTAATTAAATACCCCCTCAAGCAGCTACTTGCCACAGAGGTCAGACAGGAGCCTGTCAGTTTATATGCCACAGTGGAAGATCTGAGAGGATGGCAGGACCTCAGCAGAAAAACAACACTCACAACCATGCCTTACCCGGGGCTCGAACCCAGGTCCCGTAGATCAGTAGCCAAGCGCGTTAACCACTCGGCCATGGATAAATAAAAGTTAATAATCAAATCTATGTAAATTTCTTTTTTCAACAATATTCGTTCAATAGTTAAAAACTTATCGGAGCTGAAGTATTTAACAATACATTATCCTGTTTTATAAAAATTATTCATAGTTGCCTAATACTGAAATCATTATTACGCAAATTTCTAAAAACGTATACGAAATGGTTTAAAACAATACGTATTTTTTAATTTTAATTAATTTCTGAGGTTAATTCTTATGACGCATAACTGTTGTGAAATATACTTGGTTCCATAACTATTTAAATAGTGAATGAATTTTGCTGAAAAACGATATTTAAATTGATTTTCGTTGGAGGTCTTTAATTTATTTTTCAGTCACATTTTTCCATCAAATGCATATTTCAGAAGTTAAAGAGCTTCGGAGTTGGGTTGTTTTACCTCTGAGCAGCACTGTTTTTGCACACAATGGGCTAAATGGTCAGCTAATGGTCATTCACTGGACAGTTGTTGGGAGATAGATGGTAGCCTCCAGTCAAAGTCATCCAGAGTGTTCTTTAACGTGCACAGGGTAAGACTTTACCGCACACGGAACCACGTCTTTAGGTCCCATACGACGGACGGCGGCTTTTCTAAGCCCATCGGTATCCCCTCTGACCTAGGGCAGGGAGTTTCGTAGATAAAACTCAACGCTGGCCCAGCTGGGACTCGAACCTGGAAACTGCAGATGACAAGCCTGGCGCGCTATCGACTGAGACACCCTCTCCCCGAGCTTCGGAGTTAAATTCCCATTAGCATAACATGCAAATCTGTAATATTTTGGTAGAGCAGTGTGCAGTCGCTGAAAAAAAAAATCCTAACACTATGGTTGATCCCAGAATCCAGAAAAAAATATCTGGCAACGATTTTTTTTTAGAAATTAGTGATCTGGCAACCTTCGTGTCACGTGATTACAAAATTCAGGAAAAATATCTGGAGCGTGTACAACAACTGTACATGCTCCAGTTACCGTTCACAGCAAACTGGAGCGTGTGCAGTTACTGCACACGCTCCAGTTAGCTGTGAACGGTAACTGCACACGCTCAATATTTCCGTGAGTGAGCCCACACGATCTAGTATCAAAATAATATGACCACCTACAGTCGCTCAAAAAAGTATCCGAACACTATGGTTGATTACAGAATTCAGAAAAAGTATCTGGCAACGATTTTTTTTAGAAATTAGTGATCTGGCAACCTTCGTGAACAGATCACTAATACATGTAAATAATGTGCATCCACGGATTCAAAGTATCCAATAGATTAATATTAATTGGTTTACTTACTGGAGAGGCAGATCTTATGGGCGTAGATGGTGAAGACGGGAAACTGAGAAGGTGACAGAGCAGACGGTCTGTCTGCAACGCTCGAACTGAACAACACGCACAATCCAGTCTCAAAATTCACCGCCTGGCAGGAAAGGTTGTGACGACAGTAGGTGAGGCAATCTGTAAGGTGGAGCGTGCCCGGCACTAATTCTAAGGTATCGTCTGGAGCTGTATACACAAATCCTGTGATGAGTTCAAAGGTCAACTGGCCACTAGGACAAGCTAAGAAAAAAATAAGAAAAAAAAAATATTATGAAATGTATGCTATGAACAAACATTAAACATTTTGTATATTCCAAAAAGTGCTGAAAAAATAGTGAAAATACAGAATTATCTGTTGATATAGATTTGGGCTGGTTTACCTCTGAGCGGCACTTTTTTGTATAATACAATGGCTAAATGGTCAGATCAAGTTAAAGTGTGCGAGAGCTCAGGGAAGGTTGGGGGAGGGGATCCACAGGAACAGCTGTTAGGAGACTGATGGTAGCTTCCCATCAAGGCCATCCAGCATGTTCTTTAACGCGCACAGGGTATTGAGGGTATTGCTCTCCTATACACGGGGCGAAGGCTTAATGTCCTATCCGACGGACGGCGGCCTTTTGAAGCCCATTGGTGTCCTCTACTGACCGAGAGCAGAGCGGGGAATTTTGCGAAGATAAATCTCAACTCTGGCCCAGCTGGGACTTGAATCTGGGAACTGCAGATTACGAGCCTGGCACGCTACCGACTGAACCCAGCTGGGTCAGCGTTGAGACTTATCTTCGAAAAATTCCCCGCCCTGTCCACGGTCAGTAGGGGACACCGATGGGCTTGGAAAGGCCGCCGTCTGTCGGATGGGACGTTAAGCCGTGGCCTCATACCCTGTGGTCGTTAAACTGTGGACCCATACCCTGTGCACGTTAAAGAACACGCTGGATGGCCTTGACGGAAGCTACCATCTGTTTCCCAACAGCTGTTCCAGTGGGTCCCCTCCCCCAACATTCTCTGAGCCTTCGGGGTCCATGTGACCTGGCCATTTAGCCCATGGTATGCTAAAAAGTGCCGCTCAGAGGTAAAACAACCCAACCCAGAACGTTACACACTGTTTCTTTACAGGAACATACATAGCTTTAAACTCAATTATACATTTCTAAAACACGTAAAATTCCAAAATTAGTTTCCAGTCACGCGAAAATTCACCGCCTACATTGAATGGGTGGAGAAAGGAACACTGCTTCGACCTCCGCAGGTTGCAGGTACCCAGAAGAGTCTGCTAAGCAATCTCCTCATTGCTGTAATCTACTGAAACTCTATGCTACTGAATAATGCCACTGTGGCAATAGTTTGGTTGCAAATCACAGCTTATGATTGTACGACGCTTCGCTGAGTCGGTAGCATCCAAGCTCGTAATCTGTTGTTTCCAGGTTCGCGTCCCAACTATGCCAAACCTAGAGTTTTATCTCCGCTAAATCCTCATCCTTCCCTCGGTGAGAAAGAGGGCATCGATTAGAATAAAATGTTGGAAAGGCCACCATCCTCGGAAGAGATATTAAGTCATGGAACCATGGATTGGATTGTTTTACCTCTGAGCAGCACTTTTTTGCACACCATGGGCTAAATGGCCAGGTCACAAGGACCCCAAAGGCTCAGAGAAGGTTGGGGGAGGGGGCACACTAGAACAGCTGTTGGGCTACAGATGGTAGCCTCTCATCAAGGCCATCCAGCGTGTTCTTTAACGTGCAGAAGGTATGGCTCTCCTCACACGGGACCGCGGCTAAACGTCCAATCCGACGGACGGCGAAATTTCCAAGTCCATCGGTGTCCCCTACTGACCGTGGGCAGGGCGGGGAGTTTTGCGGAGATAAATCTCAACGCTGATCTAGCTGGGACTCGAACCTGGGAACAGCAGATTACGAGCCTGGCGCGCTTCCGACTGAGCCACCCCCCGCCCCACCATGGTACCTGCTGGGACTCGAACCTGGCCATATAATACAATTCGTTTTATATGGCCAACTGGCCATATAAACGAAAACTCTGGTTTCGCTGAACCAACGAAACCAGAGTTTTTTGGAACCACTGAACCAACGAAACCAACGAAAACTCTGGTTTCGTTGGTTCAGTGTGAAAGAGCCATACATCGTATAGTCAAAGAACATAGAGTTTCCATTTGTCACATAACATCTGTCAAGTGGGTCCTTTCTTCTAACTCTGAAATCTTGGGTTCCTTGTGACAGCCATTGAGCCCGTTACATGCGTTTGAATTACTGGGGAGGGGGGTAAATAAAACCATAGCTACTTCCTAACCCTTCTCTCTCAGCGCTATAAGCTAGGACCTCAGATTACTGAGCGTTCAGATTAGAGTGGCTCAGAGATGGTTCGCTTTAACCATCTCTGGAAGAGATGGTTAATTCCTTTAACCAGGAAGAGAGGTTGTTGCTCCCATCCAGGAAAAACTAATCGAAAATTTATGTTAAATAAATAAAATGTACCAAAAATAATGTTTTTTATTTAGCAAAATGTAAATCGTGATTTTTGTTTTTTGTGTTCAAATTATTTTAATAAATTTATTTAGGATTATAAAAAAGTATTTTTTACATATATTTTAATAATAATTTTTTTTTGTTTTCAAGTATTCTTAGTCGTATTATGGTACGATGGTTACTTATTTGGCATTTCACTAATTAATGAACTGCTCGACATAAATATTTCTACCTTCAAATATAGATTTTTTTTTGTCCCTAATGCTTCTGACCTGACCGTTTAGCCCATTTTGTGAAAAGGAAAAAAAATGCTCAGAACTCAAACAACCGACTGCCTAAATGGTTTAAAAAAAGATGAAAACTTTTTTAAAGATATGATTTATTGCTATTTAGTGAAAACGTTTTGCTAAGCGGTATCGGAAACATTTATTTCACTCTAGTATTCCTCTTGCTTCAGAAAGATTTACGCAAATAACCGTCTTCAAAAATTGTAGTTATCATATAGGGTAATTTAACAGAGATAACAGATTCAAATTGCATTTATAATGCCCTTCCATACTTTACAGCCTAATAGGACAAAATATTAAGCAGTAATTTAGGATTGTTTAAAATCAAATCCACAAAAATACTTCACTCAGAAAGATTTCAAACTACATTGCTTATCTTATCTAAACATTCTTCCCCTAATTTAAAAAAAAAAAAGCAAGTTATCTGCATCGGATTGTTCTGCGAAAATGACCCGGAAACGCAAAAAATAGAAAGTTGCCGAATCTCTGAGGAAAAACAAAAACATAAGCAGGCTCATTTTCAATCCTTTCTTGACAAAGTGTATTCATACGGATCCGAAATCAGTCCAAAGATGGGTTATCTTTTCTTGCTCTTTCGTCTCTGTGCGTTTTCATTTGCAACGTCTCAATGACTTTTCTATCACGAATGTGTTTCGTGTCCTGTAAATATCAGATCCTTAGACAAAAATGTAATATATGACGGCAATTTTGAGACCACAACCGGTTTGAGGTTATATTCGAGTTTCCCCCCACCCCCGGCTCATTTTCGACACCAGAGTCAATTCTCGGTTGCGGATGTGTCGATACGGTTCCACAGTCACGTGCTTTGACTATTGCGTAGCGCTCGAGTGCTTGAGAATAGAGGGAAGATAACCGCCATTCTTTGCTGCATTTGCATACGGCCGAATCGAGAGTTCTTTCGTTGCGTTTTTAAGACTTTGCGTTGGGCTTAGACGAGCATGAGTGATACTGAGAGCAGTAAATGGTTGAGAAAAAGGTTGTGCCAATCATTGGTGTGGAGGAGTCTGCTTATCGTGGTATATATCTATTGGATATGCCTAAAATTTGGCCTTTTCCAAAATTTACATACCCGTCATAGACAGTGGTTTAGTTTCTGGGAAATGTGAACGATCAGTGAATGAAAGAATTTGGGTTGGGTTGTTTTACCTCTGGGCGGAACTTTTTTGCACACCATGGCCAGGTCACAAGGACCCCGAGGGCTCAGAGAAGGTTCGGGGAGGTGACCCACTGGAACAGCTGTTGGGAAACAGATGGTAGCCTCCCGTCAAGGCCATCTAGCGTGTTCTTTAATGTGCACAGGGTATTTAACCGTACACGGGGCCACGATTTAACGTCCCATGCGACGGACGGCGGATTTTTCAAGCCCATTGGTGTCCCCTACTGACCGTGGGCAGGGAGTTTTGCGGAGATAAATCTCAACGCTGACCCAGCTGGGACTCGAACCTGGGAACTGCAGATTACGAGCCTGGCGCGCTACCGACTGAGCCATCCCCGCCCCATAAATGAAAGAATAATTGACTAGAAAGTCTGCGATATAAATTTAAATAGATATCGCTATTCCATGTTTGGGCAAATTCGAGTCCCAACTTGAGAGAGTTGAGATTTATCTCCTAAAAACCCCACAGTGCTCTCAGTGAGAAAGGGGTAGTGGCCGACAGTTGAGCTTGGAGAGGCCCCCGTCAAATAGATAGGACGGAAATTGCGGCTTCTTCTGAAAAGGAGCCATAGCATGGGCACTTTAAAGAACACGCTGAATGGCTTTGACAGGAGACTTCCATCTGTGTCCTAACAATTGCCTTTGGGGCGGGGGTGGCTCAGTCCGTAGCGCGCCAGGCTCGTAAGCTGTAGTTCCCAGGTTCGAGTCCCAGCTGGGTCAGCGTTGAGATTTATCTCCGCAAAATTCTCCGCCCTACCCACGGTCAGTAGGGGACACCGATGGACTTGAAAAGGCCGTCGTCCGTCAGATGGTACGTTAAACCGTGTCCCAGTGTGCAGGAGAGCCATACCCTGTGCACGTTAAAGAACACGCTGGATGGCCTTGATGGGAGGCTACCATCTGTCTCCCAACAGCCGTTCCAGTGTGTCCCCTCCCCCAACCTTCTCTGAGCCTTCGGGGTTCCTTGTAACCTGGCCATTTAGCCCATTTTGGGCAAAAAAAGTGCAGCTCATAGGTAAAACAACCAACCTAACAATTGCCCAGTAGGACCCCTTCTCCAACCTTCTCTGAGCCTTTGGAGTTCTTGTGACTAGACGTATAGCCTGTTGTGTACAAAAAAAAGTGTCGTTCAGATTTGGGTTGAGTGTTTTACCTCTGAGCGCTACTTTTTTTTTGCACACAATGGATTAAATGGCCATGTCACAAGGATCCCAAGAGCTCAGAAATACTTGGAATAAGGGGACACACTGGAGACGGATGGTAGCCTTACGCCAAGGCCATCCAATCTTGTCTTTAACTGCAGAAGGTATGGCTTTCTCTCGTACTCGGGGTGACGACTTTCTTCCTATCAGAAGGACGACGTCCTTTTCAAGTCCATCGGCGTTACCTTCTGTCCGACGGCAGAGAGGGGTTTAGGGGCTAAAAATCTCAACGCTGGCACTCGAACCTGGGAATTGCAGATTACGAGCCTGGAATACTACGTACACGAGCCACTCCTCGCCCCATATATCACTCAGAGGTAAAACAATCCAATCTATTCCCTCTGAGACCTTGGGAGTGGCCATTTAGTCCATTGTGTGCAAAACAAAACTGCTCAGAGATACCCCAACCTCTGCTTAGAATAGCTGCATTAGAAAATGAATTTGTAATTATCCTTAATTATATTTTCTATAATCGGCTTCATCGCATAAAATAATTGACATGAGGTCAAAAACCTCTGCATTGAACTATATTCCTTAATTGAATTTATTTCATCGTTTTTAATCCTTATACCAAGGGGAATAAAATACTC
Organism: Ryuthela nishihirai; assembly: GCA_038380435.1. Classification (NCBI taxonomy): domain Eukaryota; kingdom Metazoa; phylum Arthropoda; class Arachnida; order Araneae; family Heptathelidae; genus Ryuthela; species Ryuthela nishihirai. The sequence continues at coordinate 30,581,124 of JAWZYU010000019.1, read as the reverse complement.
TGAAAGCGAGTTCAAAAAATGACACGGCAAGTATCTCAAGTAATCATCACTGGATTATCCTTTATAGGTAATGATAGACATTTGGTCAAGATCCGCCTCTCCATCAAAGTGAGTGAAGCCAATACCTTCACTCACAAATAATGGGTTTCGGTAACAGGAAGTCACGCTAAACTCGTATCATTCCTAAAGCAATGGTTTATTGCATATCAAAATGTCCACTGGTCTAAACAGGAAAGGACCCTGACAGAGATAGACGACGAATATCCTGGAGGAAGAGAGGTAAAAGGATGAAGTTAGGAAACTTATTTCTACCACTTTCCTCATTTTCCTGTCAGCGTCCGCTTGAAATATGGCCTGCGAAAACTGCAAAATTTCGTCAGGTCCATCGACGATAAAGCTCACCGTAACCAATCACGGGATCCACGCGTCGGAATTCAATCTTCCCTCCTCCCCCCACCAACTTCTCCCTAAAGCGACACGATCTTCGGAAAGCCGCAACCGCAAGGGAGATTAGAACCATGTATTACAAATTTTGGTGTGACACGTGTGTTATTCTGGGAAGGCTGAAGAGAGGGGGGGGGGGGGGGCGAGATTTGATAGAGAAGTGCTCACTGTTCCAGAAGAACTGGTCACTTTTTTTTCGTTGTTCGCCTTTATCAATCTTTGTTATCGAAACCACGTGGTGCATTTGCATTCTGAACGTATAAGGAGCCGAATATTTTTTTAGCTAGTTTATTTTAAAAAAGGGCTGATGTTTTCCCTTTGTCATCTGTCTCTCTATAGACATTAAACTTTTTTGTTTTTAGGGATCAGAGCCGGACACACAACAAATACACATTTCGTTCAGAATGATAGTAAGCGTAACAGAGACAAAATAGTTAAACTTATGTATATTTCAGGTTTTTTTTAGTAAATGTTTTAAAATCTCTTACTGTATAATGATATTGTGAACTTTTCAATCAGTGTCGTGAGAGAAAAATCTTTGGAACATATTCTCAAAGATCCGGTCTAACCGACAAACGAAGCTACATAGAAAATAATAGAAATATAATAATAATGCTCATTGTTATAACAATTCAAATAAAGCCTGGTGAAAGAATGTAAGATATCTACGTGGAAGAATTCCATAAGGCAGATTACGTGTAAGTCATGATGTGCCTGGAATGTTTACTGCGGTCATTTTAAAGATACATTAACCCTTTCAGGACTATAAGGTTTCTAAGAGTAAATATTAGTAACTGTTTATTTTAGTTTGTTTAGACGTAAAATAAAAAAATCATAAGAAAAATACATAACAATGTGTAGTTTTTTTTGGAATTTTATGGGAAATATTTTCCCAATGGACTATAAAGGAAACACAAATTATAGTTAGGCTTATTATGCAATGTCTTTTATTTATTGGTTTATTAGAACAAAATGTTAACTAAAATAATACAAAATTATGAAATAAAATTACTATACAAAATGATGTGCTAATTATGATATTCTGCGAAGCAATTTCTTTTGGTAGTGAGGCAAAGATAGACATTGCACATAGTACATATATTATGCGTCCTGACAGTTCTTTTCTTTTCTAAACGTTCCCGTTTACGTAATTGCATTCGGCATACGTTCTATTTTGACATTCTGTATAAAAAATGCAGATAAGGTTATAATTAAATATGACAATCACCAATTTTAAAATGGGAAAAATGTTTCCCTTAGTCGTGAAAGGGTTAAGTTTCAGAAATAGAAACGTTTCGAGCCGAAAGGTCATTCTGGTATAAAAATTTCTCTTCCGTTTTAGTGGTCCTTAAAAGTAATCTTGAAAAAAATGTGTAATACGTGTTTCATATGTTTCTGTCTCCATTTAATAGAATTTGGAATGGGGTTGGGTTGTTTTACCGCTGAGTGGCACTTTTTCAAACACAATGGGCTAAATGGCCAGGTCACAAAGACCCCGATGGCTCAGAAAAGGCTAGGGGGGAGGGAACCACTGAACAGCTGTTAGAGACAGATGGTAGCCTCTCGTCAAGATATTCATCGTGTTCTTTAACTCTCAAATGATATGGCTCTAACGCACACGAACCACTGATTAATTTAACATTCCATCCGATTGACGGCGGCCTTTCCAAGTCCACAGGTGTCCCCTGCTGACCTAAGGCAGGGCGGGGAATCTTGCGGAGATAAATCTTAACGCTGGCCCACCTGGGACTCGAACCTGAGAACTGTAGATTATCAGCCTGGCACGTTACCGACTGAGGCATCCCCGCCCGAAGGGGATTGGTGGGCATTCGATTTAGATTACGCCCTGTCCAGAGATATTTTCTTGTAAAAATGTTACTTCTTTTAAAGTATAGAGAGATTTGAATATGGCTTTCTTAACAATGACGGGTCACAATACTTTTCGCAATATTGCATAATTCTAAGAGGTAGGTGAGGTTGGGTTGGTTTACCTCTGAGCGACACTTTTTTGCACACCATGGTATAAATGGCCAGGTCACATGGACTCCGAAGGCTCATAGAATGTTGAGGGAGGGGACCCAGTGGAACAGCTGTTGGGAGACAGATGGTAGCCTCCCGTCAAGGCCATCCAGTGTGTTCTTTAACGTGCACAGTGTATGACGGGCAACGGCTTAACGTCCCATCCGACGGACGGCTGCCTTTCCAAGCCCATCGGTGGCCCCTACTGACCTTGGGCAGGGCGGGGAGTTTTGCGGAGATAAATCTTAACGCTGACCCAGCTGGGACTCGAACCTGGGAACTACAGATTACGAGCCTGGCGCGCAATCGACTGAGCCACCCCGTCCCTAGGTGTAGGCGAGGAACTTACCAGGAAATTTGTCTTTATCATATTCAATGAAAACAATTTCGGCTTATCAAAATTAAGGGGTGGGGGTGGCTCAGTCGGTAGGGCGCCAGGCTCGTAATCTGTAGTTCCCAGGTTCGAGTCCCAGCTGGGTCAGCGTTGAGATTTATCTCCGCAAAATTCCCCGCCCTGCCCACGGTCAGTAGGGGACACCAATGGGCTTGGAAAGGCCGCCGTCCGTCGGATGGGACGTTAAGCCGTGACCCCGTGTGTGGGAGAGCCATACCCTGTGCACGTTAAAGAACACGCTGGATGGCCTTGACGGGAGGCTACCATCTGTCTCCCAACAGCTGTTCCAGTGGGTCCCCTCCCCCAACCTTCTCTGAGCCTTCGGGGTCTATGTGACCTGGCCATTTAGCCCATGGTGTGCAAAAAAGTGCCGCTCAGAGGTAAAACAACAACCCAACAAAGCTTATCAAAATTCAAAATGCTACTCATAATCAGCTGAAAATTACACCTAGCAAAACAAATAATTGCTTTAAATAAAAAGGTAAAAAGAAACGAAACCCTCACAATCTTTTTGAGCATCAAATACCTGTTTTCTAGAGGTTCACACGTTAAAACCATTTATCTCGAAAAGTCTGATAATCTCACGATATAATCTTATAAATTGAAGTTTAAAGATCATAGTATATCATCCGTAAAGTCTGTAATTTAGAGATGTTACGCCATTAAATAACTTTCATTACTTACTCTCTCAATACCTGTAGGACAACTGCTTGAAAGCGGCTGGCCATAAAAGCATCAGATAATTAAAGTCTATCACAAAGTATACGAGATTAAATAACTAACGCCATTGCAGAACTCTGCTGTAAACATATATTTACTCTCTTGGGAAAGTTTGGAGAATTCTTGAAGTCGTTTACTTTGAGGTCAAAGATTCAACAATTACGATACGATTACCGCTCTCTTGATACAGACTAATAACAGTAACCAATGCCGGTGTTTCTGAATTTTGCAGTTTAGTCGACTTTCGCTTGGTAGATAACAATGCATTGCAAAGTAATAACCGTAATATCGTTTATTTTTCGTCGGTCACTGATAAGGATGATGTTTGTATTTTGAAATTAATGTATCTTTAAAATGATCATAGTAACATTCCGGGCACATCATGATTTACACGATAATCTGCTGACTCGAATTTCTCCACGTATGTATCTCACATTCTTTCATAAGCTTTGTTTTTATTTGAAATGTTTTAAACACCGAGCATTATTATTATATTTCTATTATTTTCTAGGTGGCTGGTAGTTTGTCGGTTTGACCGCATGCTTGAGAATATTTTCCACAGATTTTCTCTCACGACACTGATTAAATTAAAGTTCATGATATTGTTGTGTTATATTTTATTTAGTAATTAGGTAACAGAGTAATGGTGTCTCTAAAATATCAAGAAACTCTTAAAGTGTTTTTCTTTATGTCTGCGAGGAGTTAGTATCACCTGGGTTGGGTTGTTTTACCTCTGAGCGGCACTTTTTTGCACACCATGAACTAAATGGCCAGGTCACAAGGACCTTGAAGGCTCAGAGAAGGTTGGGGGAAGGGACCCATTGGACCAGCTGTTGGGAGACAGATGGTAGCCTCCCGTCAAGGCCATCCAGCGTGTTCTTTAACGTGCACAGGGTATGGCTCTCCCGCACACGGCGCCACGGCTTAACGTCCCATCCGACGGACGGCGGCCTTTCCAAGCCCACCGGTGTCCCCTACTGACCGTGGGCAGGGCGGGGAATTTTTGCGGAGATAAATCTCAACGCTGACCCAGCTGGGACTCGAACCTGGGAACTACAGATTACGAGCCTGGCGCGCTACCGACTGAGCCACCCCCTAGTATCACCTGATAACTCTAGTATCCCCATAAGGGTTTACGGGGGAAACAAGAGCGGACCCAACCCAACTCTACTACTTTTGAGTAAAAAAATATATATTAATATATACATTTAAATATATGTTTAAAAATATATATTTCGCATGCATTTTCAAATAAAAAAACACTAAAACGGGAGGATTTTTTTTTGTTTCAGAACTATCCGACGGATGGGTTTGGTCCCTCTGGCGGATGGAAGGTAAAGACATCTTCACGAGTACAGGAGCCATACTCTGTGAACGTTAAAGAACACACCGGATAACCTTCAATGGGGTTTTCATCTGTCTCTTAATAGTTGTTCAATGGGTCCTTAACCTTCTTTGAGCCTTTGGACTCTTTGTGACCAGACCATTTAGTTCATTGTGTGCACATAATTTCCGCTGCATCCTTAACCAGGCTCGTAATCTGCAGTTACCAGGCTCGAGTTCTTCTTGTGCCTTGGTTGAATTTTCTTCGCTATCATTCTGACCTCGAAGAGAAAGGGATACATCAGTGGCTTGGAAAAGTTACAGTCTGTTGGGTGGGATGTTAAGCCATGGTCCGTGTGTAAAAGAGCCATACTCTTTGCACATTAAGAAAATGCTCGATGGTCAAGACCAGAGGTTCCCAAACTTATTTGTCCTACCGCCCCCTTTTCAGAAAAAAAATTACTCAGCGCCCCCCTGGAAATCTACCTTCTTTAAGCGAACAAACAGAAAGATCACATGTTCCTGCCGATCCATGCTGGACTCCCCGACAATGCGCGACACGCTCGCCTGCCAACACTTGCTTAAAAAGACCTGTCGGCGGACTTGACCACTGATCGGTTATAACTTGCATTTTATGTGTTTGTTTGGAAAATAAAGTAATCAATACGACTTTAACTCTATGTTACACAACAAATGAAACATTTACGAACGGTTTTTCAAAATTTTCTTATCTTCCCTTCTTTTTTTATGTTTCTACCGCCCCCTAATTGCACCCGAGGCTACTACCGACCTCCTGGATCGTTCCAGCTCCCCCTAGGGGGCAGGGTTGGGTTGTTTTACCTCTGAGCGGCACTTTTTTGCACACCATGGGCTAAATGGCCAGGTCACATGGACCCCGAAGGCTCAGAGAAGGTTGGGGGAGGGGATCCACTGGGACAGCTGTTGGGAGACAGATGGTAGTCTCCCGTCAAGGCCATCCAGCGTGTTCTTTAACGTGTACAGGGTATGGCTCTCCCGCACACGGGGCCACGGCTTAACGTCCCATCCGACGGACGGCGGCCTTTCCAAGCCCATCGGTGTCCCCTACTGACCGTGGGCAGGGCGGGGAATTTTGCGGACCTAGAGGGCAGTATCGCCCACCTTGGGAAACATTGGTCTAAACTGAAGGCTCCCAACTGCTCTCAACAAATATCGGTGGGTCTTCTTAGCCTATCAAACTCTGGACCCTTGTGGTTTAGGTAACTTGGAAATTTGAACTTATTTTGAAAACAAAAGTGCAACTCAAAGGTTAAAACAATTCAATATAATAAACTGAAAAGGGCGTATTTTCAAGTATTTGAAGTCTGACCGCTATCCTACCAAATGTGAGGGTGTCACTCGATCCTTTAAGGCATTCTTCTGCTGAATCGTGGAAGAAACAGCTGTTGTCTCTCAAAGCAATGCCGAAAAATCTGATATCGTTCATATCGCCACGGATGGCGAAAAGGACGACTGGAGAGAATAAACTGAACGAGAATAAGACGGAGAGAATAAACTGGAAGAGAATAAGCAGCCTGTCACTGTAAATGCGTGGGCGAGAGGCAGAAATTCTGAGCGAATATTAAAAGTGTCCGTGTAAGGCAGTAAATTTTTCTTCCACGAATTTTAAAAGCGAATCATAAATCACGAAAGAGTCTGCAACTGATGTGAAATTGTTTCGCCCGAATGGGAACGGTAGTTACGTGTCAACATTAGAGAGTAGTCGTGATACGCATTCCAAAATAGTGGGGTTATTCCGAAGGGGGATGATAGTGGGAGGAAAGAATTCCTCAAAAGTTACTTTGAAAGGAAGTTCGAAGTATATATGAGCGAAATTCATCTTAATTACAAAGAAATTCTTTCATAATATAAAATTGACTTTTGTTTTATTGCCGATATGCATATTTGTGGCTGTATAAATGATAATTATAATTCGGTTGTTGGAATATTTTATCACAGAGGTACTTTTTTTGCACACAATGGGCTACATGACCAGGTGACAATGACCCCAAGGGCTCAGAGAAGGTCGGTTTAAGGGGATCCGCTGAACAGCTGTTAGGAGATAGATGGTCATCCAGCGTGTTATTTAATGTGTTTAATGTGTGGCTTTCCGGCACACGGAATGACGGCGTTACATCCTATCAGATGCACAGTGGTCTTTCCAAGACCATCAGTTCCTTCTAAACTGAGAGGGCCGTTGAAGGTTTAGCAGCGATAATTATCGATGTTTCTCCAGGTAGGATTCGAACCTGGGAATTGAATATTATGAGCCAGTGTGTTACCGACTCAGTCAATTCCAACCCACCCACTCCTGGTTTTAATAATGATAGAGTACGTAGTGGTGTGGACAAAGCACACAACGGCCTCAAAATTAAGAAATTTGAATAGAAAATATTTATGTTTTGGGTATAGGAAAATAGAAAAGAAAGGGAAAGGGAAGGGAGCTTTAAAAGACAGCTTCCAAAACGACAGACCTATAGTACACTCCAGACAGAAAATATTTTTTGTAGCAGAGAAATAGAATTTAATGGTGGTGAAAGAAAAATTCGAAGAAGATGAAATGCTTTTATTTTTGTCTTTTAAATCTTACGACTATTGTACTAAAATTAATGGAGCAAAGAATAATCGAAATATAAGAGTCCCGGATAAGGTATGGAAGTTCTTTCTTTCTTTGCTGAGGTCTCGCCAATCTCCCAGATGGACGGAGATTGGCTCAGACGGGTTGACGTTAGTTCGCAATCTGCAGTTCCCAAGTTCGAATCTCAGCTCTGCCTGTGTTGAATTTTCTCTGCTAACTCTCCGTTCACTAATGAGCTTGGAATAGCTCACCGTCCAACGAACGGAACGTCAAAACATAGTTCCTTGGATGTTAAAGAGCATGTTGGATGGCCTGGATTGGAGATTTCCATCATTGTCCTAATAGCTGTTCAGCGGATCCCATCCGGAGCAGGGGTGGCAAAGTCGGTAGGTGTCACCTGTAATCTGTAGTTCCCAGGTTCGAGTTCCACCTGTCTCAGCGTTATGATTTAACTCCACAAAATTGCTCGCACTGTCCTTGATCAGTAGGGGACAACAACGGGCTTGGAAAGGCCGCTATCGTATTAGACATAAAGCGGTGTCACCATGTTTGGGAGAGCCATATCTGTGCACTTTGAAGAACACGCTAAATAGCCTTAACGGGAGACTACCATCTATTTCCAAACAGCTGTCCAGTTGATCCCCTTCTCCCAAAGTTCTCTGAGAACTCGTGGTGTTTATGACTTGGCCACTTTTGCCCATTATGGGAAATAAGTGCCACTCAGAGGTGAAACAACCCAACCCTCCCCTAAACTACGCTGAGTCCTTGGGGTTCTTGTAGACCAGTGTCTGGCAAACTGTGTGCCGCGGCACAGTAGTGTGCCGCGAGAGATTTTCAAATTGACACTAGATATTCCAAAGATTTCATTTTGACTTGACTTGTGTTATCGACGTGCTTTAATAAAAATCTTTCAGATTTTATCAACTGGGATCTTATAAGTATTTATCAAGCTTTTGAACCAAGAATAATGCAAATTTGTTCGCAGAAGCAAGCTCATACATCCCATTGAAATATGTTCATATCTAAATTTTAAATAAAATGCACTTAACGAAACTTCAATTTTCCTCTTTTTACGTAACCATCAAAAATTCTTTTTTAGGTGTGCCGCGGGAAAAAAAAAATTAGATTCAGTGTGCCGCGGAAAAAAAATTTAGATTCAGTGTGCCGCAGAGTAAAAAAGTTTGCGAGACACTGTTGTAGACTCTTTCTTACACTAGTATGTGCAAAAATGTGCAGCTCAGAAGAAATGGACTGCTTAGTTGTCAATTATATATATTATACCCAGGGGCGGACTGGCACTTTTTTTTCAGGGACACAGCTGTAGCAGGAAGGTCAGGGCTGCGAAAAAAATTCGATTTCTTTTTCAAGGTTTCAATACTTATTCTTTTGAGAGTTTGTACCTGAAGCTTAAAATAGGTTTTCTCCAATTCTGTGGAATTTCTGTAAAATAATAATTAGTATTATTAAAAAAGCCCTGCTCCTATGAGGTCCAAGGGGCCCTCGACACTAAGAACCCCTTAACAGTCCGCGCTTGATTATGCCAAACTTTATCACAGTTGTTCTCTATGGCATAATATTAAACTGCTAGTCTCATGGCTGCTTGTGGAGGTAATATATTTTTATTTTTTGAAAATAGAAACAAATTAATTTCCTACAAATATTAATTTCTTATCCCTAGATAATTTATTGAGGGGAGGAGGGGTATTCCCCCTCCTTTCCCACCACCAAAATCCGTTTTATGAATCTTTTGCATTGTTTATTGTCCTAGAATTTCGTGATGAGGTGATGCGAGACTATTGAACTATTAGAAACTGAAGCCCTTTCGGCATTATGCCCTTTTACACCCCGTGATATTTCTCACTGAAGAGGATATTATCTTGTTTGCTAACACAAAATACAACAGTTGATTTCGCTCCCAATATGCAAACAGATCAGTCGGGAGTTCATCGCCAACTTTCCTCTTGTAAGAGCTGTCATCGACGGAATTGTCGTAACTCCTTCACAAGCAGAGCAGTCATTCCGCTCACCTTCAGAACTCTAATCGTCGGTGATGTCGTGTTCCGCTGGGCCCAAGTTTCTGTCTTCGGTGAAGAGACGCGGAACGGGAAAGTGACGGAGTAATCGCGATGGCAGCGGACGCATACGGGCGCACGCTGACACAGAAAGAGACGAAGACTGATGACAGTTGGCACTGACTTTCTTTTTTCCCTAAGCGTCTTTTTTTTCTCTCTGTGTGTGTTTCTGTGAGAATTTCCTTTATTTTTTTTTCCGTTCTGTTTCTGATACTAATGACGTTTATTCGACTCTGGTGCTGTGGTGTCTCTTCACTTTCATGGAGGAGGTGGAATTTAATTTGTTTCAGCCAATGTGGGATTTAGGGCCAAAATTAGCGCAATTTATCTTTATCGAGACTGACAGCGGTCAAAGAGAAAAAGAGTTGTTTTGGGCTGAGTTGTTTTATTCTTTCTTTGTTGCATATTGAAACAAAAAAAGGATTATCTTGGGAGGATTTATCTTTTGTTTTTAACTTTATGAGATAAATGATTAAGTTGTAAAGAACAAGATGAGCTGGATAAGTGGTGTGAAGAGGATAGTCTTCATGAAAATTTTTTAAGCCTATCATAAGTACAGCTAAAAAGTTGCATTTAATCCTCTAAGTAATCAATACATTAATTTTTTTTATAGAACATTATCTTAACAACGCTATTATATATAGACTCAGAGAGGGTTGGGTTGTTTTACCTGTGAGCGGCACTTTTTTGCACACCATGGGCTAAATGGCCAGGTCACATGGACACCGAAGGCTCAGAGAAGGTTTGGATTGGATTGTTTTACCTCTGAGCGGCACTTTTTTGCACACAATGGGCTAAATGGCCAGGCCACATGGACCCCTAAGGCTCAGAGAAGGTTGGGGGAGGGGACCCACGGGAACAGCTGTTGGGAGACAGATGGTAGCTTCCCGTCAAGGCCATCCAGCGTGTTCTTTAACGTGCACAGGGTATGGCTCTCCCACACACGGGGCCACGGTTTAACGTCCCATCCGACGGACGTCGGCCTTTTCAAGTCCATCGGTGTCCCCTACTGACCGTGGGCAGGGCGGGGAAATTTTGCGGAGATAAATCTCAACGCTGACCCAGCTGGGACTCGAACCTGGGAACTACAGATTACGAGCCTGGCGCGCTACCGACTGAGCCACCCCCGCCCCTCTCAGAGAAGGTTGGGGGAGGGGAACTCACTCAACTCACCACTGGAACAGCCGTTGGAAGACAGATGGTAGCCTCCCGTCAAGGCCATCCAGCGTGTTCTTTAACGTGCACAGGGTATGGCTCTCCCGCACACGGCGCCACGGCTTAACGTCCCATCCGACGGACGGCGGCCTTTCCAAGCCCACCGGTGTCCCCTACTGACCGTGGGCAGGGCGGGGAATTTTTGCGGAGATAAATCTCAACGCTGACCCAGCTGGGACTCGAACCTGGGAACTACAGATTACGAGCCTGGTGCGCTACCGACTGAGCCACCCCTGCCCTTAAACTCAGAGAAGATTACGAATAGGGATAACTGGACAGCTGTTAGAAGTGAGAAGTTCTCTTTCACGCACACACCTCTTTCTGAAAATTAATTTAACCCCTCATCTCCCCTATAGGTTAACATAGGTTTCCCTAAACTTTAACATTGTGCCAGAACTCTGAGTAATAGTTTCTCACTACTGCTGTTACGAAACATATGGAAGCCTCTCGTCAAGGCGTTCAGCGCGTTTTTCAATGTGTACAGGGTCTGGCTCTCTTGCACACTGATCTACAGCTTAACTTCCCATCTGATGGACAGTGTTCTTTCCAAGCCCAACAATGACCCTCTTTCTCATCGAGGGTTGTTGTTTGGTTGTTTTACCTCTGAGCGGCACATTTTTGCACACCATGGGCTAAATGGCCAGGTCACATGGACCCCGAAGGCTCAGAGAAGGTTGGGGGAGGGGACCCACTGGAACAGCTGTTGGGAGACAGATGGTAGCCTCCCGTCAAGGCCATCCAGTGTGTTCTTTAACGTGCACAGGGTATGGCTCTCCCGCACACGGGGCCACGGCTTAACGTCCCATCCGACGGACGGCGGCCTTTCCAAGCCCATCGGTGTCCCCTACTGACCGTGGGCAGGGCGGGGAATTTTGCGGAGATAAATCTCAACGCTGACCAGCTGGGACTCGAACCTGGGAACTACAGATCACGAGCCTGGCGCGCTACCGACTGAGCCACCCCCGCCCCCTCATCGAGGGTAGAATAGGGATTAGTGGAATTCTCAACGCCGGCCCAGTTGGGACTCGAACCCGGATTGGGTTGTTGGGTTGTTTTACCTCTGAACGGCACTTTTTTTTGCACACAATGGGCTAAATGTCCATATCACAAGGGCTCAGAGAAGGTTGGGGGAGGGAATGCTTTGGAACAGCTGTTGGAAGACAGATGGGGAGCCTCCCCTCAAGGCCATTCAGCGTGTTCTTTAACGTGAACAGTGTTTGGCTCTCCCGCACACGGGGTTGTTGTTGGGTTGTTTTACCTCTGAGCGGCACTTTTTTGCACACAATGGGCTAAATGGCCAGGTTACAAGGACCCCGAAGGCTCAGAGAAGGTTGGGGGAGGGGACTCACGGGACAGTTGTTGGGAAGACAGATGGTAGCCTCTCATCAGGGCCATCCAGCGAGTTCTTTAACGTGCCCAGGGTATGGCTCTCCCACACACGGGGCCATGGCTTAACGTCCCATCCGACGGACGGTGGCCTTTCCAAGCCCATCGGTGTCCCTTACTGACCGTGGGCAGGGGGGGGGGGGGGAATTTTGTGGAGATAAATCTCAACGCTGACCCAGTGGGACTCGAACCTGGGAACTACATATTACGAGCCTGGCGCGCTATCGACTGAGCCACCCCCGCACACGGGGACCACAGTTTAATGTCCCATTAGGGTCAAGCCCTAGATATACCCTACTGACCGTGGGCAGGGCGGGATTTTGCGGAGATAAATCTTAATGCTGACCCAGTTGGGACTTGAACCTGGGAACTGCAGATTACGAGTCTGTCGTGCTACCGATTAAATATTATATTACATATTAATATTTCATGCGAATATATTTATACATTTTAAATTTCATGCCAATATTAATGCTTGCCTATAGATATTTTATGCTAATAATAATTGTATATTGATATTTTATATTAATATTAATGTACTTTCATATTAAAATTAATGCTGACATTTTTTACAATATTTTACAATTTTAGTTTTACATCTATAATTTATTATAGTTTTATTAATTAATAGCATATTGACATTTTATTATATATATTTGTTGTATATTAATATTTTGTTAATGGTATATATTATACGAGGGTAAGTCAGAAAGCAACCTTGCCTGTTTGTTTCCCGCTAGACTGAAACACATCTGGGTCTGTGCCACTACCGCACGGGAGTATAAAATACGATCACTGAGTAGCAACAATCATCGTTGCTATACACCCATACTGTGAGACCCAGAATAGGATTGGATTGGATTGTTTTACCTCTAAGCGGCACTTTTTTGCACACCATGGGCTAAATGGCCAGGTCATATGAACCCCGAAGACTCAGAGAAGGTTGGGGGAGGGGACCCACTGGAACAGCTGTTGGGAGACAGATGGTAGCCTCCCGTCAAGGCCATCCAGCGTGTTCTTTAACGTGCACAGGGAATGGCTCTCCCACACACGGGGCCACGGCTTAACGTCCCATCCGACGGACGGCGGCCTTTCCAAGCCCATCGGTGTCCCCTACTGACCGTGGGCAGGGCGGGAAATTTTTGCGGAGATAAATCTTAACGCTGACCCAGCTGGGACTCGAACCTGGGAACTACAGATTACGAGCCTGGCGCGCTACGACTGAGGCCCCCCTGCCCCCCCCCCCAGAATAGGAGTGAACTTGGCGGAAGTACTGCGCGTGTAAACAAAGCTGACAATTCGAGCATCCGTTTGGTTTTTGTGTGCACAGAAGACACTCAATAGTTGTGGCTGTGTAAGGCTCTGATGTTCTGTCCGTGCAACATATGAGGATTGGGTTGTTTTATCTTTGAACAGGTAATGGGGGTGGCTCATTCTGTAGTGCTTCTGACTCATATTCTGCAGTTCCCAGGTTCGAATCCCACCTGGGCCAGCGTTGAGATTTATCTGCGCAAAACTCCCTGCCTTCAGTCGGTAGAGGACACCGATGGGCTTGGAAAAGCCGCCGTCTATTGGATGGGACGCTAAGCCGTGGCCCCCAGGTGAAGGAGAACCATACCCTGTGCACGTTAAAGAACACGCTGGATGCCTTGATGGGAGGCTACCATCTGTCTTCCAACAGCTGTCTAGTCGATCCCCTCCCCCCACCTTCTCTGAGCCCTTGGGGGTCCTTGTGATCTGATCATTTAGCCCACTGTGGGCAAAAATTGCAGCTCAGTGGTAAAGCAACCCATCCTTCTCAGCAGCATTTTTTTGCGCAAAATGGACAAATTGCTAGGTCATAAGGACCCCGAGGGATAAAAAAAGAGTTGAGAGAAGGGGATCCACTGACAGCTGTTAGCAGACAAATGATAATCTCCCATTCAGCGTGTTTAGCGTGCACAGCTGTATATAAATTATGCTCTCCCGCATACAGGGCCATGGCTTAACGTCCCATACGAGGGACGGCGGCTTTCCAAGCCCATCGGTGTCTCCTGTTGACCTAGGGTAGGTTGGGGAGTTATCCGAAGCTAAACACAACCTGTGATGAAAGGATGGAAATTCTTCATTTCAATATTTCATGTCTACAATGAGTCTTTCTTGGCATTTAGTGATGTGCTAATAGTTAGAACTAATAGCGCATAGACAACCATGTATCCCACGACTCGGGGGCGGGGGTGGCTCAGTCGGTAGCGCGCCAGGCTCGTGATCTGTAGTTCCCAGGTTCGAGTCCCAGCTGGGTCAGCGTTAAGATTTATCTCCGCAAAATTCCCCGCCTGCCAACGGTCAGTAGGGGACACCTATGGGCTTGGAAAGGCCGCCGTCCGTCGGATGGGACGTTAAGCCATGACCCCGTGTGAGGAAGAGCCATACCCTGTGCACGTTAAAGAACACGTTAGATGTCCTTGACGGGAGGCTACCATCTGTCTCCCAACAGCTGTTCCAGTGAGTCCCCTCCCTCAACCTTCTCTGAGCCTTCGGGGTCCATGTGACCTGACCATTTAAGCCCATGGTGTGCAAAAAAAGTGACGCTCAGACGTAAAACAACCCAACCCAAAATCCCAGGACTCGAACCGGTCACCGATGGCTGCAATGTCACCGTAAATCAATGCCGCCACCAACCACTACGCCACCAAACAGGCTGTAATTTTTAAAAAAACAAGTTAATTTATTGTTAAATATTCCAGCTTCGATAACATTTTAAATCCTGAAAAATATTGTTGCAAACGAGTTTTAAATAAGACATGATTATGATCTTTATCTTCAGTTACATTTCTCCATTAAAGGCATATTTGAGAAATTATAGAACTTCGAAGTTAGATTCGCATTGACATGGCATGGAAATTCTCCAATATTTTGATAGGGTTGTATTATTTTTTCTAGTTCCAATTAATTTCACCCATGTCGAACATAAAAAGCTTCAACTATTTTAGAACTTAAATTTGGGTGAAAATTGAAGTGAGCGTATTGAGCGAACGTCTGGAAGCTTCCTTCTATTCCTATGCTCTTTCGGGGCGGAGGTGGCTCAGTCGGTAGCGCGCCAGGCTCGTAATCTGTAGTTCCCAGGTTCGAGTCCCAGCTGGGTCAGCGTTGAGATTTATCTCCGCAAAATTCCCCACCCTGCCCACGGTCAGTAGGGGACACCGGTGGGCTTGGAAAGGCCGCCGTCCGTCGGATGGGACGTTAAGCCGTGGCCCGTGTGCGGGAGAGCCATACCCTGTGCACGTTAAAGAACACGCTGGATGGCCTTGACGGGAGGCTACCATCTGTCTCCCAACAGCTGTTCCCAGTGGGTTCCCTCCCCCAACCTTCTCTGAGCCTTCAGGGTCCATGTGACCTGGCCATTTAGCCGATGGTGTGCAAAAAAGTGCCGCTCAGAGGTAAAACAACCCAACCCTATGATCTTTCTGCATTTGTAAGCGATGAAATTATCCTGGGCGACATTGTGCTCATCTTGCTTGCACAATGCTGCAATTTCTGTTTTGGGGACATTGGATACCAATTTAAGTTGTAATGTAGTTGGATGTTGCAATATCCTGATGTCGGATTACTGTTGGATACTTTCGGATTGATTGTTGTCTATTAACTGTGAAACATAACTAGCGTTACAGTAATGTCGCTTAGAAGTGGAAAAAATCCAAAACACTGATTTTGTTACAGTTTCTAACTTGTTAGAATCGAGTGAGATACGAATTAGCCAATTAACGAACTCCAAATATAGCCTGTCAATTTCAATTTTCCGCCACGTACTGTAAAAAAAAAGCGAGAATGGTTTCTATGGCAACGACATTCAAAGAACAGATTACATGCCAGAAAAATCAATGAATTCCCAATTATTAAGTAATACCCTGCTTTCTGATTATTTCTGTAAACAAGGATGTGCATTTCGTGCCGAAAAGATAAGAACGATAAAGTCTTCATTTTAAGAGATTGTTAATATTTCGGAAAAGAAAGAAGAAAATAACTTATCAAATCATCACCTCTTTGAAATCGATTTCTAACTGTCACCTTGGTAACCGAGGCTATTCTTTCAAAAGATCTTATTTCAGATGATTTGAAATGGCGTAAGATTGCTTCCTTTCAATTTTATAAAGACAACGGCAATGGATGAAAAAGAGAAAATATAACTGAGAATGGAAAATATTACCCTTGGGATAAATTTTATTTTTCCACTGAGCTGTTTTTAGTTAAAATCTGTTCAGCGATTTCGTAGATGTTTGAAGAATGGTCGGATAATGCCGAGGTCTAAATAGTGGCCTGTACTTTAATTGTACCCTGGTATATAGCACAATACCTAAATAGTGGCCAGGTGTCAGACAAAGGATGCCAGACGTAACGGAAACTGCTGGAATCAATTCCCCCCAGAGCATCAATTTTGTCTTTCTTCCCCCCTTCAAATCTAAAGTGAAATTGATTCTTATTGAGAACTTAAACATTTGTGTGGATTGGTGTTTCGCTATATAAATCTTCGCTATTCAATCTAATTCCATATTCTCTATATGACATGTTATACGCGGGAGCCTAAATAGGTCAGATACAAGAAAGTAAGGTTGGGTAGTTTTACCTCTGAGCAGCACTTTTTTTCACACCATGAGCTAAATGGCCAGGTCACATGGACCCCAAAGGCTCAAAGAAGATTGGGGGAGGGGACTCATTGGAACAGCTGTTGGGAGACAGATGGTAACTTCCCGTTATAGCCATCCATCGTTTCATTAACGTGCACAGGGTATGGCTCTCCCGCACACGGGGCAAGAAAGAGGAATCGGATCCCCAACCCCCCTTGCAAAATGTTGTTTCACGATTTGTAACTGGGAAAATGCTATTTCACGATTCGCAGAAGAGGGGGTGGGTGGCTTATTTCATTTCTCGATTTGCAAGGTGGAGGGGAAGTGCTAGTTTACAATTTCAAATCTAGGCATTCGTCATGATTCTTAACGTGTTCAGGGTATGGCTCTCCTGCACGTGGGCCAAGATTTAATTTACGATTCGAAGGACGTCGACTTTCCAAGCCCGCTGGTAATTCCTTTCTCACTGAGGGCAGAGGGGGGAGGCGTTAACAAAATAAGTCTCAACTGTGGTACAATTGGGACTCGAACCTGGGTACATCAGATTTGGTCGAGTCGCAGCTGGGTCAGCGTTGAAATTTATCTCCGCAAAACTCCTCGCACTGCCTTCGTTCAATACGGGACACCAATAGGCTTGGAAATGCCGCCATCCGCCTATTGGAGGGTTAAGCCGTGGCCATGTGTGCGGGAGAACCGTAACTTGTGCACGTTAAAGAACACGTTGGATGGCTTTGACGAGAGGTTACCATCTGTCTCTCAGCAGCTGTCTAGTCCCCTTCCCCCAACTTTCTTTGAGCTCTCAGGGTCCTTGTGACTTAGCTATTTTGCCCATTGTGGGCAAAAAGAAGCGCCGCTCAGAGATAAAACAATCCAACTGAAAAATCAGATTAGGAGAGTGGCACGTTGGCCTCTGCCCTTGAAGACAAAGGAAATAACGATTGTTTTACAGTTACTGTATTAAAAACATAAGAGAAATATACGTATGTAAGGAAACCATAAATTATAAACCTATTTCACATAAAAGTCAAGATTACTAAGATAAAAAATAGCTCATGTACATCATAGCAGTAAATAGAAATCTAACTGGTGGAGTTAGATTTGTATCCGCTTCAGAAGAAATAAATAAATAAGTGGAGTTTGTATGATCTTAATTCTGAGCGGACACTTTTTTGCACACAACGGGCTAAATGGCCAGATTACAAGGACCCGAAGACTCGGAAGATTGGTGGAGGGGACCAACAGGACAGCTGTTGGAAGACAGATGGTAGCCTCCCGTCAAGACATCCAGCGTGTTCTTTAACATGCATAGGGTATGGTTCTCCTTCACATGGGGGCCACGGCTTAGCATTCCATCTAATAGACGGCGGCCTTTCCAAGCCCATCGGTGTCTTCTACCGACTGAGGGCAGCGAGTTTTGTGAGATAAATCTCAACGCTGGCCCAGGAGGGACTCGAACCTGGGAACTGCAGAATATGAGTCAGGAGCACTACAGAATGAGCCACACGCACGCATTGGCCAGGTCACAAAGAACCCAAGGGATCAGTAGAAGATGGGGAAGGAATCTCACTGTCAGTTCATAGGAGACAGATGGAAATTTTCCCTTAATCCGTCGTTTTTTATACGTTCATAGGAAAGGGCCCTCCTCCACAAGGAGCTGCAGCTTTACGTCCCATTCGACGGACGGATGACGGCTTTTACAAGCCCATTGGTGCCAGCTTTCTGACCGAGGACAAGGTGCGGGTTTATCGAGGATAAATCTCAACGCTGGTAAAGGTTGGACTCGAAACTGCAGATTACGAGCTTATCACGCGACCAACTGCTCCCTTATTAAGATTAAGATGACTAACATAATAAAAAAAATATGGCGCAACATCAATAATGTTCCTTACAGCAGTGAACGCAAATATAACTGAGGTTAGACATGCATCCACTTTAAGAAGAAAATGCCTAGAGATAAAACAGGACACTGACCTGAACGGGGACAGAAAAAGAGAATTTAGTAAAAGGAATTCACCTCCATCAAAGAGGCCATTAAAAACGATGCAGGTCGGATTCAAAGAACTATTCGTGTCAGTCGGAGATTAATGACAGTTTGCTCCGAGTTAACCGAATCGTCGCATTAATGATTTTTTTTCCCTTCCAATGAGTTTTATAAGATTCGTCAATCTATGAATGGGATAAAACCGCGATATTCGATATTTGATGGGGGGGGGGGGATGTGAATATTAAAAAATTATAAGGTAATCATCTGAAATTAAATTAGGATTTCTGCCTTAGTCTTTCTGGATGACAGACTTTCAGTGGCAATTCTTTTTTTTTGGTGCATATTGACTTAAGAGTGATTAAGCGGATCTGAAGATTGATTGGTTTGTTTGCAGGATTTCGTGGCGTTGAGGCTTCGACTAGTTGCCCCATACCCGACATAAAAACAGCGTGAAATGAAGAGGTGAAAGGCCTTTTCTCCAAGAAAGAATATTGTCACCAGAAAGATGTTTCTTCTCAGTCACCTGATAGGTGGTGAAGTTGTGTTGTTTTACCTCTGAGTGGCACTTTTTTGCACACAATGGGCTAAATGACTAGGTCACAAAGACCCCAAGGCCCAGAGAAGGTTTATTGAAAGGTATTTATTAGGCAGCTGTTAGAGCACAGATTGTAGCCTCCCGTCAAGACCATACAAAGTGTTTTTTTTCACGTGCAGGGACCGCGGCTTTACGATCCATCAGAAGTCCATTTGTTTCTCATTTCTATCTGAGGGCTGGATCAAAGTCTCCTTATCAGGCCAGAACAGTGCATTAACAGAAGAATTTTTATATACAAAAAATAGCTTTTTTCAATTAAATATTTATAATAATTCAAACTGGAAACAAATTTTAAAAATCCAATAATCAGTTTTAAAATATTCATAAATATTTTAATATATGTATAATAAATAAATTACTTTATGTGGTTTAAAAATAGATTTTAATTTTCTATGCATATTTAATTTCCTTCCTTTTGGCCTGACAGCTGTTAGGACCCGGTATATCAAAGTGGCTTTGGATTGGGTTGTTTCACCTCTGAGAGGCACTTTTTTTTGCACACAATGGGCTAAATGGCCAGGACCATAAGGATCTCTAGGGTTCAGAGAAGTTGGGGGAAGGGGACTCACTGGACATATCTGTTAGGAGACATGTGTAGCCTTCTGTCAAAACATGTGTGTATGGTCGTCCCTCCCACTGCGCCATGCCTTAACGTATCCTCCGACGAACTACGTCCTTTCCAAGCTCATCGGTGTCCCCTACTGACCGAGGGCAGGGCGGGGAATTTCCTTTGGTTGGGTTGTTTTACCTCTGAGCGGCACTTTTTTGCACACCATGGGATAAATGCCCAGGTCACATGGACCCCGAAGGCTCAGAGAAGGTTGGGGGAGGGGACCCACTGGAACAGCTATTGGGAGACAGATGGTAGCCTCCCGTCAAGGCCATCCAGCGTGTTCTTTAACGTGCACAGGGTATGGCTCTCCCGCTACGGGGCCACGGCTTAACGTCCCATCCGACGGACGGCGGCCTTTCCAAGCTCATCGGCGTCCCCTGCTGACCGAGGGCGGGGAATTTCCTTGGGAGGATGAAGTGGTGATGAATTTCAACGGTGGCGCAAGTGGGATTAGAATCTGGGAACTACAGACTACGGGCCTTGAGCATCGCCGCTCCGCGCCCCACAATAACAGTATCAATAGCTGAAGTAACAACATCAATAACAACATCAAGACCTCATAATAATATCTCGACTCTACATATAACCATGTGGCCGTTGCCCTAAGGTGACATCATCCTTCGTCCATTTAAGAGCAATCAATCAAATATTTATTGAACCGGATTTTCTTTCGGTTTCACTTTTTCTTAAAGTTGTGCAGTCCGTTATACGGAAGTAAGACATGACAAACGATCGACGTAACTCGCCTTTCATTTCCCGCCGGAAAACCGTACGGCAGATGGCGCCACAACCATTGACAGATGGCGCCCGTAGACTACAATGGCGGTTGGTTGGCATCCTTCATGTCTTCCCATTCCAGCAAACCAATAAAATTATGTGGCCATCCCTTTTCGCGTGGGTAATGTATGACCCTAACCCGATAAAAGCATCTTGTATACTTTGCTGTGTAGGTGCACTATTTGTGTGGGTGCAAACAGGCAGGATGTTGGAACATCATCGGATACTCTCCGAATAGGTCTAGAGAGAGATAAGTTTGTTGACTCCAATGATGTCGCCGACGAATGAGAGACAAGGGAATCGAACAGACAAATACGTATATTTTTGGAACGTAAAAAAAGAATACTGAACACTGTAAGAGGAAACAAAGGAGAAAAGGAAATGCATGACTGCCAAATCAATTGATAAATATCGGAGACTTGATCAAAATATGGGATTAGTTACACGATAAAATTGACAAGCTTTATTTTAAAAAATACATTAATCGTTACATTAACATTAATTACAAACTTCTATCTTAAGAACTGTTCCATTTTTAAAAGTAGATAGATCAGTGTCATATAGGTCAGTAAAAGGTCTCGGTGGAGATCAGAAAAGGGACTCGGTGGAGGTCAGAAAAGGGGCTCTGTGGGGGTTAGAAAAGGGACTCGGTGGAGGTCAGAAGAGGGACTCGGTGGAGGTCAGAAGAGGGACTCGGTGGAGGTCAGAAGAGGGACTCGGTGGAGGTCAGAAGAGGGACTCGGTGGAGGTCAGAAGAGGGACCCAATGGAGGTCAGAAAAGGGATCCGATAGGCGTCCTATGGGACTCGATAAGCGTTCTTTCAACTTCATAAGAGATCAATGAACAAAACAACTACTGTTACAAACTTATAACAGTAGTTGGGTTACTTTACCTCTAAGCGACAGTTTTTTGCACACAATGGGTTAAATGGTCACATCACAAAGATCCTAAAGATTCAGTTAAGGAAAGGGGACCCCTGGACAACTGTTAAGAGACAGATGGAAGACTCCTATCAAGGCCATTCAGGATGTTCTTTAACGCGCACAGGATAGGCCATAAAAGGGTTCGATCAATATCATAACGGATACAGTCAATGTTATTATAGTAGTAACATAAATGAGAGTTCTGGCACAGTAAAAGAGGCTCATAGAATTCTCAACCCCCTTTTACTGCGCCAGAACTCTCATTTATGCTACTACTTACGATTAGTAACTTACGAAGTTCATTACATGGAAAGCTCGATTAATAATATCAAGTAACATCAGATTTATAACGGAAGTAATCAGGATTGTTTCGGTTGTGCAGATTTACATACCCCATGTGATGTGTTGGTGTAATATTTAATTGCTAACGATAATCTACAAAAAATGTTTCGAGCTGAGAAGCCAATGGCTGGGGAATGATTCTCTATTATGATATAGCATACATAATTAGTTTATACTAATTTATTGAAGGGACGAAAAAAAAAAGCTTTCAGAATTTATTTCAATATACATTGGGTTTTTATCCCGTTACGAAGAGTGAAGGTAAAGGAGAAAATCTCGAAACTTGTTTGCCAAGATTCGAATCAGTGAAAGCTAGATCAGAAACTTGCCTACGCTACAGATAAGATTTTGGGTGTCCTTAAAAAGAGAACAGAAAGAAGAAGTTGGGAGATCAAATGTTGCTTTTTTCAGAAAAAAAGTTCAGAAGTCATATTGAAATCTAGAGTGTTGCGAGAAGCTTTGCTATTTGCTGAAATTTCAAAACCAGGGCTTTGATTCGATTAGATTGTGTTGTTTCAGCTCTGAGAGGTACTTTTGTGCACACAATGGGCTAAATGACCAGTTCACGGGGATCCCGAGGGCTCAGAGAAGGTTAGGTGCAGGGGACCCACTGAACAGCTCTTAGGAGACAGATGGAAGCCTCTCGTCAAGGTCATTCAATGTGTTCTTTAACGTGCACAGGATATGGCTCTCCTGCACACGGGGTCACGTCTGATATGACGGACGACGGCCTTTTCAAGCCCATATTTGTCACCTTTCTGACTTAGAAGATGGTGGAGATAGCGGAGATAAAAATATGAATATGCCAGCTTTGAGATTTATCTTTAGATTGGGTTGGGTTGTTTTACCTCTGAGCGGCACTTTTTTGCACACCATGGGCTAAATGGCCAGGTCACATGGACCCCGAAGGCTCAGAGAAGGTTGGGGGAGGGGACCCACTGGAACAGCTGTTGGGAGACAGATGGTAGCCCCCAGTCAAGGCCATCCAGCGTGTTCATTAACGTGCACAGGGTATGGTTCTCCCGCACACGGGGCCACGGCTTAACGTCCCATCCGACGGACGGCGGCCTTTCCAAGCCCATCGGTGTCCTCTACTGACCGTGGGCAGGGCGGGGAATTTTGCGGAGATAAATCTCAACGCTGACCCAGCTGGGACTCGAACCTGGGAACTACAGATTACGAGCCTGGCGCGCTACCGACTGAGCCACCCCGCCCCAATTTATCTTTAGAGGACTGCCCCATTATTCGCATTCTTACCAAAATGATTTGTATTAAATTATTTAATCAGGTGGGACTCGAACATGGGAACTGCAGATTATCAATTTGAAGCGCTACCGACTGAGCCAACCCCCGCCCCAGGGCTTTGGTACTGACCAAATTTCAAATTAATGGATTTTAAACTTGGTCAAATCTTAAAACTAAAGCTTTGGCAATTGTTCAAATTTCAAAACTGAGCTTTTGCACTTGGCTAAATTTCAAAACTAGGCTTTGGCATTTGGCAAATTTCAGAACTACAGCTTTGGTGCTTGTCTAAATTTCGAATCCAAGGTGGATATTTGGATAAATTTTAAATCCAAAAGAATTTGCTCTCTACAAAAATTCCATTCTAGAACTGTGCTAATTGGTCGAAATAGCAAACATCCTCTGGTTAGAAGTTCATTGTCCTTTAAGATATTTGTTTTACCCTTGAGCGGCACTTTTTTGCACACAATGAGCAAAATGGTTAAATCACAAGGACCCCTAAGGCTCACAGAAGATTCAGAAAAGGAACTCACTGGACAGCTGTTACAAGCCAAATGATAGACTCTCGTCATGGTCATCCAGCGTGAATCTTTACGTATATTATAGTGAGGTAGTGGAAAAAATGGTTTCGCAGTTCCAGACCTATCAACTTCTTTTTTCATTTTGAATCAACCGAGATGATTCGCAAAGTTTTTAAGCATTGCAAAGCTTCACGACTCCGAAGATTCGGGGAGAGTCCTAAGCCAGTGGAGAAAATATCAACTCTGGCAACAGTTTGGGTTGTTGTTGGGTTGTTTTACCTCTGAGCAGCACTTTTTTGCACACCATGGGCTAAATGGCCAGGTCACATGGACCCCGAAGACTCAGAGAAGGTTGGGGGTGGGGACCCACTGGAACAGCTGTTGGGAGACAGATGGTAGCCTCCCGTCAAGGCTATCCAGCGTGTTCTTTAACGTGCACAGGGTATGGCTCTCCCGCACACGGGGCCACGGCTTAACGTCCCATCCGACGGACGGCGGCCTTTCCAAGCCCATCGGTGTCCCCTACTGACCGTGGGCAGGGCGGGGAATTTTGCGGAGATAAATCTCAACGCTGACCCAGCTGGGACTCGAACCTGGGAACTACAGATTACGAGCCTGGCGCGCTACCGACTGAGCCACCCCCGCCCCGGCAACAGTTTGGACTCCGACTTACAAAAGCAAAGTTATATTCTTTATTAGCCAAATTCAAATCAAGAGCTTTGTCACTTGTCAAAGGATCCTTCGGAGTCCCTGTGAACTGGCCATTTAGCTCATTGTGAACAAAAAAAGTGTGCTTAGAGCTGAAACAACCCAACCAAAGCCCTGGTTTTAAAATTTCAGCAAGTAGTTTGCTACAACTTTTTAATTTATGGCTTTGCTCCTTGGTCGAATTTAAAAATCCATGCTTTTAATATTTGGCTAATTTCATACCTAGAGTTTTGCTTCTTTCCCTTTTTTAAGGGAAAGGGTACTTCCCTACATCAAGGATTGAGATAACCTGAAAGCTCTATTGCGCTTCTCCTAGTGTTTCATGAAACATGCAAACACATACAGTCGTGTCACGTGACACGAAGGTTGCCAGATCACTAATTTCTAAAAAACATCGTTGCCAGATATTTTTTCTGGCAACGAAAAAATCCGAACACTATGATTCATTACAGAATTCAGATATTTTTCCTGAATTCTGTAATGAATCATAGTGTTCGGATTTTTTTGAGCGACTGTACATAGTGACAGATCCTCTGGTTTAGTAGTCAGGTACACTAACCATTAGACCAGATATGGGCTTTATTTCAAATCTACAACTTGAACATTTGACTAAATTTCAAATCTGGGTGTTTCCTATTTTACCATATTTCAAATCCAGTGCTTTTCGAGAATTTGGGTTGGGTTGTTTTACCTCTGAGCGGCACTTTTTTGCACACCATGGGCTAAATGGCCAGGTCACAAGGACCCCGAAGGCTCAGAGAATGTTGGGGGAGGGGACCCACTGGAACAGCTGTTGGGTGACAGATGGTAGCCTCCCGTCAAGGCCATCCAGCGTGTTCTTTAACGTGCACAGGGTATGGCTCTCCCGCACACGGAGCCACGGCTTAACGTCCCATCCGACGGACGGCGGCCTTTCCAAGCCCATCGGTGTCCCCTACTGTCCGTGGGCAGGGCGGGGAATTTTGCGGAGATAAATCTCAACGCTGACCCAGCTGGGACTCGAACCTGGGAACTACAGATTACGAGCCTAGCGCGCTACCGACTGAGCCACCCCCGCCCCCTCTTTTCGAGAAACTTCGCTGCTTTAACAGAGTGTAAACGCATCTTCCTTGACAGTCAGCGTGCCTTATCTCCCCCATTATAAATTCAGATGTTATCAATACAACGTATATATAAACTGAATGGACAAATTATTATATACACCTACCTAATAACTTGTTGCTATACCGTATGCCCTCACAGCAGCAGCCAGACATCTTGGTAAGGACTCAATGAGATGTTCAAAACACGGAGGTGCATTTGCCTCTCATGAAGCGAGGATCGGCTGTTCTAGAGCATCCACAGTTGCCGGTGGGGTTGGTGGGCTCAAACAGATCTTTCCAATTCGTCCAACAAATTCTCAATTGGGTTGAGGTCCGGCGATCGAGGGGGCATTCGAGTGTCGTAAATTCACCTGAGTGTTTCAGGAGCCAATTGGTCGCCACTCGGAAAGTATGTGTTGTGGCATTGTCCTGTTGAAAGATGGCGCCATGGTGCGGAAAGAGAATCGTTACGAACAGCCGTAGATGGTCGGTGAGGATATTCACATACCTTGTGCTGGTGACGGAGGTCTCGACGGATACGAAGGGTCCCAAAGCAAGCCCACGAAATACACCCCAAGCTGTTACACCGCTTCCACCTGCTTGTATGACCCCAACTTGACAAGCTGGGGGCCATCGCTTCGTATGGTTTACATCACACACGCAACTTCCCATCGGCGTGATAAGAGTTGAAACTTTCATTCATCAGACAGATGACGTGTTTCCAGTCCTGCGCACTCCAGTTGCGATAGACCTTTCCGAACCGCAGCCTAATCTTTTGTTGCCTTGCAGTCAACAAGTGGACACGATGTAGACTACTGTCAAAGCCTTTTTTTCCATAGTACGACAGATAGTCTTTGTGCATAAGCTTGTGGACGCACCTTCATTCAATTCCGATGTTATCTGCTCCACGGTGGCCGTGTAATTCCTTGTAACGATGTGGGACAGTCTACACTCACCTCGAGAATCAATT
The DNA here is from genome assembly GCA_038380435.1 of Ryuthela nishihirai. Lineage (NCBI taxonomy): Eukaryota > Metazoa > Arthropoda > Arachnida > Araneae > Heptathelidae > Ryuthela > Ryuthela nishihirai. Next base: position 30,554,593 of record JAWZYU010000019.1, on the reverse strand, counting down.
GCATATTCACGTCCATATTTCTCCAGTTGGTTGAAAGTTTTGACGTATTTCACGTAGTCTTGGTACACACGTGCCGCTAATGTGGAAATCCCAACAGTTCAGCGATTGCGGTGATTGAATACCCGGCCTTCCTCTCATCTATTATCTGGCCACAGTCAAACTCACTTACGTCGCTGCCTTTACCGATTATAACTTTTCCATGACTGGTTCCCAATGTGTAGAGACCTGCTCTATTTATAGGCATTGCCAGTTTCAGCGTCCCACTTGACTGGACGCGATATTTCTGCTTTACATATTGTTATCGGGTTGTATATAATAATTTGTTCAGTGTATACAGTATATAAGTTGCATTACAAATCGGATTTGAACAAAACTGGAACTGACTGCTTACAAAGCAAAATCGAGATCCTCATGAAAGCTCAGAATTTAGAGTACTGTTAATTCGCGTCTGCGAGAGACTCTCACAAACTCACACGAGAGAAATTTAAAATCGTTTCTTAATGAATTGCTCATTATGCTAATCACGTCCTTTCTATGCGTGGACACGTTCACGCACAGCTTGTTTGAAGATTTAAATTTTTTTGCCATTATTCGGAGTAAATTAGCTTCTTTAGCGAAACCAGTTCCGCTTCCTAATGCCACCTCTTAAGTTTTCATTTTGCCTGGACTGATGCGGCTGATTACCATTAAGAGGATTACGTAAAACAGTCATTTCAGTTGTAAAATCTAAAAAAACAACACAAATATTTGCATGGCCTTAGTGTTGAGAAATGTTCTCAAACTTCTTAGTGTTGAGAAATGTTTAAAGTTCAGAGAATTAATTCTTCCCAATTAAACAGCAAAATGAGAAATCAGACATTGGAAAACTGCCGTTTAATCGAAATCGCCATTTCGTTTAAAGAAAGAAGTATTTGTTCATCACGAAATACACTTCATTACTAAGTAAGATATCAGAGAATCTTGGGGCGGGGGTGGCTCAATCGGTAGCGCGCCAGGCTCGTAATCTGTAGTTCCCAGGTTCGACTCCCAGCTGGGTCAGCGTTGAGATTTATCTCCGCAAAATTCCCCGCCCTGCCCACGGTCAGTAGGGGACACCGATGGGCTTGAAAAGGCCGGCGTCCGTCGGATGGGACGTTAAGCCGTGGCCTCGTGTGCTGGAGAGCCATACCCTGTGCACGTTAAAGAACACGCTGGATGGCCTTGACGGGAGGCTACCATCTGTCTCCCAACAGCTATTCCAGTGGGTCCCCTCCCCAAACCTTCTCTGAGCCTTCGGGGTCCATGTGACCTGGCCATTTACCCCATGGTGTGCAAAAAAGTGCCGCTCAGAGGTAAAGCAACTCAACCCAACTCAGAGAATCTTACTTAGTAATGAACTTAATAGTGACAGACCTTCTGGTTTAGTAGTCAGGTACACTAACCATTAGACCAGATATGGGCTTTATTTCATTTGACTCAATTCCAAATCCAGGTGTTTCTATTTTACCATATTTCAAATCCAGTGCTTTTCGAGAAACTTTGCTAAAATGTTGTATTATGTCAATTGGAATACATCTCTAAGGCTTTATATCTGCTACAATACGCATTTCATGGGAAAAAATGTGTATGAAGATAAAGATCATGATCAGATCTATTTAAATCTCGATTTACAACAATTTTCCTTCACTATTTAAAGAGTTATAGAAGCTAAAATATTTAAAAGAAAACTATCTTTTTCCATAAAAATAATTTGTCTAGTATTGAAATCATCCTTAAGCAAACAATCTTCTAAATATATTATTAAAAAATAATATTGTTCCAAACCATTTAATAAGTTCTAATTAATTTCTGAGGTAAATTCTCATGACTCATTACTGTCGTGAAATATTCTAGCTTACATAACTCTAAATACTGAACGAATATTGCTGAAAATCGAGATTTAAATAGATTTGATTGTGGTCTTTATCTTCAATGACAATTTTTCACCATTAAACGAACGTTTTATAAGTTATAGAGCTTCGAAATTATATTCCCATTTACATAATATGGAAATTCTTCGATATTGTTTGGAAGAGTACTGTATATGGAATGGATCAATAGAGAGAGATGTATAGCAGGTAAGAATAATAGACGATTCGTTCAGAACAGACGAAAAATATTCAAAACTAACTTTTTATTGTGACAGTGAAATAAATAAAAAAAATAAATACCCCCTCAAGCAGCTGCTTGCCACAGAGGTCTGACAGGAGCCTGTCAGTTTATATGCCATAGTAGAAGGTCTGAGAGGATGGCAGGACCTCAGCAGAAAAACGATACAAACAGCCATGCCTTACCCGGGGCTCGAACCCAGGTCCTTAGATCAGTAGCCAAGCGCGCTAACCACTCGGCCATGGGATTAACAAATTCAAATCCCGTCAAAAATAAAATGTTTAATTAAAAATATGCCTGGATAAAAATTGTTTAAATACTGAACAGAAAATTAGAAATAGCGATTTAAGGACTTATTTTGGGACAAAATTGAACGATATCATTTTTTATTTAATACACTTCTGAAATGAAATTTTGTGTCTGGAGTTAAAATAATGAAGCATCAAAAATACTCACAAGAAAATACGAAACTATTTCGCGATTTTGACCTTAAAAGAGAAAAAAAAAATCTTTGAGAATGCCTTACTTGTGTGATAACTTTCCATCCGCTCTTCTAAGAGTTATTTTCTGAGCAGTTGTTTCATTATTTCTGGGCTTATAAGCTAAACCTTTTGTTGTACTTAGACAGACGCACTACGTCAATATCTTTGCCATTATCAACAGCTGCTGCAGTAGCAACACCATTATTTCATGGCTGACTTCGCTTTTGTCACATTCCGTCAATAGCTGCTGATATTTTATCGTCGTCGTTTAATTCAACTGCATGTTTGGAAGCTTTTCTCATTAATTGCGTCAGAACAGTGTTTAACTCATGTGTAAAAATATTTAAATGTGGGACAAATTTAGAATGTGGGCTGGGATGATTTACAATATTACACAAGGGTTTCCTTACAGTTTTTTTGGGGGGGAGGGTGTGGCTCGGTCGGTAGCGCGCCAGGCTCGTGATCTTCACTTCCCAGGTTCGAGTCGCAGCTTGTTTAGCGTTGCGATTTATCTCCGCCAAACTCCCCACCCTGCCCACGGTTAATAGGGGCACCGATAGGCTTGAAAATGCAGCCGTCCGTCGGATGGGACGTTAAGCCGTGGCACCGCTTAATAGGGGCAACGATGGGCCTGAAAATGCAGCCGTCCATCGGATAGGACGTTAAGCCATGGCTCAGGTTAATAGGGAGCACCGATGGGCCTGAAAATGCCGCTGTTTGTGGGATGGGACGTTAAGCCGTGGCTCCGTATGCCGGAGAGCCATACCCTGTGCACGTTAAAGAACACGTACAGGGTATGTGCCTCATCAATATTAAAGTTCTCAGTCAAGCAGGATGGTCTTGACGGGAGGCTACCTTCTGTTTCTCAGCAGATGTTCCAGTAGGTCTCCTCCCCCAACCTTCTCCGAGTCTTTGAGATCTGGCCATTTAACCAGTTGTGTAAAAAAAGTGCCGCTCAGAGGTAAAACAACCCAACCCTACAGTTTTTAGTTTACCAATATATCTGAACTTCTCCGTTACAAACACACTTACACCTGTCTTTTGAGGGGTGAGAGTTACTCAGTCGGTAGCGCACCACGCTACTGATCTTCAGTTCCCTGGATCGAGTCCCAACTGTGTCAATATCGAGTTTTATCTTGTTAGTCTCGATCAGGAATGGCAGCCGTTAATAGGATGGGGCGTTAAGCAGTGTCCCCTTGTGCAGAAAAGCTACAGCTTGTGAAGTTAAAGAACACGTTGAATGGTCTTGACGGAATTCTTGGAATCTATCTCCTAACAAGGAAATCGATTCGAGGAGATAGATTTTTCCCAAGCCTTATGTGAGCTCTTGGACTCACAGAAGCTTGTGACTTGGTCATTTTAAAAAACGCATTCTACTCAATTCATTACTACATTACTCAATTACATAATACTCAATTCATTCTACTTAGCCATTTAATGAAATATTGGTTAGTTTTAAAATGGCTCATTCTACTCAAGAAAGCTCTGTTCAGAGATAAAACAATCCAACTTTTACGTCAAGGACCTTTCGTTGACATAGAATATAATTCATTATTCAAGTAAATTTGGCAATTTACTTGGACTGTTTTACCTCTAAGCTGCACCTTTTTTTTTTTGCACACAATGGACTAAATGGCCATATCGCAAGAACCCCGACGGTTCAGATAAAGTTGGGGAAAAGGGGACCCACTGGACAGTTGTTAGGAAACAGATGGTGTTCCCCGTTAAGACCATCCAGTGTGTTCTTTATCTTGCACAGGGTACGACTCTCCTCCACATAGGGCCAAGGCTTAACTTCAATCTAGGTGCCCCCCCCCCCCCCCCAAAGTAAATCGAAGTTGGCAAAATACGAACTGACTTTGTAAAATCCAGGCGAGGTTTTGAAAATCTGGATTTTTTTTTTTGTAAAATTTAAAATAGTCGTTAAAATTGAGACAAAATCAGGAAAGTCGTCAAAATCTTGAGGAATTGGAAAAAATTCAGGTGAGATGTAAAAATTACGATTGTGAAAATTGGGATTGGTTTTGGGAAATTACAGAGAGTTAGCAAAATCGGTCACTCTTGGCAAAATTCGAAGCGACTTGGTCAAATGCAAACGAGTTGTGAAAATCATGCTTGATTTTGTGCAGTAAAAGAGAGTTGGCAAAATCGAGGCAACTTGTCCAAATCTAGTCTAGTTGGCAAAATACAGGGGAGTTGTGTAAAAATTGGGATTTTTTTCTGTAAAATTACGACGAGGTGGCAAAATCTGGGCAGCTGGCAAAATTCAAAGCCACTTGGTAAAATGTGAATAATGGGATTGATTTTATGAAATTAAGGAGAGTTGGCAAATTATAGCCGACTTCCATAATCTAGTCTAGTTGGCAAAATTCGAAGCCATTTGGTGAAATATAGGTTAGTTTTGACAAATGAAATTTGTTTAATGAACTTAAGGATAGGTGGCAAAATCGAGAAAACTTGGCAAAATCTTGTGGAGTTGGCAAAATTTTTTGGTGAAATTAAACTTGCGAAACTTAAGGTGAGATGTAAAAATAGGAATTTAATTTTTTGTGACATTTCATGTTATGTCAATAGTAACTCAGAAACTCAGTAACTTTATAATAAACAATTTATGAAAAAATGTGATTGAAGGTAACTTAAAGATCTCAATCGAATCTATCTCAATTTCCAACAATTATGCGTTCTGTAGAGTTATGGAAGCTGAAACATTTTTAAAACCTAACTCGTTCTAGAAGAAAATTCAAAATTGTCGAAAATTAACATTACGCAAACTGCTAAAAATACTCTTAAACATATTGGTAAAATTTAGTTGGGTTGTTTTACCTCTGAGCGGCACTTTTTTGCACTCCATGGGCTAAATGGCCAGGTCACATGGACCCCGAAGGTTCAGAGAAGGTTGGGGGAGGGGACCCACTGGAACAGCTGTTGGGAGACAGATGGTAGCCTCCCGTCAAGGCCATCCAGCGTGTTCTTTAACGTGCACAGGGTATGGCTCTCCCGCATACGGGGCCACGGCTTAACGTCCCATCCGACGGACGGCGGCCTTTCCAAGCCCATCGGTGTCCCCTACTGACCGTGGGCAGGGCGGGGAATTTTGCGGAGATAAATCTCAACGCTGACCCAGCTGGGACTCGAACCTGGGAACTACAGATTACGAGCCTGGTGCGTTACCGACTGAGCCAACCCCGCCCCAGTTAAAATTTAGTGTAACTTAATAAAGACAAGTTAAAACAGAAAAGTTAAATTTCTCTTTAACTATTTCCTTAACTCTTTAAGTATCACACGAATATTTTTGGAAATCGCGATGTAAAGAGATTTGACCGAGATCTTTAAATTAAGTCGCATTTTTCGCAAAAAGCTTATATAAGCTGTTATTTGCATAACACATGAAAGTGTATATAATCTCAAGAATGATCACAGATTGTAGTCATGACGATATACAGGGTGAATCTGGAAAAGTGGGCAAAACTTTACGGGGTGGTAGAACGCAGCTATACGAGCTATATTCGTCATAGAATGTATGGTCGGAACGCAAGCGGTGAGAAGTTAAAAGGTAGTTTTCCACTGTCACATTTAAAGAATGAACACAAGAAGGAGAGGAGATACTTCAGAAAACATTTTATTAACAGGAATGTAATTGAGGTACATGCTCAAAGAAATTGCTCAAAAGAACTGCCGCCAGCTGTAATGCAGGCTTCACACCTGCGGGATAGGGACCGACGCACATTTGCGAAGACACCAGGCATTTCCCGAATATCGCCGGCAACAACGGCGATCCTGGCGACTAGATCCATATCGGTTTCAATGGGGTTCCGTACACAAAGTGCATATCCGCCATTTCGTGGTTAGTATAACCAGCCATCCTCTCGGCAATCCACGGTAGAAGTGCCGTTGGGTGCGAGGACCGACCCTTTTATACCATTTCCAACGCCACCTAGCGGCTCGCCGTTTGCGTTCCGACCATACTTTCTATGACGAATATTGCTCGTATAGCTGCGTTCTACTACCCCGTAAAGTTTTGCCCACTTTTTCAGATTCACCCTGTATAGTAAAAGTAGACCGACATTGAAATCCTCGTTTCGAAAACTGCATTTTTTCATTCCTTACAACTTTAAAAAAGCTTCTAGTGTAATTGCAGAACAAAGTGATAAATCATTCAAGACTGCAGGAGTCAAAAAATTTTTTTCGTATATAAAAAAAGGTTTTTTTTCTCCTTAAATACTGAACAAATACCGTTCAAAAAAAAATCAAAATTTACAGATTATTCACGAAATATCTTCCACATAATACGCGAAATGGAGAAAAGAAGCTTGAATAACATTGATCTAACAATAAGTGTAAATTTAAAAACGAAAAAAGATATTTTGCTTGAAGGAAAAAGAAACATTTCAGGAAACAAAAATGAAGCTTCCAAACAATGCTCGGCCACTGTTGTTGTAAAGAAGACTCCCAACAAATGTGCAGTAGACAATTCGTTGTGATGCAATAATGCGCTTTCATTTCCACTTGCAGCGGCCAATGAAGCTATTTTTGAAAGGAGCGAAAGCAAAACAAGCTGTCAGCTGAACACAAAACAGAGACAAACTAAAGCGTACTTTTCTTTATTTTCCTTCAAAAATGCATTTTGCGAGCGAACTTCTTTCACTATACTTGTGCATTTTTACCAGCGACTCCGGAAATTTTTCCAAACTGACACGAAACTAGTCACATGGTCGCCCGTTTCCAAGGAAATGCCAAAGGAAAAAAAAAATCTTCACTAGTATTTTTTTTTCTCTGCCTGGTTATACATCAGATAAATCCCATTCCAGCTCTTGCTGGTTGGAAATCGAATTTCCAGCTTTTCTGAGAATCCAAGCTTCTTTCAAAACTCGCAACTTGGCAGTAGGACTTTACTATTTTCGGCTCCATTCGATTTGACGGAAATACCTGCATGCGTACCTATAAGTTTGTGTATGTAAGATCTGAACTTTTGTAGGAGTAACATAAGCTTTGAAAATGCACGCAACAATATTGGGGCTTACACTCGGGCAGTTATAGAAAAGGAAAAAAAAAAAATCGTAAATGTAAAAGCTACTAAACGTCGAAATCCATAAAGTAGGTTTCAGAAATCTCTATCAAGGGAAAACTTTCTCACAAATATTTGACTTTTTTTTTGGATTTGGCGTTTTCTGTTTGTCCAGAAAATGAAGGGAAAGCAAAAAGTTTATTTAAAAAAAGAAAAAAAAAAAACTGAAGGAAAAATAATATCGATGCAAAATCAGAACTGGGATTCGGTTTTTGTTTACTATTCAAAAAGAAAAGGATAAACAAGTACCTACAATACATGTATATATCCTCATTATTCAATGATAATTCTCAATGCAACCAATGTTGATCCTGTGTTCTGCACTTTTGGTTGAATTTGGGTTGGGTTGTTTTATCTCTGAGCGGCACTTTTTTGCACACCATGGACTAAATGGCCAGGTCACATGGACTCCGAAGGTTCAGAGAAGGTTGGGGGAGGGGACCCACTGGAACAGCTGTTGGGAGACAGATGGTAGCCTCCCGTCAAGGCCATCCAGCGTGTTCTTTAACGTGCACAGGGTATGGCTCTCCCACACACGGGGTCACAGCTTAAAGTTCCATCCGACGGGCGGTGGGCTTTCCAAGCCCATCGGTGTCCTCTACTGACCGTAGGTAGGGCGGAGAGTTTTGCGGAGATAAATCTCAATGCTGACCCAGTTGGGACTCGAACCTGGGAACAACAGATTAGGAGCCTGGAGCAGAAGGTTGGGGGGAGGAGACCCACTGGAACAGCTGTTGGGAGACAGATGGTAACCTTCCCGTCAAGGACATCCAGCGTGTTCTATAACGTGCACAGGGTATGGCTCTCCCACACACGGGGCCACGGATTAACGTCTCATTCGGCGGACGGTTGCATTTCCAAGCCGTCGGTGTCCCCTATTGACCGAGGGCAGGGCGGGTAGTTTTGAGAAGGTAAATCTCAATGCTGACCCAGACGGGACTCGAACCTGGGAACTACAGATTACGAGCCTGGAAAGACCAACTGAACCATCACGTCCCAATACAAAAGCGCATCTCGTAGGTAAAACCACCCAGCCCCTTTGATCTGTTTACGTAACTGTTCAATAAACAAACTGTGTTTCTAAGCAACCTAACACGCTGATTAACGTAGGAACATAAAAGTAATTTTAGATTCAGAAAAAAAGTCTCGAAGTTTATTTTCATTATTTTATTAATTCCCATAAGAGAGAAAGCATCACTCTTTTTGGATATGATCCAGGGGATGCCGCTCCTCATTATCTTTCTCTTCGTTATCTATCTTCGAAAACGACGACATTAAAAGAAAATGAATCCTGGCGATATGTAGCAAGGTCATCAAAAGAACGTTAGGCTTAAGACATTAGGCAGAAATACTAGTCATGAATACTAATCTCTGTATCATTTGCATCTCTTCATTGCAAGTTAATTACAGACATCATCAGCGTTTTGACTGCTATTAATCGTAATAACTGTCTCTTACTCAAATATCTAATACAAAACAAAAAGAAAAAAACTCAAATGAATATTTTTTCCGGTGCAATACGTTAAAAAAAATTAATAGCATTTTAATGTGTTTCGTTATAGATACATGCGAAAAAGATATTACAGAGAAACTTTTTCGATATTTGATGAATTTGAGATGATATTTTTTACTTCAGAAATGGCTCGTTCTTTAATTGAATGAAGTGCCCAAATCATGAATTCCAGAGGATCGGAGTAAGGTTGCTTTTCCTCTGAGTCCAACCGTTGAGCATGAACAATGACTAAATGGCCAGGTTACAAGAATCCGAGGGGTGGGGGTGGCTCAGTCGGCAGTACGCCAGATTCGTAATCTTCAGTTCCAAGGTTCGAGTCTGAGCTAGGTCAGCATTAAGATTTATCTCCACAAAACTCCTTGCCCTGCCCATGATCAGTAAGGGATACTGATGGAGCTTAGAAGGCCGCCGGATGGGGCGTTAATCCGTGGTCGCCTGTGCAAGAAAATCATACTCTGTGCACGTTAAAGAACACACTGGATGGCATTGACGGGAGACTACTATTTGTCTCCCAACAGATGTTCTAGTGGGTCCCTTCCCAACTTTCTCCGAGCCTTCGAGGTCCTTGTGACCTGGCCATTTAGTCCATTGTGTGCAAAAACGTGTCGCTTAGAGGAAAAACAACCCAACAAGGATCCGAAGGAATCTGGAGGAAAGGACCCCATTGGATTACGTTACTGAATTATGGTCACCCCACGTTTTGCCAATGTGATGCAACTTCGAAGATCTATATCTATTGAAATAAACGTTCTATGGAAAAATGTGTTGTTGTTGGGTTGTTTTACCTCTGAGCGGCACTTTTTTGCACACCATGGGCTAAATGGCCAGGTCACATGGACCCCGAAGGCTCAGAGAAGGTTGGGGGAGGGGACCCACTGAAAAAGCTATTGGAAGACAGATGGTAGCCTCCCGTCAAGGCCATCCAGCGTGTTCTTTAACGTGCACAGGGTATGGCTCTCCCGCACACGGGGCAACGGCTTAACGTCCCATCCGACGGACGGCCGTCTTTCCAAGCCCATCGGTGTTCCCTATCGACCAAGGGAAGGGCGTGGAGTTTTGCGGAGATAAATCTCAACGCTGACGCAGCTGGGACTCGAACCTGGGAATACAGATTACGAGCCTGGCGCGCTACCGACTGAGCCGCCCCATGGAAAAATGTGACTAAAGTTAAAGATTTCTATTTATTCTACCTAAATGTCTAGTTTAAACAACATTCCTTCTGTATTTAAAGAGTTGTGGAAGTTTGAAGATTTAACAACAGCAATGTTAGACAAAAGAGTTTACTATTAAAGTTAATTGAAACTGAACTAAGAAGTATTATTTCAATCCATTTCATAAATTAACGAAGATATTTTTTCTTTAAGAAAATAAGATTATAAAATACCTCTTTCTTTCATTACTTATACACAAGTAAGCAATATAGCCTTCTCATTTCCTTTTCTTTTTTTACACTGATTGTGAGATTTAATTCTCTTTCTTGACAATAATCGGAGGTTACTACCGAGAAGGGGCAGAGGTCTCCGATATCTAGTCTGGGTTTGCCTCTGAGCGGCATTTTTTGCGCAAAATGGGCTAAATAGCCAGGTCACAAAGATCCTATGAACGCAGAGAGGGTTAGGGTAAGGAGACCTATTGGATAGCTGTTAAGAGATAGATGGTAGCCTCCCGTCAAGGCCATCCAGTGTGTTCTTCAACGTGCATGGGTTATGGCTCTCATGCACATGGAGCCGCGGATTAATGTCCCATGCGACGGAGAGGCGGGGGTGGCTCGGTCGGTAACACGCCAGGCTCGTAATCTGCAGTTCCTAGGTTCAAGTCCCAACTGGGTCAGTGTTGAGATTTATCTCCGCAAAATTTGCCGCCCTGCCCACGGTCAGTAGGGGACACCGATGGGTTTGGAAAGGCCGCCGCCCGTCTGATGTGACGTTATACCGCGGCCCCGTGTGCGGGAGAGCCATACCCTGTGTACGTTAAAGAACACGCTGGATGGCTTTGACGGGAGGCTACCATCTGCCTCCTAACAGTTTTTCCAGTGGGTCCCCTCCCCCAACCTTCTCTGAGCCTTCGGGGTCCGTGTGACCTGTCCATTTAGCCCATGGTGTGCAAAAATGTGCCGCTCAGCGGTAAAACAACCCATGCGCCGGACGGCTGCCTTTCAAAACGCATCGGTGTCCCCTACTGAAGGTCAAGGTGGGGGTTAGAGGAGATAAATCTCAAAGCTGGGGGATACCCAGGATCGAACTTGGAGGCTGCAGATTACGAGCCTGTCACGCTACCTATTGCACTACCTACCGTTTCGATAGGGTTGGGTTGTTTTACCTCTGAGCGACACTTTTTTTGCACCCCATAAGTTAGATTCTCAGGTCACAAGGATTTCGAAGGCTCAGAGAAGGTTGGGAGAGGGAACCCACTGGAACAGCTGTTGGGGAGGTGGGGGGGGGACATATGGTAACCTCCCGTCAAGGTCATCATTGTGTTCTTCAACGTTCGCAAGGTATGGCTCTCCCGCACACGGAGCCACGGTTTAACGACCGATTTGAAGGACGGCGGCCTTTCCAAACCCATCTGTGTCTCATACTGACCGTGGGCAGGGCGGAGAATTTTGCAGAGATAAATCTCAACTCTGATCCATCTGGGACTCAAATCTGGGAACTGCAGATTACTAGCCTGGCGCGCTACCGACTGAGCCCCCCCACTTCTCGATTGGGGAAGGGGATCACACTGGACAGCTATTAGGAAATAGTAGTTTCCCTTCAAGGTCATCCAGCCTGTTTTTTATTGTGCATCTGGTTTGACTCTTCTGCGCACGGAAATACGACTCTGGCTGCATTTTGGCGTATCCGACATCTGGCTGCAAGGAAAAATTTGGCTTCATAGGAAAAAAATTGCCTCAGTGCTCGTTTGGCAATAAAATTGGGAGGCGACCAAGCAAAAAAAAAAATCCTCTCGTATTGGGGCGTAGGAAAATTTTGGGTGGGGGGGGGGGGGGGTATAACTGAATTAATTTCAACATGGTCCATTGCTGTACTTAAATTGTGAAAAATGGTCCTTGGCTTTGAAAAGATTGAAAACAATTAGTTTATGCGATGCAGCGATATTTTTCTGCATTTTAATTTTATCTTCAGATAATCTGTTACTTTTAAAAACTATTCAAGATTTTTAAAATAAAGTAATGAAAAAACACCTGTTTCAAACATTGAATAACAGCTCAATGAACAGAGTTACGAAAAGAAAATTCGTTACTTAAGATGCAGGAGGAAATACTGAAATTAAGAAAACATACAAGAGGGAATTTCTAAAATCGTCTCCACATATTTAAAGGTACTTTAAAAGTATTAATTGCGTAGCATATTATCATCTAATACTGCGTGATCTAGCCGAGTGCATTGGAAAAAACATCATTGTAAATAATTTTCGTCCTAACAGAAAAATGTTTTTTTAGAGTGGCATTTTACTTCAATAAAATAACCAGTCGTTTCAGAAGCGAATGATAAAACTTTTTACCTATAAATCTAACACTGATGCCATTACATTTGCCAGTCTAATGATTCCTATCTAGAACTATTACGACTCCCCCATGGGGAAACCTTTTGATAATCAGCCACCGTTCCTTGCAAATTAGGAACATCGTGGAATGAGATAAGATGTTTTAAAAAATGTCATTTTTAGTGCACGACCATAATAATATTTTCTCTTGAATTTATTTTACCTTTAGTGCCCATTTTAGCTATTTTATATACAAATATATTACCTGAAATTTATGTCCATAAAACTTATCTACACCATCAATTTTAATAATGCGAATCCATAAAGTGCTCTTAGGCTACGATAGGAGGAATATCTCTGAACACATTTAAACTTTATCATTTTGATTAACGATGTCTTCTAATCGTGACTCTATATGCTGATAGATAATATGATTCTAACTCTACTCGGTGATAGAAATGAAATATGAAAGTTTAAATATTATGCGTAACTTATTTACATTTCATTGGATATCTGTGCTAAAAAACTTATTCGTATTTTAAGTTGGGTTGTTTCACGTCTGAGAGAGCACTTCTGCGCATTTGGGTTGTTTTACCTCTGAGCGGCACTTTTTTTGCACACCATGGGCTAAATGGCCAGGTCACAAGGACCCCGAAGGCTCAGAAGGTTGGGGGAGAGGACCCACTGGAACAGCTGTTGGGAGACAGATGGTAGCCTCCCGTCAAGGCCATCCAGCGTGTTCTTTAACGTGCACAGGGTATGGCTCTCCCGCACACGGGGTCACGGCTTAACGTCCCATCCGACGGACGGCGGCCTTTCCAAACCCATCGGTGTCCCCTACTGACCGTGGGCAGGGCGAGGAATTTTGCGGAGATAAATCTCAACGCTGACCCAGCTGGGACTCGAACCTGGGAACTACAAATTACGAGCCTGGCGCGCTACCGACTGAGCCACACCCGCCCCCACTTCTGCGCATGAAATGAATAATGGCCAGGTGGGGAGAACCCCAAGGGCTCAGAGAAGATTAAGGGGATCAGCAGGACAGTTGTTAGGAGACAGATGGAAGCCTCCCGTCAAGGCCATCCAGTGTGTTCTGTAACGTGTACAGGGTATTGCTCTCCCGTACACGGAGCCACGGCTTAACGTTCCATCCGACGGACGGCGTCTTTTTCAAGCCCATTGGTGTCCATTACTGACCGTGGGCAGGGCGGGGAGTTTTTGAGAGATACATCTCAACCTGACCCAGCTGGGACTCGAACCTGGGAACTGCAGATTACGAGTCTGGCGCGCTATCGCCTGAGCCACCGCACCCCCTTTTAGCTCTTGGGATCTTTGTGATTTGGCAATTTAGCCCAATGTGGATAAAAAAGCGACAACCTATTGATATAACATTGTTTGATTCAAATAAACCGCTGATTGACGCTTAATTTGTGTAAAGATAAATCTGTTTTCATCAATACGAGATAAAATTTATATTTGTAAAAAACAAAAAATATATATATATACATTTCGTTGTAGTAATTTAAATAATAATACACATGAAAACAGAAAGCTTGTAATGTTCTAAGATTAAGGTAATGCAATATAAGGAAATCGAAGTCGTTATTATTTTGTTAAACCTATCAAAAAATTGATTAATTTTATGTATAACTGTCAAGATAAATATAGTCTTTTACTTATTTAGCCATATAAACGCTGAGCATTCTCATCTATGCAGAAACCATGTTAACATCCCTTATATTATCTCTTATATTAAATTCTAAAATTCGAACACACTTTTACATTCTAACCCCCCTTATACTGTTGAATCCTAAAACTACCTTCTACTTCCTAAACCTTCTTTTCACATCATTCTTTTTTGTATTAAATCCTCCTTTATACTCTAATATCCTAAACTTCTTTTATACTTTTACTTCCCAAACTTCCATTTTGCATCCTAAACCACCTTTTTGCATTCTGAACTTCTTTTATATCTTTACATTCTAAACCCTCTTATGCTTTAATACCCTAAAATTCCTTCAATATCTTTGCATACTAAATCTCCTTTATAAATTTTACATTCTAAACCTCCTTTTTAATCCTAAACTTTTTCATACTGAAAGTGTAAAAAGGTTTTAGATGTAAAAGAGATTCCTTACACTCTTGTATCGCAAACTTCCGTTATACGTTGCCTTGAAAACCTTCCTCATACTTCTACATTGCAAATCTCTCCTACACTTTTGCTTGGTAAACCTTTCTTACACTTTTTACATCATGCACCTCCCTTATACTTTTACATCATGCACCTCCCTTATACTTTTACATAAAGGATCTACGAACTAAAGGACAAAATACAGAACTTTACTATGGAACTTCTCTATGGCGTACAGTCGCTCAAAAAAAATCCGAACATTACGGTTGATTACAAAATTCAGAAAAAATATCTGGCAACGATTTTTTTTTTAGAATTTAGTGATCTGGCAACCTTCGTGTGGCACGATCGTTGCCAGATATTTTTTCTGAATTCTGTAATCAACCATAGTGTTCGGATACTTTTTTGAGCGACTGTACATACCCTAGCATGAAAACTGTACTTATAATGGCAAATTCCTATCTGTTTCTGTGACAAACAAATATTTCACAGAGTAATTTATTCTTTTTAACTCCTGCATGGATATAATAGAAACTACCTAAAATAACTTTGAAGATAAGAAGAAGTGGTTTTCTACATTTCACAGGAAACTATAATAATTCTTTCGTTCTTTTTTTGCTATATTTCACAGATGTCATTTATTTGATGTGTTTATCATGACGTGCATATAAATCCTCTGTTATGTTCCTTTATAGTGCTTTAAGAGATTTATTAAGAATTTTACAACTTTTCGAAATGCCTGGTATAGTGTTGTTCATGTTAACTTTCAGTGAAATGATTTCAGAAATAATTTTTATATATATTCTTGTTTGTTTGGTCATGAACCGCATTTAAACGGAAATGTTTTTTCTTTGTTCTCTAAAGTAAAATTAGGTTCTGAAGGATTTTTAAAATATAAAAAATTTTATTTCAAACCATTAAAAATGAAAATAACTTTCCAATTTATTAAAACTACCAGTAAACAAGATCTCTCAAAATGAAAAAAAATCAAATAACGATATACTTAGAAAATTCTTCACCGTCGTTCTTCTCAGACTCGACATAAGGGATATTTTCTTCTAATGATACACAACACTCATAAAGAGGGTGTGTGGAAAGCAGTTACGAAAGTCTTAAAACGAACTCCCAAATAACATAGTCATAACAGTTACGTGCACTACATTTAGCCAACTGGGAAATAACAACACGCCAAAAGATCGACGAACGCTGAACAAAATACCTCTCCCCCCCCCCTCAGAAACGTGTGTTAAGTGTATGCTCTTCTGAACTGAAGTGGAAAGACTGGAAGTCAAGGAGGTAGTTAACCTTGGATATGGGGAGGCAATTTCAGTTCCACCCTCAGGCGCCTCCATCGCGTGCCGTGGCGACAGCTTGTCAATTAGTATGACATTCACGGTATATACCTAAAGCAACTACGCTTTGCGTGATGATTTTGTTATTCCGCTCCTTTGGTTTTATTTCCTCAAATGTCAAGATTGGAGAGTGTGCAGATTATACTTCCACTGGAAGTAATTAGGTATGCAGATAGTATCACCCAAAGGAAGGGAAGAAATAATTTTCCACCTTAGTCATCAGTAGGGCAGATGTGTACAGAGATATCCTTCTTTGGATTCAGGAAAGTGTTTCCTGCATATTTAACACGTATCTTCTTCCACAACTTCCTTTACTAATCCTCCCCAGGCTCCGCACACGCATAACCTTCATCATCATACCTTTATCCTAGTTCACTGGTGGTTGGTTGTTTTTACTTCTGAGCGTCCACGCCAGGTTCGTAATCTGCAGTTCCCAATTTCGACTCTCACCTGTGCCAAAATTCAGTTTTATCTCAGCTACACCCGCACCGCATTCAAGGTCAGAAAGAGGATATACATGGACTTGGAAAGGTCGTCGTCCGTCATGTGGGAAGTAAAGCTGTGGCCCCGTCGGCCGGAGAACACTACCCTTTGCACGTTAAAGAACACATTCGATGGCTTTGATGGGGGACTTCCATCTGTTTTCTAACAGCTATCGGTCCCCCGCATTCAAGGTCAGAAAGAGGATACACATGGACTTGGAAAAGTCGTCGTCCGTCATATGGGAAGTAAAGCTGTGGCCCCGTCGGCCGGAGAACACCACCCTGTGCACGTTAAAGAACACATTGGATGGCTTTGATGGGGGACTTCCATCTGTTTTCAAACAGATGGAAGTCCCCCATCAAAGTCGGTCCCCTTCTTACCCTATCTCCTCTGCGTCTTTGAAGTCCTATGGCCTGGCCATTTAGCTCATTGTATGAAAAAAAAAAGTGTCTCTCAGAGGTAAAAACTGAGGTGTGGTGGCTTAGTTGGTAGCGAGCCAGGCTCGTAATTTGCAGTTCCCTGTTCGAGTTCCAGCTGCGCCAGCGTCGAGATTTTTCTCTGCAAAACTCCCCGCCCTGCCCACGGTCAGTAGGGGACATTCGATGCACGATGGCATGGATGTATTATGGCAGTCGATTATGGTCCTTGTTAACAGCACGTCACATGGCTATGATGCTGCAGAGGCTGAAGGAACATCGTCACTGGACTATTGAAGACTGGAAAAGGTAGCTTCGTCTGACGAATCGAGGTTTCAACTACAACATGACAACAGGAGGTTGCGTATATACCGTAGACCATACGAGTCCATGGACCCCAATTGCCAAGTCGGAGTGTTACAGGCTGTGGAGGTGGTGTAATGTTCTGGGGTATGTTTACGTGATTCATCTTGGGGGCCCTGGTACCTATTGAGATCATCATCACTGCACACTTACACCCTCTCATGGCTATCCATTTACTACAGCAGAATGCCTTCTTTCAACATGACAGTGTCCATCTGATCGCTCCTGTTTGGCGAAGCGCTCTTTGTAGAAGCATTCCAGTGGGTTCACAACCCTCGTATGGCCCTCTCACTCCGGATTTGAACCCTACTGAGCATCTGTGAGGCGAAGTGACAGAAGCATTCGTGCCCGAAACCCACCGTCAACTCCGGGCGCTTTACGGATGGCTGTCCTGGAATCATGGGCCGCAATACCATAAGAACGTTTCCAAAGCCTAGTAGGGTTCATGCCATGCTGCTGTTGTGAGAGCGAAAGGTGGACCCACAAGTTATTAGGTGGGTGCATATAATAAATTTCTTTTTTTAATGTCTATTGACAGACTTCTGCCAAAATTTATAATGAAAGCTACTTAAATAGCAGCTTACCTCTTAAGTTCTGGCAAAAGCCGGAAGTTCCACATAATCTCTGGAACATTCGCATAAGCTCAGCCCTCTGTAAAGCGCGCTGAGTAGCAGATGGTGGATTTTTTTATACTGTAAAAGTGTTGCCCCCACCCTAGCTATGTGGAAAAATTCCAGCCACCGCCCATGTCTATAGGGCGGGAGTGGTTCAGTCGGTAGCGCACCAAGCTTGTAATCTGTAATTCCAGGTTCGAGCCAACATTGAGAGTTATTACCGCAAAACTCCCCGCCTTGTCCACAACCAGTAAGGAACATCGATGGGCTTGGAAAGGCCGCCGTCTGGGACGCCTGGGACGTTAAACCGTGGCCCGTGTGCAGGAGAACTATACCCTATGCACTTTAAAGAACACACTTGATGACCTTTATGGGAGACTACCATCTGTCTCCCAACAACTGTTCCAATGGAACCAACGGATCCCCTCCCCTAAAATTCTCCGAGACTTTGGAGTCCTTGTGACCTGGTCATTTAGCCCATTGTGTGCAAAAAAGTGCCGCTCGGAGGTAAAACAACCCAAACCCGTAATCTTTCTAGTACGCCTCTTGAATGAATAGCATAGGTTTTGAATACGTTGCGTCAAATGACAGCGCTTCGTCTATCTCATGTGTATTAACAAGAACAAGTCATTCCCCATCACGACCATGAAACTTCAATTTTCCATCTCCATTTAATTCCATTAATCATGTCTAAGCTATGTGACTGACTAAACTTCACAACTAATGCGGGTCAGCTCAATTTCAACATGCCTGCATAACAACAGTGAGGCGAGTTGATTCTCTTTACTGAGGTGACAGCAAACTAGCAATGCTCATGACCTAACAATGGCGAATGAACCTTACCGCATTTTCCACTCCCGGTTTCGAAACCTGTTGCTAGGAGCGTCAAGAGATCCCCCGTTGACATAAATTACCCTCACCCTGCTGACTCAGCAAGTTTCCCTTTTTACAAGTCTACTGCTCAGCACCCCTCCCGGCGGCCAATAGCTTGGCTTGTCATAGTTTGTACCTACGCAAAAACAGAAGATCACATGACTCCCGTCATCACCCGACCTGACCGTCACTAGTCGTGTGGGTCACGGGGAGTCATTGCTCTGAATTCCGTCGCCAAAGGACTGTCTTGGAAGTTTAATGAACAGTGAAACAGACGAAAGGAAAAAAAAAGTTATCGCTTTCATTGGAATAGTGAAAAACACACACTTAGAGTTCGAGGCTCAGTTGGTAGTGAGCTAGGCTCGCATTTTGCAGTTCCCAGGTTCGAATCCCAGATGTGATACTCTTGAGATTATCTCTGATAAACTCCTTCTTTTCACTGGGTGAGAAAGGATTCACCGATGGTGCTTGGAAAGGTCGACCCAAGGACTTTTGCCCAGGGGCCCCCGCGATTCTAAATTTCGAAAAGGTTTGTGTTGATTAATCCTCGCTTTACAGCATTTTTTATGTTTAAACATTGATTTTTGTTAAAAGTACCAATAAATCTATAGGCTGAATTTTATTGACTGTTTACATTTGGGTGGATAGGAGCTCCAATGCACTGCTTTCCTCAGGGGCCTTATTTCCCCCCTCCCCTTATTTCAAAGCTTAAGTTGGTCTGAACGTCGCATGCTTGTAAGGGAAAACTGCAAATTGCAAAAGAATTTCTACAAGAGCAACAAATGAGTTTTTGTTTACCAAAAAAAACAAAACAAACAAATGGCGACAATTCTAATTACTTTACTTCCCCAGTATCAACACAAAAAAAGTGCAATAAACACATTACAGTCGGTTTAGGGAAGAATGCTGCAGTTTTAATTAGCAGAAGCATAACACATCTCCTGCATCTTGACATTTATTTCTTGCATGGCTCCTCAGAGGAGTTAACGACTGCAACAGCGACTCACCTTCTACTGATGCTGGTCAATTTCCGTCTCAGCTACCATTAGCCCATTAATGGCTTTGCGAACGGAGAAACCGGGATAAAAGAGAGAAGACAGATTCTTCCTTTTTCTTTCGCTTCGGATCTGTTGTTTCTTCAGTTCGCACTAATCGATCGAATCCTCTTTACGAAAAAGCTTAAGCCTACTCAGTGATTGAATTAGGTCTTAGTCGCATTCATCGCTGGGATCTAAAGCTAGCTCATTACGGTGTTGCTTTCGATCTACGTACGATTGCATTTCATTAATTTAATCCCGCATTGTGGATTTGGTTATTTTATCTCTAAGAGGTGCGTTTTTGTACACAATGGGATAAAAGCCAAATCACTAGAACCTCAAGGACTCAGAAACCTGGAGTAGGGTTGCATTGTTTTACCTCTAAGCGGCACTTTTTTTGCATACACTGGTATAAATGGCCATGTCACAAAGACAAGCTTGGGAAAAGGAGACAGATGGTGACCTCCCGTCAAGGCCATTCAGCGTGTCTTTAACGTGCACAAGGGCTCTCCCCCCTCCCCCAATCTTTTCTGAGATCTCGGGGTCCTTGTGACCTTTTAGCTCTTTGTGTGCAAAAAAGTGCCACTCAGAAGTAATACAACCCAACACCACCGTCGTGGCTTACGGTGCCATCGTACGGGTGACGTACTTTCCAAGCTCATCGGTGGTCCCTTTCCGAGCATAGAACGAGAATTAAAAGAAACCTGTGCTTATGACAACTGGACAGTTTTTAGTTTAGACGGCACCTTTCTGCGGTACAATGTACATGGTGATCAACTCACAAGATAATGATAAGACAAATTAATGTTGGAGGAGACTGTCCCTATTGAAGTGTCTGCTGGCTATATAGGAGCAAAGAGGGGCTCCTTTATCCCTTTGACATTAAAATAATATCATTTCACTATATTTCCCTCTTAAATATGTAAAATAGCATTCTCAGTTCAAGAAAATATGCATAATAGCTTCCCTTAAATAGTAGCATTTTGTCCGCTCCCCCCCCCCCCAACCTCTGGAAATGTATATTGGAATACATAAAACTAGCATTTTGTTCCCATTCTGGAAATTTATAATAGCTAGATAACCGAAGAGCCAAAACATTATGACCGGAGTGTCTTTATGCAAATCGAAGCAACTGCAGGTAAACGACGCCACTGTGAAGGTCATGAAACTGTATAAATAACACCTGATACTGAGCTCTGTTAATCAGTGTTATTCTTATTCTTCAGATGGGAAAGGCAGCGGACTTGAGTGAGTTTGACAAAGGCCAAATGGTAATGGCCAGTCCACTTGGGGAGAGCATTTCAGATGGCAAGGCTTATGAGGTCTTCACGGTCAGCTGTGGTTAGTATCTTCAAAAAGTGATCCGAGGAGGGAAAAACCACGAACCGCAGGCAAGGTGTGGGTCGACCCCGGCTCATCGATGCTAGAGGTGAGCGAAGGCTATCCCGTATGGTACGAGCCAACAGAAGGGATATTATGGGGCAACTCGTCCATAATTTCAATGCTGGTGACGGGAGTAATGTGTCACACACACAGTACATCGAACTTTGCTCAAAATGATGGCTGCGCAGATCCATATGTCTATGCTACCCTCGGTTCACCATCGAAAGCGCCTACAGTGGGCACGTGAGCATCAAAACTGCACCTTGAATGATTGGAAG
The DNA here is from genome assembly GCA_038380435.1 of Ryuthela nishihirai. Lineage (NCBI taxonomy): Eukaryota > Metazoa > Arthropoda > Arachnida > Araneae > Heptathelidae > Ryuthela > Ryuthela nishihirai. Next base: position 30,532,990 of record JAWZYU010000019.1, on the reverse strand, counting down.
AAGGTCATCTGGTCCGATGAATCTCGTTTCCACTTGCATCATGTGGATGACCTGGTACTTGTACATTGTTTACCTGAGGAAGTGTTGGCACCGGGATGCACCGTGGGACAAAAACAAGCCGGTGCAGGAAGTGTAAATCTTTGGCTAATAATGTTCTGCTGGGAAATCCTGGGTCTAGTCATTAATGTGCAGGAAACTATGACGTCTACCACCTACCTAAATATCATTGCAGACCAGGTACATCCTTTCATGACCACGGTATTTCCATCTAGTAGTGCCTTCTTTCAGCAGGATAATGTGCCATGCCACATTGCCTGGATTGTTCGTGGAACATGAGGAAGACTTCCAGGTATTGCCCTGGCCTCCAAATTCCCCAGACAATCAATCCAATCGAGTATCTGTGGTTTGTGTTGGAACAGCATATCCCATCTGTGGCAGCTCAACCACATAACTTACAAGAGTTAAAGGATCTGCTGGTAATATGTTGGTACCAGATACCATAAGACACATTTAGAACTCATGTAGCATCCATGCCTCCTCGGGTAAGAGCTGTTTTGGCAGCACGTGGAGGACCAACATTATATTAGATAGGTGGTCATAATTTTTTGGCTCTTCGGTGTATGAACCCACGCTTTGGATTCGTATCCTAATTGGTTTGGTTTGGGTTCGTATCCTTATTGGTTTGGATTCATTGCCAATCTTTTCGATTCTTATCCTGATCGGTTCAAACAATTTTTTTTCTAAAATTGATATTTGTGTGTTAGACGGTTTAAGTCTCAGTTGAAACAACACCGACAATTATTTATATAGTTTAAGTGTAGCTGGCATACGCCTCTCAATTGTTCGTTGTCGCCATAAACATCTCTAATTGATCATTTTGAATTTGAAATATAAAATAAAAAATAAATAAATGCTCCCTCAAGCAGCTGCTTGCCACAGAGGTCTGACAGGAGCCTGTCAGTTTATATGCCACAGTAGAAGGTCTGTGAGGATGGCAGGACCTCAGCAGAAAAACAACACACACAACCATGTCTTACCCGGGGCTCGAACCCAGGTCCCTTAGATCAGTAGCCAAGCGTGCTAACCACTCTGCCATGGGACGGCTTATAAATAAATAAATATAGTTTTAGCTAAAAAATGCCACTCAGAAGGTTTTGGGTTGTATTACTTCTGAAAAATACGTTTTTGAAAAGGAGAGAATCTCAGTAAATAAAAGTCAGATGTTTCTAGTTTAAAGCTCGTGGTTTTTTTTTTATTTAAGCAGTTAATTCTTTCTTAACTATGGTAATAAGTTTTGTGAGAAAAAAAGTGAAATCTTTTACAGATCACAGCATTGCTATATGAACTAGTTAGTTTCTTCTAATGTAGTGAGTGTTCCAGCTTAATTCTTTCGGAATTTTATTTTTTTTATCTAACTGTGTACACGTGGGATTTCTGCACCTTCTCGGTTAATTATGGGTCTAACAGAACTGTTTAAGAGGCATTGGTCCAACCTTTCGGAGACCACCTTTGTTTTATATAGATCCATAGGCTGGGTTGGGTTGTTTTACCTCTGAGCGGCACTTTTTTGCACACCATGGGCTAAATAGCCAGGTCATATGGACCCCGAAGGCTCAGAGAAGGTTGGGGGAGGGGACCCACTGGAACAGCTGTTGGGAGACAGATGGTAGCCTCCCGTCAAGGCCATCCAGCGTGTTCTTTAACGTGCACAGGGTATGGCTCTCCCGCACACGGGGCCACGGCTTAACGTCCCATCCGACGGACGGCGGCCTTTGCAAGCCCATCGGTGTCCCCTACTGACCGTGGGCAGGGCGGGGAATTTTGCGGAGATAAATCTCAACGCTGACCCAGCTGTGACTCGAACCTGGGAATTACAGATTACGAGCCTGGCGCGCTACCGACTGAGCCACCCCCGCCCCATAGATCCAAAGGAGTTTGGAGACTTTTCCTATAAATTATTGACCTAAACGTTTGGAGACCTTCCCGCTGAAATAGTGGTCGGGCAGAAAATTTTGGAGACCATCTCAGTCGAAGTATAGAAGGCAGTTTGACAGCATTGGGAAAAATCCATTATTTGAAATGGACGAAGTCCAAACTGATTTCTCTCTCTCTTTCAGAAATCCATAAGCATTGAAATTTCACATCATAAACAACGAGGAGAACGACACGAATGTCCTTCGGGAAAAAAAAGAGCATATAAAAAAAGAGAGAAAAAAAAATTCTGTCTCTTTGTCTAGTCACGTGATCAGGACAGCTATCGTTCGCGATGACGAATGATATACAGAATCACAGTGATCTCCACAATGCTCCTGAGAAAACGCCATTTTTTTTTCCCCATTTCGAAACTTTTTTTCCGTCGCTACGTTCTTAAAATTATTTCCTTTTTTGGCGCGCTTTATCCGATATCGGTTGGTGAAAGTAAACTGCCGGAATCGAAAAGGCTTTCGCGGAATTTTTCGCTTTTTTGAGACTCTTTTTCGAGAGGCTTTTTTCTTGTTTAACCCCGATGAGTCAAAAAGCGTTTCGCCAACAATTGTCCCTTTCGTGCCATGTCATTTCCGGACCTCGTTTGTCCACTCCTGCCTCCTTCCGGTACATCACGAGAATTTTATAAAACAACAAGCGACCTGTGACAGTTTCAGAATATTGCACAGTCCGTGTGGACTTCACTGCTTGAATTTTGTATTTGGGAACGGAAAATAAACATTTATTTTTCTCATACAAAGTAGATGAATATGCAAACTTGTATCCTTTTGTAATATCGAACTTTGCATCTGTTTACAAGTTGCATATTTGATCAGAAATTGAAAAATACACTTCTTGGCCAAATTATTTTGAACACCGCATCATGCGCGAAGTACCATAAAATATTCCATTGTATGCAAAGTTCTATAAAAGCCGTAAAGACACAGGGAAAGAAAAATGCAACATGGACAAAAGAAATGATCTGACTGACTTCGAAAGGGGCTCATCATTGTAGCGCGATGGACAGGAATATCTTTTAGGAGGGGGTTGGAACTCAACGGAAAATCTTGGGGTACAATATCTTAAGTGTATGAGTTGGGTTGTTTTACCTCTGAGCGGCACTTTTTTGCACACATGGGCTAAATGGCCAGGTCACATGGACCCCGAAGGCTCAGAGAAGGTTGGGGGAGGGGACCCACTGGAACAGCTGTTGGGAGACAGATGGTAGCTTCCCGTCAAGGCCATCCAGCGTGTTCTTTAACGTGCACAGGGTATGTCCCTCTCGCACACGGGGCCACGGCTTAACGTCCCATCCGACGGACGGCGGCCTTTCCAAGCCCATCGGTGTCCCCTACTGACCGTGGGCAGGGCAGGGTATTTTGCGGAGATAAATCTCAACGCTGACCGAGATGGGACTCGAACCTGGGAACTACAGATTACGAGCCTGGCGTGCTACCAACTGAGCCACCCCCGCCCCTCTCAAGTGTATGAAGAATGGCAATGGTCTCCAAAACAGATGAAGAATGGCAATGGGCTCAACGAGAGCTATGCGCAGTTCGTTGAAATGGGATTTGAAATACTGCTAGCGGTCATTGAAAACTTAAATAAAACAGGGTACTGTACCCAGATACATACGACAAAGCAATAGGTAAGTGTTCGTAATAATTTGGACAGGCAGTGTAGATATACTGCAAGCAGAAGAAATAATCCTAAACCAGAATAACAATATATGGACTTTGTCGAATATGGGATGCTCGTTTTCAAAAGAGAATGAAATCTTTTTTTCTCTCTTTAGCACCCTCTAGCAATGGAAATTCGAACTAATGGATGATTGAGAGATAAAAATGATAAATTAAATATCCCCTCAAGCAGCTGCTTGACAGAGAGGTCTGAAAGGAACCTCTCAGTTTGTGTCATAGTAGAAGGTCTGTGACGATGGCAAGACCTCAGCAGAAAAAACCCAACATCCGTGTCTTACTTCGGGCTCGAACCCAGGTCCCTTTGATCAGTAGCCAAGCGCGCAAACCTCTCAGTCACGGGCGGCTATTATTATTTTATTAGTACCTATAAAACATGGAAAAGAACTTTCCATTTACCTCTTGAATCAATATAGCTGGGTTTGTCCCTGAACGAGGCACCTCATACTGCAATTGAGTCACTTCACTGCTGCAATTAAGGCACCCTCACTGCTGCAATTGAGGCACCTCACTACTGCAATTGAGGCACCTCACTACTGCAATTGAGGCACCTCACTACTGCAATTGAGTCACCTCACTACTGCAATTGCAAACCATTTGACCACCACACTCTACCAACAAAATTTTAAAATTCTGGCATAAATAGATTGCTTGAAATAACCTTTAAAATATTTTGCATTTTCCGCCATCCTTTCGTAGCTCATCGATGTCCTCTTGCTCACCGTAAGACAGAACAGCTGATAGAGGAGAGAAATCTCGACGCCGACCCAATTGGGACTCGAACTGTGAACTACAATTACGAACCTGTTAACGCTACCGATTGAGCCAACTCCTAAAGTTCTTTGGACCAACGGTAAAAAGAACCATTATCCTAATTCATCATATTTTGCAATTATCTACGCTAACTCTCTGCGGAACGTATGCACCCTTACATGCTAAAATCAATAATTCTGAGGTGCGACAACTAGAAAATTTCAATAATTGAAATAAAACGAAAGTATTAATGGTAATTTTAATTTGTGATATTAAGTCTTCACAAAGAAAGTACGTTAGCAAACAAGCGCATCATTATATATTCAAATTTATAGCATTCGGTATTTTATTGTAAAAGCCTTTCCTTGAATCAAATGTTTTGTGTTGCTTTACCTTTGAGCGGCACGTTTTTGCACGCAATGGGCTAAATGGCCAGGTCACAAGGACATCGAGGGCTCAGAAGGTTAGTGGAAGGGGACCCATTGGACGACTGTTAAGAAACAGATGGTAACCTCCTGTCAAGGCCTGGGGCGGGGGTGGCTCAATCGGTAGCTCGCCAGGCTCGTAATCTGCAGTTCCCAGGTTCGAATCCCAGCTGGGTCAGCGTTGAGATTTATCTCCGCCAAATTCCCCTCCATGCCCACGTTCAGTAGGGGACACCGGAGGGCTTGGAAAGGCCGTCGTCCGTCGGATGAGATGTTAAGCCGTGGGCCCCATGTGCGGGAGAGCCATAACCTGTGCACGTTAAAGAACATTGATGACCTTGACCGAAGGCTATAATCTGTCTCCCAACAGCTGTCCAGTGTTGAGTCCCCTGGGAGTTGTCCATCCCCTGGGGGCGGGGATGGCTCAGTCGGTAGCGCGCCAGGCTCGTAATCTGTAGTTTCTAGGTTCGAGTCCCAGCTGGGTCAGCGTTGAGATTTATCTCCGCAAAATTCCCCGCCCTGCCCACGGTCAGTAGGGGACACCGATGGGCTTGGAAAGGCCGCCGTCCGTCGGATGGGACGTTAAGCCGTGACCCCGTGTGTGGGAGAGCCATACCCTGTGCACGTTAAAGAACACGCTGGATGGCCTTGACGGGAAGCTACCATCTGTCTCCCAACAGCTGTTCCAGTGGGTCCCCTCCCCCAACCTTCTCTGAGCCTTCGGGGTCCATATGACCTGGCCATTTAGCCCATGGTGTGCAAAAAAGTGCCGCTCAGAGGTAAAACAACCCAAAACAACCCAAGTGGATCCCCTCCTCCAACATTATCTGAACCCTCGGGGTCCTTGTGACCTGGCCGTTTAGTCCATGGCGTACAAAAAAGTGCGCTGAGAGGTAAAACAACCCAAACTGCTGGGACTTGAACCTGGGAGCTGCAGATTGCGAGCCTGTGCGCTGTACCGACTGAGCCACCCCCGTCCCTGAAACCATTCGGTTAAATATAACAGATACATATTTAGATAGATGTCCTAAGGAATTTTTCCTACCAGAGTCTGATATGACTACGCATCGGTAAGCTACTTTTCCACTAAATGAATTCCAGCATAGGTCGTCATAACTTCTTATTTATCATCACTGCAGGAAACAGTTCAGGAAACAATCCAGTAATGGAGGACTTCGTTCAAATAACGCTCAGATTTAGGATATCATCCACATAAACCACCTCGTTATACTACCCCTACACAACTCCCCCCCACCTACATACCAGCAACCAAGTATGCGCATAGATATCTAGCTGCTGATGTAAACCATCCCGAAATCAGAGCAGTTCAGGCACATAGACACATACACACACAGGAAATCTCAGTTAATTAAACTGCTCGTTTGGCAGATCACTTCTGAGAATTAACAAAGCTCGCCCAGACCTTCGTTTCCCACCACCCTCGTTCAGCGATGAGTTGCGGAACGTGCTTTTGGAGATCGGCGGTTTGGCGAGACCCACAGCGTCGATTACGGTAATGAACCGCGGGGCCATTAGGAGACATTCGTCCGTTTTTGCTCAATGCAGACGTCTCCCTTCTTCTCATTCGCCGCCACAATTCCCCCCCCCCACCTCCTAATCAGAATTGCTTCCCCTCCTGGCGGCACTAATTCATCCCGATAACGGCGATGTAATTATTCGCTAATCTCTATCCCCCAACTATCATTTTATCTATTTTTTTTAAAACACCTCTATCCGCCTACCCATGCTTTTTTTTTTAATCATTTTTTTAAATTTTTTTTAAATCATTTTTTTTAAATTTTTTTTTTGAAATCTGTGTTCTGTTTATTTCCATTCAAAGTGCGTAAGTTGACGTCTGGTAATGAGTTAAGAGCTGTGAAAAGATGTCATATTTTTTCTGAAGAAATGAAATCAGATGGAATTGAAGTTTTTTTTTTCCTTTAAATTCTTATTTATGCAATGTTATGTAAATGAAAAGCCACATTCAAAGCGCAGTAGCTTTGAAATTATGATTTTTATGGTAAAATGTCACCAGACATAAAGATGAATTTGAATTGAGAACTTGATTAATCTCTCTCAAAATGGCGGGTTTTTTTTTCAAGAATATTTGTTTAATATTAGGAATTAATTAGGAATTGATTTGGTACAGCTGCATACTCACACAACTCGTGGTAGTTAATATTTTTTTTTTATATTTTTTTATTTACTTTATTTTCCTTAACAAAAATTAATTTTTTTTATAACCTGGAAGAGCTCGAAAGCTTCTCGATTGTTCACATATATTGATGGTTTTACTTAGTTTTGTGCTTTTATTGTTTCTCTGTTCTTTGTAAAGTGTTTTATTGATAAT